>OU026153.1:211966675-213216675 GCA_907269105.1 Volucella inanis
TGTTGATTCAAAGATTCGTCGGGCCAGGCATTGACGTTTAGCAGCTCATTGTATTTGAATCCTGTTGACGAACTCTGTGTCGCAGCGCAACCCATACAATTCGTTATTTAAACAGCGCCTTCATTAGCGTAAAATCAGACTTATCTCGGTGCGTAATCTACTGGTCCATTTCGCAATATAATGTTGTCCTTAAATCGAGTCCTCGATAATTTCATAAGCATTATGTTACATGGGCTGAAAAGTCAACCGTTTCAACCTTCAAAAGATACGTGTATAAATTTGACAGCTGTCGGACGATTAGTTCTCGAGATATAGCGTTGTGAGTGAAGAAAATTTTGTTATTGTGAAAAAAAAAATGGATTCAAAGCATTTTCGTGTGTGATTTATCATTGCTTTTTGATGGGAAAAAATGCAGGCGATGCAAAGAAATGGTTTGATAAGTGTTACCCGGACTCTGCACCAGTGGGTTGAAAAATTTAAAAGTGGTCATACAAGCACCGAAGATGATGCACGCAGTGGACGTCCAAAAGAGGCTGTTTCAGATGAAAACATCAAAAAAGTCCACAAAATGATTACGAATGACCGTAAAGTGAAGTTGATCGAGATAGCTGAGGCTCTGAAGATATCAAAAGAGCGTGTTGGATATATCATACACGAATATTTGGGCACGCGAAAGCTCTGTTCAAAGTGGGTGCCGCGTTTGCTCACAGTCGACCAAAAGCAAAGTGTTGATGATTCAGAGGAGTGTTTAAAGCTGTTCGACCGCAATAAAGCCGAATTTTTGCGTCGGTATGTGACAATGGATGAAACTTGGCTCCATCACTTCACACCAGAGTCAAGTCGGCAGTCAGCTGAGTTGCGAGCAGGCGACGAACCTCGTCCAAAACGACCAAAAACTCAACAGTCGGCTGGCAAGGTTATGGCATCCGTATTTTGGGATACACATGGAATAATTTTCATCAACTATCTCCAAAAGGGGCAGACTGTCAACACCGACTATTACATTGCGTTGTTGGAGCGTTTTTTTTTTTTAATGACGAAATCGCAGAAAAATGGCCGCATTTGAAGAAAAAGAAAGTGCTGCTTCATAAAGACAATGCACCGTGTCACAAGTCGAAAAAAACGATGGCAAAATTGAATGAAATCGGCTACGAATTGCTTCCCCACCCACCGTATTCTCTAGATTTTGCCTCCAGCGACTATTTCCTGTTCGCAGACTTCAAAAGAATACTCGCCAGAAACAGATACAAAACTGGTATCGAAAGATTTAAAAATCGTTTCAATCAGTGTATCGCCCTCGAAGGCAACTGCATTCATAACTAAAGTTGAATTTTGCAAAAATTTTGTGTTTTACTATAAAACGGACTTTTCAGCATATGTGTTATTCCCTGATTATTGTCCAGTAGTGGTGATCATTGTTTGCAGCGCGAGCTCCAAGGTTATGGTGACTTGAGTCCGTTCATATTTAAGCAGAGCTGATTGTTGTTGACGTGTTTGGCATCATGTTGATTATGGACAAAAACGATTTAAATTCTCTCGTAAAACATTATTTTTTGAGAGGCAAAACGGCGAAGGAAACAAAAGAAAAGTTGGATAAATATTATGGGCTAATGCTCCTTCAGATTACACCGTCAAATGTTGGTTTCGAGAGTTTCGTGGTGGCCGCAACTCCACTACCGATCAAGTGCGCAGCGGCAGGCCCTCCGATGCGGTTACAGAGGACAATGTCAAAAAAATACATGAAATGGTGTTGGCTGACCGGAAAGTGAAGAAGCGCGAGCTAGCAGATACAACAAAGATTTGGGCAATATTCTGCATATGAAAAAGTTATCCTGCCGCTGGGTGCCGCGAATTCATACTCCTGACCAAAAGCACGAACGTGAGAGCACTTCGAAAGAGTGTTTAGACTTGCTGATGCGAAATCGGGCGGACTTTTGGCGATTGGTAACTGTTGATGAAACTTGGATCCACTATTACACAGAACAGAACGAGTGCCCGGCAATGGACTGAAGCAGGCACAAGTGCTTCGAAGCGGCCGGGGGAGGCTCTATAGTTCGAAAAGGTTATGGCGTCGGTTTTCTGGGATTGCCATCGCATACTCGTCGTGGACTACCTCGAAAAAGGAAAAACCATCAACAGTGAGTATTACTGTGCATTATTGGAGCGATTGAAGGCCGAAATCGCTGCAAAACGGACTCACATGAAGCGAAAAAATTTGTTTTTGTACCATCGCAACCGTATTCACCCGATTTGGCTCACTCGGACTATTATCTCTTCCCAAACCTCAAATGATGGCTCATCAACAAAAAAATTCAGCTCACGCGAGGAAATCATCGACGCCACGGAGGAGTATTTTGCAGACCTTCCGGAAAATTACTTTTCGGACGAGATCAAGAAGTTGGAAAATCGCTAGAATAAGTGTGTCAAACTAAAAGGGGACTATATTGAATAAAATAAAAAAACGTTTAAAAAAAATTTTTTTTTTTCATTCCCAAGGAGGTTATTTTTCACTCCACCTAGTAGTATAAAACATGTTTCTACTCTCATTAAAGTTCGACAGTGATCCACTAACATGACTGCAACCCACCGTCCTCGATAAAGGTCTTCGATCTTCTTTATGTGCTGATGAAAGCATCCTTCTTCTTAGTCACTCACCGCTCCAAGGCTTTTTGGAAAAAATTCAAAATGTGAATTCAAGAAATGTATTTTTAATGACATTCTGCAAGCTAAATCTTTATAAGTTTTAAAGTTTTTTTAAAAATTTTTGTAACTAACATTTAAAATTTATCTCAACCTATAGCGGCACTTAATTTGATGTGGGGTGCAGAGTTGAACAACACAAGCTGCGTTCGCATGCTGTCAAAAATACTAATGCGCAACGATATCAGTTTCAGAACAAGACAGCGATGGGATGTAGATGGGATCTGCATTTTGAGAGCTATACGTGGAAATTTAAGCTATAAACCTTTATTATAGAACAAATCATAGCTCTTAATAAGAAGTAACTAGGAATCAATCCTCATCATAATTACGAGAAGGAATTGACAGTGGATAACTCACACCTCGCGACGTGTAGCAAACTTCGTTCCAAAATATGTCATCAACATCAATCCTAATGCAAATTGGAAAAATAGCAGACAGTTTTAAAGGAAGCAAGATCACTGAAAATTAGTTGGAAAAAGCTGAAATATGGTATACTGCAGTAACAGCTGCATATGAACTGATTTGGAGAGAGACACCACATTACCGGACTTTTCTATATTCATCACATCAACCAGACTCCTTGATGTGTAATTTGATAAGCCTGACAATTTTATTGGCTGTACAAATAACAAATGGCAAACTTTCCTGATTATGGCCGTTTTAAAACAGCTTTCTTCTGATTGCCTCTATGCTTGTGATCCTGTCTGTGAATACGTTTGAATTGTCAATAATGTCAATGTTAAATCCCCTCAAATTTTACACAAAAACGTCACCCATATTACACACATAAATGTAGTGAACTTTACGTGTAAAATTCTCTCATTCTAGCAAATTGTAGTAGGTTTACGGCTTAAGTTTAAGGGAATTCAAAAGGTATAGTAGAGTTTGTCATCTATGTTAGTTCATCTATGGTACACATATGGAAGATTGAAGACTTGTATCTAGGTAAATGATGTTTTTTTTTTTAACAGCTATAGATACATATTTCTTTGCACAATAACGAAGGGAATCGAGTTTTATTACGTCCATGAGCTTATAATTTGAGCACGACTTCCTTGAGGATTTGGGACTCTATCTCACCGATAACGCTCTGAATATTTCCTTCAAAGGCATTTTTTTCTGCTTTATTAGCATTGAGCAAAAACTTTACTCAGCCCTTTAAGAAGGAGTCGAATGGGATGCCACGTAATGTTCTGCTGCTTGAACTACATGTCTTCGGAATCAAAGTTGTCCACATATTCGAAGAAATAAATACTGATTGTTGTCTGGTAGCATTTGTCATTGACTGTAACACACCAGCATAAAGACCACACAAAAATGTTTACTTTTATAGATATTATTGAGTGTCATGAGTCCTTTATGAATTAACGTCACTTCAGACATGGCTATTTTGTTCGCCCACAAAAGCCCATTGAGCTTCGGTTATTACAGGATTTTTCGATGAACTTCCTTTGCAAGTCATAGTCTCGTGACTTTAGTTCCTGCACCACCAGAATATTATACTGTTGCGATCGAGGCCGACTTGACAATTCCGGATCCTCTACGAGCACCATACTTTGGCGAACAGCGACTACAGTGCCCATTACGTTAAAGAGTTGTAGGCTTTGCTTCATATAGGGTGTATGTGGTACGATTGTCTACAATAAAAATAATTGGATCTCTCAAATGCAAAATATCAAAATGTTTTTGGACTCAAAAATTCGATGTACGAGCAGATATAAAAGTATTGTCTACAAATTAGCAATTTGAAAGTCGCTGACTTGTCGAACGACTTATTATCCAAAAAATGGAAAAGAAAGAAAGTAAAGTTGGATATGTCTATATGATATAATGTTAAAAAATACCAACAACCTTCTCAAGTGCAAGCAAACTTGAGAATGTTATGACCTAAAGAATTAAAAAAAAAGAACATAGAAATTTTCCATTCTCAAATTACATTACTAAGAAGAAGACTCTGTATGTGTACTCCTGGACACGTAATCTGTTCATAATTGTACAATACAAAAGGTAAACAAGAGCACACCTCACCAATGAGAAGACTATTTAATTCAGGGTAACAACGTGCTTAATCAATTCGATCGAAAGAAGACAAAAAGTTCATAACCGATTAATGAATCGCACACTGAAAGATTAGCATTTCAAATTTAGATACGTGTAATTCGAACCACTGAAAAGGGTTTAAAAATATTTGTTTACGATCAAATCAACAACTGGCTAAGCAATTTTTGCAGATACAGATACATACCAGAGTTCATAGAATAGAATATTACTGATAAGCTAGTCACGTTATTGGTTAAAATAATTATTTGTGTTTATTTGTTATTTTATTATTATTTTTTTTTTTTTAATAAATTAAATCCATCTTTGTAACATTGTATGTCACGATCGGTCAGCGCAACTGACGTAAACATCACAATAAAAGTAATTGAATTGAAAAAGATGCAAATAAACTTAAAAAAGAAGCTATTTCCAAACTCAGATGTGGCGGGATTTATTGGGACAGATGATGTTGTGTTGAAGACAACAGACTGTGACCTTGACTTGCAATTTAAGTGATGTGCAGTCGGAGATGGCAAAAAGGTTATTTTACGTAACATCATTTCTAATATAATCAACAGACAACTGAGATAATATTATGCTGATGTCATATGCAAATTCAGTCCTCATGATCTTACAAATCATCTGACTAACATAAGGTATTTCGATTTGCAGAGAAATAATACTTATTCGAAACACTGCCTATGATCTGAGAACTTTATATTAAATCTTTGAATTTTTTAATATTTTTGCAGTGTGTTACTTATAACTGATCAGAGGAAATATAGTATTTTAGGGATATTCAGATAGGTTACTGTCCATTCGCTTAATAAGTTTAAGCCAAGAAGTCGAGTCTTTTGCCGGCATCGTAAAGATTATATTTTTCCTCCAATGCATCAAATATCAAATGAAGTAGTTTGCTTTGAAACTGTTCTGGCACAACTTTTCAGACAGATAACTAAGGCTTCAAGACTTATTCATTTAAATAAATCTTTACATTTAGCGACGGATGCTTTAATTACGAAATAAAGTTATTTCGCTCTAATGACTATTTTTAAAATTGGAAATCATAATATTAACCCGGATTACTCAAAATATCTAGAGATAACATTTGAACAGCAACGTATTGCAATTATAAACAGTTCCACATCTTCAAAAGAATTTTGGCAAGCTGTAAAATATATAAATGGACAAACAAATAGCATCGTCACGTCGCTCATTAATCTGCTTAATACCCCATAGATCTTACCACCACTCTAATATGCAGCGCCCCGGACATAAAATCTTTGAATCAACAAATATTCCCGAAAGTTTTAAAAAGGCAATTATCTATCCACTGCACAAAAAGGGTGACTATGCCGATCCTACAAACTACAGAGAAATATCTTTCCTAAACACCTCTGCCAAGTTGTTTGCCGCCCTTATACGATATATTTATAACAGCAGAAAAAAATTTTGCAGGACTTTCAGGCAGGTTTTAGGAACAATTACTCGACATTCGATCAAGTATTTGTATTACTTAATATTCTGGAAATATACAAACTGAAACATAAAAAACTGTATGGCTTTTTCGTTGACTTTCGAGCAGCCTTCGACACCATACCGCGCGAGAATTTGATTTACAAATTTTATAATATTGGTTTCTCAACGAAAATAATTAATATTCTAAGAGCAATGTATGCAAATAATGTGGCGTATGTATATGATGATGGGTGTGAAACAAGGATGCATCTTGGGTGCGTTACTGTTTATCTTGTTCATCAACGACATATCAGATGCTGTAAAGGGTGGAATCGAGTTCGGCAGCATGAACATTCCAGTTCTTAAGTATGCGGATGACATCTTTTTCCTTTACGACAATGTGGATGTGTTGCAGCTTATGATGAATTGGCTTAGCGTCTACTGTAAATACTGAAACCTGAGCGTGAATTTGAATAATTTGAAGGTATTAATGTTCAGAGGCAGCTGTTGCAGATATTCTCAAAGAAAAAGGTGTACGAATCAAGAAGAACCGCTGGAAGTTGTTCGCGAGTACAAATACCTAGGAATTTTGGTATCTTTTATCTGAAATATGAAGAAACATCTAGAAACCAAATTATCTGAAGCCAAACTAGCAATCTCAGCGGTATAGGGTCGCCGCACCAAAAAGTAGTATATGTAACCCATAACTCGAAGCAGAAACTCTTTCGCCAAACTGCAGCATCAGTTCTTTTATATGGAGGACAGGTGTGGGGAAGCTGTTCTCTTGTTGAAGTTAAGAAGTTTCTTTGGTATTTCTTAAAGCGAATGTTCCGTTTGCTAAGTGCCTAATTATATGCTGCATCTAGAGACTTGTGCACAGCCTATGTTTTTGAAAACATTGAGACTACATTTTGACTATATACTATAGTAAAAGTTATGGCAATAAGTGATGATAGACTGTTAAAAGTTGTACTCAAGAGTGTAATAAGAAGCAGAATGGAAAGGCCTTGCATCACACTGTGGGGTATGTATAAATATAACACGCGATTAACATTTTGAACATCTAAGAGCACAACTTCACGTCTTATGTCGACCAAGTAGGTCGAAATATGTATTTATGATCGTTTTGTAGCAGATGCACAGTCATCCCAGTATAGGACATATTATAGCAAGCTGAAATATCATCTATGTGGAAGAAAAAACTTACTTTCTAAGCTTCAACTCAGTAGAGAAGGTCAATATTATTTTTAAAATCAGAGGAGAGCTACTGAATCTGAATGTCATTCCACAGCGTCCAGAATTACCTATCTTGTACAATTGAGAGTACGAGAAGATGTATTTTATTTACTTCCTCGCAATATGCCCAGTTTTAAAAGAAATTCAAGTCAGATTCTTCATCTTCGTAAATAGATGAAGCAATTCAAATCTTACATGGAGGCCGATGGTGGGATTTAGTTTACAACTACTGAAGATTTTTAAAGTTTAATGCATGTTTATATCGTTTTCCTTTTTAATAAAAAAATAAAAATGTATAAATTATTGTCAATCTGGTAGACGGCCATAGACCAGAACAAAATAGACTTAGAATATATTAAATTGAATGTAATGAATTTAAAATGAAAATAAAAGTTAGATATCGGGCAGTTGTAAAGTATACAATTCATTTATCTTGAATTGGCACATTAGATCGAGGCTTATGAAGGACGGTGTCTTACTAATATGGTTAGATGCTGCTTCAGATCGGAGTGTAAGAAAGTTCAACAAATTCTCGCTTTGTCTGCCACTTACAGCAAACACGCATTTCTACGAAAAAAAATTTCATGAGCCAAACTTAAATGGCCGAGGCCGACAAGCTGTACAATATCCAGAAAGGCATGGACAAATTACGTCAATAAGGAAACGAATGACCTTCTCAGGAGAACCCATACAAATATCGCCAACTTAACAACGATGGTCACAAGACACTGACTCAACACAGCAACATGAATAAAGTTCTATAATTCTGGACCAAATAGCAGTACGTAGATGAATAGGCTTATATACGGAGTCGCTTTGGTGGCTTTTAAAAGAGCTTTGCTCGGGCTGTATTGTTTAGTCCCAATTAAGCGTCTGTCACAATAATAAGAAGTATAATTATGTAAAAAACAAACAAATTAAAAAAATTTATACAATATTTACTTATTACATATACCCTTTATTGAAAAAATATGAAAATGTATAAAAAAAAACTCAACTCCTAGATATTTTCGATGATTACCTGCCGAATGTTTTTAGTACTCTATAAGTTAGTTAAATCATCACAGACATCTAATGCAAATAACTGGCTATTCTTCGATCTGCGATCTTCTTCTGCGCTATTTTTTCCTGCAATTTCTTCAATACGATTAATCTATATTCACAGTGGCATTGCAGGTCACTATCAATGGATAAAAGCCATTCATGGATTGTAACGCGCTCTAGTGGATTCAATGCTTTCAATGTCACTTGGACATGGTATAATTTCCTGATTTAAATTCTTGAAATCGGAGTGAGAAAAACAGTTTTGAATTGTTAAGCAGCTTATTTTTTCTCAGCTTTCTGCAACAAATTGTTAAGTCCATAGAACATTCACATTTGCGTTAACTTCTCTGGCATTCGTTGTCAAGAAATGTTCTTCAATTGCTTTAAGTATGAACTGCACCAATCTTCCGCGGTAAAAGTTCTTTACATTTTCTTATGATTCCCATGTTTAGCGGTTATATTAAAGATGTGGTGTTTGGGGCTAGAAATTATAATTTAATATTTTTTAAGCCAACTAAAGGATATGCGGCCGAATTGTCAATGAGTAACAATTCTACTGCCACTCTGCATACCAATCTGAAAACCATTTGGTTAAAATGTTGGCCGTTATACATGCTACAAAACTGTTACAAAACTAGTAAACTGTCCATTCTAAAACCTTTAAAGCACCTACGCTTAACAGCTTTTCCAATAGCTTAAAGCCTCCATGTATCTCTTCGCGACATTTTACAGCCGCTATCCATTGCTTTTTTTAACCATGATCAACTCATGTTTATATCTCATCTGGCGTAGTACTGCAAAATAGTTCTGTTTAATTGGCGTTGTAAATGTTATTAGGACTCCACATCAGTAAGAGTTCGGTAAATTCCACTAAATTAGCTTTCTGTACATGTGCTTTCTTAAATTTGATCTCTAGTCAGGTTTTCCATCGCGATAGCCAACCATTTTTAGCATTAAAATTGGCATGATACAACCTTGCCGCAATTTCCTCTGATTTTACTTTTAAGATTGGGCCATTAACACGAACATATGTATTCCAGTTACAATAGAAAAGGATTAGTTCAGTGCCTCATCAGCATTTGGATCATTTCCTCCTGATTTCCATTTTCATGCTTTTCCTTGCTCTTTTTCCCAGTCTTCTCGCTCTTTAACTTCTTGGCTTGGCTAACACGGCTGCTGTCGACAATAAGCGAGCAAATTCATCTGTTTTTCGTTTCTGTTCTTTTTCATTTGTTCCAGTTAAGTGGATGTCCCGATAAAGGACATCCACTGTAGTAGATATTTTAACCAGGATGTCAATGTTGATGTCTTTCGTAACAAGCAACCACTGTACATACTGAAGATGATGGTATGCTGTCGATTTGCTAGTTGCTAACAGTCTTTTCAAATCATTGGGAATTACATCTGTGTTGAGTAGGCCATTGTACGTAACAACGGGGTGTTGGTCGTCTTCGAGAAATCTAATACTATACTTCCAGATTCCTATTATCGGTTGTCCTTTGTCCTTTACGGCAGAAGTGCGTACCGTCATTACACTGCGTGTTCACTAACTATAATCTCATAGCATATAGCAATAGCAGAAGCAGAAAGCACAAAGCAGAGTAGCTGTCAAATTTTTTTTCATACCACAATTTTTTTAGTCAAGATGACTATGGTATTGTAAATGATCGTAACAAGAGATTTGCTTGTAACTGACAGTTTTGCCTGCTATTATCGCATACAATAAAAAGTAAGTAAGCGATAAAAGCATACTTTTATCACAGGCTAAAATATGGCATGTGGAGGTACCGTGTTATGTAATGCCAGCATCGATCTCATAGCAACAGTCGCAGTAGATGGTGCACACTTTATAGTAATCCTTAGCGTTGTTTTCAATGGTCGCTGACTTTTTCGAAATGTTCAAAAACATTCGTTTGATCTGCTGCCAACCAGGAGCTCATAGGTGACCCTTTTTGTTTTTTTAAAGGATTTGATCTACAAATTGCGTTGACACTGTGACCTAAAAATATTTTGTACCACAAAATCAGTATTAAAAGAAGCCAGAAGAGACTCAACTATTTTGACGAAGGTGTTTTTCTGTAGATTTTCATTCGACCATAAGTGTTTATCTGTGATATGTTGTAATAATGTTACGAATTTCTCAATAGTTAAGTAAATTATAACAGATCTCTGAAAATTTTGCAATAGTTTTCAAACATGACTTTGATTGGTTGGTACACAAGTTAGTTTTTTTGGCAGATAGAAAGATAAGACATATTTTGGTGTGCTCGGCGATTTTTATTTATTATAAAAAATGGAGCAAAGAATTTCCTTAAAATTTTGTGTAAAAAACGGAATCATGTAGTCTAAAACACTTGAAATATTGAAAGTGGCATACGGTCAGTCTCAAAGTAAAAAAAAAAAAAATGTTTACAAGTGATACAAGCTGTTCCAAGATGGCCGAGAAGATGCCAACGATGAACCTCACTCTGGACGCTCCAACACATCAACAAAAGATGATAACGTCGAACCTGTGAAGAAAATTGTTTTGGAAAATCATCGAATAAGTTTCTGAGGATGTCATGCAATCTTTTCGGATGTTTTGGTTATGAGACGTGTATCAGCAAAATTTGTTCCGAAACTTCTTAATTTTGATCAGAAGAATCGCTCAGGAGCTCTTGAATGACGTCAATAATAATCCTGGCTTGCTTAAAAAAATCATAACTGGTGACGAATCGAGATGTCGAAACCAAAGCCCAATCGTTCCAATGGAAGCATCCACGAGAGCCAAAACCGAAAAAAGCACTGTCAAAGTTTTGATCACTGTTTTTTTCGATTACTGTGGCGTAATGCATCAGAAGTTTTTACCTTAAGTTCGTACGGTCAATAAAGAGTATTACATTGGAGCAATTCGAAATTAAACGTTCGGAATTGTGGAAAAACAATTCAACGCTATTGCATTACGATAATGCACCAGCTCCTTCATCGTTGCTTATGAGAGTTGTTTGGTCAAAAACACCACGGCAACCATGCCTTTGCTACCATATTCACCGAATTTGTCCCCATGTGGCTTTTTTTCAGTTCAAAAAACAAGAGATCTATGAAAGGAAGGAGATTTGCAACGATTGAGGAAATAAAAACGGCATCGATGGAAGAGCTCAAGGCTACACCAAAAAGTGCTTATGAGAAGTGCTTTGAGGATTGGAAAAAACGTTGGCACAAGTATATTATATCTAAGGGGGATTATTTTGAAGGGGACAAAACTATAAAATCTACTCGTAGATTTTATAAATATTATCTAAGGAATCCTACTTAAAAAGTGAAAAAAAAGCAACTTTAATACCTTGAGTAGAATTCACATTTCAAACATTACAAAACTTCAAACACTTTTTTCTCCAAACAGTAACAGCTGAAACTAAAACTTTGAAAATTAATAGTTTTTCAACAAAAAAATTTCTGAATGCTATAAACGCCAACGTTTTCAGCAGGATTTCAGTTTTAGAAAATATAAAAATTTCGATTTCGATGTTATTTAATATGCAAAAAGATTCTTCTGATATTTAACTGACCAAGTTAAAGGTTATTTAATATATAACAATTTGGCATACAACAAATAGGGTTTTCCAATAGGGACTTGACAACTTTGAATTTAATTTATGAACGCACTCTTTCACTAATCATCAAATTGTACTGTCAATTTATTCAGTAAGCTCAACATTTTCATCATGGTAAAGTACACTAACGAACTACGTCCTCTGATTGGGTTCTGGAGAAGATGCGCCAAAATGATGAATTTCATCGCAAAATCATCTTCAGTGACGAAGCTCATTTTTGGCTCAATGGGTTCGTCAATAAGCAAAATATGGGTTATTGGTCTGGTGAAAACCCACATGTGCTTCATGAATCACCACTTCATCCATTATTGGGCCATGTTTTTTCGTCAAAGATAACGGTCGGCCGTTTCGGCCGAAATGTGTGGCCGAGTCGTTGAAAATTGGGTCCAAAGAATCGACCGCAGCAAACGTGCCCGCGGTGGCCTTATGAACGAAGTCGAGTTCCATTCATAAATGTTTTGATTGTACTTCAAGCCAATAATAAAGTTTTTGAAATATCTCAAATGGTTTGCCTTTTATTTAAAAAAAATGTTGTCAAGTCATTATTAGAAAACCCTATAATTATTGTTTCGGATTTGAACCAGTTTACAATTTTAAATACTTAGATATTAAATAAGACAATATACAGAGTTGGTATAGTCACACATTGCATCTAAAGCAGTACCTTAAAAAACTGGTAGGACAAATTTACCACTTTAGCATTTATTACACGGAACCAATATTGAAACTCGTGTGTAATGGCCTCTTCACATCAAAGCTGCAACATGGGATATCCCGTTGTGAAAGTCCCTATTTTAATAAACCAGAAACACTGCTGATTAAAAAAAAACGTTCAATTATTGTAGTATAATTTGTAAAGTGAGCCGTAGTACTCCTACTTTTGATTTGTTTAAGGACATCAAAATTCTTCGGTTAATGTATCTCCATTGCTGCAAAGTTTTAAGAAAACTATAATTTACGGATCAATACCGGAAACTTTGTAACAGCTTCTCTAATGAATGAAGCAAATTTTGCACGCTTTTATTATGCCATCGTACCTCGTCAGCTCAATACGCTTCCAGAAACGATTAGATGCGTACGAGTGGAAAACATATTTCAGAATTATGTCTTTTAATTACTCACCCATAAATAGACTCTTAAATAATTGAATATAACTTATTGAATGTCATACAATATCTTATCGTCTCCACTTCGTTACGAAAACTTATATATTTACTTCTTAATATGATTCCCAATCAATAATAATTTTTTTATAATTAATTTATGTCAGTTTGCTTAAAACCTTTGTCTCTAGCCATTTGGACAACTGAATGTGGATAACTATTTCATAGTTTCTCAAAATTTATAAATTTATTTAGTATTGAATAAAATAATAACAAAAATGTATAAAATAAAATTTAATTAAAGAAAATAAAATAAAAAGAAAAGTAAAAGTAAAAGTATAAGAAAAAGAAAAAATCTCTCGGATGACGATTTTGAAAATTTTCCCGGACTAAAGTTTCTCTGAGAAAGTATCGCCCTCCTTAAGGCACTTAGAGCCATGCATTCACATAAAATGTGTTCCGCAGTTTCATCGTCTTCAATGTGAAGACGACAATCCGTTTGCTGAATAAGAGCTATTTTGTGTAGGTGATATCGAAGGTTGTAGTGTCCGGTTAGAAATTCTGATATCATTCCTTTTGAGTTGTACGGATTCCTTTGATTTTGTGGAAGGATTTGACGACTTTTTTTTAGCCTGGTGATATTCTCCCGATAGGATATACATATTTTGTTATCCCAACTCTTTATTGTTAAGTTAATTGCTGAATTCGGGATATTAGAGCCGATCCATTTCTAGCCATTTCGTCGGCTATTTGGTTTCAGACAAAACCTTTATGACTAGGCACCCACCAAAGATTTACTCGTACATTTTTCTTATGGGAAAGGTCTTTTAGCGTATTGAAGCATTGCAAGACTGATTTGGAGTCAATGAGGTTGGAGTCCAATGCTTTAATATTTATATGGATGGTGATAACCTTTTTTCCCGTATCGAGGATGAAATTGGCGCATACCTGAATGGCATGAATTTTCGTTTGAAATATTGTACTATACGCTGAGACTTTTTCCCATTGGTTGCGATATTCTGGAGGCTTAGATACGTCATTTACCGCGCAGATTATATCAAGATCGTGGATTTCAGAGGGAAGATTTATTTGATCTTTGTGATCTGAGTAATTAATATCTTCTTATGTAGAAGTCACACCGTGCTGATATATGCGAACTTTTCACGGATGAATGGAAAAGCGTTAAACCAGTGAAGTTTTCTATAGCCGCTGTGGGGCAAGTTTACATTATGGCGGCAATGCCGAAGCATGCAAATTTTTGTAGCCGCTGCAGCTTTTGTATATACTATGATGGCTCGTATTATCATTGTATATGGTATATCCAATGGGTGTTCCTAAGGTCTTACTGTGTATACGACTTCAAGCCCAGATGGCCTTAGTTGCTTTTGATCAGTTTATTATTAATATGTAGGTTCCAATTTAGTTTTTTATCGAGAACTATTCCAAGATATTTTACTTTGTTGGAGTACACAATTTCTGTATTGTTAAGTGAAATCTGTTCAGGACTATTCAGCATTACTGGGGTTGATTGATTTTTTCCAACAAACCAGTACGAGTAGCTTACTGTCATTAAATCAGTCTGCTCGTGTAGTAAATGTCTTTAGGGTGTTTACTCTTTACTATTATAACTAAGTCGTTGGTATATGTTAATGCTTCATTGGCATGAATAATAGCTTTTTCTAGTAGGTCATCGATAACCAGTGACCACAAGAGCGGTGAGAGAACACCTTCTTTTGGACAACTTTTGACAGCTAAAACAGAGATTTTAGTTTCTCCAGAAAATATAGAAATTTTCTAGTTTTTGGATATCGCTCTAACCCAACGGGTAGTGCGATGGTCAATCCCTTTTCCAAGGTGGATTTATTTCCGATATTATAGAAACCACCTTCAATATCAAGGAAGACATATATTGCAATAACTTTTTGTCGGTAGGCCTCTTTAATTAGTGTAACCCGATTCAGTAGAGCACTTTCCGTGGATCTCTCTTTGTCTACATATTGATGAGGATGCAGAGGTGAATTTCTATTGAGAATGTCTCTGATGTGTAAATCGATAAATCCACGGTTTTCAGAAAAAAAAATGATGTAAGACTTATGGGTCTATAAAATTTAGGTAGTTCACTAGGTTTATCGGGTTTGGGGATAAAAACTACATTTACCGCCCTTCATACATCCAAATAAGTCGGTTAAAGAAAGAAGAATCTTGACCAGACCTTTTTGAATCAGTGCTGGGAGTATTCTATATGATCCAGGTATTTTACATAGTTTAAATGAGCTCATGTCCTATTCAACTTTGTCTATGCTAAATATATTTATAAATAGGCTGTTGTTGTGGGGAAAGCTTGTGGCTTCAGAATTGACATACTGTGTGTTGTTTAAAAGGGTTGGGTCTGGGAAATGAACACTAAGCAGTATTTTCTTTTGAGAGACGTATGGCCTCTGGAAATCTTCTAGGTTTTTTTGCAATTATTTCTACAAAACCTCTTTTCTACTTTTTTAATTCTTTATTGATTTTGTACTCTAGTTAGTGGTTTTCGTCATTTATCCAACTTAACCTTGACTGGCATTGCATCTTATACTGAACCTTATATGCACATGGTCCGATAGGTATTTCCCATCAAACAAATGCCAGTCTTTGATAAAAGCCCTTACCAATAGCGCTGGCAGCCACAGCACAAGTTCAGATTCTGAAATGTTAGTTTATCGGCGATCTCGTTTTCCGCGATTGCATTGTGATGTAAGGATTAACTTATTAACTCGGACTTACTTAAAATACCATATACCATATATTATTTCCATCAGAATTATGATGCTTTCGCTTGGAAGACAGACGCATCGAGTAGTGAGGTCTGAGGTGGTGACAAATGGTGGCATCTTTCAGCAATAAATGTCTAAAGCTTGTGAGTAGATGGTTTATACTTTTTTGTATGCCATCGGTGCCAGACGACATAAAACTATCAAAGAACGCAACAACGCAAATACTTCATCCGTCCGCACATAGCAGGTTATATGTATTACGCATGTTACTTGGGTTCTGGTGATAGATCTGCTTCTATTTCGGTTCTGATATGGTTACCCGGAATGTGAATTTCGAGCATTAAGCTTTCGAATCTCTGCTTTAGAATCAGTGTAGATGCTATATAATTTTCTGAGTGTTTCCAGCCCTGCTAATTTATCCTTTTTGAGAACTTTGAGGAAAAGGCACAGACACAGCTTCTTAATTTTTTTTTTTGCTTCAATCTGTAAAGGTTCCAGTCATTTAACAAATTAGTCACAAGTGATCTGTTATCGAGCAATCTGCAGGATTGTCAGTTCAAAACGTTTGGTTAAGACCCCGTTCAGGTTCTGAACAGCTTCTTTATCTTCTCCTTTCTTCTGATCTTGAAGTTTTGATTTGCGGACGCTACTGCTTGAAGCGTGTCTAGTTAGTTTTTCTCGGATTCCTCCTGTCAAGGTCAAGACTTTGAATCCAATTTGCAATTTAATGGAATCCAGAACCCGTTTGTGAGTCTACTATGAGGTTGGCTTGAGTGTTTCGGTAAACTTCTTTTTTGCACATAAAGCTAGCGAACTGCTTTCGTTCTCTTGTGAAGACTTGCTTTTTTTACTTTGGTGGATTTAGGCGCCGTTTGTTAGTTATAGAGGAGACAATGATGCCACCGGTATTTTTATTTGATACTAATGGCTACGGATTGTTCAAGACGCTAGGGGTCATACAGACCGCAAGATCTAGAGTCAATCATTTCATTGATTATCTGGTTGAAAATCAGATAATCCGGATATCACTTTATCCATTTGTAAGCAACAAGTTAAAGAGATTTCTTGTGGTGGTTAAGTTCTTTTTCAGAAGTACAGTTATGAAAGCTGTATTCTGTCATCAGTACGCAATGCATCTGGTTTTACCACCAAGGATGAACATTGTCACTATCTGCGTAAGTAGTTTCTCGCGATAAGAACGACCGATAGGAGATACGATAGCACTTTATTATGATAATGACAACTACATACAAACATGTGATTTTTCTCGTACGTAATATTTTATATATAGTACAAATTCAGTTTGCCAACAATCGAATACGCAGAGAGAGAATTAAGGAGAACAAAAATGGTACGAAAGGGTAAATGTTTTTGCCTTAAGTTTACTTTTCCAACGCATAAAGATTAAGGATTTGATATTTGGAATCCAGTTTTACGAAAACAAAAGCATTGCAAACTCACAGACTGAAGAGTTCACTTGAATTTCAGCCCGATCAATATGAACGATTAGCAAGGAATACGAGGAGAAATGTGTTAATAAATCACCAAATAGAAAAGTATCACACATTAAATGGAAAACTGCATTAGACGACTTTGACATCACAGCTATTCGGCGAACTATATACAACTTGATGAAAAAATGGAGATTACCTTAAAAATGTTGAGATAACGGATCCAGGAAGATTTGGAGCTTAACTTAAACATTATGTCGCTACACAGGATTCTAAGAAGGAATGGATTTTCCTATATAAAAACGGAGAACAACCGTAAACTTCTGTGCGAAAAATATGAAGTTAAACATTTACGAGTGAAGTATCTGAGAAAGGTGCGGAAATACAGATCAAAAGGATATGAGATCATTGAGACGTGGATTAAAAGCGCCAATTTTGAAGGGTGAAATGGCGCACGCAGGTGGCGAGAAAGACTTGATTTTATTTAAATTTGGAACGAAAACAGGAAATTATCACGATGAGATAGATTTTGAAAATAGATGACAGATCAAATTTTGAATAACATAGAAGAACCTTCAATTATTGCAATGGACAACGCATCATATCACAACAAATGGGAAGACAAGCAGATTAGTTCTGGTTCCTGAAAAATTGAGCTGTTACAATGGTTTGCCCACTACAATATACTTAATAGTTCAAACTCGAACTTTATGAGCTTATAAAGGAGCATCGAACTATACACCATCCAAAGCATAACATTGACGCTATAATACTACGATTGCCACCCTATCATCCAGATCTCAACCCTATTGAAAATATTTTAGCAACTGTCAAGGCAAGAGTGGGAAGCCGAAGCACAACATTTAAATTATCGGATGTGCAGAAACAAGCTGAAAAAATTTTCAGAGGGGGAATACTTTTCTCATGAGCTGATTTGGGACACAATATCGGATGCAATAGTTATCAATTCAGGAGATGCTTCATCAACTGATTATGAAACTGACATTTCTTCAAATTGAATTCGATATATAACAACAGATATAGTTCAATAAATAAATATTAATTTTTACCTACAATTAGTATCTGAATATGTATGTATGTTTTTATTTCTTTAATTCAAACCAAAACTAACCATACATTCGGTATGCTATTGTTCCGCTTTGGCTCTTACTGCTTATTCTAAATCTGTTTGATATTTTCATTTCATCATCATTTGTATCTCACTATAATTCATAGCAAAATTAAACAGGTAAGAAAGTGCAACAGTTCGTCTGTAACGAACCGTTTAATACCCCACCCTAATATAAGTATGTATTAGGTGCGCAGCTAAGTTATCTTTTTGTTTATGAAAATGAAACTTTATTGTGAGAAAATGGGTAAAAATGAATCATTGAAAGTATTGCCCATCGCTAGCTACAATTTTTTTCATCTTTCTGGCAGAGCTCGAATATTGTCACGGTGAAAGTGTTTATCTTTTGAGGCTACCTACGAATCAAGCCACTTTTTGATGTCTTCATATGAGCAGAACTGCTGAACAGCCAGACCATGTGCAATCGAATGGAACACGTAATAATTGGACGGCAAAATATCTGGGGAATATGGCGGGTGGGATAGGGATTCCCATTTGAGCTTTTCCAGGTCGGTTTTAATGGTTTGGTAAAGTAAGGCCGAGCGTTTTCATGCTGTAGAATCATTTTTTCGTGCCTCTGCTCGATATCGTTTCCCAGTGATGGTTTCGTTGGGTTTCAATAGTTCATAATAAATAACACCGAATTGATCCCACTAAATACACAGCATAACCTTCGCAGCGTGAATGTTCAACCGAGTCGACAACGTAGAAGCATTACCGGGCGGTCCCTATGACTTTTTTTTCTTTGAGTTGCTGCAATGAATCCATTTTGTATTACCCGTCACGATGCGATGAAGAAAAACCTTCATTTTTTGTCGATGGAGCAGTTGTTCACAGGTGAAAAAATGAATCAACGTCCCTTGGCTTCAAATCATAAGAAACTCACGTTACTTGTTTTTGAATCATTCCCAACGCATGTAATCGCTCGGAAATAGCTTGGCGAGTAAATCCTAATGCTGAAGCAAGCCTTTCTTGCGTTTGGCACGGATTCTCATCGAGCGATTCCTCCAATTCAGCGTCTTAGAAGAATTTTGTCCTTCCGTCTTTGAAGCGTCGAAACCAATCACGGCACGTTGTTTCACTTAAATCAGCATCTCCGTAAACTTTTTGGAGCTCTCGATGCGCTTTAGTCGCCATTTTATTCGAATGAAAGAAGAAAATGTCAACAACAAATGACGATTATTTGGGACAAAATCAGACATTTTCACACAACCAGAAGTATATGACGCCAAAACTAAGTTGCGCACCTAATACTTGTATGTTTTGAACAAACAGAATACTAAACCATTCACAATCGTTAACATATGGTATTTCCAAAATCGTGGTTCTTCTTTTTGCATCTTTCTGTTTTCACATTAAAAATTAAGTGCAAGCTGCCCCAAAACCGAACTTGCTAAAGGATACAAGGTCTAATTGATTAAAACCTATCACAACATTTGTTATTATTGTTGGGTTCTTCCTAAGGGATAAGACGATGATCGTTAAAGATTGGAAATGATTCGAACAGATGCACCTTTATTGAAATTGGTAAGTTAACGAATCCCGACATACGAATATGTACACTACATCAGCGTCTTTCGTCGATAACGACATAATCTTAATTATTGACAATTGGAAGCACGCCGACTTCGAAGCAGATTTATATACATATTTAATCGTATATAATCATATATATGCATACGTTTGTATCATATTCTAGAAATTAAAATATTGTTTACTGGCATTAACCGAAAAGAAACCAGTTTACTCCTTACCTGATCACGTTTTAATTATCAAAAATAAGTGCACTATTACTCAGAAGTATTGTACCTATGTTATATTTTTTTATTATGACTTTATTTTCATTTTAAAGATAAGATAAAAAAAAAAACCAAAACTGATATAAACTGAGTTATCAGAGCGTTTTGAGATCCCCATTGTCGGTTCTGCTGATTGATAAACGACAGACACCGTAACGGCGCCATGGCCAAATTTAATTGAAAAAAATCGAGATTGCGTATAGGGACATTATTTTAGAAAGGGAAGCCGTTATCATAGCTATACATACATATATAAAAGTATATATGACTGCTATATGTACAGAGTATTGTATATTTATATCCAAAAATACTTTTTATGCGTTGTACCCATTTTGAATGAAAATATAAGCTCGAAAGATGGAATTCCCTAGCTTATTGTAAATTATTACAAATCTGATGCATATGTACAATAACAAACATACATGCATATACAAAAACTATGATAGTACCTAGAAAAATTTGTTATACTATGACGTGTAAATTTCAGAAAGTGAGAAAACCTAGACATGGACGGGCTATTCTTACTTTTGTTATCTGTGCTACTGTGGGTCAAATGGGCTCTTATACATTTACAGTAACGTGTGCGGTTTCTGGTTATATACAATTATTTCAACTCTTTTATTGTATTAAATATTCTGCTTTATCTTCCAAGTACACAAATCCACTGGTCCAGATGGTGGACCATGACCATGACCATGGCCCCTTCAAACATTAAACCGTAACACCCGTCTCACCATGAATCCTCAAGCACACTTTCGGACGTATTGGCAAGGTCTTAATTTCAACGTCGTTTTAATCTGCAAACATTTAAGACCAATGTACATCGGTACTTAAATTTTTTTTTCCTTCTTAACTTTCTTTCACCTACGCATAAATATTAAGGGTACAAAAAACCCCTCCAGCCCGCACCAGTTATAAAAAGTGTTCAAACTGGTGTTACTTCTCTACAGCTCAGTCTACATTCTAGTTCTAGTAAGTTCCATGGAATTCTGAAATTTCCAACGAAATACCGTCCCATCGAAAATTGTCACCATATTTGTACGCCAGGCTGAGCATGCCGAACGTACGAGTATACCAACGCTATAGTATCAAAGGAAAAATAATTAAAACAAAAGGGCGACACGGCCATCCTTAATAACTCACTGATGGTCTGAGTTTAATATACCATGAAGTGAAAAAATTGGATGCCAGGCTGCTAGCCAAGGATGTACACCAATTTACACAAATATATTAGTGATAAACCCTTTGGCTAACCCAATGTCGGAACAGAGCATTTAGATAAAGAACTAGTCCATTTTACTCTTTGTATAGTTTCTTTAAATGAAGTCTTTCAGTCTTAAGAAGAAATATGAGTAAGTTCTTCAGTGATAAGGTGCCTACAGTACCAGCACCCACTACGTCAGCGCCGAGTACCAGCAGCCTGATGGGAGCGTAAGTCGGACATTCACAGAGATAGTGCTCCGAGGTGTCTTCATCAATTTCGCAGAAAGCATTGCAAGATTTTGTTTTACTTATGCCGAGCACATTTAAGTGCTTTGCAAAAGTGTAATGCCATGTCATGACGCCAGTAAGCTTTTCTGTTGAGGGGCAGCAGAAAAGTCGCTGACTTCCTAGAAATACACTCAGCATCGCTCAGACTTTTGTCATTGCCGCCAGCCTTCCTAATTCGAAGCACCAGAGAGGAGATAGCAGATTACTTTTGGAACAAATTCTCTTGGATATCGAAATTACATCTTCCTAGGAAAGAGCAAAGTCTTATATTCTCCGCAATGGCACGGGAGTTTGAAGTTACAATAGGTTGGGGAATACTAATAACACATGGACTGAAAGGTCAGTGTCGTTTTATAGTAAAACACAAAAATTTTGCAAAATTCAACTTTATTTATCAACATAGTTGCCTTCGATTTCGATTTAGCCTCAAAATAGGCGTCTGTTTCGGCGATTACTTCTTCATCCGTCTTAAATCTCTTTCCGGCGAGCATTCTTTTGAGGTCTGCGAACAAGAAATAGTCGCTGGGGGTCAAATCTGGAGAATACGGTGGGTGGGGAAGCAATTCGTAGCCGAATTCATTCAATTTTGCCATCGTTTTCATCGACTTGTGACACGGTGCAATGTCTTGATGAAACAGCACTCTCCTTTTCTTCAAATGCGGCCGTTTTTCTGCGATTTCCTCCTTCAAACGCTCCAATAACGCAATGTAATAGTCGCTGTTGATAGTCTGCCCCTTTTGGAGATAGTTGATGAAAATTATTCCATGTGTATCCCAAAATACGGATGCCATAACCTTGCCAGCCGACTGTTGAGTTTTTGTCGTTTTGGACGAAATTTGTCGCCTGCTCGCCACTCAGCTGACTTCCGACTTGACTCTGGTATGAAGTGATGGAGCCAAGTTTCATCCATTGTCACATACCGACGCAAAAATTCGGCTTTATTGCGGTAGAACAGCTTTAAACACTCCTCTGAATCATCAACACGTTGTTGTTTTTGGTCGACTGTGAGCAAACGCGGCACCCACTTTGAACAGAGCTTTCGCATGTCCAAATATTCGTGTATGATATATCCAACACGCTCTTTTGATATCTTCAGAGCCTCAGCTATCCCGATCAACTTCACTTTACGGTTATTCGTAATCATTTTGTGGACTTTTTTGATGTTTTCATCTGAAACAGCCTCTTTTGGACGTCCACTGCGTGCATCATCTTCGGTGCTTGTATGACCACATTTAAATTTTTCAATTCACTTGCGAATGGTTCGTTCGGCTGGTGCAGAGTCCGGGTAACACTTATAAAGCCATTTCTTTGCATCGGCTGCATTTTTTCCCATCAAAAAGCAATGATAAATCAACACACGAAATTGCTTTGAATCCAATTTTTTTTTTACAATAACAAAAGTTGCTTCACTCACAACGCTATATCTCGAGAACTAATCGTCCGACAGCTGTCAAATTTATACACGTATCTTTTGAAGGTTGGTACTAACTGAATGGTATGGATTTAATTCAAGTGGTGCCCTCTCTTAGAAACGGCACATGGACTTTTCAGCATATGTATTATTGATGAAGACAAGATAGCTTGTATCTTACCTTACATATGTTAACCAGATTTGCCAGCTTTTTTACAAAATAATGGATCCTCATTAAGCAACCTAAACTTTTAGAAACTGAAGTATATTTGAAAGTCTGAAAAATAAAAGGGACAGAATCAAAGTCTTTAAGTCGAGAAAATCTGAAATTTTTCTATGTCCGTTAAGCAGGATCTGTGAGAAGCAGAATTCCAGAAGTTCGGAATGCTCTTTATGGTCTGGTATTATTTCATTATGATTACTGTTAAACTTTTTTTTGTAATGAGGCTTAAGTAGTTAGTAGTTACTTAGTAGTAGTATAGGGTTTTCTAATAACGACATATTTTTTTTAAATAAAAGGCAAACCATTTGAGATATTTCAAAAACTTTATTATTGGCTTGAAGTACAATCAAAACATTTATGAATGGATCTTGACTTCGTTCTATGGCTACCGCGGGCACGTTTGCAGCGGTCGATTCGTTGGACCCAATTTTTAACGATTCGGCCACACATTTCGGCCGAAACGGCTGCTATTTCGCGTTCAATGTTGGCTCTGAGCTCTTCCAACGTCGTCGGCGTGTTGGCATAAACCAATGACTTAACGTAGCCCCACAAAAAATAGTCAAGCGGCGTTAAATCGCACGAACGAGACGGCTACTCGACTGGCCCATGTCTTAAGATAACACGCTCACCATACTTACTCTTCAATAAATCGATTGTAGCAAGTGCTGTGTGGCTTGTGGCACCAACCTGTTGAAACCACATGTCGTCCAAGTCCATACCTTCCAATTCGGGCCAAAAATATTCGGTGATCATGGCGCGATAACGCTGACCATTCACAGTAACGTGATGATCGTAATCGTCGACGAAAAAATATGGCCCAATAACGCCGCCGGCAAGCAAACCGCACCAAACAGTTATTTTTTGTGGGTGAAGTGGTGATTCATGAAGCACATGTGGGTTTTCATCCGACGAATAACGCATAGTTTGCTTATTGACGAACCCATTGAGCTTCCTCACTGAAGATGATTTTGCGATGAAATTCATCATCTTGGCGCATCTTCTCCAGAACCCAATCGGAGAATGTAGCTCGTTAGTGTACTTTACCATGATGAAAATGTTGAGTTTACTGAATAAATTAACGGTGACAGTTTGATGAGAAGTGAAAGAGTGCATTCACAAATTAAATTCAAAGTTGTCAAGTCCCTATTGGAAAACCCTATACCTTAAATCACTACAAAAAGTAAATTTCACTCCTTGATTCTTGTATCAAAACAAAATTTAATTAAAAAAAAAAATATATGGATCATTAGTAATTGTGCATGAAAAGAGAAGCAACAACTTTTCAACAGCAGATATTGATTTATTGATGGAATTGGTAATGAGAAATAAGCACATTATAGAAAATAAAAAAAACTGATAAAGTGCATTGGGAAAAAAAAATCAGCGGCATGAGAGTCCATTGCAAACGATTTTAACTCCAAGAGTGGCTTGCATTCCCGATCTTCAGATGTGTTGACAAAGAAGGAAAATTTAAAAAAAATATCAAAACAAAAATAAAAAATAATCTAACATATGCGTTAGACAAAACCATTTTATAAATTCTTGGTGATTAGATTCAGGGCCTATTATCGGTTTATGAGAGTTACATTATTTATCCAAAAAGTTTGTCATATACACATAACAAAATATTTGTTTTAAACTAAACTAATTGCTAAATTTATTCTAGATGCAATCGCAACTGAAAAAGATCAGGAAAATGTCAACTGGCAACTGAAGATAATGAAAATCAGGGCTCTAGAAATACGTTTACTACCTTGATCAAAATAAATTATTCAGAAAATTAAAAATACAAGTTTATTCATCTAAATCTTTATTGTCCCCTTTAAAATAATCCCCATAGACTGCAACATACTTATGCCAGCGCTTAATCCAATCTTCGAAACATTTTTTTCGGTTTTCGGTATGTCCATCAGTGCTTCCTGAGATTTTTCCATTACTTCCTATCGGCTGCTGAAACGCGCTCCCCGTAGTGGTTTTTTGACTCAATTGAACAGAAAGAAGTCACAGGGAGCCAAATCAGGTGAATTCGTTGGCTGTTAGATGGTATTTGTTGCATTTTTCGTCAAAAAATTGCGAATAATGATGGCACTGTGCGACGAGTTTTCTGCCCACAATTCTGGTCTCTTTCGGCGAATTGCTTCACGCAAACGTCTCATAACGCCCAAATAATACTCTTTGTTTACTGTCTGGTCTTCTGTCAAAAATTCAAGATGCACTACACCATTGTAATCGATGAAAACCGTGAGCATTGCCTTCTTTTTTGACTGAAAACGACGTGTTTTTTTTTTATCTCGGCACATTTGGTGAACGCCATTCACTTGTCTGATGTGTGGATTGCGTGTCGTACTCATAAACCCACGTCTCGTCTCCAGTAATGATCGCATTCAGTCTCGCAAATCATCTCTTTTGCGACGTCAACACGGTCTCTTTTTTGCATGAAATTGAGGTCTTTTGGCACCAACTTGCCGTCTTGGACGGATCCGTAGGCAATGTTCAAGTCTTCCGTTATTTTTCTGATGGTTAATTTGCGGTTAGTGACAAACATTTCTTTTACTTCATCAATGTTTTCGTCAGTTTTCGATGTCGATGGTCTGCCACTACGTTCATCATCTTCGATTGACTCAAGACCACTTTTGAACCGCTCGTGCCACTGGTAAACAACCGTTTTATTTAAAGAATCTTTGCCGAAACACTTTTCCAACATTTCCAACGTTCGCGTAGGATTAAATCCGTTTTTTACGCAAAATTTAATACAAGTTCGTTGTTGCAAATTTAAGCACATTTCTAAAATTGTAAAAAATCGCCAACACACACAGAGATAGATGTACTCTTGGCTACGTAACTTTTGCAAATGTCAAGCTATGATGCTAAGATTTAGAGGGAATGTCAACAACAGATGTACCAACTTAACAAAAAAAAAAGAACTCAAAGCGGAAAAATGGGAGCGCCAAACGGTGACGCTACCGGGAACTTTTTGATCAAAGTCCTCAGTTCTAACTTCTAGAAAAAGAAATTTGACTGGCGATAATTGGAAGGAGCTGGCAGAAAAAAAAATGTAGAGTAGACTAGATACAACAAGAAAAACAAACATTTGAAATTGTGCTTACGAAAAAAGAGCATGAGAAAAGAATGTTCATTTTGGATGCTGAATTGGCAAAAACCAAAAAGTACATTTAAAAATACAAACAATGCGTTCAACGTCTTGTTTTTATGATTAATATTATTTATTTTAATGTATTTTCGTTGTAGTTATGTCTAATTTTTTCTATTTTTACTTTAATTATTCAGTTCAGTTGCTTGTTCTTTTTCTTTTTTAATAAACTTTAACGTAGAGAGATCTTATTAACATAAAAGACTTTTGAAATATTCATTAACAAGCGTACTTCGCACAGATGTATTATAATTTGTAGAATTATAAAAGCTTTCAATTTCATTACAATTATCTGTTGATTCATTAAGTAAAATGTCCACTGCAGGAGGATCATCTTCATTATTTATACAGCAAATGTTGTGTAGGACAGCTGTTGCAACAATGATGCTCTGAATTGTAGTTAATTTTACTTTTAATCCTGTTGATTGTACAGGAAACCTTCTTTCCCATAAGCCATAAAATCATTCAACACAACTTCCTGTTCGAATCTGATATTCATTGTACAAAGTTTTTTAAGGATTGTTGCAACTACGTTAAGGGGGTCAGCATATAGCGCCTGCATTGGTAGCCACTGTCAGCCACTATGAGATGGTTCCCAAAATTTCCGTTTTCAATTCTAACACAGCTTCTAGAATTGTTAAAAATTGTGAAATCATGACTTGATCCAGGTCACCTATGAGAGTACATTCAAACATTTTGACATATTTTAGTATTACCTGGGGACTGAATCAGCACATGTGTACAATCTAAAGCAGCTATAACTTGAGGAAACCTTGCAAATTTATCAAAACCGTTTACAACCTCCATCTTTTCCTCATCGTCATTGTGAGATTTTTCGAATAATTCTAAATCGTTCCAATAATTAAATTGATTTATTCTAAATTGAATGTGTTTTTCTCTTCTCACATTTACAACTATTCTACAGGTCTTCTCATCACTCATATCTTCGAAAACACTTTTATAACTTGATAAATTGAACTGAGGCTTAAACGGCAAAATTCTGGCTATTAACTTAAACTACAATATGAACTCAGATCAAGGGTAAACGAACTTGTGAAATCGAATAAATTGTTGAATTTAAGCTTAAACCAAAGTGCAGTTTAAACTTTCACTGTGAGACTGGAATTTAATGTCACGTTAGCCAATCACGTTATACGTTGGACCTTCTCATTTAAGATACATTTTTTTGTAAACATGGGTTTATGTTCCATATTTCTTCAAAAATGAAGCAAATCAGAATGTTACCGTCAATGGCAACCGTTATCAAGCTCGGTGAGCTCTGGTTTCAACAAGACAGCGCTACGAGCCATACAGAGCGTGAAACGATGGACTTGTTTTGGTGAGCACATTTACGTTTTGCTACGGTAAATTGGCAGCCTAGATCAAACATTTACATTATATCATTTTCAAAAACTAGATGCCATGAATCGTTCTTTTAACTGATAAATAAAATTTTAAGTCCACTTTCAAATTTATGTGTTTTGTTTTACATTATAAATCAAACCTCACTATGAACCACACTATATTAAAACGAGAACCGTGTCATTATTGCCTGGAAGTGAATTACTTTTCCCCCCAACTTTAAATGGATTTATTTAACAGAGTGCTCCTTCAATACATCTATAATTCACTGTGCCTGGGCTACCAGGTTCCCTTTTCTTATCGCAAAACCTGTCTTTAGCCAATTGCTTAAAGGTATTTTTTTTTTATAGAAACACCGATTATTTTTGCGGTGTTAAATGTAGCCTTTCCCATATTTTCACTTGATTATCTTCTCTACCTGATAAATTTATTCTCCTGAATGCAATTACTGCCACTTTATGTTGTAAGCACTCCTCATTATATTGCCAGATTCTATTCATCTGACATGATTAATTAATCCAAGTCCCTTTCTGCCTTAAATAATTTGCCAGGCCATACATATTTAGAATAAATAAATGTAATTAGATTGTAATTAACTTATGTGTTTACGATTAGCAGATGGCAAGCACGAACAAAAAAAAATTATTAAAAAATACGTACGTAAGCAATTAAGTATATTATGTATTAGCTTTATGCGATATGAGGCAACAAAAATTACTTTTTATAATATCTATAAGAAAAACTGTAAAAATACTGACAAGGAGATATTTTTATTTGTTTTTTTAATTTCAAGGTTATTTAGAAGTTTTTTTTATGACTTTGTTTTCAAAACAAAATGTTCGCATCTCTGAACATCTATCTCTAACTACAAGTACTCGTATCACACCATTTTAGCCACATGTTTCTAAGTCTAAAAATAAGTAAAAACTGAACTGATAGCAATTCGTTTATGGTGAAAAAAAAAAAACAATTTCAAGTTTGTTGTTAAATGTATGTAGAAAGCATTAAATGATAAAACTGAAATTGATTTTATCATTTCAGGGGTAAATCGATGGTGTGTAAGTACACGTAGATAAATGCATAGATAAGCGAGTGTACTCGTGTAGTATGTTTATTATCAGAAACTTTTTTATCTACTAGAAATCTTTATTCCATTTAAAATAAATGTAGGCTAGGCAAAAGCTGTAAATCCATGACCTTTGACCGATTTATTGCTTTTGAAACTGTGTGACTTCCTTGAATCTTATCTTATTTTTTTCAAAATTTGAACGTTTATTTAAGAATAACATGTACAATAGTAATATTCAAAGTATTGCTCATCTGAAGTAATGACCTTTTCCCATCTTTCTGGCAATTTGTGGATCCCATCACAAAAGAACTGCGCCGGCTTGGCAGCCAAGAATGAATCAAGCCAATTTTTGATACTCTGCTCTGATGTGAACCGTATTTCAGTGAGGGCGTTCTGCATCGACCGGAACAAATGGTAGTCAGAAGGGGCAAGGTCTTCGCTATAAGGCGGGTGGGGTAAGACTTCCCATCCACTGTTTTCCAAATAGTTCTTAACCGTAATAGCAACGTGGGGCCGAGCAATGTCATGATGGAAAATTATTGCCTCGTGTTAAGTCGCACATTCCGGGCGTTTTTCGGCTACTGCTCTCTTCAAACGGATTAATTGTGTTCGGTAGTGTTGTCTATTGATGGTTTCACCCGGTTTTTAGCAGCTCATAATACAGCACACCCATCTTATCCCATCAAATACAGAGCATTAACTTCGCGCCATGGATATTCGGCTTTGCTGCGTTCCAGCAGCATTTCGGACATGCAAAACCGCCTTTCGACGTCTCTCGGCTTGAGTTCATGTGGAACCCAATTTCCTTGCTTTTGAATATATCCAGCTGCTTTTAAACGTTTTGAAATGGCTGCTTGAGTGACACCTAAAGATTCTGCGAGCTCTTCTTGTGTTTGGCAACAATCTTCATAGAGTAATGCTTCCAGTTCTTCATCTTCAAACTTTTTTGGCTGCCCAGGACGTTCATCGTCTTCCAAGCCAAAATCAACACTTTTAAATCGTGCAAACCACTTTTGGCACGTTCGCTCAGCTAGCGCATGCTCACCATAAAGTTCCACTAAAAATACGATGACTTTCGGCAGCAGGTTTCTTCATACTTCATACACTTTTTCGACATACTTGAGTGAAAAAAAAATTATTGTTGTTTACGCTTCAAATGAATGACATACACTGGAATGACGTACAATGACAGTAACTTTCCAACGCATGTTCCAATGGAATATTAACAATAGAATAATACAAGTTACGCCATCTCTTAGCAAACCGCACGAAAAGTTATAGACCCAATATTTAATTAATGTAGTTTTATATGGAATGGAATTTGAAATTTATACTTTGTAATTTAACATAGTTTGATATCTGTAGAAACAATCCCCCATATGCATCCGTGGCTTATTAAGACATGTGTCACAATATTCTTAGAACACACTACACAGTCCTTTTTTGTACCTCTTCGCATTTCATGAAGCTTTCCATTAAAGCTATTTTCGAAATGCTGCTGCAACCTTTAGTACGTTCCATCCGGAAACTGTCTATTAGTTGATAGAGCAACTGTTTCACAAATTTTAAGAGGGTTCTTAGTTTTTGCCCATTTTGTTTTTTATGGTTTTATAGAGTATATAGGCATTGATTATACATATTTCCATCCCCCCAGTTGATCCATATTGATCTGCCTGATCTACACCACCCATTGAAGTTATGTAGTCGAGCAATACGTTAGATTTACTGGCCATTACTTCTGACCCACCTCGTATACCGGGTGAGTTTTTTAACTTGAGACATCAAAATTACTCGAAAAGTACGAAATATCGCGAAAAATGTTTCAGACAAAAGTCACAAGGTTCTGAAGGGGGCATAAGATGGTGACCACGAGTTTGGCCTTGAGACCCATTTTCAAGGTCAAACGAAGGTCAATTTTGATTTTTTAAATTCCTGATTTCCATTGCTCAGTCGTATTCCTCAATGGGGCACACGACTTTGTCTCAAAGGTCTTATTCATTCAGTGCTAGATACCACTGCACTGGCACGCCTAAATCATTAATCGGTTTCCAACGTTGTTAGGGTGTTAGAAGGTCGAGTTTTGTTTTGAGGAAGTCATTATTGCCTCGAGTGAAGTTAAAACTCAAAGAAATTTCAGATAGAGACAAATTGTCCTAAACTTATCTGCCCTTTTTTTCTACTTGAACGGAACTGTACTGATTATTATTAGTAACGTTTTCCAGATTAATAATGCAGGCTATTTCAATTCAAGAGAAAATTGAAATGATATTGATTTATGGAGAAAGTAGAAGGAACATCGATGGTGCTGTTGCTTTTTACGCCCAATGTTTCCCAGACCAGATACGATCGCGCGCTTCCTTCTATCGGGTCATCCAACAATTCACTGGTGAAGGAAGTGTGCAACCAAAAAAGAGGAATCGGTCAATTAGGGTGGGTGTTGAGGACAATGAAATAGCAGTGTTAGCTGCCGTTCTACACGATCCTCACATTAGCACTCGCCAAATAAGTCGTGAATCAGATATTTCTCAAACGACTGTTTGTAAGATATAACATCGGCATAAATACCATCCTTATCGTGTTTCAACGCATCAACCGGGGTTTCCTTTTGTCAATGGGCACTTCAGCAAATTGAACGAAACCCCCTTTTCTTCGCCAAATTGTTATTCTCTGATGAGTCGACTTTCACCAATCACGGTACGGTCAATCGACATAATATGCATTACTGGGCTACCGAAAACCCTTTTTGGTTGCGACAAGTTGAACGCCAGCACCCTTGGAATGTTAATTGTTTGGGCGGGAATTATTGGGAATAAATTAGTAGGTCCATATTTTATTGAAGGCAACTTGAATGGCGAAAAGTATGCAAACTTCTTGCGGGACCATCTTCCAGTATTACTAGAAGAACTGCCATTGGAGTTGCGACAAACAATGTGGTTTCAACATGATGTTTGTCCAGCCCATTATTCCCAAGTAGTCCGGGGCGTATTAAACCCCTTCGGACGAGGGGGTCCAAGGCAATGACCTGCTAGACCACCTGATCTTACGTCACTTGATTTCTTCTTGTGGGGCTACTTAAAAAGTGAGGCTTACAGAAAAAAATCAACAACACGTTAGAACATAAAAAGACGAATAACTGAAGCTTGCCGGAAGATTACGCCAGAAATACTTTTCAGTTCTGTTGGTTCATTTATAGCGCGGATAGACAAGTGTATTGAAGTGAATGGTCACATTTTCTATTTGTTGAAATAGTCTCGGGAAATAAACGTCGAAATGGGAAGAATTCAATGATTCAACAGTGGGAGGCAAGGGGACCCACTCTAATTAATCACCCCGAAGGAAACAAAATACTGCTATGTCCACGTCGTTGTTTCTGGGTTATGCTTAACGCAGTATGTTAAAACAAATGACAAGCCTACGAGCAATACGACTGAGCAATAAAAATCAGGAATTATCATTTGAAAAATCAAAAATGACCTTCGTTTGACCTTGAAAATAGGTCTCAAGGTAAAACTCGTTGTCACCATCTTATGTCCCCTTCAGAACCTTGTGACTTTTGTCACGATATTTCGTACTTTTCGAGTAATTTTGATGTCTTAACTTTTATGGCGCCCTCTGATGGGAAAAGAACGCATTTTTGAAAAAAGTGTTTCATGTAAAAGAATTGTAATTTTTCACGCAGATTACGAATCTGTCAAAAAAATAGGGGTTCCCATTAAAAAATCAAAAGTGATCTTCGTTTGTCCTTGAAAATGGGGCTCAAGATCAAACTCGTGGTCACCATCTTATGTCCTCTTCAGAACCTTGTGACTTTTGTCTGAAACATTTTTCGCGATATCGCGTATTTTTCGAGTAATTTGGATGTCTCAAGTTAAAAAACTCACCCTGTATAACACATGGGCTGAAAAGTCCATGTGCCGTTTTTAAGAGAGGGCACCACTTGAATTAAATCCATACCATTTTCAGTTAATACCAACCTTCAAAAGATACGTGTATAAATTTGACAGCTGTCGGACGATTAGTTCTCGAGATATAGCGTTGTGAGTGAATCAACTTTTGTTATTGTGAAAAAAATGGATTCAAATCAATTTCGTGTGTTGATTTATCATTGCTTTTTGATGGGAAAAAATGCAGCCGATGCAAAGAAATGGCTTGATAAGTGTTACACGGACTCTGCACAAGTCGAACGAATCATTCGCAAGTGGATTGAAAAATTAAAAAGTAGTCATACAAGCACCGAAGATGTTACACGCAGTGGACGTCTGTTTCAGGTGAAAACATCAAAAATGTTCACAAAATGATTACGAATGACCGTAATGTGAAGTTGATCGGGATAGCTGAGGCTCTGAAGAAATCAAAAGAACGTGTTGGATATATCATACACAAATATTTGGACACGCCAAAGCTCTGTTCAAAGTGGGTGCCGCGTTTGCTCACAATCGACCAAAAACAACAACGTGTTGATGATTCAGAGGAGTGTTTAAAGCTGTTCGACCGCAATAAAGCCGAATTTTTGCGTCGGTATGTGACAATGGATGAAACTTGGCTCCATCACTTCACTCCAGAGTCAAGTCGGCCGTCAGCTGAGTGGCGAGCAGGTGACGAGCCTCGTCCAAAACGACCAAAAACTCAACAGTAGGCTGGCAAGGTTATGGCATCCGTATTTTGGGATACACATGGAATAATTTTCATCGATTATCTCCAAAAGGGGCAGACTATCAACAGCGACTATTACATTGCGTTGTTGGAGCGTTTGAAGGACGAAATCGCAGAAAAACGGCCGCATTTGAAGAAAAAGAAAGTGCTGTTTCATCAAGACAATTTCCGTGTCACAAGTCGATGAAAACGATGGCAAAATTGAATGAATTCGGCTACGAATTGCTTCCCCCCCCACCGTATTCTTCAGATTTGACCACCAGCGACTATTTCTTGTTCGCAGACCTCAAAACAATGCTCGTCGGAAAAGATTTAAGACCGATGAAGAAGTAATCGCCGAAACAGAGGCCTATTTTGAGGCTAAACCGAAATCGTACTACAAAACTGGTATTGAAAAATTGAAAATTCGTTTCAATCTGTGTATCGCCCTCGAAGGCAACTTAATTGATAAGTAAAGTTGAATTTTGCAAAAATTTTGTGTTTTACTATAAAATGGCACTGACTTTTCAGCCCATGTGTTAAGTAACATAGCATAAGTTCACACAAGTGTCAACATTCGATTCGTCAGCATAAACAACATTACAGGTCAACGACAAAGTTCGCACATGTTCACAACGTTCGATACATGATACTTATGTTTCACCGGCAACATTTCAAACAACATCGTCAACAGAAATCACATCGTTCATACGACAGGTAGCTGGCATAATTTAGGTATTTAAGCTCTTAGTTTTAGGAAGACACGCTGCCAAATAAAGTTTTTTAAAAAAAAAAAAAAACATTTAACTTTAAATTTAATTTATATCTCCTGATAGATGTCATTCCAGCATGATTCCAGGTAGTCAATAAACTAACATTCCTTTTATCTATCCAAACTTCGGTGTTATATTTGCTTTTCTTTTAGAAATAGTTGTTCTGTTTAAACATTTTGGTTTTTTTGTAGTAACAAGAACACTTTTTCTGTTGGTTTGAATAGTACCAGTTAGGTAGCATTGCATTAAATCCTTAGGTAAAGGTAAGCTGGTGTAATACCTGTCCGTGTACGTGTGCCATCTTTCTGCGGTAAGTATTTTATCTATTACTTTTTAAAAAAGATGCAACGGAATTCTTGTGCTTACTGGTAAATCTGGTCTAACAAGATTTTCAAAAGTATATTGTATATGAAAGCCGTTTCTGAATCTACTGGCACATACATTTTTGTACCGCTTTTTGTAGTTTTTTTAGGACTATACCATATGTGATGAAACTAACTCTCCCTTTGAATTTCACTACTGACTCGTTAACATAAATTTTTTTTTCCAGGTATAAAATATAGTAGAATCTTGATAATCCAACATATGGGACCACGCAACCTCAGGATTATTGAGAATGCCGGACTATCCAGAGAAATAGAAAAAAAAACGAAGATTTTGCTATGAATGTGCATACACATACGCACTAAAACAAGCAGTCATTTATTCTTTTTTGTTTTTTTTTTTTGCGCATTATACATACATTTTATCAAAAATACCCTCTTGGAGTCGTTTTAGAACCAGGACGCCATTCTCTTCAGCCCATTTGGTGCACACTTTGAGATTGTTAAAAGCTTCGCTTTTGGAGACAATTCGCTGATTTGATCAAGGATCTCTTCATCAGACAATATCTGAACACTTTCATCCCTTGTTCCTTGGAGCCAATCTGTTATATCCTGTTTTGTCAGGGTATGTATCAGAAAGCTCTTGCACAAATTGGGAAGTCTATTCCAGCTGTGAGCTAGATTGAAAACGACATCTTTAATGTTGGTGGTTTTTTTTCAAAAACTATTTATTCCATCAGAAAGGGCCGATTTTTTGTAATTAATTTTTATCTGCTGGATTACATTTTGGTCCATGGGTTGTAAGAGTGGTGTCGTGTTTGGAAGCATGTAGAGGACTTTCATTTGCCTATCTTCGGAGTGTAGATCCTCGTATTTAGGATGTCCAGGTGCGTTATCCAGAAGCAGTATAGCTTTAGCAGGCAAGTTATGGTCTTTTGAAAATTTTTTCACAGCCGGTACAAAACCTTGCTTAAATCATTCAGCAAAAACTTATTGGGTAACCCATCCTTTGGTTTGGTTTTTATAGGTGAGGAGCAAGACGAATATGTTTTTAAATGCCCTCGGATGCTTGGATTTTCCTACAACCAGCAAGGGAAGTTTGTGTGTGTAAATGGAATTCGCACATGGCATGAACACCAATCGGTCTTTTGACATTTTTCTCATAGGGGCACTTTGTTCGGACGAATGTACAAAAGTCTTATGTGGTAACATCCTCCAGAATAATCCACTTTCATCTGCGTTGTAAGCTTGCTCTGGCAGAAGACCCAATTCTTGAATTTCTCCAGAAAAGGGTCCACAGCTGTCGAATCGCTAGATAATTTTTCTCCCGTTAAAGTTAAAATACGAATCCCAAATCTTTTTTTAAAATTATCAAGCCAACCATCGCTAGCTCTAAAATCGTTCTTTTTCGTTATTTTTTCGTAAATTTTTTTAGCTTTTTCACGAAGAATGTCACCCGATAGTGGTGTGTGCTTAGCATGTTCTTGCATAAACCATATGAATAACGCATTTTCCATTTCAGGACACTCACCAGTTTTAACCGTCTTTCTCCTCAGCAGTCTTAACGTATTCCAAGATTTTACCGCGTTTGACTTTGATGTCGTAGATAGTGGACCTCCCAACGCCATAAGACCGTGCCAGGTTTGCCATTGTTTCTCCTTTGTCCCATTGAATTATTATCTACTTATTTTGAGTCAAAATTAGAGTAACGTGCTTTTGTTTCGTTGACATTTATATTTCACAATTTACAATTCACTACTCAGTTACGAAACAAATTCATGATCAGCGTCAGAAAAAAAGGCATAAATTAATTTCACCTAGATAGCAAACTGTGCTAATACATGTCCAAAATTTTGTAACAGAGTCAAGTACGTTTAAAATCGTATCTGTGAACACGTGTGAATGATATTATTAAAAATGATATTATAAAAATTACATATCAGCTATTGATGTCGGATGACAGCTGTCATTGCCTCCGAAATTTTCAAATGCATTACTAGAATCTGTATATAGGTACGACAAATGTAAGTGACATACTGATTAAATAGCAAAAAGTATCGAGAACTTTTTATGTTTGCATCTCGCCGTGAACAATTGTTCACACTTACTGAAGACGCCGGGTTACCAAACGTGTCGGACTAACTAACTGCCGGATTATCAAGATTATACTGTATTCCGAAAATTTCTAATTAATGTACTCCATTAAATTACTTACTTTTTGTATTCGAGTTCTTAGAACTTTGTTCGCTGGATCAGATCCAAAATATTTGGTTGAACTTACTTTTTGTAAAAATGGCTGGGAAGAAAGGAATTCTAATATTTTGATTTGACCAATATTCCTGCATGTTTGAAACTGGCATTGTTTCCATATTGATAATAATCCCAATGTAAGCCCAGAATTCATCTCGTTCCGCATCTTTCCACGTTTTCCACATAGAGCTTTTGGTTATTGGTTTTGAAGGCAAGCCTCCGGAGTGCAAAGGGTTAAGGCACCAAATTCTAATAGGAACGGAAAAACGGAACATTAACTGCAAGCGCCATAAGGTATGACCTACTTTTTATCTTTGTTATAGATGGGGTGGAAAGTAACCTCCTTGGGAATGAAAAAAAAAATGTTTTAAATGTTTTTTTTATTTTATTCAGTATATGTAGTACCCTTTTAGTTTGATACACTTATTCCAGTGATCTTCCAAATCGCAAATGCGACAGCAATTGGAGCCGTAAGTCATTGATTTTAGCCGTAATTGCTATGCTCTTGTGCGCCGGTGCATTGTCTTGCAAAAACAAAATTTTTTTTTCCACTACATGTGAGGCCGTTTTGCAGCAATTTCGGCCTTCAATCGCTCCAATAATTCACAGTAATACTCGCTGTTGATGGTTTTTTCCTTTTTCAAGGTAGTCCACGAAGAGTATGCCATGACAATCCTAGAAAACCGACGCCATAACCTTTCCGACACATCGTGCCGGCTTCAGTCCATTGCCGGGAACACATTCTGTTCTCTTATGTGTAATAGTTGATCCAAGTTTCATCAATAGTTACCATACTCAACATGATGCCAAACACGTTAACAACAATCAGCTGTCAAAACAAAATCAAAGACAGTATCGCACTGAAATTTGGCATGTCTGCCTAAATATGAACGGCACCATAACCGTTTTTGCAGTATTTCACAGTTTTGCATGATTTCACCCCACCTTGTAACTTATCATATTTAGGAGCATATCGCTTAAGTTTTATAGAGGGGTTGGGCAAAACGATTAGCTAATGCCATTTCTTAGGTACGAATATCTAAACAAATTGTTTGCCTTACATAGAGGAACAAAACTACTTTCTCTACTTAAGTTGAGTGAAAAACATCTGCCTCAAAAAGAGTAGTAGAGAGCAAACAGCAAACCGAATGCTTTTTTACGAATGTATTTTCTGCACAATTGTAACCAGCAAGAAAAAAATCCTATTGGGACATGAGAATTTCATTTACATTCTCTTAAAAATATAACTACGGCATGGACGCGCCATTGTGTACAATTTCAGTGTACCTGTTCTAAGATTTTGATAACTCTTTCTCATTTGTCGTGATTTCTTATCGACTGATCTGTGCCTTGAGATCGAGAAAATCTGCCACGTACCATATTCTGCCATCCTGGAATACAGATCACCATTGCGTTATATGGCTAGCTATCGAGCTAGCACCCTTTCGTAAAAGTGTGCCGAATCCAGTGTCACTTTCATTGTTTTTTGATACGTTCGTTTTGAATGCTTGAAGGTTGTCATGATCAGGAAATAAAGCGCTCACCAGGGCATTCCATAAGCGAGTTGTATCACGGAGATAATCACGATTTTTCAATGTACGTCCAAAAGTAGTTTTGAGGGTAAACTGATGAGCATATATGGTTGAATGGTTGTCCCTATTAGTTCCTGTCCTCTGAATCGAGACATTTATCTGATTGTTTGATTTTTTTTTTGTATGATTATCACTCTTTAAGTGTTACACGCATATTACACCACTAACTAACTAGGAAAATAGACTGATTGCTTTTGCTCCGCTTCATTATTGACAACGTCAGAAACGTCAGAATAGCTTTTTTTTGCTTGGGGCAATTGTAGTCTAACCTCCTGTTTAAGATCTATTACATAGGTATATTTTAGTTAGGTAGAAGATGAAGGACCGCATTGAATGTTCAAGTCGGGCTTGATACAAAAGCGCTGATAGCTCCAGACCAGCCATTCTCTATACCATACAGGGGGCGAAGCACTACACCCGAAACATCAAGATCCAAGATTTGTTTTTACATCGAAAAATTAAAATGTCGAGAAAATTGGGATACTTTGACGTTCGCTGTGAAAACGCTGTGGAATTGCATCGAATCTGCAATTGAACCAACAGTCGACGTTAAAAAAGACACGAAAGCTGGTGCAAAAATTGTCTTATTGGTCGATCCGATTAATTTTATGCATGTTCAATCTGCGAAAATACCGAAGGAAGCATGTGAAAATCTGAAAAAGAGATTTGAAGACTCAGGACTTAAGAGCAAAGTTGGTCTTTTGCGGACTGTCGAGTCGTATGTGAACGAGGTCATCAGCACAGCGCTAAGCTAAAGTCAGTTGGAATAGACGTAAACGACGAATGGGTAGAGACATTGTTAGTTGCTGGGTTGCTTGATGAAAATCGTGGTATAATAATGGGACTGGAGATTTTGGGTATCCCCATAACCGCTGATGCAATAAAAACGAAACAATTGTAGGATGTGAAAAAGACAAAGCACGGACAATTTTAATGCGTTCTTTAGTCAGGAGCAGGAAAATAAATCGCGTATGCCAAGGTGCTACAAATGTAACGAAAGCAATTTGCAGCGCTTTTGAAGCTAGTTCCTCTAGTGATGACTGATTTATTGACTAGGGGGCATTCGCACCCATGCAGACATGTATGCAGCGATACGATGCTCAAAAAATTTTAAATTTTGCCAAGAACGAAATTGTTTGTGCAAATAATTCCCGTATGGCGGTGGAAGGCTTTTTAAAAGGATATGCATAGTCCCAATTTGTATACCAAAATACTATCCGTGAGTCAGATAATAAAAAACGAAAATTCATTGCAGTTGGGTTCAAATGACTGTCAGGTTTTCGATAGCGATAAACGACTAATTGCCACCACCACATATGTGGACCATGTGTTTAAATTGGATCGACCGAATGTAAAAGTGAGTCTTTTGACAAATGTTATGACCCAGAATGGAGTTAGCAGCGAATTGTGACATCGCGGAAAAGCTATTTAAATTTTGATACTTCGACAATGATAGTGTTCTACCAATGTGAATTTCGATATCCTGAAAGACAAACAATTACGGTTGATTTTAAAGAATTTGGGTTAGAGAGCAACTGAAGTTTTAGAATTCATCCATTCTGAACTGTGTGATCCAAGGGAGTCAGATTGAGGGATTATCCCCGTTTTCTGGAATTTTTTTTAACCCTAAAGGGACAAAGGAGAAATCAGCACAGAAAACGGGGTAAATTCATTTATCAAAATCATATACGTTTTAATGCAACGATAGGTCTGTTCCCGCGAGATTTTTGTAACAATTTGTAAAATTAAAATCTTCTATGGCGTTTTCGTTTAGGATTTTTTCGTGCTTCGGAGCACAAAAACTGTGTAAGACTATTAGGTACGCAAGCTCTGTCAATAGATTGCACCAGTAGTAAGTGGTATATACCCAAAATATTTTCTTTTTTTCAATTCAATTCATTTGTTCCAAGCAACGAGCACATAATTAAACATTATATTAATAAATTTAACAGATGTTACATCAATGTACATTCAGGAATATAGGATACATCCTTTAGTTTAAAAAGAAAATTTGTGACGGATGCATTAATTCACTTTAAATAAATTTATAACTTAAGATAGTTACAATTGTTGTGAAGTGATTAAGATTATATAAGCAGATAACGTTATATGGTACTTGTAAATAAAGTGCAAAAGATTGTTTATTTGTTGAATGAAAAGATTTTTTTTTATGTTTCGAAATTCGAAAGGTAACCTGTTAAATAGTCTGGCTGCTATTGAAGTGTAAAAATGTAAAAAGGCGATGAGTATTGTGACGTGGAATATTAGTAAAACATCGTTCTGCGAAGTCCTAAGGTAGTTAAATTTTGATTTAATAAGTTTCCACTTCTTAGGTATTGGGTCTATAACTTAATTTGATAAGAGATGGCGTAACTTGTTTTATTCCATTGTTATTATTTCTTTGGAACATGCGTTGGAAAGTTACTGTCATTGTACGTCATTTCAGTATAAGTTATTAATTTGAAGCGTAAACAACAATAATTTTTTTTTTGACTCAAATATGTCCAATTTTGTGCCTGAAAAAGTGTTTTTGCGGGGAGTTCTTCTTCATTACTTTAATATGAAGAAAACTGCTGCCGAAAGTCATCGTATTTTGGTGGAAGTTTATGGTGATTTTGGCTTGGAAGACGATGAACGTCCTGGGAAACCAAACAGTTTGAAGATGAAGAACTGGAAGCATTACTCTATGAAGATTGTTGCCAAACATAAGAAGAGCTCGCAGAATCTTTGGATGTCACTCAAGCAGCCATTTCAAAACGTTTAAAAGCAGCTGGATATATTCAAAAGCAAGGAAATTGGATTCCACATGAACTCAAGCCGAGAGCCGAGATTTTTGAAATGCTGCTGAAACGCCACAAAAGGAAGTCATTTTTGCATCGGATTGTTACTGGTGATGAAAAATGGATCCATTACGACAACTCCAAGTGCAAAAAATCATATGTGAAACCCAACTACCAGCCAAGTCAACGGCAAAGCCGAATATCCATGGCGCGAAGGTAATGCTCTGTATTTGGTGGGATCAGATGAGTATGCTGTATTATGAGCTGCTAAAACCGGGTGAAACCATCAATGGACAATGCTATCGAACACAATTAATCCGTTTGAAGAGAGCAGTAGCCGAAAAACGCCCGGAATATGCGACCAGACACGAGGCAATAATTTTCCATCATAACAATGCTCGGCAACACGTTGCTATTCCGGTTAAGAACTATTTGGAAAACAGAGATGGGAAGTCTTACCCCACCTGCCTTATAGTCCAGACCTTGCCCCTTTTGACTACCATTTGTTCCGGTCGATGCAGAACGCCCTCACTGAAATACGGTTCACATCAGAGCAGAATATCAAAAATTGGCTTGATTCATTCTTGGCTGCCAAGCCGGCGCAGTTCTTTTGGGGTAGGATCCAAAAATTGCCAGAAAGATGGGAAAAATTCATAGCTTCAGATGGGCAATACTTTGAATAATACTATTGTACATATTTTTCTTAAATAAACGTTAAAATTTAAAAAAAAAAAAACGGACGAATTAAAATATATACCTAAAAAACATTGTTAAAATAAAGATTTTTCAGCAGTAGTATCTTTGATATGAAGAACAAACAGAAACTATGTTCACGGCGTTGTTTTTTCCATATTAACCTTAGTATATGTTTCTGAGATACGATTAGGGGCTGTAAACTATTGCTGTAAGTATCACCCGAACATGAGATTGTACCAAACTATAATAAATTGTTTCTAAAAGTTTCTGAGACCATAGTTTTCTTAGGTGATACATAATATATGTTGCTTTTAGAAGATATTTTTTTAATAAGGAAGTGTGTATACTCCAGTTCATATTGTTATCAATAGTTAAACCCAGCTATTTAAAAGCATTAACATTTTCAATAGAAAAGCATTTTGAAGAGCAAGTCAGGCTTTTCGAATTTGAGTTTATTTGACCATTATTTGGAAACATAATTACTAATACTAGCTTGTGCATACCGAACCAATGCTTTAGTATTTCCAAATCATGGTTAATATCAGCATTCAAATCCAGTACAGACATATTTGAATATACGCATCATCCGCAAAACCAGTTTGATTACACTGTAATTGTTGATTAAAAATAGAATTTATAAAGATTATAAATAATAGAGAACCAAGAATGGAGCCCTGTGGAACTCCGATCCGATCGTTTCGACTTTCATTGAAAGAATTCCGATTTTAACCATTTATTTCCTATCTTTGAGATATGAGGCGAACCAATTAAGAATAAACCTCCTGAGACTAGACTTTTCTAATTTAACCAATAGGAAATCGTGGTCAATAGTATCAAAGGCTTTAGTGATATCTATAAAAATAAAAAAGCAGAAGTGTTTCCTTTGAAATTTAAACTATGGTTTAAGAATCTTGATTTGCCAGCTCTAAAGTCGTATTGGTTAGTGCTATAGAATAATTGTTTTCAAGGAATGCGACAACTCTGCTCTTTATCACCTTCTCAAGAGTGAGACGGTAAGAAGAGAGATCGGCCTGTAGTTATCCTGCTTTTTCCTATCATCTTTTTTCGATTATATGTATGACCTCAGCTATCTTCAATCTATCCGGACAAATAGTACAATATACGCTTTTGTTGAAAATGTGTGCTAAGACATCAACAACATTAAATGAGATTTTCTTCAGAAAAGCACTTGGATAACTATTCAACGTAGCAGAATTCGAGTCGTCCAGTAATATTATTGTTCTATATAACTCAAAAGAAGAGATTGGTTCATAGAAAAAAATTATTTTGTTGACTACTTTCTCTATTCTGACAGTCTTCCGAACACAAAATTGGAGACGCTGTATCATAACCAGTATAAGAAAGAGTAATGATCGGAACGCTTATAAAAAACTCATTGAAGACATTAGCCGTTTCTACAAAGCTAGTGATATCCCTATTATGAAACTTTATTTTAGAAGGTCCGTTAAAAGTGACATTTTTATTAAACAAGTTATTGACGATATCCCATTCCTTTCTTATATGTATGTATTACCTTTCGCACAGTGAAATTTGTTCATTTAATAGTTATCTTTGCAGATAGAAACTTCAGATGCTACTTCTTTACAGATTTGATAATACATTTTGGTCAGATGTGTGTTTCTGGGTTGTTTTTTGCATTTTGCCCGTAGTTTATTTTTCTATACAATCTGTAATTAATAATCAGACATCCAAGGCTTTAGACTTTTTTATTTATCTCTTCTCTTTTTTGATACTGCAGTGACAATCAGTGATACTCAAAGTGACAATCTAAAATGTTACAAAATATATCGAATGCAATAAAAGGATTGTTTTCCCTGTATACACTAAACCAGTTTTCCTGTAGCAAGCGTGCATTAAGACAATTGGTTTTTGGTTTTTTGAGTTAAAAAAATCAGGCACTACATTTTTTGTGCGTTTAATCGTATCACTCTTCAAGGAAAGGCAAGTCATAAAGTGATCAGTAATTGTATGGTCTGATATTGTACTTATTACGGAGAGATTGGCATTTAGATCTAACCTAGCAAAAATATATTCAATACAAGTTTGAGTACTACCAAAGTCTATAAAAACACATGAAAAGAAATTTGTTATCATCTCTAAAGCATGAAACTTTTATCATATCAGAGCGTATCAGATCAGGACTGCAGATCTCACAATTTTTTTTTGAAACTATTACATACAAAAACCCTAGTACCACCCTCTGCATTTAGGGTAAAATTTGTATACAGGTATATTGAAATAATCCTTTTCATGGTCATTGGTCATAAATCCATATTTCAAAGAGAAAAATTAAATTCGGTTTTTTTAAGAATGATTCCAAATGTGTTAAAAATAAATCAAAATTTTTGCGCATGCTTCTGATATTTTGGTGAATAATGAACCAGTTTTTTTCTATTACATTAGCGTCAAATACTATTGTAATATATGTATAGGGTTTTCTAATAACGACTTGACAACTTTTTTTTTTTTTTTTAAATAAAAGGCAAACCATTTTGAGATATTTTAAAAACTTTATTATTGGCTTGAAGTACAATCAAAACATTTATGAATGGAACTCGACTTCGTTCATATGGCCACCGAAGGCACGTTTGCAGCGGTCGATTCTTTGGACCCAATTTTCAACGACTCGGGCACACATTTCGGCGGAATCGGCCGCTATTTCGAGTTCAATATTGGCTCTGAGCTCTTCCAACGTCGTCGGCGTGTTGGCATAAATCAATGACTTTATGTAGCCCCACGGAAAATAGTCAAGCGGCGTTAAATCGCACGAACGAGGCGGCCAATCGACTGGCCCATGTCTTGAGATAACACGCTCACCATACTTACTCTTCAGTAAATCGATTGTAGCGTGTTCTGTGTGGCTTGTGGCACCATTCTGTTAAAACCACATGTCGTCCAAGTCCATATCTTCTAATTCGGGCCAAAAATAATCGGTGATCATAGCGCTATAACGCTGACCATTCACAGTAACGTGACGATCGTTATCGTCGACGAAAAAATATGGCCCAATAACGCCGCCGGCATGCAAACCGCACCAAACAGTTATTTTTTGTGGATGAAGTGGCAACGCATATTTTGCTTATTGACGAACCCATTGAGCCAAAAATGAGCTTCGTCACTGAAGATGATTTTGCGATGAAATTCATCATCTTGGTGCATCTTCTCCAGAACCCAATCGGAGAACGTAGCTCGTTAGTGTACTTTATCATGATAAAAATGTTGAGTTTACTGAATAAATTGACACTGACAGTTTGATGATTAGTGAAAGAGTGCGTTCGCAAATTAAATTCAAAGTTGTCAAGTCCCTATTGAAAAACACATCATAAAAATCTTTGTCATATTTGTAGAAGGAGGCTAAAATACTATTTAAAGGAACTTCTATTTGATTCATTTGTATATTAAATATAATTTAAGATAAATTTTCTAGATCCTCAAAAGAGGAAATTCTTATGGGATTTTCCCCTTTCTTTTTCTGATCCATAAGAACGAAAAATGTTTGTCTACCTTAATTCATGTATGATCTATTACACCGGATATACCGGTATGAAGTGAGCGTTTTTTTTTTGTGAAAATAAAACACTAATTTTTAATGAGGAAGTAAAAAATATTTTATTCATTGTATTGGCCATTGCTAGCTACACATTTTCCTCTTCTTTCAGGTAGTTAACAGATTCCACGCTAATAAAATTGTTCGTCTTTTGAAGCAAACCGTAGGATTCGAATTGCTGCTCAGCTAATGTGTGTGTACCATCGATGAAAACAAATAGTAGTCAGAAGAAGCCAAGTCTGGTGAATACGGCGGGTGGGTTAGCAGCTCCTAGCCAAGTGTTTTGGTTGTATCCTGAACCAGTTTTGCTTTGTGTGCAAGTGCATTGTCATGGAGCAAAAGTACCTTGCCGAATCTTCTGGCCCATTTTGGTCGTTTTTCGATCAATGCATAGTTCAAATTGATCACTTGTTGTCGGTAGCGATCTGTATTAACGGTTTCACCGGGTTTTAGGAGCTCTTGGTACACCAGACCTTTCTGGTCACACCAGACATACAGCATTGTCTTCTTGCCGAATCGATATGATTTTGCAGTCAAAGTTAAATTTTTTCCTGATTAACGTTTCTGAAAATAAATCCATTTTTCATCGCCAGTAACTATTCGATGCATAAATTATTTTTTATCGTGTCTTTGAAGCAAAATTTCGTGAGTGGTTTTTCGGTTTTCCATCTGCCTTTCATTTTTTTTTTTTCAATTTTTTCCAATTCAATTTATTTTTATTTTCAATAAAATCAACATTGGTTATGCGTTTCCGCGAAGCCTTAGGGGCTTTTCTGTAGAATGTTGTGTTTCTAACATTAATAATTGAAATAAAGTAAGCTTAGTTTAATAAACATTCAATACAAGATTTACATGAAAAAATTATACGACATAAGTAATTTTGATCGCTTTGGATTTAGATTTACTTTAAGATTAAAACATTTTAACAATTTAACTTTTTTAACATTGTATTTAGACTAAAACATTCAGTTGTTGGAATTTTGATTTAAAAGAAAGTTTTTTTATGTTTTTTTTTTCTAGTTTTAAAATTTCTAGCGTTTTTTAGTTCTTGCGGAATTGTATTGAGAATTTCAGGCACATTGCATTTCAACTGTCTTCTTCCATAGTTGTTGTAGAATCTGGGTTCTTGAAGCATACCTTGTGCTCGTCTTCTTATGTTTCTCCCATGGTTTATTGGAGTGATGAATCTCGTGTCGTCGTAATACTCTAATATAATCGTCATCCTGAAGATGTCTTCCACTTTAAAGATATTGAACCTTCCTCTCTCAGTTACATTTCGATGAGAAAATATATTTATCTTTTACAGTGCTGCAGTTTGTAGTTTCTGAAGTTTTCTTGAATGAGTTAACGATGCAATTCTCCAGGCAAGTATTCCATATCTACACTTGTCTTAGCACAGATGTTGTAGTTTGGTACTGCAGATGAGTTAGTGCATATAATGCTCTTTGAAGACTTGAATGTAACTCATCAATGTGCTTATCCCACAGAAAGTTATTGTCGATTATCACTCCTAGATATTTGTAATTTAGAACTGTATCTATAGTACAGCTAGTCGAGGTATGGCAGTATATTTGTTGTTCGGTAGTCTTGAACTGCGGATTTCTTGTATGCATCATATTTGGTTTGGATGAGTTGATCATTAAACCATGATCATGACCTCATTTTACTGCATTATCAAACTCTTTCTGAATTATTGTTGTTGCCGTCTGCAAAGATCTGTTACATACCACTATCGCTGTACCGTCGGCATAAGCAAAGTGCGGAGAAGCTTATTAACGTATAGTATAAACAGAATCGATCCTTGTGGGACTCCGTATTCTGCATGTTCTTTTTGGCTACGGGTCTCGCTGATCTTGACAAAAAAAAGCCTGTTGTGTAGATATTCCTTCATCCAATCGGCCAATAATCCTCGTATTTCTATACGTTCGAGAGCATTAATTAGCTTTGAGTGGTTGAGCTTGTCAAAAGTCCATAAATATAACCAAGATGTGGTAACTTTTGTTAAGACTTTCATTGATATGATTTGCGAATTCTCCTAATAGTTTACCAGTGCTTTTCTTTTTCTGGAAACCGTATTGATTTTCGTGGATGATGGAGTGTTTTTCAATAAAATTCTGCAACCTGTTTGTTATGACTTCTTCGAGGCACTTTTCTACTACTGGCAATATGGATATTGGCCTGTAATTGTTAAGTTGACTTTTTGTACCACATTTGTATATTGGCCTGACCACAGCAGTTTTTAAGGCTTCTGGAATTTTTGCTTGTGTAAGACTCAAATTAATAAATTTGCACAAAATCGGCGAAAAAATTACTGCGTGAGTTTTGATATCCAACACTCGAATTCCATCAATACCAGGCGACCTATTTTCGTCAAGCAAACCAATTATTCTTGACATTTCAAATACATTTGTTTCTTGAATAAAAACTGATTTGTCTAGCGTTTTATTTAGGTGAATCGATGTAATCGAGTCGAATGTATGCACAATGTTTTCAATTTGTTCTTTAAAGTTTTTTTGCACATTCGCTAGCGAGATTGCTCACACACATTTGACCAGTGAAATTCTTAATTATAGTTTCATCTAGGCTAGGCTTTTTCCTTCCCATTATCTCGTTTATTAGGCTCCATTTTTTTTTTTTTGGAGGCGTTTGATTTGATCTGGTTGAATTTGGTTTTGTAAAAAAGAGATTTTTGCGTTGTTATTTCTTTGTTTAGTTTGTTTCGAAAAGTCTTATAATCCAATTCGAAAGTCCTGTTCAATCTATTATTTTTCCATCTTTTGTATAACTCATACACTTAGCTATTAAGTCATGTGACATTCATTGGTTATGCTTTCTTTCCTTTTTTATTATTCTTACAGCTGTAGACTTTTCATATATGCTTTTCATTTTATCGACAAGTTTCTGGTAAAGAGAAATTGCATCATTTTCATTAATCACTTCTTCCCAATTTCTTTCGGCGATTAATTTGTTTACCTTAGCGTTGCATATAAGTGACATGCTGGCCAGTTTTTCTTTTACGACTGATTGTTGCGAATTTGCAAAATATAGGATTGGGTAATGATCTGTTATACAGCTTTCAATCACCGCTGAATTTATTTGGTAATCCGTTGCATTAATTAAAATGTGATCAATTGTCGATTTTGTCCTCGTCTTCGGATCCATTCTTTTATTACATTCAATAACCCCAGTGACGCCAGCATCTCTAAATATTCTTTTACGCCGTATAAATCTAGATCCATATCTCCCATTACTACAATATCTCTTTTTCGCAATTGTTCAATATTGTTTCTGAATTCTTCAATAAACGCTTTTTTCCTATAACCTAGTGGTCTGTATATTCCAAATACATATTTGTTTTTATTGCTTTCCACAATTCGAATTCGAGTGCTTTCGTATGACACGCTTTTAAATGTAAGTGGTGTGTATTCTAAGCCATCTCGAATTAACATTAAAATTGCACAACCTCTGCGATTTTTTCTATTCAGAAATTTAGTTTGAAAGCCATCTAGACTATAAAACTTTTCTTCTTCTTTCTCTGTATTTGTTTCAACCAATACTATTATTTTTAATGCATTAACAGAGCGGTTTATATTCAAACAGAAGCCGTTCCAATTCCTACGCAAGGATCTTATGTTAAAATTCAAGTAGCAGCATTTATTTCTTGCTAATTCATTTATGTTGATGTCGCTAAAACCATTCATTACCCTACAATTCAAATCAACATGTAAGCCATTGTTTCTATTTGCGTTTTCCATTTTGACATTAAAAGTTTTTGTGTTTCCTTTTGTTTACAAACACTGTAATTATTGTGTGCGTGCAATTTTTATAATATCATCAACGGAACTTATTAATATGGGCTGTGTACTCTCATTTTGTCTGGCCAATATTCTTCCCGCACTCTCCCAAAATTCATATGGCACCCATTTTCCAGACAAATTTCTTTATTTTTACGGGAGCTACAATTCTCAGATAAATTCACCCCACAACACTCTGACTGAGACTCTAAGTTTAACTAAGTTTAGATATATGGTGAACAAACCGTTCTGACATATTAGTGATTTTGTTTTGGCGTCATATACAATACCTTTGGTTGTGTGAAAATATATTATATGATTTCGTGCCAAATAATCATTTGCGGGAAGTGTTGATTTTCTTCTTTCATTCGAAGAAAATGGCTACTGAAGCTCATCGAGAGCTCCAAACAGTTTACGGAGATGCTGCTCTAAGTGAAACAACGTGCCGTGATTGGTTCTGTCGCTTCGAAGATGGTGATTTCGATGAAAGGAAGGCATAAATCCTTCGAAGATGCGGAATTTAAGGCATTGCTTGATGACGATCCGTGCCAAATGCAACACAGCTTGCTTTAGTATTAAGAGCTACCCGCCAAGTCATTAACAAGCGATTGCATGCGTTGAGAATGATTTAAAAACAAGGAACTTGGGTTCCTAATGATTTGAAGCCAAGGGACATTGAGCCATTTTCTTCGCCTGTGAACAACTGCTCCAATGGCAAAAAAGAAAGGATTTTCTTCATTGCATCGTGACGGGTGATGAAAAATGGATTCAATACAGCAACTCAAAGAGCAGAAATTCATGGGAACTTCCCTATCATGTTTCTACGTCGTCGGCTCGGCCAAATATTCAAGCTGCAAAATGTATGCTGTGTATTTGGTGGGACCAGGTCGGTGTTATTTATATTGAACTACTGAAACCCAACGAAACCATCACTGGGGAACGGTATTAACTTTAATTGATGCGATTGAGCGAGCAGAGGCTCGAAAAAGTGTTTCTACAGAATGACAACGCTCGATCTCTCGTTGCCATACCCGTTTAATCCTTTCTGAAACCATCAAATGGGAAGTCCTACTCCACCCGCCATATTCAACAGATATTGCCCCGTCCGATTATTGCTTGTTCCATTCGATGGAACATGGTCTGGCTGATCAGCAGTTCCGCTCATATGAAGGTATCAAAAAATGGTTTAATTAGTGGATAGCCTCAAAAAATAAACACTTTTACCGTAACGGTATTCGAGCTTTGATAGAAAGATGAAGAAAAGCTGTAGCTAGCCATGAGCAATACTTTAAATGATTTATATGCAACCATTTTTTCACAATAATGTTGCATTTTCATAAAAAAAGCGTTAACTTAGTCGCCCCTCTTTTTTTTCAGAACCAAATTTCTCTCCTGGATTTTATGTCAAAAAGGACTAACACATATAAATATGTAAAAATTGATTCACAAGCAAATATATAATATTTAAAAAATTAAAGTCTGAAAAAGTTTTTAGTGTTACTTTGGAATCAAAATCGGAGTTTAAAAAAAGAAGCCTTCTGCTGGCCCAAATGAAAACGCTATTAGACAAACCAACCATTCTACGTTACCTCGAGCTCTTAAAGTTATTTTTACAGCTTTTTAGTAAACTTACTTTGCAAATGCTGTCGGTAGATGCACAAATGCACATGCTTTTTGAAAAAAAATGTTCTAATGCTGAATACACTTGTACACTGCTTTTAAGAAAAATTTTTGATCTGGAGTGGTATGTCCGCTTCAAGTCAGATGATACCAACTCTAAGGACAATCTAAGAAGCGGTCGGGCATCGGATTTCGACGATCAGGCACTTATTGTCGCCGTGGAAGGGGACGAAAGCGTGACAACTCAAATGCTGGCCAAAAACTTCAATCTCAGCCAATCAACGATCGTCCGTCTATGGAAGTCCATTGAGTTGTTTGATCCGTTGAGAGCTGAAGAAGCTTGATGTAGAAGCGGCTCACACTTCTGGAAGTGTGATTCATTAATTGAGAACATTGAGAACAAGATCTGAGTGTTGACCGATATTCCACCTAAGAGAAGGCCGATTGACTGCAATTCAATATTATATATATGACTATAAGCCGTGTCTTGTCGTTTAAAGTACATCAGATGGATGCAGCAACAGCACTTTTGCTGGTTGAGTTGGTTGAAGACAGAGGGTTTACACGATAACAGCCCGAAAGTATGCAAGATGAAGAAATTCAATAAAATATACAATGCTTGTCCTATTTTTAAATATTGCGATGCCGATTGGGGAAGTCAAATAGCCAGCTGTCGCCACCTCCTCAATTGAGGCGGAATATATCGCTCTAACTGCCGCTATGCAAGGGGCGATTTGGCTGAACAATCTTAAGAAAAACTCATTGCGAGCTCTCCTGATGTCACAACAATTAGATGCGACAAGAAAAGTGCTATATGTTTAGTTCTTACCATCATTTATCATGCGAAGACTAAACTCATTGTGCTAAGCATCAGTGTATTCGAGAAAAGATTAACGAAGGCAGAATTAATCTAGATTGCATAAGTACAGACAACATGATAGCAGATGTGATGACCAAAGCCCTATCCGGTTCGAAACATACGAAGTTTTTCGCTGCCTTGGGACCTAATTTAAGCATTTTATAATTATTGAAACAATATAATTAAGTGGGGTGTTGTAATATTAATAATATTATAATTATATTCCTGAACAGACCTAAATATATGATCTGAAATCTACTCGTACGACTATATCCTTTTACTTTAGTTCCAGAACTTGAAAGTCGTTTTGGTAATTGTTTGTCAATTGACTGGAATGCTATATCGGACATCAGATGTTAATAAACAAAACGAATTTCTGACAACTGCAATTGTCTTCCTATTTAACAAAAGTGTTCCTATTGGGACTTGCCTTATAAGATAGCTGAATTGTGTATGTACCAACACAGAATAACAGAGATGATGCATTTCCGCTAGGTCCATTTGACGAGTACATTCTTGGAAACAATGTCCTCTCTATCAAATGTAAATTTGTGAGATTAGACTACATTCATTGAACACCACTTTAATATTTACTCCTCTAAGAGGAAAAAATCGAAAATTATCCCAATTTCCAAAAATGGAACAAATTCTGACTCAGAGCTATTCTTCTTTATTAAAAATGAAGGGTTTCCGGTTTTCCGCAAGGATGCAGCTGTACATTAGCTTTATCAAAAATTTCTGACGACATGAGCTCAGAGTAAAACAAAACTTAGAAGAAGCTAGTCAGAATGCTCGCCAAGAGCTTCAGAGCTATAAGTTTGACTTCCTTCATGAAGCATGAAGAGAATGATCGAGCTTCAGGTGCGTAAGACTGCTTTGCAAATACTTCCTCATCCTAAGATGTAATGCGGAAAATCCTGCAAGAGCGCGCTTCAAAATCAGAGCAAATACGCGCTGTACGTTTTCATCGACATTAAGAATGCTTTTGATAACGCAACTTTTGACGGCATGTGTATCTCGGCAAGACAACACAGGGTAGATTAATCACTAGTTTCGTGGGTAAGAACAATGCTGGTGAATAGGGCAGTCATTGCCGATGCTGATTGCAACCAATATATGATGGAACGTGTATACAGGGGCTGTCCGCGGTGCCATCATCTTAACTTTAGCACATGTTCTTACTTACTTACTTAGGTATCGCTGTGGTGTGAATTCGCTCAACATGATCCAGCTATCTCAGACGTTAGATCAGTAGACGCCTAACTAGACCGATATCGATGTACAGCACGCCCAGTTCGTGGTTGAATCTCCTCCCCTATTCGTTCCATACAAACGAAAATCACACACAGTATCTTTCCCTCAAAATGGTCACGTATTTCTTCATCTGCTTTTATCAAGATCCAAGACTCTGTGCCATAGAATAAGTCCAGAATAATAAGAGTCTTGTTTAGAGCCAGAGCCCAAAGAAGCAGCGATTGGTGAGCGAGAGAAATTCTGCGTCTGTTTTCTGCAGTGATATCGTTGCTGCTTGTAACTGCGGAGCCAAAATAGACAAAGTAGACAAAGTATTTAAATACCTCGCTGTTATAACTAACAACGCCGCCATAGGTGGTGCGGGCTTTTTCTGCTGACTGCATATACTTTGTTTTCTTTTCGTCTACGGTCAGACACATTTTCCGGTTTAATACTCAAAAGCTTCATTGACGGATCGTTGTACACATCCAATTACATCAATGTCATCCGGGGGCGAAAGTAATTTTGCGTGTTTCAAAAATATTGTGGCTTTTTTGTTGGCCAGTAAATTTTACACGACTCTTTGTAAGGCCATATTAAAAAAGTCACATGATAAAGCGTCATCTTGTTCGTCTGTCCTTTTTTAAAACCGTACTGAGATAGACCAACCAGATTAACCATAGTTTCTGAAGCTTACATAATATGGTAGAAAAGAGCTTATATGCATTGTTGCAGTTAAAACGTTTCTCTGGAGTAAACATGTTACGTAACTTGGAAACTTTCTTCAATTATCGGTTGGAAATAGCTTAGTTTCTAAATCGTCAAGCTTTCAAATATTCAAGAGCAAAAGCGCACTAATTGATGAAGCAAAAGCAAGCAAGCCCTAACAACCTATTTAAATTTGTCAGTTATTTAACGTTTACATTTCACCTGTTCATTATACTGGCATCATTTTGATTCAATGAATTTGGCACTATTGACTAGACAACAACTGTCAGATGCCAAAATTGCTGTCTGACAGTTGTCAATTAACCTCGAGAAACACTGCACAATTTTCTTATTTGGATCATTAATTTCATTTCAATTAATTTAAGTTTTAATAATATTTTATTAAGTCAATTAAGGTAAATATCAAACAGTAATTATATCACCATTTGTGTACTAAAATCTCCTAAATTTCCACCGTGAGTTGTGTATTTCGCAATCAAATTGTAAAACTATTCACTCCTACGTTAGAATATTTTTTTTTCTTGTCTATCCTCCTTTATCCAAATTAGGGAGAGGCAGTGTGTCGTCAACATCCATCAACAAGTCTTAAGAGGAATTTTATTTCGAAACGAAAACCAATTAAACCGTCCAACATAATGCCACCCGTCGTCCAGTAAGCATTTTCATTTGTGCAACAATCTAATCAAAAATCATTTTCAAGCATTTTATTTTCTAATAAAGAAATAATAAATGAAAAGTAGGTTCTCATGGTTTGGCATACCTCACACCTTCTACGGAGAAAAAGCATTTTCCACATAAATTTTCCCTTTTCTCTGTATCTCTATACATCATAAAATTTGAATAAACATAACATTTCTATTTTTAAAAATGCTTACTTACGTTTTGTCGTCATAACATCGCACCAATCACTTGATAATTTTTTTTTTTCATTTTTTTAATCATTGGAGAAGAAAAATTAACTTTTGCATTGTAGCCCAGATGTTGCTTTGCTAGACCGGTGACGTCATGTTTATTTATTATTTGAATGAATGAGCAGTATACACTGAGGTGGGAGTCCGAAGCCAAAGCTGAACAGTGGGTTACTATCGCAAAATTTAACATGCCAACCTCACGCATAAGGTAGCACATTTTAAATATGAGCGAATGGCTCGTATCCATATCGAGAAAAGTGTAGCGTCAGCGTTATTTTGTCAACAAAATGTGTGCAGTTTTTTTTCTGTGTTTTTTGTGTACAATATATTATTTTTTGAAAAGCGTGCTTACACCAAACGACGATATGAACAAATGGTGAAAAAGAAACGAAAACTTGGTTAAAGTGTGAATCATTTGGAATTCAAGTGTTTTTTTGTTGAGAGATAAGAAAAGCCTGCATTTCCCTGCTTTAGATATACACGCAGTCTTAACCTAAAGCTGTAACGTGATTGACGGTTTTTTTTTAACTAATTTCTGCTTCAAAATGATGTACTCACAAGCTGAAGTGTAATAAATATCATTTAGTCATTCTCTGCTATCATTTTTACACAATTTTATATCGCATTGACATGATTTTGAAACAATGAAATTTTTTACTTTTAGAACTACGGCAGCTGATATGTCCCTGGGTACAATGCAATGTGCTCGCTGCGCCGAGGGATTCGAACCACATGAAAAGATTGTCAATTCCAATGGTGAACTCTGGCACACGCAGTGTTTTGTGTAAGTAATTCCAAATTAAAATAAATGGGGAAAAAAATATTAAAAATACTTAACTGAATTTTAGGTGTGCCCAATGCTTCCGTCCATTCCAAGATGGAATCTTCTACGAATTTGAGGGAAGAAAGTATTGCGAACGTGATTTTCATGTCCTATTCGCTCCATGCTGCAATAAATGTGGGGAATTCGTCATCGGACGGGTGATTAAAGCCATGTCAGCTAACTGGCATCCACATTGCTTCCGTTGCCAGATGTGTGCCAAAGAACTGGCCGATTGTGGATTCATCCGCAATCAAAACCGTGCCCTCTGCCATGAGTGCAATGCAAAGGTGAAGGCAGTCGGAACTGGCAAATATGTCTGTCAAAAATGTCAGTAAGTAGATTTTTTTCCAATTTTTATTTCGCAATTACATTTGTACGAAAGATAAGGACAGAACAGAAAGAGATTAGTAAGTTAGTCATGCTTTGTTTGGGTTAAACCAGTAAAAGCGATAAACTCCATGTTTTCAAATTTGTAGTTGTTTGTATGGCTGTACAATTTATCTTCATCGTTATCGTGCAGTCAATTTACTTTTGAATTTAGTCATTCACCTCACCTCATCAATAAATCGCAGATTATTAGCTTCCAGAGTCTGAATAGTTTGCCGTTTATTAGAATACAGAAAGGATTGCAATACAACTCCCGTCGCAAGCTATTGTCTCGGGACTTCAGTTCCTGCACCAGTTAAATCTTATACAAGTGCAGGGCGTGATCATTTCGTAAAATTTTTTTCATAGTGGACGGACAGAGGCCAATATGTTGCATTCTCTTCATTTTTCGACATGAAGGCCGATTTTCAAAATGAGTTTGAATGGTACAGAAATGTTTTTGTGCGGTAAGTCTATGCATGATGATTTGTCATTCAATATTGGACATAGATGTCAAAGCACTTTCGAAAATGACAGTACAATGACGGCATGTTTTTTTCAGCGTTTTTCACTATTTTATAGTAAAAAAGCATCACATAGCGTATTTCTTCAAATATTTCACTCATATTCAATTCATTATAACTTTTAACACGAGCAACGAATTACACAGCTGCCTTCACAAAAAATATAGCCTGACATGACTTTTTTTATATGACCCATACGATACCAGCCTAGACGCTGCATGCGAATTATCGTGCTCCGCGCAGACATAAAGCCGAATTGATTATTCAGAATTATATTCTTGTCCTCATTCTTTTCATCGTGGGATGATTCGCCGGGGTTGCACATGTTTCTTTCGCCTTTGGAAATGGGATGAATCAAAGTTCTATTACATTTCTATTTCTATTTCTATTTCGCGAATATTCGGATATTATATGTATGTTCCGAGTTAAAACTTTAAAAAAAATCTCATAGCCCTCGCCGCTTGATTTTCATTTAACCTCATAAGAAATCCTCCGGGCAAGAGAAAACCAGAGGAAAAACTGAAAACATTTAAGATTTGGGAACAAAAAGAAGTCGCAGGGAGTAAAATCCGGAAAATACGGAGTATGGGGCAGCAATTCGTACTGCAATTTGACCAATTTGGCTGCTGCGACTGCGGAGGTGTAAGCCAGTGCGTAATCGTGTTGGAAGAGCACTTCTTTCTTCGCGAAATGTGGTCGTTTTTTGTTCTAATCGGCGTGAATCACACCTCGCGCGTCCCAAAAAAACGGTGGCCTTCACCTTTCCGGCCAAAAGCACGGTCTTCGCCTTCTTGGAGCAAGTTCAACGGGTAAAACACATTGCTTCGATTGGTCTTTGGTCTCTGGTGCGTACCAATGAATCGATGTCTCAAGACGGCCCAAGCACGTCTTTAAAGTGGTCTCACGATTGCGGTTCCTCTCCGGTGTGAGCAAACGCGGCATCCATCGCGCGGATAGCTTTCTTATGCCCTAAATCTCGTATAGAATATGGCTAACGATTTCAGTTGCGATGCCTGCTATAATATGAGATCATGAATTTTGTCCACAGTTCCCTCTGTGGTAACCGTTTTTGGGCCACCTGGGCGCGGTTCATCAAAACGACGTACGCCCACGACGAAACTCTGCGAACCAATAGTAAACGGTTGTACAGGAAGGTGATTGGTCTCATACACATAATCGAGAATGGGTTTGATTTCCTCACAGGTTTTGCCATTCAAAAACAAGAATCGGATCACGAAGCGATACTGCTCTTTTTCTATGGTCACTTACACAATTTTTGAAATGGGTGTCAAAACAAAACCAAGCGTCGAACTGTCACCAAATTTTTACAGGCGGGCTAAAATAGGTTATACTATTGTAAATGATGGGACACTCATTTCGGCTCAGTGTCGCTACTTATCTTCCAATCTCATTAAACAGCCCTCGTAGTTCTAAAGAAGCGGGCTGTCGTTAGCAGTGTCATGAAGCACAAATTAATAAATTTTTCTACGAACCTAAATACGACGATAAATAATAACAAAAAAGGCGGCTTTGCACGAAAATATAGTGGGTTTGGAGTTTGTCCATTTTTTTTTTTTACAATTTTGGTATTTAACTAATCAACCCGACTGGAATCCACACTAAAACAAGTTTTCTATAAAGAATTGAAATATACATAATACTTCAAAGAACAACTCTACTTTAAATAAGGTTATGATTTGATAGTTATTGCATGACAGTGGTTCCTGACAACTGATGTGTTATTCTTTGCGAAAACTAAATTCACCCCAAGGATTAATTAAAATGCTGCAAGAAGTGGCCTTTGAATTTATTAAATTATGTTTGTATTTGCCTTCAAAATGAGCCGCATATGCTACTTTGATATATGCCTTGCATCACAGTTGACTTGATTCGTAGCTTAACCATCCTTAGGTATTCGTATCATACTCCAAATAGGATCAGTAATCTAAAGGTTGCTAACGTTCAGTCTCCTAGATCAGAATTATGTTGTAGAATTAACTTCGATACGTAAATTAGTAGACATTTTGCATTAAATATTATTTATTATCGTATTTTGTTTCATTTCTCAGTTGCTTGTGCGCAAAACAGTGGAACGCATTCTTTTTACTTTATTGTATGTAACTTAGAACCTAGACTGTAGTGTTCTCTTGATGTTGTGAATGGTTTTTTTTTTTATAATTCATATTATCTGATTGCGTGATCTCCCACACCAGGGCATATTGATGCTTAGTCGTCATGCTTATGGACATTCCATAAGACCAGAGTCAGAAGACAGATGCGCGCAATGTCCTTAAAACTCCGGTGTGTGTTGTACCAAAGAACACTTCTTTTTAAACGGAAGATGGCTTAGAGTGTGCAGCACATGATGTGAATATCTTTATCTACACCTTAGACGGTCGTCCTTCAAAGTGTTCCTCTTCTGGAGCTAGTTCCACCTTTTCGGTTCTCCGATATAAGCAATCAAAAACAGTGGTCTGACCAACCTCTGATCTATTCTGATGGAGTTTACCCGTAACAGGTAGGGCCTCTCCGGTACTCTCTCCATCATTGCAGCTCACGCTGAATGTGTAGTAGAGCTGAATAGAGCTTTTGGGTCAGCGTCTAAATCGGCGGATTGTCGGATTGTCCCATCCCAAAAGAACTGCTCCGGATTGGCAGCCAAGAATGAATCAAGCCAATTTTTGATATTCTGCTCTGATGTGAACCGTATTTCAGTGAGGGCGTTCTGCATCGACCGGAACAAATGGTAGTCAGAAGGAGCAAGGTCTGGGCTAGTTCATAACCGGAATAGCAACGTGGGGCCGAGCGTTGTCATGATGGAAATGTATTGCCTCGTGTCTGGTCGCATATTCCGGGCATTTTTCGGCTACTGCTTTCTTCAAACGGATTAATTGTGTTCGGTAGCGTTGTCCATTGATGGTTTCACCCGGTTTTAGCAGCTCAGAATACAGTACACCCATCTGATCCCCCCAAATATAGAGCATAACCTTCGCGCCATAGATATTTGGCTTTGCCGTTGGTTTGGCTGGTTGGCCGGGTTTTCACATATGATTTTTTGCGCTTGGGGTTGTCGTAATGGATCCATTTTGTATCAGCAGTAACAATCTGATGCAAAAATGACTTCCTTTTGAGGCGTTCCAGTATCATTTCGTACATAAAAAAAAATGCAAAACCGCCTTTCGACGTTTCTGGACTTAAGTTTATGTGGAACCTAATTTCCTTGCTTTTGAATATATCCAGCTGCTTTTAAACGTTTTGAAATGGCTGCTTGAGTGACACCCAAAGATTCTGCGAGCTCTTCTTGTGTTTGGCAACAATCTTCATAGAGTAATGCTTCCAGTTCTTCATCTTCAAACTTTTTTGGCTGCCCAGGACGTTCATCGTTTTCCAAGCCAAAATCACAACTTTAAAATCGTGCAAACCACTTTTGGCACATTCGCTCAGCTAGCGCATGTTCACCATAAACTTCCACCAAAATACGATGACTTTCGGCAGCAGTTTTCTTCATACTTCATACACTTTTTCGACATACTTGAGTGAAAAAAAAATTATTGTTGTTTACGCTTCAAATGAATGACATATACTGAAATGACATACAATGACAGTAGCTTTCCAACGCATGTTCCAATTGAATAATACAAGTTACGCCATCTCTTAGCAAACCGCACGAAGTTATAAGTTATAGACCCAAAAATATTGTGTCAGAAGATGGTTTTGGAACATGAAACAGGTATAATAACATTCCATGCTGTATATGGTATCTACCCACGTATCTGCATTGTAATTGCGAGTTCAAGAATTTCTTGAAATTTTTGTATTTAAGTGATCCATTTATAATAATTCTGGCACCTCGGCTAGAATTTTTTTTTATAATCCCGCGCGCGCACTAAGGGGATATGAATACCCTTTTACTGGTTTTCTCCAGGCCGGGCGGGTGGTGTAGTAGTTTGAAACTCAGATGTATTAGGTTTCGATATTTTTCCCAGAGGTGGTTGTCAAACTGGACGGGACGAGCTAGTACATCCTCCTCAACCAGTGGGTCTTAAGTACGTGCTAGTTGTTAGTTCGTTACATTTAGCCCAGCCAGCAATCACTCCAACATCAGTGTTATGCCTTCATGTCAGAGTTGACGCCGACGGGATTTTCATATAACTACATACAAATTCTATGAAAAGACTTTTTCAGAGAATTGCCTCGCCCGGGATTCGAACCCGCGACCCTCTGCTTGAGGAGTGTATGCATATACCACTACACCACGGCCACCCCCAGGTTCTATTGCTTTTTGGACCGTAATTTGTTTCTTAACGGCAAAAAAAATCCGCGAATCTTATCGGATCATTTAATTTATCAGACCTACTGATATTCGTAACATTTTCATTTCCGACGCTGTTATTTTTCCTTTATATCTCGTTTAAAGCCACATTTTTCTATCACAAAATACAGCAGAGTTTCGTCGCAATTTAACTTATCTCTACAATAAATATACAGGGTGAGTTTTTTAACTTGAGTTATCCAAATTACTCGAAAAATACGCAATATCGCGAAAAAATTTTCAGACAAAAGTCACAAGGTTCCTGAAGGGGACATAAGATGGTGACCAATAGGGTCTCAAGGTCAAACGAAGGTCACTTTTGATTTTTCAAATGATTATTCCTGATTTTCATTGCTCAGTCGTATTCTTCAATGGGGCACACGACTTTGTCTCAAAGGTCTTATTCATTCAGTGCTAGATACCACTGCACTGGCACGCCTAAATCATTAATCGGTTTCCAACGTTGTTAGGGTGTTAGAAGGTCGAGTTTTGTTTTGAGGAAGTCATTATTGCCTCGAGTGAAGTTAAAACTCAAAGAAATTTCAGATAGAGACAAATTGTCCTAAACTTATCTGAGAGTGTATGATGTGCACTCTGCCCTTTTTTTCTACTTGAACGGAACTGTACTGATTATTATTAGTAACGTTTTCCAGATTAATAATGCAGGCTATTTCAATTTAAGAGAAAATTGAAATGATATTGATTTATGGAGAAAGTAGAAGGAACATCGATGGTGCTGTTGCTTTTTACGCCCAATGTTTCCCAGACCAGATACGATCGCGCGCTTCCTTCTATCGGGTCATCCAACAATTCACTGGTGAAGGAAGTGTGCAACCAAAAAAGAGGAATCGGTCAATTAGGGTGGGTGTTGAGGACAATGAAATAGCAGTGTTAGCTGCCGTTCTACACGATCCTCACATTAGCACTCGCCAAATAAGTCGTGAATCAGATATTTCTCAAACAACTGTCTGTAAGATATAACATCGGCATAAATACCATCCTTATCGTGTTTCAACGCATCAAGAACATTCTAGGGAGGATTTTAGCAACCGGGTTTCCTTTTGTCAATGGGCACTTCAGTAAATTGAACGAGACCCCCTTTTCTTCGCCAAATTGTTATTCTCTGATGAGTCGACTTTCACCAATCACGGTACGGTCAATCGACATAATATGCATTACTGGGCTACCGAAAACCCTTTTTGGTTGCGACAAGTTGAACGCCAGCACCCTTGGAATGTTAATGTTTGGACGGGAATTATTGGGAATAAATTAATAGGTCCATATTTAATTGAAGGCAACTTGAATGGCGAAAAGTATGCAAACTTCTTGCGGGACCATCTTCCAGTATTACTAGAAGAACTGCCTTTGGAGTTGCGACAAACAATGTGGTTTCAACATGATGGTTGTCCAGCCCATTATTCCCAAGTAGCCCGGGGCGTATTAAACAATGTTTACCATCAACGATGGATCGGACGAGGGGGTCCGAGACAATGGCCTGCTAGATCATCTGATCTTACGTCACTTGATTTCTTCTTGTGGGGCTACTTAAAAAGTGAGGTTTACAGAAAAAAGCCAACAACACGTGAGGACATGAAAAGACGAATAACTGAAGCTTGCCGGAAGATTACGCCAGAAATACTTTTCAGTTCTGTTGGTTCATTTAGAGCGCGGATAGACAATTGTATTGAAGTGAATGGTCACATTTTCTATTTGTTGAAATAGTCTCGGGAAATAAACGTCGAAATGGGAAGAATTCAATGATTCAACAGTGGGAGGCAAGGGGACCCACTCTAATTAATCACCCCGAAGGAAACAAAATACTGCTACTTCCACGTTGTTGTTGTTGTTTCAAATGACAAGCCTACGAGCAATACGACTGAGCAATGAAAATCAGGAATTATCAAGGTCAAACTCGTGGTCACCATCTTATGTCTCCTTCAGAACCTTGTGACTTTTGTCTGAAACATTTTTCGCGATATCGCGTATTTTTCGATTAATTTGGATGTCTCAAGTTAAAAAACTCACCCTGTATGTCATAAGTTAGGATTGAAAGTTCAGAAAAACAACAATGCACCAATAATTCGTACTACGGCAAATTCGTGACCCATTATCATCCCATTGTAAATTTGGTTTCGAATCCTATGTTCATTGCCGGTCATATTGCGATACATTCTCGCCGTTCATATAAAATATCAGAAATCAATCGAACACTTTTTGAAAATTGATGAAAATGATATTCATATCTTTCATCCGAAAGTTTTGGATCGCGTCGTGTGTATATCTGCCTCCATAAAACGGTTTGATTGCCATGAAGTTGAATAATATTGTGTTGTCGACCGTCTACAACTCTCTCGTATATTTCCATAGTATGCGATATTAGTTTCACTGATAAGTAGTTGTTGCAATTTTTCGTGTTGCCTTTGTCTTTATAGAGTGGAATAAGAAAGCCCTTCTTTCGTAAAATCGCAAGTCATTCAAATCCAAGATTTTCAGTTCTCGCTTATACTTCGCCCGGTATGTGATCCGGCCCGATTGCACAACATCCGTTCATTCTCTTTACTTCTTCGTTAGCTTCGGCTTCTGAAAAATCTGCTTTATGAATTCTTTATTAAGTAACGCATTAAAGTTTTCATTCTTTTCCAAATTTCGTTGTTTCCCGTCCCTGCTCGTCTTTAATATGTAGTAAATACAAATGCATTTTTTTTTTCTTGTGATAGGTGATCTGAATTGACCATTGGATCCTTATGCAAAATTTTAAAACAAAGTTAAACTAAATTTACTTTTTTCAGCGGCCTTATTGATGATGAGCCATTGCGCTTTCGCGGAGAAGTTTATCATGGCTATCATTTCAATTGTACGTCTTGTGGAAACGAATTGGATTACACTGCCAGGGAAGTTAAGAGCAGGCCAGGATTCGCAGCTAATGATATGGTGAGTTTGACTTTTTTTTTATATATATTTTCCCATTTGCCTTGGATTAATAATTATTTCTTAGAATGAATTATACTGTCTTCGTTGCCATGATAAAATGGGAATTCCGATATGCGGTGCTTGTCGTCGTCCAATTGAAGAGCGTGTTGTTACAGCTTTAGGCAAACATTGGCATGTTGAGGTGAACTAACTTACATTCGTACTCTCTCCTAAAAACTAAAAACATCGAAAACTTAATATTTAATTTCTTATAGCACTTTGTTTGTGCAAAATGTGAGAAACCCTTTTTGGGTCATCGTCATTATGAAAAACGTGGCCTGGCATATTGTGAAACGCATTACCATCAGTTGTTTGGTAACTTGTGCTTCGTATGTAACCAAGTCATCGCTGGAGATGGTAATTATCTTATAAACCTTTCATTCATATAATCTAGCTTATGTTTTTTCCTTTCCTATCAGTCTTTACAGCTCTGAATAAAGCTTGGTGTGTTCATCATTTTGCATGCTCAATATGCGACATGAAAATGACCCAAAAGTCAAAATTCTACGAATACGATGAGAAACCAGTTTGCAAAAAGTGTTACGACCGTTTCCCCAACGAATTGCGCCGTCGTTTACGTAATGCTCATGAGATGACTATGAAAAAGAATATTTAAAGTCATAGCCATATACGTAGCTGTAGTCACTGTTAATGTGTCCAGAGCACAAAGTCAATGATTATTGTTATTTTTTTTTTATTGTTTTTGTTTTCAACTTACGCTCAAGAATTTACAGAGTCTCTTCAAAACAGAAAAGCAAGTCTTTTCTGTCAACGTTTCTCGAAAGTGCCTTTAAATGATGTAATAGAAGTTTTTTTTTTTTGTGAACAAAATAATAATACGTATTAAGCCTTAACTCGTAGAAAGTTTAACAAAACTATTTTTTATATAAAGTTTATTTATATATATATTTTCTTTTTTAATTACCATTTTTTAACAAATTGCATTGTTTGTTGATTTATTGATTGTAAACATTAACAAATTTTTTTTGTTAGTGTGTGGAATTGTTTCTTAGAGTTAAAAGTGTTTTAACAAACAACAAGGTAAGCATGTTGCAGCTTATAGTTTACATAAAACTTATGATAAATTTAACTACGTAATTAATTGATTTTTTTATTCGTTTTATTTTATTTTATTTCTAAACAAACAAGTATTTATCTTAAAAAAAGTAAAACAAAACTAATAAATTCGAATCAAATGAAAATGAGTGTAAATAGTTTTTTCTTTAGTTGATTAGGTTATTCTTATTGGTACATTCTAGGAACGTAGTAATGTAAAGTGCAGGCCCAATTATAAGTTTCCGTTTAAACTGAAGAAATGGGAATACGGAAGCGCTAGGGTTGTCTATTTCCTCATTATAGAATATATGATACAATTTATTATAAGAAGGACTATGTTATAATAAATCATCACTATACTGGCCTACGCCGTCATAGAGCTCACAACCCTAATAGGAAGAGATAAAAAAAATGTAACCAACCAACTAATGGCCTCGGATAAAAATGGACTCACTGTAGACGGCCATAGCAAATATTTAAAGTACAACGAGCTTCAAATTTGCACGTGGAATGCTCAGACTTTTAACGGGCCACGTGCAATTAACAGAGGCCATTGACTGCTATCACGCAGCCCTTACCGTCATCCAGGAAGCGCGATGGAATGGGCCGGACATAAGAAGGATGAAAAACTATGATATATATTATGGTTATTGCTATAGGGAAAACAGCTCTTATTCGAATGCGGATTTGTCATATGCGGCCTCTATGGAAGACAAGGACAACGCCTCCAAAGAATGTTTCTACGAGTTCCTCAACAAGACTTATGAGCAGTGTACGAAGTGTAAATAGGAAAGGACCATCTTTGGTAGAACAGTTGGTAAGAATAGCCTACCCAACACCACGCTTGGTAACAGACTTAGGTTCAGCGCCGGGACGAAATATCACTATAGCAAGGTTTCCTCATCTTAATATAAACAAGGGTAATTGGCGCTCTTCGGATCAACAAACGCTAAATCAAATTGATCATTTTGCGATAGACGTAAGACATGCCTCTAGTATTCTGAATGTCCGAACTCTCCGTGCAGCCAACATTGAATCGGATCACAACCTTGTTGCAGCCAAGGTGCGAATGCGAATTACAATGCACCATAACAAAGAAGAACAACTGTGAGAAGATATAACGTAGAGAAGTTTAAATCACAAGAGACCGTCAGAATCTTCCCGAAATCTCTCAACAACTCCTATTACGCCAGCATCAAGTATCGAAGACTAGTGGCACCGCTATCGATATGCCATCAGAGACGTATGGTCACCTGACCACCACAAGAAGCCTATAAAGCGGCGCTGCAACGAGCAAAAGAAATGGGAAGGACATCGGCTTGTCCTGAAGAAGAGAAAAGAGCACGAGAAGCGCGTGATCGAAGATATTAAGAGTTAGTACTCTAGGAAGTTTTACCAACAGGTGAAAAGAACTTGTCAAAGCAAATAACTCCGTATAGATGGAGGAAACCTTGTAGTAGAGTCACAGTCAATGCTGGGAATATGAAAAGACTTTTTCTGCAGACTGTGTCACGGCGAAGAAGCCTAACATCCCGCTGTCAGACAAAATAGACCATTCAACTTAGCCGATGATAGCCAAAACTTCTGTTCATCTGATCAAAACGAACTGAGGATAGAAATATCTAAGCTTACATATAATAAATCGGCTGGACCTGACGCTTATTACCAGCTTATTTCTCAGATCTGGTCAAAATAGTGTATACTTGATGAATGGAATATCAGCACCGTTTTCCAGATCCGCAAAAAATTAAACCTCCTACAACTGCGCCAACTATAGAGGCATAAGTCTCTTCGGCATCGGATAACAGATTTTATCTACCATATTGTGTGAATGTCTGAAACTGTTCGCCAACAATCTGATTAACACTTTGGCAGATTCTAGAAAAAACTTGAAAAGTCAAATCGGTACCCACCATTTTCTTATCGATTTTAAGGCCACATATTAAAGCATTTAAAGAGACTAATTATATAGAGTTATGTCTTCTAGTTTTGGCAGGATTAGTTTGATAGTTGAGGCCCAAGTTCACCCTGAACTGTAGAGCCAACTAGGTAAGTAAGTAAAGAGATTTTAAAGACATGGGTGGCCGTGGTGTAGTGGTATATGCATAGACTCATCAAGAGGGAGTCGCGGGTTCGAATCCCGTGCCAGGCAATTCTGTGGAAAAGCCTTTTCATAGAATTTGTATGTAGTTATATGAAAATCCCGTCGGCGTCAACTCTGACATGAAGGCATAACACTGATGTTGGAGTGGTTGCTGGCTGGGCTAAATGTAACGAACTAACAACTAGCACGTACTTAAGACCCACTGGTTGAGGAGGATGTACTAGCTCGTCCCGTCCAGTTTGACAACCACCTCAGGGAAAAATATCGAAACCTAATACACCTGAGTTTCAAACTACTACACCAGCCGCCAGTGCGACTTTGTTTCAAAACCCATAAGATTGAATTCAGACGATCGATGCCAACGAAATTGAATTTCTACTGTCCTATCCAACTACAGTTTCGCCGCAACAAAGTTTGGAACTAAGGACAAAAAAAGCAACTAAGCGCCTTAAACAACGCAGCTTCGAATGACGATATCGTCATTTTGAAGAAAAACATTAATGCCTAAGTTTGGATCGACAACCAAGACCTCAGACATGAGTGGGTAAACAAAGCCTCTGAAATCGGAAAGGCGATGGTGAATCATTTACCTATATCAGCCATGCCAAGCCATCATAAGGCTGTCTTATGGATATTCGTGACAGAGACAGAGGAAATACAGCTATGGCACAACATAACTAAATAGCCTACAGCATTAGATCAATGGAACATTGGAATGCAACGAAAACACTTATCAATTAGGAACGGAAGACTTTGTAGGAACATAGTAAGAAATTTTGCTCACGTGATTTTTCAAGACCCTGTTGACTGTTTCTGACTCTATCTCACGAATGATCTTTAAGGGCACCCCACAAAAAAAAAAGTCAAGAGTTGTCAGTGCCACGAATACCTTATGTTTCAAAAGAAAACTTGTATTTGGATCACCCTGTAGAGGAAGAATTGCGAATTAAAATCAGTTGTCCGAAACAACAAGAACCTAAAAATCTTAGTTTTAAAAGGGAAATTGATAGCCAAGTCCCTTTCATGTACATTTTTATGGAATACGAAACCAAAGAAACTGCTTTCTGTCTGCAGTTGCCAAGAAAATAATAGCCCACAATGAATGCACTGTCGACCCTGAGCAAATGTTTTTGAATGGAATTTCCTTACGCCACAGAACATGATTAATAACATAGCAATACAGGACATAAGATAAGGAAGAGTTTGCCTTGGAAGTAATGCCCCGACCACATTTTGTTCTGAATAACTAGCAAGACAAGTCGCGAGTGTAAGAGATCATCTTTCCCAAACTCTGAAAAAGCATTTGCATAAAGGCACAGACATAGATACGCAAGTTTTGATTTGACGTTTAAAATCTGCCTTTATAAGGGGCAGCACCTGGAAAATACACTCCACTTATGCTAAAAAGACGGTAACAATCTTGAATTGCTATTTAATAAGCATATTTCTTGGTATCTACTTTAATTGTAGAGGAGTTGCATTACAAAACGAATCACAATCCTACAGATCAGTGAACTGCTTGCCATGCCGGTTTATATAGTCGCATACATAGCCGTACATGTGATTATTGCAGTAGTGTTATTTGGTTTACTATGGTGTACCGTGATTGAATCTGGTAAGCATAATTAATAGTTTAAATATACAGAAGCAACTCCATTTGCTCTCTTTAATATAACGGGGAAATACGTGCATAGATTTCTAGTGTTAAGTAAAGCAAATCTTTGCTGCCCGCAGGAAAATTAGGCTGCGCTAAAAAATAAGAGCCACACAGTCTCCAGATCTGAACACACCAAATTCATGAGAAGCGACCAAAAAAGGTCTCAAATATATCTTATGGCGTTTGCTGGCTTTTATCACACAAAACGAAATAACGTCACCGATTTGTAAATTTGTAACTTCACATGTGTTGAAACTCCCGTTGTGTTTTTAACCAAGGTAGTCAATTTGGCCTAAATGTCATGAAAACATTCTGGATCTCAGGGTATAAACGGGTATAATGACGTTCATCAGTTTTCTAGTAATTCTAGACAATGTTGAAGAAAATCGGGCGCCATGCGAAACTTTCAGAGTCCTGTCTTAAAATTGTTTGATAAATCTCAACTGAATTGTTACCAGAGAAAAAATTTCGCTTCAATTCAATTTATTATTAAATGTAAGTGCTAATAAGTGAATATGACAATATGTAAATAAAACATAAGCTATAGACGAAAAGATAGAAGAAAAAGGGGAAGGGTATATAGAAAGAACAAAACACGTAGGGAAGATTAAAAATTAAATTGTTGTTGCAGTTTTTGTGGAATTTAAAACAGATTATCTCAAATTATTAGTTTTATCGATGTGGGAGGGCTATTTCAAAGTTTGGTTACATAATTTAAGAAGACGGGGGAAGAATTGTGGTAATTCAAATATGACATTGTAAGATTAAGAGCCCTGGTAGAATCTGGAAATATAAGCTTTTCAAAGACGTATGTGCGGGATCTTTTGTTTACAAGACGGAGCATAAATTGGCAGCACCTTACCTTCAAGAATGTTGAAACGTACAGCTCAAAACTAGTTTGTAATAGTGCGAGATGTGATCGTATCAACGTAATCCATACATATTTTATAGCACCGTTAAAAGCAACAAGAAACTTGCCTTCGGGTTATGAGTCAAGTTTGCAATATAGACAGCAACAGAGTTTTGTTAGTTGTTAGTTAGCCGTCATAAATTCGCCCAACATAATTAGTATGATCTACTGCACAAAGTGAACGATTTATTTTCAGACCAAAGTTTGTAATATAACTTTTAGGCAAATGGAATTTGCTTGTTACTTGAAATCACAAGTGGAATTTACTTCAACTTAAAACCACTTAAAATTTCTTTGCATTCAAGTTTAGACTTTTCGAAAGTAATCAGTTGTAGATTCTTCAGAGATCTTCATTTACCCTAGCAATGGGATCTTCAACTTATCCGATTGGTCGTAACAAGTATGTATATTTGAGCATCGTTCGCCTAAAGATGAATGTGAATGAATCGGGCGCTCCCCGATTCGTCTGAGGAGATCAAACTATATTGATCCAAATAACTCGATATTTGTTTAGAGAGAATCAGATACAACAGATGGCTGAGCTTTTTTTTTGGAACGTCGAGCCATCCATCCACATATGTAAAGCATCTTATGGCGCGAATCAAAATCATTACCATTACCACAACCATATGAAACAAACAATTGATTTCTGGAGTAAAACAGGAGTTATAAGTAGATCCGGAGGATAAAAAGGCATCATTGAGTTCGGTCACATCTGGAATTCTATCACCTGCAGCTGCCAACACCAATAGAGTGCAGGTTCCTCGAAAGCTTTTTTGATTGTAAAGCAATGTTCAGTTTGGAAAGAAAATACAATACTCCGTCTTGAATACACAGTAATTTGTTGCAAACCTTGCGAATTTCACTTGTGAATCAAATGCAGGGTTAATCGCTATGATCCTAAGAGCAAGCAACAGAAGTCCATGCAGTGCAGATGCAGTTTTGGAACTCAAAACGGAACACATTCTAAGAGAAGCAAAAAAAAATTTGGAATCGAAGAAATTACCAGGCCCACCTTTGGTCATTAAGTGACTATTACCTATTCTCTTATTTAAAGAAAAAGCTTCATGAACAGCGGTTTTGCGACGATGAAGAACTGAAGGCTGGGATAAACTAACATTTCGCAGGTAAGAAGAAATGGTATTTTATACAAGGTTTTGAAAAGTTAACTACTCAATGTTATAAATGTATTGTGATTAAGGGGGATTATATCGTGAAAAAAAAATGATAATAATAATAACTTGAAAAGATAAAGAGATAATGTGTCCATTTCCGAATTAAATTTTTTTTTTTTTTTTTTTTTGCTAACCCAAAGGAGCGGCAGTCACAAGAGAATATTAAAGCAATTTAGTTTGAGTACCTTTAACTTTATGTACATTATAACTAAAATTGTGAACTAAGTTTTTTTCCGACTTATAAAATATGATGTCCATAAATTAGCAATAATGCACAATTTGGTATAAATAAGTAAGGAATACACGTGTCAACGAAAAATAGAACGGAGAACCAAAAGGCCATTAAAATATCAGATGTTTATAGGAGGTTTACTTTACTAGCGATTTTAATAATATGCTTTCTTATAAAGATTAAGAAGAAAATGTTTAATCGGATGCCCGAAAAAAAAATGTAAAGTCTGGTCATTACGATGTGTATAAAGCTTCCTCCAAGAATGGTGCATTTATGCCCCCACGAATTCCAATTGAGGCATTTTTTTTTCGATAAAGTGTGGGCAACTTTAATTTATTAAAATATAATATAATATACCCCGAAGTTTCAATATAGGAATGAGCGAGTTGAAACTCGCCCTAGGGTTCGAAATTTCGCAGTAATGTATAGTTGATTAAGCCCGCACATTCCTTCAAATCGTGAGCTTTTAAAAGATCAAAGACCCTGTAGTGGGAATTAAGTATAAATCGTGAAGTGCTTGAAAGATGCCCCCCATTAGAGCAATCAGTTTTACATAGGGCTAGATTTCCAGATGTTACATTAACAGGATATTTTAGCAAATCATAGTTTAGTACGACCTCATGTGAAACCCAGGTATTCAACAATACAAAAAAAAGTACTAAAGTCATCTTAGAAATGTTGAAAATGCATTAAAACTAATTTCTGCGAACAGCTCCTTAGTTCGAAATATTACATTTGACATCTCAGCTTTTTTTAAACTGCGGCATCGACGGAGAAACAATTATAAAACTTTTTTCTATCTAGCTTGAAAAGTTTGGTATTTAAATGCCTCTGTACAATTTCTGTATACGAAAAAGCAGAATGACAAATGAATTCTTTAGAATTTTATTGCAGAGCCAGCGTGTGTGTTTCTTTGCCAATGAATCCTATTTTATGTAGATGGTAAAAAGCAACTAGGAAAGGTCTATAGGTCTTTTTGTTTGGTTTAGATAATTAGCACTGAAAGCAGGGCGTTAATGCGCCTATTATACAAAAAATAAACAAATCAAGATAAACTTGCAATTTCTTTGTAGCACACGACTTATTTCTGATAAGGCTTTAAATTTATGAGGTCTGACTAAGATTGCACTAGTTGTACTATATATAAATAAATGTATTCTTCAGTGCAAATTTTTTTATAAATAAAACTTTCTCAAATAATTTCAATTAACAGCCTTTTTCGTACTGTTAACCATACCGAAGTTCTGATTATAGAAAAAGAGATCTTTATAGAAGCGATATAAGATTACAAAAATATTTGCTATTAAGAGCAAAAAAGAAATTGGCAAAACGTAAACCCAAATGATCCTCAATCATATCTTTCATCCAGAATCAACTCAATCAGAAATCAAATCAAAAATTAAAAAAAAAAAAAAAAAAAAAATAGCTAACAAGTAAACAACTTAGTTTGTAAAGGATCTTACTCGCCCAAACGCTCTAGCAAAGGAGCAATCAATTCCATATTTCTCACTGCAATCAATCCTCCAGCATTGCATTTCTCCTCTTCGTCCAGATATGAAATCGCCACCGGCTCTTTAGCCTCAATACTTTTTCGATAGTCAAACACATTGCCGCCAAGTGATTTTAAAATCGCTTGTGGTGCACATGTATCCCATTTAAACGTTGACCCTTTGCTTAATAAATATAAATCCACTTCCCCCGTAATCACTTTCAACGCCTTATGACCAGCTCCGGCAGAAAAAGCAAATTCATATCCCAACTCCAGGATGATTTGTAGTAAATCTGAATTCTCTGAACTTGAAAAAATTCCCAAATTACTTGGCCGTAAAGTGATGTCTTCTGGGCAGTTACTTGCATGCATAGATTCTAAACACACTCCCCAAAAGAGTAGACTTTCATAGATATTTTCGTCAACTTTTCTATGAAACGGTTGCGAAACAACACCAATTAGTGGCTGACCTGTGGTTATACTGTAAGCCCCAATCAGAACGGTTACGCAATCTAAACCCGTCGACGTAATGCCGGGGAAATTTGTGAAAATTGAATCTCCTGATATGTACTCAGCGGTGGCATCTTTAAAATAGAAAGAAAAGTAGAACCCAAAAAATAAACAAACATAATGTTTAATCGATTTTTCTATTTTTGTCTGTTAACTCACCGATTGGATCGATCCAGATGCCTATATCGTGATAGTCTAGGTCTTCTGGTAGCTCAGGAATTTCTCCAACTGTTTCTGTGTAGTTCACCGCTTTGTGTACTTCCTCCGCTAATGCAATTGCTGCAGCATTGTTACCATCTAGCACTTTCTCCAGACAACCTGTCGTGCATTCGATATTCTCACCAATTTCAACGACTACAGTTTCACCCACCGTGTTGGTAAATGATGAGGATTCTTCACCTTTGATATGCTCTCGGATTTCTGGAAACTGAAGAGAAATATTACTGAAACTGAACACTTTCAAAACTTTTATCTTCTTCCTTACTTCATTGCCAATGTCGTGTCGTACAGTTTCTTGAATTAGAACATCTGCAAGGGTTTTGAAATCCTGTACAAATCGCGGATTAGCTTCGTCGGGGGATTTCTCTTGTATGAGTAGAGCAAGAAGATGTTCATTTCCTCGACAAACTCTAGCAATATTAGCAGCCTTTTCAGAAATATTTACGAGGCTTTTAAGCAAATTCCTGGACATGGCGGTTACAACTAAACCAAAAGTAAATAAAAGCGAAGCACGATAGAGTAAATAGGAAACCTTTTGCAGCTGATTCAATTGAAGCGAAAACTAACTTTAAAATCCAATTAGAAACTACGGGTGGAGAAGTAAAAATAAAAAAATTATAGTGCAATGGGACGGGTATTAATCGAATTGGAGATTCTGTTATGAACTGAAAAGTTGGGAACTTTTTTATTTGATTAAGGGTGGCTTGTTTTGTGTTGTCATTTGGTTGGGCTAGCTTTTTTTTCTTTTTTGATAAACAGGGAATATGAGTTTAATGAAGTGACAGTAGTGATCACGGAAACCCTACTAATCGATGGCATGCGTTCCCGAGGCAAAATGTGATAGCGCTATTAAACCAAAAAATTATATTTACTAAAATACTATAGTAGAGTTTCTGCACAAACACGTAACACGAGTTTCGATAATATTTCGAGAGAAGTTTCGATTGATTTTGGCCGGAACAAGCCCTGACAGATGTCTTGATGAAAACATGAATACACAGGCAAAGCTACATAAATTTTAAACTTAAAATTAAAAAAAAAAAAATAATAATAAACAATTCTTACAATATTATTATATAGCAAGTTTAATGCACTACTGGAAAATTAATGAGGGGGTTGAGGGGGTTGACGTTCATAACGTCACTCAGTGCGATAAAAATAGAAATGAAACAGTCATGGAGGTTCAAGCTTCAGTAATTTGATACTTATGGAGATCATTTGGAGAAGTGTATGACACTAAATGGGGTTAAAGGCTTATAAAGAGACAAGTTATAATTGTGTAATCAAAGCAGTCCACATATGCAAATTGGATGAATCTCTCCAAATCATGCAGGGTGGATGTCAAACTTACTTTTTTATATGTCAGCATGTGCCTGACGAAAAGTTTATAATGTAAAAGTTTAAGAATTCTATAAGCCATTGCTTTACAAAACCCAGCACCGAACTAGCCCTCTTAATAGGTTTATTTTTTACTATCTGGACTGCAAAAATTTCAGGAAGATTTGACTTTGTAATGAATCAAGTTCTGAACCAGTAGTTTAAAATTTGTAAAAGAACGAAAACCGGGTTAGGTGTACTTGTAAGAGAGGCCACCAAACCAAGAGAGTACAAACCTTCAAAAGATACGTGTATAAATTTGACAGCTGTCGGACGATTAGTTCTCGAGATATGTTATAGCGTTGTGAGTGAAATAACTTTTGTTATTGTGAAAAAAAAATGGATTCAAAGCAATTTCGTGTGTTGATTTATTGTTGCTTTTTGATGGGAAAAAATGCAGCCGATGCAAAGAAATGGCTTGATAAGTGTTACCCGGATTCTGCACCAGCCGAACGAACCATTCGCAAGTGGATTGAAAAATTTAAAAGTGGTCATACAAGCACCGAAGATGATGCACGCAGTGGACGTCCAAAAGAGGCTGTTTCAGATGAAAACATCAATAAAGTCCACAAAATGATTACGAATGACAGCAAAGTGAAGTTGATCGAGCAGGCGACGAACCTCGTCCAAAACGACCAAAAACTCAACAGTCGGCTGGAAAGGTTATGGCATTCGTATTTTGGGATACACATGGAATAATTTTCATCGACTATCTTCAAAAGGGGCAGACTATCAACAGCGACTATTACATTGCATTGTTGGAGCGTTTGAAGGACGAAATCGCAGAAAAACGGCCTCATTTGAAGAAAAAGAACGTGCTGTTTCATCAAGAAAATGCACTCTGTCACAAGTCGATGAAAACGATGACAAAATTGAATGAATTCGGCTACGAATTGCTTCCCCACCCACCGTATTCTCCAGACCTCAAAAGAATGCTCGCCGGAAACAGATTTAAGACCGATGAAGAAGTAATCGCCGAAACAGAGGCCTATTTTGAGGCTAAACCGAAATCATACTACAAAACTGGTATCGAAAGATTGAAAAATCGTTTCAATCAGTGTATCGCCCTCGAAGGCAACTATATTGATAAATGAATTTTGCAAAAATTTTTTGTTTTATTTGCTATAAAACGACACTGACTTTTCAGCCCATATATTATATGTTACAGTTTGGCATTTACTGACATTGAGGTTAAAAAAAAAATGTAGGTATCAAGTGAAAAATCTATAGAAATCATTTTGTAGGGTCGAAATATGTTTATTCATATCACCACCATTAACAGAACTGTGAGATTCCCTAATAACAAAACCTAAATTTTTGTAAGGATGAAGAATTAGGGTACCTTGGTCAAATTTCATGAGGCATTCCAGATATAACTGAAATGAGTTCTAATACATGAGATCAAAGAGGACTCTATATTTAGTGTTGTTCCGCTCAGAAATCAATAGGATGGTTTTGTACGAAACTTTAACAAATGCTTTACTTAAATCGATATCTATTAATTACATATATTTCTTTACAATTTTCTAAGAGACAGAACGTATGAGAGACAAATTCCGTTAGGTTGATAGTTGTTGATTAACCTTTCAAATTAAGAGAATATGCTTTCGAAAAGTTTGGGTGTACAAGAGTCATAGAATATGGAATAACTCAACGCTGACTCTAACCATATTCTACCCTTTTGCAATCAAGGTACATTTAAAGATGAAGAAGAAATTGGTGCAAAATGTGTGATATTACCCAGAAAAAAAAGTAAAAAAGTTGTATGCGATTACTAAAGCAACATAACATATTTATAACCATCTTAAGAACAGTTAAACGTTCAATTGCTACCAGATTAAAATACACCTGGATAAGCTAAAACGTAACTGCTATTTCTAAATTTTTATATTTTCATCTTCTTACAGGATATCAATGAAAACTGATCTCCAAATTTGGGCTTCGACTTAAACTCACAAATTGTACTGATAATCCAGAAAGATTGGTATTTTGGAAACTCTAACCATTGCCTAACGGACGGTTCGAAATAATTTAAGAGGATCGAAAGCTCATGGTGTTAATCTCAAGTAGTTTTCCCAATTTTTGCAGAGCTTTCAGTTAAAAGAAAAGGGATATGCACACGATCAAAATTCTTTAACGTAAATTCCTGCATAGTGTCAACTTATGAAATTAAAGAATATATTACGAAGGTGTTTTATTTCTTCCATCAAGAGCGACTGAGGATGATATTCTTTGGTAGAGAATAGAGTTTTGAGGCAATTTTCATCACTATAGCTTCTAATTGTGTAATAAGTCGACCCACCTCCTACAAAGTCTTATTGACTGCCATGGAGTTTTATAATATTGGATTGTCGACTGACTAGAGTCCTTTGACATATTTTCATAGTATCTATGCGACATAAGTTTTACTGATTTTGTCGTCTTTGTATTTATGCCGTAGAACAAATAAGCTGGTAAGCTGGAGCGGTTAATGCTTATCTCCTTTTATCATTTTATTAATCTAAATCGTGAGCGATTTAAATCTAAGATTTTCTATTGTACATTTTCCAGGATTTAATACTGGTCTTGGATGGCATCTATCTATGTTTGGTGTCAACAGCTGCAATATGCACCGCTCTTGATGAATGAATGGCGTATTTAATATAAGAAGACCACGTGACTTGCACGAGTTTACTATATCTTTTCCTGTTGATTTTCCTTTTCCGAAACCGTTTCCAGTCTTCATACTCGTAGTTCGATTTTCCGGCATTTCCCTTTAAATATACATATATCGATAAAAAGTATTTGCTTCCTTGATAATCATTGTAAAAGCTGATCAAAATTAAAAATTTTTTTTTTTGGAAACTGCTTAATATCTAATTATTTGGTGCTAAAATTCCACTTTTTGTGCTCAGCTACCAGTTTTATAGCTATTAGTGGATCGCTAGATTACGATACGCTTACAGTTTTATCTAGGATTTCAGCTCTCTAGATGATGGCAAATCCGTTCTTATTTAATTTATTTTACAAATCTTATACCAACGATTAGTATTTTAGAGAGTACGTATATATGTACCTATAATATAAGAAGTTTGTTACTACATTTTTTAACGATCAAACAACAACTGCAAACCAACAAAATTCACAAACAACCCAAAATGAATGTAATTAGAAAATATATTAAGACGACACAACGGTTTTTAGACACAAGAAATTATTTATTTTTATTAAAGAAAATTTTGTTCGCTACGTATGCAATATATCAGTCAGCTAGATTCACGTCTATTTCTACCGTAAGTCTACATACGACAGCCTGACATTTTACCCTTTTCTTTGAATCTTATTACAGATTCGGCCATCCTGGAGTTCTTCGTCGTCCTCGTCTAAGTCAAGGTTTAATTGAATCTAGGGTTTCATCCTCACGGTAGACCAAATCGCTGAGTATGGTTTTTGGGTTCTGGGGGCGTATGGCATATCGGTTACTCGATATCTGTCATGAGGTAGAACAGCAGTTACACAGTAGGGTCCTTTGTATCTGGCCTCGAGTTTTCTTAAATTTTCGGTGGCTGAAATTCCATCATTTAGAGACGTTACTAGATCTCCTACCTTATAATTTCTTGCTTTCCGGTATTTCTGATCATGACGTTCCTTCTGTGGCCTTTGTTTCCAGTTGGTAGACTCAATTCGTTTTAGTCAAATTTGTTCCACACTAGTGGTGGCTTGGTTAAGATCTACGCATTGAGCCAAGACGTCTCTCAATGGGTCGCGGGGTGTGTATCCCATCAGCAGCTGATGAGCTGTTTTTCCTGTGGTTTCCCTATAAGTGTTATTAATTCCCTACTGAACGAGTTTGATTTGTTAGTTCCATTTTGTTTCTTCGTCAACTGCAGCAAGGAGGGCGTTCAGGATAGTACGATTGTATCGCTCTAGGAGTCTTCGTCGCATTTAATATGTGTTGAATAGAGTGACTTCTCATGAACTCTTCAAACGTATGCGAAGTAAATGCTGTCCCTCTGTCCGCTATTATTTGGCGGAGGGTACCGAAGATGTAAAATATGTCGGTAAGAAAATTTGAGACTGGTTTTGTGTAGGTGCTTGGTAGCGCCTTAATATGAACATACTTCCTTTCCTTTCGTTGATTTCATGAAGGGCCCTAGATGGTCTAAGTGTAGTGTATCGAAAGGTACACTTCCTTTATCGATAGAGAATAATTCTCTGCTGGGCTGAACTTTCCTCTTATTATAAGCACACTCAACGCAGGTTTTGAGGTATTTTTTTTTTTTTTTTTTTTGACAAACTGAGTCATTCTGGGGAACCAGTACTGATCTCGCAAATGGGAAATAGTCTTTTTCTCGGAGAAATGATCCATCAAGTCGTGGCTATTACGCAGAACTCTGTTCCTCACTCCTCTTGGTACATACAATATTAATTCGCCGTCCACCTTCCGATACAAGCGTCCATGTTGTAAACTATAGTCGTGGTGTATTTGTTTTTCAGCGTCGTTTTTCGGGATGTGTTGCAGTACATTCGTGATTTCTACAGCTTCCTTATCCTGCAGTTGAAGGGAGTACATCCAGTCAGTTTCATCAATGTTTACCTTTAATACTTGGATATCGACGACTTCGGAAGACGCTGCTGGTTCGCCCGGATTCCTCGATAGTGCATTCACGCGTATCATTTGTTTACTTGGTCGATGTATAATTGTGTAGTCATATTCCTCCATTCGCAACCCCCATCATGGTGGTCTTTAGGGCTTCGCAATCAGTCACGATTGTGAAACGTTTACCAAGTAGATATTGTCGGAATCTTTCGGTTGCATTCACTACGGCAAGGGTTTCTAGCTCGTAGTTGTGGTACTTGGATTCCTCCTTCGTAGTTCATCGGCTGTAATATGCTACGGGATGAAGTTTGCCGCTCTCTTTTTGTAATAATACGCCTGCAAGGCGCTTGCAGCTAGCATCAGTGTGTAGTTCTTGCTCTTCCTTTGAGTACTGGTCCTTTTGTCAATAACTTTTTTAGCTGGTCGAATGAAGCTGTTCCTTATCTCCCCATTCAAACTTGTGATTTTTCCGGGTCAGGTCAGTGAGTGGTGATGCGATCGCAGTGTATTCCTTTGTAAATTTTCTAAAGAAACTTGTGAGTCTTATAAACTGTCTCACTTGGTGTTCGTCCGTGGGGTTTTCGAATTCCTGTACGGCTAGAGTTTTTGCCTTCCCTGGTTGAATTTTCCCATCCTTGATGATGTGACCCAAGAATTCTATTTCCTTTTTAAAGAACTCACACTTCCTTAAGTTTAGCGTCAGTTGTGCTTCGCTGATGATTTCCAGGAATCTTTTTACTTCCTCATACCATCCTCCAATGACCTGGCCGGTAAAAAAAATCTCGTCCATATAGCTGATAATCGGTTCAGGTGGCATTCTTTGTTTGAAGATATTCATTCATTTTTTTAAAGTACGCTGGAGCATTTACAAGTGCGAATGGCATTACCTTAAATTCGAATAATTCATCTGGGGTGATAAAAGCCATGTAATGTATATGCTCTTTTTGAATGGATATTTGATAATACCCTGATGCTAAATCCAGTACAATAAAATAATCATACCCTACCAGTTTGTTCATTTCCTCGTCGATCATAGGTGAGGGGGAATTGACCTTTTTGATGACTGCATTGAGGCTTCGATAATCTACCCACATTCGAACTTTACCGTTCTTCTTTTTCACGAGAACTACCGGCGCGGCAAAATCGGACTTGGATTCTTGAATGATGCCGCTACTCATCGAGAATGATAAGTGCCTTAATCGGAAAAGAATGACCATCGATTTCAATAGTGCAAGGGGTCTGTTTTCTTGCTTTTCAGTTTCCACCACCGAATCCATGCAGTGTAACGTTACATGTCTCGGGTTTTGCTTCCGTCTCATCAGCGACCGTTTGCGAAATAATAGTCTGCTTACTACCCGAATCAATAATTGCTAAGTATACCTTGCCGGCTAACATTACTTCCTTATGGTAGCAATCTGATTTTAATTTACGGTGGATTATGTTTACTCGAAAGTTTTTCTCTCCATGCTTCTCGATTTTATTCGACACGGCATAGTTGTTTTCCTTCCCAGCAACCCATGGTCGTTTTCTAGTTTGAGGGCATTGCCGAGAGATATGTCGGACTAGTTGACAATTGTAGCATGTTGCTGTGTTCCTTGGTGATAATGCTGGTCGGTGGTGAGGATGCGGGCATTAATTGGCCTGTGGTCGACGATAGGGTATTAGATATCGGCTAGTTGAGGTCTGATTCGTAGTTGCCGGCCTTTGTGTACCTCCACTGGTTAATGAGGGACATCGCTCTGATTTTTCGAAGATTTCTCTTTCTTTCTGCACTAGAGTTCTTTCAGTTTCGAGGAGAACTTTTTTTACGTCTGATAATCGTCCATTCCCTTTCTCGCATTGCTTCCGTCTCGGATATGGTTTCTGCGACTGGGTCAGGTTGACTGTCATCCGTGGAAACCTGAGCCAATTTGGAATTGCCTTCGCGATCCACGTTCTGCTGTTCCTTTTCCTGTTCGTGCATTCGACTGATTAGGACTCTTTTTGACCCTAATCGTGAATGAACCAACGAGTTTTCGTTCACTGAAAACCCTTTGTCTTCATCACACATACTCCACTTATCGCACACACGTAACCCTTGCACGCAAACATGTTCACTCCAACCCTTACACAAAAACGTTTCCACATTAACTAATTGCGTATCATATGTGCTTGCCATAACAGTGATGGTGGCGTCTTAGACTTTACCGTTATGTTTTCTCTCCCTTTGTTATCTCTCATGCATTGACAATTCTTCAAACCAAAATCGTAACGCGATAAGGCTCGCTGAATAATATTCTTTAGCTATTAATGCACAATGTATCTTCTTAGGAAATATATTTACGTGTTATGGATCTGTTATCCCACTTCTGATTCTTTAAAGATCAAACAACAATTGCAAAACAACAAATTTCACAAGCAACCCAGATGAATGTAATTAGAAAATATATTAAGACGACATAATGGTTTTTAGACACAACAAATTATTTATTTTTATTAAAGAAAATTTTGTTCGCTACGTATGCAATACATCAGTCAGTTCGATTCACGTCCATTTCTACCGTAAGTCTACATACGACTGCTTGACATTTTACCCTTCCCTTGAATTTTACTTGCATTTCCACCTTTGATTTCCAAAAGCAAGTAACTTCAGTTCTGACAGTTTAGTTCTTTTTTCAAAAATTTGTTTCTTCCGTTTGTTTTTCCTTATCGACCAAATATTTAACTTTTGTTTTAGCTTGTTATTTTGATTCACCAATGTCTATCAAAGATTCGGAAATATGTGGACAAAAGCCAATACGCATGAAAAATATTTCGAATAGTCAATTCATCCAAAAGGTTCGTGAAGAAGATCGCCGTGACAAAATTTTAGAGGATGTTTTTATGCGAAGCTCGGAAGAGAATCCTTATCATCAAAAGGTGAACTCCGCTGTCAACATCTGTAGCGAAGTTAAAGAGGAAGCCAGACAAAGATTTCTTGAAGAAAAGCGTCGCCAACAACTTCGTCAAAACAACCAGGATCTTAAGGCCTTGGAGGCACAACTCAGGGCGGCATACATACGAAAGGCAGTGGATGCACAGCTATTTGAAAAGGAAGCCTTACATAAAGAAGAAATAGATAAAATTCATCAACGTAATGTAGAGATAGCGAAGGCAAATTTACGTTATGAAGACGAGTTGAAGAAAAAGGACGAAGAAGAGAGAACAAAAAAAGAAGCACTTAAACAGGACCTCCAAGAGCAGATATCAATGTTAAATAAAGAACGAAAGAAAAGATGTGAAATTCTTTCACAGGAGAAGCAGAGATTGGATGAAGACTTTCAAAAATATAGAGAGGACGAGGAGAAAGAAAAACTTAAAGCGGTTGAAAAAAAATTGAAAGCAAAAGCTGAATTGGATGAATTTATGAGAGCTCAGAAAGAATATAAAGCATCTCAAAACAAAGCTACTGAGAATGAGAGCAAGAAAATCGAAGAACTACTTGAAAAACGGAATTTGGAAAAAGAAAATGCTCTACAAGAAAGAAAAGAACGCCAACTTCGAAAGGAGCAGTTAAGTGAAGAAATTGGAAGGCAAATTCAGGCTATCACAGTAAGTTTTAGAATAATCTTTCTTAAGTGTGTGTCTAAAAGAGGCCTTTTTACTTTCTCATAGACGGAAAAGGATAAAAGTCGGGAGTTCCTTGTGGAACTTCTTATCGATGAACGTCAAGCAAAAGAAAAAATGCAATTGCGTAAAACATTGGAACGGCAAATGCGGGAACGTGCTGCAACTCGTGAACAGATAGAACAAGCAATCGAAGAAAAACAGACGCGCAAGTTACAGCAACAAAAAGAAGATGAGGCGTATTTCAAAGAAGAAATGCGCCTTCTAGCAGAGCGTGATAAGTTGGAGCAGTTATCAGACGAGAAACGGAGGAGAAAGCAAATGGAACATCGGAAAGAATTGCTGGCAGCATTAGATGAGAAGAAACGCATTAAAGCCAATCTAATGAAGCAACACTTGTGTGCCAGAGAAAAGGAACTTATTGAGGATGAAGAGAAGTATGAGTACTTGTTGTTAACAAAGATTTTTAAATTAATTTTACCTTCCTTAGCAAACGACTGATTGAAGAAGAACGTCTGAGAATGCTAAAAGAACATGCTTCCGGAGTTCTGGGTTTCTTAGCTCCTGGTGTGCTACGTGATACAGATAAAAAATTGTTAGACATGTCTTCGAAACAGTAGTTCTTTAGTTCTTTTAACAAGGAATTTTTTGAATAAATTTTAGATACTATTTATTGATTGTAATTTACGTATTTTTCCCTTACGAAGCTAACAGTACCTGGACCAATTCACTGTGTATAGGCGTAAAAACTGATTACATAGGTTGTCTAATATCAACGGATATCAAGTTGATACCTCGTTGTTGATTTCAGATATCATGACATTCCGTACTTATAATTAGACAACGATGTAATCTAAATCTAGCAAATTCGAAACATTCATAAAACCGTAAGCTTGAAATAATATATGGTTTGCCCGTTTTTCTTCATTTGTGGCCAAGTTTTGCTAGTAAACCTGGAGGCAAATCATCCATAAAATTCTTTGCCTTATTCAAGGCTAAAAGTACAAAAGAAATGGACACCAAGATTCTCCTACAAAGCTTTAAAAACAGAAAGATGATGTAACAAAACTAAACTTAAAACTATGTCATAACTAATGATGGGGAAAATTGTTGATCAGGGAATTTCGAAGTTCTTAACTTCGAATCGAATACTAACGCATCCGATTTGTTTCACATAGCATTCGACACAGTGGCTCGTTAAGACCATAAGTTGCCCTGTGATTATTGGAACGAAAATGGTAGACAGATCTGAAATGACACGGATTGATATTGAATGAGATTTGGAAGAGTATTGTGGGTCAGTTGATAATGCCGGTTAAGAGTCTGTGGATGAAGAGAATATGGGCGGACTCGACGTTTTTCCAAAGACGGGAGACCGAGTATAATAGGGGGGTAGAATATTGTGGTCAGCCCATGGTAGCGAAACGTAGAAATCTCCGTTAGACAGCTTAAAGCGCAGAATATATAAATCGTAGTAAGGGGACCATATCTCGCTGGCATACTCGAGAAGTAGACGAACAAAGGCTATATACAGAGATTTGGTGACATGGGAATCGGAGTCGAAGAATTCTTTAGACCATCGATTGACAAATCCGAGATCGGAGTTAGCTTTGCTAATTGCGGAGTCAATATGGGTGTGAAAATTGAGTTTTGTATTACAGATGAATGCAGCTATTCTTTGATTTGATAAATAATAGGTGTGGGTTGGAAGTGTCGAACGCCTCCGGGAGTAAGAAATGGCTTGGGATTTTTTTATTTTGAGCTCGAGAAAGTTTTGATGCCACCATATCGAGAATCTATTAAGATTATCTTGTAAAGATTGAGAGTCAGAGGCTTGAAGGCTGTCTATGGATTTCCATGTCATCTATTGCATATATAGATATGTGGGGGTGCTTTATGACGTTAACAACACCGTTAATAGTCAAGATAAAAATTAATGGACTATGATTGCTACCTTGTGGAACACCTGAATTGGCAAGAAATGGGTCAGAAGAAAGGGAACGAAGATGGACAAGATAGTAGCATTTTTTAATGTAAGAAATATTTAAGTACGGATGCAAATATCTCAGGCCAAATACAAATAGAAAATTCGAAGAGGGAAAGCAGCAATCGCTAAAAACCGCAATAAACTTTTCCGCTCATTAATCATTTAATTTCTACATAAACGGATGCACCATAAGAAAAATAAGCAGCACGTAATAGGTTTTGTTGCGAGGTGCATGAATCCTAGGGTTACAACAACAAGGGTTGTAGAGTTACACGAACAAAATTCTTTCGAAGCAGACAAAGAAACCTAGAAATATATAAACCCTCGGTATTGAAAATTTAAAAGGAACCCTTTGTATAATAGATTCTTTTTTAAAAGACGATTTTTATTCCATTGTCTGGCAGCGTCATCAACTCAAAATAAACGATGACATATCAATTTCATCCACCCAACTAGCACATGAAATGTATCTATCTATCGATCTCAGTATTATTTGCCCGATTCGCGAGAATAGATATGCTTTAACTGCGCTAGTTATGGAGACAGCAGGGTTTTAAACCTCGCGCAATGAATCGCAAATCCAACTGAATAAAATTATTCAGTTCAATAAAGGGTTCAAATATAATGGTATAAATAGTCATAAAAAATAAAGATTATTGTTTTTTAAAGGCTGAAATTTTTATAAACAAGAGGCAAACAAATCGGTTTCCATTATCATTATTAATAATGATAATAAGCAGACATCTAGAAGTTGATTTATAACACTTTACATACGGATTTGGCGCGATGGCAAGGTGAAGAATAATCTTGAAAAATGCACTTGTCAGTATATGAATGATGCTGTTCAATTACTGGTACCAAAAACTCCCTTACTACTTCTCCATACTTTTGAGCGTTCATAGTTCCATTAACAAAGTGCAAAGGGCCCAAAACGTAAAAAGAAAAACATCTCCAAACCATATGGCTTTGAAGAAACTTCACTGTTTTGACTATGCACAAGTCTTTGAACCTTTCACCTGCTGACCGTCGTACGTATGGCGAATTGTCGGCACACAACGAATTTAATTTACTTTCATCGAACCATAACACACATATCCAATCATCCTGCGTCCAATCTTCGCACTCTTTTGCACACGTCAAGCGAGCTTTTTTCATTTTTGTGGTTAGGAGAGTTTTTTTCGCTGGTCGTCTTCCATATAATCCTATCTCCCGTAGCCGTCGGCCTATGGTTTCGGCGCTTAGATCAACTTGATGAAATTCACCCAGCTCTTCTCTTATACGGACAGCACTATTTCATGCTAATTCGTTGTAATACATTGTCCGTCTTCTGGGTTGTTTTACGTTTTCGTCCCGAGTCAGTTGATGATATTTACCAGACATTTCACTTTTTTACTTGTCACCGTCACAACTCAATTCAAACTGATTTTTTTTGCCCTGAATACGAGGCCGAACTCCGCTATGGGAATACCCTTCATTAGTATGGGAAAAACCCTTACGATCTGAAGTATTGGGTATATATATTAATTCGTGCGGTTTTTTTTTTTTCAAAATTTGAACGTTTATTTAAGAAAAACATGTACAATAGTATTACTCGAAGTATTGCCCATCTGAAGCTATGACTTTTTCCCATCTTTCTGGCAATTTGTGGATCCCATCCCAAAAGAACTGCGTCGGCTTGGCAGCCAAGAATCAATCAAGCCAATTTTTGATATTCTGCTCTGATGTGAACCGTATTTCAGTGAGGGAGTTCTCCATCGACCGGAACAAATGGTAGTCAGAAGGGGCAACGTCTGGGCTATAAAGCGGGTGTGGTAAGACTTCCCATCCACTGTCTTCCAAATAGTTCTTAACCGGAATAGCAACGTGGGGCCGAGCGTTATCAAGATGGAAAATTATTGCCTCGTGTCTGGTCGCATATTCCGGGCGTTTTTCGGCTACTGCTCTCTTCAAATGGATTAATTATGTTTGGTAGCGTTGTCCATTGATGGTTTCACACGGTTTTAGCAGCTGATAATACGGCACACCCATCTGATCCCACCAAATACAGAGCATTACCTTTGCGCCATGGATATTCGGCTTTGCCGTTGATTTGACAGGTTGGCCGGGTTTCACATATGATTTTTTGCGCTTGGCGTTGTCGTAATGGATCTATTTTTCACCACCAGTAACAATCCGATGCAAAAATGACTTCCTTTTGTGGCGTTCCAGCAGCATTTCGGACATGCAAAACTGCCTTTCGACGTCTCTCGGCTTGAGTTCATGTGGAACCCAATTTCCTTGCTTTTGAATATACCCAGCTGCTTTTAAACATTTTTAAATAGCTACTTGAGCGACACCCAAAGATTCTGCGAGCTCTTCTTATGTTTGGCAACAATCTTCATAGAGTAATGCTTCCAGTTCTTCATCTTCAAACTTTTTTGGCTGCCCAGGACGTTCATCGTCTTCCAAGCCAAAATCACCACTTTTAAATCGTGCAAACTATTTTGGACACGTTTGCTCAGCTAGCGCATGTTCACCATAAACTTCCACCAAAAATACGATGACTTTCGGCAGCAGTTTTCTTCATATTAGAATAATGAAGAAGAACTCCCCGCAAAAACACTTTTTCAGGCACAAAGTTCGACATATTTGAGTGAAAAAAAATTATTGTTGTTTACGCTTCAAATGAATGACATATACTGAAATGACGTACAAAGACAGTAGCTTTCCAACGCATATTCTAATGGAATAATACAAGTTACGCCATCTCTTAGCAAACCGCACGAAATTATAGACCCAATAATTTGGCATTTTTTGAGAACTCATTAGGTGGTGCGGTTTTTATGACCGCAAGTGTAGATTGAATGTCCTAAAAAATCCATGATAAGTTAAATTTTGAAGAGATTTTTTGTGAAAACGATTCAGACATCATTTTTGTTGTTATGAGACAGGCTTCATAAAATATTTAATAATAATTATGTATTTTCTTTATTTTTTTTTTGTTTTATACATAGTTTTTGGAAGCTGAACACACAGAAACGAAGGTTTTAAGTTAGTCACTTTCGTATCCAACGGTAAACATTTCTTATTTAAGGCTATCGACATACAATAACGAAAGCACTTCTTTGGTTATCACATCTCGAACTCGTTTAGGAGTGTGACGCAAACTGACAAAAGAAGGATCTGAAGAAATTAAGAGTCGATTAAATAGATCTGTATTTAAAAGTTTTCTAGTTGAGGCTTTGGTTAATCTCGTAGTGCAACTCGCTAAGTTTGCTGAAGAAGTAGATTTGCTTCTTTACTCGGCGCCAATGCCAGTAATATAGTTTTTCTGCTTCTGGGTAACTAACATATACTAAGCTTTTTAGGTATGAAGGGGTTAATATGTTTTGAATTGCGCGTGAGTTCTCTTAGTTATTCTCTCTATTCGATTCCTAAAATATATAAAATAAACACATAACGACTAGTTCCAAGTTCCTCAATTTCTCTCCTTACTTTAATTTGCAACAGTAATATTTTTAAGTTTAAATTTAACCGTCGGATCTTAACACACTCCCTTACCCATCAGTTGTCAGCTTAATTTTTGCCCACCGCCACTGGCCGCTGACATCTGTCAATTTCTTGTTTCTGTTGCCGCACGTGTAATTCTATAAAGCCGTGTGGATTTTCCAAGTTAAATTTGTGCAAAGTATTTTTTTTAAGAATAATAAAAAATGCCACCAATTGCGAAGAAAAATAAAAATGCATCTAAAGGTGCTACCAGTGCAGTATCCAACCCGAGCGATGAGCCCCAAGAGAAGTTGGTAATCTCAGGACAAGTAAGCAATAAATACGCCGTTTCTAAACTGTTTAAATCTAATCTGACTCCATTTACAGTTGGATAAAAAAATTAAGAAGAAACAAGCCCGTCGCGATAAGGAACGCGGTGTTGTGGTCATTAGACATTTACCTCACGGTTTCTTTGAAGAACAATTAAAGCATTATTTTGAGCAATTTGGAAAAGTAACCAGACTTCGGTTGGCTCGTTCAAAACGTACCGGGGGCAGTAAGGGATTTGCCTTTGTGGAATTTGAATACCCTGAAGTAGCTAAAGTCGCAGCTGAGACAATGGATAATTATTTAATGTTTCAACGAGTTGTTAAAGCGGCCTATATACCTCCAGAGGGGCAGCATTTTAACTATTTTAGGTCATCTGTAAGGAGGGTGACTAACAAGGTGGGTATTTAATTGAACATCTACATTTAAAAATCACAAGTAGAAATCATTTGAATTAAGTACCGAGTGGTACTTAATCATCAGATATTGTTTACGTGCACAACGCTTTATGATCGTCTATTTTCTACTCCTTGTTCGGTTGTAGCTTCGATTTTGCTTTTGAATTTAGCATTTGCTTGAGAATTGACATATACTTATAACTTTATGAGGTCTTCAAAAATAACTTTGTAAGAACTTGGATTATAGTCCTGCTTAACTTGTTCATTAAAATTCCTATTGTAGGCACATATTGAATGCCGCGATCTTTACAACTTGAAATTTAGACTTAATCACTAATTTTTTAACTCTATGTAGACGTCCTAGATCTCGACTTCCCAGATCGCTTTTGGAGTCATCGGTGAATTGTTGGGTTTGTTTGATCAAAGTCAGTTCGCAGTCTATTTGGGAAAGTCGCCTTCCCAATCCCACAGCAATCGGAGCTTTAATATCATTGCGCGAAAAGTCATCTCTTAAAGATCATTGGTGCGCGGATAAAAAAAGTTCCTCTGTGAATTATCTCAGTATTGCAGCCCATGATATAAATTGCAAAGGCTGTAAGCTTCACAATTGCATATAGATCCAAGTAAACTGGAAAGAATTACCAACCAGCTGAAACAAACTGTTGTTTTAAGCTTGATGAAAGCAGCAGTAAGGAATTTACGTGGACGCTTATTCCACCAATTAATTGGAGAGAATTGATTCAAAATAGCCGCGTAGATCCAGAGTACCCTTCTCGGTGATAAGCCGCATGTCTTGAAGAAAGCTCTTTACACTGACAGGAGTCTGAAAGCGCTTGAAAACCATTGACGCGACATGTATAGTCCAAAGATGTTTGTTGTCTAATTTCGTGGAAAAATCGGTGGTGTCGCATTTTAGCACTAGAATCAAGCTAATCAAGCCTCCTTCTCGTGTACAGAATAATCTCAATTTTGAGAGGATTTTTTGAAGTCCATTTCTGGTCCATAAGTCGGTTACATTTAGGTCTGCCTGTACTGCACAGAGAATACAGAACTTAATCTCCTTACCGAAAGTCGGAATTATGCCTCGAATAGACCGATAAAATAATTTTAATCCGCACAGTATATAACGTACATACATAAAGGGTGATTCATCGTGAGGTTTGATTTATAATGTAAAATAAAAAAAACATAAATTTGAGGGTGAACTCGAAATTTTTATTAACGGTTAAAAGAACAATTCATGGCATTTTCTTTTTGAAAATTATATCAAGTAAACGTTGGCCATGACTACGTCTAAGGTGGTCCATTCGGAAGGTCCAATTTTGGGCGACTCGTTTGAGCATAGCGACTGGTATCTCGCGGATAACACGGGCAATGTTGGCTTCCAAAGCTTCAAACGTAGCTGACTTATTCCTGAAGAACTGAGAACCCATAGAAAATAGTCCAAAGGTGTGATATCGAACGATTTAGGTGGCCAATTTGCCGTAGCAAAACGTGATGTTAAGTGCTCACCAAAATGATTTCTTAACAAGTCCATTTTTTCACGCGCTGTATGGCTCGTAGCGCCGTCTTGTTGAAACCGGAGCTCACCGAGACCATGTGCTTGAATTTCAGGAAGCACATAGTCCGTTAAAATGGGGTGATAACGGTTACCATTGATGGTAACATTCTGATTTTCCTCATTTTTGAAGAAATATGGACCAATGATTCCACCAGTCCATAAACCACACCATACCGTTGCATCTGCCTTGGTACTCTTCGGTTTGCTCATTACTGAACAAAATTTTACGATAAAACACCGAATTTTCATTGAGTTTTTCCAGAGCTCATTAACTGAAAATATGACGAAAATTCAAGTCGCCTGGCGTCAATTCTTGCACAAGTTGAATTTAGTACGCTTTTAGGCCGGGATCATCACGTAAAATACGTCAAGTTGTCGAATACGCCAAGCCAAGCTACTGAGAACGACGACGAATCGATTCGTCACGGTCTTTGCGTACACTCACAGCTAAAGTTGCTATAGTCTCTTCACTACGTGCTGGATGTGGTCTAACCGGTCGAGTATCATCCACTAATGTAAACTGGGACTCAAATTGGCGAATGGTATTGGCAATAGTGGTTTAAATAGGTCGATTATGCGCACCGTAAGTTCCTGGAATCGCGCGAAAAAAATTTCTCACAGAACGCTGATTTTCGTAATACAGCTGAACAATTTGGAGACTCTGTTGTGGTGTGAGCCTTTCCATGATGGCTTGCCAAACGATACTCAACAAAAATAACAAAGCAGTTTGTTAGGAGCCACGCGTGATCTGTCAAAAAAGCCCTATTGAGAATCAAACCTAACGATGAAACACCCCTTACATATGTATGCACCTACCTCACTACTGGATCAGATTCAAAAATCAATTATCGCCTTGTAGTGCTTCAGGCGATGCTATTATATGCGGATGCATTCAAGATTGTGTGAGAATTTGGTTTAAAGTTGACATGCCGACGCAGAAGCTAACTTGGTATTTACAAATAAAAGTAGTGCATAAGGGCTTTAGCGTTCTAACACCTGTTGGGGTGGATTTTATACGCAACGCTCAATACTGATTATTTTTTTTTTTTATTTTTTTTTTGGCTAAGGAGCTCCCATTAGTGACTAGGATGAATCAGACCGGGATTTATACGTCCGACAATGGGTAAATCCCATGTAGATGTGTGTGTCTTCCGCAGAATTTGGTTTTGCTGTTCATTCATCTGAAATAAGGCAGAACCTGTTTATTTCCTGCACCTTAAAGTTCTTTCAGTTGGAAGTCGTTATGTGGTGTCGTTTTATGGAGGCAATACTTTTCAGGTTGTTCGCCAAAGCTGCTGTGCTTTCCTATTTGGTAAACTCTTAAATATCTTCGATAGTGATGATTTGAAATTCGGGTTGAAATGCAACCTCAGATAAAAATATTCACCAGTGGTCCTGTTATTGCGTTAATTGTTGATTCCGCTGGACTCTGAATTAGTGGCTCATTTTGCTGGACTAAAGGTTTGTAATTCATTATTGTATTGGTAGTACTTGGCATCAATGCAAATTGATTATTTTTTCTATTTAACGCATCTTATCTGTGTTATTCAACGCAGTGCTTTGCTTGAAGAAAAAATACAGTCATATCGTTACGGACCCATATCTTACTAAATTACTATTACGTAGAATCTATACAGCGAAGGTTTATCAGTTTTACTTTATGGGGTATCCGCAGGACTTGGGTTTAACCTAACAGCCTATTTCGATCGTGTGAAACTGATGTATTTACAACACTTCAATATGCCGTGAACTTAGTGACATAGTTTTTGTTGGCTATTTTTTTAACTATTAACGTTGATTTTCACGGTCTATTACAACTCATTTTATTGAACGTTAACTCATAGATCTGTTCCTCTTTTCCTCATTAATCCTCATAGAATAAATTTCTTTCTTTTTTAGGTTGGCAAACCAATTTATGTTTCCGGTCGAACAGCAAGTATACAGAAAAAGACTGCCGCTTACAACAACTGGACCGATGAGGCATACCAAAAACGAATCGCTTCAAATCTTCAGAAAATTAACAAACTGAAATCGAAATACGCAGATTTAGGTATTGATTTCGATGACTTTACAATAAAGCCAAATATTCTAACAGCAGCTGAAAAGAGGGAAAAGCAAAAAAAAGCAGAAGCCGAATCTTCCACGCAAAAAAAGTCGACCACCGGAAATATACTTTTAATTAAAAAACGAAAACAACCCACAGATAAACCAGAAAAGCAAGTCAAAAAATCAAATACTGAAAAATCCACAAAACCAAAAAAGAACATCGAATTGAAAGATCTTCTAGAAAACACGTTAAATGAGGAAAACTCTTCAGAAGATGAAGAATTCATTCCAATGCCTGATGATGACGTGGAAACTTCAGATGAAGAAAATTATGGTTTACCTAAAAAATTAGACTCTAATGAAGGTGATGAAAGTGAAGAAGAAAAGGAAGTAAAAACAGCTCCACAGCCCAATCAAAAGAGTAAATCTTTTGGGAAATCAACAAAAGTCGATCGCATGGCCGAACTTATCAAGCGAAAGCCTCAGGCGGGAGCTATTAAGAAGAACAAGAAGAAAATTGTCAAAGAAAGCGGAAAATCAATAAAATCCTCTGGTGTTGGAGCGTTAAAATTAGCAGCAGCTAAAGAAATCAAACAATTAGGAAATATGAAGCAATTAAAGAAAGCTGACTTAAGGAAAACAAATAAGAATACAAATAAGAAAAAATAGAAATCAGTTGTTAAGGTTTTTAATTTTGTTTTATTAGGTTAACAATAAATAAATATTTTTTGTTTAATTGTAAATAATAAACGAGTGTGTTTGAATGATCTGAAAACAACAGGTTAAAGGAGGCCACAAACTAGTGGTACATCAAAGTTCGGGACCAAGATTAGGGTCTTAGATGTAAGAATTGCAAATATTATAATGACTTTAAAGCGGTAGCTTATACAATATATTTTTTGAATAAATTTTGATGGCGTAATATATGCCATGATGCTTTACAGCATACTCAAACAGCCGTTTTTGACTTAACAAACTATATTTTAGTGTTTTAATATACTAAGTCCAAAGTATTAGAAAACTAGCAGTCCTTATGGTTCCTCAGAAACGTCATGCTGGTGCAAAAATAAAAAAGCCATTTTTCCATGCGTGTTCTAATCAAATGTTTTGTGTCCTCTATTTTTCAATGTTCTGTTTTCTCGTCATTGTTCGGTGAAAAAAAATTCTTACACATTATTTTCTCAAAAAACACAAAATTATTCAGCTCCAAAATACTTTAACATCTAATTTTTTCCAGTTTATGAACGTAAGAGTAATACAGTCTGGCTAAGGAAGCCAATCTGCAACTTGCATTATTGAGCACAACTTACGCAGTTCTTTATTAGTGTGACATTTTTGAAAACACCCAGTATATCAAAACTGAGTCCGTCACGACAACATTTATAAGTTCCTTAGAAAACACTACACGTCTGTCCTCGTTTCATTCTTCTTATCTTCTCGCTTGATAACTGTTTTACAGGAGATTGTATGGTCCCTGAAAGGTACATATTCAACCCTTGTCTATGCAGAATAAAATAGAACTAAGCGAGTGGTCTACTTTTCTTTAGGTTGCATTTGTTACGAAGGTTAGCATTTTGTGCAACATAAAGAAAATCCAAGCTTTTTGATTTCCACCTCAGTGCGTAAACAAATAAGAAAATGTTTTTCTTAAGCACTGGAAGCAATAAGCATAAAATGGGAATACAAGTTCCAGCAACACTAGTAGTAGGGAGCATGCCTGATTGTGGATGTTGATTGCGGCCAGTTTCTGACGTCCGGAGGTAGAAAGGGCTTGTTACCGAGGAGTATTCTTTATGTATACAGCTAAGGTAAGACCAGCTTTCATGCGAATTCGTTGGTGCTTCGTTTACTGGATTCCAAAAATGCGGTCTCTTGCATAAGGTGGCTTTTTTTTAGTACGTCTGTCTCTGCTTGTAACGCACTGATAAAATTCTGTGCTCCTGGTATTCATATCAAGAGTTGGCTCTCAAACTTTGGTACAAAACGCACAGGAGTTTTGAGGACATGCGCGTCGATTGCCTTGTGGCCTTGCTCCTGTTGCTGCAAAAGCAAGAAATCGAAGCTCCTTGTGCCCAGTAATTATTTCGGCCGCAATCTGCGCCAAGAAAAGCAAGTAGTCGCTACTTCACCTATCTGAATCCGAATAGGCTTAGCTCCAGATCACAGTATGATATGATATGGCCGATGAGCTTCCTAGGCAAGACTCAGAGTTTTTCAGGATCCAAACCCGCGTTGGGACTCGTTTAGGGACTCCATTTATAGATGGGTTTCTTGATGTTCCACATTTTTGCTAAGAAGCAAAGTGTGATATCTTATGGCGTTTGTCATAATGGCATGGCATTACGTCAGACAAAGATAAAAGAATTCCAATGTTTCGTGTAATAAGCGTAACATCACGGCGTTGTCTGCAGAAACAAAACATCTAGGAAAGAGGTGAGATAGTGAAACCGTTTATAGAATCACCAAACCCCTGACAGACGGTCACAGTTTTAGACAATATCCCACAAAAGACTTTCACGACTTTCTGCTAATTTTGAAGAAACAATTGTAACTATTCGCTCTTTATATTCAAGCTAATTCTAATATGATGCGAACCGTACATACATTGTACATACATCTACAGATCTTCTGCATCTAGCTATAAGACGGACCTGGGATTTTGAGTGTTTTTCCGAAGACCAGATAAAGGTATAATTGGAAACTTTCCTAATTAAGGAAATAAACCAAAAAGGAATTTTGAGAATATATAACATAAGGTTTCCACTGTGCCAATTATATCAATAATCTACGGAGAATCCTTAAGAAGTGCGTAAGATATCCAGCGTCATTTCATCTATATGTATTTCATCTGCTGTCCACTGAGTTTCACGATAGTCAAGAGTTCTAAGAGACACGAGGGCTGTAGTAAATGAACCAAACATTTAATTGTAAGAGCCTATTTACGGCTGTTCCGACTTAATTGTGGTGATATGTATACATATGTACAAGTTGGTCCAAATACAAGTTTCTTCCTAAATAATGTTATTTTGACACTGGCAGCTCTTTCTTGCTCGAGCCAGAAATAGTCAATAAGTTCTTGGAAAATTGGGTTGACAAGACGCGTTACTGCGAAGCCAGCCAAGGCAGCCACTTGAAAATATCGTGTTCCATAACTAAGGGGAATATTCGTTCTTTATAATAAAGCCATAGCATACCGAACTTAATAGATTTTTGATCATTTTATTTTATTTTTAAAAAGAAATCTGTATTTGTAAAAGGTCCTCCAGAAGGAATACCTACTTCGCAAACCGTGGCTGCCATTTCTGACAGTGACAAATCATAGTGAATAGGCCTATACCAAAATAATTCTTTCTTTTCATCCAATTTTTTTTTTTGAAAATCTGTCTTCAATTCGCGAAGCTGGTAGGAGATTGCGTGATTTTTTTGGTCATCATAATCGGCAAACTGAACAATTGTCGGGTTCTGTATCAATTTTGTTCCACATACATTCTACTTGCACATAACAACCGTTTAATGTAATGTGCGTACAGTAGAAAGTATAGCCGCTGTGAGTGAAAGTATGACGAAAGATTCGAAATAATCGATTCGATGTCGATCGCAAGGATTTGGCCTTTATCCATCCAGTATTTGGAAAATGTTGCGAAATGATATCTAACTACACTCGTCTAAGATCTAGCAAGTGCAGAAACTGATGAGACAAGATCATGGCTTGCGATAACATTTCGCAGTTTGAGCTCTTGATCTTCGACTCTTCTGATTGCAAAATCGTGCTTAGTAAAAAGGCTCGTTTTTTAGCTCAATTGTTTGTAAAGACGATAAATCACCGTGTCTAGACTAAGGCACAGCCAGAAGTGACTCACGAGAGAAAATTATAACACCCTCAAAAGCGCACTGTTTGGTGTTGTATTCAAGGTGGTGGCGTACTCGGTCCTTTTTTTTTTTAAATACACTTGCGGTCATAAAAACTGCACCATATCAAAATGATTGAAAAATTCTTAATAACTACGATAATAATTTTTATAATTAAATGAAATTTTTGTTGAGTATTCCGCAGCTGTTTATAAGTATTTCTATCTAATTTCCATCTGTTTATTGAATGTTTGAAAAAAGATACTAACGAAGAAAGAAAAACCAGTTAATTTTCTTATTTTTTTTAAATATTTTAATACAGTCATTGGTTAACAAAATCTAACGATGCATTTTTTATGTAAGTGTATACAAGATGTTTAGATATGCCAATTTTACTAAAAAAATATCAATACCGAGTTGCTCCTCCTTTGGCGGTTAAAACTGCTTTTATTCTAGAAGGTATCGAGTTTACTAGAAGTTCAGTAATATCCCTTGAAATTTCAGTATTCCACACATGTTCCAGAACTTCATTTAGCTTTTATTTACTCTCTGGTTTATGTTCAGTCACCTTACGTTTCATTACATGCCACAAGTGTTCAATTGGGTTATAATCGGGCAAATTAACTGGCCAGTCTAGTCTGGTAATTCCGAGGTCATCAAACGTTGTCTTGAGCTGAAAATTATTGAAAGAGTCTAGTTATTTGTCTGTTTATTATTTATAAAGTAGACATCTAGAAGTTGATTTATAACACTTACTTTCTATTTTGCCAGAGCGCCAAAATAGTGCAGAGTCACCTTGAAAAATGCACTTGTCAGTATACGAATGATGCTGTTCAATTACTGGTACCAAAAACCCCCTTACTACTTCTCCATACTTTTGAGCGCTAATAGTTCCATTAAAAAAGTGCAAAGGGCCCAAAACGTAAAAAGAAAAACATCCCCAAAACAACTGGCTTTAAGGAAACTTCACTGTTTTGACTATGCACTCGTCCTTGAACCTTCCACCTTCTGACCGTCGTACGTATGGAAAATTGTCGACACACAACAAATTAAATTTACTTTCATCGGACCATAACACACATAACCAATCATCCTGCGTCCAATCTTCGTACTTTTTTGCCCACGTAAAGCGAGCTTTTTTCATTTTTGTGGTTAGGAGAGGTTTTTTCGCTGGTCGTCTTCCATATAAACCTATCTCCCGTAGCCGTCGGCGTATGGTTTCGGCGCTTAGATCAACTTGATGAAATTCACTCAGCTCTGCTCTTATACGGACAGCACTTTTAAAGCGATCTTTCATGCTAATTCGTTGTAATACATTGTCCGTCTTCTGGGTTGTTTTACGTTATCGTCCCGAGTCTTTTTTCCTTTCCAGTGGATCCAAATTTTCTTTTTTCCTCATCAGTTGTACGATAGTTGAATGACAGCATCATATTTTAACCGCAATCTCACGATAGCCAAGCCCTTCTTCGACTAAAGTCAATATTTGAACTTTTTCGTCCCGAGTTATCAGACATTTCACTTTTTTTTTACTTGTCACCGTCACAACTCAATTCAAACTAATTTTTTTTGCACTGAATACGAGGCCGAACTCCGCTATGGGGAGTTCATTAGTATGGGAAAAACCCTTACGATCTGATGCAATTAAGCATTTTTGAGAACTCATTAGGTGGTGCGGTTGTTATGACCGCAAGTGTATAACCAGACCTTTTTCAAATAACCATCGTCTCCGGACAATGATCATTATTGTATTGTAATTGTTTCTTTCACGATATTGAGTCATCATCCATGATGTCGGGTGTCATGAACCAGTCTTCATAATGAACAGAGATTTTTATTTAAATACAATTGTACACACTTTATATGGTATGTGTGCAGCACCTGCAACAATTTTCACAAGAAAGTTACGAGTACGAGTTTATACGAATAAAAATATGAAATTTTCGGAATGGAACATTACATTAGATGGGTCTAACAGTAAACGAGGGTAAAACAGAATACATGCTGTCATCAGAAAAGGATGCACACCACCGACTGCTTGGTCAGAACGTCGAAACCATACGCCGAATTACTCTTGTCAATCTCTGCTTTCTTGGGCTCAGAAGGCAATTAAGGAACTAAGCTCACTTTCGCAAAACTAAACCGTCTTTATACAAGATCCTTATCGTCCCAGTCCTGTTCCATGGCTTGGACCGTATTGAAAGTGTATGAAGAAACACTTGGCCGATTCGAGATAAAAATACTGTGTGAGATTTTCGGTCCTGTTTGTATTGACAGGGAATGAAGGAGAAGATTCAGTCTAGTCAGACGTCTACGGAACCAACGCCTGAGATAAGTGTTGACCGAATGGACACCACAGCTCGAGTTTAAAGAGTCTTTGATTCTAAAGTCGAGGTATGACGCAGCTAAGAACGACCATATCTAAAGTGGTACACGCAATCGGAAGGGGAACCCACCAATCTTAGAGTATAGCACTTCAGGCAGCTAGCGAGAGATCCTTCTATCTGGAGAGGCTTGTTGGTTGATGACCATGTTAACCCTATGTATAGTAAGTCAGTACAATCTGAAGTTTGCTCTTGTTATATCTCATTTTGTCGACCTTTTTAGAATAGCTGCGAACTAAGCAAACCCCCAATTAAAAGTCTACTGTATGGTGTAAAGTATAATCGTTCTCTTAATATCGTATAATTTATTCAAACAAACGCCAACAAATTGGTATCAATGACACATTTTTTTGACACTCGTTTCCTTAGGGCTTCTTTGTAGTTTATTGTTATCTTAGACTAAATTGACTTATGTATTTCCAACTTTTGTTGTGCGTTTGGTTTGCGGGTTGATCTAGGAGGTCGTGCAATGCCAGATTGATCTTCTAATACCAGGCGTTTCCATTTCATTCGACGATTTTGGAACCAAACCTTTACCTGAAAGAAAAAAAGATACTTATATGAGTTTCATATACAATAATTGACACATGGTTTTTATAAGGGGATGTAGCTCAGATGGTAGAGCGCTCGCTTAGCATGTGAGAGGTACGGGGATCGATGCCCCGCATCTCCAGTTTTTTTTTAGCGAATATACTTTTATTGTTACTAAAATATTATTTTAAAACGCGTATCTACAATATAAATAAATAAAAACTGCGTTCATGATGTGAACTATTAAAAACTACATGTTTTGCATCGCATAAAGAAAATATGCTGCAATCGGGTTTTTAAAGCACTCTCTGCCGAATCCCTTTATTCCTCATCTGCCAACCTAGAATCCTATGTTCAGTCACCACAACGAAAGGATGACGAATGAATACTACACGGTTTTCAAGTATAAGGTGAAAGAGTGTGGTGGAAGGGTAATTAGTGCTGCTTCTTAATGTACAGTGTGTTGGGCAAATGCGGATTTTTAAAACTATTCCTTCTCTAATGTGTAGTAAAATTTTGCTTCAGTTATGTATTGTGTTGTAATGAGTAGTTTATATAAGGTTCGGTGTGAAGATCTGTTTCTTGTTGGTCATCTATGGCTATCAACATTTTTCGTTACAACAGGGTGTTTCAAACAGTTGTTGAGATATCTCTGAGACATTTATTGCTTTATAAAGTAGACACAAAAGACAAAAAACAAAAACATTTGTTTAACATCTGTTTGTAGCACTCACCAGTTACGGTTACGGTGGTGCCAATCACCTTTCCATTGCAAATAAAGCACCAAACATTCACTTTCAGGGAATAAAGTAGCTTTTCGTGTATTTCATGTGGATTTTCCGTGACCCAAAAACACAAATTTTGTTTATCACATAACCACTTAAGTGAAAATGAGCTTCACCGCTCATAATGATTGTAGATACTAAATCATCCTCTTATTGCAAAAGGTCTAACAGAGCATGGGAGTAAATTAACCTTACTTGACGGTCAGCAGGAAAAAATTGGTGAAATGTTTGTACTTTATAAAGGAACATCTTCAGGTCTTTCACCAAAACTCGACGCAACAAACTTATGCCAAATTGTGTGCATCGTTGTCTCGTCAATGTTTCTAGACTCTCTCAGGCGTCCTTGTTCACAGCAGTCATATATTGCTCGATTGAACGAGCAATACGTGGCCGTGCACTTCTTGTGACATCTCTAGTGGACCCACTTTGTGCGAGACGCTCAGCCTAACGCTGAATTGTTTGCGCACATGGTACTGGACGACGTGGAAAACAACGACGAAATTTAAACTGCGTTAAAACAAACAGATTGGTCAAATATATAATGTATATCACTCCATTGGTTGTTGTCAACTAATTCATTATCTATCTTCAACAGAAATGTCAAAGTATACTGACACTTGACAGCATTTGCAAAAATTATGGCACATTCACATTATGACATGACGTTTGCCCCACCTTGAACACTCAATATTATATTTTATAAGTCGGCATAGTTTTAAATTATTGTTTGACATATTTCTGATCCATTTTCTCCCGTTCTGTACTAATGGATTCTTCCAATTTCGCAATACTCGTATTGTTGCATCGTATCTGCATAATCTACATGCTCTCCACACATGTTCTCAAATATATTGGTCGTGCGGTTTGCTAAGAGATGGCGTAACTTGTATTATTCCATTGGAACATGCGTCGGAAAGCTACTGTCATTGTACGTCATTTCAGTATGTGTCATTCATTTGAAGCGTAAACAACAATAATTTTTTTTTCATTCAAATATGTCGAACTTTGTGCCTGAAAAAGTGTTTTTGCGGGGAGTTCTTCTTCATTACTTTAATATAAAGAAAACTGCTGCTGAAAGTCATCGTACTTTGATGGAAGTTTATGGTGAACGTGCGCTAGCTGAGCGAACGTGTCAAAAGTGGTTTCCACGATTTAAAAGTGGTGATTTTGGCTTCGAAGACGATGAACGTCCTGGGCAGCCAAAAAAGTTTGAAGGTGAAGAACTGGAAGCATTACTCTATGAAGATTGTTGCCAAACACAAGAAGAGCTCGCAGAATCTTTGGGTGTCACTTAAGCAGCTATTTGAAAACGTTTAAAAGCAGCTGGATATATTCAGAAGCAAGGAAATTGATTGGGTTCCACATGAACTCAAGCCGAGAGACGACGAAAGGCGTTTTTTTTTTTATAATTCCGCGCGCGCACCAAGGGGATATGAATAACCTTTTACTGGTTTTCTTCAGGGCGCGGGCGGGTGGTGTAGTAGTTTGGAACTCAAGTGTATAAGGTTTCGATATTTTTCCCCAGAGATGGTTGTCAAACTGGACAGGACGAGCAAGTGCAACCTCAACCAGTGGGTCTCAAATACGTGCTAGTTGTGTTAGAGTCATGACATCAGTGTTAAGTCATGTCAGAGTTGACGCCGACGGGATTCTCATATAACTACATGCAAATTCTACGAAAAGACTTTTTCAGAGAATTGCCTCGCACGGGATTCGAACCCGCGACCCTCTGCTTGAGGAGTGTATGCATATACCACTACACCACGGCCACCTTTACATGTTAGAAATGCTGCTGGAACGCCACAAAACGAAGTTATTTTTGCATCGGATTGTTACTGGTGATGAAAAATGGATACATTACGACAACCCCAAGCGCAAAAAATCATATGCGAAACCCGACCAACCCGCCAAATCAACGGCAAAGCCGAATATCCATGTCGCGAAGGTAATGCTCTGTATTTGGTGGGATCAGATGGGTGTGCTTTATTATGAGCTGCTAAAACCGGGTGAAACCAGCAATGGACAATGCTACTGAACACAATTTATCCGTTTTAAGAGAGCAGTAGCCGAAAAACGCCCGGAATATGCTAGGCAATAGTTTTCCATCATGACAACGCTCGGCACCACGTTGCTATTCCGGTTAAGAACTATTTGGAAAACCCGCTTTATAGCCCAGATCTTGCCCCTTCTGACTACCATTTGTTCCAGTCGATGCAGAATGCCCTCATTGAAATACGGTTCACATCAGAGCAGAATATCAAAAATTGGCTTGATTCATTCTTGGCTGCCAAGCCGGCGCAGTTCTTTTGGGATGGGATCCACAAATTGCCAGAAAGATGGGAAAAAGTCATAGCTTTCGATGGGCAATACTTTGAATAATACTATTGTACATGTTTTTCTTAAATAAACGTTCAAATTTTGAAAAAAAAAAAACGCACGAATTAAAATATATACCCAATATTCAGGTGAGGTGATCTGTTGGCCAGTAAAAAAGTGATGCTATTGAGTTAAAGGGCTGTTATGCATGACGGGAAGAATGGCTTGTCGCATTATTTTGTTAAATAATTTAATTTTTTTGGCGATAATTGAAGCGAACCTATGAGTTTGTACGTTAATAAGTTTATTATAATTTATGCCATCAGATCCATCTAAATTAATTTTTTTGTTTCATCATATGAACATACCTTCTCCTCACTTTGTTTCAATGGCAATGGCTGCGAGCAAAATTAAAACAGCACGTTTGGTGAGCTTCCAAAGTAGTTTTCGTTTTAGTGATGTAAAATTTTTCCCATATTTAATTTACTTACAGCTGAGGACCTGTTAAAGAATAATTTGAAGCTTCTCGCAAAACCCCATGTTTTTTTCTTGGGAGTCTTCAAAGAGACTATATTTGCCATAACTTTCGGAATAACTTATTAAATTTCTCAATACTGAGATACTTCTCTTCACTAATTTTGTTCGCAGTACTTAGCCCTCAGTCCTGAATATCAAAATTGTGTGTACTTCAGTTGATTTTAAAATTTACAAGATGTCTTAACTTTTCGTTTCACCCAGTTTTTGGGTTCAGTTAAGTGATTTATTTAGTAGGTATACGCCAAGATGCAATTATTGTTATATTAATTAAAACCCTTTAACCCTGCTTAAATAACGTTATTTATATGTTATATTGTATAAGAAGATAACGATATGTCTTGGAGACGTACGATGAATTATATCCTCTAGTTATTCTTACTAGATAAAAACAGCTGTTTAGAAAAATAATGTTTTTTTTTTGTTTAATTAAGCATTCTTATTCGAAACTCTTATAAAAGTAACAAAAAAACACGGTCTTCTCTATAAGAAACAAAAATTTTCATTAAAAATAAAAGAGATATATTGTTTGCAGACTCCATTTTGTTAAGAATATTTTTTTTATGTTATATGTATTGTATATACACCCTGCCTGGCTCGAACTGCAACCAAATTCAGACTGCTATAATTTCCAAACCGTTCATGACAGTGAGTTCAAATTTTGACACATGACAGATAATTTTATTATTTACAAGCCTTTTAAATGATTTACGTCTCAGTTGTGTTGAAAAATTTTTATCCACGATGGAATTCAAACGTGATAGTGTGATTGCTTTATATTTGGCTCGAAAACCAGAAGTAGCTATCGTTAGAGCCCTCCAGCACCACAGCATGAATAAATCATCGGCAGTTCGGAGAGTGAAGGCTCGAATTAAGCGAAATCCGCGTCGAAGTGGAAGAAAAATGGCTCGTGCCGCTCCGTTGGAACGGATGCAACATGTACTGAAAAATGAGCTTGGGCTCAAGCCATTGAAGTTCCAAAAAGCACACTATCTTAGACCACAACAGAAAAAAGTTAGAGTCGAAAGAGCGAAGGAGTTGCTACGCTTGCACGAAAGTGGTGAGTTGCCGAATGGTTTTTCCGATGAGTCGCCATTTGTTATAGAGCAATATGTCAACAAACAAAATGACCGAGTTTACTTGTCAGAGAGGTCCTTCGAAAATTTACACCTTCGGACGGCCACCAGAAAGTAGGCAGCACCGATGATGATGGTTTGGGCCGCCATAACCGCCGATGGTCGCTCTCCGCTCGTATTTTTGGACCTTGGCGTCAAAATTAATGTGATCGTATACCGTGAAACTGCCTTAGAGATAGTATTGAAACCTTGGGCAAACAATCATTTTGGTCGGAGACCGTGGACATTTCAACAAGACTCGGCACCGTCTCACAAAGCGCGCGTCAGTCAAGTTTGGTTAAAAAACAATATTCCACACTTCATTTCTTTGACACAATGGATTGCGAATTCTCCGGATGCAAATTCGTTGGATTTCTCTGTCTGGGGTATTTTGAAGGCAAAGGTTGGTACTAAAAAATACCAAAGTTTGGCTCACCACAAACAAGCACGTCGCCGAGAATGGGTCAAAATACCGCAGAGCCACTTGCTTGCAGCGTGCGATGCTTTCTTCGGCCGTTTCAAGGCCATTACTTATGCCAAAGTTAGACATATTGAAAACTACTGATACAATTTGAAAATTGATGTATTTTCCAACATTTTTTGCTGAAATTTATCAAAAAATAAAAAAAATTATAGCATTTTAAAAAGTTGCAGTTCGAAGCAGGCAGGGTGTATACAAAAATATACGATGTGTGTTCTTCAAAAAGTAAGGCGACTTTTGAAATTTTGCGGGCAACGTTCATTCGATCATCGATTTTTTTTGGTGTGTTGGTGCACATGTCCTGAAATTATTATTATTATTATTATCAAGGGAACGATACAAATTAATTTGTTGGGTCTGGGATTTAACGCCTTAGTACTATGCCCATGTGGCGCGTTTTGTCAACAGCACGCGGAGGACTGAGTTCCCATGTGGTCACCCACCTACGTACTTACCGCGCCCAACACTGCTTGATTTCGGTGATCTAGTGGGAACCGATCAGTTTTTTTTTCCAGTTTAAACGCATTTTTATTTACTTAATTCATTAATTCTTACATGCTGGACAAAAAAATGCTTAAAAATTAGCTTAAATAACTTAAAATTAACTTCTAACTTACTGGCCCCATGCGGGCACTCTAAGTTAAACCTAACACTTAAACTATGTCTTTCGATGTATCTTACAGTCTATCTATTAATTACATATTTACAACTAAAACTAAGAAAATAATTAAGGGAAAAACTTAGCAAATGGACTATTTTTGTTATAATATAAAACTTAAAACTAAAACTTACAAACTACCTAAAAATAAATCTTAATATACTTAACCTATTTAATTCTAATACCTTATATATACTATATATATATATACAAAATATATATACACTTAATATATAAATGTATGTACATATATATATTTTTTTGTTTTCTTTTTCCATTTTTTGTTTTTTTTCTTAAATCTAACTTAATCCTATCTTAAAACTGTGTAAGTCGGCCATGACTAAAAAAATAGGCTGAAATACTTTGCTTTACATAAAGAAGCTACGCAGTACTTGAGGAATTCGTCAACGAAGCTTCCTCTCCCTCAACCAGCCACCAAAATTGCTGGTGCTGCTGTGCAACATCCCTAATGTCGCGACTCCCTACCGCCCTACTGAAACGGAGACGCTCCGCACTGCCGTGTGCGACGTCTCTGTCGTAGTTGAGTCGCTTATCCGCAGCTGTTTGAGCGACGTGGTAGATTAGCGGCACCGCCAATCTGTCCTGGATCAGACCTTTCATATCGAGGTAGAGTAATGCTTCTGGAGGAACAAAACCGTCAAAGCGAACTCTCTCATGATACATATAATTAGGGTAGAAAGCCCCACAGATCAGGTTGTTCGATGAGGTCATTGCTCTCGCAATGTGCCTTCGGGTCAACTTAATAACGAAATTGTCCACTCTTATTAGGTTCGCCCTATTGTACAAGACCTCATTAGGATAGAATTTTAAGTACTCAGACTCTGGTATTCTGTATAAGCGAAGACAAGTCCTAAGACAAGCCCTCTCAAACACCCGAATCTTTTCCAATAAACTTGCTCTCTCGTTGAACCACACGGGCCATCCGAATACAAGCATGGGCCTGATAAGAGCCATGTAGCGGATCACCTTTTCGAAAACCTTACTAGTAGAATACTGATCGAGCGGAGATTCGCCGGATTGGAAGCATCTTTATCCCCTTTGGGGATGGGATGTACCAACGCAGTTTTCCAATGCGCTGGATAATTGGCATTATTCATTGCATTATTAAACAGGGTGGTATAAATGTTTACCGCTTCTAGTGGGAGATGTCGAAGTACAATGTTCTGTATTTCATCGGATCCCACTGATTTCTTACTTCTAAGCGATTCGAAGACCGTTTGGAGCTCTTCTTTCGAAATGAACGGTGGTAGTACCCTTTTATTGGTGATGACATTATTTGCCATATTCTCGTCACTGAACTGGGTGAAACCCGAGCTCTCGAATCGCCAATTCACTATTTCATTTCGAAGGTAGGCTCGATTCTCCAGATCGTGTTTCGGTCCAATGGTTTCATTCGCCTTGTACACTTCCTGGAAGTGACGCGAAGTCGCTCTTATAGCCTCTACCTTCGCCTGCGCATCCTTGATCACAAAGAAGTCGTCATCATCAACGGCCTCACCTAGATCTATGCCTGCTGCTACTAGTATTTGTTCGTTGTTCGTCGTTCGGGCGATTTTAAGATTTTAAGATTTCGTTTTGATTTTTTCTCCGAAATATTTTATTTATTTGCGGGAACATATTCGGGTTGCTGGTGTTTACAGCCCGAATTCTATTGTTCCAATACAAACTTATAGAATTTCTGTAGTTTTCCTTTATTAATGTTTGGAGGTTTTTAATCGACGACTTCAGTGTCATAATCTCCGGGTTATGTCTGTCAGAAATCTGTTTGTACAAGGTTTTTAGTCTTGACAGTAGTCTACTTTTATGTCGGTGCAGTGCGTCAGTAGTTGCGTTGCGGAATAAGTCTTCGTTGTCAGTGTGTTGATATCGAGGTATCGTTTTGTCCATTGTTTGTTTGATTGTCTCGTCCATAAGTCTTAGATACCTATCAATCTCCTCGTTTGACAGATTTCTGTTAGACGGTGGATAGAGCGAATTCGAGGAGAGTGCTCTTGACAGTATTCTTGAGAAGTGTGTCCAACGCTTCCTACTATAATTGTAGGAATGCCTTAGAACAAACTCTTTCAATTCCGCAGTTTCGTTGGGAACAGTTATTTCGGTGCTGAGACCGCACGAAAGTGCGTAGACAGTTTGTAGTTTGTTGGTTAGTGCAAGTCAGTTGTATTCGTGAGTCAAACAGCAGGAGATCCAAATAGGACCCGTGTCTGGGAAATGACAGACTATCCGTCGTCTTAAGGCCGAGTCGATACATTATATTTTGCTGACCCCACCAATTGAATAGTAAGTTCCCTCTAGTATTTGGTATATTACAATATTTACCCAATCACTATGTTTGGCGTTGAAATCTCCGCCAATAATAAAATAAATGTCTTCCAATTCTAACCTCAGGAATCTAAAAAGTGTCTCGAGCTCTGAGATAAATAGAGTGGATTGAGTAGCCCTAAGTGCATAGATAGACACCATGTACAACCGCTTTCCACTACGGAGAGGGATATACACGATGCATGTTTCCAGAACCTGGAACCTGCGTACTACACGACTGTATACTCTTTTAAAGCGTATTTCTTTTCTTACAAAGATTGCAACGACTCCTCCTTGAATGGAGTTGGGTCGGTTTCTTCATACTATTTCATATTTTCAGTGCCTCATTTTATATCTTTTGGTAAGGTTAGTTTCGCTAACCAAAAGCACATCAGGGGTTTGGTCTTCGAGCAACTTAAATAGTGCGGCTCTTCGTTCGAACCTAATCAGTGAATTAACATTCACTGCAAGGACCTTCAAGGTCTGTTCCCCCATGTACGTACCCATTACGACAAAAGGTGCGTTAGGCCAGGCAGCAGCGCGTATATTTGATCAAACCACGCGGTCTGTTCAGTTATATAACGTTGAAGCTGAGCCATCTGACCCTGGATAGAGAGCAAGATAGCTAGCATGTCAGAAGTTGGTTCCGGTGCTTCAGGCACTGGGGCCTGAGAAGCAACCTTCGGTTGTTGTACCGTATTTCCCCTACCTGCCGCCATTTGGGCGTAGGTAACATGGGGAGTAACAGCTGGAGTTTGTAAATGCACGGGCGAACGTTCTGCTGCCGACCCAGATTTACTCTTTTGATATATTGGAATTTGGAAAAACCCCGATAGTTTGCGTGTCACGTGTTCCCACATAAAGCACAAGAGAGTTGGCTTTTTTCAGACGCTCCGACCTTACCTATAGCGCGTTCCTCAAATTTGTGGTTCTTTCCAAACTTCACTCATCGAGGCTGCATTTCGCTGTTCGACGCGGCGTGTCCGAACCTTTGGCAGCGAATACATTGTAAAATGTTTTCGCTCCTCTTTAATTTTTTCAAGTGTACAACCTGGTAATCTAGGACTTTGATGCTCCTTAGACCATCCAGTTTGCTGTTGGGACTTAGCTGAACCAGGAAGAACGGCAGTTTGCGCTTCTCCCTTTTGGCTCTAGCCGTGACAAATGGCTTGACCCCCACGAATTTGAGCACTCCTTCTCTTTCAGCAGCGCAAGGAGCTCCTCCGGGTCAGTCGACGGTTCCAAGCCCATCAGCAGCATTGCTTGCAGCTTTTCACCCTTAGGGGTGTAGGAGAAGAATTCCGTCGTCGAATCCCGAAAAATGTTTTTAATTTTGTGGTAGCGCTCCACTGTGTTACAGTGGATCGCATGCCTATCTAAAGATAATCTTTTTATAAAAAAAATTGTTGCCAATTACAGTTCGATTGTGTCCTTCAATTCCAATTTGAAAGTGTTAATTGGTGGCACCTTCTGTTTGGTTGATTTCTACTCTTGCTGTTGTTGTCTCTGCTGCTGTTGCTTTTGCTGATGTTGTTGTTGTTGTTGCTGTTGTTTATTTTGCTGCTGCTGTTGTTGCTGCTTATTCTGCTGCGATTTTAGTTGTTGCTTACGTTTTTACTGTATTTGTGAACCTGTTTTTGTTAGCTCTTGTGCAGGTTTCTGTATTTTTTGTTAGTGGGAACCGATGCTTTCAGTGTGGCGAGGCCGTTGACTGAACAGTGATGCTAATGCTAATGCAAGTTATAAGAGAAAACGATTGAACATTTTTAAGGCCTTATAAAAAAGCTCAGTTCTTGCAAAATAAAGAAAATCCAAATGTTATGGGCTTACACTAAATTATAGGTAAACTTTTATTATTCTTGGAATCGCTTAAACCTACAATTCGTGTCAAATACACTGTGGTACTAACTCTGAGTGCTTATTGGATTCTAACAGTTTAACCAACGTTCTTCTCAGGCAATGAAAAAGACAACAATTTCCTAATTTGATAAAGAGAAGCGCGACATACTTTGTAAAATGTTGCGTTGTTCTTTTGGGCTTGGTTAGAATACAGTAAAACAATTATCAAACTTGGTCCCTCAAGGTTTTGTTTTAGGCCTAATTATTTTTTGGTTTTATATTAATGATATCATCCAATGTAGCAAAAGTGTATTTTCTTATCTTTATGCAGATGATTTGCAAACTCATCTCTCAAAACTATACGGGCTAATGGAAGACATACCGATCTTCATGCAATACATAGATGAACTTATTTTAAATCTGTCCAAATTCCAATAAATATTGATTTCCAGTAGGAAATCTTTTCTCTATTTCTCTAAAATCAAATATAGATTCTATTTGTACCTAAGCTAACGTGTCTAAATTTCAAAATTGATTTGTAGTGTTCTGATCAAGTAAAGTAAAAATATATGCCAGTTACATTCAAATCAATAAAAAAATACATCTGATGAAAACATTGCTGATATGATACCTTTTATATAAGTTATGATAGATGCCAAAAATGGTCTACTGTCAGCTTGTATGAGTCTCAAAAAATCAACTTCAAGTCGCTTTTAAAAACATGGTGCTTTATTTTTTAGTTGCACAGATGCAACGGTGTCTCACCTAACGAGTATGTAAGTAACATTTTTAGGTGTCGCTCAAGACAATATTTCAATGCTTGAAATTGCTTTTGCTGACATAAAATATTCGAAACTATCTGTTTACAAATTTGCAATTTATTTGATCAACAAGAATATTAAATATTACAACTCACTCCTTAAACCACACAAACATTTGTCGCCCCTATTTTTTAGTTTTAGCATAAGACGATACAATTCTTTGCCACAACGTTTCAAAAGAACGTCAATTGATTCAAATTTAAAATAACAGGTCATAAAAAAAGTCTCTGCGGCTTTTTGGTGTATTTTTTGAAAAAAAAATTTCTTTATTTAAAATCAATTCCAATTAAGTACATATTGGCCATTATTATCTATGAACTTTTGCCAATATCCGGGTTGCTTCATAATTTCATCGGTGTAGAACTTCTGTGGCTTATCAGCGAAAAACTTGGCCAAGTGATTTTCAGCTGCTCTTCGGTCGGCCAATTTTTAACCATAAAGTGAGTTCTGCAAAGACCAAAACAAATGACAACCAGAGGGTGTAAGTACCGGGCTATACGGCGGTATCAAAACTTCCCAACCAACCTCCGTCAATTTGTTCCGGGTCATCAAAGATGTGTGTGACCTAGCATTGTCATGATGGAAGACAACTCCCTTTCTGATTGCCAATTTTGGTCGCTATTTCTTGAAAACTTCATTCAAACGGTCGAGTTGTGTGCAGTAGTGGATCGAATTGACCGTTTCGCCACGTTCTAGCAGCTCAAAATAGACAATTCCCTTCCAATCCCACCAAATACTTAACATAACCTTATTTGCGGTCAATCCAGGCTTTGAGGTCGTTTGACCATGATCGCTTGCGTTGGATATTCTCGTATTTTATCCATTTTTCATCGCCCATAATTAATCACTTCAAAAATGTTCCATTTCGTTATGTTTCAGCAGCGTTTCACTGATGGTTATTCGGTCAAACACATTTCTTTGCGTTAATTCATGTGGCACCCAAACATCGAGCTTCTTTGAGTAGCATGCTAACTTTAGATGATTCCAAATTGTCATTCGGTTGATGTTTAGTGCCTCCGCTATCTCCAGACAGCTTCCGTGCCGGTCTTGCTCCATAAGTTGCAAAATTTCATCGACTTCTTTAGTGACAGGCCGACCAGTGCGAGGTGCATCTTTATCATCGAAATTTCCGGATCGGAATCGAACAAATTACCCCACGGGTTCGGCGTTCACCAACAGCATTCTCACCGTAAACTGCACAAATTTTTCCCTTTTTATAGTAAAAAAGCATTACATAGCGTATTTCTTTAGATATTTCACTCATATTAGAATCAGTATAACAGCTGTCTTCACAAAAAATGTAGCCTGACATGTCATCTTTCAAACACATGTTCGTTTGACACAATTAGATGAGTGTTTCCAGATAAATGGACAACAACACCATCTTATGACAAAAAACCCGAAGGATTACTACATTGTAATTATTCCATTGGAACATGCGTTGTAAAGCTACTGTCATTGAACGCCATTTCAGTATATGTCATTCATTTGAGGAGTAAACAACAATAATTTTTTTTCCACTCAAATATGTCGAACTTTGTGCCTGAAAAAGTGTTTTTGCGGGGAGTTCTTCTTCAATACTGAAAACTGCTCCCGAAAGTCATCGTATTTTGGTGGAAGTTTATTTTGAACATACGCTATCTGAGCGAATGTGCCAAAAGTGGTTTGCACGATTTAAAAGTGGTGATTTTGGTTTGGAAGACGATGAACGTCTTGGGCAGCCAAAAAAGTTTGAAGATAAAGAACTGGAAGCATTACTTTATGAAGATTGTTGCCAATCACAAGAAGAGCTCGCAGAATCTTTGAGTGTCACTCAAGCAGCCATTTCAAAACGTTTAAAAGCAGCTGAATATATTCAAAAGCAAGGAAATTAGGTCCCACATGAACTTTTTTTTATGTACGAAATGCTACTGGAACACCTCAAAAGGAAGTCATTTTTGGATCAGATTGTTACTGCTGATGCAAAATGGATCCATTACGACAATCCCAAGCGCAAAAAATCATATGTGAAACCCGGCCAACCAGCCAAATCAACGGCAAAGCCGAATATCCATGGCTTGAAGGTAATGCTCTGTATTTGGCGGGATCAGATGGGTGTGCTGTATTATGAGCTGCTAAAAACTGGGTGAAACCATCAATAGACAACACTACCGAACACAATTAATCCGTTTGAAGAGAGTAGTAGCCGAAAAACGCCCGGAATATGCGACCAGACACGAGGCAATAATTTTCCATCATGACAACACTCGGCCCCACGTTGCTATTCCGGTTAAGAGTTATTTGGAAAACAGTGGATAGGAAGTCTTACCCCACCCGCCTTATAACCCAGAAATTGCCCCTTCTGACTACCATTTGTTCCGGTCGACGCAGAACGCGCTCACTGAAATACGGTTCACATCAGAGCAAAATATCAAAAATTGGCTTGATTGATTCTTGGCTGCCAAGCCGGCGCAGTTCTTTTGCGATGGGATCCACAAATTGCCAGAAAGATGGGAAAAAGTCATAGCTTCAGATGGGCAATACTTTGAATAATACTATTGTACATATTTTTCTGAAATAAACGTTCAAATTTTGAAAAAAAAAACCGCACGAATTAAATTCGTATTTTGACATTTAGGAAACCAGTCGGAATGTTATATAACACACGAAAAGATGTGCCCTGAATATCGCTGCAAATCCTGCTGTATTAACTGAAACCTGAACATTGTTTCATTCAACCTGAGTGGTCCTTAAACGAATAAGTAACGCAGTCGTTTGGCACAATATAAAATGAACTAAATATTGTATTTGATTATCCCCGTTTTTTGTTTTATTATATTTTTTTTTGTCACAAAAATATTTGTAAACAAAATTTGCCAAAAATTGTACAAACCTGTCTTTCTGATAACTCCAATGCCACAGCTATTTCGTATCTTCTTAGCCGCGTCAAATAATTTGAGTGTAAAAACTCTGCTTCCAACTCTGTGATTTGATCCTTTGTAAATGTAGTTCTTTCCTTCCGGTTCACAGCCGTTGACCTTTTATTTTCCTTTCTTGGTGTCATTGTGTCTGGTGTGGTTAGAGATGCTATAAAGTAAACCAAAAATAATAAAACCATGTCAATCTGAGTACATTGTAAATTTATGACCACACAAAGTGGTGTTATGAGTGAACACAATTCTAATTATGATGCCTTCAGGCACTTGAAAATTTTAAAATGTACAAAAATGCACATACATACCATACATTTGTATTAGTTGCACTTCCTGTTATGCCTTCTTTTGGAAGGCTATTAAAAGTAATTTATATGTTGTGACAAAAGAAAGGGTCGTCAAAATAAGAACCATTATTCTAATGCGGAAATTCGAATTGTACCCCGATTGTGAGTTTGATTTTCAGTCTCTGAAATTATTGTAAAAAACCATGTGCATAGAGTCTCCAACAAGAGGTGTCATTTATTGTAGATCAATAGAAAAATGCACCATTTTTGATAAAATTTATGATATTTTTATTTTAATTTAAATTGCAAGCTCTGAGATTAGTAATGAAATACAATATTTGCCAAATATCATCCTCGGTGTTGCTTACAAATGGTCATTATTTTGGTGAAATATTTTGTCACCTTTTTGCATAATTGCCGCTGTATTTTGCGAATACATAACAGATCTGATATTTTCTTTAAATCGTTTAAATCGTTGTAAGAGCATCGGCATAAACTTTGTGTTTAACATAGCCTCAAAGTGAAAAGTTGAGCGGTGATGAATCACACGATCTCGGTAGATCTCGCAATTGAAGTCTTCTTATCGAGCAATCAGACGTTGTCAGCTGTGTGGCATGTGGCTCCGTCTTGCAGAAAATAAACGTCGTCCACATCCATAGCATCAATTTCAGGCAAACAAAATCGTTCGATAAGACAATCCATTAACTGAAATGGTTGCATCAGTATCATTTTTCATGTGGCCCAATCACACCGCTAGCCCAAAAACAGCACGAAACTGTCACTCTTTGAGGATAGAGAGATTTGTTCACTATTTCTTTTGGGTTTTCATAGTCTCAGATGTCACAGTTTTGCTTGTGTACGTAGGTACGAGCTTCATCGCTCACAATAATTTTATGTAAAAACTAATGATCTTGTTCATGCATTTCCAACACCCAATCAGCGAATGAACGGCGTTATGCGTGGTCTGCTGGCTTCAATTCTTGTGTCAAGTCGACCTTATAAGCATATATGCCAAGATCTTTAATGCAAAATGCGGTGCAAAGAGGTTACGGATAGGCCAAATTCAGTGATCGTCTCTTAATGGGCACACCTGGGTTTTCATTCCCACTCTCAGCTACGGCGGCAATATTTTCAGATGAACTTGTTGAATCAACACGAGTTGGAGTTCTAAAATCTCTAACCAGTTCGAGATGTGTAAATTTTTTGATAAAATCCATTATAGGTGTGCGAGAAGGAGCTTGATAATGACCAAAAACAGAACGAACTTTACTAAACGTTTCCACAATATTTTCACCGTTTTTATAGTGAATTTTTACTGAATTTTTACTGTATCGATCCATATGTAATAGCTTTCTGGCTTTTATTTATCAAAAGTCATTGCAATGATAGTTGCATGTTGACAGTTCAACGATGGTACGAAAACCTCTTGTTGGATGACCATCTAGATACTGGATAAATTGAAGAGAAGATAAAATGAAGATAAAGATGGTTAGTTAAGCGGCCTTCTAAAATATTCCTGGTGAAAAAAATCCCGTCATCACTACCCTGAATCTGGTCACAGACTATAGTAATTGAAGTAGACGAAACATCTTTGTAGGAAGTATTCTCCATTTTTAGGGTCACAAAACCACACGGCGATCTCCTGAATAAAACGCAGCAAGTAATATAGACGACAGGAAGGGCCAACATTGAATTGGACCACTACAAGTAGTACGAATGCGTATATTAAGGGAAATGGAGAGCCAACAAATTTCTATGAGAAAGTTTAAATGGAATGTCTTTAATCTCATAATATTACCCAAGTGTTTGTTGATCATGTTTATCATTATCATTTCTTTTAAAATTATGAGAAATGTTGCAAACAAGAAATCCATGGTTAGAAAATGAATGCCGGGAGGAACTTGCAGCCAAGCACCATATCGTGCAATGCTGTAAGCGAGATCTAAAGCTGAGATATAACTACTGCTGATATGTATGATACATACCTGAAGAGAAAACCTGAATTTTTTTTAAAGGAAATATGAAGCTTAAAAAACTAGGAAATTAGGAAATACCAGAAAGTAGAAAGAAGAACACGTGATATAGTAACAAAACCAATCAGTGCGAATTTTGAAGACGCACTTGTACTGGCTGCGAAAGGGCAAATACGATGAACACATCGCTTTTAGACAGGCCACAGTATGGAGAGGCATGTTTGTCTGTAAGCTGCCTTCAAACGTACAATTAAACACAAAAATGATAAAAAAGTGTCACTAAAGTCGTAGATACTGCAACCCTGCTATTGGACTTGCTTCGGTTTAACTGACCACTCGTCCTAGGGGTATCTATAATTGAACTTGCCATCGGAGTAAATGCTGATAGTTATGAAGGAGCAACAAACCTCGAATAAGGACAACGAACTTCGGATCTGTACGTAAAATGTTAGGTCCCTTAATAGGAGGTCCAGATAAAAAGAGAATAAAAAACTGCAACATCATATGGATGCAGATCTGTTGTTAGAGGCAGACTTTGGCAAGAAATTTGAGTTTCCGGTATGTTAACGAGCGCCTCGTAATAATCCACGTTAAGGCTAAATTGCAGAGACCAAAATATTATTAAAAATGGATGAGGATGCTCTTAGCTGTTTTGAAATGAAAATTCTTCGGGTGATTTTCGATCCCGCCAGATAGACGGTGAGTGGAGGAGGAGATACAACGATGAACTTTGTGGGGTGTAAAGCGACACCGATCTAACCAGAGGAGTGTAGTTCCCATGATTAAGGTGGCTGGGTTATATAGGGCGGAATGGCACCAATCCTTCGGTCAGGAAAATATTCGAATTTGCCTCAGAGGGACAGCGTAGTAGAGAAATACTGCGACACAGTTGATGCACACATGTGGAAGGGGACTGAGGTCCACTTCTAGTACGAAACTGGAGGCAGCTGTCTAAAGATCGATCAGGTTGGAGAGTGTTTGTTGAGGCCCAGGTCCACCCCGGGCTGTGGCGCCACCTTAAGTATGTAAGTAAGTATTTAAGCGTGAATGGCCTCGCCGCACTGAAAGTATCGGTTCCCGTTAGATCACCGAAATCAAGCAGTATTGGGCACAGTAAGTACCAAGATGGAGGGCAGCATGGGATCCCAATACACCTTTCCGCGTGCTTGTTGACAGTCGAAACACATGGAGTACAACGGACCAGTTTTGTGTCTAAGTGATACCGTTCCGAAAAAGATGTTGCAAACTGTGCGAGTGAAAAATTTTCAAATTCAACATTTTACTGATCAAAAACAGGTCTCAGATCAGTGGCTTTCAATCACTCTGAAATAACCTTCGGCACTTTGAACATGCACAAGGGAAGCGTCGCCGAGATTTAATGAAAGCTACATATAGTCGATGCTGAAAAGAGTAACTCGTATTTTTTGCATAATGGTAAGATGTTGTACATCAAGGTTGTTTGTGCCGACCAATGTCATCAATGATATACTGCAATATTAAGTAAAGTTAACTGAGCTATATATGTATTTCGTTATCATCCTGGACAGGAAATTTCTTGCGTTGAACATGTCGCATGGTAGGTATCTAGGGTATTATCGGTTTTTTGATACTGTGAAGGAGCTTTCTGGAAGGCATGAGGCTTGTTACTTTAGTGAAATTTCTGTGGTAAAACCAATTGATAGAAGAAGCTTCTACGAAAATAATTTGAGATCACGAGGTGAACAACTTACTAGACAATGCTCAAGCCTAAGAGCTGTGCCTGCATTGGGATTTCGTGCATCTTCGACTTTAACAGTTGATCTTCTTGTAAGCACACAAGTTGGTGACACGACTTCCCAAGTTACAGCCAAATAAAACGAATGTATTTCAGTACGAAGTACCGTATACTGTTTACTGTGGGAGACCATAGGCTGGTATCAGGTTGCAGCTAGTGGGCAATGATATGGTCGGTGCTAGTACTTAGCAAAAGTGCTTAAATACGTTTGAGTATATGCCTACTGGTAGAGAATGAATTTGACAGGTATAGTCTGAAGCCAACAAACGATAGTCATCATTCCATTTTGCGAAAGATCCATAAAGTCAATATTACTAAGCCGTGATCCGAGTGTGCCTTCGGCTGGAAAGTTGAGGGCCTCCGTTTTTGAACGCGCGAAGTGTGATCCACGTTGACTATTTGGAGAAGGGAAACAAATTACAGGAGCATACTACGTCGGTTTATTGGGCCGATTTTACGCTGATTTGTAAAGAAAACGACCACAAAACTCTTCCACCACGACAACACACCGGTTGACAATCCCGCAGTGGCCACAACCGAATTGGTTGAATTACACTACGAATTGCTCCCCATCCTCCGTGTTCTCCGGATTTGACTTCCTGTAACTTTTTTTTTTGTTCCAAAACTTTAAAAGATCGCTCGCCGGAAAGACGTACGGGTCAAACGAAAAAGTCAACGCCGCGGCCGAGGAGTAGTATTTTGCAAGCCAACAAAAGTCGTACTATGCGGAGGGGTTAAAAAAGTTGCAGTACTGCTGGGTAAAGTGTATCGAGTTGAAAGGGAATTATATTGAAAAATATAATCTAAAAAAGTTGCGTTGTTTTTTCTAATCCGGGTACTCATCAAAAAGCCATCGAATGTCTATGCGGTAACCACCAGGCACTGGTCTCGTTCAACCAAATTTGACTTGCCAAACTTATGACTGCAAGTCTTAGACAGCCAAAAAAATTGAAAACACAATGATATCCAGTCGAAAATGTTTGAAGGATATACCCCAAGCGAATTTGCGTGATTGAATCAAAGGCGGCGACAACAGTTAGTTATGGAAAAGTTCTTATATGAGCTTGTACAACGTATTTGGATTTGAGGTTATTAAACATTTTACAAGATTAGCCAGAGTGCTGAAATAGATTTGGTGGGCGATTATTCATTCGGAAGCCCGCATATTTCCGAAGCTGCCTACTTTTTCTAGAATATTGGGCATCTTTTGGTTAAGAGTTCTCAATAAGGGCTTGGCCCCTCTAGTTGTAAGTGTGGTGATCAAATCGACAACATAGAAACGTTGGAAAGTAACCGATAGCATCTTATAATGACGATCTTACTGTTGACGACGTTGGAGAGTAAATTAACAAAACAACTACGTTTGAACCATCGAATGCTCTGTCACATGTAGTCGAACAACTAAAGGGATATGTGGAATGCTATGAAGGAGGTATCACCTTGGTGAGGTGTGTGAGATAGGACAGCCAATAGAGGAACTGTGGTATATACATATATACTGCCAGTGACAAATACAGATAAATAAATTTAATTTAGATGTGGAACTGTTGTGAGCGGCATACTTAGGCAAGAAGTTGTGAGTACTCGGTACGATGTAACAATCCGCATCGGGCTCAGTTCGCCAATATCAGCTTGATACCCGATGATGATAGACGTGATCATCGGGAAACCTAAGAGCAACGATTTAAACAAACGTTAAACGATAAACTAGGAACATACGACATATTTGAGAGTACAGTCAGAAAGCATAACCTATCCGACACCAAGATTGAAAATTAAGCTTATTGACTTACTGAGAAGCTAGAATGCGGCTTTATTATCTATAGTATATTCTCACAATTAAAACTTGGTTCTCATTTGATCATAAAACAGGCAGTGGACAGAGTAGACTTCTTTCGTTACTTAACCATGTTGAAGTGCACAAGGCAGTTGGCCGAAAACCTCTCCAGCAGGAGAGATAAGTAAGTAAGTGACAAAGGTGATTGGTTATCAAGACGGTATTGGTTCCAAAGGCTCAACTTTTAAATTTTTCTTAAGAAAAGTGATGTGAATACCATCCTTTTGTTTTTATTTTTACACTTTGTAACTACGTGGAAGCTTCAGTAGTAACTTGGCTTCTCTAGATTATTCAAACTAAATTTTCAAAACTGAGGAGCTTACAACTAGATAGTTTAAGTCGTTGTACTCACTTTTCTGCTTTCCGGTTGTCTTCCCATCCCAACTAACTTTCTCACATTGTTGGCTGGTATTTTGAAAATTCATTTCAGTGTCACTGTTGTTGCCGCTTGTAACATTTAAAAAGTCCCAATCGCCTCCGGTCAAACGGTAATTAAGGTCAGATGCATTCATCTGTGTTGCACTTTCATTACAATCCTTTGGATTATCCTCACTGCCAATAGTACTCTCATCACTGCAATGCTTTGAAGAGCAGTTCTTGCTTTGGAACAAATCCAAATAATTCCTTAAAGTTGAGTTTTCCGCGTAGACACTGTTCTGATTCAAATAAAACTGTGTCGGCTGTTCATTATTGTATCCGCATTGATTTGCGAAATTCACCGAAGGATAACTAGAATATTCACATGCGGTGGTAAATAGATTGTTTTGAAACTTTCTTTGCTGTGAAAAACTATTGTCAAAATTATTTTGCGCAAATTTTTGATTAGCCCGTAAGTAGTAGTCGAAAGTTTCAAATTTAAAATTGTGCTGACTTGTAGCCGTTGAGTACATTTTTACGGTATTTTAATTCAAATTTTATTTACTCTTCATAAAATCGGCACCGATTTGAATTGTGTACACGAGTACTCTTGCGATCAGAACCGAAACTGAAAGGCGATGTTGAGTTGTATCCATAAATGCTGCTGCAGCAAGATGATTCTATGTATCTTTCTATTTTCTGTTTTTTTTTTTTCTTTTCATGAAAGTGTGCAGCCAATTGGAAACATGTATCTGACGGAATAGGGAGTTTGTTTTCATAAGAATGATCGCTGATTGGTTTGCATGGTTTTTCGATCAGTCCTTTGCTTGGTTGAGAGACAATGTTTTTGTTTGTGAATTTATGATCTAAAGCAAAAAATTAGTGAGTTTGTGGTGTGGAGATTGTCATGGTTTTGAGTAAATATAGAAAATATTCATATTTTCATAAACAAACTACGAGTATGTATGATAGCTTTACTTTGGGGACTCATTAAGTTCGAATTGGAATCGTTGGCAGTTAACCGAAAGTGTCTGTAAGTTGATGAGTGATAAATTGATGTTTTTCTTAACTAAGAGAATGAGTGTTCCATTTGCCTCGAAAATATAGATATTAAGTCAATAATTGCCTGGAAATCAATTTCAAAAAAAAAAAAAACGGGAAATGAATATGCTTACTATGAAATAGTATTGATCTTTATAAGCTGTAATACGAGAATTTCAAATATAGGGGTTTCCAATAAAAGGTTTCAATTTGAATAGTCAGCTATTTTGCCATTTGTTAAAAAATACGCTCTTATTATTTATCAAATGAAAAGTAGAAAGTACGCCATTAACAAAAATTGAACAACAACTTCTTCAAAACTGAAATGATATTGTTAAAATTTGCTACAAAAATGTTGAAATGTTTGAAGGGTGTTGATCGCTCAGAAGTTGTTACTTAGATGGCGCTTCAGGCCCTGAAATCAGTTAACATGCCTCTCCAGCTAGTGCGATCTTTTGCCAGCTGCTTTCAGTTGCGCGCACAAAGTTGTCTTAGATTCAACTTGTGTGCACCACCTTAGAAGATTTCGTTCTATACAGGGTTGTCCCTCTGGGTTGGAGTCAAGAACTTTCTGGGATTGGACAATGATGTCCATCCGTTCAAGGTGAAAGGATATTCGACCTTTCTGACGAGGTCGGTATCGATGTACAGCCCATAGAGTTCGCTGTTAAAATGTCTTATCCATTATCCATTGATGAAAACGGGGCAGAATATTACCCGAAACACTTATTTTTCGAAGCGGCCTCAAGCATAAGCCTTCGTCAATATCTACGTTTCTCCGCCGTAAAGCAAGACTGGGATGATCTTGTATAACATGTTATCTTTCTGATTGCTTCAGAGAGGACTTTACTATTCATTTGCCTCTGACACTAAAGAAGCAGCGATTCGTAAAAGTGATTTTTCGTATGATTTTTGCGTTGGTGTTGTTGTCGGAGTTGTTAGCGGAGCCGAGCTAGATAAAGTCCCCTACTACTTCAAAGTTGTAGCTGCCTACCTTGATGTGTGTTAATAGCATATATCTTTATTTTTCCTTCGTTGACCGCTTAACCCACCTTTGCCGCTTCTGCTTCAAAAGTCGCAAATGCTCCATTGACAGCTCGATGTGTTCTTCCAACTATGTCAATGTCATTTGCATATTCAAGTAACTGAACAGGCTTTAGAAAATGATGCCTCTGGAGCTGATTTTAGAGTTTCGCACAATTCTTTTAAAAAGTTTAAGGTCATTTTTGATACTGTGAGCCTCGGTGGGCCTCGTTATTCTGCGTAGTCGAATTAGCTAGCTACAACTAAAGATATGAGATGAAAAGTGTAACATATATTGATTTGGAACTCCAGAGTTTTTTTTCAAGACCTGCAGTAATGTAGAAGTTTAATATATGGTGGTCCTAGTTTAAAACCATACTGAAGGGGGCCGATCCGACTGTTTAGTCTCCCTCCAGGTTAAATGATTCATTCTGGCTGTTGTTGTTCGTTATTACCTTTTAATAGTCCGCAGAAATAATCTTTTCAGATTCTCAGCACCGACCGTGGTTCTATTATGAGGTTTCCTTCTCAATTCTTGCAGATTTCTATTCGAATTTTACAGCTTTCGCATGTCTGTTTAATATTTTGGTAAAATTTCCGAACTTCATTGTTTCGCTAGTATCTCCGCTAGTGGCTTCGATCGAGTACTTCTCGTACACTTTCCTTTTTCTCCTGAAAAGCTTATGTCCTTTCCTTTTTTTCAGCTTCTCTGCATTCGCCACGCAACCAGGTTTTTATTTGTAGGAGCGGACTGAAACCCAGTACATCAGAGGCGGCCTTTTATATTGCACTTTGCACTCTACGTTCGGCGGTGTAGGCATCGGATTTCTCGAGAGGTCAAGGGAAATTCGATCGGATTAGGCCCTGGCATATAAACAAGTTGAAAGTGTTTTGCAGTTGATTGACAGTAAATGCTTCTGAACTCTCTCTTTAATTATCAACTGACTGATGTATCAGAAAATCGAAAACGTAGCAATTGTAAATGCAGCCAACAATGTTACGAATCATAAAAATCCGTAAAAACGTCAGTCACCTTACAAATTATTATGTTTTTTATCTTTAGGAAGTAGCTATTTTTATATTCAAACCACACGCTATGCAAGCGAGAAGTGTAAATCTGATTGGGTCGTTGAAAGAGTGAAACATCCTGCGAGCACCATGGTCTGGTCATTAGTAAACAAGTAATCGGAAGACCAGTATATCTAGGTCTTAAGATGTTGCCACATAGAAATGGTTTCCAAATGGTATAGGGTTTTCCAATAGGAAATCACTACTCATCACACTGTCACTGTCAATTTATTCAGTAAACTCAACATTTTCATCATGGTAAAGTACACTAACGAGCAACATCTGCAAATTATAAAAATTTTCTAAAGATATTCGGAGTCGATGACTGCAACTTTAAGAGCGTTAACTCCAATTTTCGGTCGTAATTCTCGCCCTAGTAGACAGGCAATAACAAGTTTACTGCAAAAATTTAAGTCTACATATTCGTTGTGCGATTTTGCCGTATCAGTGAGACAACGGGTTCGTCGAATTGCCGAAAGTATCGCTGCTGTTCAGACGTTCGTAGCAAACGATCCAAATCAGTCAATTTCACGGTGTTCTCAAGAATTGGGCATCGTTCAGACCACATTATGGCGTATTTTGCGTAAGGATCTTGGCTTACACCATGGTTTACAAGATCAAGCTGACTCAAGAATTGAAGCTGATGGACCATTTGAAGCGACGTACGTTTTCCGATTGGGTTCTGGAGAAGTTGCGCCAAGATGATGAATTTCATTGCAAAATCATCTTCAGGGACGAAGCTCATTTTTGGCTCAATGGGTTCGTCAATAAGCAAAATATGCGTTATTGGTCGGGTGAAAACCCACATGTGCTTCATGAATCATCCCTTCAACCACAAAAAATAACTGTTTGGTGCGGTTTGCATGCCGGCGAATTTTTGGGCCGAATTGGAAGATATGGACTTGGACGACATGTGGTTTCAACAGGATGGTGCCAGAAGCCACACAGCATACGCTACAATCGATTTATTGAAGAGTAAGTATGGTAAGCGTGTTATCTCAAGACATGGGCCAGTCGATTGGCCGCCTCGTTCTTGCGATTTAACGCCGCTTGACTACTTTCTGTGGGGCTACGTTAAGTCATTAGTTTACGCCAACACGCCGACGACGTTGGAAGAGCTCAGAGCCAACATTAAACGAGAATTAGCGGCCGTTTCGGCCGAAATGTGTGGTCGAGTGGTTGAAAATTGGGTCCAAAGAATCAACCGCTGAAAACGTGCCCGCGGTGGCCATATGAACGAAGTCGAGTTCCATTCATAAATGTTTTGATTGTACTTCAATCCAATAATAAAGTTTTTGAAATATCTCAAATGGTTTGCCTTTAATTTAAAAAAAAAGTTGTCAAGTCGTTATTAGAAAACCCTATAGTTGTATCCTTATGTATGACTCTGTAAAATATCGACGTTCTTGAATGGCTCGGAAGCTCTTCAGACCTTAAGCCGATTGAAAACCTATGAGAGGTCATAAAGATAGAAATATGCAGGAAAAATATTCCAAAGAGCATAAATTATGCGAAAGTCTAATTGAAGTTTGGTATAGGAGCGAGAAAATTAAAAAAACTTGCTTAAAATGCATCTAAAGTATGTTAAGTAGAGTGCGGGCTGTGATAGATGCAAAGGGACGTGTAACAAAATTCTAATAATCCTACAGTATTCACATTCTATTCGTTTCAAAACTTGATTTTCCAATAGCTTTTAAATCTACTTTATACTAAGAATTAAATAAATACTGTTACCTTAAAAAAAAAATAAAAAGTTTTCGTTTAAAAAAATTCGTTTTTAGTATTGGGTATATAACTTAATTCGTGCGGTTTGCTATGAGATGGCGTAACTTGTATTATTTCATTGCTATTATTCTATTGGAACATGCGTTGGAAAGCTACTGTCATTGTACGTCATTTCAGTATATGTCATTCATTTGAAGCGTAAACAACAATAATTTTTTTTTTCACTCAAATATGTCGAACTTTATGCCTGAAAAAGTGTTTTTGCGGGGAGTTCCTCTTCATTACTGAAAACTCCTCCCGAAAGTCATCATATTTTGGTGAAAGTTTATGGTGAACATGCGTTAGCTGAGCGAACGTGCCAAAAGTGGTTTGCACGATTTAAAAGTGGTGATTTTGGCTTGAAAGACGATGAACGTCCTGGGCAGCCAAAAAAGTTTGAAAATGTCGAACTGGAAGCATTACTCTATGAAGATTGTTGCCAAACACAAGAAGAGCTCGCAGAATCTTTGGGTGTCACTCAAGCAGCCATTTCAAAACGTTTAAGAGCAGCTGGATATATTCAAAAGCAAGGAAATTGGGTTCCACATGAACTCAAGCCGAGAGACGTCGAAAGGCGGTTTTGCATGTCCGAAATGCTGCTGGAACGCAGCATTTTTGCATCGAATTGTTACTGGTGATGAAAAATGGATCCGTTATGATAACCCCAAGCGCAAAAATCATATGTGAAACCCGGCCAACCAGCCAAATCAACGGCAAAGCAATATCAATGGCGCGAAGGTAATGCTCTGTATTTGGTGAGATCAGATGGGTGTGCTGTATTATGAGCTGCGAAAACCGGGTGAAACCATCAATGGACAACGCTATCGAACACATTTAATCCGTTTGAAGAGAGTAGTAGCCGAAAAACGCCCGGAATATGCGACCAGACACAAGGCAATAATTTTCCGTCATGACAACGCTCGGCCTCACGTTGCCATTCCGGTTAAGAACTATTTGGAAAATAGTGGATGGGAAGTCTTACCCCACCCGCTTTATAGCTCAGACCTTGCCCCTTCTGACTACCATTTGTTCCGGTCGATGCAGAACGCCCTCATTGAAATACGGTTCACAACAGAGCAGAATATCAAAAATTGGCTTGATTCGTTCTTGGTTGCCAAGCCGGCGCAGTTCTTTTGGGATGGGATCCAAAAAATGCCAGAAAGATAGGAAAAAGTCATAGCTTCAGATGGGCAATACTTTGAATAATACTATTGTACATGTTTTTCTTAAATAAACGTTCCAATTTTGAAAAAAAAACGCACGAATTAAATTGCATACCCAATAATTGGCCGCTATAATTTGATCACCCACTGTATGAATGAAGCAGACGAAAAATTTTTTAAGATGTTTTTTAAAAAAATATATCGGAATATACCTATAATATACTATTTCAGTGACACATTTCAGGTTAAACAGTGGAGGTAAAAAGTAAACGAACAAGAATTTATTATTTATTTTTAATTTATTTTATACTTAACTTTTAATTTTCGGGAAAAAATCATGCGTATTAACGTTTTCAACATTTAAAACATAACATAATATATACTAGTTCTTAGCAATAACTATTTTGCAATTCTTTTCGTGTAGTAAGGTGCTGTAAACCTGACACGAGTGGGTCTGATGACATAGCAAGCATATTAACCAAACCTTCATTTTATCGTTTCCGTGTAATTGTGCAGGTAGTTTAGTGTCGATATCACTTGAAGTCCTTATAGATTCATTTTTGTGCTTCTTCAGAAGTTTCTGGAATTGGAAAATTTGCCTAATTTGTGAAGAGTTGGCGTTAGGACCTTATGACTTTATTTTTCTTCCGGCGAATATTGAGTTTTCTTAACCCACTCGTTTAATTTATCTACCTTAATAGATTTCTAGATGTCAATACATTTTAAGTTACTTTTAGTCTCTAAATACCATATTCAACTATTCTGGTTATATAGGGTGATTCATCGTAAGGTCTGATTTATAATGTAAAATAAAATATATAAATTTGAAAGTGAACTTAATATTTTTATTATCAGTTAAAAGAACAATTCATGGCATTTTTTTTTTGAAAATGATTTCATGTAAATATTGGCCATGACTACATCTGAGGTGGTCCGATCGGAAGGTACACTTTTGGGCGATTCGTTCGAGCATAGCGACTGGTGTCTCGCGGATAAAGCGAGTTATGTTCGGTTCCAAAACATCAATCGTAGTTGGCTTATTCCTGAAGACCTGAGACTTTACATATCCCAGAGAAAATAGTCCAAAGATTTGATGTCGCACGATGCAGGCGGCCAATTAACTGTGGAAAAACGTGAAATTAAGTGCTCATCGAAATGATTTCTCAACAAGTCCATTATTTCACGCGCTGTATGGCTTGTAGCGCCGTCTTGTTAAAACCAGAGCTCACGGAGACCATGTGCTTGAATTTCAGGAAGCACATAGTCCGTTAACATGGCGCGATAATGGCTACTATTGACGGTAACATTCTGATTTGCCTCATTTTTGAAGAAATATGAACCAATTATTCCACCAGCCCATAAACGATACCATACCGTTGTTTTTAATGGATGTAATGGAAGCTCTTCGGGTTGCTCATCAGCCCAAATACTTTAATTTTGTTTATTAACGTATCCATGGAGCCAGAAATGGGCTTTATCAGTGAACAAAAATTCACAATAAAACACCGGATTTTCATTGAGTTTTTCCAAAGCCTATTCACTGAAAATATGACTCAAATTCAAGTCGTCTGGCTTCAATTCTTGCACAAGTTGAATTTTGTACGCTTTTAGGCCGAGATCGTTATGTAAAATACACCAAGTTGTGGAATACGTCAATAGGTTTCAATAGGTTGATTATGCGCACCGTAAGTTCCCGGAATCGCACGAAAAACATTTCTCACAGAACGCTGATTTTCGTAATACAGCTAAACAATTTGGAGACGCTGTTGTGCTGTGAGGCTTTCCAATATGAACAAAAACGATAAAGCAGTTTGATAGGAGTCACACGTGATCTGTCAAAAAAAGCCTATTGAAAATCAAACCTTACGATGAATCACCCTATAGCTGATCTAATTTCTGCTGATGTTTTGAAAAATCTTTGTGAAGTATTTCGATCATTTGTATCACCAAAACCTGCACAAGAAATACGCTTTCAGTCAATCCTCTCAAAACGGAGGTTGTTCTCTTTACGAGAACGAGGAAGATGATTGGTCTGAATCGAATGCTTATAGGCAAAACCTTCCATTTTTCCAATATGTCACGTTAAAAACTGCTAAGCTGAACCTTTTTACTGAGGAGGATCTTTTGGATCTATACGGCTGTTTTATATCCTATACTTCGATTGCCTGGTTGGCTTTTGCGACGCTTTTGCGACAATGCGTCATTGCTGCTTTTATCATACTCCAAAAACGGTCTGTCTCAGCTGACTGGGGGTTTTCTATAGCTCGCCTGGCTCTACTGAATATCCCTCACCTTGATATCATTAGTTGCCATCCCAAAGTTATCTTTACTTCAAAAAGAAGTGACAGTCTTTCGACTCTGGTCTTATAGACATGCTTACTGTGCCTTCCGATGTAATGACATTAGAACTCTTCTTGACGAACAAACACGAAATCGGGTTTTCTTTTGCCCAAGAATGATTTTGGTCAGAATCTGACGAAAGGAATGTAGTCGGGTATTCACTGATGACCCCAAAACCGATTGAAAGTGCGACGCTAGTGTTTTTCTGAAGGACAACAATGACGTTTATTTCTCGTTAGGAAATTTGCGCGTTTGTTTTATAAACGGAAATATGTGTAATCCTGATGGCAATGAACTATATTCTGAAGGATCGAGAGAGGGAGAAATTATCTGTGCTTAGAGCCTTGATAAATCCTGTCCTGGATGGTGCCATGTGCATGCACGAGTACATGCTTAGTCAGTCATCGGTATATCAGGTGCGCTCTGATCAGCTACAAGAACTACTTCGGCAGTATTGTGGCTGAGAAAATCGTCACAGCTGGGCACTTGGGGACTGTTTTTGGAAACATAAAAATCTACGACTACATGGTTTCCCATAACAATTTTGATGCTTAGAAAAGACTCCAGCTCTGGATGCAAGGTTTGAGAGAATTGATCCAAAAGGCCATCAAACAAGGGAAAGAATTAAGCTCATAAAGCTTGCGGAATAATTTTGTGCAAAACCTCTGCCAGTTCACATAAATAAAAAAACTCGGTGGTTGAACGAATAGACGCAAATGGTGATAAAAAATAAGTAGATCTTGAGTTAGACTGTGAAATTCAAAAAAAAAAAAAAGGTGAAGAAAGTGGTATACCATACATACATAGCTACAGCACGTGTGATTGCAGTAGAGGTATTGTTTTGGGAGATAGAAGAGTCACCTTCACAACCTTTAAGCAAGCAAAAGTCAATAAAGAAGTGCTAATCCGAAACACGGACAAGCGAGCTAACATTTTTAAGAATGTGACACAATGATTATGAAACTCGCAAGAGATTCAATCACTGCAAAATATTGAAGATGAGCAGGAACACATGCTTACGGCGAACAACGAAATTTGTAATATCATAGATGGAAAAAGTACTTTAACTAAGTAATCTCGCCCAATACTGTTTCTAGCCGTCTTGCCTAAAGCGAAGCGGTGCAATCAGACCGGATCACCGAATTGGAAATCTTAGGTTTAAATTACCAATGTTTCGCTGCATAAAGGCAAAGGCGACACGAGAAACTGCAAAAGTACAGATCGCTGAAATTAATATTACATACCATGACAATATACAAGAAAGTTCTAGGTGGTCGAGAATGCCGCATTATTTAACCCCATGGCAGTGAATGCGGCTTTGTTGGAGGCAGGTCGAAAAATGTCGCAATTCAAAGTTTTTGGATATCGATTTGAAAAATCGTTCAATAGAATTCCTAGAAGTTTAAGTAATGTAAGAGTATATAGAAATAAACGCGATATGTAAGCTGACATACAGAAGGATCACAGCGGGAATAACCAGGGAATTCCAAATTAAAGTTGGACTACAACGAATGGGTATTAATTCGTCCGGTTTTTTTTTCAAAATTCGAACGTTTATTTAAGAAAAACATGTATAATAGTATTATTCAAAGTATTGCCCATCTGAAGCTATGACTTTTTCCCATCTTTCTGGCAATTTGTGGATCCCATCCCAAAAGAACTGCGCCGGCTTGGCAGCCAAAAATGAATCAAGCCAATTTTTGATATTCTGCTCTGATGTGAACCGTATTTCAGTGAGGGCGTTCTGCATCGACCGGAACAAATGGTAGTCAGAAGGGGCAAGGTCTGAGCTATAAGGCGGGTAGGGTAAGACTTCCCATCCACTGTTTTCCAAACAGTGTCTGGTTGCATATTCCGGGCGTTTTCCGGCTACTGCTCTCTTCAAACGGATTAATTGTGTTCGGTAGCATTGTCCATTGATGGTTTCACCCGGTTTTAGCAGCTCATAATACAGCACACCCATCTGATCCCACCAAATACAGAGCATTTCCTTCGTGCCATGGATATTCGGCTTTGCCGTTGATTTGGCTGGTTGGCCGGGTTTCACATATGATTTCTTGAGCTTGGGGTTGTTGTAATGGATCCACTTTTCACCACCAGTAACAATCTGATGCAAAAATGACTTTCTTTTATGGCGTTCCAGCAGCATTTCGGACATGCAAAACCGCCTTTCGACGTCTCCCGGCTTGAGTTCATGTGGAACCCAATTTCCTTGCTTTTGAATATATCCAGCTGCTTTTAAACGTTTTGAAATGGCTGCTTGAGTGACACCCAAAGATTCTGCGAGCTCTTCTTGTGTTTGGCAACAATCTTCATAGAGTAATGCTTCCAGTTCTTCATCTTCAAACTTTTTTTTCTGCCCAGAACGTCCATCGTCTTCCAAGCCAAAATCACCACATTTAAATCGTGCAAACCACTTTTGGCACGTTCGCTCAGCTAGCGCATGTTCACCATAAGCTTCCACCAAAATACGATGACTTTCGGCAGCAGTTTTTTTCATATTAAAGTAATGAAGAAGAACTCCCCGTAAAACACTTTTTCAGGCACAAAGTTCGACATATTTGAGTGAAAAAAAAATTATTGTTGTTTACGCTTCAAATGAATTACATATACTGTCATTTTCATATTCCATGTTCCTATGGAATAATAACAATGGTATAATACAAGTTACGCCATCTCTTAGCAAAGCGCATGAAGTAAGTTATAGACCCATTACTGAAGAAGCACATTAACGAGCCCGAAAAAGCTTCTCTTCTTTTCGCCGACGGTAGCGCTATTATAAACAACTACTTGATAACCTTTTGGAAATTCTTAATTAAATAAAATTAAGAGATAATGAGCTACAAATTAGCCGTACTAAGACCAAGTAGAAGTCGTCATCGTGCCAAAGAACAACAAATTTGAATATGATCTAAGGATCTCTTGTTAACATGGATCTGTAGCGCCTACCATCCACAGCGATCATTTGGTCCGCGTTGTTCTAAGAAAGAAACTCTTTCAACGTTAATTTAATGGCAATTCGTGCACTATTCGCAGATTTTTAGTTCCTCAGAACCGCAAATTTTGTTTCTTCACGTATGCACATTATCACGTATCCATCACAGACGAATTGTTCATTAAATTATTCCGTGTTCTTCAGGAGCATTGCTTATTAACACAAATTTTAATTATGTTTGCTTCACAAATGTCAAAATCGAAGTGACATTCGACTCCATTTGTAAAATTGATGGCACTTTTCGACAGGGTCATACATTCTGGCTCTCTTGTACTTACTAGCTAACTTAGGTGGTGTTACAGTTCGGGGTGAAACTGGGCTCCAACTAACAAGCCTCTCCAATTATTGTGGTCTTTACCTAACTGTCCCCAGTTGCTGAAACCAAGTTGGTTGTGGTCCCCTTCTACTTATGCGCGCCATCAAAGGAGATGTCTTCCTCTACTTCGTTGTCCCTTCAAGTTGGTTCGAAGACTCTGCAGGCCGGAGTATTGGTGTCCATACGCTCTATATGTCCTAGATATCTCAGGCGACTTGTGTGCAGTTTTATGACTAAGTCGATATCGCTTTTCGTATAAGTTCGTCGTTGAATCTTCATCTCCAAGGCCCTTTAACGCAAACGGGATCGAATGCTTCTCAGCCGTAAAGTAGGACTGGGATGATCAAGGTCTTATATAGAGTCTCCTTAACTTTTCGGGATAGAACCTTGCTACTCAATTGCCTTCTGTGTCCCATCTTGTTGATAGCATATACTTTGTTTTATCTCATTTACCGTTGAACCCGACAGTTTCCATTTCAATACTACCGAACACCCGATGCCAGTCAGTTGAGTTGTTCCAATCATATCGTTATCATCATCGTGCCCTGGTAGTTGGACAGACTTTTAAAATATTGTGCTTCCTATATTCGCGTATGAGTTCCGCACAATTCTTCAAGTATGATGTTAAAGAAGTCACATGACAGTGCATCACCGTGTCTAAAACCTTTTTTGACATCAAAGATATTAGTTGCGGCGTCTCTGATGGCATTTTAGAAGTGTTGTCACTGGTCTTCGGTACTTGATGCTGGCGGCATAAGAGTTGTTGATAGCAGTCGAGCAGTTCTTAGAAACATTCTTTGGTGGCGTCGTCCTTATTTTCCGTATGGGCATGGGTGCATATAAGGCTTACGAGTATGTTAGTGAAATTAGCTTTGATGCGTATCGATATTGACGATCAAGATTTCTTACCTAGGTCTACTGCATATGGCAAATCCGCATTCGAATAAGTGCTGTTACTTTTCTTTATAGCATACATATATCACAGTTTTTATGTGATATGTCAGCCCATCCCATTGGACTTCCTTGATGGCGGTGATGATGACAGTCAAGGGCCTCAGGTATTTGTTCGGCTGCATGTGGCTAATTAAGGCTCCAAACATTCAATGTGCAGATTCTAAGGTCGATACGAGAAATATAGAGAACAAATTATACCGACGGAAATGAAAATGTAACATAACAGATCATGATCTTATGCAGAGTACGCTCATTCGTGAAAGCCTCTTCATTAAGACACCGATAGTGGATAAACTTCAGACCAAATAAAGCTAGTTTTGTGCATGTGTAATTAAGGTTGTTGCAAACCTCGGTTCAAAAAGCAATAGGACTCTGGTACTTACGTCTGCAAATTGAGCCAACCTCACAAGCGGTGGGTAGAAATGTAGATTCCAACGTAGTTGGATATTTAAAGAAGAATCGATAGAACGAAGAATAAGAAGAATCGTTTACTATTTTGTTGAGTATAATTGCCCAATGAAATTCACCTGATACTGGCATACAACCATCACAGGCACCCTATGACCCTTGCGACGTGTTAGGATTTTATTGAATCTAAATGAAAACCCGGGTTTAAACAACTTCACAAGGTCGTAAATGGAACTGCATTCAACACACAACTCTTTTAAACTATATTCTTTTGATATTTCTCCTGTTTGAAAATATTTTGACTTTATTCGAATTAAGTTTCATGAATGGGAACCTTTACGTACTTCAAAATATTAAATATCATCCAATGGTTAATTGAAGCGATTTCCTGTGATCTCAACTTGCACTCGAGCAGAAATCAGTTCGGGAAAAGAATTGAAAACTTTTAAACTGACATTTGGATAGGAGATTTCTAGCTAGAAAAATACAGCCTGCATCCATTCATGGTTTCCGCTTTGTTTTCGAAAGCACATCACACGAAATGCGACAAATCGTTGACATTTACCCGTACAACGTCTACTTGTACTTAGCGCCAAAATAAATATCATGCGGCCGGCAAGATGATACACATCCGATTAAAAAAAACAAAATCGCAAAATGAATGAATTGTTCTGTCCAAAGACGTTGTCTGCTCTAAGATATATTCCATCTGGCACAAATGCTGCGTGAGGTGGTGCAGATCCATATCCAGAGCTAGTGCCAGTGGCCTTATTGCATTCGAATATAGAACAAAAGGGCGTCGAGTTGAATCTCTTATGCTTGCTACGGGTGTATCTATGAGCTGGGATATAATAAATCGTAAGTGGAGATCTAAATGTACTTCACAGAAGCCGAATGGTGATAGAAACTTATCTATAAAAGTATGCATGCACATAGACGATATCCACAACAAGTGCATCTCCATCCTGGAGTGGACATGCAGTCTGGAAGGATTTGCTTTTCCGTTTCCGAGATTTTATGGGTGAATTATTGCAAAGAGATTCATTACGGGATGGGCGTCCAATCCATGCAGCTGCAGCGGAAGTTTATACAAGAATGAGGAAATCATAGAGATTTTAACAATGGGAAATGGGTTAAATGATTTTAGTTAACCACGTGGTGTTTCAGATGTCCGAGTATTGGAGCGGATGTTAGCGAAATGTACATATAAATATTTACTTTCTCCTAAAAGTAGGCAAAATATATTATACTCGTATTTTGTAGATACTTTTAAAGAAGATATTTTTTTATAATATATTTTAAGGAGATGACAATTTTTGTAGTATTTTGATAAAGAAGCTGTGACATAACAGTTTTGCAAGCCCGGCTAGCTCAGTCGGTAGAGCATGAGACTCTTAATCTCAGGGTCGTGGGTTCGAGCCCCACGTTGGGCGAAGATCTTTTTTGTTTTTAAAATTTTTATTTGAATTTCTTTTTCTACCATAATTACTGATACAAAGCTAAACTTATCCCAAGCGAAAACGCGCTGATATTTAAAAAAAAACAAATTTATACTTTTTCTTTGTCAAATCCCTGGCTACAAGTTAAGGAAAACCTCATTCGAAATTGGCGCCATTTGCCTTAGAGAACGAACTGAGACGTACTGGCCAATCATCAATCGCATTATACACCTCATTCATCGAAAGGTTGTCGACGGCGCGGATAAGGGCTAGCTCCAAAGACTCAATATTTCGGTGATGAGTAGAGCATTTGTCTAAATGTTTTTTGATTCCTACATGCTCACACTGAAAGACTGCATCCTTATGCATCACCATTTTTTTTCAAGCTGGAAGCTCTTCTCTTTTTCTGCTCCTGGTAATTTACTTTTTCGCTACCATAGAAGCTTTTGCAAGTTCTCGTATTCCTTTTTTCCTCCTTTTTCCAATATATGGCTTTCTGATCATCGAATTCTCATCGATATGACGATGCAATATATATACTAATAATGAATTTCTTAAGTTGTCACAGTTGAAAAGACGCCACTAACTAGGAATTAAGTTGACTAGCGAAGTGGGTTGTCTAGCGACTGTTTTCACTAATCCTCAGGTATCGCTGGGAATGGGTGATTAGTGCTCCAGAAATGGGCTTTTAGTTTATTTTCTCAAAACAATATGCCTCCCTCATGGTATCTAAGGCACTGACAAAGTAAGGGAGTTTCCGGTAAGACATGTATCTTTTCACCCTTGACTTGACTTGACTTGACTATAATAAGATCAATTCCATAATTGATTCCAAAAAATGTTTTGTTTTTGGAGTTTACGTGGGGACTTTTACTGACACACCTGGCTCTACTTATTGTACGACGCACTAATATATTTCCTTTCCCTTAATATTCAATTCAAATCATGGGCTATACTCTCAAGCCGATCTTCTATTGAAATAGAAGTGGTATTGGGTACAATTTACACCGACTCCAACCTTTTGGATGTCTTACACAATGGACTGGCTTTGGCAAGATTCTGAGGCTTGAAAGGAATGTAGTTGGATCTATATAATTTGACCAGAATCGATCTAAGATATCGCAGTTTGGTCTTCAATGCTCATTAGGCAAAATTCTGTCTACTTTTAACCAGTTACAAATTAAACCCTTTTGCACTTAAGGCGTTACATAATCCCACTACCTCCAGTTGGTTTGAGACTGAAGGCTTCTTTAATGGGTTTAGTCAGAATTGTTTCACAGGAAATGAAAGGTAAGTCTCATAGGAGAACTTGCTCAACCGTAGATAGAATGACGAATGCTTTCGCAAGATTCCAAATAGTAAGAGGAATTTCAGCTATTCTTCGGTAGGTAAGGTTGTAGACTCTTATTGGAATTTTAGCGGAGTAATACATAGGCTGAAATGTCAGTGTCATTTTATAGTAAAACACAAAATTTTTGCAAAATTCAAATTTATTTATCAATATAGTTGCCTTCAAGGGCGAAACACTGATTGAAACGATTTTTCAATCTTTCGATACTAGTTTTGAAGTACGATTTCGGTTTAGCCTCAAATAGGCCTCAAATAGGCACCCACTTTGAACAGAGCTTTCGCATGTCCAAATATTCGTGTATGATATATCCAACACGTTCTTTTGATATCTTCAGAGCCTCAGCTATCTCGATCAACTTCATTTTACGGTCATTCGTAATCATTTTGTGGACTTTTTTGATGTTTTCATCTGAAACAGCCTCTTTTGGACGTCCACTGCGTGCATCATCTTCGGTGCTTGTATGACCACTTTTAAATTTTTCAATCCACTTGCGAATGATACGTTCGACTTGTAAAGAGTCCGGGTAACACTTGTCTAGACATTTCTTTGCATCGGCAACATTTTTTCCCATCAAAAAGCAATGATAAATCAACACACGAAATTGCTTTGAATCCATTTTTTTCACAATAACAAAAGTTGCTTCACTCACAACGCTATATCTCGAGAACTAATCGTCCGACAGCTGTCAAATTTATACACGTATCTTTTTTTCAAGTGGTGCCCTCTCTTAGAAACGGCGACTTTTCAGCCCATGGCTAACAACACCGCAAATGGCACTACATATGATGTTGATGAATGCCCGGCTAGCGATCAAATTAGGCCGTAGGTACTAGTTGCTGAGTAATAGTAGGTGCGATTACTCATCTTCTTCCGTAAAACTGAGAAATTTAAATGAAAGGAACATGAAAGGAGTATGAAGTTTTAATTCCTTCTGAGGGATTTGTTCCGGCAGAAAAAAATAAGCTGGTTGAGGACCAGGAGTGCCGGAAATGTTAAATGCCCACAAAAGAAAAAAAAGTAAGAAGTTCTATGACCCTATTTTAAGTCAGCGAATATACGCCCTGACTGACTCGAACTGCAACTTTTTTAAAAGCTATAATTTTTTTAATTTTTGATAAATTTTATTGTGCCAAGGCAAAAAATGTTGGAAAATACATCAAATTTCAAATTTTATCAGTAGTTTTCAATATGTCCACCCTTGGCGCGAATAATGGCCTTGAGACGGCCGAAGAAAGCATCGCACGCCGCACGCAAGTGACTCAGCGGTATTTTGGCCCATTCCCGGCGAAGTGCTTGTTTGAGGTGGGCCAAACTTTGATATTTTTTAGTACCAACCTTTGCCTTCAAAATACCCCAGACAGAGAAATCCAACGGATTTGCATCCGGAGAATTTGCAATCCATTGTGTCGGAAAAATGAAGTGTGGACCATGTTTTATTTAATCAATCTTGGTTGACGTATGCTTTGTGAGACGGTGCCGAGTCTTGTTGAAATGTCCACGATCTCCGACCAAAATGATTGTTTGCCCAAGGCTTCAATTCTGACTCTATTAAATACGAGCGGAGAGCGACCATCGGCGGTTATGGCGGCCGAAACCATCACCATCGGTGCTGCCTGCTTTCTGGTGACCGTCCGAAGGTGTAAATTTTCGAAGGAGTTCTCTGGCAAGTAAGCTCGGTCATTTTGTTTGTTGACATGTTGCTCGATAACAAATGACGACTTAAAAACCAAGTTCAACCAAGTAACCAACTCACCACTTTCGTGCAAGCGTAGCAACTCCTTCTCTCTTTCGACTCTAACTTTTGCTTTTTGGAACTTCAATGGCTTGAGCCCAAGCTCATTTTTCAGTATGTGTTGCATATAAAGCAATCACACTGTAACGTTTGAATTCCATCGCTTATAAAAATTTTTCAACACAACTGAGACGCTTGTAAATAATAAAATTATCTGTCATGTGTCAAAATTTGAGCTCACTGTCATGAACGGTTTGTAAATTATAGCAGTCTGAAGTTAGTTGCAGTTCGAGTTAGTCAGGGTACAATCTAATTTTAAGCCCTGGCCTGTTACAGAGTTCTAATTGAAAGCATTTATCGGTGTATTTTCGATCGGTATTTTCTGTTGGTTAGTTGTTGGCACAAAGTTATTCATATAGCAGGCCTATTCTTAAGACGGGTTGAGTTCAATGATATATTTTTTGTATTGCAGGAATTCTAACTCGCTCGCAGTTGTAGCTACGTTGTTCAAGGCTGTGAATGGTACCTTAATCGAAGCTCGTCATTTTTAATTCGGCTACGAACAAGTTTAAAGAGATTTTTTGATGATTCTCAAATGACAACAATACGAGATGGAAAGAGTTCTCCTTTACCAATTGGAGGATCTTGGCCGGCAGTATCTATGACATTAAGATAATTATCATTCCCTAGATAGCCGACCGCACTGGTTATTGATATAATGTCTAATAATCTCTATCTAGAATCACACACAGTCTGTGTTTATATTGCATATCATATATCCTCTACCCAGACTATGCTCAATTTGCGCATCTTATCTATTCAAGATACAAGTATCACGTAATTTTCTCTTTATCTGTATTTTTTGTTAATCTTAAGAACGTTAATCGTAAGAACGTTCTTCGAATTAGTGTTGATACTTTTGATGTAAGCACTTTTTATGAATGTACGGGGGCGTAACTGCTAGGACAAGATTCTATAAGCTTACTGGCATGACAAACGAAATATACTCGTAGAGTGCACATATTGTTCAAATCGATGTGTTGCGAAAAATATTTAAACACATACATTTCACATCACCATGAACACATAAATAAAAAAAATTTACGAGTAAATCTCTACACTCTAACTGCATTTGGTTGATTTGGACAGTGAAGATAGTACCTTCTAAGCCATTTGGACAGGCTGTTTATTTTGATTACGACATGCTCTAGACCAACATCACAGCCGTTTGGGAAGGACAATGGTATGTGAGATAGAGAAGATAATAGTCATGTGCTTCTTCACAGAAGGTTGGCAAACAAGTGTTTAGATTTCAATACCTGAATAAACGTGGCTAATGATGACATTTCGTATCAAAGTTTCCCATGTAGAGAAAAAAAACCACAGACCAGTGACCACATAGGAAGATTTTTATAAACTGCTTGACAAGACTTTTGGTTATTCTTACTACATTCATTCATCTCACTACTTACAAGGGATAAACAAATGGTAAGACAAATGAAACATATGGTAGTGGATGTAAGGCCAAGATAACCAAGGATACCATAAGTACATGTTGCATGCAAGTCACGAATAAAGTATTGGGTATGTAATTTAATTCGTAAGGTTTTTTTCCCAAAATTTGAACGTTTATTCAAGAAAAACGTGTACAATAGGATTATTCAAAGTATTGCACATCTGAAGCTATGACTTTTTCCCATCTTTCTGGCAATTTGTGGATCCCATCTCGGCTTGTCAGCCAAGAATGAATCAAGCCAATTTTTGATATTCTGCTCTGATGTGAACCTTATTTCAGTGAGGGCGTTCTGCATCGACCGGAACAAATGGTAATCAGAAGGGGCAAGGTCTGGGCCATAAAGCAGGTGGGGTAAGACTTCCCATCCATTGTTTTCCAAATAGTTCTTAACCGGAATAGCAACGTGAGGCCGAGCATTGTCATGATTGAAAATTATTGCCTCATGTCTGGTCGCATATTCCGGGCGTTTTTCGGCTACTGCTCTCCTAAAATGGTTTAATTGTATTTGGTAGTGTTGCCCATTGATGGTTTCACCCGGTTTTAGCAGCTCATAATACAGCACACCCAACTGATACCACCAAATACAGAGCATTACCTTCGCGCCATGTATATTCGGCTTTGCCGTTGATTTGGCTGGTTGGCCGGGTACCACATATGATTTTTTGCGCTTGGGGTTGTTGTAATGGATCCATTTTTATTCACCAGTAACAATCCGATGCAAAAATGACTTCCTTTTGTGGCGTTCCAGCAGCATTTCGGACATGCGAAACCGCCTTTCGACGTCTCTCGGCTCGAGTTCATGTGGAACCCAATTTCTTTGCTTTTGAATATACCCAGCTGCTTTTAAACGTTTTAAAATGGCTGCTTGAGTAACACCCAAAGATTCTGCGAGCTCTTCTTGTGATTGGCAACAATCTTCATTAAGTAATGCTTCTAGTTCTTCATCTTCAAACTTTTTTGGCTGCCCAAGACGTTCATCGTCTTCCAAGCCAATTAAATCGTGCAAGCCACTTTTGGCTCGTTCGCTGAGCTAGCGCATGTTCAAAATAAACTTCCACCAAAATACGATGACTTTCGGAAGCAGTTTTCAGTAATGAAGAAGAACTCCCCGCAAAACCACTTTTTCAGGCACAAAGTTCGACATATTTGAGTGAAGAAAAATTATTGTTGTTTACGCTTGAAATGAATGACATATACTGAAATGACGTACAATGACAGTAGCTTTACAACGCATGTTCCAATCGAATAATAACAATGTAATAATACAAGTTACGCCATCTCTTAGCAAACCGCAACAATAATTTAATTTTATGAATTCTACAATTCGATTATTTTCTCCCTATTTGACTATAAACCAACATTTATTACGAAACCGCAAGAACGTTATCAGCTGGAAAGACTAAAGGTGCATCAATTTTTATATACGCTGTAAAATCTTAATTTTTCTGAAAAGAACGAATTAAGGAAAAGCTCGACAATTCCGCCAATACTTCAAAGGTGTCATCACCAAAGATTTTTAATTGACGTGTTCCATTAGAAAATTTTTGTAGATCGCCCGGCTGGAAGTCAAAAATAGGTCACTTAGCTTAATTTCGAGGAAAATTGGAATCTTTAATTTTTTTAAAAATCGCTAAAGATGACTACTATCTTGTCACGAGTTGCAATTCAACACTTTGTCCTTGCTAAGAATTTAGAGAGGAAGATTGACCTTCATATACGAAAAATAGCTTTACGAATGCATCCTCTGAGTAAGATGCAACATGCATTAAACGCCGAAGATATAATAATACTGCGCTTCAAAACCTAATGAGCAGAACTAAATGAACACTTGACAGGAAGAAGACCGCACTTGACATGTTCGTCAACATTTAGGGGGCCTTCGACAATACATGTTATAAACGCATGAGTAATTTGGCCAGATAACAGGGATTTTGCGGGTTGAATCAGTGAACAGAACCTTGATTGCGAACGCTTATTGCAGTCAATATGTAATGGCGTGTTACAGAGGATACTACTACTATGATGCACACTAGTTCACTTCTTGTTTAATTCTCCCAACTGTTTCAACGTGTACGCATTCACAGATGATGTTCTATCGGGTTTTCCAATAACGACTTGACAACTTTTTTTTTTTAAATAAAAGGCAAACCATTTGAGTAATTTCAAAAACTTTATTATTGGCTTGAGGTACAATCAAAACATTTATGTTGGACCTACTTTTTAATGACTCGACCACACATTTCGGGCGAAACGGCCGCTATTTCGCGTTCAATGTTGGCTCTGAGCTCTTCCAACGTCGTCGACGTGTTGGCATAAGCCAATGACTTAACGTAGCCCTACAGAAAATAGTCAAGCGGCGATAAATCGGATGATGGGGGCGACCAATCGACTGGCCCATGTCTTGAGATAACACGCTCACCATACTTACTCTTCAATAAATCGATTGTCGAATGAAGTGGGTTTTCACTCGACCAATAACGCATATTTTGCTTATTGACGAACCCATTGAGCCACAAATGAGCTTCGTCACTGGAGATGATTTTGCGATAAAATTCATCATCTTGGCGCATCTTCTCCAGAACCCAATCGGAGAACGTACGTTGCTTCAAATGGTCTATCGGCTTCAATTCTTGAGTCAGCTTGATCTTGTATGGGTGTAAATCAAGATCCTTACGCAAAATACGCCATAATGTGGTCTGAGCGATGCCCAATTCTTGCGAACGCCGTTGAATTGACTGATTTGGATCGTTTGCTACGGACGTCTGAACGGCAGCGATATTTTAGACACTTCTACCAACCCGTTGTCTCACTGACACGGCAAAATCACACAATGAATATGTAGACTCAAATTTTTGCACTAAACTTGTTATTGCCTGTCTACTAGGGCGAGAATTACGACCGAAAATTGCAGTTAACGCTCTTAAAGTTGCAGTCACTGACTCCGAATATCTGTAGAAAAATTTTATAATTTGCACAACGTTGCTCGATATTGTACTTTATTATGATAAAAATGTTGAGTTTACTGAATAAACTGATAGTGACAGTTTGATGATTAGTGAAGGAGTGCGTTCACAAATTAAATTCAAAGTTGTCAAGTCCCTATTGGAAAACCCTTTAGTTCTGTATATCGTATCATGCTAAGCGACTGTTTTATATAATGTTCAGCGAGTCCTAGTCTATTGTTAGTATTGGTGCTCTAGAACTTGGATTCCAGTCAATCTACTTAAATCTGAGGTTGCTCTCATCACAAGGAAGAGGAAGGTCATTAGGTTGACTAACTTAATGCAGATCACTAACAAATTTTCCATTGAAGTTAAGTATCTGGTTGTCATTCTGCTCACAATATTGTGAAGAGAAGGTGAAAGAATTGCAGTATATTTATCTCTAGTGACATGAAAGCTGCTCTTAACGCCTAACTACATCTTCTTACTACTTCCAAGTTAGTTTAAGAACGCTATAATTTCTGGACTTGAAACAACATTAGACCTGACTACGTTTCTAGTTAGGGCTTCTATAGGTAGGTTATCACTATGAGTGTAGATGCCATGACTCCTCACTATGCAGGCAGACAACTGTGTTGGCGATACTCTTGCTGTATAATTGAACAAGGAAAGTTGTTCTCCTCCAAAGCCCGTCAACGGATTTTTCTCTCGAAACGAGAAAGAGTTCATGCTTCAGCGCCTTCAGATGGACTGGGATGACCAATTTATATAGAGTCTCCTAAGTCTTTTGGGATAGGGCTTTCGAACTCAATTGTCTTCTTTACTCAAAGAAATAGCAATTGAGAAGAGTGATCCATTCGAGGCAGAATTTATGGCAGAGCCAAGGAAGACAAAGACGTTTACGACATCAAAATTATAGCTGTCAATTGCAACGTTTTGTCCAATTTTTCGATGTTGTATGTCCCTTTTTGTTGACAGCATCTACTTGGTTTTGCCCACTTTAATCGCTAAACACATTTTGGCAGCTTTCGTTGTAATACTAGCAAACGTACCTATGACAGCTTGCTGAGTTCTCCCAATATGTCGATATCATCGGCGTACGTTAGTAATTGCACAGACTCTTGAAAGATTGTGCCTCCAGTGTTCATTTGTGAGTTCCTCACAATTCTTTCAAGTATTGTGTTCAGGAAGTCATATGACAGCGCGTAACCTTATCTAAAACATTTTTTGGCATCAAAGTTCTCGGTTAAATCAGTACCGATAACAAATACGGCCGAGTTTATCAGGGATGTCAAAACTAGACATGATTCTATATACTCGTAGCTCATCTCTATAAATGCTGTCATATGCGGCCTTAAAATCGATGAAAATATGGTGGGTACCGATTTGGACTTCTTGAGCTTTTTTCACGATTTGCTGGAGTGTGAAGATTAAGTCGATTGTAGACTTTTTTGGTCTGAAACCGCACTGATAGGGACCAATTAAGTTGTTGGCGAAGGGTTTTAGACGTTCAAATAATATGGCAGATAGAATGTTGTATACGATGTTGAGAAGGCTTATACATTCATAGCTTGCGCAGTTGAGGGGATCTCCTTTTTTGTTTATTAAGCAAACAATACTGAGATTACATTCATCAGGCGTTCTGACCAAATCTGAGAAATGAGTTGGTGTGCTCTTCACAAAGTTATTTCCAGCAGCTTTGAATAACCTGGCCGGTTAGCCATCAGGTCTAGTTAATTTGTTGTTGTTTGTTGTTGGGCCTCTTTTTCGTTATTTAGTCTGTAGAGTTCTTTTTATATTCTCAGCACGGACTGTGACTCAACTGCAAAGTTTCTTTTCTTCTTCTTCTGTAGTTTTATTCAACTTGTAGAGCTCACGAGCAGCTCTCGTCCTTCGTTGCAGCGTCGCATTGTTGCCTTCTTGTTTAGCTGAATGTGCTTGCCGGCATTCTTAATCAGACCAGGGATTTCTCGGCGGTAGTCGGTTGAAAGCCATCACATTATAAACAGCGTCTCTGATGGCACGTTGGAAGCGTTGCAACTGTATAGGAGTTGTTGAGAGACTTCGGGATTCGTGTTCATATGCCTTGTTGAGGAGCTCGTAGAAACATTCTTTGGTTTTGTCGTCCTTGTCTTCCTTAAAGGAATGGGCGCATATTGGGCTTATGTTAGCGAATTTAGCATTGACGCGGATTATCATATGACGCTTGCTTTAGTTTTAGAAGTTGATTATTTCTTGTCTAAGTCTGCAGCATATGGCAAATCCACATCCGAATAATTGCTCTTTGTTTTCCTTAAATTATGTAATACCATAACTTATGTCACAGTTTTGCATACCCCTTAATTCTGGTCCTTCCCATCACACTTCTTGGAAGGTGGTTATATCTGTATGAGAGCTTTCAAGTGCCCTATTAAAGCTCCGTACTTTCCACGTACGGATCCGAAGGTCGTTGCCCTTTAAACGTTTGCTAGAGTCGTCAATACTGACTCCATTTTTATCCGAGGACATTAATTGGTCAATGTGTGCTCAATGAGAGTGTAGCCAATTATAATGCTATTGGCCGGTGATGCTTTTGCCATTTTAGCCCGCATGAGGAAGTTTAAGGCATTTAACCAAAGATGGGGACTTGTTTTTTAATGCATTTTTGACCCATGATTGTCTCAAAACCTGTCGTTTTATATTTCAATAAACGTTTTGTTATTCTCAAATAATTATCATCCACCGATTTCCTCGAAAGACTGTTAACTTGAAGATACACCCCATAAAATCCTTATTATCGTTTTCGTTTATTAAAAATATCTCTACTAATTGCCAACAATACTCATTAATAGCTCTACCCACTAATTTTGCTCTCTCTCCGCCGCGCTGTTTACTTACACAATTCAAACTTGAATTACTCATCTGAAAGTCCTCAGCCTCATAAATTATATGAATTCCTCAAAAGAATTTCATGACATGAATCGGCAATTATTAGAACGTTCGAAACGAGAGATATATTCGTAAGTTCAAAGCAAACTACGACCATCTATAGAAGCGAACTCATACTCACCCTAAACTTGTGGTTCTTCCCTCGATTTGGCAAAACCCTGACTATTGATTAGCTCACAGCAGTAAACACACATAACTCCCTTCTGAAAACACCAACCACTTGTGTTCTTCCTGTAAAAAACGCCCGCCTTAGGTCACAGGATGCCAGCTGGAATTTTCTCTCCTTATGCCACACAAATTTGACCCAAATACACTGCCTGACAAATTGTCAGTCGAAATTTTCCTCTTCACATAAAACGGACGGTCGTTTTGGATACCACCATCAAGTAATTGGATTATCCTGAATTTAGGACTCACTAACCTAGTTTCTTTGAATTTTTTCCAACAACTCTATTTTTACCCTCGAGAATACTTCAACTTTGGGGAAAACTTTTACTTCTTCGAAAGCACAATGAACCCTTCGTTGGATGTGTTTGTTTCGTATCCATAGTTGAGATTCGGTACTCCAAATCATGGCGCCGAATCGATTCACAGTCACACAGTAAGTTCGTACGAACGACTTTAACCCCCTTTCATGACCTTTCGCTACTCAAATTTATAACGATAAAAGATACTCCTCCAATAGCGGTTACAATGTTTATTATCAGATTTATTCAAATTACTGCGGGAAATTGATTGACAGAAGCTAATGATGACCATCATAAAGATGACAAATTGGTGGAACACAACAGATTAGTGCAGGTCTTTAAACAATGCTCCAGCATAAGATGCAATCGATTCTTGTTTATTATAGAATTTGGGACTTTCATTTTTGTTTAATTGAAATTCGATGATTGCCGACAATTTATCGAAGTTGATTGAATTTTGCTTAACTAACTATCATATATTTTCGTTGAATGGAAATCAACTCGATTGCAGAAGTTTAAAATTTGAAAACAACAGACTGTTGGACGTTTGTCATGGGAGCCCTTAAAGTGGTTCGGTTTAATGCCAAGGGATGTTCAATCATCGTCAAGGAGAATTTGATTTGATTCATAAGAAAGACAGGAATTTATTGCTGAGAGTTGAAATGTCACTTTGAAGGCTATCAATATGTCCCAGTCGATGGTGACATCTAATCAAGGTGACAGATATCGTAATTGGTAAACATTCAAATTGTGGTGCAATGACATTTTTTGTGAAATTCTGTGAATGATTTTATAAACATAGATGACGTAGTCTTGAATAATATTAAATAAATTACATCACCATTACATATAGGTACATCGCCATCAACCAGCTGCGGTTGGTTTTCTGTTGAAGAAACATTTCGCATGAAAGCACTTAAGTAACTTTCAATCAAAATTTGACTTGACACAACGATTCCTGGTAGATTAGTGATTCAAATGCGTGTATTTCGAGATATCAGGTTTTGCTACTTACTCGTATGTGTGATATTGATAAGAGTCAACTTCCTCAAATGTAAATAGATTTAAGCAGAAATGAAAAAATCGTTTTATAACTGTGCGTTCTATTTAGGTCAAAGTTATTCAAGAAAGTTGAAATGTGATAATGGACTGAGCAGGAAACTAACTCATTTGACACAAATGTCATACACAAACCTCTAGGAGTCACTCTACTCCCTAGGATCAACCGTGGCGGCAATCATACCAATCAGGACCGACAACTTACTATAAATATTCAGACATTAATACCATACTTACGTATGTGTAATACCTACAGCGTTTTTATTAGATGCGGCTCAATGAGTTTTTTAAATAAAAAAAACATGTGATTAGGTTACTCGTAGGTAAGAGTGGCGGTAGGAAAAATCAACCCACTTATGACCATTCTCGTGACATGTGGATCTGTGATCCTCCTACTTCTTGAAACTATTTTGAGCTTCTGAGTTTAAGCGTAGAAGTCGGTTAACGTCTATATTGATTAGATGGCTTAAGTCACTGTAAAAGAAAAGTGGAGTTTTCTTCTATGGGATACAGTTGGGCATGTACAGAGTAAGTGGGGGATTGTCTTCTGCTCTTCCTCGTTCATGCAGCTTTTTCAGAAGTCATTTCTAAAAACGCGATCACAAAAAACAGTGTTCAGTGATGAAAACTATAATAGCGCTGAGATGTTTCCTTCCAAGAGTCAACCTGGTTTGTTCTTCTATTAGTATCCAGCTTTTGTATTAGCTTGTACGACGCGATTTGTTTACCGATAAAACCTTTTTCAGGTAGATTAAGTAGAATTTTGGCAAGTTCATCGGCTCTACAATATCTCTGTGCCCCAGCACCCAACATAGGTGAATATCGAACTGCTCTGCCATCTACCGACGGATCGACAGTTATTTGACTGGGATTTGATAGTGGCCTGACTGTTCGAAAAGATGCAGATATCCCTTGCAGATATCAAGATTTTCTTCAGGTGGGACAGGACTTCTGGAAACCAAAATTACCGTCTGAATCACGTTATAATGATTTGGAAGGCGGGAGGAGAGGTTTAGGTCAAGGTTATCTGAGAAAACCCTACAATCAAGTCCGCTATCAGTTTTGGATCCATCCGTATAGAAATGGATCGATTTGTCATCCACGAAAACATCTTCTTCGAATCTAGAGTGGAAGCTTACATGAAAACCTGTTTCAATCCAATGTCGAAGCATAGTTTAGTCGATATTCTCTGGAAGCATTTCTAGTGTATTTAGAATATTAGAACGGTCAAATAGTTTATTAGTCCACTGGGTAATCGTTTCAATGCGAATAGCTGCGTTAGCAACCACTTGCGTGCTGAAAATATCGAGAGGTGTCAGAGAATATCCATTCTATGCACAAGCATGCTTTGGACTTTGCTTAGTTTATTGCAGTTGACTGTATTGCCTAAGGCTGCACACTATACGTAGTTGAATATCGGTCTTATAATCGAAATAGCGGGTTATACGAGGTTAAAGGTCCCATATGTTCCCAATAGCTCTTTTGCAAGCTACTCTAGCTTACTTTACTCTATCTTGAATACTAGGTTCCCAGTTTAGTTTTCTATTGAAAATTAGATCAAATTTCGCTGTATCGGAAAAGACTAAGCTGTTACCGTTGATATAGGGATTGAATGATTGAAAGAGGACAAGATCAGTTTTTTGGGATCTTACTCTCAATCCACAGCAATCCGTCCAACGGGTTAATCAGTCAAGATTTTGCTGTAAGAGTTTTTTAATGCAGCTGTACGATCAGCAGTTCGTTGAGAAGTGCAAATGTGTTGACTTTATTAGACGATTTTCTATGTCTCTCTCTACTTATATAATGTAGAAGCCGTTCGATGTACCTTCTAAGTGAATGTAGAGTGGGTAGCGGATCAATTCTAGACCGAATATGGATATCAACCAATTGTTCTAGAGTTTTTAAAAGGAAAGATTATAGGTCTGAGGTCTTTTGGGACAACATTTTCCGGCTTTGGGGAATGTAAGTCATTTCTGCGCAGCTTCCCATAATATTCTCTAGCGTTGGCAAAATAATATCGCAGGGCCTTCGCAGATCAGCTGAATGGTATAAAGCTATGCAGCACCTAGAGGAGGTTGCATCTTGTAATCAGATCGTGAAGTATCAGGTTGTTACTCACTCAACCTCTTGAGCTCTGACCAAGCTGGAGACCAATGACACCAATGCCATTGGATACGTTGCAACTAATTTGCTAGGTTTCACTTTACCATGCAATTTCTGAATTGATGAAGAGTGTAAATAATTACATTTAATAGTACAGCCACAGTCTGTGCTGAGAATATGGAAGAATTATTTCTGCAATCTAATAAACTGCGGTTCGGTAAAGATGATAAAGTTTTGGTATACTTCTACTTTGTAGAAGTTCTCTGAAATTCGGATTACGCTTGACTGGCGTACTCTAGCAGGTTGTCATCAAAGCTAATCTAGAGGAGGAACCAGCACTATAGATTGCTTGTAATGATGATAGGGAAGAAGACTGGTTACATTTACGAAACATGGTAATGTAATATATAGACATTTGCAGATTTTAAGCTTCAAACAATTTTGAGGCACCAAATAGAAAAACTTTTGAAGTCTATTTAAAGAGGACTGGAGTCTTGGGGTGGAGAAATAGTTTTGAGAAGCTGTCAGCGGTTCATTTGGCATACTAAGCTTAGTCTAGTTTTGGTATTCCTGCCAAACTCTTAAAACTATGCATAATGACAATGGACAATGCTCGCTGATCTGTAAGAGTCGGCGGCAATTTTATCCATATGATTTCAGAGAAGTTTAACAAGGTGATGCGGTGGCATATAATTTCTCCAAGATCTTATTTGAGAAAGTCACAAACTAGCACTAGAAACGTAGTTTTTTTTAAAGTCTATGCACTAACTTTGCAATTACTTGCATGATATCATTGGCAAAAAGCGAAAGTAGTTCTTCACAATAGACAGTCATACTCTTTAGGCAGTCTACCTTCAGTCTACCTAAGCTCTGATAGTGAAACCCCTTCGGGCTTCCTACCAATCGCTGTTACTTTGCTTTAGAAGACAAGTGAGAAATAAAACTTGGTGTAAAAAAGTACTAAGAAGACTCTATATAAGACCCTCATCTTTCCAGTTCAGCTCTATAGTGCCGAACCTTGTAAATTAGCGAAGGCAGGTAAAGATATCCTTAGTCGTTTTGAACATAAATTTTGACAAGGAGTTATAAAAGCACACTCCTGGTTCGAAAAGTGCACATATGTAAGTCGTCTGAGAAGGCATCGACATAAACGCTCAGGGCCGAAGAATTTTCTATTGCAACCAATAGGGACAACGAATTGGAAACAGGCTTTGCTTTAGATGCTGAGCATAAATGGTAGGGCACCCCATTAATCTTAAGGTATAGAATAAAAAGGCCACTGCAGTGTCTTTCTTTCAAATAGAAATTAATCCATAATTCCTGTGTTTCTAGGAACAAAAAAAAAAAAAAATGAGATCTCCGGAAGAAAAAGGAAGAGTATGAAAAGCGCGTGAAGGAGGAAATGAAAAGGTCCTTTTGTAGAAATAACGTTAAGAAGTCATACAAAAAAGTACAAAGAACCTGCCAAGAATGCTAATCCTGAATAGAAGTGCACAGAAATAAATATGAACCCGTTAAAGAAGAGTCACATTCGGTCTTGAAGTTTGGAAGAATTAATTTTGTCCACTCGGCCAAGTAGATATTTAAACTAAACATCAATACAGCTGCTAAAGCAGATAGACTCACTGCGAATTGTTTTTAACGTGGCCTCGATAATAATTGCAAGTATCCGCAAGCTGTTACTGGAGTTACTTCCGAAGATGGAGAAGATGTGTTTGGAAGTAAATAATCCGGACAGCACGATACAACGTACAACTTTAACTTTGAGGTGTTAAAATATTTAAGGTTCTATGATTTTTGAACCCCAATATATTGGGTCTATAACTTAATTCGTGGAACATGCGTTGGAAAGCTACTGTCATTGTACGTCATTTCAGTATATGTCATTCATTTAAAGCGTAAACGAACGTGCAAAAAGTGGTTTGCACCATTTAAAAGTGGTGATTTTGGCTTGGAAGACGATGAAGGTCCAGGGCATCCAAAAATGTTTGAAGACGAAGAACTGGAAGCATTACTCTATGAAGATTTTGCCAAATACAAGAAGAGCTCGCAGAATCTTTGGGTGTCCCTCAAGCAGCCATTTCAAAACGTTTAAAAGCAGCTGGATATATTCAAAAGCAAGGAAATTGGGTTCCACATGAACTCAAGCCGAGAGACGTCGAAAGGCGGGTTTGAATGTCCGAAATGTTGCTGGAACGCCACAAAAGGAAGTCATTTTTGCATCGGGTTGTTACTGGTGATGAAAAATGGATCCATTACGACGACCTCAAGCGCAAAAAATTATATGTGAAACCCGGCCAACCAGCCAAATCAACGGTTAAGCCGAATATCCATGGCGCGAAGGTAATGCTCTGTATTTGGTGGGATCAGATGGGTGTGCTGTATTATGAGCTGCTAAAACCGGGTGAAACCATCAATGGACAACGCTACCGAACACAATTAATCCATTTGAAGAGAGCAGTAGCCGAAAAAGGCCCGGAATATGCGACCAGACACGAGGCAATAATTTTCCATCATGACAACGCTCGGCCCCACGTTGCTATTCCGGTTAAGAGCTATTTGGAAAACAGTGGATGGAAAGTCTTACCCCACCCGTCTTATAGCCCAGACCTTGCCCCTTCTGACTACCATTTGTTCTGGTCGATGCAGAACGCCCTCACTGAAATACGGTTCACATAAGAGCAGAATATCAAAAATTGGCTTGATTCATTCTTGGCTGCCAAGCCGGCGCAGTTCTTTTGGGATAGGATCCACAAATTGCCAGAAAGATGGGAAAAGGTTATAGCTTCAGATGGGCAATACTTTGAATAATACTATTGTACATGTTTTTCTTAAATAAACGTTCAAATTTTGAAAAAAAAACCGCACGAATTAAAATATATACCCAATAGGTAACAATGAATTAAATGGCGTGTACAGAGAACCTGATCTATTCAGAAGTGCTGTATTTTATTGGCTTCGATATTGGCATATTGAGTGAATAGACGCGACCTGTAATTTCTGGTGAAGCAAGATCTTGTCTAAGATGGCGCACTTAGGTGAAAAGGGACCAAACCAACTTGGTGCGCAAAACTAGAAACTAAATGGACAGAGGTCTTAGTTGAGATCCACTCAAGATAGTAGCGCAACCTGAAGAAAGAAAAAAGAATAAGTACACTTGATATTTAAGGATGAAATATCTGCTTCTTTTCTGCTTCTGTGTTAGCGTTGGAAGTGGGAACAATGTTTGAGGTAGTAGATTAGACTGTGATTCATACAGTTTAAATAATATATCATGATTCACGAGATTCAGAGAATTGTGTATAGACGAAGTGTGGGTAATAAATTTATACTTTCGCCACCGATCTTAACGCGCCATAGCTTATTCTTTTTATTACGGACTGACTGATCTTCGTTATATTGTACCATGGTGCAGATAGCGAGGGGTTCATTTCGGGCAAAAATAGAACAGATTGTGGAAAATAAATTGAAATTTCGGTATAAAAAGAAGTGAGATGAAGTCCAAACCCAACATAATGTATGAACGAACAAGACTAAAGTGCTATTCATTGCTTCAACTTTGGCTAATTTTTCTCTGCTTATATTTTTCTAAAAAAATTATTGTGCTGTCCGACTAATCAACGTCGTCCAATTTTCCTAAAATTTCTAACCGTCACCTAGTTTTTTTTTTTTTTAAATAAAATAACAACGCAGATATGCGTTCATGACGTTAACAATCTAAAAAAAAAGTCCAATTTGCTGAATAAAAAAATCTGTCACCAAATTGAATCATTTTCAAGTATTGTAAATTACTTAACCAAATTTCTTAATTGCTGACAGCACTTTTCATTATTATTCAATGCATAACTCATCAGTCTCTGTTTTTACTTTGCATTTTTGTGTTTTTTATTAACAGATTCTACAAATTTTAATTTATTCGTAGACTAGAATAACCGCAAGGAGATTGCCTCAGCTGGACAAAATTTCCGGAAATGAAGCTTACTTCATTAAGTTGTTGATGGTGAATCACCCTGTGTCATTTGCTATTGCATTCAAGGGCAACTTATTCAGATATACAAATTTGCATAAGATCATGAGACAATTATTAACTTTACTATGTGTTGTCGAGTGCAACAGTCATTTCTTGGTGAAGTCAGATACTTTTGCAGATACTTGTCGTTTGTTTGGTGAGAAGTGAGCTGACTTTCACAATGAGGTCATGCAGTAAGGAGCTGATAAGATCTAGATTTTTGTTTGGTATGAGCAAATCTGTTTTTTTTTTTTTTCAAAATAATATACGGTTCCTGCTGATCTGACTAATATACGATGGGTAGCACAGTGTGCACAGTAATCCTGTTTATTCATACACTATTGGTGTGTTCAAAAAGTAAGGTGTAAGCGGCCAACGTATATTCGATTATCGTTTTTTTTTTTGCTGTGTTGGTGCATATATTCCGACCATATGTTCACAGTTTCAAGTTCATAGCATACTTAGCTTGTTTCAGCAAGCTTAGGCGATATAGCAACAAATGCAATGGGTAGTGAAACAATGCAGAATTTTAACATGCTGATACTTTTACCCTACTAAATTCATTTCTTATTGAAGACGACGTAAAATTTCATATCGATAATTTAAAGGTAAACAAGTCGGGAGGCTTCAATCGTTTAAAAAATTTGTATCTCAAGCATTTACCTTAAGCTAGAGTGAAAAATTTTAACAGTCTGTTTAATTGCATCTCTGAAATTGGAAAATAGCTAGGGTGATACTTATTCACAAAGACCCGCCACCTGGGAGCTCCGAGAGCTTTAGGCCGATAAGTTTGCTTAGCAGTAAAAGTAAAATATATAAATAAATTTAAAAAAAAAATATATACTTACCGAATGTAACATATATCCTGACGTTTGGTTTTAGATCTCAACAAAATACTTTCGGCCAAGTACTTTTAGTTTGTAATTTTGTTAAAAAAAAACTAGTAAGAGGTGAGTTAATAAGTCCCTTGCTTATCAAGATGTATCTTTAAAAAAAAAAAGCACTCAAATTTTCAGACAGATCTGTCAAATGGTTTTGTTATGAAAGTCATTTGAAACAGACGCCTACGAGAATTTTCATAAAAAAGGGAAAAAAGTGAATTTCGGGTGCTCACTTAATACTATTTGTTGCGCAGACCGTCACGCAAACCAAATTATTATGAGGACCCGCCATCATCGATTGGAACCATACATTAGTTGTGTACTCAGTTTCGACGCAGTTATACCAACACAAAGGATGTCGAACTTTCTGGCCGCCCAATTGAGAGTACCACACAAGAAATGGTCGGTAAGATATTTGACGTTCACGAATTTGAGGAAGTTACAGACTTATCACCTGGATCAGTGATTTCAGTTTTGCAAAAATATTTTGATATGAAAGGGCTCTTCGCAACATAGGTACCGCGCTTGCTTAATATTGACAACAAACGCAATCATTTGATAACTTCAAAGGAGTCTTTGTCGATTTTCAATCACCATCTGAACAACGTTTTGGCCCGTTTCGTAAAAGTGGACAAAACATGGATTCATCACAACACATCAGAGACCAAGGAACAGTCAAAATTCTGAATCGAAGGTGCGCGGTGTCATTCACCTATTATGCACAACTATTAGTACGATTCGACACCATTTTGAAGCAAAAACTACCGCATTTGGCGAGAAAAAAAAAAAAAATCTTTCACTAGGACAACTAACCAGCGCACAAGTCGTAATGGCAAAATTGTATGAATTAGTTTATGAATTGCTTCGCCATCCAGCATATCCTTCAAATTTAGCCCCCTGCGACTATTTCCTATATTATTTGGAGGCCATCAAAAAATTGGGCGCAGTTTATTAAGCTGTTTTTTTTTTGCCGAAAATAGCGTTCCTCATTTTACTTTTCAAGGACTTATTGGCCCACCTTAGTGTGATGCTTTTGAACATCGAAAGAGTATTCGGTTCTGTTTGGCATGATGGTCTCTTATATTCAATTTTAATTTATTTCCAGATAGGTGTACCGCAAGTTTCTGTTCTTAGTCCAATTTTGTAAAATTTTTTTACATCTGATTTTCCAAGATAATTTAACTATGAAATACCAATGTTTGCAGATGACACTGCATATTCTCAGCACACAAATTTGTTCTCAATATTGAGACTTCGAAGTTCGATGTTAGTACTAGAACGCTATAACAATACTTCGAAAATTAAAATTAAGCTGAACGGTGACAAAATGGTATATTTTTTACGCGAAAAAGAAAACCTTGCTATCTTCCGAACGGCCAATTGCAAATGTATCGATCGACAATAAGCTGATCCAAATACATTAAATATTTAGTTATGAGTATATTTTGAGAACCTTCAGAAAGTCAATATAGCAATTAAGATATTATATCTTTTTATTTATCATACACAGATAATTTTCCAATCATTACGTCTATATAGATGCCCGGTTTGGAGAAATTGTGCACAGTGCCACATTAAAAAGCTTCAAGTAGAACAAAATTAGCTACTTAATATAATAATAACCTTTCAGGGCATCACTCTCAAATCTCCATTCAATAACTCACGGGCAATTTTATAAACAAATGTGCTTCGTCATATTGGGGATTAATTTATTAAATTATTAATTTTATTGGAAAACTGTAAGCTTCAAGTAAAAACTTTGTATAATGAATTTGTAGGTAACATTATGACGCACAAAAATAATAAAAAAGAAAAGAAACATTAATTAAAAAAACATTAATTAAATTAATTAAAAAAATTTATTAATTAATTAATTAATTAATTAAAAAAAAATTTTAAATTTGTTTATTTATTTCTCTTTTCTCCTATCCTTTAATTGGAGGCTTTTGTCGTATTTTCCTCCTTAAATCAATTTTCGAAATGTAGATAATACTTAAAAAAAAAATGTTTCAGTAAAAAGATACGAGATGTGTTCAAAAATAAGGAGGATTTATATTTTTATAAAAAGATATTTATTCCATCAATATTAATGTTGTCCCCTTCAAAATATTCTCCCTCAGATATAATTGTGCTAACGCTTTGTCCAATCCTCGAATCACTTCTCATAAGCACTTTTTGGTATAGCCTTGAGCTCTTCAGTGATGACGTTTTTATTTCCTCAATTGTTGCAAATTGTTGATTGTCGTGTTATTTTTTTTGGACAAAAAATCTCTCACAACCAACGGTGAATGAGCAGATGCATTATCGTGATGCAAAAGCCATGAATTGTTTTTCATCAGTTGCGGAAGTTTTTTTTGTATTTCTTCTCGCAAACGGCACATAACGTGAAGTAAAAGCCCCTTATGAACTACGCCACGGCAACCAAAAAAACAGTAATCAAAACTTTGACATTTAATCGAACTTGGTAGCTTTTTTCGGTCTTGGTTCTTCTGGGTGCTCCATTGGGGCGATTGGGCTTTGATTTCAACCCCATACCCATGATTCGTCACCAGTTATGACTTTTTTAAGCAAGTCTGGATTATCATTGACGTCATTCAAGAGCTCCTAAGCGATACTCATGCGACGGTTCTTCTAAAATTAAAATTAACAAACTTCGCTGACACAAGTCACATGCACGAAACATCCGAAAAATTCGCAAAACACGAGCCCAACGATATGCTAACATCTTCTTCACAGCTTCGACTTAATCATCTTTGTTGATGTGCTGTGGTGTCGAAAGCCAGATTCACCATTGGCATCTTCTCGGCCATCTTTGAAGAGCTTGTACCACTTGTAAACACATGTAAAGTGTTTTAGAGCATTTGATTTCACTTTTAACACAAAATTTGATGCAAATTCTTTGCTCCATTTTTTACAATATGTAACTGAAAATTGCCGAGCACACCAAAACACGTCTTACCTTTCTATATGTCAAAAACTAACAAACTTTGTACATACTACAATAGGTGGAGTGAAAAGAAACCTCTTCGATCACAAGAATGCGCTGCTAATGCCAAAAATTGTTATGGTGCCTTGAACTCCGTTCATATTTAGGCAGACATGCCAAATTTCAGTGCGATAATGTTTTAGTTTTGTTTTGACAGCTGATTGTTATTGACGTGTTTGGCATCATGTTGAGTATGGACAAAAACGATTTTCGTTCTCTCATAAAACATTATTTTTTGAGAGGCAAAACGGCGAAAGAAACAAAAGAGAAGTTGGATAAATATTAGTTTCGTATAGTCCCTGTGGTCTTGCACGGGAACGGCATTTCAACAACTTCAACTTCAAACGTATGCCCTTTTAGATGATGGATCATCACTTACGTTACTGGATGAAGAAATCGGTAGGCTACTGAAAGTAAAGGGAAGACCGCAGCCGCTATGTTTGAAGTGGACCGGGGACACTCACCGGTACGAGAACAACTCTGAAGTTATCACTTTGCAGATCTCAGGTATTTCGCCAAACGTTGAAAGGTATACGCTAGCTGACGTACACACTGTCGACACAGACGATAAATGCGACGCACTTGCAAAATAAATACGAGCATCTTAAAAGGCTACCAATTGAGTCATATGACAGTGCAGTACCACGTTTGCGTATAGGCCTCAACAACGCAAAGCTTGGACTTCCCTTGAAGTGTAGAGAGGGAAGTTCGGAAGAACCTGTGGAGACTAAGACGCGCCTTGGATGGATTGTACACGGTAATTGTTCTAAACTGTCCGGCATGGATGGTTACACGAAAGTACAGTTTTCACATCTGTGAGTGCAACGACAATGAGCTGCAACGGTTGGTGAAAACGTTTATATGTACGGAGAACTTCGGGGTGTCAAGCTCAGGAAAAATTTTAATGCCGACTGAGGATCAACGTGCTCTGGACTTGCTAAATACACACTCAATTCACAAAATGGTCGTTTTGAAGCTGCACCTTTATGGAAATTTACCGAGATTCAGCTTCCGGATAGTTTACCTATGGCCAAGCGACGACTAACATGTTTACAATAACGAGTCAGACGAGAACCATATTTAGCTGAATCAGTTAAGGTGAAGATAGAAGAATTTGTCTCGAAGGGCTATGCAAGAAAGCTTTCGCCTCAAGAAGTAGTCGAAGGACATAATCGATCATGGTACCTGCCTATATTTCCTGTTCAGAATCCAAATAAGCCAGGAAAGCTGCGAATCGTGTGGGATGCAGCCGCTACAGTGCAAGGTGTCCGTCCGTGATTTACAAGTTTAGAGAAAACCCGATAGCCATCTGCGGAGACATAATGTAAATGTTCCACCAAATCAAAATACGAGAAGAGGAGCAGAACTTTCAAAGATTTCTTTGGAGTCGCAGTGCTACACAGGAACCAGACGTCTACGTAATGACTGTCATGACCTTTGGGGCTACGTGCTCGCCTTGCAGCGCCCAATTTGTGAAAAATAGGAACGCCGACGATTTCGCTGGGGCGTTCCCGAGAGCTGCTCGGTCAATTCGAGAAAACCATTATGTTGACGATCTGATGGACGGTGTAACTACTGAAGCGGAGGCGATTGAACTAGCAGCAGAAATTCGCCACATTCATCAGCAAGCAGGATTCCACATCCGAAATTGGATTTCAAACTCGCCTTTAGCGCTTAAAACGTTAAAGTCCGACCCTACGGATAGCAAAAACTTAAACGTAGACGTCGAGTTGGGAACGGAAAAAGTACTGGGAATGTGGTGGTGCATCGCATCTGACTTCTTTACATACAAGCTGACCACTAACCCAAATCAAACGGAAATTCTATTCGCCGACCGTCGTCCCACGAAGCACGAAGTCTTAAGGTGCTTGATGACAATATTTGATCCTTTGGGACTGTTGGTCCACTTTCTGATGTACATAAAGATATTTTTACAGGAAATATGGAGGTCCAAAATCGAATGGGATACTGAAATTAAGGATGCAGAATACAAAAAATGGTTAAAATGGGTAAGTTGCCCGCCAGCCGGTGAATCTCTTAAAATTCCCAGGTGCTACGTCATCAGTCATCCTAAGTCTGACTCGGAGAAGCAGCTGCACGTATTCGTTGATGCCAGTGAGAATGGTTTTGCTGCCATAGCCTACTTGAGAACAACAAATAATGAACTGATAGAGTGTGCCTTAATTGCAGCCAAAACAAAAGTTTCGCCGTTGAAGACCCTGTCGATACCACGACTTGAGCTGCAAGCAGCGGTACTTGGTGTCCGATTATCAAAGTGCATTGTTGAGTCGCACACTATAAACTTTTCACGCTGATTCTTCAGGTCGGATTCTAAAAGCGTCCTGAGCTGGCTTCGATCAGACCATCGGCGATATAGGTAATTCGTGGCCCATCGTGTCAGCGAGGTATTGGATTTAACGATGGTATCGGAATGGCAATGGATTCCTACGAAGGTAAACGTAGCAGACGAGGGGACCAAACTTCGAGTTGGACACGGTTGATTCGAAGTACAGAATTTGTGTTCCGGTTCATCTACAACATAAGAGTTCGAAACCGCGAAGGGGCAAAAGCAGTGGGACCTTTGTCAAAAGAAGAACTTCAGCTAGCACAAAACACATTGCTAAGACAAGCTCAGGCCGACGTGTATCAGGGTGAAATTGCGTATCTAACCGCCAATAAATTTGTTGAGAGATCCAGTCCACTTTTTAGTTTATGTCCGTATCTAGACGACCACAAAATCATGCGAGCTAACGGAAGAACTCACTCCTTAAAAGATGTGAGTGACGAATTTAAGCGACCGATAATTCTTCCTCGAGAACATCCGATTACGAATCTGATCGACAACACTTTTACATTCCCCGTATGAGAGCCGCCTGTAGTAAGGTAAAAAGGACTTGCCAGCAGTGCAAAAGCAACAGTACGAGGACGCGGCCCCCAATCATGGCCCAACTTCCACCGGCTAGGCTGGCTTCATTTTGTCGTCCGTTTGCGTTCATCGGAATCGACTATTTCGGACCAATGCATGTCAGCTTTCTCCGGAGAACTGAAAAGAGGTGGGGAATTCTCCTGACTTGCCTCACAACAAGGGCAGTGCATATTGGGATCGCACATACGTTGTCATCGGACTCTTGCGTTTTATCGCTTCGCAATTTCATGGCCAGACGAACTCTTGCAGAAATTTATAGTGACAACGGCACTTACTTCCAAGGGGCCGAACGAGAGCTAAGTGAAGCCCTAGAAAAGGTAAATCAAGAGAAACTAATGGAGACGTTTGCCTCAGCCACCACCAAATGGAAGTTCATACCACCGTGATCACCGCATATGGGTGGCAGTTGGAAAAGACTCGGGCGCTCGATCAAGACCGTCTTCTATGGAATAACACCAACGCGAAATCTATCGGATGAACTCCTGAGAAGTATGTTGATAGAAACGGAAAACATCGTGAACTCGCGTCCCCTCACGTACATTCCTATTGATGAAGAAAATGAGGAGGCACTTACGCCCAACCATTTTCTCCTAGGATCGTCAAATGGAGTAAAACCACTGGCAATGTTCAACGATGACGGCAAAGCGCTTAGGCATAATTGGCTAACCTCGCAGCAGTATGCAGAACGCTTCTGGAAACGCTGGGTAAGAGAGTATCTTCCTACTATAACCCGTCGAACAAAATAGTTCACACCCGTCAAGCCAATTGAAGTGGGCGACATCGTCCTTATAGTGGACCCAAATAGCCCACGGAGCAGCTGGCCAAAGGGGCGAGTAGTTCCAATCAAGATGTTCAAAGATGGGCAAGTGAGAACCGCATCTGTTCAAACGTATACTGGTGTATACGAGAGACCCGTTGTGAAGTTAGCGGTCCTCGATGTGAGACACAATAAAGACGTAAGCTCACGGGTGGAACTACCAGGGGGGAGTGTTAACAACCCTGCGTAACGAGTGCTGTCAGCCAAATAAGTAGTTGCCACCCTCAACTCAGAGATGGAGCTACATTGAGGCAAGACGGTGTTGCCAAATTGACAATTGATTCCGGCTTTCTCATTTTTTTTTTTATAATTATGGCAGCTCAAGTGCGTGGACGCAAACTCTGTAAAGGATTAAGCATAAATATATTGAATTTGCCATTTTGTAAAGGGAAACATATGTGAGAAAATTGTATAAAAGAATTATTTGTATTACATATTAATAAAGATTTGTAACACACCCTTTTCTAGCACTACACTGTGCCCTTTTATTGGACAGGACTAGTTTGGGCAGTTAACAGATTCCCGCTTATCTGCGGCAACAGTATCCTTTGTAAACATTGTTATATAAAATAAAGATCTATCTATCTAAAATTCAACTCCAAGAAAAGTCAACTCATAGAAATGTCTATGCCTGTAACACTTACGATTGCAAAATACCCATTTGGGTATTGTAGGAATACGCACATACCTTTTTATCACGGTTATCCGCTTTAAGTTATCCACGCATCTTCTCCAAGAGATTTCAAATATTTGTTACTTAAAATGCTTCGAGACGATAGAGGACTTGAAATCTTTCTCCACTGGTTCATTTTTATCTCATCGGCTAAAGAATCTGCAAATCTTCCAAACAAAATTTTATTGTTATATCTAATTAGAAACGCAACAAAGATGTTATTTTGTTAGTACAATGACACAAAGCTTTCGCCTAGCCGTTCAAAAAACGTGTGAGAAACACTTGTAGATTATGAGTTATTCTTATTGTTTTAAAAAAACGTCATCATATTTTAATTAACAAAATGACTCACTTATGATATTATATTTTCTCTGCCCTGGCAATGCCACTCATCATTTAAAAAAAAACTCAATATGATTTGACTCAATTTTAAATAACCGGCACTGTGATGTTAGCACAGGAATCACTCAAATGCAACCCTTCCAACTAGCGCCACTCAATGAATCCACTTGAAAAGGTAAACAAACCACCCGCACATAGAGCCGAATCAGTAGTGCTCCCACTCACCATGCTCGCTATCAAAACATCTCAAGCTCAACACATTATATTACTCATCGCGCAGCCAGTCAATTGAAAAGTGCGCACCCAACCAACAACAAATCGCATCCAATCCAACAGCCAACACTGAGCTTGCATCCATTCGAACCGCACCACTTGGAATTTAGTCTTCTGCTAGACTTTGCGTCCGACGGTTGACTGAGTTTGTCGCGGAGTGTTGCGGGTAAATCTATTTCTTGTGCAACTTGTTTCCATAGATTCTTTTTCGGTTTTTGTTTTGATTCGCGCGTCACAGTTGGAAAATAGAAAAAAACCTCTTCGGGTGTAAAGTTCGACCTATTGACACCCAGAGTGCTATTATCTGTGTTCTCTTAGTGTGAGTGTTCATTTGAGGAAAAAAGTGTTTCATTGTCAAAGTCCTTGTTACCAGTTACCAGTTACCAGTTAGCACACATCTTTAATAGTTTTTTCCACTCTTTTTCTTCTGTTTTTTCGCAACAATTAACAAGCGCTCCATTGTCGGTGTGTGAGTGTGTGAAAATCTATAAAAATTCCTACAGAACTGTTCGTGCTTGGATCCGGCCAATTAAGCCTCGTTCAGGTTGGTTACCATCGAAATTTGTTAACAAAAATATTTTTACCCAAAAAGAGTTAATTGTATCCGTACGCTCTGTGTTTAGATTTGTTGAACGTACTCGTATTCGTAATCGAAATCAGCTGGTCTGATGCATCTTTCGTGATTTCGTGATTTCATGGTCATTTCCGATTTTTTTTTTTTTTGAAATCTTATCGGCAGTGTGTGCTACGGCTACCTGCACAGGTGAGGTAATTATTGTAATGGGAAACAGTTTACATGGAGGGGGACTACTGTGTGACATGTGATATTGTAATAAAGATTTAGAAAAAATTGATAGGAGTTCGGGAAAGCCGATACTGTGGGGCGGTTTAGGTGGATAATTGGAAAAATGGAAAATTCAATAAACAACAACATCACTAGCTGGAAATCGTAGTGCCGGATAGGTATTTATCGATTTTCAAGAAAAGTGCAAGGACACTCTGCTTCTGCAGTGTAGTGGTAGAGGGCATACGTCACCCTTGATGGATTTACGGATATGCTCCACCTAAACAAGTGCTGGAAGTTTTTGTGATAATTTCCTGTGTCCCGAGGCTTGGTTTTCTTTTCGTCCTGTTTTTGTTTTGTTTTTCAATGGTCCATTGGGTGTTGCCAATGTTTGTGCCAGATATAAAGTGTTGAAATGTGTGAAATAGGCAAGGATTGTGCATTGACATCGCCGGTCTACTTAGTCAGTCGATAGATGCTAGATCAGAAACTGACGTGTAGTTCCTTTTCGAAAGCTGCTTGCATCTCCTGGTTTGTGGTTGTACGAATCCAGGTGAGAAGATGTTCATGTCCTTGCCGAGTCATTATGTAAAATTTTAATGAAACTGAAATTATTGGATTGTAAAAAATCAAGTGAATTCAGCTTATTCCGAGGAATTTTCATGTTCAAGTTTAATTAGGTATGTTTTCTGCCGACTTAGCCGGTGACTCGGTAGTCGCTTGAAACGTTTACGCGATATCATTGCTTCAATATTTTCGATAATTACTCGACAACTTATTCATAAAATATCTATGCGTTCTACTAGCGCTACTTTCTGACAATGGAAACGTATACAGCCTGGAAAATATGCATAGATTGATATGCCGAGTCGACTTCGACTTACTCTAAGTTCGCAGGAATCTTCTGTTATACATGATAAATTCATTTTAAGAAGCAATTGTTGTAAAGATCGGGTCAAAATTCCTAATAGAATTTTCATAATTTTTTTCATTTGTTTTAGTCTGTCTGAAACAGATGTTTATCAGTTGTATTTTAGAAATTGGCAGCTCTTGAAATTTTTAAGAGGCTTGAGTAAACGTGGATCTATGATAAACGGTGATTAAAGAAGCTGGGACATGCATAAAGGTACAAAGTCTTACTAGACTGCTTGCTTGTTTTTTTAAACAGGGGTGGACCACTCGCAGACCAGCTGTTAAAGCTACTTGAGTATGTATAGAGATAATATATGGGCTGAAGTCAGTGCCGTTTCTAAGAGAGGGCACCACTTGAATTAAATCCATACCATTTTCAGTACCAACCTTCAAAGGATACGTGTATAAATTTGACAGCTGTCGGACGATTAGTTCTCGAGATATAGCGTTGTGAGTGAAGCAACTTTTGTTATTGTGAAAAAAAATGGATTCAAAGCAATTTCGTGTGTTGATTTATCATTGCTTTTTGATGGGAAAAAATATAGCCGATGCAAAGAAATGGCTTGATAAGTGTTACCCGGACTCTGCACCAGGCGAACGAACCATCCACAAGTGGATTGAAAAATTTAAAAGTGGTCATACAAGCACCGAAGATGATGCACGCAGTGGACGTCCAAAAGAGGCTGTTTCAGATGAAAACATCAAAAAAGTCCACAAAATGATTACGAATGACCGTAAAGTGAAGTTTATCGAGATAGCTGAGGCTCTGAAGATATCAAAAGAACGTGTTGGATACATCATACATGAATATTTGGACATGCGAGAGCTCTGTTTAAAGTGGGTGCCGCGTTTGCTCACAGTCGACCAAAAACAATGACGTGTTGATGATTCAGAGGAGTGTTTAAAGCAGTTCAAACGCAATAAAGCCGAATTTTCGCGACGGTATGTGACAATGGATGAAACTTGGCTCACGCGAGCAGGCGACGAACCTCGTCCAAAACGACCAAAAACTCAAAAGTCGGCTGGCAAGGTTATGGCACCCGTATTTTGGGATACACATAGAATAATTTTCATCGACTATCTTCGAAAGGGGCAGACTATCAACAGCGATTATTACATTTCATTGCTGGAGCGTTTGAAGGACGAAATCGCAGTAAAACGGCCGCATTTGAAGAAAAAGAAAGTACTGTTTCATCAAGACAATGCACCGTGTCACAAGTCTATGAAAAAGATGGCAAAATTTAATGGATTCGGCTACGAATTGCTTCCTCACCCACCGTATTCTCCAGATTTGGCTCCCAGCGACTATTTCCTGTTCGCAGACCTCAAAAGAATGCCGAAGCAGGGGCCTATTTTGAGACTAAACCGAAATCGTACTACAAAACTGGTATCGAAAAACTGAAAATTCGTTTCAATCAGTGTATCGCCCTCGAAGGCAACTATATTGATAAATAAAGTTGAATTTTGCAAAAATTTTGTGTTTGACTATAAAACGGCGCGGACTTTTCAGCCCATGTGTTATATCACTGCTCATGGATTTTTATAGGCATTTACGAACAAGTATCAACTTTAGTGTAGCGTGGATTTTTTACTCTAGTTGTTGAACTCGTAGTACCTAACACTATTAAGTTTTTTACACAGAAACTTTGAGTATTGAATCCAAGAGATGCTCACGGTTTGTAAATGACCAGCTAAGTTTTTGAGTTTTGAGATACATACATATTGGAAATCTGAGAAGCCTTGTTACTGCTAAATCCAATGACCCACCGAAGACTCCTTCTGGATAAGTGATTATTGGTTCAGAGATACTCGAACCAATTGTCAACTATGTAGTTTTGTTGTTGTAGGTACTACTACGCAAAAGACTGGGTTCAGTTCTGGAAGGTAACATCGAAAAAGGACACTTGACTCTGGCAACTACTGAAATTTAGTTTTATCACTATGCTTCTATTCAAATAATAATGTATTGCCAATACGTTTGCCCCAATTTTGCAAACGTTCGCATTGATCTCGATAAAAGAAAGACCAGGGAAAGTTTTCATTATTAACTTAATCGAAGACCACGAGTATAAATAAATAAATTAAACTGAAATTAAAACATAATAAAAACTTAAACAATTTGTATTGGATTTTGACTAATTGCCAACACCAACAATTTAGTTGTAGCTGCAATTAAAGTACAATTAATTAAGTTTTAGTTGTTAGTTATTAGTTATTAGTTGTAACTATTAAGGATTAAGTATTGTATGGAGGGTCCTTGAAGTGCGTAACAACTAACTAAGTGTAGCGCGAAGATTGTGACTAAACACCCTAATGTCCTAACTTTGCTATTGGTATCAAGCGAAGGAAAATTAATATGAACTGTTTCGGACTCATTGGGAGAAAACAGAGTTTTGTATTGTTAACATAGCTCTAAAAATTGTTTGGTCACTTTTTGAAAAAGGTCAATCTAGTCAAATCTGTGCATAGACTTGTTTGTATATGCAATGTCCTTCCGAAAGCCCTAAAACCGTAGTCGTTTAAAAATTGCTAAAAAACTTTCAACGGAATCATACTCGGCGAACTGCGCTGCTGTTTAAATGGTCACTGCGTTGCATTAGCATGTATTTAAATGCAATTTCTAGGCAGTTACAACTTCCGAGGTCTATATGATCTTAATAAAATATGTCGAGATATGTCTTTAGTTCCAGGAGTAGTCATGCTCTCAGTGATATCACAATACCCTATCAATTATCTAAGTGCACCTCCAATACGAATCAGTCTAATATAATGTTACCTAAGACATGGCGTATCGCCCGGAAGTCATATTTTTGTACAGTTAGTTCTTCTGTTCATCTATCATTGTTTTCAATAAGTGACTAATTAACATATACAATGTATGTTAAAAAGCTCGTTTTTTCTGTCCAAGAAGGTTCTATATCCTAGTATCACACGAGTTAAACTAGTAGGGTTTCATCATGGTGTAAGTTTTTTTTTTTACTAGCAGGCCGAATAGCAAAACTACTGATGAGCCAACAGTACGCTTTCTCGTGTACAGATACACTAACATAAACTATTAGTTTAATTTGAGTGTGTTCACCCTAGGTATGATAAAAGTCTACGCGAGTTTTATACTTGAGGTACATTATCATCCGGACTATACGTAGATTCTTGATATCGTCATTAATTGACTTGCCTGCTACAAAGCCGCACTGGCTCCTATGCAGTTGAATTATATGATATTTAGATGCAGATAGCTTACAATCCGGTTGCAAATTTTCATTGTGTCCATTAAAAGTAGTTGTTACAGTTTTCTGTGACGTCTTTGCCTTTATATGATGGAAAAAACATTTATTTTATTGAACAGGCCGGTTAAATTCGTAGGGCCAAGATTTCCGTGTTCCATCCATATAACGTTTTGTTTCGATTCCAAATCAGTGAGAGCGGAAATAAATTTTTCTTATTTAGGATCTCGTTTAACTACGCTGTGGAACATGGTTGCTTGGGTAAGACTGTCCTCGGACGTGGTAATTACTTGAGGCTGTCATTCTATGCATGCTAAACCAGAGCAGTTTCAAAGGTAGTTCGCAACAGATTTCGTTTTTTCTTCATTTCTGCAGTTTGAAATTGTTTTTCGGATCCTTTAATAGCACAGTAAGGCACTGTGATTATATCGTAGGTATGTTATACAGCAGGAGATATTGGTTTTCCTAAACTTGACGAGTTCTTTCATCGTTTGGAACGAGAATAGGCTTTACCATATACTTGTAGATCTAGATGATCTAGTTGCCCCCTTGCCTTAGAGAGGGTCTGAGAGTATGCTTTTCACTTGGGATAGAAAATCGGTTGCTTGACGTTGAAAACCGGTCTTATTTTTGTTTCTGTGGTTCCTGCGCTGACTAGTTCATCCCTGCGTCTGGCGTACGAAAGCTCCGGACCTCAGGAAAGGTTGATTCTTGAGTTGAATTTTTAAGAGATTTGTGACAGGTTAGCAACTTTTGATTCTATGATATTCGAAGTGAGGGTCGGACAGCTGTTTTGCCGTCTACCGCCGACGGATTTTAATTTAGCCAAGACATTGACTGAAAAACATTATAATGTGGAGGTAGAGTGAAGAACTTGTGTATGAAGAGGTTCACAGAGAAGACTTCATGTCAATTACTTCAGCACATACAATGAGCTCAAAAAGAGAAGGAGATGTACTTACAGAGAATGATTTTGTTTGGTCTCTATTTGTTCTTTCTGGAATCAGTAGATTCGATTTTATGCTAAAGTCAATTTAAGTGAATTGAAAGTTCATTTGACTAGCATTCCTGACATTTAGAGCTTTCCATTGCCGAGAACCTCTACAACGAATGGCAGAGTTTGTGGCAAACGCCATTGATGTTTATATAGGGTTTTCCAATAGGGACTTGACAACTTTGAATTTAATTTGTGAACGCACTCTTTCACTAATCATCAAACTGTCACTGTCAGTAAACTCAACATTTTCATCATGGTAAAGTACACAGAAGAGCAACGTCTTCAAACGTTCTGGAGAAAATGCGCCAAGATGATGAATTTCATCGCAAAATCATCTTCAGTGACGAAGCTCATTTTGGCTCAATAAGCAAAATATGCGTTATTGGTCGGGTGAAAACCCACATGTGCTTCATGAATCATCACTTCATCCACAAAAAATAACTGTTTGGTGCGGTTTGCATGCCGGCGGTTGGGCCATATTTTTCGTCGACGATAACGATCGTCACGTTGCTGTGAATGGTCAGCGTTATTGCGCCATGATCACCGATTATTTTTGGCTCGAATTGGAAGATATGGACTTGGACGACAGGATGGTGCCACATCCGCAAACGTACCGGCGGTGGCCATATGAACGAAGTCGAGTTCCATTCATAAATATTATGATTGTACTTCAAGCCAATAATAAAGTTTTTGAAATATCTCAAATGGTTTGCCTTTTATTTAAAAAAAAAAGTTTTCAAGTCGTTATGAGAAAACCATATACATGCAGCTCGTTGTGTTTTTGCCAGCAAGTTGATGCTTACGACAATAGTGCGGATCTAGTGCATTTCTTTGGGCTACTGTTTGTGCCAACGGCATTCTTACAAATCTGGAAGGTCACCAGAGCTTTTTTGTTCCGTTCTGAAATATTTTCTTTTCGCGTCAATTTGCTACTTAGGATGAAGTCAACAAAAGCCGTGCGAATCTCAAAAAGATGACATTTGGTGGGATATGTATGGTGTCTTGGTTCTTCTGCTGTCAGCATAGTTTCGGCCAAGTAGAAGCTAAGGCCACACCTGTTTGTAAAAAAGAATAGTATGTATGTATTGACATATGTAAACATCGTATTGATGAATATTAAAGTTTTCGTGGGAGTTTGGTCGCCACGGACCGATTATTTACTATATGAATGCTACCGCAACACATTTCGCATGCTCTATTTTCGTTGTGAATAGGGTTCCAGAAGAGAGGAGAGCGTAAACAGACTTGTGGTATTCCTCATCTTCTTGTAGAATAACGACTGAAAGTTGCATTTGTAACTCCGCTATTTAAAAGTGATTTCATAAATTTGCAGACAAAGTCCTTGGAGGACTTTCAACGTTGTTGAAAATCTGCAGGAGTCAAACATAATCAGGCCAAAGTCTGGCAATATTCAGGCAATAGTCAGGCAACAGTCAGACCGTAGCCAGACGGCCGTAAAGCGGTAGTCAGCTTTCAACCATATAGTATTCGGTCAGGTAAGTTTCAGTCGGGTAGAGGACAGTCTGTGTAGAGAATCGTCAAGCGAGGCTTGACTGATGACGTGCTTATACATAAGAATGAATAAAACTGAAAATCGTGCCCTTCCAAGTGTGACTTAGATTAAACAAAATATAGATTACGACAAAGACTAACCAACTTGATATGACTTACAATTGTTCTGTCATGTCTGATAGTGTTAAAACCTCCCTAGACGATTGATTTAAAAACAAAACCAATGACCTTTTAGGTTAAACTCGATGAAAGAAATCACACATTTTTACTTTCGAATTGCGATTTTCAAATATTCAATTTCATTATGTATTTGTTTACGTCCAAGAAAAGAAAAGCAAAATATCTCTTATCTCGCAGAGATTACTTGCTATTTCGCAGACATGAAATCATGGAATAATAAAACGTTGCACTATAATCTTTCCGAGCATCGTGTTTTTTTAAAAATAACCTTGAGGAAATTTATCGTAGTCATAACAATAGATGCGTGTATATTTATAATACTTTCTAAAATTGACCGGTGTATGTTCTTTTAATGATTGGAAATAACTGAAAACAAATTGACATTGACATCTTCAAATACAGTAGTTGACACTTAATGAACACCCGTTCAGCGTCATTATTGCACTCATTTTGAGTTAATTTTGTCTTTAAAACTGAGTAGTTTCGCCAAATCAACTTCTAGCTTTCGGTACAAATGCTTGATATTCTTTCGAGTTAGCTTTTAAAAACAAAAGTCCCCAGCACATTGGCAACAATGAATCAAACCATCAGAGGAAATGAAACAGTTCTGCGGTGTCCCTTCTCTGCTTATTTTTATCTTTCTATTATTCCTCTTTTCATCTCCGTATCTCGTTAGTCGTTTCCACTTCCACAGAATCCTTTTGAATTTCGATTGTGTCTGGTTAAATACTAGGGTGTGCGAGTGGTTACTGCATTGGACTATGGGGCATGTGCTGCATTGTCAGCGATTTGTCGCAATATTTATGTGACATACGAGTAGTGATGCGCGTGTGATGTGCGTACGGAATATTTTTTTTTTTTGCAAATGATTGTAGGCATTCAGCCCTTGAAAAAGGCGAATGACATTAAAATGTTGCCCATCATGATATTGTAGTTATGAGGTAAATGGTCTGCCTCTTAACTAGTCTTCCACCCTCGTTAAATATTTTGTTGACTCCATTGTTCATTATGTTTATTGTCCTTTGTGAAGTGTTTGGAGAAGTACGAGTACCACTCTATGTGTGTATATAGCAAAATTTCGTGACAAAAACTTAATTATGTTTACGCCGGGAATGTCCTTCGTTTGAGTGCGTGTTAACGTCCTAGAATCAGAGGTTTAATTGGATTTTTAATAGCAAGCAGCTTAAAGAAGACAAATTTCGCCTTCAATGAGAACATTCTAAATTGTTGACTTTGTTGCTGCCATCACCAAGTTCATAGGTCTTAGAGAATCAACATCAAAATTTTCTTTTTGTAATTTGTAATTTATATATTGTATATACCTACAACAAAGTCTGTTACGATTTTGAAAACTTGTGCACATATGTGCAGAAATTAGGCATATTTTTTCGTGGGATTGCCAAGTGATAAGCAAACATTACCTACAATGAACTTTAAGACGGATTGACTTGTCAGCAAATAAAGATCTCGCTTCGAATAACTATTTAAAAGATATAAGTATATCTACCTGATCATAAGCAATTGAAAGCAATTAGTGAAGTGAACTAAATGAAGTAAAGCTTAATTACTTAAAACACACACAAAAAAAAAAAAAAAAAAAAAAAAAAAAAAAAACACTCAAATGCTTTTCAATGGCCTTCTCGACAAAAAGTGCGAAACTATAATACATACACCTCACTTTCAAGTGATGATCACTTAAGTTCTGGGGTAAACATTCAACTTCAACTGAACGTATTGACGAGTGCTAAAACATTAATGAACAGACGATTAATTGCTATTTGAACGTTTGGTGTAATTAAGGCTTAAACAATTGACCTCATCATTCTTCATTTTTTAAGGAGGAAGGTCTGAGATTTTCATCTTATGCTTCAAGTGTATGATTTTCCACTCACTAAATGGTGTTTCATTTTTCAACAGCAACGAAGGAGACACTTCCGCGTATTACGCTTGGGGCTACACAATCGCTACTATGGTCTAACCATGGCGTTGAAGATAAATTCTTGACTAATGTCGCTCCACAGGGCTTTACGTACACTAGCAAGTCATGGCCATTGTAAGAATGCGTTCCATTCTTTCCACTATTGGGTTAGTTATCATATTAACAATTCACACACACACAAAAAAAAGTATCAAGTATCTGCACGAAATTTGAATTCCTCAGGTTGCCTATGATAAGTATCTGGATCTGTGATATAGATTTGCGTGCTCTTTATTTGAAAGTTGAACTGAGGTTAAATTCATTTGCTGGGATATCTATGGCATGCTTAACCGAATACAATGTTTTTTTTGATTATGATGCGAGATATAAAACTTGCCTGGAGATGATCGGGGGAATGTCTACTATTTTTAGTAGCCAAGTATTTCACAAATCAAACTAACAGGATGTTTATTTCAGATGTAGATGTATTATGGAAAGAAATCGATGCAAATCCATTAACTTTTTTTTACATCATATATCGAGTGTCATTATCACTTTCACGAGAGTGGATCAAAAAGTAGCCTTGTTAGGAATAAGATGCAAGTTGTCCACAATTTTTTTTTAGGAAGATACAATTTTTTCAAGGTCCTTGTTACTTTTTAAACCATCTAAAAGATATGGTTTGTCAAACCATTCATACAGGTATCGCTGAATGCCTCCTTATTCGAGCCGACTTTCCTTTCGTTGGGACTTAGATCGGGTGAGTACAGTGAATGCCACAGGAATTGGTAGCAGCACTTTTTACTTGGTAAATAGGGCCGTGTCTCTATCAGTTTCCCGAAAGAAAAGAAAATTTGGATAAATATTATGGGGCTAATGCCAGATTACACCGTTAAATATTGGTTTCGAGAGTTTCGTGGTGGCCACAACTCCACTACCGATCAAGTCACCAGCGGCAGACCCTCCGATGCTATTACAGAGGACAATGTCAAAAAAATACATTAAATGGTGTTGGCTGACCGGAAAGTGAAGGTGCACGAGCTAGCAGATACCAAAAAGATTAGTACTTTCCGCTGATGCGGAATCGGGCGGACTTTTGACGTCGATTGGTAACTGTTGAACAGAATGAGTGCCGAGGAGGCTCGATGGGTCGGAAAGGTTATGGCGTCGGTTTTCTGGGATTGTCATGGTATAATCTTCGTGGACTACCTCGAAAATCAAAAAAACTATCAACAGCGAGTATTACTGTGCATTACTGGAGCGATTGAAGGCCGAAATCGCTGCAGAACGGCCTCACATGAAGCTAAAAAAAAATTTGTTATTGCAAGACAATCAACCGGCGCACAAGAGCATTGCAACCATGGCGAAAATCAATGACTTACGGCTCCAATTTCTGTCGGATCCACCGTATTCGCCCGATTTGGTTCCCTTGGACTATTATCTCTTCCCAAACCTCAAAAGATGGCTCATCAATAAAAAATTCAGCTCATGCAGACCTTCAGGAAAATTACTTTTCGGGTGGGATCAAGAAGTTGGAAAATCGCTAGAATAAGTGTATCAAACTAAAATTTTTTTTTTTTTTCATTCCTAAGGAGGATACTTTTCACCCCACCTAGTATTAATGCCAAGTCACCCAATTTAGAATTTTGTTTCTTAGCCCGCAGGTTCTTATTTTTGGTACAAAGGTTATGATCAAAATCAATTTTGAATATTTTCACATCCTGATTGTTGAATGTCTATTGTAAATACTTAGCTTTATGGCCGACTGTCTTTCACATCGGTCACATGAACGTGCCATTTAACACAAAAATAGTAGTTTTAGCTATTTCGAATTTTTATATTTCACGTTTGACTCTGAAACCAAAGAACAATGTTGCGCTAGCATCTCCTATAGCAACTTAAAAACTAGTTCAAGAATTCAAGTCTATTTTGGCACATGCCTAGATCAGCTGTCATGATGAGATCGCGAAAAACATGTAATAGGTAAGACTCAGAGGAGAGTAGAGGAGAACTTTTCAGAACCTGAATCTTCGTAAGGTCTAACTGGGTCGAAAGTTATGACTTTAATTGATTGTTGTTGTTCTTCTAAGCATTATTTTATGCGGCATGATTCTCTATGAAATTGTTACACCAAGCAAATACTTCCCGAGTTATTTCTTTAGTGGCACTATTATTCGAGGAGAACCTACCGTCCATTCATCAATCATTGGCCATCTGCCTCAGATGCGCATTTCTAGTTGGTTGAGGGCCCTACTCATACGCTTACGATACCTTATTTACTTAAGGTGACGCTACAGTCTGTGGCGGTACTGGGCTCCAATCAACAATCGTCTTCATCCAGCTCAATCTAGATAGCTACTTCTGGATCTTCACTCTTCTCGCTAAGTCGATGTAACTGAACAGCCCATACAGTCCGTCGTAGTATCTTCCCACCACTCACCGTCAATGCCGACGGGATCGAAAATCATTCGAAGAACTGGGATTATTAAGGTCCCTTATAGGGTCACTTTTGTTGTTCGAAAGAGGGCTTTGCTAAACCTTCTTAGCCTAGGTTAGGTAAGGTTAGGTGGAAGTGGCGGTTGGAGAACCAACCCTATTAGGTACCTGTTGGCCCGTTCTGCTGTCACGTGGATTTGTGATCCACTTACTCAAGGAATCAATTTGAGGTTATGATGAAGCGCAGGAGACTATTAATGTCTATATTCTTAAGATCGTTTAAGTCATTGTAGAAGAAAGCTTCTAGGTGGAGTTTTCTTCTCTGGGAGAGAGCTGGACATGTACAGAGAAGGTAAAGGATTGTCTCCTCTTCCTCTTCGTCCATGCAGCTCTACAGAAAAGGCGCCAAGCCTTCTTGCATACTAGATTATGATGGCGCCGTGATGTTTCCTTATTAGAATAATCAGACTCTTAGAGCAATTTAGATCCAGCTTTGTCCAGATCTGTTTAGTCCCTAGGCATTATGGTCCACCGGTCCATCTAAGGTCTATTCTTTTATTTACATCCAGGTTTAATAATGATTTGAACTTAGCAATTGGTATACCTATGCTACCCTTTTCCGGTAGAATAGGTGAAGTTGTTCCAATTTTAGCGAGTTCGTCGGCCCTACAATTCCCTGGGATGTCATGTGGCCCGGCACCCAACAAAGGTGATTGTAAACTGCTCTGACATCTCCGTAAGAGAAGGAGAAGGAGCGATTGACCAAAGTTATCCTTCGGTTGATCTCAGTGCTGGTGTTGATATCTGAATTGATAGCGGAGCCTAGGTAGACAAAGTTGTTTACTACCCCAAAGTTATATTTATAGATGGTGATGTTCTGTCCGATGTACATGGTTTTGTCCTAGTTTTAATATTCGCGAAAGCGCTACTTACATCACACTTCTTTCTTCCGATTTTGTCAATATTTTCCGAGTATGCGAGTAATTGGCTGGTGAGTTTTACACTATTCTTTCAAGAACGAGGTTAAAGAAACAGCTCATCGCCTTGTCTAAATCCGTTTTTGACATCAAAGTCCTTGTTGAGTTCTTTACTAACCTTGATGGACTAGCGTACATTTTCCATCGTCGAGTTTGGTGATTCCAAAACTAGACATTGCTCTGTATAGCTCGTCTTTGTGCTGTCATACAAGGCCTTGAAATCGATTAATAGGTTGTGTGTATCGATTTGGAACTCATGGGTTTTTTCTAAGATCTGCCATAATGTGAACATTTGATCGACATTTGACTTTTTTGGTCTAAAGTCACATTGATATGGACCAATCAGGTTGTTGACCAATGGCTTCCGGTGTTCACACAATACGAAAGATAGGATCGTGTAGGCGATGATTCCTATTCATATTTCTGACCATATTTTACAGATAAGTTGTTGTACGGGATATGGCTCTCATCACTTCATCTAGGTCTGGTGGACAGAATTGTTGGCTTACATTGCCCAGGTGCATTGAAAGGTTCATTCTGCCTGATAGCGGTATTTGTTTCGTGATCGCCATTATACAGTCTACAGAAATGCTATCTATCCTCAACATCGACTGCGACTCTGATACTATGTACACTTGTTCATCTCTACATGCTACGGTTTGGGGTTTGTGTCCGTGTCATGTTTTTTTTTTTTAACTTTTGGTAAAACTTTCTAGTATCTCATTCCTAGCATCTCTCAATTTCTTCGACCATGAGCTTTACATGTTCCTTTTTTTTCCACCTGAAAAGCGGGTCTTTGTTCTTTGCTCGTAGAGCTCATGAGCTGCTCTAGTCTTTCTATGCAGTGCTTGCCGGCACTCGTCGTCAAACCTGGGATTTCGTTGTGGTGGCTGAGTGATACGCAGAACATCAGGAGTGGCTTTTTGGCAATAATACTACTGGTCTTCGATACTTGATGCTGGCGGCATAGGACCTCTTAAGAGATTGAGGGAGGCTCGACCGGAAAAGAATCAAGTAATCCGACGTCGAACTTCCGGAGAGTACTTGTTAGCTTGCCTTGCGACGTTCGGGATAACCGGAACTGTGCTTTGACTACAACAAGTAAAGATCCGAGTCGATGTTGGCCTCTCGGAAAGTTCGAATATCCATAAAACTGAAAGGGTGCCTTGCGTCGATAAAAGTGCGGTCAATTTGATGAGATATGTCAAAATTTGGCATTTCTCTACGTATCTATAAATTCTGTTGTTCGTTGCATTAAAATTAATAAAGATGTGGTTTGTATTAATCGCAAGGGTTTTCTTTAGGATCTGCCGTGAATATTTGGTCAATCGTAACCAATCGATCAGATCAAATAGTTTCATGCATACAGGCAATACGCTAGGCAATATTTTGTACCCGGTATCAGGTAGACTGATGTCCTGAAATATCTCGGCACTCAGGGCATTCAATCCAGCAGCCTCATTGTTCCTGTGTTTAGATTTTGCTCTGATTACTTCACTTTGATAGGAAGTAGGAAATGAGCTGAAAATCCCAGTTCCCAGCCCAGGTTGAATAATTCGATCCAGCTGATAGTTGGGACATTACCCTTTGCAGAATTGGTTTTTCCATATTCTTAATTTCCTTGTTGATATTTAGAGGTCTCTGTTCGACTCTTGTTGTCTTGATATATATTTGTAACGTTTTCAACCAATGTTACTGTGAAATGCTTCCTGATGTCTTTAAAATAATCGATGGCAGTTCCGATTAACGATTCCAGAGATGTCAAAGGGAGTTTTGTCTTGGCGCTCAGCCGTTTACAATACGTTTACATACTTTAATATGCTACGTGTCGCATGGAATGGAACACAATACTAAACATTATCTGAGGCTTTGCTGTTTAATGTTGCTCATTCAGCACTTCAACTTACTGAAAGCGTCATATTACAATCTGTTCCATTCCGTATTTTATAAAAAAAAAACACCTTTTACTTAAGTGAAGAAAAATGAGCAAGCAAATCAAACAGAATAGTTTTATACAACTTCAACCATAAAATCAAAAATTAGGTGAGACAAAACAAAAGCGGTACGGCACGTAGGAGTATTATAAACCGCTCAAGTTTCTAAATGATTATGTAGGCATCATTGGACATTGCGTTTGAGATTTATCATAAGTTAACGCACTTTCATGACCTTTAAATTTGTAATAAATGAAAATCATACGAGGCGTTAAGAAAGCATCGAAACAGCTGTTGATGACATTTAAAAGCCTATGTCAATAGAACCTTAACCTCGATGTATACACCTCATGGGTTTCGATCAAATCATGTTTTGTTGGAATTTTGCTGAAAATACATATGCGCACGAGTGTACATTGTAGTGTATTGATAGTTCTAATAAATGTCAAATTTTAACGCTCCTGTCAAAGTAAAAATATGATACTTCAATGATTTATTATAGGTCCAGCGAATTCTTTGCAAATTGCGCTGAAAATAAAACTTGTGAGTTGGGAGAAAAAAAAAACCCTCACATTACCTTCAAAGTGAACGAGGACTCTAAAAAAAATAAACACTTCACTATGAACTACGTGATCTGTCACTCTTTTAAGCGGCATATCTGGACGATACCTGACAGTAATACATTCCCTCTCACCTTAAAAAACTTGACAAGGAAAAATATTTAAAATTAAAATTCATAACGTTTGACTTATTAAAAATTCATATTCCATTTTATCAGATCATCACAGTGAGGGTTTTGAGGCACACCTTCAATATTCTGTAATTCACTCAAATCACACTCGTACAACCCAATCGGATTAGCATTATTATTTATTACACTACAAGAACGTGTTCTTAAATCAAAAAAACGATCCCATTGCGATTTTGTTTTCCATTTTGTCTTTAATCCGATACATCATGAGTAACCCAAGTGCCAAAACAATACAAGGGTTCTTCGTGAAATCTTGACATCAAAATCGATTTCAATTCGCATCACCAGTAATTGAAGTGAAATGAAAAATGGAAGCAAGGATGAAAAGACAATAGCCAAGCGAAAGTATAAAATATTGTATTTCTCTACGATCGAGGGTTTAAGTAACTAATACCTTAACAACCAGGTGAAACAAAATTAAATCACCACAGTTACGATACCAAACTGATCCGAATACGGATACGAATTCAGATACCTTGTAACAAAACCGAACCCTCCTGTCAAAAGCAACGAAGCGTAAAAAGAAATTAAAAACCTTTTTTAGTTTTCCGTTATTTGTCCTTGATATTTCTTTGTCGGTTTTCCTCATAAATATAATAATAACTGTTGACTAAGTATAACGGTATTAGGAATCCCTAAAAGCGAAGGATTTATTTTGACAGCAGTGTCAACATACCCACGCACCATGTTAATGATGATTTGGCTAAAATGTTTTTGCCCTTGCCAACATGCGCGTTGACAAATCGTTTTGCGGTATTTTTTTTTAAGTTTGAACAGGTGCCAAACAATAGAATTATGTTTAACTTAAATATGATAGTATACCTTTGGTGATGACATTTTTGAAACAACTACGAGTATGAATTCTTAAGACAATGCCTTATTATTGATTTTCTTCGTACTTTGGCGTTTATTCACTGGCTTTCACATGACATTTCTCTTCACTGTACGCTATGAGTCAAAATTAATGAATCAACTTGCTCAGAATAGAATCGCGCTAATTATAAAAAAAACATTCTCATGCTAGCAGCAGCGTCCGATTACCACAAGAGTGGTGATTTGACCCAGTTTTTGTTTTTCATTGAGGGTTTTTGTGTGTGTGTGTTTTTTTTTTTTTTTTAAGGAAGTCTATGGGTGGGCGGATGACTTTTCAAATGAAATAACCACTTTAAAATGCGACACTGACAGCGCTGTTTTACTTAATGATATTGAAGCATTCTTACGCGTGAAATTATTTGCAGACTCTATGCGTTGTCAGACAATGAAAGCATTCAGAGTGAAATAGAGAAACAGACAAAATATTTCATACTTTTGCGTAAAATTGTTTATTATTATTGTACTCGAAGGCAGACCATATAAATAAAAAAAAAGTTCTCTAACAACCAATGACAAACAACAAAAAAAGAGAGAGAGAGAGATCTGTTGCTGAGGTTGAAGGTGATTGCTCGCCTTTCGCGATTGAAGTAAATTTGTTGGTTATAAATTCTATAAATAATAGTGATCTTACATTCATAATTGTACCTATTGTCAGAAAAAGTTTTCACCCAATTTCATTCGATTCAATTCGATTCAGCGTAGTATTATGTGTTGGCATTAGTTGTTTCTTTTTGCTATGTCATTGACATGATATTGAAATATTAAATATAACAAGGTGTGATTGGTTCAGCAGGTACTTTAAGTATTGTTCTCTAATTTGTCATGGGTGAGTTCAATTTGGTGTTGAAATTTAATTTGGTATACTTGGCGCACATGGTATTTTATGATGTATTTCACTAAAAATAATAGGACGTATTTTTGAGACGGGGTTCAACAAACTTTTTGCACTAAGCTAGACTAACAGATACCAGCTAACACCTGGAAATAATTTAAGCGGCCACGTGGAAGATATATATTTCTGTTTAAAGTATTGACGTGCTTTGCTGTTGAAACCCTCTTTAAGGCGCCCTAACTGCGCTGCATTATTATTTTTTTTGTTTTAATATTGGAAGGAATTACTTAGAGGAAGAACTAACCCATTGCACTCCGCTTATGTTCCTTTTATTGAATCTTTCAACAGTACCAGCGCTGACCACATTGCATCCTAGACATGCAGCCTAATACGAAAGAACTCCTTCGCCAGATTGGGTGTCACTAATGCTTAGCACATTCAAGTGATTAGCAGGAGTGATAACTCAAGCAATTCTAGTTCATTTTGAGCAATTCTACCGTATTATGTTACATAGATAAGACTCAATGAATTCATCCTTCTCACTGCGTTTATGCGAATTCTCGCAAAAACTTAAAAGTGGTGAAATGGATTGGCAAAGTCATGTGTTCTTCATAGTCTTGTTCACTCTTTTCAGGATTTTTTTGTCTTGGAAAACAGACGTATAGTAAGATAATTTAACAGACTGAAGAATAAAGTTATCGTTTTCCCAGAAATACACGAGCGCCACAACGTAGAATCTTTCGTGAAAATTTAACTATTAGCAAAGAGACTCCTCCTTACGCTGTCAAAAAGTCGACATTGTATTGATAGTCTAAAAAACGTGTTCACTCAAAAGAAGTTTATTATTCCATGGAGTAGAAAGTCGACGAGTATGGACCATAGAAATAGAGACAGGGCTCCGACCTACGAGCAACTATTTTCTTTTCCGTTATCAAATATTTGTAACAGTCATCTTCCGCAAGGTTCTGTTCAGTAGCACTGAACGCGTTATATAGGGTTTTCCAATAGGAACTTGACAACAATAATTTGTGAACGCACTCTTTCACTAATCATCAAACTGCCACTGTCAATTTATTCAGTAAACTCAACATTTTCATCATGGTAAACTACACTAACGAGCAACGTCTGCAAATTATAAAAATTTTCTACAGATATTCGGAGTCGGTGACTGCAACTTTAAGAGCGTTAACTCCAATATTCGGTCGTAATTCTCGTCCTAGTAGACAGGCAATAACAAGTTTAGTGCAAAAATTTGAGTCTACATATTCGTTGTGCGATTTTGCCGTATCAGTGAGACAACGGGTTCGTCGAAGTGTCGAAAGTATCGCTGCCGTTCAGACGTTCGTAGCAAACGATCCAAATCAGTCAATTCCACGGTGTTCTCAAGAATTGGGCATCGTTCAGACCACATTATGGCGTATTTTGCGTAAGGATCTTGGCTTACACCATGGTTTACAAGATCAAGCTGACTCAAGAATTGAAGCTGATGGACCATTTGAAGCGACGCACGTTCTCCGATTGGGTTCTGGAGAAGTTGCGCCAAGATGAAGAATTTCATCGCAAAATCATCTTCAGGGACGAAGCTCATTTTTGGCTCAATGGGCTCGTCAATAAGCAAAATATGCGTTATTGGTCGGGTGAAAACCCACATGTGCTTCATGAATCATCCCTTCATCCACAAAAAATAACTGTTTGGTGCGGTTTGCATGCCGGCGGCGTTATTGGGCCATATTTTTTCGTCGACGATAACGATCGTCACGTTACTGTGAATCGTCAGCGTTATCGCGCCATGATCACCGATTATTTTTGGCCCGAATTGGAAGATATGGACTTGGACGACATGTGGTTTCAACAGGATGGTGCCACAAGCCACACAGAACACGCTACAATCGATTTATTGAAGAGTAAGTATAGTGAGCGTGTTATCTTAAGACATGGGCCAGTTGATTGGCCGCCTCGTTCGTGCGATTTAACGCCGCTTGACTATTTTTTGTGGGGCTTCGTTAAGTCATTGGTTTACGCCAACACACCGACGACGTTGGTTAGCTCAGAGCCAACATTGAACGCGAAATAGCGGCCGTTTCGCCCGAAATGTGTGGCCGAGTCGTTGAAAATTGGGTCGTTGCAAACGTGCCCTCGGTGGCCATGAAACGAATGTTTTAATTGCATTTTTGAAATATCTCAAATGGTTTGCCTTTTATTTAAAAAAAAAGTTGTCAAGTCGTTATTAGAAAACCCTATATATACCCGCGAAAGCTGCTTTATTGTAGTGAAAATGCCCAACGAGTTTCCTCCTTTTTAAGTGCACATTCAATTTTACTCATTAGAAGTAATTTCGCAACATTTTCCACGTTGGTATGCACTTTTGTAAATATGCAACTCGACCATGCTTTTCAATAGGAAACAGTCTGACTGGTTGATAAGTCTAAAACTGTTAGCTTACGAGTAATTATCATTGCCAATTTTTGGTAGCTACAAATGATATTTTCATGATTAACTAGCGGTTTGGTACAATATAGACCACTGTCAGGCTGGTAGTGAAGACTTAGATCAGAGTTGGCAGCAACTGGTTTATACTTTTTTACAGTCAAATTGGAAATATACCATTGATAGCGGACGACGTCAAGTAATAAAAACACACAGTAGCGTATTTAATAGTTTCATCGGCATAGTTAATACCAACTGCGGCGAGTTAATGGGTTGTATGCCGGCTTTGATCTGGTTAGCTTGAAAGTGTGTTTCGAGCATGAGACTGAGATATCTGCTTTCGACTTGGTGCAGGTGACATCAAATCCTTTATTTTATTTTTTTTATTTATTTATTCAAAATTCCATTTTATGCCATGGTTATAAAAATAGTGTTAAATGCCACATCTGTGTGATTTTAGACATTTTAAAATATGAGATGACCCTCCCAAAAAATTTCAAAGATTAGTATTGATTAAGGAGAATCGAAAGATAACACACATATTTAATTTAAAGTATTAAACAGTCTATAAGATAAACTTAAAAATTAGTTTACACCAATTAGTTAATAAGAAGAGATTCTATGTCCACGAAGTTGAACTTGATAAGCTAACTTTTTATAAGTTTAATGAAAAATTCCAAGGTGAAGTGATTGTTCTTAAAGAGTGAAGAAGTTTGTTGAATAGACGATGAGACGAAATTACGATATACAGAAGATATATACAGAAGAATGGAAAGGAGGAAAAGATGAATACATAGTACAAAAAGTTACCACATAGATTATATTGTAGTTTTAAACCAATCAGATGTTACGATTGCCAGATGACGATCAGTAAGAATTTTTAAGTCGCAGAACAAAAGGTAACGAGTACGTCACACAGGTTCATGGCATAATTTCCGAAGGATATATATCTGTAGGTTCAATAAAGAATTAACTCTTTTTTTTTAAAGTACATCCCCAGCAACCAACAATTTTTAACAATAAATTTAAATATTATTACGCAGTTAAAAGAAATGCCTAAGTGTGCAGCGAAAATAATTCCTCAAAGCTCCTACATATTTCGTTAAGTTCATTCTTGTGGTACGATAATCCCCACGCATTTTAATTCATTCATATTTTCGATTCGAAAATATTTATCACTGCAGATAAGGCTGCCATTAACGGTAGGATGAGGTAAGCAAGCCATACTTACAATTGCTTATTCTAGTCCATAAACGTAAACTTTAATACATGGGCTGAAAAGTCTAAGAGAGAGCACCACTTGAATTAAATCCATACCATTTTCAGTTAGTACCAACCTTCAAAAGATACGTGTATAAATTTGACAGCTGTCGGACGATTAGTTCTCGAGATATAGCGTTGTGAGTGAAGCAACTTTTGTTATTGTGAATAAAATGGATTCAATGCAATTTCGTGTGTTGATTTATCATTGCTTTTTGATGGAAAAAAATGCAGCCGAAATGGGATAAATGTTACCCGGACTCTGCACCAGCCGAACGAACTATTCGCAAGTGGATTTAAAAATTTAAGAGTGGTCATACAAGCACCGAAGACGATGCACGCAGTGGACATCCAAAAGAGGCTGTTTCAGATGAAAACATAAAAAAAGTCCACAAAATGATTACGAATGACCGTAAAGTGAAGTTGATCGAGATAGCTGAGGCTCTGAAGATATCAAAAGAGCGTGTTGGACATGAATATTTGGACATGCGAAAGCTCTGTTGAAAGTGGGTGCCGCGTTTGCCCACAGTCGACCAAAAACAACAACGTGCTGATGATTCAGAGTGTTTAAAGCTGTTCAACTGAAATAAAGCCGAATTTTTGCGTCGGTATGTGAAAATGGATCCATCACTTCACACCAGAGTCAAGTCGGCAGTCAGCTGAGTGGCGACGAACCTCTTCCAACACGACCAAAAACTCAACAGTCGGCTGGCAAGTTTATGGCATCCGTATTTTGGGATACACATGGAAAAATTTTCATCGACTATCTCCAAAAGGGGCAGACTATCAACAGCGACTATTACATTGCGTTATTGGAGCGTTTGAAGGTCGAAATCGCAGAAAAAGAAAGTGCTGTTTCATCAAGACAATGCACCGTGTCACAAGTCGATGAAAACGATGGCAAAATTGAATGAATTCGGCTACGAATTGCTTCCCCACCCACCGTATTCTCCAGATTTTGCCCCCAGCGACTATTTCCTGTTCGCAGACTTTAAAAGAATGCTCGGCGGAAAGAGATTTAAGACTGATGAAGAAGTAATCGCCGAAACAGAGACCTATTTTGAGGCTAAACCGAAATCGTACTACAAAACTGGTATCGAAAGATTGAAAAATCGTTTCAATCAGTGCATCACCCTCGGAAGCAACTATATTGATAAATAAAGTTGAATTTTGCAAAAAAATTGTGTTTTACTATAAAACGACACTGACTTTTCAGCCCATGTGTTAGCTTTAAGACCTAGTGTAGATGATCAACTTAAAAAAACGTAATTTTAAATCTTGGGACTTATAACCAAGTTGTGTTTAGTGAACCAGATTTTTAGAAGATGAAGATCCCAATTTAGGTCGGAAATCAGGTCCCTCAAAAGGTGCGTTTTTTAAAATTTAGTGCAAAAAGAAAATAAATGTAAATGAGGAAGAAAATAGGACCTAAAATAAAGCCTTGAGGTACCCATAGGTCGAAGATAAAAAGATCTGCCCTGACTTCATCAAATTTTCACACTTTGTGACATATTTTTCAGGTACGACCTGAACCAATCTAAAATTTAGCCACGAAATCCTGTTTTTTCAAGTTTACTAGGTGGGGTGAAAAGTAACCTCTTTGACCGCCAGAATGCGCTGCTACTGCAAAAAAGGTTATGGTGCCTTGCAATCCGTTCATATTTAGGCCGACATGCCAAATTTCAGTGCGATACTGTCTTTAGTTTTGTTTTGACAGCTGATTGTTGTTGACGTGTTTGGCATCATGTTGATTATGGACAAAAACGATTTTCGTTCTCTCATAAAACATTATTTTTTGAAAGGCAAAACGTCGAAGGAAACAAAAGATAAGTTTGATAAATATTATGGTGCTAATGCTCCATTAGATAACACCATCAAATATTAGTTTCGAGAGTTTTGTGGTGGCCGCAACTCCACTACCGATCAAGTCCGCAGCAGCAGGCCATCCGATGCGGTTACAGAGGACAATGTCAAAAAAATACATGAAATGGTGTTGGCTGACCGGAAAGTGAAGGAGCGTGAGCTAGCAGATACCACAAAGATTAGTACTGAGCGTACGCGCCATATTTTGGGCAATATTCTGCATATGAAAAAGTTATCCTGCCGCTGGGTGCCGCGTATATTGACTCCTGACCAAAAACACGAACGCGAGAGCACTTCGAAAGAGTGTTTGGACTTGCTGATGCGGAATCTGGCGGACTTTTGGCGTCGATTGGTAACTGTTGAACACCAGAGAACAGAATGAGTGCCCGGCAATGGACTGAAGCCGGCACAAGTGCTCCGAAGCGTCCGAGGGAAGCTCGATGGGTCGAAAAGGTTATGACGTCGGTTTTCTGGGATTGTCATGGCATTCTCTTCGTGGATTACCTCGAAAAGGAAAAACCATCAACAGCGAGTATTACTGTGCATTATTGGAGCGATTGAAGGCCGAAGGAGCGAAAAATTTTGTTTTTGCAAGAGAATGCACCGGCGCACAAGAGCGTCGCAACCATTGCAAAAATCAATGACTTACAGCTCCAATTGCTGTCGCATCCACCGGATTCTTCCGATTTGGTCAAAAGATGGCTCATCAAAAAAAAAAAATCAGCTCCACGTGAGGAAATCATCGTCGCCACGGAAGAGACCTTCCGGAAAATTACTTTTTGGACGGGATCAAGAAGTTTAAAAATCGCTGGAATAAGTGTATATTGGGACTATATTGAATGAAATAGAAAAACATTTAAAAAAAAAATATTTTTCATTCCCAAGGTTACTTTCCACTCCACCTAGTATTGAGTAAAACAAGTTGATCAACCATATTAAATGCGCTTTAGTGATATCAATAAATAAACCAGCAGTGACATTTTTATCATAGAGTTTAGCTATTACTTCGACACAAAACTGTAGAAGTACATTTACGGTTGATTTATCTTTTGGAAAGCCAAATTGAGATGGAGTGAAAAACTTAGATTTTTAAGGATAATTCATTATCGTGTTTTTAACAAGTCTTTCAAAGATCTTACTTACAGCTGAGAGAAGAGAAAAAGGTCAATAATTACACATTTCTTAAGTAAAACTCTTTTTATTTAAGGGAACGGCTTTTTCATACTTGAGCTCTTTTGGAGTAACATAGTGTTCGGTAATCATAAAATTAAGAACACATTTCTTACAGTTACTGAATGAACTATTAGTAGTTCTAGTGTTTCGCAAGCGTCCATAAATATGGTCTAAAAAACGACTTGAAACAAGTCAAGTGGGTTAATTGACAAAGCTTACTAAACTATGCGATGATAAGAATGCCGTACAGCTCAAGCTCAATTAAAATATTAATATTAAGATTCCCCAATATAATTACATTTATTGTAATTGTAATTGTAATTTTTTGTAATTTATAGTAGTAAGGACTTTGATCAGCCTGTTTGTTTTACTTTTCCTTTTGAAAAAGTCTTTATAAGAATCACTCTTCTAAATTCCAAAGAGATTCTTACATTATTTTTGATTTGTTTTGCAAAGATTCATGGAATTCTTAGGTAACATGTTAAGAAGATTTCTGTTTCCTTTATGGAGTCGCTCCAGGTTGGCATTCCACTATGGAGTGGTCAATTTGAGGGAGTTTTTCCTCTTCAAATATCATAATTTAGTGGGGGCATAATTTTAAGCTAAGGGAGAGTTTAGACTGGGTTTCCTAGCTCATTAAAGTCCATCCATCTAGTTTTTTCGGATTTCTTCTCCTCAGTAAGATCGTTACTTTGTACCTTATGACTACATTATGTCCACCAAACAGTTTCATATGCGGCTTATATTTATTTACGGTTCTTCTATAATGGCCTTGAGACGGCCGAAGAAAGCCTCGCACGCTGCACGCAAGTGGCTCTGCGGTATTTTGGCCCATTCCCGGAGAAGTGCTTGTTTGAGGTGGTCCAAACTTTGGTATTTTTTAGTGCCAACCTTCGCCTTCAAAATACCCAGAGAAATCCAACGGATTTGCATCCGGAGAATTTGCAATCCATTGTGTCGAAGAAATGAAATGTGGAACATTGTTTTTAATCAATCGTGGTTGACGCGCGCTTTGTGAGACGGAGCCGAGTCTTGTTGAAATGTCCACGATCTCCGACCGAAATGATTGTTTGTCCAAGGCTTCAATACTGTCTCTGAGACAGTTTCACGGTATACGATCTCATTAATTTTGACGCCATAGTCCAAAAATACGAGCGGAGAGTGACCATCGGCGGTTATGGCGGCCCAAACCATCACCGTGGGTGCTGCCTGTTTTCTGGTGGCCATCCGAAGGTGTACATTTTCGAAGGACCTCTCTGGTAAGTAAATTCGGTCATTTTGTTTGTTGACATAATGCTCGAAAACAAGTGGCGACTCATCGGAAAAAAATAAAATTCGGCAACTCACCGCTTTCGTGCAAGCGTAGCAACTCCTTCGCTCTTTCGACTCTAACTATTTTCTGTTGCGGTGTAAGATCGTGTGCTTTTTGGAACTTTAATGGCTTGAGCCCAAGTTAATTTTTCAGTATGTGTTGCATCGGTTCCAACGATATGTTGAACTCACGAGCCATTTTTCTTCCACTTCGACGTGGATTTCGACGTTTTTTTATGACCACCTCCATGGCGTTTTGCAACGCTGCCAGTATCACGGTAACGAGCTTTGTTTCGAGATACAAATGATTTATTCATGTTGAGGTGCTGAAGGGCTCTAACGATAGCTACTTGTGGTTTTCCAGCCAAATATAAAGCAATCACACTATCACGTTTGAATTCAATCGCGGATAAAAAATGTTCAACATAACTGAGACGCAAATCCTTTAAAAGACTTGTAAATAATAAAATTATCTGTCATGTGTCAAAATTTGAGCTCACAGTAATGAAAGGTTTGGAAATTATGGCAGTCTGAAGTTGGTTGCAGTTTGAATCAGTCAGGGTGTATTGTTGTCAATGGGAGACTAGTCAACGATTGATTATATTATGATCCATTTATTCAGCTTGATTTAATATACCCTCACAGTTCGACGTTCCCTGTATCCTCTTCTGTCAAGGACTTTGTTTTTTAATATCCTCCTGACCAATTCTTGACTTTTTTTAAAAACACTAATTGGGGTCCATTAAGAATCCAACTTAACTCTAGTTTATCATAGGTGAAGATTCCTATTGAAAGAAATATTTCAACTCCTCTAATATCAATGTAAAAGATCAAAGATACAGTCACATCTCCGTATAAAGTCAATTCAATTCAACTCAACTCAATTCCCTGATACGATACTGATACTGACGAACCAAGTACTGTAAACAGTCAAGAATTTTAAGCCCCCGAATAACACTGTGTTTAGTCATTTGTCCCCTGCATTTACCTCACGAAATATAATCGGCCTACATAGAATTAATATAAATAACAAAAGGTCACATCGTCGAGATTGGATTTCAAATTTTGTGCTTAGAAAATGTCCACGTTCATAAGATGTTACACTTTCGGCCATATACGATTATAACTATTATTGCCGAAGTCTGGAAAAAAATCAAGGAGCTTGCCCATAGTCACAAAAAGGATAAAGGATGTAAACAAATGTTCCAGCAAAAGCCCTAGATAACTTCTGCGAGGATATGAATATCATTCCAAATAATCAGTTTGAATTGAGAAAGGAACATTCGACAAAGCATGCCTTCTTAATTGTATGCGACGACATAGGGCATAAGCTAAGGCAAAAAAAAAAAATAAAAAAAAAAATTGCTGTTGCCTTGGACATAGATGACACTAAGTTCTCCCCCAAGAAGACCTAGGTAGGTTTTCCACCTGGTCAATGTCAATCTATAACTTTATCACTTAAGTCCAATTAATCTCCTCGTCGACTTTATTTTCTGCATGGCAACCTATACCCCAAGTATAGTATTATACGGTCGAAAGTTAAGCTTCCGTTCGCATTGATAAGATAACCCTTAAAGCCAACTCTTCACTTGGTTTTAACAAACGATAAACCCTTGTGCGGCCCCTTCTCGAATATGCCAGCCAAGTGTGGTCTCCTTTTTAGCGTGTATCCCGAATCGAGAACATTCAACGTCATTTTCCTCGATTTTCATTTCGAGGACTATTCTGGCAAAACTGTCTCAAACCTCTTAACCTGAATACCATCGAAAAACACAGAGACGTAGCTGACATTCTCTTCATTCATCGAATGCTGTCTGGTCCAGTGGATTGCGCCTCCCTTTACAATTTTCCTCCAACATGAAGCCTCGTAGGTAACGATGTACTCGTCTATTCTATATTCCAACCCATCGCACCTTTTGTGGTTGCAACAAACCAATCTACGGCATACTTCGTAAGGTCAGCTTAAAACTTCCCGTTTTTGATTTTAAACTGAGCACTTCTCGTCTCAAACTTGATGCCCTCTACCATTCCCTTAGTTCCTTACCCTTACCCACACCAAAATTAAAAAAATTAAAAACAATCTTCTCCAGAGAAAATTATATAAAATAATATCTTTGTAGTTGAAATTCATATTTATGATAAAACATATCTTATCCACATTTAAAACAAATTGCTAAACCGGAATAGATTAATTAATTCGGACTGTTGAAAAAAAAAAAACTGTAATTCTACGAGTATGTATCTCAATAAATAGTCGTATAATTGAAATTGATTTATTACTCGTACATATACGGATGTTGTTTCTATACTGGGATCTTCGATTTCCGTAGTCTGGGATGCGTCCTTAGTTCTTTTTGTTTTTCGCATAGCTTCTTTCCTTCCCTTTTCCTGATTTGGTATCTAGCGAATCTGGTTTTTCATTGCAGCAAGTTTTTGTCTATCTTTAATGCCACCCGTTTTCTTCAGGCGCTTATCATGCTCCCTTCTTAGATAAATCAGCGGTACTGCAGAAACCCTTACACACCAATGAATTCAAAAATTTCATATTAAGCTGCTTAAGCTGTGTTTCTTGTGTTCTTGTGTTTTTTGGACAGTTGGTCTCTCAATTCGACGACGGATAGATAATATTCAAAGTAGATATCTGCACCTCTGAAAGTTCGTTAATACAAACATTTCACTATATTGGAGGTTTACCCTGTAACTAATAGCTGTTGGAGGTATTGCTTGGTGGATACCTGGAGTTAATCAGGTTTATATGTGTAATCCTTTGTGGATTAACCTGATTATCCCCGTCTAAGGATCCTGTACAGTGGCGAATTTTATTTTTTACAAGCTGTCATCCATTCTCATTTGAAGAAGAAAGTCCGCTAAGCGGTTTCTCTCACCGGTAAGAACATTAAAGCATCAGTGTATGGCTTTTTAAAAGTCGCAAAGTCCTCCTTGATAGAGTTTTCATGCGTTAAGAGCGGATTCTAGCAAGGCTGTCTCTATCTTCCTCCTTATAATCACCGATTTTTGATTTAAGACGTTTTACCACGTTAATAGGTTAAGTACAGCTTTAGAAAACTTCTTATGTCGCATCGAATTCGATCCACCTAAACTGTAAATAAATGGGATAGTGGATGCCCGCTTTAAGGATCAAATTGTTGTAGGGATGTGAGACAAACGTCATCATTGACCTTCGTTGAGGTTTTCTTACAATCCACTCTTCGATTTTGTTGCAACCTAGTCGTATTTGATCCATCGCAATAAACTTTTGAAAAACGAATATTCTTGTTTCTAAGGACCAAATTTAATGACCTTCACAGTTATTACAAAGAACCAGAACATTTCGTGTATAAAGCAGATAACTTTTTTATTTTCTTGCTTAATTTTAACAATTTAATTAAGGAAAAAGCCACTAAAAAATACATACAGAACCTATGTATACAAGTATTACATAATATGCTGAACACATACGGCAGTCAATTGTCATCATTCACGACATAAACTTAAACGTCACATGGTTCCAATTTCTTAATTTCTATTTGTTTATTTTCCTTGCGTGATGCGGCTTCATACTATATTTTATAAAAAAAAAAGAATTAATTGCCAACAACAAAGTTTATTGGACTGCAACAATCGAAATATTAACATGAAATTTGACTGTGTGAACACAGCCAACCACCCATCTGACACTCGTAATCGAGTCAATTTCTGATTAAGGCATTTATTTACTAGTTGTACACATACTTATAAGTATGTTCGTATCTGCCCTCTAATTGTCACTTTTTTTAATTTTTTACTGACTAAGTTTTGAAACTGTGCTGATATTTTTAAGTAGTCACTCCATTGACAGAGCGCTTTTTTGTTTGTCAAAATTGCGCTCACGTTCGCATAATCGATTAAAGAATTTTCAATCGTGATCTGTCAATTTATAGTGTGTTTGACATAAGCGCCGCAGTGTATTCCCGTATGCCGTATCCCCTTATACGTTCAAAAGTACTTTGAACTTGTACATCGGTTTATAGCGATCGTGTATGTATTGTATATAAGGCGGATTCGATATGTTCGCATCTGGGTATTTAAATTTTAAAACAGTACCGTTTATGCGTGGAGAAATTCATTTAATGGATGGATTTTATTGTTTGAGACATATATGGTAAAGTGGGTGACGTTTGACGTTTAATGTAGGACGGCAAGTTTGCTGAATTTGAAAGCGACATATCATTACTCTATGAATAGATATTCGTATTTCTTCTATTACTCATCACCTTGTAGAAAGAGTCATTGTTCGGACTATAAGTTTATACAGAGTTCATTATTAAAAAAAAAGTCCACTCGAAAATGCAGCCATTCAAAACGAAACTTCCACTCAGAGTGTCAACGACTTGACATGTCCACAAAAGAAAATATAATTTCGACCATATTAATGTCACTACACATTCACATTATAACAAATACCTATTGTAAAGTGAGACAGACATCTCTGAGTACGGTGTACGGAGTACCAAAATATGTTACGCATGAGTACCAACACTTGTCAGTGACAGTAGTTTCACCATTTATCATTTTCATAGAGCACACACAGCAATTACGTGTTAGATACGTGTAAACTCATATGGTAGGCAGTCGATTGAACGAGATGTCAAACGGATTAGCCTCAAAACATCTACAAGAAAATGCAGAGCATAGTGTATTCCGGGTGGTCAAGCGTGACCAGCAAATTATGACAGTTGCTTGTCAAAACTATGATGATAAAAACACCGGAAAGTTTTTCATCTTTGGTGCAAGCATGTCTGAATGACGGAAGTGCTTGTCCCACTCTCACTCTTCAACTGTCATGAATAGACCCAAACGAAGATGATGGAATACGAGTAGAGCATGTATGAGTGAATAATAATCAAAGGCTTACATCAATCACCATTTGGCTTCTGTCAGTCAGACGGTGCGCTAGGCAATGATGCTAATGCGTCATGTGAATTGTCAGAGTGCGAATGACATTCGATATATAAGTAGAAATTAACACACTAATCCTGCTGAATTTTATGATTGACATTGAACTGTCAATCAATTGGAGGCGAATCTGACTCTAGTTGTTTCGTTATCTACAAGTTGTCAAATATTGACATGGATTTGTTTCGCCAATTTAAAACTGAAATTGATAAGTTTGACAGAAATTATTTTTGAAGTGGATTATGCTTGAATTGAATTGAAACTGATTTTTAGAGCGTTGGAGAACAAGGAAGTATCGTTGAATCATTCATAAGAATAGTCTGTCATATTTAGATTCCTTCAAGAAGTCAATAAGGGTCACAGTCACAGTCACAGAAAGGCGCTAGATGCATTCGAATTTAGAGATTCAGCTAATGCAAACAAGGAGGTCAAGGACAATTTATTTGATTCTATCATTTTTGTAGAGTCATTGAGCTTTTTTTGTTGGTTGGTTGCCTTTTCTCATAAGTACTTGTGTTATTAAACTCATAACGCTAAGCACTTGCCAATAAAGCCATGCACTCAGTTTGTCGTTAGCATTGTCTATTTGCGATTTGCGATTTTCAGTTGATATCAAGTGCCCTGGGCGTAAATTATAATAAATTTCGGTATGTCGATGAATGGCTTGGATATATGGTATTGCCGGATCCTAAATGTAATGTTAAATATTGGGTATGTAATTTAATTCGTGCGGTTTTTTTTTTCAAAATTTGAACGTTTGTTTAAGAAAAACATGTACAATAGTATTATTCACAGTATTGCCTATCTGAAGCTATGACTTTTCCCCATCTTTCTGGCAATTTGTGGATCCCATCCCATAAGAACTGCGCCGACTTGGCAGCCAAGAATGAATCAAGCCAATTTTTGATATTCTGCTCTGATGTGAACCGTATTTCAGTGAGGGCGTTCTGCATCGACCGGAACAAATGGTAGTCAGAAGGGGCAAGGTCTGGGCTATAAGGCGGGTGGGGTAAGACTTCCCATCCACTGTTTTCCAAGTAGTTCTTAACCGGAATAGCAACGTGGGGCCGAGCGTTTTCATGATGGAAAATTATTGTCTCGTGTCTGGTCGGATATTTCGGGCGTATTTCGGCTACTGCTCTCTTCAAACGGATTAATTGTGTTCGATAGCGTTGTCCATTGATGTTTTCACCCGGTTTTAGCAGCTCATAATACATCACACCCATCAGATCATTACCTTTGCGTCATGGATATTTGGCTTTGCCGTTGATTTGGCTGGTTGGCCGGGTTTCACATATGATTTTTTGCGCTTGGGGTTGTCGTAATGGATCCATTTTTCACCACCAGTAACAATCCGATGCAAAAATGACTTCCTTTTGTGGCGTCCCAGCAGCATTTCGGACATGCAAGACCGCCTTTCGACGTCTCTCGGCTTGAGTTCATGTGGAACCCAATTTTCTTGCTTTTGAATATATCCAGCTGCTTTTAAACGTTTTGAAATGGCTACTTGAGTGACATCCAAAGATTCTGCGAGCTCTTCTTGTGTTTGGTAACAATCTTCATAGAGTAATGCTTCCAGTTCTTCATCTTCAAACTTTTTTGGCTGCCCAGGATGTTCATTGTCTTCCAAGCCAAAATCACCACTTTTAAATCGTGCAAACCACTTTTGGCACATTCGCTCAGCTAGCGCATGTTCACCATAAACTTTCACCAAAATACGATGACTTTCGGCAGCAGTTTTCTTCATAATAAAGTAATGAAGTAGAACTCCCCGCAAAAACACTTTTTCAGGCACAAAGTTCGACATACTTGAGTGAAGAAAAATTATTGTTGTTTACGCTTCAAATGAATGACATACAATGACAGTATGTCATTGTGACATGGAATAATAACAATAGAATAATACAAGTTACGCCATCTCTTAGCAATTAAGTTATAGTCCCAATATATACGAATATTGTCGTGACATATAACTTGCTTATTGTTAAGAGTCTTTTTAGGTGTAGTGGGGAATTAGTTACTACTTGTTTGCAATTGAGAAGAAGTGGACTATAGTTTCTAGTAGCGTCATCGAATATATTTTGAACGTATCTTCAACCGAAAAGTATTTAGATATTAGAGTATTCGAGCTGGGTCAATTTTGTTCGAATAAAATGTGAGGTATTAATTTGTAGACATTGGAAAAAATCTGCGGATACTTGGATGATGTATACAAAATGATGTCTTCGGCGTTAGCAACAACCCTGCGTCGGGTGTTCTCTGTTTTCAGTGGGAATTTGTTGAAAAAGTAGTCCAGAACGATGAAATTCTTAACAGAGATGTACTTTTTCTGGATTTTCTGGCATTCACGTAATACAGACACAAGGTATTCCAAATTGGGTATTGTATATGAAAGAATTTATATAGTTAAAATATTATTTCGAGCGATGAGGCACATTTTCATCTTCAAGACTATGTTAAGAAGCATTTAAAGCTTAGAAAATCCACGAATGATTGTCGAGACGGCTCTCTATCCACAACGTGTTACTGTTTTGTGCGGCTTTTGACTAGGAATTAAGATCCGCAACAAGCGGACTGGGTTATTACCATGAATGGATAGGATTATTGAACCAAGATTATTGAATTTTTATAGCCAAAACTTGAAGGTATGGATGCGGGCGGTGTTAATTTGTAGCGACACTTTGAGAGAAAAATTTTCTGGTCGAAACATTTCTCAAATTGGCCGCTTATGATTATGATTATGCTTCATCAAATCAACTGGTGCCACTTTAAATGGATCAACAAAGAGTACGTTGACTTCAGCAGCTTGGCTTGGATATTACTATTACTCTTTTCGAGGCGCTGCGTTGGATGGAACTGGTGTTTGGTATTAACCACTTTGAATGGTTTATATTGGCTGAAAGCGAAATGCTGATCATTATTGTAATTTAATAGTCTGCAGAAGTAGTACTTCCGAATTTTCAGCATCGATCACATACCTGATTATTAACACATCGTGGTAAAGCCTTCCTTTGGCGTCAAATTCCCACCAATATACGCACTGTATTAGTCTATATCTCTGTACCGGTTTTTAAACTTGTTTTGTCCGGCCCAAACGTGCGCGGTTTTTGGATGGCTCGTTCTGTTTCGTTGATATTTTCTTCATCACTATTTTTTTTCCACATCCTAAGTAGACGCTCAAGAAGCCCTAAATGATCCGAACTTGAAAAATATCGTTTATCTAACCAGATTTCATTATTGACCTAATCTGGCGAATTCATTCTCTGAGTTTGCAGTGACATTTCACCATACTGCCAAGCTAGGGGCGTTATAATCCACGATTCTCCTTGCCTGGTTATGACTAGCTATGGCAGAGTTGAAGACATGTTTGTATTTGTGCAAATCGAAGTAATGAAGTCAAATGGAGCCACGAAATTGTGCTTTGTTTCATAGATTGCTCTTTCGATTTTGGGGCGAGCGCGGTCATTCTAGTGTGTACTGAATGATCGTCTCAGACAAAGCATAACTTACATAGAACTAGCTCAAAAGTCGCTTATGCTGATATCTTGAAAAGCAAGTGGCATGTAGAATAAGGATATCTACTTGGATAGTTTGATGGATCTTCGTGTTTTACGCTGACTTAATCTAGTGATGAAATGTGTATATACTCGTATAGAACCTTCCCATTCAATGACCCATGTTATCAAGCAATTTGGTGGTATTCATCGAAAATTATAAGGAAATAAATTGCAGTAGAATGAGACAATCCGTACCGCTCGCAAAGTTGTCAAGTGAAAAGAACGTTGACAATTGTTGGATGACTTTAAGGCGATTAATATTAATAAATTTAAGGCGGTCATAGGGTGAGATTTGATAAATCTCCGTTGAACAGCCTTCATTCGTTTGGCATGGATATATTATAGTGTGAATAACATATTCAAGATTAGGCCTAACATAGGTGATGGAAAGGGTTTTGCAAATTCTTTTGACCAACGTCTAACAGAACCGAAACTTAAGTTGGCTCTAGCAATGATGTTTTATGTATGGGAACGAAAGTTGAGTTAAATTAAATTTCAATTGAGTTCACAAATGTAGGCGATCCACCAAGACCAGGGGAGTACAAACCCTTAGGTTGGTCGATTTTATCGAGAACTGTAGTTATAGGTGGTAACGCGGTGAAGGGGGTAGGTTCTTGAACTACTCTGCAAGAGCATCTGGATTCAAAACTTGTCCAATGCCAAAAGCATAAAAAGTAGTTTACTCTTCTGATGTCACAACGGTTCTGGAAAGCAAGTAAGTATTGGGTATGTAATTTAATTCGTGCGGTTTTTTTTTTCAAAATTTGAACGTATATTTAAGAAAAACATGTACAATAGTATTATTCAAAGTATTGCCTATCTAAATCTATGACTTCTTCCCATCTTTCTTTCAATTTTTGGATCCCATCCGGCCGGCTTGGCAGCCAAGAATGAATCAAGTCAATTTTTGATATTCTGCTCTGATGTGAACCGTATTTCAGTGAGGGCGTTCTGCATCGACCGGAACAAATGGTAGTCAGAAGGGGCAAGGTCTGGGCTATAAGGCGGGTGGGGTAGGACTTCCCATCCACTGTTTTCCAGTTAGTTTTTAACCGGAATAGCCGAGCGTTGTCATGATGGAAAATTATTGCCTCGTGTCTGGTCGCATATTTCGGGCGTTTTTTGGCTACTGCTCTCTTCAAACGGATTAATTGTGTTCAGTAGCGTTGTCCATTGATGATTTCACCAGGTTTTAGCAGCTCATAATATAGCACACCCATCTGATCCCACCGAATACAGATCATTATCTTCGTGCCATGGATATTCGGCTTTGCCGTTGATTTGGCTGGTTGGCCGGGTTTCACATCTGATTTTTTACACTTAGGGTTGTCGTAATGGATCCATTTTTCATCACCAGTAACAATTCGATGCAAAAATGACTTCCTTTTGTGGCGTTCCAGCAGCATTTCAGACATGCAAGACCGCCTATTGCTTTTAAACGTTTTAAAATGGCTGCTTGAGTGACACCCAAAGATTCTGCGAGCTCTTCTTGTGTTTGGCAACAATCTTCATAGAGTAATGCTTCCAGTTCTTCATCTCCAAACTTTTTTGGCTGCCCAGGACGTTCATCGTCTTCCAAGCCAAAATCACCACTTTTAAATCGTGCAAACCACTTTTGGCACGTTCGCTCAGCTAGCGCATGTTCACCATAAACTTCCACCAAAATGTGATGACTTTCGGCAGCAGTTTTCTTCATATTGAAGTAATGAAGAAGAACTCCCCACAAAAACACTTTTTCAGGCACAAAGTTCGACATATTTGAGTGAAAAAAAATTATTGTTGTTTACGCTTCAAATGAATGACATGACAGTAGCTTTCCAACGCATGTTCCAATGGAATAATAACAATGGAATAATACAAGTTACGCCATCTCTTAGCAAACCGCACGAATTAAGTTATAGACCCAATAGTAAACGGGACTTTCGCTCTCTCGCCATTAAGAGTCGGCAAAAATACGTAAGTCCCAACTCACTGTGCACAAATGACGAGGTGAAAAGCACATTGAATGGGAGCGACGAGACTAGGCCCTCGTTCACCATAGTGCGTCGCGGCAAAGTTTTTTATTTTCATAGCTCCTATACGAGTGTGGATCAATAAATTCGTGACTTTTAGAATTTTCCGCGTTGCAATTTAAAAAGTAACACTCCCCCCGTCAACTTCGAGTACGATACGCTAGTCAAGCAAAATGTGTCATTTATTTTAGTCCGTGAAGGCAGACAACCATGTGTTTTCTGGCGAAAATGAAAAGAAAGTGTGTTCGGCGTTGTTCAACCCAATCAAGTTGTTTTTTCTCGGGACAACAATGATGATATTTAAGGACAAGGTACCAAGGCTGTTCTGAATGCGTATGTCTGCCACAAATAATCAGGGGAAGTCTAAGTTAAGTTAATTCGGATACTCTGAAAGCTGTTCGAATATTAAGTAGCGATGTAGAGTACACATTGCTTGTTAGAAATGGTCGATTCCTGATAAATGCAACCACCGAAATACTATATGAGAGCCCCTTTATACTAGTTGAGATTTGACAAAGCTATTGATTCGTTTCGGAGAAATGTTTATAAGAGTTGAAAGGTCTTGATTCGTATAGGAAAGGTTGCAGCCAGCAAATGTAGAAGAAAATCATTTCTCTGTATCACATATAGCCTACACAGACTTTAAACTATAATTAAAATACATTTTCTTTAATTTCTTTCATCAATCATTGTAAGAAGAGTTTTATAGACGGTAACTTAGGGAAATTACAATTTTAATTTTTCTATTGACACAAATTCCAATCCATTTCAGTGGTATGAACAGTTTTATATTGTTTTTTTTGTTTTTTAATAAATTAAAAGCTAACAAACGTTGAAATTGCTCCCAAGCTCCACTCTGATTGATGACAATCCAATGTCAGACGACCAATTTACGTCCATCAGCGAACATATGTTATGTATTTCCTTGATGAGTTTTGTCGCCTTATATTCGAATACAAAGCTCACGCAAAATCTTAATATTCTTAAATGCTTTTATTAAAATTCCTACTGATCGAGTACTATAAGCATAGAATTCCGGAGCAGATTTATGCCGCCCAACATTCATCATCGGTTTTCTATTCGCAGCCAAAGGCATAGCCGCGCACTGAAAGAGCAAGGTTATCATAAACTCCAACGCATTTGTTGAGGTTAAATTCGAGATACACATCCAATATGCCGCTGACGTAATATACTGTCAAAGTGAATTTATTCTTTATTTCATTATTACAGAACATTTCTCCTTTTACAGAATAGGGGAATACGAACAGAACGTGCTCTGTGTTTGTTTATTGGCGCCCATTGTGAATGAAACTGAAACCGTCTAATCAGTCCCTAATTCAGGGAACCTATTCAAAGAGATTTGGGGGAGCATTTGTTCTAATCAAATGTCATGGAAAGTTCATCGCTGATTTTTGGGTCACCATGTGAAGTGTATTCCATAATTCAAGCGCTGAAAAGATATTTGTCATCACGGGGTTTGGTGTTAATCTTTTTTTTTTTTTTTTTTGGTTTCTGGTTTTTTGTTTCGGTTGTGTTGATGGATAAATCGCATGTAACCGATGGTTTTGGGTGTTACGAAAGAGAACGCCTTTGTCGTTAGGACGATAATTGATTGACAATAAATAATTTTCTTTTTACTAGATTGTAAGTCAAATATATTATCTTTGGTACAAGTTTGATTGTTGTTGTAGTATTTTGGAACATGTGAGTGGTTGGATTAAATTTCATTTGATTAAGAGCAAATTTGACCATAGCCTTTATCTATATATAGCGCACAAGGTGCCGGTATAACTCCCACACTATTTACGGCCTCTGCGGATGTTTTGAGGAATGATTATAATTTTTTTAGGTTAACAGGAAATTAAATGAAAAAAAAACAAGCACTGTGCATGGCCTACATAAACAAATTATCCCACCACTTGCCAATAAATCCGCAAACAAATAAATAAAAGATTTTTGTTCGAAAATGAATGAATTTTCGCGCCAGATTGCTCACTACACTGCCACATGGGCTTCATAAACAAATGGTTTAAAAAAAGAACTTAAAAATGTTGATCCGAAAATTAAGATTAAGCGCTTTTTGAAAGGTACATTGAGGGCTAACAATGATGGATATTTAACCTTAGTTAAGGGAAATTGATCTGACTATGTTTGAGAAACGTATGATCGAGGAAAATGCGAGGACAGAATCACAGACGTTGCTGAGGATATGAAAAAAACACTCTTGCAAGCCGTTTAAATGCGTGGATGATTTAAACTCGCCCATCTGATAGAAGTGAAGGAATGATAGAAATACCTAAACTAAAAGAATAATTAGTCTGCTGGACCGGACAAACTACCTGCCGAGTTATTAGGACAGTAGCAGTATGACAATGACTAATGAATAGAACCTCAACATTGTTTTCCCGGTCCACAAGAAATGAGACCCCATGCTGCGGCAACTATAGAAGCATCAGTCTTCTTATCATCGCGTGAAATGTCACGCGATTTACACTACGGCATATATAAAAGAAAACTCTAGCTGTCCAGATCGATAATCCCCACATTTTTCTTGACTCGAAGGCCGCATATAAAAGCTTCTGTAAATATATGGGCTGAAAAGTTCATGCCGTTTCTAAGAGCGGGCACCACTTGAATTAAATCCATACCATTTTCAGTTAGTACCAACCTTCAAAAGATACGTGTATGATATGACAGCTGTCGGACGATTAGTTCTCGAGATATAGCGTTGTGAGTGAAGCAACTTTTGTTATTGTGAAAAAAATGGATTCAAAGCAATTTCGTGTGTTGAGTTACCATTGCTTTTTGATGGGAAAAAATTCAGCCGATGCAAAGAAATGACTTTGCAGCTTGTGCTCGTGCAGCAGCCGAGCAAACCATTCGCAAGTGGATTAAAAAATGTAAAAGTGGTCATACAAGCACCGAAGATGATGCACGCAGTGGATCTAAAAGAGGCTGTTTCAGATGAAAACATCAAAAAAGTCCACAAAATGACTACGAATGACCGTAAAGTGAAGTTGATCGAGATAGCTGAAGCTCTGAAGATATCAAAAGAGAGTGTTGGATATATCATACACGAATATTTGGACATGCGAAAGTTCTGTTCAAAGTGGGTGCCGCGTTTGCTCACAGTCGACCAAAAACAACAACGTGTTGATGATTCAGAGGAGTGTTTAAAGCTGTTCAACCGCAATAAAGCCGAATTTTTGTGTCGGTATGTGGCAATGGAAACTTGGCTATATCACTTCACACCAGAGTCAAGTCGGCAGTCAGCTGAGTGGCGAGCAGGCGACGAACCTCGTCCAAAAAGACCAAAAACTCAACAGTCGGCTGGCAAGGTTTTGGCATCCGTATTTTCGGATACACATGGAATAATTTTCATCGACTATCTCCAAAAGGGGCAGAATATCAACAGCGACTATTACATTGTGTTGTTGGAGCGTTTGAAGGACGAAGTCGCAGAAAAACGGCCGCATTTGAAGAAAAAGAAAGTGCTGTTTCATCAAGACAATGCACCGTGTCACAAGTCGATGAAAACGATGGCAAAATTGAATGAATTCGGCTACGAAATGCTTCCCCACCCACCGTATTCTCCAGATTTGGCCCCCAGCGACTATATCCTGTTCGCAGACCTCAAAAGAATGCTCACCGGAAAGAGATTTAAGAACGATGAAGAAATAATCTCCGAAACAGAGGCTAAACCGAAATCGCACTACAAAACTGGTGTCGAAAGATTGAAAAATCGTTTCAATCAGTTTATCGCTCTCGAAGGTAACTATATTGATAAATAAAGTTGAATCTTGCAAAAATGTTGTGTTTTACTATAAAACGGCACTGACTTTTCAGCCTATGTGTTATAGTCTAATCATGATATTCTTACCAAACCTGTGGAGAATGATGACGAAGAATGCTCGCGAGCAGTCTTTATGTGACTAAAAAATGTACGATATCAAAAAAATATTTAGACAAGACGATGCATTTTTTAACATCATACGAGGTCGGTCCCAGAGTTACCCGGCCTGACAAAAACATGGCGGTAGTTGTTAGAAAATATGTATTGGAAAGCACGCAGTCTATAAAGCATGTGGGATTTGAAAGCGCCACATTGTCTAGTATTTTTTTGGCAGCCATCACTAGTGAACCTTGTCAGTGAATTTGTGAAAATGGAGAAAATGTGTCATCGTTATGTGATACAATACTTTTATTTGAAAGGCCTCAGCCTGCTCCTTCGTTTACAACAGTAAAATTTTGGGTTGCTTAGTTTAAACGAGGCTGTACTAGCTGCTAAGACGAGCATTGCAGTGGTCGACCAAATGAGGTGACGACTCCAGAAATGGTCAAGAAAATCCACAAAGTGAAGAAAGTGCGCAAGCTAGCAGACATTGTAGGCATTTCAAAAAGTCCATGTTCATTTGAAAATTTGGACATGAGAAAGCTGTGTGCGAGATGGGTGCCGCGTTTGCTCACACTCGAGCAAAATCAGTGTCGTGAAAATGTTTCAATTGAGTGTTAAGCGAAGTTTCAAAGCAACAAAGCAGAATTTTTGCGCCGTTTCATAACAATGGATGAAACATGGGTCCATCACTTTACACCCGAGACAAAAGAACAATCAAATCAATGGATTCAAAAGGGAGAACCGGCTCCAAAGAAGGCGAAGACCGTTTCATCTGCAGGCAAGGTCATGGCGTCGATTTTTTGGGATGCACGTGAGATAATTTTCATTGACTATCTTGAAAAAGGAAAAACTATCAACGGCCAGTATTATGCGAACTTGTTGCAACGTTTGAGCGAAGAAATCAAGCAAAAACGGCAGCATTTGGCTAAGAAGAAAGTGTTGTTTCATCAAGACAATGCACCAGCTCACAAATTCGTTATTGCAATGGCCAAAATTAAAGTTTGAATTGCTAACTCATACACTCATGACTCAGTGGAAAAAGATTTTCCAACGATGAAGAAGTGATGTCGGTAGTAAATGGCTATTTTGAGGAGCAAGACAGCAAGACAGATTATGTTAAAAAATAAATAAATTTTTTTCAAAAATTTTTGTGGTTTCTTTGTTGGGTCGGGTACTTCTCGGACTGCCATCGTACTTACTTATTAACGCTACTATCCGGGGATTTCGATTCATGCACAAAGGGACAACTTGTACTTAGATAGGATGCACAACAGGCAAGGACCTCAACTTACTGGAACAACACTACTGAAGGTAATTACCCAAAAAAACTGCAATAGCTGAAGAGGTTTATGATAAAGTTTAAAAATGCTACTTTCCGGAATGCTTATAAAAATGTTTGCTGTAGTCTATTGTTTTCAGCTGCTTTGTCAAGTACACCAGAGTACACCATAAAATTGGTCGCAAGCAGTTTTTGGAACTGCCGACTATGTGGAATAACTTTTTCTATGTCAGCGCCGATCATTCATTCTTTTATCAACTAGCTATACTGTATAATCCCCTACAGTTAACTGCCTTAAATTGCACTTATTTGGCTGGATGAACTTCATAACAGGGGTAACAAACTGAGTGAGGTATTAGTACCAACCCATCACAGTGCCAAGTGCATTCCTGAAAAAAAAAAAACACGGTAAAGGGTTGGGCATCTCTTGTTGACATGATCGGTTGCCATTATGAGGCATTACGAGGATGGAACACAAGATAATGCAAGAGCATTTGCGAGCACGTTTCCTTCAATTTCTTTATAAATCTCGTGCAACTATTGGGTATGTAATTTAATTCGTGCGGTTTTTTTTTTCAAAATTTGAACGTTTATTTAAGAAAAACATGTACATGAACCGTATTTCAGTGAGTACGTTCTGCATCGACCGGAACAAATGGTAGTCAGAAGGGGCAAGGTATGGGCTATAAGGCGGATGGAGTAGGACTTACCATCCACTGTTGTCATGATGGAAAATTATTGCCTCGTGTCTGGTCGCATATTTCGGGCGTTTTTTGGCTACTGCTTTCTTCAAACGGATTAATTGTGTTCGATAGCGTTGTCCATTGATGGTTTCACCCGGTTTTAGCAGCTCATAATACAGCACACCCATCTGATCCCACCAAATACAGATCATTACCTTTGCGTCATGGATATTTGGCTTTGCCGTTGATTTGGCTGGTTGGCCGGGTTTCACATATGATTTGGATCCATTTTTCACCACCAGTAACAATCCGATGCAAAAATGACTTCCTTTTGTGGCGTTCCAGCAGCATTTCGGACATGCAAAACCGCCTTTCGACGTCTCTCGGCTTGAGTTGATGTGGAACCCAATTTTTTTGCTTTTGAAATGGCTGCTTGAGTGACATCCAAAGATTCTGCGAGCTCTTCTTGTGTTTGGCAACAATCTTCATAGAGTAATGCTTCCAGTTCTTCATCTTCAAACTTTTTTGGCTGCCCAGGATGTTCATCGTCTTCCAAGCCAAAATCACCACTTTTAAATCGTGCAAACCACTTTTGGCACATTCGCTCAGCTAGCGCATGTTCACCATAAACTTTCACCAAAATACGATGATTTTCGGCAGCAGTTTTCTTCATAATAAAGTAATGAAGTAGAACTTCCCGTAAAAACACTTTTTCAGGCACAAAGTTCGACATACTTGAGTGAAGAAAAATTATTGTTGTTTACGCTTCAAATGAATGACATATACTGAAATGACGTACAATGACAGTAGCTTTCCAACGCATGTTCCGATGGAATAATAATAAAAGTTACGCCATCTCTTAGCAAATCGCACGAATTAATAATTAAATATAGATCCAATAGAACTAGGTAAGGAATAATAGTGGCGATGCTCTCAGAACGTCGTCAGAATTCACGGCCATACTGTGCTAGGTTTCAGAAATTGTTCGTAAAAACAATATTTTTTTTTATTATTTACAACTTTAATATAGTGATATGTATTGTTAACAATTTCAATTAAATATTGTGCGTCGCTAGCTAGAACTGTTTTCCATATTTCTGGCAAAGCAGGAATACCGTTTCGGTAAAAGTGTTTATCTTTTGGGACTATTATTATTCACAGGCGGAAAAATGACGCTCAACCTCTCTTGGCTCCAAATCATAAGGAACCCAAGTGCACGTTGTTTCACTTAAAGCAGCATATCCGCAGACTTTTTGTAGCTCTCTCTCTTCAGCCGCCGTTTCATTCTTCGAATGAAAGAAGAAAATCACTTCCCACAAATGACGATTATTTGGCACAAAATCAGATATTTTCACACAACCAAAAGTTCTTACCTTCTCTTACGAAAGAAGAATAAACTCTTTAAAGGGAAGCATATTGTACGGTCTTTGAGATACTGGATACGTAGAAATTTGGGGGTATTATGAGGCAGAATATTCATCAAACTCCTGACATTACTGCGAAGTGAATAATCTGTAGGACCATGCACTCAGCCCTGAGGCACACCAATTTGCACATCCTATTTTATCTCCAACATGAGACCTCTTAAATATCGCATTGACATCTTATGAAGAAGGAGATTATTATCTACAGTGGCAGTCAACTTTCTAAAATCCATGCTCTTAACAACAAAGCTGCAAAAATTCAAAAGCGCGTTTTCCGTAGATCTCCCAATTCCGTAGCCATATTGATGTGATGTGATGTGCTAATACGTCGGCAATATTAACAGATAAAAAAGCTGTTTCGCTGTTCTATTGGGTTTTCTAATAATGACTTGACAACTTTTTTTTTAAAATAAAAGGCAAACCATTTGAGATATTTCAAAAAATTTATTATTGGCTTGAAGTACAATCAAAACATTTATGAATGGAACTCGACTTCGTTCATATTGCCACCGCGGGCACGTTTGCAGCGGTCGTTTCGTTGGACAGAATTTTTAATGACTCGACCACACATTTCGGCCGAAACGTCCGCTATTTCGTAATCAATGTTGACTCTGAGCTCTTCTAACGTCGTTGGCGTGTTGGCATAAACCAATGACTTAACGTAGCCCCACAGAAAATAGTCAAGCGGCGTTAAATAGCAAGAACGAGGCGGCCAATCGACTGGGCCATGTCTTGAGATAACGCGCTCATCATAGTTACTCTTCAATAAATCGATTGTAGCGTGTGCTGTGTGGCTTGTGGCACCATCCTGTTGAAACCACATGTCGTCCAAGTCTATATCTTCCAATTCGGGCCAAAAATAGTCGGTGATCATGGCGCGAAAAAGCTGACCATTCACAGTAACGTGACGATCGTTATCGTCGACGAAAAAATATGGCCCAATAACGCCGCCGGCATGCAAACCGCACCAAACAGTTATTTTTTGTGGATGAAGTGGTGATTCATGAAGCACATGTGGGTTTTCACCCGACCAATAACACATATTTTGTTTATTGACGAACCCATTGAGCCAAAAATGAGCTTCGTCACTGAAGATGATTTTACAACTCCGAATATCTGTAGACAGTGACAGTTCGATGATTAGTGAAAGAGTGCGTCCACAAAGTTGTCAAGTCTCTATTGGAAAACCCTATATATATATATCCAGCAGATATAAGCTCAAAAAAAGGAAACGGTCAAGAGCCCTTACCCTAAGAAAACTACTTTTTGTACAGGGGTTACAGATGATGTAAAAGACTGCTTCTTTTAGAGAGTTATTGGAAGTGTTTATAAAAAAAAAAATTATTAAAATGTTTCGCTGTATCAACAGGAATATCTACACAACACCATTATAGTTAATACAAGAAGGTGCATGATATGAAAGTTTTCTATTAATAGGTTTACTGACGATATTCCATTATGGAGTATGGTATGGATACGAGGTATATTGATGAATATAGGGACTAGAAATGACAACGCAACTTTTTTAGGTTTTGACAATTTAGTTTTCAATATAATCCCCTTTCATCTCGATACACTTTTCCCAGCGGTGCTGCAACTTTGTTAACTCCTTCGTATAGTACGAATTTTGTTTGCCAACAAAATACTCCTCTGCGGTGGAGATGACTTTCCCGTTCGACCCGTACTTCTTTCCGGCGAGCAATCTTTTAAGGTTTGGAAACAAAAAGAGTCGCAAGTCCGGAGTCCGGAGAATATAAAGGATGATATTGCAATTCGACTAATTTGGCTGTGGCGACTGCGGAGGTGTGAGCCGGTGCATTATCGTGGTGGAAGAGCACTTTTTTACTTGCCAAATGTGTTTGTTTTTTCTTCAAATCGGCGTTGAATAGGCTAAATAAATCGATGCTCCTGCGACTGTTTTTCTCTTCTCCAAATAGTCAACGTGAATCACACCTCGCGCGTCCAAAACAACGCTAGCCATCCCCTTTCCGGCACTGTCTTCGCCTTTTTTGGAGCACGTTCACCGGGTATAGTAAAACCTATTGTTTCTATTGTTCTTTGGGCCTCTGGTGTGTACAATGAATCCATGTCTCATCGGTTGTACGGGAAGGTGAATGGGTCACATACAAATGTGACCCATTCTTTCCAAGTTTCAGTTAGAATGATTGGGACTGGCTTATTTGAAAATAAGCTTTCGCCTGCTAAACACCTCATATAAGATCTTTGCCACCGCATAATGTAAAGGTTTAAAGTCGATCGTCAATGGCCTCATATACCCGCACTAGTGCATTTCCAAATCTATCAAGTCCACCATCGACCAAAAGTTCACTCTGCTGCAGATATAGCAAAAGAAGAAGGAAATGTATTTCGCAGCCAAAGAAAGCAGAACAAAATATGTACAAGTTGCCAGAAAATTGCAGCCCATGCGCGCATGCCCAGCGCATAAATAAAATGGTGAATGACTTGCCAACGGCCCCTGGGTTAAAAAGGCAATAAAGTAGGAAAGCTCTATCCCCTATGTACAAGTTGCTCATCATCCTTGTCATGTTAAACGTATCAGGGATACTCTTTCGAGTGGATGAAAGCTCTATTGGCCACCTTAAGCGGAAGATTATCTGTTTGATCCTGGGTTCCATCTGCGTCAACGGAAAAGGTACAGAAAGACAAAGAAATACACCAAAATGTATGGGTCATGTAGAGTCGAGACTCCAGTGCTCCAGACCGAAGGATCCTTTAATCCATATCAGTGGGACGGCGTAGTAATAGCAGGATTAAAAAGACCTTGGGAGGTAATCTCTTCTAATTCATAATTGACTGAAGACATCCTACCACTGCCTTAGTCTGTAAGCCTCTATCGAAAGCAAAATAAGGCAGATGTAGAGATGCATGGGTGCCCAGTGACTAATCAGCTCATAACTTATAAGCTACAGCTTCACCTAAACCAGTGGCTGGGTACATTGTTTCTATTTTGCTAATCCAACTAGGTAAAGTACTCTTAGAAAGTTCGTTTTAGCTCGAATTTCACGATTTCTCATGTCAAGAGCACGCTGCATGTACACGTTAAACAGTACCAAAGTGCTGCCGAATCTAGGCAATAACCACAGCCAAAGCTATTTGATTTCAGTGATAGAGAAGATACTTACATACGAGTATGTAGAGTGTATGAGAGTGTTTCCATATTTTTGCAATCTTATTCTGTTAAGATGGCACCTGATGCTAGCGTTGGTTGATAGGCTTTAGTTAATATTGAATGATACCAGGACTTATTCCGCAAAGACATACGTTTGGAAAGTACTTTAGAACTATCCAAATCACTTATTTATGATAGCGTAAGCATCTAAGAGGCATAATCACTAAACCTTCCTACACTATAGTTTATTGAAGAGCAATAAAATAGAGAGAAAGATGAAACGATAGATTTTTCAATTCAATGTAACGTCTCCTCACCTCTTCCTGAACCTTTTTCAAAAGAAATTCGCAAAATAATTTAAATGACAATAAAATATTTAACATTAAACACTTGAACTCGATATAGTTCATGTAGGAGGTCTTTTCTATAGAAATTGGCTGTCGAAACTTTCCTAACCCGGGAACCTGGTTTCAACCGATATAAGTGTACTGGAATGCAGATTTATGGACATTGAGAAAGTAAGGCCGTATAGCACTTTATACAATACATCATCATCAATCATCATCTTCTGTATTTTTCATCATGAAAAATATTCATAAGTTTCGCCACCAGTCAATATCCAAGTTTGCTACTCCGGAGTTCATAAATAAAATGTAATTCAATTTTATTCAACATTTCATTTTTAAAATGAACAAACGCAAAATACAAAAACAAATTTCGACTATGAAAGTACTTTCCGAAATTTTAAGATTTTCAGTAATTTATTTTTAAGCAATGATTTAATTTCTAAAATTGAATGTCATTCTGAAGAAAATTAAGTGCAACCGGCCAAGTGCGGGTTGAATTATATTTTGAATTTTTTTTCAACGCTCCTCAACGGAGATTTCTAAAAGTCATAAATTTATAAAGATAAAAAGTAGAAAAGAGCACAACACATTCCAAATATAATTAATTAACTTCAAAGGAGGAAGAAAAAAAAATTGTTTATAATAAAAGTAGTCTTCTTCACCTAGTCTGAAAACAAAACAAGCACACGTGCTTTAGTTGCGGTCATTTAACTTAGCTTGCTCGAGAAATATTAAAAGCAAAATAATAGGAATGTTCATGATCCACATCAAGGGTAGAACTAAATTATAGCTGAACTTCCTTTTAATTTTAAAACAAAATTTAAAAGAAAGACATAAGGATTTTATTTTTAACACTCACTGTTCTCATTGCTTTTAAAATATGTATTTTTTTTTTTATTAAACAAAAGTGGCTTTCGACGTTATTTTAATTTATTAAAATTGTCAACTAGAATTGGAATAACTAAAATTGGATGTCTATCATGAAAAACAGGGAATCAGAGATGTGAAAAAAAATACAAAAAAAAAAAATCAATAAAGTTGCTATATTTTCCTGTTTCTTAAAAAAAAATTTAAGTTTAAATTTATAAACCATCTTGTATTTATTTTGGCACATATCTTAGCAAAAGATTCGTTGTCCCAGTTAGACTGTTGGTCTGTGACTTTCGTTCACAGATCTACTAACCAAGACCAATGTTCGGCTCCACTGTGTCCATTTCAAGTAGCCCCTCGGAATCTATAAATATAATACTTATCTAGAATCTCTAAACTAGAGTAGAAAATTCAGATGTCGTATGTCCTATATACGACCACCTGGATATTTATCTCATTATTCTGCCAACAAATGCTGGACAGTTAAACAGCAGGTGATGAAGGGGTTTGATTACTTCTTTGTTTCTGCAGTAGCTGCGATGTTCCAGTGGTAGTGCCAAACATGGAACGTGCAAATAGGACAGTATATAGATTTTTTTTATTTTTTATTGAATGCTTATAAAGTTGTTAAAATTTCTGGATACTACAAGTAGTACAACTAACGAACAGTTTTTTCTTTTTTTTTTTTATAAAAAGAAGTGTACCTAACATTTTATGTTTAAGTATTATACGAATACATAAAACTACATTTAAACAACAGTTTTGACGAATATTAAATCATTAACAAAATTTGTTTACTAAACATTAAATCACCTTAATCGTGTGGTTTTCGGTTTCTGTCCAGTGCTATCACTGAGCCTTACTGCTTCGTTCGTGGTTGACATGTTGTCTGAGCTTTATGGTTTCAGTATATGAGCAAGTATAGCTGTGTCGCTAACAAACTTAGCTATTGTATAGTTTGAAGGCGTTGGTATGTCGTTGGTGCAGAGTAAGTACTATATAGTACAGAATCTACGATACTTCCTTGTGGAACTCGTGCCTTATTTCTTTGAGTTCAGAATAGGAGCTGTTTTGCTTAATTTTGAAGTATTCACTTGATATTGTAGATACGACTTTGGTACATCTGTGTAATCTTTTGGAAAAGGTGCTTTTATTTTCTGAAATAGGCTTATGTGCCAAACTTTAAAAAAATTCATTTGCGACACTCCAGACTTCCACTCTATTCCTGAAACCAAATTGATGTTCTGGAATCATATTGCGGCATGAATGGTCTAATTCTCTATAAGAAAAAAATTTTCAAACAATTTCGATAAAATAGGCAAAAGAGAGATTGGTATGTAAGATAATGGTTCATGAAGATCTTTTCCTGGTTTGGGGATCATGATTACGTCTGCTACTTTCCAAAGATAGGGAACATATGGTATTTCAAGTTAAAGTATGCATTTTCTACAACGGGCAGCTTGAGAAAAGCCTTTGGTGGCAGTTCCTGTAGGATGTCGGCATTTATTTAGTCGTATCCAGGTGATTTTTTTTGTTTGATATCGTCTTTGATGATTGGTCTAATTTCCTATATGTCCAGGCAAAAGGGTTTTTTTCATTCGACTGTTCTACTTCTGGTCATATTTTAATAATTTGAGATTAATTGGGTTGGAAGGGGTGGTTAAAATTCCATCTCAGTAAGCATATTATCGACTATTGCTTTATTTCGGATACCCTAAACTAGATAGCAATTCGAACTTTAAAGAGTTTGATGCGCTGTCTGACTCCATTCAAAAAATTGTATAGCTATATCCTAATATTGATAGTGTGTTGAGATATTTGCTGCTGAAAAAAACTTAAAGCAGCTTCCAAATGAGCCCACGCGAATACCATGATAGTCATACCGTCAATAGCCTGGAATGTTTTTAACTTCTCATCCTGATAAGTACACGGCTGATGTGCTCTGCTCTCTAGGCTCGCGGGACCGTTGTGTCATATTAGCTAATTTCTCGTTTACTAACCATACTAAAGCAGTTCAAACGAGCCGGGAATGACTGAAAAGAAATTGTGAAATTCCAAAACAACGAAAAACTGAGGCAATAAGTACTACAATGTCCCAAAGGAAGTAAACATTTTTGGTCGTTCCTCGTTCTTCTGCCTCATTCTCCATCATTTACAATATATTCCAGCTGTCAGCTCTTTGGACAAGGCCAATCTGCCTGCTACACACTTTTTGGCCAGCTCATTTCTTCCATATTGTGGAATCTTCAATGGAATAAATCTGCTTACATACTTTAGTAGTGCAACAATACCTAAAGATCTTAATATACACAAATCCTCTGGTTCAGGTGATAATATATGCATATCTCCCCTTGTTTTGAGAAGGAGTTCTTCCACATTGGAAATACCATTGTGTAAGCTTTTTCATCAATCTTATCCCTTAGGGCTCTTTTCGTCCACTTTCCATTCCATTATGTCCATTTATTCCAATGTCGTTTAAATACTGGAAAACAGTCAGTTCATGAAATATCTCGAAACACAAAAACTTAGACCAGCAGTAGATAAACTGGTGGTTTGATGGCATGGCTCACCGAAAAGTGGAACCAGATTCTACACCAATCTGGTGACAGGAAAATAGTTGCACTCAACAGATGCACAGAGTTTGGCATCAAGTTCTTTTGTCGAAAATGCGTGCTTTTGAGATTGATGACTTTTTTTTGCATTGGAGTAGAAATTACCTTTCGGAACGTTTAATTTAAGTTGTCTTGGATGGTTTCAAATCTAATATTCACAAAATAAATACTGGTGTCCCCCAGGGCTCTGATCTGTCTCCCACGTTCTTTTTTATTCTTCTTCTTTTTCGTCACTCTCTGTTGCTGCTAGGCGTGGTGTGGCCCCAAAATATTCAGAATCTTCATTTTTCTCTTTCGGTACTGTTCGGTATCCTAGAGTCTGCCATTCGTTCTAATGTGCTCGAGAAGGACCATTTGACAACACCGAATTCTCCCAGATATATAGAGGAATCCAAAGCATGGGATTTGACGACACCACATGTAAATGGATAAAATGTACTATATGCTAAAGGATAGAACAATAAAAACCTCATTAGGCAGTAATAAACTTATCACACTGAGCTACGAAAGGATGCACTCAGAGTGGAGTACTCTCACCCCTTCTATGGTCCATCGTAGCTATTGAACTACTGATTATACTTAACAATGATGGTTTCTATGTCCAAAGATATGCAGATGACATTGCTATCCTAATCAGAGGTAAATTCGAGCACACAATCTTATATCGTCTCTAAAGGGCTATGAACCTAGTTGCTGAATGGTTCACCAAAGTTGGGCTCAAAGCCAATCCAAAAAAAAAAACACCAACGTTAAATTCACCCAGAGATGTAGGCGAGAAAGACTAAGAAATGGCACTCTATTCAGTGAAGCAACAGAGTTCTCAACGGAAGTCAAATGTCTAGGAATCATGGATGAACATTTTACGTGGAACCCTCATCTTTCTACGACTATTGACAAGGCCAGGACCTCACTATTAACTAGCAAATGTTTAGTTGAAAAGAATTGGGGACTTAATCCTATAACACTATGGATGTGCATGGCAATAACGAGACCTATTATCACGTATGTAGCAGCCAGGCAAAATCAACGGAATTATATGTATGGTACACAGACTGATGTCAAACAAATGAAGAAGTTGGAGCCGGAGTATACGGACCTCGCACTAAGGCATCCATTCACGCCAGTATGTATACAAGCAGCTTGTATTTCAGGCTGAAATCCATGCAATAAAGCTTTGAATTCAAGAGAATCTAAACAAACATACAACAAACAAAAAGAGAAAAGCTAAAAACTTTATGCCAACCTGTTGTTACAAAAGAACATAACAACTACTACAACTAAGTAGAAGTCAGATTCGAGTGACCACAGATTTTCTTACAGGTCACTGCCGTGTAAAAAAACACCTGATGACAAGATAATTCAAGCAGACTGTGCAACGAGGACGTGGAAACAAAAGAACAAAAACTATATGACTGCAACGGTTTAACCAAAACACGTCAATGTCAACCGATAGAGATCGGCTCGCACAATTTCCATTGCCTACAAATGCATTCATTAAGGAACTTTAGTCGAAAGGACTACAAAAAGACAACCATGTTCATATTAATTTAAGTCATTTCTGCACCTATGAGATATGCACGCTTTTACAGGCGCAAGTGTTTACTATAACTATTTATTGTTTGCCGAACAATTCAGAAAAGTATGTATAAGTATAAGACAACTTATGAAAAGTATGTTTTGAATAACTTTCCGACTCACCCACGAACTATAAATACATACCCAAAAGGGTTTTTGAAACAAGGACTCTTAGTTTATTTGGCCTCTGAATAAAAGCGTAAGCCCCAATCCAATGATCAGGGGGTTGTAAAAGCTTTAAAAACCCGGGATCGAATGCACTGGAAGGAGTAAATTAACCTTCATCCAGTTGAGAGTGTGTAAAATATATTTTGCTTTGTCTGTTTTCTACCTAAATGACTTAAATACGCAATTGGAAAGCAAATATGGCAAAAACTACTCCTAGTTTTGAATAAATAATCTATTTCTCAAAATAGGATATCGCGTAGAATTTTCCTATTTTCATATCTTTACATCAGATTCAGTTGTAAGTCAGTTGTAAGTTTTACTCGTATGTATCGAGTGCTCCCTCTCAAGTTGAAAAATATTTTATCTTACCACAAAATTTCGTGATGGATATACATGCATTACATAAGTCTCATACCATACTATGGCAGTGGCGTGACTCTTTTCTCAAGCTTTTGGACTTACGGGGCTTTAATAAGAACAATTCATTAATAAATAAAACACCTGTGTTTATTAAGTTAAGTTAAGTACCACGATTGACGTGTTTTTTCGGCACGATAAAGCTAAACAAAGAATTTTGGAATGTAACTCGCAATCAAATAAGTAATAAGCCTTATCATTTTATAGATACAACACACAAAAAAAAAAAGTAAAATCACATGACGCAAGATCTTTAGCAGTTAGAGCATAAATATGCTTTTCATTGCAAATAAAAACGACCAATTTGAATCTATATAGTGATTAGTTGATCAGTCATAGATTTATGCGCTTGCAAGAAATAAATAAAAAAAAAATAAAAGGCTCAAACTTAAACTAGCAGTATTTAAAAAGTGAAAAAGAAAAATATTTGTTGGTCCGATTGCGACTATGTTTAAAAGATTAGTAATGTTACTTTACCATACACCGGTGGATGAGACACATGCAAATAGTCCTTAAGCAGTTGAAGTTGAATTTACCCATACGGTGCCATAATCTGAGAGGTGAAGTAAATAGTTCCTAGGTAATTTCGAGCAGATTTAGATACCACTTCCGTAATAGAAGGGTTATGGCCCAATGTCGTACTCATCGTTTCGAATTATAATATTGAACAAGTTGCAATGATAGACTCAAGCAGTAAACCATTTCATCGACAATGTGGAAGCCACTTGTAGTACATACTTTGTACTGCAAGACTTTTAGTAGATGTCGGAACTACTAAGAATCGATCCACATGCACTACAGCACTAGAAAAAGGACTCCGATTTGCGCACAACTTCTGTTATTCTTTGCGAACAATTATTGACTGCAGTCAGTATCCATAACAAAGATTATGTTATGATGTTTATGAGAATGCTCAAGGCATTCTCCTTCTTATTGGCTGTAATTTCAATTATGCTCTCTGGATTCTGAAGTACAGTCTAATTAGATCTTTCACGTTAAGATGTGATATCCTAGATAGAGGATGCACTCGCAAAGTAGTTTTGTTAACATGCTCTGCTTTCCATGTTTTTCTATAGGAATGAAGTTAGACTGATAGTGCTCATATTTTCCATAAAAGCCACTCTCATTGTTTGCCAGGGTTTTGAAATGTAGGCCAGTATCAGACTAGCAGTGAAGATATTTTTAAAGTTGGCAGCAGTTGATTTACATCATAACAGCTGCATAACTAAAAACATGCGATCGGTGCCAGGCTACTTGAATATATCAAAGGACACAGAAGCGTAATTAGTAACCACTTCCGCCATCAAACCTCGATGCAACGAGGAGGGGTTTGATTACTTAACTCACATGAAGTTATGTACATTGTTAGGTGCTATTTGTGGACCTGTTCTGATCTGGTTTTCTAGAAAGTCACTTTCGAGCATTATTATTACATGTAATAATGTAATTTCTAATATTGCTTTGAAAATTTCAATCTTTTTAGTCTTGTATAGAATTTTGGCGGACTTGCCAGTTGTTTTTTTGTCAAATTCCTCCTCTTCAACAAGTTTTAGACTTTGTTTCAGATTTGGTCTTATTTTTCAACCTCAGCGCACCTGCTAGATAGTTAAAGTAAATTACGTACGGTCTTTTAGTTCTCATAAAAGTGGTTTGGGAGTGAAATTGTTGACGTTCAAAGCGAACGATAGTATCTAGTTTTAAAAAATTAAACGAGCCCCTTTTTAGAATCGTTGTATTCAATATGCTTGTAAACTGCATGAGGAGAAATAAACTGACTTAATGGCGAGTTTATGTAGTTCTCAGTTAGTTTTGTAGCTGGTGGTTGGAGAAGTTTAGGTGCATTATTACAATAAAAAGGAATTCTTCATCTTTCGGACTGCCTTGAAGAAGTGCAGATTTCTTTTCGCCATTTGTTTGCTATAACATTGTTTTAGCTTTTTAAATACAATAAATCAGTCGAGGTTCTTCAAAAATCATGCCTCATGCCTTGTGAGTACCATCGGTTGTACACATCCATTCCGATATGGATGCCTATTTGGTTGCTCTCCATTATAACCCATCCCTTGGATGAAGTGCATATCAACTTGATTACCATTACGCAAATTTCGGTTTTTCTAAATTTTCTATTTTTCCCGTCACTTCGGAGCTCTATCACTGTCAGCAAACTAAATTGGTTCTGTCTAGGAGAATCAGTTTCTCTGAAAATGTTTTTAACATGACATGATCTACAACACCTTGTCTAATTCAGATCATTTCATAAACTGCCCCCCGGACACTTTGTGTACCCGATGTCTTGTTCATAGGTCTTACCTATGCCACAGGAACCATGCTTATTCCCTTTTTTAAATCTGCATATACATTTTTTATGAATTTTAAGGTGAAGACATAGAAACAGCATCATCACAGAGAAAAACACGACAATAACAATAACATCGATTTTTTTTTAACTTCTTTTGATTTTTGTGCCATGACAAGTCTTGGGTACTAGAATTCTAATCGTAACATATGTCTTGTTTTACGAGATACTCGTATCTGTTGTAATTCCGAAAGTATCTCTTGCCTAATTCAACAAAAAATTTTTTTTTCACTTTTACACAATGTCATGTTGTTCCACATATTGTCATATCGCCAAAAAGCCACCACATCCGAAAAAAAGACTGCAATCCGTACAGAATGCAGTGAAAATCCTAAAATAGATTCACGTACTATACCAGATGCAAGTACTTGTCCGTCTCCCCTTTGAATTCTCCTTCTGATGAACTTGGAAACTGCTGTTAGAGTGAAAACGTCTGTACATTTTTAAATAATTTCTGGGTGACCAAAGTACACAATACAGAATGCAAATGTCAAGGCAGACCCACTACCTAGAGTCCCGGTACCCCTAGGCATGATTTGCAACCAACTCGCTGAAATCTACACACTGTACTAAGACTTGAAAAATCCTAAAAATAAAAGCGCGAGAGAATAATTTTATTTTTATGGATGTCTGTACGGAAATGATCATGACAACGAATTAATGTTTGCATTTAAAATTCGCTTCTAGATGAGATAATATGAATACAAATAGCCTGTGTGTGTTGCAGATACGGATATCTCTGCATCTGTGATGTATCCACGGATACAAGTTTATGTACAAAATGCTTTGATGTTCAATTTAAAATTTTCTCTTTTCAGGTCCTATGACAAAATAATACAGCCAGTAAATACAACATCGCATCTGCATGGATGATTAGATACATTTAAACCTCAGGAATAGGGTCATACTATCTTGAAAACCACTTGACCTACGTAGGATTGGAGGAGCATCATTAGTGCACTAAGCTTTGAAAAAAAAAAAGAAAAAAATGAAATGCAATGTGTTTCTGATTCGAAAAGATATAATTTTACTGCGATTTTGATAAGAAGTGAAATAGGTATAGTAGAAGTACAAGTGTATCTCTAGTGCAATAGAAGTGCAATTAAATTCTTAAATTCACTATATAAAGCGTCATCACAAGGTGCCACTTGAATAACCTCACATCCAGTTGGAATTGAATTTTTTTGCATCCATTTGCAACTTTGAATCCAGTAGTTGTTAGCATCTATAGTGTCATCGAGCAACAAGTCAAGCAGAAACAAGAATCATATTTTGTTACAAGAGAGAGCACACAGGGCGTGCATAGATATACATACGAGTATACTTGGAATTTATCTAAAAGAGGAGTATAAAGGGTCGTAGATACAATCACAATGGACGGAGGATACATAAACGAAGGTAAGTCGAGAAGAATATCGTTGACAATATTTATCGAGCAACAGAGATCTTTTAGAATTTTATTTTGTTAACCTTTAGCCGGTTTTTGCATGCGTTTCAGTTGCTGTTTTCATTTTGCATAGTTCAGTAAGAGTTTATGGAGGAGATGCCTGAAGACAAAGAGTCCAAGGGCTTGTCCGTAAACGTGCATTGAGGTAGGGTCAACTATGTATGTACTTTATACATGTAAGAGTATATTTCCGTTCAATTCGTTCCATATGCTGTCATTCTGTTTAAAAAGGGCATATGGTGATTTGTACGCTTTTGAATTTTTACCAGTCCAGGTTGTTCATCTTGATCTTGCAGAAAAAGACTATAACCATAAAAAGTTGGATTTATTCCAGCAAGCGAAGGAGGTACAAAGAACTCAGGCAGAGTTTTTCAATGCTTAAGCAGTCAAGGAGAACATTTTTTATTTTTTTTTTTTTAACGAAAGGTGATTTATGTTGTTTGAGTCGGAAACAGCTTCTTAATGTATAAATGTTGATGCATTACTTGGTCATTAGAACAAACTCTTCGTAAAATCTATGAGATGTACTAAGAACTTGTAGTCATTTATACAAAAGTAATGCATGAATAGCCTTGTATACCATTGGGGCAATAGGCCGTCTTTTAGTATTACAAAAATGAGCCAGATGGGCGATAAGTAAACGCCGCCTAATGAAATTGCTTTTCAAGTCTCCTTTCTCGACGTTGCGTTCTTTAAATTTTTATGTGATTGAGTTTAAGTGATTTGATCATTATGACAGTCTAGTTGAATTTTTTGTAGCGCATTGCCTATCCAAAAAGATGTCTTTAGACAGTGTTTTCCTTGGATAAGAAGCTTCACTGATTTATTCGATGGAACTGCAGGAGCTACTTTTAGTCCCTCTGATTTTTCTCTTCACAGCTAGGCCTCATCAGGGTAGAGGATTCCTATTATATGCTTTACATATTTGTCAAAGTAGTAGGATGGAAAACTGGGTAAGAACATCGACTGCATCTTTATCACCTAACTTACTTAAGGTGGCGTTACAGTCCGGGGTGGACCTGGGCCTCAATCAACAAGCGTCTCCACCAAGCTCAATCTTTCTTTATCTAGCTGTTTCCAATTTCGCACACTAATTTCGTTGAGGTTCCTTTCCACTTGCGTGCGATACCTTTTTAAGCACAAACTTGGTCTTACTTCGTTGACGGTTAAACCCATTTTCGCCGCTTCCGTCTTAATATTGTCGAAAGCGATCACACTGCTTTCCCCCGATTACGCCAATATTATCGGCATATGCGAGTTATTGGACGAACTTTTGAAAGGTTGTGCTTACTATATGCATGGGTTTTGCACTATTCCGCCTTGTATACTTTTTTGGCATTAAATGTCTCGATGAGTTCTTTACCGATCTTGATGGAGCAGAGTTTATTCTCTATCGTCTGCACAAGGTCAGAATCAAAACTGACGTCATTCAAGAGCTCCTGAGTGATGCTCATGCGACGGTTCTTCTGATCAAAATTAAGAAGGTTCGGAAAAAACTTCGCTGACACACTTTTAATGTCCCAAACATCAGAAAAAATTACATGATACGGGTCGACTGATATGCCAACATCCTCAGAAACCTTTTTTATGGTAATTCGACGATTTTTCAAAACAATTTTCTTTACGGTTTCGACGTTATCATCTTTTGATGATGCGCTAGGGCGTCCAGAGCGAGGTTCGTTATTCAATCTTCTTAGCCATCTTGGAACAGCTTGTGCCACTTGTAAACATTTTTGTTTTACGTAGCTTAGACACACTGTATACCATTGTTAACATTTCAAGTGTTTTAGAGCACTTGATTTCATTTTTGACACAAAATTTGATGCAAATTCATTGAACCATTTTTTAAATAATTGAAAATCGCCGAGCTCACCAAAACACTTCTAACATTTATACTTGAAACTGTGAACATATGGTATGTTGCGGACATGTTTACCAACACAGCAAAAAAAAAAAAAAGCATCGAATGCGACCCTAATACGATGTTTCCTTGTTTGTCAATACAGGGTTATGTTCGGGGTTTGTGTTAATTTACCTTTTGGTAAAACTTCCGAATTTCATTCCTGGAGCAGCATCTTTCAATTTCTTCGATCGCACGGTTCTCATCTCATCTTATCGTCTTTTCTCTTCTGCTCGTAGAGCTCGTGAGTAGCTCTTATCCTTCTATGCAGAGCGCTTTGTATGCATCTAGCTTATCTGTATGTTGACCAGGGGTTTGGTTGTAATGGCAGAGTGAAACCCAGCACATCAGAAGCGGCACTTTTGTTAGATTTTTGGCATTTCTGTCATTGGTCTTCAATACTTGATATTGCCGATATAGGACCTCTTAGGAAATTATGTAAGACTCAATCAGAAAAAAAATTTGCGATTGTAGTTGTCCGAAATCAAACTTCCTCACAGTATTAGCTAGCCTTAGCGTTGTTCGAAATATCCACCCCTGTGGCTTGGGTACAACAAGGTTCGGACGTCAATAATGCTGGAGGAGTGCCTTGCGCCGATCGCAATACAGTGAATCTGGTTGTGGGTTGATTTATCAGGAGTTCTCCAAGTCCCTCTATTAATATCAATTTGTGCTGGCTTCAAAAATGTTTCGCCCCGCTGCAAAGCCGATTAGCTTGAATCCGTTATGGGTGGTGGTGACGTGTACCCTATGCTTTCCCACAGTACTACCAAAGGTGCCATCTCTTCCTAGTTTGCATTAAAATTGACTAGGGCAATTTTAATGTCATAGCTAGGGCACTGCTCGTAACTCTTGTCCAAGAGCTCGTAGAAGCCATCTTTGGTGTCGTCATATTTCTCCTCTTTAGGGACGTTGGAAAATTTAGCCTTCAAACGGATTGTTTCGAGGCGCTCGCTAATATAACGAAAACTCAAGACTTCTTGGGCATTCAAAACAGCGCTGATTTGCCGTCGAAAAGAATCGACGTAGTAAATGACGTAGTTTTTCATCCTCTTTTTTTCGGTCCTCCCATCGCATTTGTTGGATGGCTCTATCATCTGCTTTGCAGCAGTGAACGGCCTTCGCTAGTTGTTCGGCTGCCCGTGGCTTATTAAGAAACTTAACTTTCCATTTACAAATCCGAAATTCATTGTTTTTGTTTCGTTTGCAGGGGTGTCAAGGGTAGATCTGTCCGTATCCGAGGCTTGTTGTTGCTTTGTAACTGAATTTCCTTTCCATGGCCGGGCAGTTACCCCGGAGGCGGTACAAGTCCCTACCTGGAGTGCCAATCAACTTATAAATATTCTTAGGACGAGGGGTCAGCAAGACCAAAGCATGTAACCCGTTCTGGTATGTGGGAGCTGGCGTTGGTCCATTAAGAGCGCATCCGCCACCATTTATTTTCCAAGGTCTTGATTTAGTCTCGGAAATCCTTACTGGGCTGAGCACCAAATATGCCAGAGTAGCATGGATAAGGTCTTGTTTGCTTTATTCCGGGATCTTACTTCACGGTTGATTCCATCTTTGGAATTCATCTACTGTTCTGTTACCACAGAAAGTGGTGTAAATTTTCCACAAAGGATATCAATGAGCATCCCTCGTGATTATAAAAAGAAGTTGTTTACTTGAACGCGTTAGATTACTATATGTTCTGGCCATAGCGTTGGAGGTCATTAGATTAATATTTAATTATTTATTTGTTAAGTTCTTGCATCATTTGATTCTCAAATCAGAATTTAATTTTCTTTATGTTTCGGGAAATTTGTAGAATAATTTGGAAAGGATCAGTGTAGTATGGCTAAATCTTGAAGTAGCAAGCCTTCCAAATTGACGATACCAGAAAACAATCGAGGACACCGATAATCCGTACACCAATTTTCAGCTATTGAAAAATCCATATCAGACTGCTTTCATGGAAGTTTTGCATTCCCGAAATAGCCTGAAAGTTGTTTAAGGGTCGAGTAAGGTCGTAATTTCCGCCTGGGTCTCGTTGTCCTTACTGGTTCAGAAGAAGCTTCCAATCAAGCAGTTTGCCTTTAAAATGTAATATTTGCTCGGAATGGAGACAGGAAAAGGTGTTTTCATCAGGTCTGACCACTGCTCGAGGGATATATAAAAAAAAATTTATCCATTTTCATCTTTCATATTTTTATCTGTCCTGAGTATAATCGGAGCCCTTGCACTTAATCCACTAAAACTTCTCTATTGTGATATCCATAGATCGTTGGTAAAGCTCTTCGATTGAAATATGGTCCGATCAGAAGATCTCTTAGTTTTTACGAAGGAGTACAGATTTTATATGATAACTGTGAGAAAGAAGAGTTAGCTGAACTTCTTATTTACAGTATTTACAGGATTCCAAAAGTATATTTTGATGTGCATTAATGACAAGACTTCTTAAGTATTGGGTTTATAACTCGTGCGGTTTGCTTAGAGATGGCGTAACTTGTATTATTCCATTGGAACATGCGTTGGAAAGCTACTGTCATTATACGTCATTTCAGTATATGTCATTCATTTGAAGCGTAAACAACAGTAATATTTTTTTTTTTCTCTCAAATATATCTAACTTTGTGCCTGAAAAAGTGTTTTTGCGGGGAGTTCTTCTACATTACTTTAATATTACGAAAACTGCTGCCGAAAGTCATCGTATTTTGGTGGAAGTTTATGGTGAACATGCGCTAGCTGAGCGAACGTGCCAAAAGTGGTTTGCACGATTTAAAAGTGGTGATTTTGCCTTGGAAGACGATGAACGTCCTGGGCAGCCAGGACAATCTATAAAGATTGTTGCCAAACACAAAAATAGCTCGCAGAATCTTTGGGTGTTACTCAAGCAGCCAAATCAACGGCAAAGCCGAATATCCATGGCGCGAAGGTAATGCTCTGTATTTGGTGGGATCAGATGGGTGTGCTGTATTATGAGCTGCTAAAACCAGGTGAAACCATCAATGGACAACGCTACCGAATACAATTAATCCGTTTAAAGAGAGCAGTAGCAGACCTTGCCCCTTCTGACTACCATATTTTCCCTTCGATGCAGAACGCCCTCACTGAAATACGGTTCACATCAGAGCAGAATATCAAAAATTGGATTGATTCATTCTTGGCTGCCAAGCCGGCGCAGTTCTGTTGGGATGGGATCCACAAATTGCCAGAAAGATGGAAAAAAGTCATAGCTTCAGATGGGCAATACTTTAAATAATACTTTTGTACATACTATTGTAATACTGTATGTACATGTACATACGTTTTTTAAATAAATATTCAAATTTTGAAAAAAAAAACCGCATGAATTAAATTACATACCCAATACCTAAGTGATGTAATGGACTTCTTCCACTAGTTGGTCACTCTTGTGCTGAGTTGCTTATTGCTAATCGCGCTCTTTTTGTTACATTCTAATAGGATATATGCTAGTAGATTCATGATCCTATGTAACAGATAGTAAATATCGTCGGAGTAGTATTGATAATTCAGATACGCAGATTTTTATTAATGCCAACGACAATGCAGCACGATGTCAATCGCCGATAGCAACGTAATAATAGTGGTAGAAATATGCAACCTTGTCGTGATCTGCTTTTGGCATTAAATCGCTCTTACAATTTGCTTGCGCTAAGTTTTGAGATAATCGATCCTCTGACCAAGCGCATACTTTGAGTATAGGCAATCAATTTTCTATTGGGGAAAGATTAGTGGTTTGCAGTAGTCACTACATTAAATTTGTATCTTCCTGAGTTAAGCACTCAGTTACAATTTTAGTTTAATGTTGTATATCGAAATATTGTTCAGCTGAAGAAAGAAATTTTCGCTAATAAAACGTATTACCTCATGAATAGATTTACTACCAGCATTTTGAGATAAGAGAAGTTGTTGCTTTCCTATACAGGGTAACCAATAGGATATTCTCATAACATTATACCCATTTCAATATTTCTGGTACACTTATGAAAGAAACCTCCGAATCAGGTTCATCCCAAAAACATTTCCCCAGAAAGCTCTACTTCGTAAGATATGCTCACGATGAAACTTTAATATAGGGTTTTCTAATAACGACTTGACAACTTTTTTTTTAAATAAAAGGCAAACCATTTGAGATATTTCAAAATCATTATTATTGGCTTGAAGTACAATCAAAACATTTATAAATGGAACTCGACTTCGTTCACATGTCCACCGTGGGCACGTTTGCAGCGGTAGTTTCGTTGGACAGAATTTTCAATGACTCGACCACACATTTCGGCCGAAACGGACGCTATTTCGTAATCAATGTTGGCTCTGAGCTCTTCTAACGTCGTTGGCGTGTTGGCATAAACCAATGACTGAACGTAGCCCCACAGAATATAATCAAGCGGCGTGGTGGTGGCCAATCGACTGGCCCATGTCTTGAGATAACGCGCTCATCATAGTTATTCTTCAATAAATCGATTGTACGTGTGCTGTGTGGCTTGTGGCACCATCCTGTTGAAACCACATGTCGTCCAAGTCTATATCTTCCAATTCGGGCCAAAAATAGTCGGTGATCATGGCGCGGAAAAGCTGACCATTCACAGTAACGTGACGATCGTTATCATCGACGAAAAAATATGGCCCAATAACGCCGCCGGCGTTGTTTTGTGGATGAAGTGGTGATTCATTAAGCGCATGTGGGTTTTCACCCAACCAATAACGCATATTTTGCTTATTGACGAACCCATTGAGCCAAGGATGAGCTTCGTCACTGAAGATGATTTTGCGACTCCGAATATAATTTGCAGATGTTGCTCGTAAGTGTACTTTACCATGATGAAATTTTGAATTTACTGAATAAATTGACAGTGACAGTTTGATGATTAGTGAAAGAGTGCATTCACAAATTAAATTCAAAGTTTTCAAGTCCGTATTGGAAACCCTATATTTTCCTCATGTTGACGGCTACTAATCTTGCCCACCATACTTTGGTAGACTCGTTGCTTATTCTGGCTCATAGTTTGTTTTTTGTTTTTGCAGGAGGTAGAGGATCTCTCAGTGAAATAATACGTGGACTGAAAAGTCAGTGCCGTTTGTAAGAGAGGGCACCACTTGATTAAATCCATACCATTCAGTTAGTACCAACCTTCAAAATATACGTGTACGATATGACAGCTGTCGGACGATTAGTTCTCGAGATATAGCGTTGTGAGTGAAGCAACTTTTGTTATTGTGAAAAAAATGGATTCAAAGCAATTTCGTGTGTTGATTTATCATTGCTTTTTGATGGGAAAAAATGCAGCCGATGCAAAGAAATGGCTTGATAAGTGTTACCCGGACTCTGCACAAGTCGAACGAACCATTCGCAAGTGGATTGAAAAATTTAAAAGTGGTCGTACAAGCAGCGAAGATGATGCACGCAGTGGACGTCTGTTTCAGATGAAAACATCAAAAAAGTCCACAAAATGAATACGAATGACCGTAAAATGAAGTTGATCGGGATAGCTGAGGCTCTAAAGATATCAAAAGAGCGTATTGGATATATCATACACGAATATTTGGACATGCGAAAGCTCTGTTCAAAGTGGGTGCCACGTTTGCTCACAGTCGACCAAAAACAACAACGTGTTGATGATTCAGAGGAGTGTTTAAAGAAGTTCAACCGCAATAAATCCGAACTTTTGCGTCGGTATGTGACAATGGATGAAACTGGGCTCCATCACTTCACACCAGAGTCAAGTCGGCAGTCAACTGAGTGGCGAGCAGGCGATGAACAACCTCGTCCAAAACGACCAAAAACTCAACAGGCAAGGTTATGGCATTACATGGAATAATTTATATCGACTATCTCTAACAGGGGCAGACTTTTTCATCAAGACAATGCACCGTGTCACAAGTCGATGAAAACGATGACAAAATTGAATGAATTCGGCTACGAATTGCTTCCCCACCCACCGTATTCTCCAGATTTGCCCACCAGCGACTATTTTCTGTTCGCAGACCTCAAAAAAATGCTCTCCGGAAAGAGATTTAAGACCGATGAAGAAGTAATCGCCGAAACAGAAGCCTATTTTGAGCCTAAGCCGAAATCGTACTGCAAAACTGGTATCGAAAAATTGAAAATTCGTTTCAATCAGTGTATCGCCCTCGAAGGCAACTATATTGATAAATAAAGTTGAATTTTGCAAAAATTTTCAGCCCATGTGTTAGTTTTATCTTTCTATCTAGCCTTGTGGAAATTTGCCCATAGTTTTTTGAGACAGTTGCGATTTCATGGATTACTCTGTGAGCTTTTTTTAAATGAACTTTTGCTATAAATATTTGCCTAGATAGTTTCGGCTAACTAACCAAATAACTACATATGTTGTAGCAGGAAAAATAGGATCTGTATGAGCTGTCAATTCATATATATTTTTCGAGATGTGTGGAATTTTATTTTCACGGTCCACTGCACACACGTAGGAAATTATTTCGATTTCAGTCTCTGAATCTTTTTTCAGCGTTCCTACTCTATCAGTAGGACAGATCTCCATATTTTGATTCCATAATTGAATTGAGGACTGAATGTCGCTATTCTTAGTGCCTGGGTATGGTAACAAGTTGGACTTCTTAAAGATGTTTATCTATAATTTGCTTCAAAAAACAGGTATTTCCAATTAAGCTATTGACGTATTTTCAGCTTTGAGAATTTTAAATTTAAGAACAGGAACGAAGACGTTTATTGTTAGATAATAACCGAAACATAGTTCTCAGCTCGTTTAAATTATTTTAACTGCGTCAATTAATGGAATGAATGGCTCTTTTTCCAATACTTTGTATTGTGTTCAATTTAGAATTTTGTTGATTTTATTAATGGAATTAACTGTTGTATCATATGTCTATCAATGCAAATTTTTTATGTCTCAGAGCAAGAGCAGTCTAGTTTTAAAGTTTAGTCATTTTTAGCATTTCACAATTTACTTAATTTTGCATAATATTGTACCATATTCGTATTTTAGGCCGATATCTTATAGCTTGCTATTTCTTTTAAATACTCTTTCATGCATTTTTAATTAAATAATTTTTTATTTGCCCCACATTCCATCACATCGGACAATTTCCATCGCATTGTCTTCAAACAATTTCACATTTGTTTACTCTCAAAAAATGCAAACAAAAATACTTTAAGAATATTTTCGAATGCATTTCGCTACACAGCTTACACTGTGTAGGTGGGTGCATATTGTATATTTTATAAACATTTGCTTGGTGTGCATGCAGCCATTAAAGACTTTCAGTTGGCATTGCATTTTATTAGAGAATCAAGTTTTTAACTATTTTTTTTTTCTTATTAAAATTGAATGAACTAGTAATAATATAATTTACCATATATTTAATTTATGCTAACAAAAGAGGATTCGGATGCTATTATGGGAGTTGAAAGTCCAGGTATGACTTGATAATTTGTTTAAATATATTCGAAAATAGTTTGGAAAACAATTTAAGAAAACATAAATTACAAAAAAAAGTGGTATACTCAAAGTCGCAAATAAAATCGAAAAAGTAAAAACGTAATCTACACTTCAAGAAAGAAGAGATTCAAATTTAAAGTTATAAGAAGTTGGACTTTCTACTAAGCTGCGCTTAGTCACTTGAGCCACCACCAGAAACAGATATGAATTCAAATAACAATAATTGACCCTGTGCTTTTTTTCCTCCGCGTTTGCACTGTACACAGCGATGGATTGGATGCGAAAGTTCCTCCCTAAGTTCTTATATAAGTTGGCATTAATACCTTCTCCATAGCTCAACTCAAAGGAATCGAAGAAGAAGAAAAAAAGGCAACGGCTTGATTCTTTGTTTGAAGAATACCCGGATTAGAAATGACAACGCAACTTTTTTATGTTTTCTCAATATTTATTATTATTTAACCTATTCAACTCGGTACACTTTTCCCAGCGCTGCTGCATATTTTTTTAACCTGCAAAATACCCGTCACCGGCGGTGATGACTTCCTCTTTCGACTCGTACTTCTTTTAAGGTTTGCGAAGAAAACAAAGTTACAGGGAGCCGAATTTGGAGAATGGGGGAGCAATTCGAAGTGTATTTTGACCAGGGTCCAATGACGTTGTCTAATAAAAAGTGTTTAACGCCTCCGAATGGCTGCTTCACTTTTATCGGTTACAAGCGGCCGGTCGGATTTCCTGTTGGTTGCATTACCACCGGTAGTCCCTACCAAGACACGGTATCATGGGAATCTGGAGCCCCGGATTTCGGTCCAGGCCTGACTTTTTGAGGTAGCCCCCCTTGTGGGAGCGTCATGATGGCTGTGGTTTAAACCCAAAGTCGCGGGAAGGATGTTTGACCCATTGTAGAGTTGCAAGATACTGGGTGTTATGACCCTGAGATCAGTAAGAGGTTTTAAGTCGGCCCCGACTCTTACCAAGGGTGGAACTTTTTGCCTCCAACACGAGTTCCACTTTGGTATCAGTGAATTGACGGTGAGCGATAGCAAGGCGTATCCTTGCTTTCATGGATCTATGGGAATCCCGTGGGAAAAGGCCTTCATGGCATGTGCGCTGGAATTTCATTTTTTCTTCGGAAAATATAGTCGTTTTCGCCTCAAATCGGCGTCGAATCGGCCCAATAAATCGATCCTGTGATTGTTTTTCTCTTCTCCAAATAATTAACGTGGATCACACCTCGCGCGTCACAAAAAAAAAACGGTGGCCATCAACTTTCCCGCCGAAAGCACGGTCTTCGGGTTCTTTGGAACACGTTCACCGGGTAAAACCCATTGTTTCGATTGTCCTTTGGTTTCTGGTATGAACCAATGATTCCATGTCTTATCGATAGTCACAGCTTTCTCAGCCAACTCGCAAGTTCTCATTTTGCGGTCCACTAATACGAGATCATGGATTTTTTCCACGGTTTCCACTGTGGTAACCGTTTTTGGGCCGCCTGGGTGCGGTTCATTAAAAACCGACCTGCAGCCACTGTGAAACTCTGCAGACCAATGGTAAACGGTTGTACGGGAAGGTGAATGGGTCCTAAACACACCATCGAGAATGGGCTTGATTTCCTCACAGTTTTTGCTACTCTAAAACAAAAATTGGATCACGGACCGATACTGCTCTTTTTCGATGCTCGCGAAAAAAACACTAACACGATGTTTTGAATTAGGTGTCAAAACAAAAGTAAGGGTCAGTTTGTCATCAAATTTTGACAGGTTAAAAAAGGTTATACTAAATGATGTTACACTCATTTTGGCCCAGTACATATCGTTACTTATCTTCCAATCAGGCTACTCACCAAACAGCCTTCGTAAGAACACCAAACAGATGAAATTACAGGCTTGTAGGGATATAATACAGCTTGCTGTCTCGTGATGACTGTCGTTTTGTTCTGATGGCGGTCTTTAATTGGATGTTAGCCATTCTGTCGCACCTGCGAAACCGAAAGAATAATTATGTGGGCAGCAAATAACTCAACGAGATTGTTTATTGATTTTTTGTTTATGGTTTTCTGATAAAGTGTCGACGTTATGAGTAAAAGTTTTGTAGAAAATCTGGAATTGCCAATGCGGCGTCAATTGTAACAGTTTGGTTTTGTCTCATCACGAGGAAGAAAATTTTTCAAAAAGATACACCCGTATCAGATCTATGGCCACGAGATCTTGGCTTGTTACTGGAGGTCGTTTATCGGGCTCCTAAGCAACTGACAATGAGTTTGTTAACAACCAAAATTGACAATTTCTGGACTTAAGCAAATCCAGAAGGAACACGTGAGGCCCAATTACACCAGAAAAGTGCCCTGTTTTGTATAATATTCATACTGCCAAGTAGCCATTGACTCATTGCAAAGCCGATTCAACGACATTATACCTCGAAATGGACCAGTTAATTCGCCACCGATATCGTGTATTTTGATACTACTCAACTAATTCTTGTGGGGTTATGTAAAGTAATTTGTGTATGCTGTTAAACCGTCGATATTTAGTGCGTTATAAATAAAATTTAGCCCCGAATGCTCAAAGATATGGCTCAGAATTAAATTGACAGGGATTGCTTCGTCAAAAACTCGCGCTAAAACCATATTTCGTATCCAAATCCTACTGTCATGAATTATTCTTTATTGTGAGAAAGGCTGTTGACTCACAATTACAGCTCTTATAAAAACACCCTTTATCTTCCTGAGGTTCTATGCTTTAGATTATTTAAAATAGGACATTGAGATGAAAAGTGGAGTTTATTCTCCCGTCATCTTACAAACTCTTTAGAACTTCATTGCTGGCATTTTCAGGAGGGAATGTCTTACATTTTAAAAAAAAATCTTGCTAGATTTGAATTTGTTGATTTCCTGCCATAATTGCCTAGAGATCTTATAGGTGGAGAAGTATTTCTACTTATCATTAACTGTGCTTTGTATCTTGTCTTAATGACAATTGCACCAGTCTTAATGATAGCCTGGTTATCAGTCAATATGTAAATGTCCTCTTTTTTTTTGTTACTGCTCCACCCGGTATCTGGTCTTGGAAGAAAGGAGATTTATTATGGTAGTCGGAGAAGAACTCAGCGTCCGTTACTATCTCCATCATTGGTACATTCTTGAAGATCATTTACATTTGGTTTCCGTCCACTTTCTTCGTTCAAGTAGTTTGTAAGATTTTAGAGAAATTATTGTGCAAATACCTTTAATCTTTTGCAAATTTGATATTATTTTAAGGCCGTAGTTTCAAATTTTGGATTGGCATCATACTAAGCTCTTTTACATTAGGTTGGGTTTTACTGTAGTAGTAACCATCCGTTTGATAATTTTGAGATTAGTTCCTAACCTTTTTGTAGAAGTGTAGACGGCCTTTTCACTTTCAGGTGATGATGATTTGTTATCAAATCAAATCATCTGATCAGAAATGTTTCAGTGAGCTTGCGTATTCTATCAGAGATCAATTCAACATTAGCCTTTTTATGGAGATCATGGGTTTAGTGATGCCAGGGGAGATTGAGCATCATTTTTAGCAACTTATTTCGCTATATTTGTAGTTTTTTTATATGGCATTTGGCAACCATACAGCAGGATAGCTTGAAAAATGACTTTGTGGATCAAGATTTTATTTTCATTTGACAGTGAGGACCTTCTATTTATGAAGGGATAAAGCATGTTAATTGCTACACCAGTTTTATGTAACGTCTTTGAAATATGTTCCTTAAATGTCTTTTGTCAAGGTATACCCCTAGGTAGGCGGTAAAAAACAAGATTTCCTTTTTTTGTGAAAAAGATAGCTTGTATCTTTTCCGCATTTACTTTATATCTCCATTTGCTTAGATGAGCGATAAATTTTTCTATCGCATACTGTAAATTAGGCACAATGTGGAGAATATGATAGTATCATCAACATAAAGAGCAACTTCACAATCCGGTAAGTGTGGGATGTCAGACATATACAAATTGAACAAGATTGGTGCAAGGACCGAACCTTGGGGAACACCTGCTGTAACATTTACTGCACGTGAGGGACTGTTATTAACGAATACTTTGTGCGTACGATTTGACAAAAAACTCTGAACAACTTTGGTAAGAAAAGTTGGAAAATTAAATTGAATCATTTTAAATAACAAGCCGTTGTGCCACATGGTATCGAACGCATTCTCAATATCCAGAAGTATCATTCCTGTAGATTTTCTAAGAGCACGATTTAATTTAACACTATTGCAAATTCTTAAAATTTGGTGACTTGTGCTATGGTATCGTCTAAAGCCAAATTGTTCATGCGTTAAGGTACTATATTCATCAATAATTTTCAGCATTTTTTACTTCAATATTTTTTTGTAGACTTTACTCAGGCTACTTAACAAACTATGAGGCTCGTTGAGCGGCTTGTCTGCTTTTGGGATAGGGACAACGTTTGCTTCCTTCCATACTGTTGGGAAGTACTGCATTTTTAGACAGGTATTAATTAAGAATGCTAAGAATTGGTTGCCAATTTTGGGTAAATTCCTAAGATAGATATTCTGTATACTGTCAATACCACTAGTTTTCCTTACTCTTAGGTTTTTTATAACATGTTTAACATCAGTCTCGGATACAAATGCACTTAATGGTGTATCAGAATCTGAAGCGTCCAAGGTCTGTATGGCTCTAGATACCCCGTCGTCAGTATTTATGTCTCCCAGTTGTTGTGAGACAAGGTGGTTTTGCGCGATATTCTGAACGAGAACATTAGCTTTATCGACATCAGTTGTATATTATAAATATCACCATTGGCCTCAAGATATGGAATTTGCCTATTTTTATTTTTGTTCCATTCCTCATTCCGTATTTCTTGAATGGATTTGCCTATAAGTTTGCCAAAGTATTTTACAATACTTTGAGAAAAGGGTTGCCTATATCTCTGCCAGTTTCGTCTGTGAATATTTCGAATTTTTATGAGTTCCAAGATGTGGCCTGGGAGTTTTACACACGAATATTTTTTTTTAACCTTTGGGATGCTAGTATTTGCAGAGCTAACAACATGTTCAGAGAAATGTTTAAATATTTCATCAACATCTCCCTTGCTGATTCAAGGGCAGTGAGGAGCCTTTTAAATTTTGTAATCACAGAACGAAACATAGACCAATTTGATTTTTTAAGGTTATGAGACCTATCAAGCACGATAGCGAGCCATTTTTGCTATATTCGATAGTTAGAGCTGTCTAATTAACCTGGGAAAATGCAACATAGAATATAACTGAATCAATTCCTTACTAAAAAGTAGTATTATATAAAATTTCACTTTACTGAACATTATTATGTCAATTAGGGAAGTTTTATTACCACTTTTGTGGCTCATTGCAGTTAATAAATTACCGATCAGAAGAAAAAAAAACCTCGTATCGTCTTTAAAGGGAAACAAATCTTGTTTCCAATTAGTGCATGAAAGTCGGTCTACAGATCAATGCCATGTTAACTTGGAACTCCAGCCTAGAATGAAATTTTAGTTATTTCAAGACTAGTTCTTACATGGTGCACAAGTTGGATGCTATAAAATAAATCAAATATAATCTAAATTAACTACAAAAAATTCGCAGCCAAGAAAGCCAGGTGATAGAAGTGAAACATCTATGAAGCTCAATAAATATTTAACATGAGGGCGTTCACCCTAGACCACAGGTATTTTAACAAAAACGTGCCTTTGGTAAAAGAAGCGATTTTCCATTATTTAAGAATTTTTTTGGAGAGTATTTCTCATTTCTTATAACCTCAATAACTTCGACACACTATATTAACTCGATAAATAATTTATGCAGCATGATGACACATGTAAGGAATACTCTACAACATAGATAATTCCCATGTAAATTCTTATGAGAACTCATCATACTTATACAAAGCTAGCTTAGAGTCATGGCTACACTCGGGTATGAAATGGAGAGTCAGTACTCCGCGCTCGAGTTACGCGTATGTATTTTGTTCAGCTTTTGCTGTTGTTTTCGTGCATTGTGCACTCACCCACGACGCACGCCTTATCGCCCATGGCTCATTCCGTCCGAGTTAGTGTCCCACCACGAGGGTTACCTCTCCCGTTTCCTGTTGCTTTTTTGTTTTCGTTTTCATGGCGATTTTATTCTTCATCGAAGTTCGGAATCTCATCATGTCGCTTTTTCGTTTCATCAGAATTTGAAATTACTGCCCAACGAGCCATAAGAAGTTTCACTTTAAAGCTTTACTTCGTGTGCATTACGGTCGCGGTGAAAACACGAACTGCGCTGATTTAGTCAGGACTGTAGAGTAAAGAGGCTATTAAGGTGAGTCAATATAATTTTTGGTCATACAATACAAATAAACAAAGAAATACCGAAAAATCACTGAATTTATTGTGACGTTAATCTTAATTGTGTGATGTTTCCTTACGACCAAAAATTATTACTGTGGAGTCTCAAAGGAAATATACATTCTACTACGAGTACTACGGCGATCGCAGCAGGTATTCCAAGTTGTAGCAAGTATAATTGAAGATCTGAACAAACACAAATCTGCTGATCCAGATCTTATCTCCCCTTCCTTTAAAGAGTTTTTCTTTCACGCTGGCAAGAACATTTAGTACCTGTGTTCGAATGATATTAGCAGTAGCATTTTGCTATTCCAAACCATTAACCGAAAAACACTACTCGCTACGAATATTTAGTCTCTTAAGTCCTAAACGTACTCTGGGGTGCCGTGATTTTTTATTAAGCCGATCTATATACACGCTTGTGGACATGCTAATAAACTCCGCATTCCCTAGTCATAATAATGTTTAAGTTTTTTAAGACCACAGTAAATCGGTTCCCTGTTGCCTTCGCGTTGTGCAAAAGTTTTTAAGGGTGTTCATAACACCTTGAGCACGCGTTTACTTTGTAGAAAAAAAATAAACTGCCATTTCGATGTTTTATTAAGTCACAACATTATAATCTGTCACTTTGAGAGATTCTTTGATGTCACCATTTTGTTTTGCAATATTATCCCAGAAACAGATAAATGACATTGCACCCAGAAAGTGATAATAACTGGCGAATATATAACGACAGAACTGCACTGTCATTATGGTCTTTCTAAACAAAATATTCACATGACCTGACCATAAATAATTGCAAAATCTAAAGCTCAGAGCAAACATTAAAAACCATTAAAATGTGGAATTATATTTGTTAAATACCCATCAATTCGATTTCATATTCATGTCACGTTTATCAGTCAACCAAATATCAATTTCAATTCAAATTTCAGTCGAACACAGTTCTATTGAACTTGAAAGCGTCACATACTCGGAACAATTTCGAACTTGGAGTAATTTTGAATTTGTGATTCCTGTCATGCGAACAAGTAATTTCTTACAACTAATATGCAGTGAAATTTTTGAATGACTCGAAAAACCTAGAATGAATCTGCTCATATTTCAAAATAGATCACGGACAATTAGCGCCTTGTCTTGGCTTTTTTTGTTTTCTTTCGGATCCAAGCAAAAGCTGTCGGAAAGATGGTATTTCCTGTTGGGGGTTTCATTTCCCTTATCGCGTAGTGACTTAGGTTGGTGGAATTGAATTTCATTGTTTTATATTTTTGCTGAATTCAGATTGAAAGAATTTCAATAAAATTGACATTGTGCGGCGCGCGCTAATCCTAGACGTCTGTCTACATATGCTCATGATGTCATATCTTCGATGAACATTGTCAGTGTCACATGAAACTTGCAAAGTTTTGCCATCATGCATGGGTGCGATGCAGTTTTTTGTTTTGTTTGTTTGTTATTTCGTGGCAATGCCAAATGTGTGCCAATTGATTTTTAATTGGTCAGCAGGGGCGCTGTAATGTGATGTCATCTGTCTTGAGAAGACGTGAATTTCCTAGAAAGAGTTTGTGGTTTATTTTTATAGGGGGCAAGCAATAGAGACCGGTAGTTGTTAATTTTAAAAAATCTTCTCTTCAATTTTTACGTACCAACCAGGTTTTGATAAATAAATGGATCCGATGGAGTCCAGCATTTCTAGGAAAATATTCAAATTGATTTAACTGGAAATCTGGATGAGCCGTAAGACGAGTAGGGAATTTGTGACAGTGCTAAAAGCCAAATGAAAATATTTGCTGTTGTCAGGATGAATGCCGTTTATATCATTTTTATTTGCGCATCAGCGTATGTTAGTTTGACGGTCGTTATTATAGAAGAACGCTGGAGAAATTGTCGTTTTCGCTTTTGATTTAAGCCTAATAAGGCTTAAGCTGTCGGGCTAGTTGTGTACGGTGGTTCGCCTGCTGGATGGAGTATATTACGAAAAATGACGAATAAAATAATTCATTTAAAACAATTTTAGTTGGACTGGAATTTTCTACCACCTATACGGTATACGAAGAGTACTCGAAAGCCCATGTAAATTTTCCATTATTATGATTGTATACGAGTACTTTACCAAAACTTGATGACAAAAATCCATCTTCTTTCAAGTCGGGTTACTAAATCCACCAAAGATACCTATCTTTTCATTTCATTTTCATTTACAAATTAGCTGCAGGTAGACTGATAGGACTTAAGAACATAGACACAACCAATCTGAGTCTAGTCCTTGTCTAAACCATTCTTTTTCCTGCAGCTAAAAAAGGCAATGATGACTATCTTTGTAGAACGTTGTGAAGATTCAACTCTTGACGCTGTACAACTTTTTGAGGCGGTGTGGTATGGTCCGTGTTTTTATCTTTAAGCTCCCAGATTGCAAAATTTAAAATAAGATTGCGAAAGAGCAAATAACTGATTGGGCCAACGTACACGAAAACATCTGGTCTTATGGACATGCCGTCCGATGCATTGATACCATCGGACCATTGAAATCGACTTTCCCTGTGCCCGAGTTTGGTTTCGGTCAGAAGGTATGCAGTCGGGTTCTTACGGACGGCTCTAAAATCCATCTCTCATAGAATGCGGTGCTGGTGTCATTCTGGAGGACGACATTTGAATTTGTACGACAGCCAAGCTGATGGGCCCCCTTATGACTTTCAGTATAGTTCAAGAATGCAAGACATCATTGAATGCAGTCGGAAGACTAAATTTACTGAGTATGAAATCTGCTATGAAGTTACAAGCAAAGCTCAGAGCAGAGTTTTTCAGGAGCCGAACCTACGTTGAGTCTGCCTGCAACCTCGTTTCATTCCATTGACAGTCGGATTTCATATGAGGACAATTTCAGATTGCATAGCTTTCCAGATAGGCAGACCAAACGAATGCTTTTCGACATCTCTAAGAAATTAGCAGCCTTTCTGCTGTTCTTTGGCAGGAAAGTCTGCCGGTTGCTTACTGGCGTCGTAACGGGCACTACATTTTTGATAGTACTACTTAATTGTGTTGGGCATAAGTACTTACGCTCGCATAAGGCTGCAGGTATTCAGCGTTGATTTTTTTTATATAATTGGCGTGCGCACAAGCGATTTTCCGTACCCTTAAGATTTTTGCGAGAAGAAGTTAGGGAGGCAAAAAAAGAGCTATATAGGGCATTCCATAAGCAAGTTGTACGGCTTAGAAAAGAGTTACGATATTTCAGAGTACGTCTGGAAGTGGGCTGAAATGGTACTGACAATTGCACTGTAGGCACTTTGTCACTGAACTGCTCACTCATCATCCGTCGAAAGACTGAAAGATTTTATTAGAAGGAATTTACAAAATATACATTCGAGGCTACCTTCATGCCTTTAGTTGTAACCGATTCTTTACCATTTTCTTCATTTAATGGCGATGCCTATCAGTCTTCCAGTTATTCCTTTGAGTTCGGTCAGAAAATTCTCAAAAGATCTACAGCAGTCAAGTCAATAATGTTGGTACTTACCATGTCCTGCATCCATATAACAGCTCTGATGCAATATAATAGTGGAAGAGTCACAGCTGGCTCTAATTGCTGGGAAATTATGTGCTACATTATATCGAGTGCTGCTTTATTCCCTTCAGAAAAATTACTTAAAAAGCTTTGGACATTTTTCAAGACCGAGATCCTTACTTCATCTACTAAGTTTTGTATCATTTGGTAAGGGTCCGTTACTTTGAGTTTGAAAGCGTCTAACCACTTACTGTAGTGTAGAACGTAAAATCTTGGGCCTTCTTGCGTTGCAATAATAATTTTACTGTCGGAAATGTTCACGTGAAATCTTGATTTATAAAGATAAAAGCTTCTTCGAGTGTAAAAAACAGGCAAAGCAGCAGATATGGCATAGATTAATTTGTAGATAATGTTCCGTAAAGTGGTTAAATGATTTTTCCACTCTTATTTGGCTTTTATTTGTATCGTTCGCTTGACTTGAATTATTAGAGTGCATAGGGGAGATTTGCTACTTTGATCTGCCAGTTCCCTTTCTAGGGAGTATCCTTTTCAAGCTAGCTAGTCTGCATGCTCATTGCCTGCCACTCCTTTCTGGCCATGGACCCATCCTCTTGTAACCTTATACTGAATACAAAGATCCCTAAGCTTTTCGAGGGAGCGCTTAACAAGCCTCGATTTGATTTTGTCTGCCCCGATGGCCTTGATGGTAGTCTGAGTGTCAATAATATTTCATTGTAGTAATATCCCCGTAGCTTCAAGAGTGGCTGCTTCTGCTACAGCCAATATTTCGCTGGAAATACGTTGCTGTCCGGGAGGTGTAGTGAGCATGTAAGTTCAACTCTTCGGAGAAGATCCCGGCCCGGTTCCTGTATCCTTCTGGTACCATTGGGTTCCTGTTTTTCTCCGTATTGTCCGTATTGAAGCATTAACCCAGTTCACTTATAAGGAACGAGGTGTGACCTTTCGCGTTAAGTTTCCACACATCAAACTGACTTATCTGTGCTTTTCGTTGCAGATATTTGCATGCAGGGGGTAGGAGTCCAAGTATAGTTTCCAGTCTGGTCCTTTGTGTCGCTATTATGGCATGAGCCGTGCCTATACTCGTAGATGCAATCCTTTGTACTTTTGCAATTAATCTAAGGTTGGTAGTTTTATTTATGGATTCCCAACATACTAAGCTGCCGTACGTTAAAATGGGTCTGATGATAGCCGTGTACATTTATGGTCTTGGGGTTAGGTTCCCATTTTCTTCCAAATATAAGGCTGCAAGCGTAGAAGGCGATCGTTGCTTTCATCACATGTTCTTCGACATTGAGCTTCCTACTCAGCCTTCTATCTAGTACGACACCTGGATATTTAGCAGTGTTCAATATGCAGAGGGTTGCCCATTTATGGAAGGAAGGTCAAATTGTAGCATGATACTTTTATGTGTGAGTAAAACAAGCTCTGTGTTTTCCTGGTTAATTCCTAGCTCGGCCTCCAAGGATTTTAGGATCTTACTGATTGTGGGGAGGAACTTGTCGGCGGCCATAAGACCCACATCATCCGCGTATGCAGTGACTTTTATTCTCACTTAGATTCAGAAGTATTTCATTAACCACTGAGGTCCACAGAAGAGGATATATCACACCTTCTTGAGATGATGACCCTTCTCTCTAGCATTTTGGCACATACCCGTACTCGATGGTATTGCTGAATAGTGTTTTTTTAGGAACGGTATTACAGCTTGCTTTTTCTTCTGAAGCATGATTGGTATGACTCGGTCCAGTCCGGGGATGTGTAAGCGGAGAATGAGTCTGTATCTCAACGAAAATTGCGAGGTATAAATTTTTCCTCAGACTGGCCTTACATTTGTCCCAGTCGGAGCACAGTTTTAAGCTTTGGCTACACTGAAAAGTTTTCTTGGCTTTTTGTTAATGCATTGTAGTTTTTTAGTCCCCCAAAATGGGGTGATCTTGGATTTCTTGATCTTCGTAGGGCATGCTTGGTCAAAAATTTGAGTGAAGATTATCCTCAGTTTTTCAGCTGCAATCCGTCCGTGGAGGACAAAATGTTTTTGATGTCTAAGTCTAACAAAGAAGCTCAACGCCTTGATTTTTATTAAATATTTCCTTGTTTGATTGGTCCATTTAAATGTATCCTTATGAAAGAGTTTGAGACGTTCAGACGTTAACGGCGAACTATTCCAATTAAACAAAAAGATCCATTTAACAGATTGCCAGTGATTAGATTTTGAAGTACTCATAAATTCTCTATGCAAAACATGGGAGCAAAAAATATAGTACTGATACATAAACATTATATGGGTTTTTTTTTTTTTAAATTTGAACATTTATTTAAGAAAAACATGTACAATAGTATTATTCAAAGTATTGCCCATCTGAAGCTATGACTTTTTCCCATCTTTCTGGCAATTTGTGGATCCCATCCCAAAAGAACTGTGCCGGCTTGGCAGCCAGGAATGAATCAAGAAAATTTTTGATATTCTGCTTTGATGTGAACCGTATTTCAGTGAGGGCGTTCTGCATCGACCGGAACAAATAGTAGTCAGAAGGGGCAAGGTCTGGGCTATAAGGCGGGTGGGGTAAGACTTCCCATCCACTGTTTTCCAAGTAGTTCTTAACCGGAATAGCAATGTGGGGCCGAGCGTTGTCATGATGGAAGTTTATTGCCTCTTGTCTGGTCGCATATTCCGGGCTTTTTTCGGCTACTGCTCTCTTCAAATGGATTAATTGTGTTCGTTTTAGCAGCTCATAATACAGCATACCCATCTGATCCCACCAAATACAGAGCATTACCTTCGCGCCATGGATATTCGGCTTTGCCGTTGATTTAGCTGATTGGCCGGGTTTCACATATGATTTTTTGCGCTTGGGGTTGTCGTAATGAATCCATTTTGCATCACCAGTAACAATCCGATGCAAAAATGACTTCCTTTTGTGGCGTTCCAGCAGCATTTCGGACATGCAAAACCGCCTATTGCTTTTAAACGTTTTGAAATGGCTGCTTGAGTGACACCCAAAGATTCTGCGAGCTCTTCTTGTGTTTGGCAACAATCTTCATAGAGTAATGCTTCCAGTTCTTCGTCTTCAAACATTTTTGGCTGCCCTGGACCTTCATCGTCTTCCAAGCCAAAATCACCACTTTTAAATCGTGCAAACCACTTTTTGCACGTTCGCTCAGCTAGCGCATGTTCACCATAAGCTTCCACCAAAATACGGCAGCAGTTTTCTTCATATTAAAGTAATAAAGAAGAACTCCCCGCAAAAACGCTACATATTTGAGTGAAAAAAAATTATTGTTGCTTACGCCTCAAATTAATGACATATACTGAAATGACGTACAATGACAGTAGCTTTCCAACGCATGTTCCAATGGAATAATAACAATGGAATAGTAACGTCATCTATAAGCAAACCCAAAGATGTAGACCCAATAGTAAATATGTCTCAGATATCAGATCACTGGTCATGACTTTTGTAAAGTCGGTGGTATAAATTTGATTTCTATTTTTTAAATTATCATTCGTTAAGAACTGTTGAAACGGAAAATAAAATCTCATAAATGCGTCATTAGGCTGACCGCCATCATATGCAAAATGTGACCTAACAACAGAGTTTTTTAACCCAAGCAATTCAAAAGAATATAAGATTAGTCTCGATCTTGTTTACATATGTATGTATCTATGTTTAACGAACACAGATCCAATTAAACTGACAATTAAATCGGTTAATGTTTAATCAAACATTCTCTCAGATAATGGCTAATCCATCGTTTCAGAAGTCGAAATATCTATAGCCTTTCTGAGCCCTTCAAAAGAACATTACTTTCTTACCATCAATTATATGTCAAATGGACTCAGTGCCTAGTAAGGCTTAAAATTAAGCCCCCACTTGACACCACTGACATCGAGCATATGGAGTGAGAAGATGAAAATTATTCAATGACACCTTTTTCAGTGCAATACAATTGGCTTTGTCATAAATTACCCACTTAGCTTAGTTAAATTGAGCGCGACAAGAAAAAAAAAAAAAAAAAAAACATCACTTCTCGGGTTACGACAGCAATGAAGTATCCGTATTGTACTCGTAGATTCCTTTGTGTTTAAAATAGTTTGCCCATACATCTAACAGCCATAATTCTAACCCTGGAGACTTTAAGGCGCTGTTGCACTTACCGATACAGCAATGTCATTTAATGCTTTTAATCGGTTTAGCCTAAAACTTATTGAACTTTTATGGTAATTGATTTACCCACAATAGGATGGGATAGTTGTTTTTGTTGTTATTGATGTTGAGCAATAGAAGAGCTCATTGTGGGTATTTTTGAGGTTAAAATTAAGTGCGGTGGTTTTTTCTCTTATAAATTCCCATTACATTTGATGTAAAGTAAGTTTGTGCTTATTGCGGTTGAATATCGTGGTATTCAATGCCGTTAATCAAAAATCAGCATAACTATCAAGGCAAGTTTCTCTGAGTGCAAAGTTGAAGTTCAAAATAAGATGCTACGATACATGGACTTTGGTATACGTATCCACAAGTGTAGCGTTTTAAAAAAAATCGAAATGATGTTTAGATATCATTTGTGATAAATGAAAATGATGTTCGAGCGAATTATGTAACAATTTTGTCGAATAAAGATTTTGATATCAGATTCCACGAACCTTGTTCCAAAGTGATAATCTTAAGAGCTAAGCAAATATTGAGTATGCGTTAGCTTTCGAACTGAATTAAGTTGACAAAATGTCATTATGTGCTTTATGCTATTCTGGCTTCTCGGAGAATCACTGTGCTTAATTTCCATCGTGTGCTGTTTGTGACAATGTCCTTCAACTTTCGCCAATTTTGTTGTAAATGCCGTGACTTACTATGTATTCCAGGATATGTACACCCTGCTTGACTCGAACTGCAACTTTTTAAAATGTTATAGTTTTTTTATTTTTTGATAAATTTTATTGTACCAAAGCAAAAAATGTTTGAAAATACATCAATTTTCAAATTGTATCAGTAGTTTTCAATATGTCCAACTTTGGCGCGAATAATGGCCTTGAAACGGCCGAAGAAAGCATCGCACACTGCACTCAAGTGGCTCTGCGGTATTTTGGCCCATTCCCGGCGACGTGCTTGTTTGAGGTGGTCCAAACTTTGGTATTTTTTTAGTTCCAACATTTGCCTTCAAAATACCACAGATAGAGAAATCCAACGGATTTGTATCCGGAGAATTTGCAATCCATTGTGTCGAAGAAATGAAGTGTGGAACATTGTTTTGTTGAAATGTCCACAGTCTCTGACCAAAATGATTGTTTGCCCAAGGCATCAATACTGCCTCAAAGACAGTTTCACGGTATACGATCGCTTTAATTTTGACGCCACGGTCCAAAATGCGGGCGTAGAGCGACCATCGGCGTTTATGGCGGCCCAAACCATCACCATCGATGCTGCCTGCTTTTTGGTGGCCGTCCGAAGGTGTAAATTTTCGAAGAACCTCTCTGGCAAGTAAACTCGGTCATTTTGTTTGTTGACATATTGCTCTATAACAAATGGCGACTTATCGGAAAAAACCAAATTCGGCAACTCATCACTTTCGTGCAAGCGTAGCAACTTCTTCGCTTTTTCAAAGCACATCGTGTGCTTTTCGGACATTTAATGGCTTGAGCCAAAGCTCATTTTTCAGCATGTTTTGCATCTGTTCCAATGATATGTTGAGCTCACGATCCATTTTTCTTCCACTTCGACGCGGATTTCGCTCAATTCGAGACTTCACTTTCCGAACCACTTCTGCCGATGCTGCTGTTTTTTTATGACCACCCCCATGGCGTTTTGCAACGCTGCCAGTATCGTAACGAGCTATAGTTCAAGACACAAATGATTTATTCACGTTGTGGTGCTGGAGGGCTCTAACGATATCTACTTGTGGTTTTCCAGCCAAATATAAAGCAATCACACTATCACGTTTGAATTCAATCGCGGATAAAGAATTTTCAACACAACTGAGACGCAAATCGTTTAAAAGGCTTGTAAATAATAAAATTATCTGTCATGTGTAAAAATTTGAGCACATTTTCATGAACGGTTCGGAAATTATAGCAGCGTGAAGTTGGTTGAAATTCGAGTCAAGCAGGGTATATATCTCCATCAGGTCGCTCTTTTTCATTGAGATTTTGTATCTTACGATTATAAAACAGCCAGCTGTTTTAAATAGGCTTTCGAAGGAATTTAAAACAGCAATGTTAGACTGTTAAGAGACCATCAAATCACCTCACATCTATGTTGTTAAATTGAAACTTGTATTGGACTTCACAAAAATGATAAGATTAATAGAGTTACCATCTGATAGACACTTGACCACGTAGACTTTATGGGTGAGGAGGCTCTCCCGAACACAGAGGGTAACAGAAGGTGTTCCTTTGGTCTACATATCCTAGCCATATCAGGCGATTGAGGGGCAGTTTTTTGATCAGGTTGATGTCGCTGTACAGCTCGTATAGTTCGTTGTTGAATCTTCTTTCCAAAGGCTCATCTACGTAAATAGGCCCGAATATTTTTCGAAACGACTGATAGAGTCCATGTTTTGCGCCATAAAGTAGGACCGGGATAATCAAGGTCTTTTATAGAGTCTCCTAAGTTTTTCAGGACAGGGCCTTACTTCTCGTTGCCTTCTTAGCCTAAAAAAGCAGCGATAATTCGTTGTTTTACTTCTCCTGAGGTGTTGTTGGCAGAACTTATAGCAGAACCAAGTTTGACAAAGTTCTTTACTACCTCGAAGTTATAGCTGTCGATTATGACGTTCTGTTCAGTTCATCGATTTTGTATGTCCCTTCTTGTTGACATCATATACTTGGTTTTGCCCTCATTTACCGCCAAACTCATTTTGGCAGCTTCCGTTTTAATACCAGTGAACACACCGGTGTTAGCCCACTGAGTTCTCCCAATTATTTCGTTGTCATAAGCGTACTTACTAGTGTTGCACAGACTTTTGAAAGATTGTGATTCCAGTGTTTACTTGCGAGTTCCGCACAATTCTTTCAAGTATAGTGTTAAGGAATTCATATGACTGCTCGTCATATGAAAATCGAAGAAAAAATTGTAAGTATCGATTTGGAATTCACGATCTGCCGGAGTGTAAAGATTTGATCGACTGCGTTCTTTCCTGCTTTGAAACCATACTGATAGGAACCAATCAGGTTGTTGGCAAAGGGTTTCAAATGTTCACACAATATGGAGACTTAAACCTCTATAGTTGGCTCAGTTGAGTGGGTTTATTTTTTTGTTGATCGGTCATAAGATGCTTTGATTCTATTCATCAGGCATACACTTTTCTGACCAGATCTGAGAATTGACTTGGTGCATGCTCTTCAAAAGTCATTTCTAGCAGCTTTGAATACCTTGGCCGGTTAGCCGTCAAGTTTTGCTGATTTGTTGGTTTTTATCTTAGATATTGCTACTCTTACTTCGTTCTGGTTAGGTGACGGAAGTTTTGGCTATCATCGTCTAAGTTGAATGGTTTATTCTGCCTGATGGCGGGATGTTTAGCTTTTTCGCCGTTATGCAGTCTACAGACAATTTTTTTTTCCATTTCCTCAGCACCGACTGTGACTTTGCTACAAGATTTTCTTGTGCATCTCTATAGGCTTCTGTACGGGGTACTCTTGCCTTGTCACGTTCTTTTTACCCGTTGGTATAACTTCCGTACGTTGTTCATAGAGTACAACCTCGCAATATCTTCAATCGCGCGCTTCTCTTGCACTTTTTTCTTCTTCTGAAGAAGCCGATGTTCTTCCCGCCTCTTTTGCTCCTAAAGCTCATGAGCGCCTTTCGTTCTTCGTTGCAGCTCCGCTTTGTAGGCTTATTGTTTAGCTACATGTAATTGCCGGCATTTTTCATCAAACCAGGGATTCCTTGGTGGTGGTTGGATGAAACCCAGCACATCAGTTTTGATGCCTCTAATGGCACGTTGGCAGCGTTACCACCAGTCTGCCCTTCCCATAGCACTTCATGGATGGCGTTGATATCTGCCTGATAGCAGTCAAGAGCTATATTCGGCTGGAGGTGGCCTGCTAAGGGTCCGAACATTATACCTCCGAAGGTAGTTGTTCTCTAATCGTTTTCTGGGGTCATCATCATCCAGTTTTGGTTCGTCACATATTTCAATCTATTCCATATAGAGTTACGAGAACCATATTGACGTAGGCCAGTATAATGCTACTGGCTGAGCATGCCCTTACCATTTTAGCCTGCATGAGTAAGAGTTTACTCATGAGTTACCAGGGACCATCACTGGAAGATAAGACAAGCACTTCGCTATGAACTTGATTGTTGCGCTGCTAGCCGAATCCAAGTTATGGGACACTTCCGTGAATAACCCTTCATCCTTAGAATGACTTCACTTTTGCCAAAAAATAGGTTTTGCAGGATACTTACCCATATAACTTTGACTATAGGCCGTTAATTCTATCGATCTTTCTTGCATTCGTATTATACCAATCCATAATCAGTTGTCTCCTTTCCTTTCTTCATAAAGCAGGTGATCGGCGTTTCATCCGTTCGATGTGGCTAAGACAATTTTGATCTCTGAGTCAAAAATTGTTGAACCTGATCTAAACCATCCTAAAGCTTGTAGAGCTTGTGGTTGAGTATTTAATCTTCTCGTAGGCAAGACCTAGTATGTGACGAAGTATCTTTGTTTTAAAGAACCCCAATATCAGCCCTGTTCTAAAGTAAAACAATCGGCACTGTAAAATTGGTAGGAGTGGGTTCTTGAACTTGCTTTGCTTAAGTAGAATCAGTTTACTAAGGTCTATTTAGAAAAAGGTAAAATTTTTAGAGATAATATTTACACTCGACACTGTCATGTTGCCACAACAGGTGAGGGTCTGATTCTTTACTTGTCCTCATCTAGCAGGTAATGTTTTAGCAACGTTCGTTACCATCGATGATACCTGTGTCGTTATTATAGCCCAACAGCTACTATTACCCTTCTGTTGCCCACTTTCCTTGCGTGCATATTTCATCATACCACTGGTTGATTACATAATGTGATGAAGTGATGAAGTCTCTAAAGCAGCGTCTTTCCATTAGGCAACCTGTTCGTAAATTGGGCAGCTACCGCCGCCCAATACCAGCTGTGAATTCTGCCAATTGAAAGTATTGTCTGTTGTTATTTCGTTGAGTGTGTATTCCCACTAAGTCTTCTACTTCTCTTTCGCTACTTCGCGTCTTATTCGTCATTCCCAAACTTTTTAAAAGGCTGCTTGATAGAGTTTTGTGCTATGTCAGTTGGGGCCGATTGAGGCGATTTATTTGACGAATTCGCTTCCTTCCTTGTCTGAGAAATCAACCAGCCACCTTTGTTTTATTTTAGTTTATCTGTGATGAAGGCCAACAATTGTCTTCTGTTCTAAAACCCTGCGTTTTTTCGATTATCAGTTGAGAATCTGGGTTGATGTTGACGTGGTTGGAATATTGAATGTGGAGCTGAGTAGAGGAATCAGTGATATGACTTTGTTGGACATTCATTCATCTTTTCCGAGATTTACAAAAATCTAAATATTTGATTTGCATATTACTTATCTGTTTAGCCGGACGCAGGAATGAGTGAGAGAATAGATCGTTGATGTCACAATTAGCAAAGATATGATTTGTCATGTCCTCTGTGAGTAATGAACCTCCTGAACTACTTAATAAGGGAACGTAATAAAGGTACAAATAAAGAAATATATTAGAAAATATGTAAAAAAAACATATTCAAAAAGATCTGTTAGTTTTAGTTCTGTTTTCGCTGCTTTTTTGCTTTCACATCGTTTGGCTTTCCTAAAAAAAATTAGCAAAAATTAATTATTTAACTTTCTGACTTATCCTCATTAGCCCATACCAATTTCTTCTCGCCTTTTTTGTTTGAATTGTGCAGGACCCGGTACACACAATGATTCTCCTTCTTTAAAGGTAGTCTTAGGGCTTTTGGTTGTTATTCTTGAAGTTGAAGAACATCGTGAACTTTTCCTGTCAGTTTCTTTTTTTTTGGCACTTACTGGGGGAGTATGGCGATTCGTTCTGTTGACATAAGATTATACGTATTCCGAAAAAAAAAAAGAGATACGTTACCTCAAGTCTACAAAGTAGCTATGATCTAATAATCGGGTTGAATCTATTCGGGTGTCTGGCAGGTAACTTAAGCAGGCCTTCAGTACAACCATGCCCAGCTTACTGAGATTTGGTAAAAGCGTGGATAGTTTAATACATTTCAGTTTCGGAAATTCGAAAATTTCTTTTCTGAAAACAAACTCAAATTCTATGTATCCTTTCCAATTATGTGTGCGGATTGATATTACACTTACAAATGACGAAACCGCCTTTGTGTGCTTTCATTTGGTGAACCCATAATCAAATGAATTTTATTCAATTGATCCAACTCATTTTGTCCCGGAAATAATGGCTTTAAAGTCAGGAGTTCATAAAAAATACATCCGGCCGACCATATATCGATTTTTGGTCCATAGTATCCATCGGTGATTATACATTCTGGGGCACGATACCATCTTGTCGCTATATACTCAGTCAATGGATATTCTGTTTCGACACTCTTTGCAGAACCAAAGTCTGCCAACTTAACAACTGCCCGACTGCACTCCTGAATGAAAAAATGTGAAAAAATTTAAAAAAAAAAGTTAACGACCTCCAAACATTGGATATGTTGTTGGTATGCTTTGGAAATTTCAATAAAATATTTTCTGGCTTGATGTCCCGATGGAAGACTCCATTCTTATGCAAATGCTGGACTCCACAAATAATTTGAAAGAGATAGATTCTGGAAATAGATTCGGAGAGTGGTGATTGCCGTTCCTTAAGGAATTCATAGAGATTCATGTCCATTAATTCAAAGACCAGTATAATGTGGCATGGAAATGAATTGCTTAAAATGGGAAAGAAAATAAAGTAGGGACAAGCCATTCAGGAAACTATAAACCTACCAAATGAGATCGCTTAATTTTAATATGTTGGGATGGTCTTCTACACGTTTCATTATACTTATCTCTGTGCAGTTAATTAGATCCTTTCTCCTGGATAAGAAAAGTGGTTATTGTTGTTATGCTTACAACTCTGATGGTACCGTGAAAATAGGTGCTTAAGATATTTTCCAGCAAATTGTTGTCCGCTGCTTTTGTGTTGCAACTTGAAGACCCGTGAAAAGGATCCCTCCCCTAGTATTTCCTGTACAACATAGCCTAAAATATTTTTACCTATTGAGGAATGATTAGTCAAACTATTTTAAATTTTTGACCGTTTTCCAAGGACACCATTGCTTCAGAGCAGTTTTGACAGTTGAAACAGATTTTCAAAAATGGAAGACTTTTCAAATTTGATTATAGAAGCATTGTGCGCTTTTCCTTCAGAAAATAACATGAGTGAGCATTTGTTATGAAACAAAATCAGCAAGTAAAGTAATTGACTTTGATGAAGAGAAGGAATCCGTGAGAAACCCTCCAGACATACTTTAAAAATAAGTTTTATAAACCCATTAAAACCTTTGTAACTTGAAAGGTCTGGTCAAGGTCCTCAAGAGGGATAGATCAGTTAGTCGGGAAACCCGAAACTCAAGACTTCTCGCCTAAGTCTACTTCTAACAACGAATTCGCATCCAAATAGACGCTGCGGCACATCAAATCACATTTCTTGGATGGGAGTAACTTCTGCTTTGCAGCAGTGCAGGACCTCCACTGACTGTTCGGCTGCATCTGGCCTATTAAGGGACCTAATATCCCACCTGCAGGTCCGAGGCTCGTAGTCCTAGTTTCGTTTGCAGGGTGTCAATAGAAGATCCGTCCGTATCCGAAGCTTGCTGTTACTTAGTAACCTTTTTTTTTTGTTTTTTTTTCATGGCCGGGCAATTACTCCTGTGATGTAAGGGGGCAGTTCCATTGTAGATACCCCTAGGACGAGAGGTCGGTTAGATCGAAACCAGTAAGGCTCATCCGCCACCATCTCATTTCCAAGACCATAATTTAGTCTCGAAAATCTTTCCCGACCTGAGTTCCAAATATGTTAGGGTAGCCCGGATAAGGTTTAAAATTTTACTTGATTGTTGATTCTATCTGGGGAATCTGGCAGTATTGAGTCCGGATGGACATCGACCAGTACCCGATGGTTACCACTTGGAGGTAAAATAAACACAATTGATGTGTAGAAATAGTTACAACCCTGGGAATCGTCAAGTTGACAGCTCTCAGTGCTTACCCTATTTCTACAGCACCCAACCACCCAACGTTTACTCTAAACGTTTCATTTTCATCGGTTCTAACCGGATGTAACAAACAGAATGCAATGGGCTATTCTCAGCACCTGCTTAACTGTATCTAAGTCGCTTTATGGATACATATTCCCCTCTTAGCCTTACAAGTGTATCACAGTGGCAGAAGGAGAAGAACCAGATTGAAAACCAGGTGCCAAGAGATAATATAAAAGGCAGCGTGGAGGCATCTCTAGAAATTAATATTTCGCAATTGCTTTTCTCTAAATTCTTTGTGATGTATCAACTTCGATTCTTATGAGTAATTGGAGAAATTGATTTACCAGCTGGTAGAGCCTGTTTTGCCGAATGGAAGCCTAAGACTGAAACGACATCAATAGCAATAGACCAATATTCATTCTACCTGTAATTGAGAAATGTCTGAAAGAAGTTATAATGAAACGGTTGCTACCTTCTATTTATAAGCACTCAATTATTTATAAACAGCAGTATGGATTCTAAAAAAAATAAAAGAATTAGTAGACTTATGGGAGAGTTCGCAAATTATGTTAACGAAAGTCTAAATAAAATCATTACGTGCTGGTCCTATTTATGGATTTCAGTAAAGCTTTCGACACACAAAACCATCAAAAATTGATGGAAGCTCTAGAAAGAATTGAAGTACGAAGAATTCTTGCTGATAAGATTAAAAAATATCTTTCCTGTAGGACTTTTCGAGTGAGAATTAAGGATAATTATGGCTGCGAAAGAAGTATTCAACGCGAAGTTCCACAGGGCCCTAAATTAGGTCCAATAATATTTGTGCTGTATGCAAATAAACAACAAATACAACATCCCATTTACATATGTAGATGATACAGCCATAGTCGTCCCTGGACATGGCTACGACAATCATGCAAAACGAATTTATTGAAGCAGTGAAGTGGTGCCACGACATTGTACTTAGAACCAACGCAATCGAGTGATGCACATTCGTCGACCACATATAACAAGAATATAGCTGATGATACAAATGCAGAATTTGTCGAAATTTATAAATATCTGGGAATAACCATTGAAAGTCACTTTCTTTGGAATGAACATATTGATAACTTACGTTCCAATCTAAAGGAAGCACTCTTCGGGCTTTATTACTTAAAAAATTATTCTACTTCACAGGTTCTGAAACAAGTTTACTAAGTCCTGGTTGATTCGAAACAAAGATATGGAATCCTTGCATGGGGCAATGCATGCACGACACAACTACAGAAACTAAAAATTCTGCAAAATGCTGCACTTAAACAAATAGGCACTGTGCGTGAAGGAAGATCTTTTAAAATACTGAACGCCCAAGCAATTGGGCGTCAATACGACAGTATTACTGGAATATTATCCATGAACATAGTACCAATACCGTACAACATATATGGCAGAAGAAAACTTGAACATAGGGTTCCGTCAATTTTCAAAATATTGTAAATTTCAAACCTAGAAAAAAGTTTATCAAAGAATTTTTGTCCTAAGGCCATTAGCATTTTGTTTTTTCTTTCGTAAAATTTTTCTTAAAACCTTTTAAATATTTTCTTTGAATTTCAAAAAAAAAGTTTGCTCAATAGTATTAATTTAAAGTTAAAATATTAAATTCACATTAAAAATTTTTTTTTTCGAAATGCAACCTTCTGCATTTCTGCATCAGAAAAGCCGTTATGTTAAATGAACGAGATGTCAAGCATGTATCTCTTTTCTTCTAAAGACAGTTGAGTATCGATTTGCTGTAGCTTATACCCATATTTTCTCTTTAATTGCAACAAATATTTGTATCCCCCAGGGCTTCATTCTTTGTCCGACATTCTTTTCATACATTATATGATATTAGCTCCTAGTACTTGATGCGAACGTTTGGTCCCACCCGAATTTTAGTGAAAGTACACTAGTGTCCTAATGTTAAGACCCAGTGTATCCTATCAATGAGTTCATCATGACCTGGCACTGTTGCTGTCTTTATGAAAATTCGAGCATGTTACTGGTTTTTTGAGTTGTCTGTTATAATTCGAATACAGTCCTTTCTCTGGCCTTAAGTCAACTTTGAGGAAGAAATATTGATTTCATTACTTCATACAAGCTAGATCTCAGACGATCTTTCGTCACGTTTAACCAGCCAATGGATAAGATCATCGAAACTCTAATAATCAGACTTTCGTAAAAACATTGCTTAGTTTTTAAGATCTATGTGACTAGATAGCAATGATAGTTTTTTCAAATGTTATGTTTCAGCAGCTATTAAGGTTAACAATGTCATTATAACTGTTAAAATATTCAGTAAGGTTTGCCATTTCATCACGCATCGCTTCACGCTTGCCGAACGTGCGGAAGTTATTAAAAAATATTATCGAAACTCCGGCTCAGTTGTAAATACGCAACGTGAATTTCGTCGCAGGCAATTCGTTGCACCATGGAAAAGTTTGAGCGTGAGTACACTCTTTTGGATCTTAAGCCACCAACCAGACAGAGATTGGTGAGAAATGAAGAAAACATAGCTGTCGTAGCGGCGAGTATCGAAGAAGAACCAGAAATGTCGATGCGGCGCCGATCAACTGAATAGCGCATTGACGGAGAGTCAATCCGGGTTATTTTGCAGTTAGATTTGGGCCTACATCCGTATAAAATTGTGCTGACACAAGAATTGAAGCCGGGCGACCGCTGGAAATGTTAGCCGAAGATCCTTATTTTGTGCAAAAAAATCATCTTTTCGGACGATGCCCATTTTTATCTCAGGGGCTATGTCAACAAGTGTTCGGTGAAGTGCAATGCTTCCACAAAAACTGACTGTTTTGTGCGGTCAAACGACACAATGCTCGAAGTGGGGAAGGAGAAATTTGGCAACAGGGTCATCTTACGGCGAGCGTTCATCGATTGACCAACACGATCATGCGATTCGACACCACCCGATTATTTTCTCTAGGGCTATGTCAAGTCCTAAGTCTACTCTAACAAGCTAACCATTTTGGTCGAGTTCGAGGCCAACATTCGACACGCTATTGCCGAATTAACTTTGCACATGTTGGACAGAGTCATGAAAAATTGGATCGACCGCTTGAAGCACTGCCAACGAATCCGGGGTGGATATTTGAATGATGTGCTATTCCACATAAAATGGCATGAATGTAGCTTTAAAATAAAGCCAGAATCAATTTCATATCTCAGCCTTTGCTGTTTTATTTAATTTTTTTTTTCCTTTCGTTCTTATCTGGTCACTCTTTATTTATAAAAAAAATCATAATAAGATCATAAATCCGCTCCTCGCTTTCGCTGAAAAATTGCCAATGACATTAATCATGATTTAAAATTACCACTAGTTGCTTTTGCGAAAACGTATCACCTACATTCTTCAGTTAATCTCATCATTATACACAAATGAATAAATTGGATTAACCCATTAATCCGTACCCTTTGCTTTAATTAAACTCCCTGACAGCTTGTCGAAAAGCTTAAATCTTTAATTTATTAGATTTAATGCCGTTTCAAAAATATTTCCGAATCTTTAGACTTCTGAGTCATTTCGATTCGTCGCCTGCTAATGGCTAAACTGAAACGTAGTTTCAGTGGGCGGATTTCGCTTAGGAAAATTGAATAATATTTTATTTAAAAAAAAAATTCAAAAAAACCCACTTTGCAAAAAGGATGAGCTCCTACGAACAAGTATTTCATTGCTAATAGAACGATGCTATGACATCACCAAATCACCTGTCTTATCACATTGGTGTACCATAGCTAACTGAAATTCAGTTTGGTTTACCTACAAGATACTCCGATTTTGGTGTATTCTTGAAATAATACCTATAAAAGATAGTGTATTAGAAAAGAAGAAAAAAAGACAACAATACCGTCAGTTCTAAGAGTAAACGCGTTTATCTTCATCGGTAAGATAGTGCGTAAACAGGCAGAATAATCTATGCTCAGTTCTAGAATATTCTAACAATTTTATCATCTGATAAATGCAAACCAGAAAGCTTAAGAGTCATAGAAAAATATGTATCTCAATTTTATTCAAATAATAAATTTAAACTGTTACAAAATATCACCTCACATTGTTTTATAAAAACAATAATCTGTAACTAATTTAAGAGACAAGAGAGAAAAACTTGCCACTGTCAGACTATCCGCATCTTTAGAACTTGATGATGATCAGTAGAGGCCGAGAATCTTTTGTAAAATTCACTTTTGATTGGCATTAATCCAGTGATACAGATATATCTACATGCCTCAGTGGCGTTCGTTCAAGGTCAAGTGTAAAAGAAGTCTCTGAGATGGGACAGATCTTCATCTACAGAAAATTGAAAAAAAAAAAAAAAAAATAATAATAATAATAATAAATTAAAGCTGAAATATCTCTTCTGTCGGAGATCTTTGTGACCTAATAAATTTTATCACGTTAAAATGAGGCGAAATGGGCAAATGGCTTGTGAATTCTTAAAAGTCCGCTAGCAGATAGGTCCGAGTCAGAGACGCCCCTTGTTATTGTTTGCCATAATTCAATCCCCCAAGCAAATGCTCTAGAGTGTACGTTTAGATAGATACTATTGCATGTGAGGTTGATGATATCAGCACTGTCGGTTTGAAGATTTTATTGGGGCACTTAACAGTCAGGTGCACTTGGGAATACGAGTATTTCTAACATAACACCTGAAACAAGTGGGACGAGATGATCAATTAGACACGATAGGTTTTCTAGAAAGGGGTGAGATCTGGCACTACACGCCATGAAATGCGTGGAATATAAAATTGCTCAAAGATGAGATTATATAAGAAACTATCTAATGTTTTGTGGATGTACCATAAATAACACAGAAGGTGATAAGACTGTATTTTGTTGTTCTATTGTATAATTCCATTACCCATAATAAACAAGAAAATAATGTTGGCAAACAAGTGGTTGTAATGTAATTGCAGAGGCGTTAAATTGTAGGCGACAAAGGAAAATGATGAAATAATAAACCGAGGATCGTACCTATCGAAACTTTTCTTGGAAAGAGTTTTCCACAAAAGAGTAAATCACAAGACACTGAGTCTTGTGAAAGCATATCCAAGCTCATAAATAATTCGATGAAAATTGCCACTAAAATTTCAAGTGAAGGTTTTTCATTGCCATCTTGATCCTCATAGCTTGTTACCCATACTATTGACAGTTTGTTCAGGTTGGAAGTTTTTGCGTGGTTTATGACAAACCAGCATATTGGTTATGTAATTTAATTTTTGTCATGTACAGTAGTATTATTCAAAGTATTGCCCATCTGAAGCTATGACTTTTTCCCATCTTTCTGGCAATTTGTGGATCCCATCCCAAAAGAACTGCGCTGGCTTGGCAGCCAAGAATGATTCAAGCCAATTTTTGATATTCTGCGAAACAAATGGTAGTCAGAAGGGGCAAGGTCTGGGCTATAAGGCGGGTGGCGTAAGACTTCCCAACCACTGTTTTCCAAATATTCCAAACGTGGGGTCGAGCGTTGTCATGATGGAAAATTATTGCCTCGTGTCTGGTCGCATTATCCGGGCGTTTTTCGGCTACTGCTCTCTTCAAACGGATTAATTGTGTTCGGTAGCGTTGGCCATTGATGGTTTACCCGGTTTTAGCAGCTCATATACAGCATACCCATCTGATCCCACCAAATACAGAGCATTACCTTCGCGGCATGGATATTCGGCTTTACCGTTGATTTGGCTGATTGGCCGGGTTTCACATATGATTTTTTGCACTTGGGGTTGTCGTAATGGATCCATTTTTCATCACCAGTAACAATTCGATGCGAAAATGACTTCCTTTTGTGGCGTTCCAGCAGCATTTCGGACATGCAAAACCGCCTTTCGACGTCTCTCGGCTTGAGTTCATGTGGAACCCAATTTCTTTGCTTTTGAATATATCCAGCTGCTTTTAAACGTTTTGAAATGGCTGCTTGTGTGACACTCAAAGATTCTGCGAGCTCTTCTTGTGTTTGGCAACAATCTTCATAGAGTAATGCTTCCAGTTCTTTATCTTCAAACTTTTTTGGCTGCCCAGGACGTTCATCGTCTTTCAGCCACAATCACCACTTTTAAATCGTGCAAACCACTTTTGGCACGTTCGCTCAGCTAGCGCATGTTCACCATAAACTTCCACCAAAATACGATGACTTTCGGCAGCAGTTTTCTTCATATTAAAGTAATGAAGAACTCCCCACAAAAACACTTTTTCAGGCACAAAGTTCGACATATTTGAGTAAAAAAAAATTATTGTTGTTTACGCTTCAAATGAGTGACATATACTGAAATGACGTACAATGACAGTAGCTTTCCAACGCATGTTTCAATGGAATAGTACAAGTTACGCCATCTCTTAGCAAACCGCATTAAACCGAATTAAGTTATAGATGTAGTTCCACCTGAAAGATGGTGACATTCTTACTTAGTGCATTGGGATATGGGCTCGAGGTCCTGCTTCTAAGCCTTGATACTTTTCCACTTTTGTGAATAATCGTTCAGCCATATAGGATTTGTGCTTCATTCCTTTTTTGGGAAAGATACCTTCTATCTTCATTATTATTTTCATGTGACCAATGAGTATACTCTGTTTAAGGTGCTTTGGGGGATGTAGCTTGGGTGCTTATATAGTATGGGTGGATCCTCTTGAATTTCAACAAAGATTGGAGCTTTATTCCCGTAGATTTCAGGGGTCACAACAACGGAAAAATACTATTGGAAGATCTACTGCTGAACGGCTACAATTATAACAACATCTCCATTAGTCCTGCATGAAGTGTTGAAGATCAGTGACATCGACGTTAAGAACCTAACAGAAGCAGCAAAAATGATGTCCTAGGTTTCGGAATGCAGTTTGCTTCGGAGAAGATGTCTGAAGACCGGCGCTTCATAAAGGACGTGAACGAATTGCGACCTTTCTTTACTCGAAAAGAAAAGCAAGCACTCGAGAAAATGTAGAGGTGCTATTTGAGGAACAAAGCCCAAATGTTCTAACAAAAAAACTTATCAAGCGGAACAAACACATGGAGTAATGAGCAAGGGAATCTCGAAATTAAGTCGTCCAATGCTGAGAAGATCTCGATGCGAATTCTGCTGTTGGACAGAATGAGCCATTTTTCCTGGGCGATGAAAGTCAAGGTTTCTACCCATCGAACCAACATGAAATAAAGAAAGAAATATCTAAATTACTATAAGACCGCCGGGCTAGATTTTCAAATTTCCTGCTGAGATACGTGAAGCAGCGCATACCGCAGTTCATTTTTAATATTTATTCGAAGGGAAGTATGCCTGATGAATGAAACATCAAAATTGTTTAAATCTAATATTATACGTCAATAAGGAACCTGTCAATTCTTTTTTAACGAACATCTTTCTCGTTTTTTTTTTGAACTTTTACCTCTCCCATAAATTAAACAAAGAACGATTTCTTATAGAGTATCTCGGAACAATCAGCTTATGCTCAGGTTCATAAAACATAAAACATCTTCATTTCCTTTGACAAAGAAAACGCTACATTCTCATAATGTCAATCTTTGTCAATTCTTTAAAGACTCTCCGATCGGATTGCATTTTATTACCTTAGGCAGCTCCACAAACGATTTAATAAAACCGATTCCCATTAAAAAAAAAAGACATAACTCCGACGAAATGTGTCACTTAGACTTCCCCGTTTTTCTGTGTAATAGGCAATTTCCCTTTTCAAAAGTTGACATAAATTACTCATTCAACTTCTTAAAGCCACATCTGTGGAAGTTTGCTTATATTAAAACTATATTTCCTCATATTATGCCACCATTATAAGGTACTTGTCCACAAAGTAAACACTAAACAGGTGTCTTCTCCTCATTTGCATGAAAAAAAGGTAACAAACATGCAGAAGAGACTATAGGTGGCACACATTCCCGTTCGGAAATTATTTTTGAAATTTCCTCACGAAATCTTAAAAAAAAAAAAATCGATAACACCAAACAAAAGACGTATTTAAACAAACCTCTTACGCAGTACCCTTCGTTTGTCTTAATTTTCATGGCAATACCAATATCAATGTGACGACGGTTTCCCGGAACACCCTGCATTCTAATTTCCAAAATCGCTGCACGTTCTCTCTGCACCCTACATCACATTCGAAAATCAACAAATTTAAATGAGAATTCCAGAAATTCGGTATTTAATTACCCAAAAAATTGATTCTTCTACCTCCCCCGCGCACTAGAAACGCGAGATGGTAATTAATTGTGTTAGGAATTGGGTGAACCACAATCGAGGAGAATAGTTCTTTTTTTTTTTAGATAAAAAAGCTTTTTTGTTTCTTCTCTGGTTAAAGTTTTGCACACAGTTGGCACTCAGTATTCAGTTGTGTAATGCACAAGTATCTTTACACAGATTTCCGATTTCATGAAGAAATTCGTTATTTTTAGGCTAACCTACCTTAGATAATGGGAAGTTTCTCTCTATATGGTAGATACGAGTACGAACGAGTATATCTGTTAGATGGTAACTACACAAATACCCTTGGTTGCCTTTTAACGAACGCTCCAGGTGTCTAACAATGAAATAGCAATTTATATGAGCCAGCAACCAACAACTAACCACCAGAAGATAGCAGCTAACATGTCTATTAGTACAAAGTGGCTGAACTAATGAGCGCCATGGTAGTTTAAGGTGCCAGCAGTGTACCTATCATAAAAATCTAGGTAAAAGGTAGGAAATTATGGATACCAGTGAAACCAAAGTTTTAAATTATCGAAATTAGATTGAAAGAATTTAGAACATACATATGTATGTTGGCATAAATTTCAAGAGAGAACATTTGGAGCACTCCATTCCGGTAGTCAGTTTTTAATTCATTTAGAAGAAATGAAATTCATTTAGAAGACGATGAATTTAATAAGTCCCTGGTGGATACCAATGTCCCTTTCGTAAAGATCTTTGAACACTGAGTTTAAGTTTTAAGAAAGTTCGGGACAGCAGTGATCTGCTTTTGGTACTGATGGTAGTTTTGTCTTTGATAGTCTTTGTTAGACTGCGATACTTTTAGTGTATATTAAAACTCCGAAAAATCTTACGAAGGGATCAGAGAAGATCAGGCAATGCCGTTTATTTTTTAACGAGATTGCTAATAGTTGCTCATTACTTGTGTGCTAGGATACAGAGATATTCCAGGCAAAGAACTGAATCTCAAACAACTTTCTTGATTTTCTAGCATCGTTATCATCTGTCTGCTGTTCTCCTTTGCATTAGAATCACATAAGTGCGATTTTACAAAGCACAGTCTTTTTTCCGACCTTATGACGCCCTTGGATGTCCCAAGTTTTGGTTTTCTCCTTATCACATTTCTATATAGTCATAGATTTCTCAATTGTTGATAACTGATCTCGATGGTATTTAAGTCCTCTGGACTTAACCCTTTTAGTATCCCATAATTTGTTTTCTCTTACTCCAGGCATACATACGGGTACCAGTATAGGTACAGGTAGTTTGCAACATCTTCTGAGTGGTAATTTGTTCCAGATGATTGCCAAAATTTCAACAAATTATTGCATTTTTTTGGCGTCAAGAAACCAACCGTTGTTAAGCGAGTCATTCACATTTTGTTTTCTTAAGGTAACATGTGCCTAAACATTAAATAACATATTTCTGTTTAGCCAAGGCCTTTACTTCAATCTCAACATTTTCTCTAACCCAAAGTCGAATCACTTCGTTATAAGCCTCATACTTCTTTTGTTTTAAGCATCCAATCTAGAGTCAACAATGTATTAATGCCAGTTTGCATCATGAATTGAATTAATTCCGAATTTTTCAATATTTTGCAAAGATTTCCACAAATCTTCTGGGTTTCTTGCAAATGATACAACACAAACAATCCTACCCGAATTGGCCAGTGATTAATTGGGCTTGCCGCACTTCAGTGCCTTTTTTAAAATGCCCTTGATCCTTGCTGGTCTAATCTTTAATCTTTGCTTAACGCAAATATTGCTTACGATTGCTTACTCCAAAGTGCATACGGTCCACAGTGCAAACAGGCTTCACCGTATTCCCATAACAAAGCTTAGTATTTGAGTGTCATCCTTGGTAGAAAACTTACTTAGAAGAATACATTGACTGGGATATTTTGATCCACATAGCTAAAACACAACCAGTTCTATCCTATGCTTCAGACGCTCTGCTCCATCGCCTTCCCTTTGACTTGAATGTCATGGGTTGCTTTCTTAAAACCATCTTCTGTTTTCAAAGAAGTGGTATTTGGTATAACGGGGGCAGCATATATGTACATAAACAATGATTATGCGAACCATCATCATCTACTCATCAGTAGTATGATGGAGCACAACAAAAGAGAAATTTGCCATACAAAAGCTGCCATGGTTGCAAAGACTTGCGTACCCCGATATCGCCAGCAGAATGTACACATACCCCACAGTAGCTATAGAAATCTTCATTGGCTTAACACCACTCTATTTCTTTGTAAAGAAAGATGGCAATTCGCAGCACGGTCAGCCTACTACCAACAGGAGAGATTAATCACTCAGATCACATGGATTAAATGAATCCTCAATCCGAAATCCCTGAGCTTATAAACGATAGTCTAACTAAGACACTGTGCTTCATGGAACTACAAAAACACCACTTCAAACCTTATGGATATCAATTGGTGCACGAATGGATCAAAGAGAGACATTTAGGTAGGTGCTGGTATATTTTCATCAATCATCTGAGTATTGCTACCAATGGGTCTAATCACATTGACTCCAAATCAGTCATGTACTGCTTCAATACACTACAAGATCTTTTTTATAAGAACAAAGTAAAACTTTGGTGGGTGCTAGTCATAAATGTATTGTCGGAAAGAAACGGTTCGAATGATTCTTTCATCGGCCCTGAGCCGATGTGTTTATCCAATTGCATCTCACAGGGCTTCGCCAGGCTCAAAAATCCATCAAATCCTTTGACAAAAAGTCAAAAGAATTTTTACAACTTTAAAGGGATGATATCAGAAGACTAACCGGACACTGCCACTTTCGATATCACCCACACACATTTAGGTGTAGGAATGTCGTTTTTGTATGGAAGACAACGAAACTGGGAACACATCTTATGTGAATCCGTTCTCTAAGTGCCTTAAGGAGACGACACTTCGTAAGAGAAAATTTAATTCCTGGAGAGGTTCTCCAAAAAAAATTGAGCCTTTATTGGCTTCGTAATATTGATTTTATGGTACAAAAGATGAAAAAAAAGCAAAGAAAAAAAAGTCATGATATCGGAACTGCTCTCTCTATCTTTTTGATAGTTCGAGAATGTATGGTTTCTTTTTACGTAGTTGGAAAGCAGAATTCTCTAAGTCTTACCTGGGCCCCAGGTTTTAGATAGACGCTTTTTTAATATGGAACCTACCTTGAATCCTTAAGTCCGCGATGTGCCATCCATTCCTCACGGTACTAAAAGAACAATTTGAATCCCCTTCCTGTTATTAAGGTATAATATACAGCTTCTGTAACGATTCCACTAGATGTTCCTAACTCTTATAGTTCCAGAATAAAGCCTCTAATCAGGCTACTAATAAGACCTAAGTAGTTTCAAGACAGGCTCCTTATAATCAAATTCGTTGAACATCTCTCCTTCAATCTGACTTTTCTGCCATAAGGCCAGCTAATAATCTACCATTGTCAAACTAGGGAATTGAAACGACGTACCTCGTTTAATAAACACCCATTTTACAATAGGATTACCGGAAGCATGATCGCCAATTAACCTGCTAGATAAAGGTCAACAAATGATTTTTAAGGACTTGAACTCGGGTTCGAGTTGCCTACGTCCAAACGATTGCTTCTGGCCTCAAAAGTCAGCGGCCTACTGCTGTCCTTCAGCAGCTATGAAAGAAGACTGCTTTCTGACATCTTATCGGAGCTTTCGCTTATCACTTGAGCATGCTATAAGTAATATGACCTTTTGCGTCGCTTACTATGTGAATGATGATGAGGTAAAAGAAGCTGATACGCAAGTACTTTAGGCTGACATTACTATTTACCTCGGCCTCAGAATATCGAAGTATCGAAACATACTTAATTGAAAATAGGTCATGACCACATTCTTCTGAAATACTTTAACACTGTGGTCCACTGTGTCATGATCTGTGGTTTTTTGAATTTTGTTGTTTGCTATCGACTTCATATCCGATTATGACCGACTCTATTGCGACATCCATATAGCAGTTTGGTCATCATCAAAATTCCCGATTTTGATAGAATTTGAAGAAATCTGCGAATTTCTGTCTGTCCTGTCTGTGATAAGAACTTACTGCAGATTGATCACAGGCATCTTTGCAAAGCAATTAATGAAACAAAGTCGAATTTACATAAGAAATCATTAGTTGCTGAAGAGGATATTTAAACAGCAATATTGTTTCCCTACTTTCTTGCTGATTCTTACATCAGTAAGCAACAGTCAACTTCAATTTAATAGTAGTCAAGCTTGCACTCAAAACACATTGCTTTTCTTTACAAAGGCTTTGATCTTGTCAGCTGGAGATTAATTTAGGCTCATGTTCTAATGCTATGAGAGGGAAGGATATGAAGAGCTGAGTAGTCGCAGCTCTCATGCGCCTACATAACAGCTGGTCTCAAACCTCACACTTAATTCAACAAACAGCAGAAGAGTGGTAAAATGCTGAATTGTTAATGATATTAACGTTGCAAAATCACTGCGCAATTATTTCTAAACTCTATATGTGGAAAGATCCTTCGAATTGTTAGCGCTGGGGGTGGTGACTCTAAAGCTTCTATGTCAGATACTAGCGACGACATATCTTCAAGCCAACAAGTCTTCGATTCTGTTAAAAATCTTAAAATCTGCTTTAAAGCTTTGAATTTTTAATTTCTTATTGCCAAACTATAAAAATTTTAATTAACAGAACTTACTTCTCCTGTAGTCCTTTTAGGAAGAACTTACATCGATAGCTTTTGGAAATTTATTCATCTGGCCACATAAAAGGTGGGTTTACTCTATCGAATCCCACAATATATTCCTCCTCTAAGCTGTCTCTCAATATCGTAATCACTGGTCTGCTTCTGTCTGCCTTTTAGTGAGTATTAATCAGAGTTGCCAGTTCAACATGCTTCTGTAACTACTGCACTCACATTTATCTCATTGAGTAGATATCATAATCCATAAAATGATTAAAGCGATTAAAGTTAATTAAATGCAAAACTAATTGCACATTCACACGTTGCTGCTCGTAGCAATTAAGTTTTCATTATTAGGTCATCAACTTTAAGACATGCCTGACGTTCCGTTCCACCCCTTTTAATGGCAATGATACGAGTATTCCTTCGAGTATGTTAAACGTGAGAACAATTTGTGGTAACTAACTTCTATTAATAACATGGCATACAGGCCCGCGACTCGTGTCTCATGACTCCTAATTACAAAGTCTTACAAAACTTTCAAAAGATTGTATGCCAACTTCTTTTTTTAAAAGTTGAAAGCAACTGCCAATGCAAAGGAATTTACGTTTTTTTCCAATGCCACGTGTAGCGGTCTCGCCATTAAATCTTTACCGCATCAATAAATATATTAACGTTAGCTTATGGTATTTGAGTCCATTCAATTTGACATTCATAAATGCTATTTTCCCAATCAATTGAAGTCAATGGGTGTTCTGGGAGAATAAAAGTAACAAATGGTCAGTATTTTGAATTTCAGTGGGCTTGAATGACAAATTGTAAAACTGCATTGAAATTATGGAAATGAAGGCGAAGAGCAACTTCGGAACGACGGTGCTTGAACTCACATTTAGTGAGTTAGTGACCAATTACGCATACAAACCGGATCAGACCACCTTGAAGTAAAGAAGTTTGTGTTCTCCATCTGGTGTGATATGACGAAGACGAGATTTCAATTTGGTGAATTGAAAATTCGATTGTGGGTTGATAACGCCTACTTCTATGACATCAAAAATGTGATTAGGAACCAGGTATGTACGAGTATCTTGGCCTTTGACGGAGTTATGCCTTTTCTAAGGGTTTTCATAGATTTTTTTCCTTGAACTTGAAACTATTGTTATGCGGAATAAAATGCTTTGGGCTTGTTAGTGGATGTCTAACGATCTACAGATGAAATTGAGACAAAATAAACCTCTCAACAGTCAACAATTTTTCAATATTTTGTCAGAAGATTTTCATATAAGGGAGGATAACTCTTTTTACAAACTGTAAATACAGAGAAAAAGTACTCTAAAAGAAGGCATTAGAACCATTAAAAAAAGTCTTGACTCGACTAGGAGTTCAGCTAAACAATTTTTGGGTTGCGTTTACGGATAATGTAGTGGTTTAAAATTTTGCAGAATTTCAAAATTATTCCTATTTGCACCCAAAAAAAAAAAAAAAAAAAAATTAATTTCTTCAAAATCATTAAATTAAAATAGAACACATCAATGCTTTTATCTCAAGAAAATGGGTTTTGTTCGACGAAACACATGCCGTTCCCTTTGGTAGGCGTCTGAACAATTGCCCTCCCACTACATGGCTCATGCTTCCATATAGTACAATATTACATTGGAGCGAAGGGATTGAACCTGGAGTACAAGTTGGCGGAACTAAAACCAAGAAGGATATTGATTTGACTTATGTAAAAGTCACGTCAGATTGACATTTGGAGGCAAAAGCAATTTTTAAGACGCCAAGTGGAAGGATAATATAATCTGGGATGAAGAAATAGTTTTTGAGAACTTAGTGTCGTCGGCAGGGACATGTGTTTAATAATCCTCTCAAGATCGTTTATAGTTAAAATAAAAAGAAGGGGACCTATATGGCTGCTTTGTGGGACACCAGAAATAGCTAAAAACGGGGTTGAGAAGGTTGACTTAAAGCGAAAGCTATAATAGCAGTTGTTCAGATAAGAAGATGAGATATTTTATCAAAGGCATTAGTAAAATCTGTAGCAATAACGTCGATTTCGTTGCCATTTTCTAGGGGTGAGGGTGCAAAGCATACGAATTCAACTGAGCTAATAGTAGTTGATTTACCTTTCTGAAATCCATGCTGATTGGGGGATATACGAGTAAAATACTTTCGAACATTTTAGTTATGTGAGAAAACTTAGCAATGGGACGGTTGTTAGTTACTTTTTTCTTTGATCCCTTTTTGTGAACCGGTGTTATGAAAGGAGGTCTTCCAAACTTGGAAGAAGTCCCCTTGTGTGAGTGATAGATAAAATAGGGAGGAAACTGGGTGCAAAAGATTGGAGGCACACTTTTTGAGCAGTGTTTGGGTAAAAATTCCTCATTAAGCCTTTGTAACTTTCTTCGAAAAGAGAAGGAGCAAGAAATCGGGAAAGAAAGAAGGATCAATGGAAAAAATGGGAGGGTGCTTAAAATATATGGGGTCCGGTTCAGAGAAGTTTTCTGCAAATTATTATTTAAAAAAGGTTGCGAAGTATAATAGTTGACAATAATATGTGCGTTGGTAGATGATATATTATCGAATGAAAGAGAAAGAGGGGGCAACCGTCAGATTTTTCTTTTGTGATTGATAAGCTGACACCAGCATCGTTGATATGGTTGGTCTGCGCTGAAAAAAGTAGGATTCAAGGTAGTCAGAGTATTCATAACAAGAATTGGTGCGAAGAAAAACCGTGAATAAATTATCTTTTATGGAAAAATGGGTGAAGAAAAGAGGGGTGAAAGTTTTCGATAGAGTTAAGAGACAAAACGTTACTCTGGAGTTAATGAGAACACTAGTGAATATAGGATCTAGTTGCCTACTGATGAAGTTAGATACGCCACTTACCATACTTGTAATAAGCTTGAGTCAGATTATTTGGGGATATCCGTGGTGTAGTGGTATATGCATAGACTCCTCAAGCAGAGGGTCGCGGGTTCGAATCCCGTGCCAAGGCAATTCTGTGAAAAAGTCTTTTCATAGAATTTGTATGTAGTTATATGAAAATCCCGTCGGCAGTAAAAGGGTATTCATATCCCCTTGGTGCGCGTGCGGTATTATAAAAAAAAAATTAAATTCGCCAAAGATACGGATATCGTCGATGGAATCACTCAGGTCAATTTAAATGGTCAACCGATTTAATAGCAAGGTTGAGGATTCAATAAGTTGAGCCAGGAAAATGTAGCAACACATAGCGTGCAGATATATGTTTTATATGTCCATTTTGTAGATTTGGAAAAGGCGAGTAATCTAGTTTTAAGGATATGATAATTCGGCCCTTAATTCGATAGAACCAGCAATATCTTGCTGTTAGAGTAGAACTCCTCATCCCATTTTTTGCCATCTGCCGTCTACTTTTCACTGGTTCTTTATTTAAGCTTGGCTTGACCAGGTTTGCAATATGCAAACTGCATAGAAGACCTAAGATGAATTGATTTATGATACTACACCACAAAGAAGACTTGGTTGTAACATTTCTCTTTATCTTTTAGGATCATGCGTAATAGCATCCGGTTCCGCATGCCAAATTGTTTAAGGACACTTTTCATTTAAACTCTCCCTCTTAAGCGAGGTCTTCCATAACCAGGTTGTATGTTCACTTCGGAATGAATTTGAAGACATTCCGGATCTATGATCTGAGAATCTCATCTAATGAATTCTGGCTCAACTGAAAGTGACAACAATTTAACAAGTAACAAGATTGTGTGCAGTTCGTGTATTCACTAAAATCTGCTTATGCAGGCGGAACTAATTGTCATTCGAAAAACTTTACTCTCGAAGTTTCGATAAAGTCAACGCTTCCGGATGGATTGGAACGATTAACGTGTTACATCGAAGTTCGGGTAGACAAATTCTCCAACCATCTCGATGCTACAATTTGCTGCTGTCGCGTCTCTTCGAGCAGTTGGTATAAAGTGCCGTTTCTTGATACTTTATTTTTTTTTTATTAATTCCTAATGTTGTCAGCATGTTTTAGCAGTTGTACTGACTTTTGAAATATTTTGCTTTTAGTATTGGCCCCCAGCAGCGTCTATAATTTCTCTCCCATCCTTATCCCTGCATTCTTTACATAGTCTCCTGCGTCTGCATGCACTTAACGTCTAGTTTCTTCACATTACTTCTGAGTAACAAAGTAGTAGTTAGAGTCGATGTTGGCTCCTCGAAATGTTTTTAATTTCGAAGCTGTTCCTAGAGGCAATTAAAATTTAATCAATATTTGTTTAACGGAGCCTGCCACATTTCTTTGTAGATGTGGCGTGGGAAATCTACAAGCTACGACCATATTTCGCCCTATCCTGTCAACAGTAAGTTCAGTATACAGTGCTTCAGTACGTTGTGTAAATGCTGCCGTTGTTTTACTGTAAACGCCTGGGTCATCAATTCAATTCCAGCATCCTAGCTTGATGATGAAATAAACACACTTGACTTAAGTGTGAAAAAGTAATTCAAGTGATCATCGCTTGATATGTTCCTTACGTCGCAGGCATCTTGAAACTAGTCCCTTAAAGCTGTTGTGTCGTGATTTTCTGGATCGGGTTTATGCATTGAAATTCAGTTTACTGTGGTTGTACAAGACAGAATTTTCCATTACATGTGCACAGATAAAATCAGCATATTGCAAAGATCATCTTCAACGGTTCCCGTTCTCCTTTCTCAACCTGGATTTGAAACCGACTACAAGTAGAATACGTTTGACAATTATCTAATTGGGGGTGTGTAGATCCTGTTTTTTTATAAACTTATTGTTCAATTGCGATGATACACAAGTAGCAAAGGGATTCATTTCAATTTCACGTTGAATGTTTCATTCGAATGTCATTGTTTTTTTTTTCTTTAATAGAGTAGATCGAATAATTTACAAAACTTCGGACCTTCGAAACGGATTTTTGTATACGTGTATGGTTCCGAAAGTAGTGCTTTTACAATTAATCAATTCCAAAACCCAACCAAGTATTAAATAAAATACTCAGACCAACAAAAAACTAAGCTTTTTACTTTTATTGATTTTTCAAGTCAGGAAGGGCTGATCAAGGGTATCTCACGAAGCTTTTCGCTTTAAGAAAGTAAGAAATGGTCTTAATAAAACTGAGTTACACCTTCGGACAGTTACTATGTTTAGTGCTACTTTAAAGAGTACTGTTTGTAGCTAGGTTTTGCTGTTGTTTTCAATGTAACTCAATGGCCAAAAAATAGTCGGCAACCGCATTCATTATGAATTGAACAACAATTTTATTGCGATAGCTTTTCTTGACTTGACTCTTGACATGCTTACAACATTCAACCAAATTAACATCACAAACCTTCTATATATTTAAAGTTTAAAAAAAATATAGTCACTGGATGTTATCATTTACGAAGTTGACAACAAAATATAGGCCAACATAGATACTCTTGTGGAACGCCGTTTTACATACGTTTGGTTCATCTGCATCCCATATCAAAAATAGCTTTGATACCTATGTATATATCTTTTTCCCTAAAAAAATTAAAACCATTTAGTCCCGAGACTCAATGTTGATACGTATCTCCGTGCGGCATCATTTGACCACTTGCAATGCAAACGTATTTCTCAATTTACTGAATCAATTTTGCACCAGCATTAATAAATTAATTCAAAATTGCGAGCCGCCTTTAAATTACAATTCGTCCGTCTAATTTCATTATACGGTCAGTGCACACTTATTGAAGCGTCAGCTGGCGGCAATATCAGTCTATGCCGGCTGACGTTCGACGGCTTCGTTGAACTACGACATCGACAATAAGCATTCTCTAAAAGGAGGTTAAGCAATTTGTGTGTGATGCCCTGTGTCATGTCGGTTTAGTCCAAGTGTAAATAGTAAATGATAGTGGTAGTCGTATCTACAAACAGATAAATAACATAATTAACTGGCGCCAATATGAACAATGTCCACTCTTTTTAGTCAAGAGGAAAAGCAACACTCGATCCATTCAAGACAACGCCAACTGAACAAACCGACATTGAGTCGATATTTGAATTAACATTCGCATTGCATCATTGCGTAGTGCTATACGCCTGTATTGTCAGTTGCCACCATGAACGACAATAAGTCTAAGTCTCTGTGATGGATAGCGCTGAACGGATGACTCCTAGCCTACACTCGTAACGTAACAGGTAACAGTGGTAATAGCCAGACGACTGATAGTAATATTCGGTCTCGTACGCCTTTATACCATCTAAGGTGCTCTGCAAATTATCTGATGACAAATTAAGCGAATGTCCAATGGATGTTAGAACGTATTTTAAATTCTATGTGGAACATGGTAAACTCAAGTGAATATCAATTAAGTGCAGCTACCTTCTATCCCACACACGCATTGGACTCTCAAACACAGTGACTCACAGAGGACTTTGACGACGGTTAATCTCACTGTTGAGACTGTCTTCATAATGAACTCACGAGGCTGACAACCACATATTTTTACTGAACTTTGATCATAAAGTTTTCTCCTCACTGTATATATGCACGTTAAGTGAATGTCTTGTACCACAAACTTGTGTTATTTGTGGCTTCGATGGAATCTAAATCTACAGCTACTATTTTTTTTTCATTTCGAATGCTATGGCAGGAAGTGGATATCAAATCCGATTCTATGGGCAGAGTCTCATTTCATATCGCATTTTATGATTGTCGTGCCAACTTTGGATTGCAGATACAAATATGTATTCGCATTCATTCTATCCACTCATCAGATTGCCAACGTAGACGTAGGTAGAAACACAGAAAACTAATGAGAGTCAGAATGTTGATGAGATCATTAGTTCTTGGAAGTGGTGAGAACAAAATAACAAAAAGAAAGTCTTCCCAGACACCACAGACTTTGTGGTTTACGGATAACATGCCTAACATTTTAAATAAAATTAATAAAAAAGAAAATCCAAAGCAGGATCCTTGGAATTAGTTCCCCGTATGTTAGGCATGGCATAGAAATAACATAAATTTTGGGATGAGACCTTAGCCAATCTGTTGTTTAGAGACAATGTAGCCCCTCCTCGTAGTAAGTGATCGTTTGTTTATTGTTATCGAGATTATCCCCAGAAAAGTTCTCAATACGATCATTATTTATTGATGCTTTCAGACTCAACGATTGTGCTTTGTAGACAAAAATGTTGAGCCGTTAGATAATTCATCTGTTTGCTGTTTGCTGTTTGCTGTTTGCATCACCACCGAACTCAGCGTAGATGAAATGGATAATTTGATTTGTTTACATTTCCTGGCCAAACAAATGGATAAGTGCGAATTTTTGGATTAAGTGGAAAGATAAAAAATATTTACTGAGGTTGCAAACTACTATTGTATAATGACAATAATATTCCCAATGAGTGAAAATGTGTTGCTCAACAGAAAGGAAAAGATTTTTAGACAATTTCGTGGATATACACTTCCCCAAAGAGTGTTTCGGACTTATTTGTGTTATGTCCGGGCCATTGTTTACCTTTAAAGATTCGACCTTAACGTCGACCAATATATGGAGAATGACAAGAAAGATTAAGTTACGCTTTCTGAGCTAGAGGACCGTTCAATCAATCCGACCTTGTACTGTGGTTTTAGGGTAATCAAATTAGTTTGTTATTAACCGATCTTTGTACTTGACCCACCTTTGGAAAACTTGGTATATTATTAAAAAAGCTTAACAAAGAAAATTAACTATTTACTTCATGCGGTTTTCTAAGAGATGGCGTAACTTGTATTATTCTATTGTTATTATTCCATTGGAACATGCGTTGGAAAGCTACTGTCATGCGACCAGACACGAGGCAGTAATTTTCCATCATGACAACGCTCGGCCCCACGTTGCTATTCCAGTTAAGAACTATTTGGAAAACAGTGGATGGGAAGGCTTACCCCACCTGCCTTATAGCCCAGACCTTGCCCCTTCTGACTACCATTTGTTCCGGTTGATGCAGAACGCCCTCACTAAAATACGGTTCACATCAGAGCAGAATATCAAAAATTGGCTTGATTCATTCCTGGCTGACATTTCAGTTAGTACCAGTCTTCAAAAAATACGTGTATAAATTTGACAGCTGTCGGACGATTAGTTCTCGAGATACGCTATATCTTCACTCTATGTGAGTGAAGCAACTTTTGTTATTGTGAAAAAAAATGGATTCAAAGCAATTTGTGTGTTGATTTATCATTGCTTTTTGATGGGAAAAAATGCAGCCGATGCAAAGAAATGGCTTGATAAGTGTTACCCGAACTCTGCACTAGCCGAACGAACCATTCGCAAGTGGATTGAAAAATTTAAAAGTGGTCATACAAGCACCGAAGATGATGCACGCAGTGGACGTCCAAAAAAGGCTGTTTGAGATGAAAACATCAAAAAAGAGCGTGTTGGATATATCATACGCGAATATTTAGACATGCGAAAGCTCACTTGGTGGGTGCAGCGTTTGCTCACAGTCGACCAAAAACAACAACGTGTTGATGATTCAGAGGAGTGTTTAAAGCTGTTCAACCGCAATAAAGCCGAATTTTTGCGTCAGTATGTGACAATGGATGAAACTTCGCTCCATCACTTCACACCAGAGTCAAGCCGGCAGTCAGTTGACTCTGACCAAAAACTCAACAGTCGGCTGGCAAGGTTTTGGCATCCGTATTTTCGGATACACATGGAATTATTTTCATTGATTATCTCCAAAAGAGGCAGAATATCAACAGCGACTATTACATTTCATTGCTGGAGCGTTTGAAGGACGAAATCGCAGAAAAACGGCCGCATTTGAAGAAAAAGAAAGTGCTGTTTCATTAAGACAATGCACCGTGTCACAAGTCGATGAAAATGGAATCAATTGGGCTATGAATTGCTTCCCCACCCACCGTATTCTCCTGATTTGTCCCCTAGCGACTATTTCCTGTTCGCAGACCTCAAAAGAATGCTCGCCGGAAAGAGATTTAAAACCGATGAAGAAGTAATCGCCGAAACAGAGGCCTATTTTGAGGCTAAATCGTACTACAAAACTGGTATCGAAAGATTGAAAAATCGTTTCAATTAGTGTATCGCCCTCGAAGGCAACTATATTGATAAATAAATTTGAATTTTGCAAAAATTATAAAACGGCACTTTCAGCCCATGTCTTAGTTCACTATCAATATCAGAGATGCGTATATCTACGTTTGAAAGACAGAGAAACGTTTTTATAACGAGGAGTAATATCGAAAATTATCATGCTCCTAAAGAATACCAGCGGCGCATCCAAAATCGGTTTTGAAGCCATCTGTTAAGACCAGACTATATTCCTTTCCCAACTCAGATTCTAGTTGAAACCATTTCGGGGCACTGGTAGATTTTGCATATTTTTCGTAACAGACCATAAGACCAGAGTCAAAAGACAGTCGGCCCGCAAGGTCATCAAAGCTCCAGTCTTAGAGATGTCTTAGAGAAAGCGAACCATTAAATGAATATCAAGAGGAGGAAGATTAATTGTCCCGTATGGAGCAGCAGGCGTGCTAGGAAAAGCACCCATGCAGCTGAGGTAAACCGTTCTTTGTAGTCTAGTAAAAACAGAATTGACGTATTTTCGTGAAAGCTGATTCCGTCAGGCAACGAACGCATAGACTAGAATTGGTCTTGTTATAGATGTGTAGATCCAAAGGAACCTTTTTGGTGACAGGCTCCATGTCTTGCCGATAGTTTCTTTACAATGTCAGGAGGCCGATAGCGACTTAGAGGCTTGCGAAGTTTGTTATCCAAGATGATACCTAAATGCTTAGCTTCGTAAAAGAATTGGATGGTGATGCCATTAACCACTAGATGGGTCACACCAGATAGCTTTCTCCTTTCCGCAAAGAAAACAATCCTCAGTTTTGAGAGGATTGACTGTTAGCTCTTTTTTGGTGCACCAATCGTCGATGACGTCTAGAGCTACCTGCACTTTAGAGCAGACATTCGCCAGACATGATGCAACACCCAGTACAACTATATCATCTGCATATGGTGTTCTTGAGACGTCAGAACTACCAGTGAAGGTTCCCTTTAGAGTTATCAGCAGCTACTATAATCTATATCTGCTTGTAACGTAAATGGGTATATGCCATCAGTACCAGGCGACCTAAGTCAATCAAAGGAATAGAATGTATGATTCATCATCACAGCTTATGATATATGAGGTTCGTTCAAATAGTAAGGTGACTTTTGAAATTTCGCGGGTAACGTACATTTGGTTATCGATTTTGTTTTTTTTTATGCTGTGTTGTTACATATGTCCCGAATATATGTTCACAGAGTAAAGTGTAAAGCATATTTAGTTCGTTTTTGACAGGTGTGCTCGACGAGTTTAAATAATTATAAAATATGGAGCAAAGGATTTGCATCAAAATTTGTAAAAAAAAAAATGGAATCAATTGTTCTAAAATACTTGAAATGTTGACAGTGGCATACGGGAGTCTGGTCTGAGTAAAAAAATGTTTAAAAGTGGTACAAGCTCTTCCAATATGGCCGAGAAGATACCAATGCCGAACATTGCTTTGGATGCCCCAGCATATCAACAAAAAGTGATAACGTCGAAGCTGTGAAGAAAATTGTTCTAGAAAATCGTCGAATTACCATAAGAGAAGTTGCTGAGGATGTTGACATATAGGTCGGCTCATCTCATGCAATTTTTTGCAGAGTTTTTGGGCATAATATGTGTGTCAATGAAGTTCGTTCCTAAACTTTTCAATTTTGATCAGAAGAACCATCGCAAAAGCATGTCTCAGGAGCTCTTGAATGACGTCAGTGACGTCAGGGGAAAACCATTCATGGTCCTTGCATCACTGTAATGAACCTGCTTATTCATCGTTACTTGAAGAGATTTTTTGACCAAAATCAACGCGACAGACCTCGTGCCTTAGCCACCATATTCACCGGATCTGGCCCTCGGCGACTTTTACGTGTTCCCAAAACGGATGAGACCTATGAAAGGAGCGAGATCTGCAACGATTGAGGTAATAAAAACGGCGTTGCTGGAAGAGGGCTATACAAAAAAACGCTTATGAGAAGTGCTTTGAGGATTGGAAAAAGCGTTGAAACAAGTATATTGTATCTGAGGGAGATTTCTTTAAAAGGGACAACATTAATATTGATGAATTAACAAATATGTTTTTTATAAAAATATAAACACACCTTACTTTTTGAACACACCTCGTATACGAGCTGGTTCTGATTAGGTTACTTGAAAAGTGAGTCTCAAGCAGAAGACAGAGAATCTTTGCTTTTGAATCAGTGAAGGTGCCATCAGATTTTCTCAGTGAGTTCATCTAGACTAATTTATACCCTTTGAGGACTGATAAGGTATCAGCCTTGGAATGTGGTAATTACACACAAAAATGACACCATCCAAGGTGCATATTATTTTGCTTAGGCCCTCAATGAGTGGAAGGACGTCCTTGTTGTATTGTTGTTTGCATTTTTTGAGACTTCTCAGCATCTCATCTATTTTATTTAGTTACTCCAGCATTAAGCAGATGGTTAATGGCTTATGTTCCAAAATGTAGGGGGTCATCCCAGAATTGAATTCGGATTCCGTTTTCCATATCAAATTCCATGGGATGCATGCAACTTTTGCTTCACCAAACTTTCACAGTTCATATCCGCAGTGTTTGCAACTCTGCATTACTTAGATTGTTATTGTTGCTAACCTTTTTAATTCCAAGCATTAGAAAGGAGATGGCGGCATCCTTATTTATAAAAATGAATTTTCGTATGACTCTCAATTTCGTGTCAACTGAACTACCCACTTTGCTGGTTGCAGCATCAGTCTTACCTGTGTACTGGCCTTTTGAGACGTCACCAACAAGAGTTTGCCATTAACTCTGTTCTTCTTTACCTTTGTCCGACATGGATGGGGAGAGCTTCAAGTCTAAGAAGTTGATCGATTTAAGTTGGTATTATAGTATAGGGTTTTCTAATAACGACTTGACAACTTTTTTTTTTTTAAATAAAAGGCAAACCATTTGAGATATTTCAAAAACTTTATTATTGGCTTGAAGTACAATCGAAACATTTTTGATTGGAACTCGACTTTGTTCATATGGCCGCTATTTCGCATTCAATGTTGTCTCTTAGCTCTTCCAACGTCGTCGGCGTGTTGGCATAAACCAATGACTTAACGTAGCCCCACAGAAAATAGTCAAGCGGCGTTAAATCGCACGAACGAGGCGGCCAATCGACTGGCCCATGTCTTGAGATAACACGCTCACCATACTTACTCTTCAATAAATCGATTGTAGCGTGTGCTGTGTGGCTTGTGGCACCATCCTGTTGAAACCAGATGTCGTCCAAGTCCATATCTTCCAATTCGGGCCAAAAATAATCGATGTTCATGGCGCGATAACGCTGACCATTCACAGTAACGTGATCGGTATCGTCGACGAAAAAATATGGCCCAATAACGCCGCCGGCATGCAAACCGCACCAAACAGTTATTTTTGTGGGTGAAGTGGTGATTCATGAAGCACATGTGGATTTTCACCCGAGCAATAACGCATATTTTGCTTATTTATTTATGGGCCAAAAATGAGCTTCGTCACTGAAGACGATTTTGCGATGAAATTCATCATCTTGGCGCATCTTCTCCAGAACCCAATCGGAGAACGTACGTCGCTTCAAATGGTCCATCTTCTTCAATTCTTGAGTCAGCTTGATCTTGAGTCAGCAAGATCCTTACGCAAAATACGCCATAATGTGGTCTGAGCGATGCCCAATTCTTGAGAACGCCGTGGAATTGACTGATTTGGATTGTTTGCTGTGGACGTCTGAACGGCAGCGATATTTTCGACACTTCGACCAACCCGTTGTCTCACTCACACGGCAACATCACACAACGAATATGTAGGCTCAAATTTGTGCACTAAACTTGTTATTGCCTGTCTACTAGGGCGAGAATTTGACCGAAAATTGGAGTTAACGCTCTTAAAGTTGCAGTCACCGACTACGAATATCTGTAGAAAATTTTTATAATTTGTAGACGTTGCTCGTTAGTGTACTTTACCATGTTGAGTTTACTGAATAAAATGACAGTGACAGTTTGATGATTAGTGAAAGAGTGCGTTCACAAATTGTTGTTGTCAAGTCCCTATTGGAAAACTGTTATTGAGAAAGATATGCAATCTCCTTTTCTTTCTTTTAACTGTCTCTCCAGATTTTGGCTCAAACTTTTCTATACTGACTATATTGCTATATCAATGGAATTGAACCGTAACAGTGTCTGTCAGAGTCAGTGCCTAAATCAACGACGGGTTACTATAGTAGGTCGATTGGGACTTGGGGAATCCGTACCTCAGCGTTCAAATCATTTCGTGTACAACAACACGTTGAGGTCACCTACAGCCCTGATAGCAATCTAACGTCGATTCAGGTCGTCTTTGGCATTTACATATTTTGACGTCTCGTACGAGTTCTTTTCAGAACATTACGAATCCACCTAGACAATGTAAGCAAAAAAGGGAAATGTTATAAATTTTCTAAGAGTATATGCAGCAAAAAAATATATAAAAAAAGCTGACTCTTTTCATATGCCAATTGCTGCATAATCATCTATTTTGTGCCAATGGGAACACAGATTTAGAAATGAGTACAAACAAATGTGAGCAATTATAAATGAGTTAACTTTTATAAATTATTTGTCGGGGCCCTTTCCTCTGATCACTCACAAATGCTCACAGCAAATTCCTTAGATTCGATGTTTGTATCTTTACGAACAGTGCTCAATTCATATGCATTTTCAAAGTTCATTTTCAAAGTCGTTTCAAAAACGAATTTGAAATTTTATTCAAAAAAATTCTGAATAATAGCTGGTATTGGCTAGTGCAAAGCTGACAAGGTCGGTGGTTTTTTAATGAGCTATAAATAGTGCTGACTATTGTAGAAAGAGGCAGCCCTTTGAAATGTAAACAAATATCAGAAATTCAAACGAACTAATGCTCGTGCAAGTAGGTATATCATCGGATCCGACTTGTGTAGAACATTCCTTAGACTATTCGATTTTGACGTATTTATTTAAGCGCAAATTATTGCCATCCGTAATACGAATACTCTATATCGTTGAGATAATGTTGTTTAGAGTGAGAACATTAATTTTGTAGTAAACTCTTAAGGGTTTATAACATCATGAAATTGTTCCATGGATATAGCTGATGTAACATAATTAATCAATTATCTCTAGTGTTTACTACAATATTATAAATACGTCTTAGCACATATTGAAATACCAATTACCCAGAGTGACACTGTCCATCAGTCTGCCAATAAATGGTTCAATGACATCGAGTGTGCAAAATGAGCCGCAAAATCAATCTCTCAGTGAGATCAGTTGTTTTATTTTTTTTTCCTCTTTTTTTATAGCAACTACTCGTACTTTCAATATCAAATTACCCATAATGACATGCAAAAGTATTACCCGTGTGCAATGAGGAGAACACCGCAAACATTTTCCAGTTTAGATGCATGTTACATGTATCGATACCGGGGAAACGATAAACGGGCTGTCAGTGTCATTCTGAATTTTTTGACATGATGAAGCAATAGTAGTTCCTGTGCAATTCATATATAGTAGACAACGGCCACATACTTGCCGTTAGGATGTTGTACGTAAAAGATACTTATATACTTAGTAGCAATAAAATCGTTGATTATATTAGCATTGGTATTTGCGTCGAATCGGCAACATCAACAAAGAGGATACCCAAAGCCGAAGAAATAAATTATAGTTGCCGGGGTATCCGAAGTATAAAAATCGTCTGAAACCATGGCTTTGTGGTTTCGGTTTTCTTTTAGAGAAGAATTATTCGATTGAGGCTTGATAAGATACAAGATGCTTCTAACTTGAAGTTGACTACGGGTACTTCCGTGAGTTTTGTGCAATCTAATCAGGTATAACAATGGTGCTCTGTGATTACAGTGATCTTAGAGATTACACGATACTATTCGTATAATGCGAGAGATCGTTCAATCTTTATTGATTTCAATTGAGGGAGTCCTAGACATAATTTCTGTCATTATGTTTGCACTTTGAAGTTTTGAAGTGTAACGCACCTTAAACGGTTTGCGGATGACTTGGTAATTGGAATTTAAAGTCTTTGGTGAATGTATTCGTACAACCAAATTATGCAAGCACTTTTTTATAATCACGTTAATGCATACTTAAGCCAATTTCATCGTATCAATCTTTTTCTTTTTGATGGTTTTTTGTGGTTTGTCGAACTCCACAATGCAGAAACTTTATGCAGCCTATTGTCAGATGTTGCTCTTTATATCACATAGTCGGCAATGACTTACAATTTAACAATAACTTCCAAAAATAAACCCAGATGTAGAGAGCGTCCCTGCAGAAAATACTGAGAGGGACTTGCGACCTCTACGAGCAGAAAAAAAGGAAAAAATGTAGTCCCTTTACAAAAAAAAGAAGGAGCTTGAGTAACCATTCTTGTATGCTATACTGTATAGTAGCATACTATATAGGTATATTACATAGGTTACATGTAATTGAACAGTCTATCCTAGCCTGTTAGATTTTAGTATAAGTGTCATTTTAATATGAATAAAGTTAGTCTTAAACTACCGATCAAAGCGTTGAGTCTCCTCCTTCTTCTGTTGATTAGATAGCGAAGTGCTCGACCGAGACCTTAGAAAGATGCTCCCAGAACAATGAAGTTTGGAAGCCTTACCAAAAAAGAAAACGAACATGCCAATAGTTTAAATCTCTCCAGGACGGAAAAGGAAACCTCAACTACAGTTGGTGCTGAAAATACGGTCAACAATGAGCCATGTAATCTGGAGAAGACAGGATAGTAATTTCCAAGCTTATGTCCAACAAAGCTGCTAGGCCCGGTGAGCTTACTACAGAGCTATTTAAAGCAGCAGGTGATGATTGGATATGTTTAACTCATCTTCAAGATCTTGGTCAATGAAAGTTTTTTTTACGAATATATGGCCGTCAAATAGAACCTCAGCATTGCTTGTCCGATCCTAGAGAAATCCCCGGAACTGCGCCAACTACATCTTCACAACATCGTAAATAAAATTATGTCTGCCGTATTATGTGAATGCCTAAGACCATTCATCGACGGTCTCAACGTCAGACCTTGTCAGTGTGGTTATGGGCTAGGAAAATGTTTCGTTGATCAAATTTTCACAATACGGCAGATCTTATCGTACATACCACCTCTTCATCGATTTTAAAGGAACATTTAAGAGCATCTATAGAGACGAATCATGTCTAGATTTGGCATTCCTTCTAAGCTCATTCGCTTTGCAGGATGACGTTTGATGCACGCTGCTCCGTCAAACTCGATAATGACAAAACTAGCACCTTCGATGTCAGAAAAGGACTTAATTAATTTAATGCGTTGCTATGCGATTTTTTCAACATCGTCCTTAAAAGAAAAGGGCAAGTCAGCTCCGGAGGCGCCATCTTTCAAAAGTCTATTCAGGTACTCGCATATGCAAATGACATTGGTATAATGGGAAGAACATACAGAGGTTGCTTGTCAATGGAGCGTTTGCGACAAAGATAGGCTTAGTCGTTAATAAAGGAAAAACAAAGTACATGCTGCCAGTAAAGAGCAATACGCAACATCGACGCCTAGGACAAAGTAAAAAGTTTTACCAGTCAACTGCATGGGACATAGAGCGAATCCAACATCGGAAAAGCTCGGTAACCCGGCTTCGATACCGGCGTCACCTTAAATGCATGGACACCAGCATTCAAACCCGGAAAGTTTCCGATTCAAACTCAGAAGGATAACGTAGTGGAGAAAGACCTCATCTTTGGTGACTTCATGTGCGCAACTGGAAAAACACTGCGCTAGCTGAAGAGGTTTCACCCGGGATTGTAGTGTCATTTAAGTAAGTGAATGCAATTGTATTGTTCTTGACATTGGCATCACGACTTACCCTTATATTATGATGCATGATTCGAACTCTCAGCCCAACAACTGTTTCGATTTTACTAGACTCGCTTAATTGGACTTTAACTCTGAGGATAATTTTTTGGCAGAAATGTCTTTGGTCGTATAATCGATATCATTAAGGTCAACATGCCTATTAAAATTACCAATTTTTGAGAAATATAGATTGTCATACCAGGCTAAGAGAATCAATTTGTAATTTCTGCAAGCCGTTTAGGTTCCGATGGGAAACGAGAATGACGAGTAAATTTAGCTTTTTTCTTCCTACTCTACTTCTTCTTATTTTAAAGACTTTTAAGACTATCTACTAAATTGATGTTGATTTAAATTCAAACAATATTTCCATTGCCTTGAATGACCACCTTCTATATAAGCGAATCAAGCATACTTTGAGCTAAAGCCAATGATAATTTATCAGTAGCAGCCAGAGTTTTGAAATAGAGATTGTGGCATTCATATCCCTGAAATGGATTACTTACTCGAAAGACCCCTTTTTCCATGGAATTCGACAAAGGGTCTGACCCTCGAGGTTGTGGGTTCTACTTGGGGTTAACTACAGTCGCGAAGCAACAAGAAGCCTTGGATTAGAACAGATTCACTTCGACATAGCAAACAAAAAAACGAAACTTTATTAAAAATGTATTGAACCTTCGACGTAAGAGTTATTCGCTTCCCGCAGTCCGCACCAATAATAAATTTGTCAACGTCAGCCTAACATACGCTAACGCCCCAAATAGAAAGAGACGATCCTGCAGAAGAAAGTTTCTACGAGTTCTGCGACAAAACTGACAAAACCTACGTGCAATATCCTAAGTTTGGCCATAATATGAAAGGAGGATATCGGAAAGCATAGCCTACATGACACCTCAAGAGGAGTACCGATGTTCTGTACATTGGTTTTAAATGTTTGCAAGTTATAAGGACTAAGGAATAGGGAGCCCGTCATAAGCGAGTTGACAGCTTATGAACGAATCATGATATTTTAGAGTACTTCTAAAAGTGGACTTAAGAGTATACCGACGAGCGTTCATAGAGAGACCGGTGATACAGTTAAACGTTTGAAGGGGTAGAATGCTACGCTCGATTTCTATGAAGTACTGGTGGTGGAAATAGTCTGGATAATATTAGAATCATTTAGGAGTTTTATCGCATGGTTTCAAATCCTAAATAGCAGGTGCAGAATTGTTTTAGGCGTAACTGAACAGATGTTTGCATTGTACTCCAATTTTGGAGTCTTCTCACGAAGACCTTTGATGTTAAAAAAGATTTCGACGAGGTGATTTCTTTAACTTCCTAGTAGGAAAAACTGTTCGAAAATCGTAAGTTGGCAGCATACAGCAGCATGCATATGCTGCTAACAGGACGGCATGCACAGCATAGTCACGTATAACTTTGTGGTGGTTAGAGGTTTCGTATATCCCGGTGTGGCTACTTACTCGATAATGATATCATATCAGAAATCAAGCGAAGGGTGTAATAGGGCGGTGTCTAGAATTACCAAAGAGCGCTACTCTCTTGCGTAAAAGTATGTACGTTAGCGAAGGCAGTAGTTTTAACTAAACTAAAAAATGTTGCCTAGTTGATAAAGAGTCATCTTGTTCCAAAAAATTTCCGATTCCAAAATAGAGGAACAACATTACAGATGAAGAACTCTGTTTAGGTGATGCGCATAAGTGGAAGGACACCTTAATGGTATGCACAACTGGAGGCAGTTATTCGCGCAAATTGAAGCAATTGATTTCGTTAATTAACGAGATTTATTTCCCAGATCAAGTATAGACGCTAGCGCCATCTAAGTTAGTAAGTGTGCTCAGAATCGATTGTCGATTGTTGTTTTTTTTCGATTGTTGTTAGTTAGTCTGACGTGCAACTTCTTCATTTGAGTACTCCCGTAAGCAAACTTACAAAAACTTTCCGGATTGTTTTGCTTATTAGTTAACCTGTGAGCTGATCGCATGTAATGGGCACAGGGCAATTCGATACCGTTAAACGATCCTACGATATGATTGAACTTTTTGTTTTGTATTCCATTGTTCTAAAAATTGGCCCATGAAGTAAGTCCAGAGACTAAACATATTAGAACATAAACGTCTACGGATAGAAGGAAGACAAGTTCTGCTAAGATCTCTCAATTACTTTTCCGATGGCATCAGTATATGTAAATGGTGACCAGATAGCAATCATAGTTTTTCCAATTGTTATGTTTCAGCAGCTGTCAAAATTACCAATGATATCCAACTGTTATCCGAACGTGCGGAAATTATTAAAAAATATTATCGCAATTCCGGCTCAGTTGTAAATATGATCGCCGTAAGGTCGGTCGTCATCATGGTTTCAATGTGCACGCAATTCATCGTACCGTGGAAAAATTCGAGCGTAAGTACACTCTTTTGGATCTCAAGCCACCAACCAGATAGAGAATGGTGCCAAATAAAAAAAATATTGTAACCATAGCGGTGAGTATCGAAGAATTGGGCATCGCCAGAGAGTCAACCCAGCTTATTTTGCAGTTGAATTTGGGCCTTAATCCGTATTAGATTGTGCTGTTGCAAGAATTACTATAAATCCGGATAACTATAGATAACGCTGTGAGTTCGCTTATTGGGCGCTGGAAATGTTGGCCAGAGATCTGGATTTTGGCTCAGCGGCTATTTAACAAACAAAATTGCCATTATAGGAGCGAACACAATCCACAAGTGTCCGGGTAAGCATCAATGCATCCACAATGGTCTCAGGTATAGAGCGAAGTTAACCGACTTTCTGTGGTGAGAGCTCGGCAATATCGATATATCCGAGCTCTGGTTCCAAAAAGATGGCGCTAGATGCCATACCAGCGACGCAACGCTCGAAGTTGTGAAGGAGAAATTTGGCGACTGAGTCATCTCATCGTGAACGTTGATCAATTGGCTGCCGTGATTATGCAATTTGACACCACTCGATTATTTTCTCTAAGGCTACGTCAAGTCAATAGTTTACGCTAATAAGCCAACAACTTTGGACGAGCTCAGGCCAGCATTCGATACGCTATTGCCAAAATAACGCAGCAAATATTGGACCGACCGCTTGAGGCATATGCTATTCCACATATAATGGGATGAACGTAGGTTCAAAATAAAGTCAGTGTCAATTTTATATCTCAAACCGTTGTTGTTTTATTTAGATTTTTTTCCTATTATTCTTATCTGCTCACCATTTAGTATGCTTATGATTTTGTAGGCAGAAAGCTGTCGTATTCTTTTTGTGAAAGGGATCCCAAATTTCGTGGCATCCTTAGTATGAAATGATCACACCTTTGGGACGCACTGTTGATGGTTATAAGAGTTAAGTTATACATTTTTATGTAACCATATTCGGGCCAGGTACGTTTGAGCCTTCTAGTCTGAGGGCAAGTTATTCTCGAAAGGTCATTCTTTCGTTTTCTAATAACGACTTGACAACTTTTTTTTTAAATAAAAGGCAAACCATTTGAGATATTTCAAAAACAAAAGTACAATCAAAATATTTATGAATGGAACTCGACTACGTTCATATGGCCACCGCGACCACGTTTGCAGCGGTCGATTTGTTGGACCCAATTTTCAACGACTCGGCCACATATTTATGGGGGTGGCCGTGGTGTAATGGTATATGCATACACTCCTCAAGCAGAGTGTCACAGGTTCGAATCCCGTTCGAGGCAATTCTCTGAAAAAGTCTTTTCAACTTTGACATAAAAGCATAACACTGATGTTGGAGTGGTTGCTAGCTGGGCTAAATGTAACGAACTAACAAATAGCACGTATTGAGACCCACTGGTTGAGGATGCACTTGGACGTCCCGTCCAGTTTAAGAACCGCATCTGGGAAAAATATCGAAACCTAATACACCTGAGTTTCAAACTACTACAAAACCCGCCCGCGCCCTGGAGAAAGCCAGTAAAAGGGTATTCATATCCCCTTGGTGCGCGCGCGGGATTATAAAAAAAAAAATAAAAATTTCGCCCGAAACGGCCGCTATTTCGCGTTCAATGTTGGCTCTGAGCTCTTCGGCGTGTTGGCATAAACCAATGACTTAGCGTAGCCCCATAGAAAATATTCAAGCGGCGTTAAATCGCACGAACGAGGCGGCCAATCGACTGGCTCATGTCTTGAGATAACACGCTCACCATACTTACTCTTCAATAAATCGATTGTAGCGTGTGCTGTGTGGCTTGTGGCACCGTCCTGTTGAAACCACATGTCGTCAAAGTCTATATCTTCCAATTCGGGACAAAAATAATCGGTGATCATGGCGCGATAACGCTGACCATTCACAGTAACGTGACGATCGTTATTGTCGACGAAAAAATATGGCCAAATAACGCCGCCGGCATGCAAACCGCACCAAACAGTTATTTTTTGTGGATGAAGTGGTGATTCATGAAGCTCATGTGGGTTTTCACCCGACCAATAACGCATATTTTGCTTATTGACGAACCCGTTGAGCCAAAAATGAGCTGATTTTGAAAATGAAGAAATGAACATGATTTTGCTATGAATATGACTTCGAATATCTGTAAATTTTTTTTATAATTTGCAGACGTTGCTCGTTAGTGTACTTTACCATGATGAAAATGTTGAGTTTAGTGAAATTTCAGAATAACAGTGACGGTTTGATGATTAGTGAAAGAGTGCGTTCAGAAATTAAATTCAAAGTTGTCAAGTCCCTATTGGAATACCCTACTACTACTACAATATATGGTATATGGACTTTATTGAGATTTATAGAAAGGTAACAATTTGACGTGTTGTCAAAGTCTTACCTGTTTTATATCCTCTATCAAGGAACACATGTTGCTTTGACTTCATGGACCGCTTATATTGTGTTTTTTCACTGAATTCCTCTGGTAAGGTCAATATTGTTAAAGGATTAGAGTTAAGACAGCGACATAATTTTATTGACAACTCATAAATACGATGATAGAACTTAAAAGCACGTTGATGAAATTCGTGACCGTAGTTTGATGAAAGATAAACACTTATCTGGGATCTACAGCGGTCATTGCGCTATTAGGTGATTGATAACTATTTTAGGGCGCAATATGAAAGAACAGAGTAGTTATTTATATGATCTAAAGAGTCAAATGTTGTCAAATGGTGTTTTTATATGGGAATGCGCGAAACCACTTGTATTCCGTTTGATTTTTTGTCCATTTTTCGTGTTTTTTTTATATTAGAAGGGATTATCTGTTTATTATAGATTGTCGGCATTCAGAAAGTTATCTTGGAAAATTAATTTTTTATTGAGTATACGAGCTCTTTCTTATTGATGCTCTACTACAAACTACATTTTTGTACGTAATTTGAGTATGCGGTCGGTTAATACTTTTCTGATGCTTAGCAGACATCATATAGATAGATGAATGCTTTGCGACTTATAAGTTTCGGTTCTATCATGACGTTCTATGTAGAGGGCTCTCTGATTTAGAGCTAATGAGATAAAGATATGAATAAATGAAGGTTCTCCATCTCAATCGACCATGATTAAATCACTTTAGTGATGAGTCCACACAAAAACCTGTAAATGCATACCTATATTAGAGTTATGAAATATACATAGCTGGAATATTGTCTTTGTCACCCAAGGAAGTACCAATAAATACCACACATTACGGGTTTATATAATTTCTTGGATAACATGAAAACTTAATTTATAATCAGATTGCCTTTAAAGCCATTTTGTTAAATTTCTTTGAAAATACCTTGAGCTACTTCAACAAGACACCGTTCTTAGATTCAAGGTTCAAAAATCCAAACTCAGATAGCCATGAATGGTATGTCAACAAAATTTGTTGTACGTATCACCTGTACGTCACGAGACCAATCAAACCTGCGGCATTTCAATACATCTCCTTGGATTCAAATATGTTTTCGGATTTTTTCGAAAATACCGATAAAAGCACTCATAGTTACATAGGTAGCTAATTCATTGTAATAAATATAATCTAAATCTAAATCTAAATCTTGTAATGTTATCTAAATGTAGACAGAATTAAATTATCGATTTGGCGCTTCTAAATATTTATAAGTTCTACTTTAGTTAAACACTTTCAAAGTTTTAAACCAGTTTCTGTTCAATTTTACTACAAACTTGGCGTTTCGGTTAAGAGTTTTACTAAATTGTTTATCCAATTTGGGTATGCAAATCAGACAAAGATCTTTGAGACCTGAGATGTTCAACTTGAAACGTCTACAACCCTGTTCTGCATTCATACTTCGGTTTGGTATTGATACTGTTCACACAATCTATTTGATTTAGAATCTCATAAATTATAGTAGAATTCCAGAATCGATGAGCAAGTGCATGAACTGGCAACATAAACCAGCAGCAGCGGCACCAACTAATGCCTAACGACTCGTCGGGCACTCGTATCCGTACACCTAGAAGCATACTCGAATCGAATGTCATCCACTTTTGTACTGGCATCGTATTCACTATAAAGTTAATTTTTATGAATGAATTTAATTGCCAGCAACGCGGCTTGGCGGCGGCGGCAACGTTTGTGACTGTGTGACCAGCAGCATTGACGTTTAGCGGAACACCATCGGCAGCCGCTACGAAGAACGATACAAACTTGAAACCTAAGGAACACATGAGGTTGTAAGCGGATTACCATGCAAATTGATCACACTCTGTTTGTGCGTCGCCTGACATTACGTCACCTATACGTTATTCGTCGTTCACGTCTGTGACACTGACTCTTGGACTGGAATTTCATTTTTGTATTTAGCCCACGCAATAGTGAGACAGTTTCACTCGTGTCTGCTAAAAATGCCCTGACAGTGGGCAAGTCGTTATCTGTCCAAAAAAATAAAGAAATAAATTAAACAAAAAAAAAAAAAAAAAAACGCGGGAGGGAAAATGCATTGCCCTTGAATGCGTTCAGGTGGGAATAAATAAATGAATAAACAAAAATCGTTTTAAATTCGTCTGAACCTGAGCATAAATTCGAAGTCAGTTGCGGGCGAACCTATGCCAGACATCAAAGATATGGATTCATGGAACCACTGCAGTAACTTGGAAACGTAGGCGTCACGGTTGCGTCGTCAGACCTGTTTTTGCTGTCGACGCCGATGAATTTTTTCAAAATGCAGTCTTTTCATAAGTTTGTCGTGCGGTTTGGTGCATGGGCGTTGAAATTGCTTTGCTAAGACAGTTCTTATCCGTGGATTCCAATGCTGGATCTAATATAACAAGATGCTGTAGGAAAGTTTTCTTTTCCAGAAAAAGGCAGAAACTAGTATAAATACATTGTGTAAGAAGGAAATCAAAAGATAACTGGTGGTGTTTGGATTGAGATTAGATGTTAGATTCTTGATCGAGTATTATAAATTTGTTTCTTTTTGTCGTAAAATGACATAATTATTGTCAGCACCAGGTTGTACATATGTATGGTCGTAACGGCAATGTCAATTAAATGAGATTTCGATAAAGACGAGGATTAATATGTCGGAATCGACTTATTCTAGTGAGAAATTGGCCGTGACTCGTTGATAGTGAAAATTGTAAAGTATTATGTCAAGGTACTTGGAATGCATTCAGTATGAATTTCACAGATACATTTGCGAGGCAAGACTTATTCTAGAGATGACACTTTTAAGAGGAAGTGTCATTTTGCTATCAAAAAGTGTTTACCAAATGTGGAAGACTAGATCTTTTTAGCAATACTACATCAGAATGTCAGACGATGACATAATCTTGACGCATGTTACTTGAGAAACATAGTCGCAGCTTTAAACTGATCAAACCATTAATCACATCTATCACAAAAGACGTTTATGGTAAGTTGTTGTAGCTGTTTTCCACATAAGACAACAAGAAATCTTAACATTCAAAGTACAAGGTGACATAGGAGTAAATGGTAACGCGATTGTTGTTCTGATCACTTATTGTACTGTGTGCCCCAGGGAACACAGTTGGCATAAATTATGTTTGAATTATGAATCAGTCGTAATTCCTGCAAATGACGTTATCTACAGAAGTTTTTTTTTGTTTTGTTTTTTTTTTTGTTTTTGGTTTTTTTGGATGAGCAAAGCTGACATTTACTTTTCCACCAAGCTTCTGGCAGAATTTAGGTTAAAAGAGATACGTCCAGATACAAAGTGACCACTAAACAGTATGAAATAACAAATATGCGATAGCTTGAACTTAATAATGAACAATACCAAGTTAATACCGCTCGATTTAATGCAATATACATATGGTAAATGTGTTTTTTTTTAGTATAAGATAGATTGTAGCAGTGTGTGATGTCTTTAATCGGAGAGTTTTGACCATCTTAATGTCACTTATCCAAATTTTATTTAGTGAGCGTTGATTTGTGAGATTTTCACAACTCTTTAAAAATTATTTCTAACAAAGCACTGGCAGTATTTTTGCCAAGAAGCCAACAACAGAACATGTAGTAGACTTAAAGCCGTTGAACAAGTTTGTTGGTAATGATTCGGAGTTACTGGGCTTTATTTAAGATCTGCAACGATGTTGGTATCGATGATGAACCCTTAACGCCAAAACTACACATGTAATCTTAGGCCTTTACAGAGTACAATAATAGGATCATGTGAAGTTAATGTACTTCATCCTTGGATTCTGTTCATCGGTGTTTCTTTAAGAGATGGTTTGGTGTATACTCCTCACCTAATTCACGCCTGATGTTGTCAATAGTTTGTCATTAATTTGCCTTTATCAGTGTTTAAATGTTGCTTAGAGGATGGATGAAAATGTTGGCTGACGCCACTTTAATCAGTCTCGTCCCCTTTCGACGTAGAATTGGCAAGCAGCGTCATTGAATCATCACTGAATCGTCATTCGAAGGTCTGATGTTTTGTTGCATGTATAGTACTTATAGCAACCTTTCATTAAACAATGGGTTTGATTATGGTGTTTGCATAACGTCTGGTACTTCAGAGACTAACTGATCCTCGGCAACAAATTTGAAGTTTCTGAAAAGGCTTTGGGAGTCCCTTGTGAAAAGCCTCTGATTGTCTTGTATGGTTACAGTAAGCTCTTTAGTATTTTGGAGTTCAGGTAAACTGCATTCGTAATTTAGGTATGTCAAGGTAGTGTTCAGCATTGATGTTGGTTCCTTTGACTTATATGATGCTAGTTTCGTTCTGGCTAAAAATTTTGCTCTGCTCGAGTCGATTGTATGTAAAATTTCTAAAGGAAATTGCTTGATTGTTTATTTGGTGTTAATATTCTCTTCAGTGGGGTTATAAGGTTATGTCAAGTATAGGTTACTGAACTTAATGGATAGTAATTTTGTGTTCATTCTATGGATTAAGACAACTAGTCTTTGATCACAAACCCAAATCAAGCCGATAAGATGTTCGTTAATTTTTCTAATTTAAATCCCCATAGCAGTTGATATAGTTTAATATTACTCTTTCGTATAGTCTATTTCATAGTTGTCTTTGGTTGATATCCATTTCTAAGGCCTCCTTCAGTTATTTAGTTGCTTGAAACCTATTAGGGGTCAAAATAGAAAAATTTTGTATTCTCAATCAAAACTTAAGTTGAAATGATCACATATTTGATGCCGCCAAAAATGTTGCGAAATGTCTAGGTTTCCTCAAACCAGGGAGGGAAAGACTTTTCCCTCTCTGATCTGGTCTCAATATGTAAGGCGTTTATCTTCCCAAAATTGGAGTACAATGCCCACATCTGCTTAGGTGCGCCCATGACCTCTTTGTACATACTAGGTAAGATTCAAAACTGAACGATAAAACTTATAGGTGACGCCAATATTGCGCAGTTAATCAACGTGTTTGAACACCGACATAACTTCTCACCTTTAAGCTGTTAACCATAACACCCACCTCGCTATGAATGCTCATCAGTATGCTCTCAAGCCCACTTACGGACGTATACTTAAATATCGTGATTGATTCCTAAGCCGTACAGCTCACTTATGGAATGCCATGCCGAGTTCTCTATTTCATAGCCATTGTAACTTGCAAACATTTAAGACCAATGTGCATAGGTACCTCTTCTTATCTACCTTTTCTTTGCCTGCGCTGAGTGTAAACATTTTTAAGGGTACTAATAACGAAAAAATCTCTTGACAGAAACCGGTGATTTGTGGAGCCATATAATCCTTTTTTTATCTGCAAAAGAGCAATAGGAAAAATATGGGGCTTAAAACCTACTATGGTGTACTGGCTGTATACGGTGTTGGTAAGAACCATACTTACATACGGTGCACTAGTATGATGGAAAGCAGCAAACAAGAAAACAATTTATGGAAAATTAGCGACGGTTTAAATAACGTACCAACCCTACGGCAGCATTAGACACATTTCTGCACCTAACACCGCTCGATTTACAGATCAAAAAACTTAGAGGCAATAGTGCGATATGATTCACTATTCCGAGTTACTTCAAGAGCAGTAGTTTCGGACATGGAACGGTCTTAGCGGAGCTACTGCCAGGCAATCCAATTCTAACAGATGAAATTCCTTCCCTGGTCGACTTCGACATCCTGTATGATGTAAAATATCCGGATAGCGAGGACTGGGAAAAAATTGCAATAATCAGGTCAAATGAAATTGCAAATTGCAGAAGGCTCGAAAGCAGAGGAAAGACAGGTTCTGGTATCACAACTAAGAGTTTCTATAAGACACAAGCAGGTCTTCCAACCATAGGTTCTGGCTATCCTCAGGGCGGTTAAGCTAATGCAGATGCGATCGGTATGCGAAAGCGATATCGCTATCTAGATCGATAGCCAGGCCGCACTTAAGGCAATGTGCTCAAGAAACTATGCAGTCTGAACCGGGTAAGACTGCGCTGGGTGCCAGAACACTGCGGTAATAAGACAAATGAACAAGCGGATGAGCTTGCAAGAAAAGGGGGGTTACTCGAACACAGTGTGGTTGCCAACATCACACCACCCCTCGGCACAGTGAGCGACACTATCACAAAGACTGCCAACCTAAAGTGGTCAAGTCTTGAAGGACACAGGGATATTTGCAGATTCTTCTGTGATCTGCAAGCAATTGAGGAAACACACATATATTGTGCAAATTGTGAGGCAATATCGCGTAGTAGAAGGAAATCTTTAGGAGATTGTTTAGGTTTTTACAATTTGATGATAAATTCAACTGGTACCACAGAAATCGCGGATATGCCTGTTGGAGGGCATATCCATCATACCCCTGTTTAACCTAATCTAACCTTGCCTTTCATTTTTATTCGATTATCTTGTTGACTCATCAGGATACCCTTTTCGTAGATGATTTCATCTTTGATCGACAGCATTCATTGTATAACGACACAATCGCGATCATCAGGTTCATGACTGACCCATTAAGTTCATGGGTCCTTATTTGGCTTTTATTATTTAAGGCTCTTCTGTAAAACCAACGTCACAAGTTTGACAAATTTGCCAGTTTTGTAGCAGTATTAGTCTTGTAGCAAGCTACCAACAAAGGCTATCTTTAAGTAGAATTGAATGGATTTTGTAAATTTTTTTTGTGTAAATCTTACTTGTAATCTCTCCTAGGCTAGATGTGATTATCATATTTTAGCAAAGTTCAAACTCGATAACAAATATAGTACTGATGTTGTTGGCAGTCACAGGATTTCAATTTAATTTGTTTTTTCTTAGTTCTTAACATTTCTAACTTCGACAAATATTTGCAATAATAATGCCTGAACACGAGTACATTTGTAATTAGTATCATAGCTTGATTACATTGTGCTTAGTCTGAAGGTCCAAAAACGTCAATTTTCATTTGTTTGATCATGTAAGCAACTACAAGTGGATCAAGCTATGGAACTGAATATCTTGTTAAGAAATTGTTGTCAACCAAATGGTCTTTTTAAAAGAATTCCTCACTCATCTAATATGTTTGGTTAATAATTTATTTAATGAAGGACATACTTCTTTAACTAGTCATACACTACTCAGAGATGAAATGAAAAATGGGGAAAAAAATTTCCATAATGGCAAAGCTTCTATTTTAATTTCTGTTGACAGAATAAGTTAGCAGATTGTTGGTTACAACAAACCCCTTATACAGTTCTGATCAAATTATTGTGCTTATTTCAGCTTATATGTTGCGTCATGTATTGTAATAATGTACATAGATACGGATAGTAAGTTATTTGCCCAGCAAACATGGAAGGTATTCATGATAGTTATACTTACCTAGGCACAATAAGATTTATTGTAAAGCAAACTGAAGTGAATCATCATTGTAGTTATTTACACATATCTCTAGGGAAATTGTTTAAAGTTTCTTGTTTGGTAAGCAATAGAGGAAATGTATGTAGTCTGCGGTAACTAATTCATATGGCAGTTTTGGGCTACTAAATCAGAAAGGCAATGTCCGATGGATTCGATTGAGAGATTTAAAAGATACTTATTCAAAGTAAGGAAAATATTGCCTCGTGGTCACGATCAGCTTTAAAGATTTAGAGAGAATATTCCAGACATGAATCGTTCAACATTGATGATGAAAGCCAATATTATTATTTTTGCTTTAACTTTACTTCATATTGCTTCACAGTCCGGGTTTGAACTGCGCCTCAACTAACAAGTCTTTTCGTTCCGCTCAGTCGTATGTAAGAGATTTATTTCTACTTTGCACTATTTTAGCTGTGGCCCGTGCCATACTTCGTGGTGAATTCGAAGATTCTCTGAGCTGGGACGCTGGTATTTATCTCTCTATATTTCCCTGCCATCATACTATTTGTACGTATTCGGATTTTTCTGATTAGATCAGCAGGCTATATAGTTCGTCGTTATTTCAATCTCTATCCAGACTGGACTCAAGGCCACCTATAGAAAATTTCTCTTAAAAGAATCTACGATAGTCTTAAACATTCTTGAAAAGGTGATACGATTAGGGTCTTTTTTTTATTTTTTTCTTATTTTATTCAATATAGTCCTCTTTTAGTTTGATACACTTATTTTAGCGATTTTCCAACATCTTGATCCCGTCCAAAAAGTAATTTTCGTGAGGGTCTGCAAAATACTCCTCCGTGGCGTCGATGATTTCATCGCGTGAGCTGAATTTTTTATTGATGAGCCATCTTTTGAGGTTTGGGATCCAAATCGGGCGATCCACCGAAAACTGTGGATGCGACAGCAACTGGAGCTGTAAGTCATTGATTTTTTTTTTTTGCTTCATGTGAGGCCGTTTTGCAGCGATTTCGACCTTCAATCGCTCCAATAATGCACAGTAATAGTCGCTGTTGATATTTTTTTCACGAAGAGTATGCCATGACAATCCCAGAAAACCGACACCATAACCTTTCCGACCCATCGAGCCCCCTCGGCCGCTTCGGAGCACTCGTGCCGGCTTCAGTCCATTGCCGAATTTCATTCTGTTCTCTGGTGTTCAACAGCTACCAATCTACGCCAAAAGTCCGCCCGATTCCGCATCAGCAAGTCCAAACACTCTTTCGAAGTGTTCGCGGTCGTGTCTTTGGTCAGGAGTGAGTATGCGCGTCACCCAGCGGCAGAATAACTTTTTCATATGCAGAATATTGCCCAAAATATGGCGTGTATGCTCAGTACTAATCTTTGTGATATCTGTAAGCTTGCGCACCTTCACTTTCCGGTCAGCCAACACCATTTCATGTGTTTTTTTGACATTGCCCTCTGTAACCGCATCGGAGGGCCTGCCGCAGCGGATTTGTTCGATAGTGGAGTTGCGGCCACCACGAAACTCTTGAAACTAATATTTGACGGTGTAATCTGACGGAGCATTAGCCCCATAATATTTATCCAACTTTTTTTTGTTTCCTTCGCCGTTTTGCCTCTCAAAAATTATGTTTTATGAGAGAGCGAAAATCGTTTTTGTCCATACGCAACATTATGTCAAACACGTCAATAACACTCAGCTGAAGACAGTTTCGCACTGAAATTTATCATGTCTGCCTAAATATGAACGGACTTCAAGGTACCATAGCCTTTTTTGCAGTAGCAGCGCATTCTGGCGGTCAAGGAGGTTACTTATCACCTAGTAGATTAGTTACAAAGTTTCGTTTGTTGACGCGCAAATTATGACTTTCATAAAATCTAAAATCGTAATCACCGGAATTTTCGAAAAATATTCTTAAAATTTTATAAAAGTACAGATGTCTTAACGGAAGAATTGCTTAACATTTGAACAAATCGAAACTAGGTGTCCTACAATCGACTTTAGCCATTATTCTAATAACATGTTTCTGTTTAGATAACAAAGGCTCTATTTTATTAAAATAGGCTCCATCCCCGCAAGGGATACCATACTGAAACTTTAAATAAACCATTGTACCATATACCATTTTTAAAACATTAAGATTGCAGTAGAGATTGAGATTGTACATTTGTCTGACAACCCTATAAAGATAATGCTTTAGATAATGAGTGTGATCATTCCAATTAAGCTTATTGTCTAATATGATGCCCAGATATTTAAAGCTTTCGAAACATTCAATTCTAAAACAATCCTCGCTACAAGTTTAGATGAAAACGTAGGAAAATTGGTGAGTGATAATCAAGTGGCAAGTCATCACAAGTTACATCCTTGATATTGAATTGCATAATATAGGCCTTAAGGTGTTCAAAGTCATCAAAGTATCTGCCTAAAGTATCTGTCTAAGAGGTCAGTGTTGAATGTTCTTTTTATAGCCACCATATACTTAACTTTACCCTCGTCGACCGCTAGACAAAGGATTCCCACTTCCAAAACGATGGTCAGTATCGCAATGTTTAAAGACATACAATACATACTTTAAAAAAAAAAAAAAACTTTATGGTATCGCGTAGCTTTGCTAAAATTCTTTTTTAATTTCGAGGATCTGTTGATGTCTTTACCGCTTTTAATGAAGTAGCGCTTATACTCGTATTCCAGTGTCATCCAGAATACTCTAACAAGTTTGGTATTGGTTACAAAATTTGACTTTCCCCTGTATAACTCGCCCCTATGAATGCTATTGTGGTAGATGGCACGATGGATATACGGAACAGAAAAACCAATCATTCAAAACGTGATTGACTCTTTTTGATACTTCACTTTATTTTCTTAATAATTATCGACAATACTTACCGGATTGTGTGGCGGATAAGTAACATAGATATGATCACCACGAAGCACAAAAGTAAAGAGAGCGAGTATGTCGATATTTGGCCAGATGCCAGAAGTTCGCGGACAATGAAAATGTAAAATTGACATATAGTTTGAATGAGGTCGCCACAACACTCTCCCCTAGTGTTCTAAGCGCAGAAAAAAAATAATATAGTAGGGAAGGTAAATACCCGGAATTTATTCAGAAAATTAAAAATATAAGTTTATTCATCTAATTCTATTTTGTCACTTCAAAGTAATTCCCATCGACTGCAACACACTAATGCCGCCGCTTTATCCAATCCTCGAAACATTTTTTATATTCGGTTTTCGGTATGTCTATCAGTACTTCCTCTCGGCTGCTGAAACGCGTTCCCCGTAGTGGTTTTTTAACTCAATTGAGCAGAAAGAAGTCATAGGGAGCCAAATCAGGTGAGTTCGGTGGCTGTTGGATGGTATTTGTTGCATTTTTCCCCAAAAAATTACGAATAATGATGGCACTGTGCGACGGTGCGTTATCATGGTGCGAAATCCACGAGTTTTCTGCCCACAATTCTGGTCTCTTTCGGCGAATCGCTTCACGCAAACTCTTTGTTTACTGTCTGGCCTTATGGCAAAAATTCATGATGCACTATACCGTTGAAATTCATTAAAACCGTGAGCATTGCCTTATTTTTTGACCGAAAACGAGTGTTCTGGAGAAGATGAGCCAAGATGAATTTCATCGAAAAATCATCTTCAGTGACGAAGCTCATTTTTGGCTCAATGGGTACGTCAATAAGCAAAGCGTTATTGGTCGGGTGAAAATCCACATGTGCTTCATGAATCATCACTTCATCCACAAAAAATAACTGTTTCGTGCGGTTTGCATGCCGGCGGCGATCGTCACGTTACTGTGAATGGTCAGCGTTATAGCGCCTTGATCACCGATTATTTTTGGCCCGAATTGGAAGATATGGACTTGGACGACATGTGGTTTCAACAGGATGGTGCCACAAGCCACACAGCACACGCCACAATCGATTTATTGAAGAGTAAGTATGGTGAGCTTTTTATCTCAAGACATGGGCCAGTCGATTGGCCACCTCATTCGTGCGATTTAACGCCGCTTGACTATTTTCTGTGGGGCTACGTTAAGTCATTGGTTTATGACAACACGCCGATGACGTTGGAAGAGCTCAGAGCCAACATTGAACGTGAAGTAGCGGTCGTTTCAGCCGAAATGTGTGGCTGAGTCGTAGAAAATTGGGTCCAACGAATCGACCTCTGCAAACGTGCCCGCGGTGGCCACATGAACGAAGTTGAGTTCCATTCATAAATGTTTTGATTGTACTTCAAGCCAATAATAAAGTTTTTGAAATATCTCAAATGGTTTGCCTTTTATTTAAAAAAAAAATAGTTGTCAAGTCGTTATTAGAAAACACTGTACTCTTGGCTAAGTAACTTTTGCTAATGTCAAGCTATGACGCTAAGATTTAGAGGGAATGTCAGAAACAGATGTACCAACTTAATAAAAACAGAACTCAAATCAGAATAATGGGAGCGCCGCACGGTGAGTTTTGTTCAATGTTGGTTCACTGGGCAGAGACGCTTTCTTCGAACGATCAGCTATGATTTTTGCTGTACACTGATTGACTTCACCTTCAGGTATTTTTCGTTTCTATCGAAAATGAAGTGACATATAATATTTCCGTAGGGGTTGCCTTGATGTCCTTTTTATAATTTGACTTTAATCTCAGCAGAATAGATGACAAAACACTACACCAATCCCATGATTTGTAACATTGAATTGTTATGTTGAGCGCGCGATGCCATTGCTCTATCATCGCGTTGGAATGGGAATGATTGGGGGTTGTTCGGAGACGTATGAGTTTTCTAAAGACGCTGCTCTCGTTTTGTCTTCCAAAGTCCGTCGTGATACGCCGTATCGAGATATCCAACCATCTCGGCATTGATCTCCGGTATAGGGTATACTCGATGACCTATCGATGCACGTATTGTCGTATATAGCGACAATTTTGTGACGTGGGTAGTGGCTCGACCAGATTTATGTTTATGTGCTTAAAACATGATAATACGGACGAATGTGGCCCGAATTACGTTTGGTTGTGCCGCTTAACCTTGCATTTTTGGCAGAGGACACAAATTTTTCGTCATACAATCAAAGATAATGCAGACGATTCTTGCCGTATCCTCTCTGCCTGGATAAAGAAAATCATGTAGCAGTTCAATGATGCGTAATCGTAGGGATGGTGGCATTTAGCACTGTGGAATTGAAAAAGGTTTGATTATTAGTGACAGTGGGTGAGAGTTATCTTCAATCAACATCTCAACGTCTTCTTCGGTAGTTTTCCCTTTTGACTATAGTCGACGCATCTTTGGATGCTAGTTTCGAGGATTCGGGAAAGCCTGTCAGCTTCAATGTCGTTTTTGCCTTTGGTGTACCGTATGTCACTGCTGAACTACTCGAAAAAATCTAACTGTCTGTGCTCTCTAGATGACGTTTCTCCTAGAATTTGCTTGAATGCAAATACTAGGTTAGCATATACATATATGTAGAGAAGTGTCTTTTCTTGATTATGATCCTGAAATGCGTTATAAATTGCCAATAGTTGGCGGTCATAGGTTCTATATCGCTTTTAAGCTTTAGTCATTGTATTCGTCCACTTAATAGAGGTTTCGTCGTTCTTCTTGTTTTCATGAATGAGGCTTTGTAGGACCATTTGGTTTTCGACATCATGCGGTAAAATCTTTTGTGGAAATTGATTGAAGCGAGGAGTTTCTTGATCTCGATTATTTTTGTTGGCTACTCACAAATAGCCTCGACCTTGGGTGCGAGCGGCTTGCTTCACTGCTGTTGACTGCATAACCAAGAAATTTGACGTCACGTTGCTCGAGGATACACTTTGAGGTATTGATTGCTAAATTAAAATCTTGCAAATGTTGAGATACCTGGCGAAAATGTTACCTAATCTCGTGAGGGAATGCAGATATCGTCGACGTAAGGCAATACAAAGTCTTCCAAACCGCGAAAAATTTCGGCGCAGAGACATAAGTTCCAAAAAAATGGGACTTATGTGCCCCGCCACAAGAACTTCATGCATGTAGTACTACAGCCCAAACATCGTGTACAGAAACACTCCACTAGTATTTGATAAAATGCCCATTGTAAGTCAATCGTCGATAATATCTCGTATCCGTACATGATGGCTTTGTAATGGCGTTTAAGGGCCGAAAGTCATCACATGGTCGCCACTCCCCATTCACTTTATTCTTCATTAGTAGAAGGCTTGTTCAGTTGCTCTTAGACTGCTGACAAATCCATTTCTCCAGCAGAAAACAAAACGAAACAGAAAATTCCTTCCAGAAATTGTGGCGACGAGCGCGGCCAAACACTGATTCGCCTTTCGTTTCTATGTGGTGCGATGTTTTTGGCGTTTCTGGTTATTTACTGAACGTGCGCATAGACTGAAATTTGACTAAAGTCATTGAAAAATGTAGATTAGTATCGAAATACTTAATAGGTTGCGAAACCAATTCACTTGTACTCGTATCGAACTGTGTGGTGCTGTTTATCAGTCGATTATACATTAGGTCGATTAAGATTACATAATGACATAAGAAATTCCCTCCAATGATTGCTATTGTTACACCAGCACTATAAAAGCCCACATAAGCATTCGCCTCAGCCCCAAATTCAATGTAATCCGCTTTTCGTCAAACATTTTTATATTTTAATCGTTGGCTGTGGACAATGTTTTTCTAGATCGTGCGAAGTGGTCACTGTATGAACCAGGTAGTACCGAGACGTCTGCACCGCTATTGATAAGAAATTTTTGTCCATTGAGAGAGTCGTAAGCAACTAATCTGCATACCTATTGCGTACTTTCTTTGGCGATGGTCAACGCTTCGGTACTTCGTTTGTTGATGTTTTAAAAGAGCTGGGTTCCTGACATTTTTTTTTGAGTTTGAGCCGAAGCTTTTATGATATAAGCACATGTCCAATCGTTCACGTGAATGCAAATACTTTCTTGCACGAGATTGACTTCTGTTTCTGGTTTACTTTTCTGTAGAAATGGTTTCTTCAGACTGGGATTGCACTGAAGCCATAACTTGACATTAATCGAACCTCCAATGAACTCCGTTCAGAGTACATCAGAGATGGCACCTCTGTTGGCTTTTTGAAAGCGCTGATACCGGTCATGCTACCGCTACTGGTATGCTTGCGACATAGGATTTCTTAAGAGATTGAGGGAAACGCTCGATTGATGAGAGTTCTCATGGTCTCTTGTGATCTTTCTTACAGTCGGTGTTGTGAAAGCATTATTTTCCAACAGTTTTGCTAATATCCCATTCTTGCCTAGATTAACGTTATATCGTCCATGATGATTCCAACATCATACGTTAAACTCTGCCCGTAAGTAGCATCTGTCCACATTTGACCTAGTAGAAATAGTCATGAGGCGCTCGTTTTTATGTCGGCACTTCTTGCTGTAATATGGTCCCGATAACAAATCTGCACTACTTACTCCAGATTCAGTAAACTATTTTTAGGAATAAACTGAGTACGTCAACTGACCTCTTCGATTATGGAGACTACCATATATTTTCAATGTCCCAGCCAAACTCTTTCGGAATCGCAAGATAACGTAAATAACGAAAGTGTTTGAAGAAATTAAAGGGAAACCAAATGTCAAACTTGAAATTTAATTTTTCAAAATTTGGTTCAATACCTGCTTATACAGATGACGCAGTGTCTCATTAGTTATGTAAAAAATTAGCTTGATCATAGACACACATTAAACGAACTTCTATGCGCTTTCTCGAAATAGTAAGGTACTTCCATCATTGGCGAAAATGTTCCCTTAAACAGTAGTAAACAATTACCCATGTCTGCTATAGAACCCCTGTTTATGGCACCAGCGCAGAGTTTGGTCAAGAAATACAGCTACCCATTGGTTCTCTTTTCAAGAACACATCTTTGTTCCAGCGATGTTGTATGGCGCGGAGGCATTGATCAAGTCAGATGTGTATAAAGGCTTTCCGGGTTGCTTAATAAAATGTGTGTTTATGTTATTGTTCATTATGGTAGTACTACGACGCGGGAAAAAAAAACAGATAAAGGCAACTATATTCTAAGCAATGCATTAAAGGAATATGTGCTCACTTTGGAAAGAGATCTAAATCAACTCAGTGTGCAAAACTGAAGTCAGTTACATATGAATCGAGCTATTTGGTTAAGCTAGTCTACTACAAACTAAGCGCCATCAAAAGTAAAGTAAATTAAGTTCGGTAGACAGTACGAGTGGGTTGTGGCAAAGCGTAACTGCTCATTCAAGCCAGCAGAGGGTCCATTGTGGTAGTGCATAAATCCTCCAGCGTAGTAAAGAAATAATTTTCCAGAGTTCTCGTTTTTGTCACTGAGAGAACGAAACAGCTACAGAACAGGAAATCCACTGACTCGACCTTCTTGCCTGCAGCTTTTACAGAAGTTGTTGTGGTACAGGGGCAGTCCAGCATGAATGCTGATTTAAAAGTTAACTTATCGGCAGAGAGTGATGACTTCTTGCTAAATATACACCCTGACTGACTCGAACTGCAACCAAATTCAGACTGCTATAATTTCCAAACCGATCACTACTGTGAGCCCAAATTTTGACACATGACAGATAATTTTATTATTTGCGCCTCAGTTGTGTTGAAAAATTTTTATCCGCGATGGAAATCTAACTTGATAGTGTGATTGCTTTATATTTGGCTGGAAATCCACAAGTAGCTATCGTTAGAGCCCTCCAGCACCTCAACGTGAATAAATCATTTGTGTCTCGAATCATAGCTTGTTACCGTGATACTGGCACCGTTGCAAAACGCCATGGAAGTGGTCATAAAAAAAACAGCAGCATCGGCAGAAATGGTTCGGAAAGTTAAGGCTCGAATTGAGCGAAATCCGCGTCGAAGTGGAAGAAAAATGGCTCGTGAGCTCAACCTATCGTTGAAACGGATGCAACACATATTGAAAAATGAGCTTGGGCTCAAGCTATTGAAGTTCCAAAAAGCACACGATCTTACACCACTACAGAAAAAAGTTGGAGTCGAAAGAGTGAAGGAGTTGCTACGCTTGCACGAAAGTGATGAGTTGCCGAATTTGGTTTTTTTTTCCGATGAGTCGCCATTTGTTATAGAGCAATATGTCAACAAACAAAATGACCGAGTTTACTTGGCAGAGAGGTCCTTCGAAAATGTACACCTTTGGACGGCCACCAGAAAGCAGGCAGCACCGATGATGATGGTTTGGGCCACCATAACCGTCGATAGTCGTTCTCCGCTCGTATTTTTGGACCGTGGCGTCAAAATTAATGCGATCGTATATCTTGAAACTGTCTTAAAGGCAGTATTGAAGCCTTGGGCATATAATCATTTCGGTCGGAGACCGTGGACATTTCAACAAGACTCGGCACCAAATTTCATTTCTTCCACATAATAGATTGCAAATCCGTTGGATTTCTCGGTCTGGGTATTTTAAAAACGAAGGTTGGCACTAAAAAATACCAAAGTTTGGACCACCTCAAACAAGCACTTTGTCGGGAATGGGCCAAAATACCGCAGAGCCACTTGAGTGCAGCGTGCGATGCTTTCTTCGGCCGTCTCAAGACCATTATTCGCGCCAAAGGTGGACATATTGAAAACTACTGACACATGTTGAAAATTGATGTATTTTCCCACATGTTTTGCTTTGGCACAATAAAATTTATCAAAAAATAAAAAAAATTATAGCATTTTAAAAAGTTGCAGTTCGAGTCAGTCACCCTGTATATGTGTCGACCAAAGGATTCGATGTATTGGGTTCTTCTCATGTTGGAATCAGTACTCAGTTTGTTTAACACTATCGTGATCTTCGACGAGGAAATATCTATAAATTGATCATGAACGATCCTTTTCTCGCCAAATTAAAAGCCCCTTATTACCTGCGGTATCCATGTTTCTTGGTACTTTGAATAGATCATTTGCTTTTAGTATCTCATTCGATTCCTTCATTTCTTAATTGAGGAGACCACCGCTCTTACAACCGCCTTAATATATTTTCCGCGTAAATAGTAACTGCCATCTCCACGATAATATTTTCAACAATAATTGTTGCGTCTTGGATAATGACAGTTAGTTCGGTTTGGAACACATGCAGATCAGTTAGCTCGCATCAGTGTAGAATCCAATTGCTTCATGTTCTTTCACTCATTCCAGTCAGGAATTCTGATAGTGCTTTTCAAAGCATTGTAATTTATTTGTATGTACGTTTTAACATTTGTATCTGCTCGGAAGATAAAGAACTATTTCTTTACGTTTCCCCTTTGTAGTTTAGCGTGAATATTATCACATCGTTCCTTACCCTGTAATTTGTCCTCTAAAGTGCGTATCCATGCTATAAAACTGCATTAAAACAAGTTTTTCGTTATATACACATTTGTATGATTACTAGTGCATCCTTCAAATTCGATACTTTAAAAGCATCGATCACTAAGGATGCTGATTAACGTGGCTGCGTTCAACCTTTAAGGCTTTTATTATGCCCGACATAGCCAATTACCACATGTGAGAGGATGTTGCGATATTTTCCCCCTTTTTTTTTCGAAGACGCATACGGCGATTATGTGTGTAAATCATCTGAAAACACCTTCCACTTATAAAATTTACAATAAAATTAATTTATAGTACTTCAATGAATTCGCATGCGTACGGCATTGCTAGCCCAATTATTTTGCTGCACGCGCAGTATAATTTATTCAGATCCAAACAGAATGACTGGGGTAAATAAAATCAGACTCGTCTCTGTTTCTACGTAATTTCATTCTGTCCACAAGTTTGAGTATCAAAGTAAACACTTGAGATACAGATAAGTTGAGACATATGAATGTGTAGATGCTTTAATTGAGTAAACTATATAAAAAGCGGAGAGGCAAAACTGCCACAAAAGTGTTTTGTTGAGTCTCTAACATCTGGATGATTTTAAATGCAAACCGAGCCGGAAATAGCAATCAAAACTGGTAATTCGGCAGATTTTCTCTTTTCAAAACACATTTTCATGTCAAAGAAGGCATTAATAAACAAAATATCAAAATCTATGGACTGATGTCCGAGTCTCACGCCTATAATAACACTTAAAACAAAATACGCATTCCAGAAATCGAAACCAAAAATCTACGATTTTTTTTTTTTCGAAAAAACAAAGAAAAGAAAATAAATTTCATACTGTTTCAGGTGGAGGTGCATCTGAAAATAATTATGATTCAATTTCCATTTGAACTAAAATAAAATTTGAATAGATATTGGTTTTCTTAATTTAATAGATGTACGGTAGATTTGTTTATGAACCCTTCTATCATCGACTGCCCTTACTATGCAAAGGAGTTGCTATCTGCTTATGTTTTATTAACTCGTATTCTAGTTTTTATCGGTCTGCTCGTACGTTCTTGTATCGATTACAGGGATAACCCTTATTAGCCGTAACATTTATGGACGTAAAATCGGGCATAAAAAGGTAAAAACACGATTTTTGTATTTTAATAAACTATTCAAAGATCGTTTATTGATGACTTACAATACATTTAATAGGTCTCTAACAAGAAGAATTAAGAGTGATAATCCGCCGAAAATTCAAGATTTCTATAAGTACATAATTGTCAGTCAAAGACAATACTACGGTTGTATCTAAGACAGGTTAATCCAATATGAAGGGTTCTTTTCCCGGCCGGTTCCCCAGCCGAAATTATTAAGTAATGGTAACGTGGAGTTTGATTTCAATTAAACATTTTCACTAAATTATTTTAAATGCTTGTAGGATACGGCATTCTGACTAATAGCCATACTTCTTCTTCTTAGCAAAAACTAAGCCATTTAGGTTTTTTTGGTAAGTGAAATTAAGTTATCCAAAAATAAAAATAGTAAAAATATGCCGCAACCTTAAACAAATGTTTAAGAACGATCTTGCAATATAGAAGAGTTTACAGTGCGAAAATTCTAAGTCTTTTAGGTTTACATGGCGTATAACCATCTCCGCAGTTGAAAGCAGTTGTACATGGTCTCCATCTATTCACAGTTCCTACCGAGATTTTAAAGCCAAACACAGATATTTGAGAAATAATACATAAATGACTGGACGGAGCCCACTACTCAATCGATGGTGTCAGCTGTAACCTAGCCTAACCTAGATTGGGTGATAATATGTAAATAAATTTATATTCGTTCAATTACTTAATATTGGTATATAACGTGCGGTTTTTTTTTTCTTCAAAATTTGAACGTTTATTTAAGAAAAACATGTACAATAGTATTATTCAAAGTATTGTCCATCTGAAGCTATTACTTTTTCCCATCTTTCTGGCAATTTGTGGATCCCATCCCAAAAGAACTGCGCCGGCTTGACAGCCAAGAATGAATCAAGCCAATTTTTAATATTCTGCTCTGATATGAACCGTATTTCAGTGAGGGCGTTCTGCATCGACCGGAACAAACGGTAGTCAGAAGGGGTATGCTCTGGGCTATAAGGCGGGTGGGGTAAGACTTCCCATCCACTGTTTTTCAAATAGTTCTTAACCGGAATAGCAACGTGGCGCCGAGCGTTGTCATGATGGAAAATTATTCCGGGCGTTTTTCGGCTACTGCTCTCTTCAAACGGATTAATTGTGTTCGGTAGCGTTGTCCATTGATGGTTTTACCCGGTTTTAGCAGCTCATAATACAGCACACTGATCTGATCCCACCAAATTCAGAGCATTACCTTCGCGCCATGGATATTCGGCTTTGCCGTTGATTTGGCAGGTTGGCCGGGTTTCATTTTTTGACAATCCGATGCAAAAATGATTTCCTTTTGTGGCGTTCCAGCAGCATTTCGGACATGCAAAACCGCCTTTCGACGTCTCTCGGCTTGAGTTCAGGTGGAACCCAATTTCCTTGCTTTTGAATATATCCAGCTGCTTTTAAACGTTTTGAAATGGCTGCTTGAGTGACACCCAAAGATTCTGCTAGGTCTTCTTGTGTTTGGCAACAATCTTCAAAGAGTAATGCTACCAGTTGTTTATCTTCAAACTTTTTTGGCTGCCCAGGGCGTTCATCGACTTCCAAGCCAAAATCACCACTTTTAAATCGTGCAAACCACTTTTGGCACGTTCGCTCAGCTAGCGCATGTTCACCATAAACTTCCACCAAAATACGATGACTTTCGGTAGCAGTTTTCTTCATATTAAAGTAATGAAGAAGAACTCCCCGCAAAAACACTTTTTCAGGCACAAAGTTCGACATATTTGAGTGAAAAAAAATTATTGTTGCTTACGCTTCAAATGAATGACATATACTAAAATGACGTACAATGACAGTAGCTTTCCAACGCTGTGATTATACCAATGGAATAATAACAATGAAATAATACAAGTTATGCCATCTCTGAGCAAACCGCACGAATTATAGGTCTATTAAGTTATAGACCTATATAAGCTAGCTGTGTGTCAAGTTTCGTTACAGTTTTTTTAGTTTTATTTAAACAAATCTATTCCTGTCTGAAAAACTGGAAAACAGAGCCGTGATTAAATATTTTTTCAAAAAGAATATGACGCCAAGTCAAATGAAGGAAGACGTTGATAAGACATTGAGGGAATTTGCGCCTTAGAATTCCACGCTTAAAATATGGGCAAATTTTTTTAAACATGACAGACACAGCGTCGAAGATGATCTGAAGAACGGTAAGCCCTCGACATCCACCATCGAAAACATCGATAAAATCCATAAAATGGTTTTAGAAGACCGAAGACTAAAAGTGCGGGAAATTAGTGATACTATAGGATCTAAACTGAGCGGATTTTCCATATTTAGACTAACGAATTAGGTATACAAAATATTCAGCAATATTGGTGCCGCGTTTGTTAATCGAAAAATAAAAATTTAATCGGATTGAAATTTCTATAGAGAATCTGGCATTATTTCAAAGGAATACTAGCGATTTTTTGAGAAGATTTATAATCACTGATGAAACCTGGAGTCACCACTACTATATATTCTTGAAACAAAACAACAAATGAAACAATGGAAACATAGCGGTTCTCCTCCGTCGAAGAAAACTAAGACATGTGCATCGGCCGTAAAAATGATGCCGTAAGTGTTCTGAGATTACAAGGAAATTATTTTTATTGATTAGCTCCCAAAAGGGCAAACTGACCTGTAACAGTAACAATACTATGCTAAAATGTTAGATAAGTAAGTGGAAAAAACTTGTGAAAAAAGACCGGTGCACCGACGCACAAGTCAGCTATAACCATGGCTAAGCTGCATTAACTCCGATTTGGAGTACTGAATCACCCACCTTATTTGCCTGATTTTAGCATCATTTTTCCTGTTCCCTTATTTAAAGAAGCATTTGGCTTGTCGAAAAGGTTGGAGGAATCGGCTTATAAAAAAGGTATAGAAGCCCTGGAACATAGATGAGTGTTTTGAAATAAGAAGAGAACATGTAGAAAAACAACGAAGAAAAGTTATCAAATTTTCAATATTGGAGAACTTTTCAAACAGCCCTCGTATGTAAACATCTGAAAAATTTATAAGCGAATCTGGGATAGGAAACGTTCGTTTCACGTTAAAATATTCGGCGATTGAACAAAGATAAATCTAATTCGTTTTTGAACGCTCAGTTTCCGCGAAACTTCTTCAGCTCTGAATACCCTTTAGCCAGAGTCTAGCAGAAATCAAAGTCTACCGAAAATATTTGTGAGGTGGAACGAAGCTTGTTCTCTACTACCAAAAATTTAAGTACGAAGAAGAGTGGTTGTTTTTGGACTCTCAAAAAGTATTGTTCATAGAACTTTACAGAAAAATTTAACCTTTAAGATTCAATTGGTGCAAGAACTTAAGGAAAACTAATTTATTTTACGCAAAAACTTCTGTTAAACAATATATGCAATAATATTGCATCTCCCAAAGCGACGAGGCTCATTGGGACCTGAAGGGGCACGTAAACACGCAAAACTGTGCTCCACGAAAACGTAATTCGCGACTTAAATACTAACTGTCTTTACATTGATCAATAATTAATTGGTGCGCTTTATGACAGATATGATTTCATCATCTCCATATCGCATGAACATTTCAGATGAAAACTAATCAGACTTTTTGGAGACGTCCCGTGGAAACCAAAGTATTAAGACTTAGCCCCCATGGCTTTTTCCCATTGAGGTACATCAAAAATAAAATCTCCGCTAATAACCATATAGCCATAAAAATAATAACGGAGCTGAAATAAAATATCCGCCGTGAAATAAATGACATCCAGCCATGCATGCTGCAGCACGAAACACAAAACTCGGTGGTCCGCTTCCAAAGGTGTGTGGGATGCCACTTGGAAGACATGATTTACAAGAAATAAAGTCCGCTTCTTCTGTGCTAAACTGAGTAAAACAATATTTCTCATAGTTTTTGTGTTAATCACATTTAGAAATATAAATCTGCCACCTGTCACTCTACATTATTAATTGTCCAAGTACGCTTGTGTAAGACATTGAGCATTGCAATCGAAGTACTAAAATAACCTTCCAAATGAAATTTCAGAATTATAGGAGTTCTTTCAAACGTATTCCGACCATTACAGAAAGGGAAGGTGGGGAAATTTTTCCAGAATATTTAAGAGAGTATTCTTCTCAAAGCAAATAGAGGAGGAAGAACTATGGTCAATCTCATACTTCTTTACGAATCCACTGACAATGAAGGCCTATTTTGTAATACTACTATTACTAGGTGGAGTGAAAAGTAACCTACTTGACCACCAGAATACGCTGCTACTGCAAAAAAGGTTATGGTGCCTTAAAGTCCGTTCATACTTAGGCAGACATGCCAAATTTCAGTGCGATACTGTCTTTTGTTTTGTTTTGACAGCTGATTGTTGTTAACGTGTTTCGCATCATGTTGAGTATGGACAAAAACGATTTTTGTTCTCTCATAAAACATTATTTTTTGAGAGGCAAAACGGCCAAGGAAACAAAAGAAAAAGTTGGATAAATATTATGGGGCTAATGCTCCGTCAGATTACACCGTCATATATTGTTTTCGAGAGTTTCGTGATGGCCGCAACTCCACTACCGATCAATTCCGCAGCGGCAGGCCCTCCGATGCGGTTACAAAGGACAATGTCAAAAAAATACATGAAATGGTGTTGGCTGCACGAGCTAGCAGATACCACAAAGATTAGTTCTGAGCGCACACGCCATATTTTGGGCAATATTCTGCATATGAAAAAGTTATCCTCCCGCTGGGCGCCGCGCATACTCACTCCTGACCAAAAACACGAACGCGAGAGTACTTCGAAAGAGTGTTTGGACTTGCTGATGCGGAATCGGGAGGACTTTTGGCGTCGATTGGTAACTGTTGAACACTAGAGAACAGAATGAGTGCCCTTCAATGGACTGAAGCCGGCACGAGTGCTCCGAAGTGGCCGAGGGAGGCTCGATGGGTCGGACAGGTTATGGCGTCGGTTTTCTGGGATTGTCATGATATACTCTTCGTGGACTACCTCGAAAAAGGAAAAACCATCAACAGTGAGTATGACTGTGCTTTATTAGAGAAATTGAAGACTGAAATCGCTGCAAAACGGCCTCACATGAAGAGAAAAAGAAATTTTGTTTTTGCAAGACAATGCACCGGCGCACAAGAGCATCGCAACCATTACTAAAATCAATGACTTACGCCTCTAATTGCTGTCGCATCCACCGTATTCGCCCGATTTGGCTCCCTCGGACTATTATCTCTTCCCAAACCTCAAAAGATGGCTCATCAATAAAAAATTCAGCTCACGCGATGAAATCATCGACGCCACGGAGGAGTATTTTGCAGACCTTCCGGAAAATTACTTTTCGGACGGGATCAAGAAGTTGGAAAATCGCTAGAATAAGTGTATCAAACTAAAAGGGGACTATATTGAATAAAATAAAAAAAAAACATCTAAAAAAAATTCACCATTTTAGGAAAGATCAAAAGGGCTCTCCGTGTCTAAAAATCGCTCGAACGACGAACAATAAAGAAGTGCTGCCAATAGCAGCTAAATTTCCAGAAGAAGCTGTCGATGATGATAGCCCGAATATGGCCCGAACAACACATGCAAAATTGATACCATTTGCACAATTTTAACTTTCGAAATGACACCGACGACTCGAGAACTCAAGTTCCAAGTTCATTTCGACGAAAAAGCTCCATGCGATCTTCGGAGTTCTTAAAAGTAAAAAATCAGTAAGAACTGATGGGATACCGAAGATTGTACTTCGACATCTACCACTAAGCATACAAGGCATTCTTTGGCGGAAGTCAGAAATCAAGGACCGCTCTCGGAGGAGAACGCTGTTTTCGGCTGGTTCCAAAATTTGTCTAATTATTCGACGTACCGAAGCGACGATAAATGTGGTGCAAGAGTGTTTTTAACATTATACACTGATAAGGATTAGTTATTGACTGAATTTTTTTTTTTTGTAGCCGAAAAGAAAACATTTGTTCCGGCGGTTAGCTATTAGCTACCAATTTTCTGGGAGTTTACCTTAACCTGGGACTGAACATAGGTTTCTTTATTTCATATCCTACTTCTTGGTCGGTACCTTTTGCTGGCTTCGCTATGAAGTTAAATCCGAATGAGCCCATTTTTCATCGTAAATCCATTTTTATATTGGGCTGTGTGATAGACCGTAGGTGTTTTGGATTCCACCTAATTGATTGTGTAGTTCTGGATCTGCCTTTCATTTGATATTCTGTAGAGCTGTGACATGTCTGAGATATACATCCTATCCAACGTATGTTCTGGATTTAAGTTGCGCCAGTCTACAGTGAGAAAATACTTTCTTCATTTTGAGTATCTGCTAATTATCGATTGCTGATTTAAACGTTCATTTAAAAAGGGTTCTCTTGCCGAATGTTTCTTCAACACTCATATTTCTGTCAACGCCGATGATATGAAATCTAAAGACAATCGGAATTTTGTCACTGATAACCTTAACAAGGTGATCTTAATAGTGTGGTGGGACGAAAACATCCTTCAGCACACATAAAGAAATGCCAGATCAACTCATACTCCCGCACTTCTTAACCGAACCTATTACATACCACAACGCAATGCAGGACTTGGGTGTTATTTTTGATACATGCCTCAATCCAAAATCGCTTTACATCACTTTTTTCAGGCCACTTCTCGAGTATGCCATACTCTCCGCATCGAATCTGTCCAACATAAATTCCTGCGATTCGCCAGGCGCAGGCTCTCTTGAGCTGACGAGTACCTCTTGTCCTCTCATGCTGATCTACTCAAACTGGTCAGTCTACTTTATTTGGAAAAATTAAATTATTTTGTTTAAGAAATTTAATTTTTTTAAACTTAATAAGGGATTTGGGACTAATTCGGGCTTGTTGAGCAATCTGTGCAATATCTGCAGTATTCTGTAGCTTTTTTTATATTTTCGGAGCTTAAGTCTGTGAGGATTTCCAGGTTTCTACAGTGAGTGGCTTTGAATAGAGATTGTGGCGCATGAATACTTATGGGCAATGGGACTGATCACATCATTTAATGACGATGTTAACACTGGTCTACCATCAGAAAAAGCTCTTATAATCACTTCGACTAAAGAAGTCACCGTTAGAAACATCAGTAGAACAATGCCATCGAACGTCCTTCTTCTGAAAAACTGCTCCTACTTAAATTTTAAGAAGGCATCTTTCAGTTTACCCAACTGTCAGGAGATCTAGATCGAGCTCAATTTTTTAAGGTGTTGCAAGAACTTGGTATTTCGATGAACACATATCGTATTGGCAGTAGTATCTATGTGTTTCCAATTTGGCAGTGTGAATTTGTCTTGCTTAATTTGCAGACTTTGGTCGTGTTAGAGTTGCTTTTTTAATTTTTTTTATATAAATCATAACAAAGTACTAATTCGCCAACGTTTTATTCTTTTTTTCAGGTAAGATACACACCCCAAATGTGTAAAGCACACACCTTTATGAGATTGCAAAAGTCAAACTCAACGGTAATGTATGAAAATTTACTAATAATCTCAATAATTTCCAATTTCAATTTCAATTTTGCACTCAAAATGCATTCGATACTCTAGAGTTTTGAGTGCAGTACGCCCCAAATAACAATCAGCGGTGCACTTAGCACAAACAATACACCTCTGTTTGTTTTTTTTTTCCCTGGAACTGGAACTGTTTTTAGGTCACTAAACGACGACGATAAGAAATATAATTATATCTCTAATGAGTCACTGATGAATTCATGCAGGGAATTCAACTTGAAATGTTTAAATATTTGTTTAACGAGTGTAACAACCTCTTGTGTCTTGTAAAACGTTTTCGAGGGAAAAGTTTCGCAATTGCATTGTACGGGGTGTTAAACTTGATGGATGGTCTGGCCTGACTCTGGCATATCTTATCTTCCGACATGTTGATCTTTTACATAATATAGGCTTTACCCGATAGCCAATAGATTGTGCGAGTACGTGTATCTGAGTATATGTAGTTGCAATCTTGTCAGGGTACATCAATGTGGTGTTCATTGGATTTTGTGGGTGCTAAAGAGGGCAGCCCTAATCGTGCTCGTATACATATACACATTTAAAAATCTATTGCGTTGGGGAAGGATTGTGGTATTTGGTACCCGTTGATTTAAGGTCAGTTCAATGATTAAACAAATGATGAAATGTTATCTCGGAATGATAATAGTTGAATAGATTATATGTTGAAAGGGCTGAAGGTAGAAACGCCCAGTTGATAGAGAATCTGATAGTCAGACAGACAGACAAAGAAGTAGGCAACAGCTTATGTTACATTCACATTCCGACACCCCCGATCTGGTCATATTTATAACTCATCATGGGATTTTTCTTTGACAATCTTTTTTGTTTAGAGAGAACATAAATGATGTGCTTTTGTGGTAAATTGTCACAATATGCTAGAATTCATTTGGTATTATAATGTATTCATTTTGAATGAAACCCTGGCCTCATCGTTTCATTCTGCCTGCCAAAAGTTCTTACATAAAAAAGCAACCGGTCTTATGTGATAAGTTGGACATTTAATTGTAATCCAACTGGGCCAGTTCAAGGTTTTATGTTCACAATGGACTGACTTAAGTAGGACAACACCTGATGACATTTTTGAGTCAAGTTGTTGACCAGCTAATTCATCATTCATAGAGAAAGTTGTATGGCAACAAAACGGAGCTATTTTTTAGGCATCTTTTTCGGAAAGCAGTGTTATATTTTGACTGAGGTTAGATGAGTTTTATATGTAAAGGGAAGACAGTTTTTTTCTCTATTGCTTTAAGTCTTTTGGTTTAAATTAAAGACTTTTTCGGGCAGGAGCGTTAAAGTCCATTCACTTTGTAAATAAAAAGTGTCTTTGTTTTTAAGGAATATAACTTCAAAATGAAAAAAAAAAAAAAAACACCAGTGAATGCTAGTTTGCAAGTCGTCCATCGTCTTTGGTTTACCGGCGTTAACCAGCTGTATTACATGCGCCCACAGAAAATAATCCAAATGTGTTAAGTCACACAATCTTGGAGGTCAACTGACAGGTTCGTTACGCGAAGTTATGGGCTCATTGAATATTTCCTTTAACAAATTAATAGTGGTATGTTGCGCCATCTTGTTAAAAATACAGCATTTCCATTAATTAATGACATTAATTTGCCATTTTATTGAGAACGAACAAGTCAGTAATCGGGGATTTATAGCGCTCTCCATTGGCTGTAATGTTTTGGCCGACATCGCTTTTACCAGCCATTAAAGCATACCAAACAGCAACTTTTAGTGAATGCAACGGCCTTTCAATAATGGCTTGTAAATTGTCTTCACTCAAAATGTGGTAGTTTTGCTTGTTAACATAGACATTTAACCCAAATTAAGCTTCTTTGATAAACAAAATTTTATGCTGCCTAAAGATGATGAAGAGGACTATTGTTTCGAGTTTATTCAGCGAACGTACTAAGTACACGATGGTCAAATGGCTTTAATTCTTCCACCAGCTGGATCTGGTTAGCTCTTAAAGCAGGACCTTCGATACGGATATCTGTTCATCATTAATGGATCCGGGTTCGAGTTCATCAAACTATAGCCACACGTTATACGCTTAAAACAAAGTTAGTTCTTAACAAATTGGTTGACAAAAACGTTTTATTCAATAAGTAGTCTAAACATTAAATCTTCAGGCAAAAGACAATTTCTTTTTGATGTGACAATGTTTCTCGCAATTGAGAAAGATTCTTTTGAGGTAGCTGGCGTTGCTGGTACTTTATGTTGAGTTCCAACGAGTGGAATAATATTGCATTTACTTTGTTTTTGACATACCAAAATGATCTTGTTTCAGTTTTAAAGCCTGTTTTACAACTGAAGAGTGTTTAAAATGGTCAACTACACTGCTGTATTGTTCAATCAGTAATTGCAAGTTTTCGCCTTTAAGTGCACTATTGATAACTGGTTGAAGGACGTGAGCTGCATATGTTGCGAGTACGCTAGAAATATCTCCGGATAGTAAGGGAATGACACTAATATGAGATAATTACCTGAAACCGTGACTTTATCAGCAATTTCCCAGTCAGAGAATGTGTTTTGTAGGTCTGATGGTGACAGTACACAACTTTGTACCCCGTTGACCATCAGAAATATGTGTAAAATGTTTGAGTGTAATAAGTTTCCAGTGATAACGACGACCAACAATCAGTTGTACAGATTTTCTTATTTTTTGTTCAATTGGTGATTTTACCGCAATTAATCTCGTTTAATTGCTTCTTCCTTTTATGACTCATAGTTCGGCTTAACAACAAACATGAAGTTTTGAAAACCCTTACTTGAACAGAGTAAAAGCGATAATTGATTTATTGTTATCAATTTGGCCAGAGCTTCATGTATTTGTTCGGTTCTTTCTCGATTGCAAACTCGCCCATTTATGTCACGGTCATATTACTCTCTGTGGCGTTTTATTTTTCTAATCGAGTCCCACTTAATCTCTTAAGGGTTCTATGCCGTCAGCATCAGGCATCAAGCGGCAAAATTGCCATAAAGTCATCAAACATGCCGCCTCTGAAGTGCTAGGTTTCACTCGGCCGCCGCAAAGAAATCCCTGGCTTGAGAGTGCTGGCAAGCACATGCAGCTAAGCAAAAAGCAAACAAAGCGCCGCTGCATGGAAAGACTAGAGCTGCTCACGAGCTCTACGAACAGATGAGTAGAAACAAACAGCAACTTCTCAGGAGAAAAAAAAAAAAAAAGAAAAAAGGAATGAGATTTTGAAGTTTTACTGAAAGATAAAAAAAAACATGTCACGGATACAAATCCCGTTTGTGCAAGAAGACGATGGAGAATGAGCCCTGCTACATGAAGATCTGTGAAAAATCACCAAGACCTTTGATGTCAAAAAACGATTTAGACAAAGCCATGCGCTGTCATGGGATCATCATTTTCAAAAGAACTGTGCAAAACTAACTCACCAACACAAGGGGCACAATTTTTCAAAAGTCCGTTCATATGCTGATGATATTGAGCTGGAAGCCGCGAAGGTGGGTTTAACAGTCAACGAGGGCTAGACCTCAGCATCTACTATACAGCGACGTCGATTTAGCCAAAAGAGTGAATGTCCAACGTCTGAGGTGCTTGGGTCATATAAAGCGGATGAACACCAATATTCATGCAGCAGAGGAAGACCGCGACTTAGGTGGCGACCGCAAGTGATAGGCGACCTCAACCAACGCAGTGTGCAAAACTGGACTGCCTCCAGCTAAAAATCGAGCTGGCTGGATACGCTTGCTGATTGAGGACCAGATCAACCCCGCACTAAAGTGCCACCTTAAATATCTGTTGCACTAAGTAAAATTTGATTTATCAACTGCTCGCATTCACCATGGGTGAGGATGTTGATCTTCTCCATAAGGCTGCAGAATATAGATTTTGTACTATGGCTTTTGAAACTTGCTCACTGCTCATGATTCCTCTTATACAAGTTCACAGTTGAACAGACATACGAATAACATATAAAATATCATAATTATACCACACTAAACATGGCTCATATTCTAAAGAAATCTTTTCTCTCATTTTCGAAAAAGCGGCACCATATTATTATTTGGTGCATTTGCATATGTTTGGATGTGGGTATTATCGGCAAGTTCAGGAAAAAAGGCATTCTTTTGCTTGGTGCTCTTTCCAGAGTGCATTGACCCTGATCCCCCATTCTGTATTTAATTTTTTAAAAACATTTTTACGATATGTCCCGGCAACTTTTTCCCTTTCATGTCTGATGAATTGCTGTCAGAAAAAAAGGAATTCTTATGCAGCAGCAAAGTGACATTAGTTACAACGAGAAAAGAGAATATGATGACAGCTGAACTTAGCCACGCGACACACGACAATGCGAAGTGTTGCCACATGATGTACTCATATGTACACATGAACATTAATACACTTGTTTTGTGCTCCGCCATGCAGTCGTCTGTCATTTGTATCTACGACTATACACTCGTCCTTGTTATTCTCCGGAATTCCATTCGTAGATTTGAAAATGTCTCACAAAAAGCGTGAATAACAATAACTTATACACCGCAGACAAAGAGAATAAGAGTAGAAGGTGCATCTATGAATAGTTGCAAGTATCTGTTGGATGCAGGTATTTGTTTTTTACAAACAAAGTTGAACGTTCGCTATGACGAATAGTGTTCTATCTTCTAAATTAACATTTGTCTACAATAATTGCTTTTATCGATTTGTAGTTCTTCTGGTTTTTGGCATGACAGCCAATCCCATTTTGGGAGTGTGGTCTAATAGTTGGCATTTCGTGTCGCAAACGTTACATATTTGCTACGTGAATCAGTTAAAAATAAAATCGGACGCAGCAAATAAATTGCTGATCATATTTCAGTCAATTATCATGATGCACGAGCAGCGGAATACTCATATATCAGATGCGTACTAAAGTGTTTTGTCAATCTGGCAACATTGGTCGATTTATTATTATTTAGCGATTGGTAATCATATCACGTATTTGTGAAACTGATTCCAGAGATGTTTCTTCTGTTGAGAAGCAGACACTTTCGGAATTTAATTGGAAAACAGGGGACGGATTACTGATAATCGGAGAAAAAAATGTGCCGGTTTGAGGAAACAAGCCAGTATAAATCAATGGTAAGAAATGACAGCTCTAGATGACGTTTGATTTCCGCTGAGACCCTTCTTCTGTAATCAATTTTGAATACAAGTTGCAAATTAAATTTCTTGTCTGTCTAAAATGTGACAATTTGAAACCGAAACCAATAATGAAACCCATTGTCCATAGTTAATGGATATAATGCCGACCTTGCCGAAATTGTTTTCTTTCTTAAACAGGTTCAGAAACGTATCCATAATTATGGGAAGAATAGAATGAATTCTTCAGACATATCACCTATAACCGATAAATGTCTTCAATTTATCATTGATTTAAAAACTAAGCTAACAAATTTTGCACAAACCCATTAAATTTTACGACTTTGGTTTGATTTTGCTATATAAGATATTTTTAGAAAAATAAAATCTTACAGCGATTTCTAAAAGACAAAGGAGCACTACGAGTAGAGCAGATTAAAGTGATACAGAGAGCTGACTAATAAAAACACTTTAATGTTTCGAATTTTGCTTTTTATTTTATTTATTGGCACATTTTTTATTGCCAGTTAACTGTAAAAAAAAATTAAAAATTAAAAAAAGCGAAAACGACTTGACTATCATGTTATGACCTTAAAAGATGATACATTTAAATTTGGACTATGAAGGTCTACTTAACCCGAATTTTAAAAAAAGAAATGGGGACGTACTTATCTAAAATGAGCATCAAAATATATTTGGTTAATCTCATAGCAGATATGTAATGTTGACCGTGACGTTAAATGGTTTATCTACGAATGTATAGGGTTTTCTAATAAAAGTTTTTTAAATAAAAGGCAAACCATTTGAGATATTTCAAAAAATTTTAATGAATTAATGAATGGAACATTCGTTTGACCCAATTTTCAAAGACTCGGCCACACATTTCGGCCGAAACGGCCGCTATTTCACGTTCAATGTTGGCTTTGAGCTCTTCCAACGTCGTCGGCGTGTTGGCATAAACCAATGACTTAACATAGCCCCACAGAAAATAGTCAAGCGGCGTTAAATCGCACGAACGAGGCGGCCAATCGTCTGGCCCATGTCTTGAGATAACACGCTCACCATACTTACTCTTCAATAAATTGATTGTAGCGTGTGCTGTGTGGCTTTTGGCACCATCCTGTTGAAACCACATGTCGTCCAAGTCCATATCTTCCAATTCGGGCCAAAAATAATCGGTGATCATGGCGCGATAACGCTAACCATTCACAGTAACGAGACGATCGTTATGCAAACCGCACCAAACAGTTATTTTTTGTGGATGAAGTGGTTATTCATGAAGCACACGTGAATTTTCATCCGACCAATGGCGCATATTTTGCTTATTGACGAACCCATTGAGCCAAAAATGAGCTTCGTCACTGAAGATGATTTTGCGATGAAATTCATCATCTTGGCGCGTCTTCTGCAGAACACAATCAGAGAACATACGTCGCTTCAAATGGTCCATCGGCTTCAATTCTTGATTCAGCAAGATCCTTACGCAAAATACGCCATTATGTGGTCTGAGCGATGCCAAATTCTTGAGAACGCCGTGGAATTGACTGATTTGGATCGTCAGTCAAATTCCTGACTGAAAGAGTGCGTTCACAAATTAAATTCAAAGTTGTCAAGTCCCTATTGGAAAACCCTATATCTTTAGATATCGATATTCGGCTTAGTGGGCGAATTATAACTTTTATAATCCCAAATATTATCGTGTTGAAATACGATTACATTCGATTGTAAATTTGTTTTTTGCTGTATTGGTACACATGTTCTGAACATACATATGTTCACAGGTTCAAGTATATAGCATACTTAGTTTGTTTTTGAAAGATAGAAAGGTTAGACACGTTCTGGTGTGCTCGGCGATTTTCAATTATTATAAAAAATGGAGCAAAGAGCTTGCTTGAAATTTTGTGTAAAAAATGGAATCAAGTGCTCTAAAATATTTGAAGTGTTGACAGTTGCATATGGTGAGTCAGTTCTAAGCAGCGTCGTTAGACGTTCCGATTTTTAGCCCAAAATTAAATGTCCCGCGCGGGACAGGAACAGTCCCGCTTTCAATACATTTGTTAATTCCTATCTTTCAAATATTTTCAAACTTCATTCGGCATTCATTTAATACATCACCCTCAGAATATATCACTCTGCATTTGCACACATAAACATATGTGTGCACTATTCTATTCTAGCACTATGCGACAGGGGCAACTAACAAGCAAAACAAAAAAAAACTCTCTTTTAGTAAGAGGAGGCCAGCTTCAACTCTTTACCGTTATCGAAAATACAATAAAGATACACAGATGCTGTTTATAGCACCAACATACATATTTACTTTCCATAATAAGTTTGCATAAACGCGGTTTTCCCCATACCCATGGACCACAATCATGATTTTGTTTTTTTTTTTTTTTTTTTGGGTGTGCCCATGGATGTGGTAGCCCGTGCCACCAACATGCACGATTCGCAACACCCGAATATTCGATGCCAGGAGTGCGCCTACGTACTAATTCACACGACTACGTTCTTCAAGCATTCTTCCCGCGGGGCTGCAGTTAAGTATTACTTCGCGGGGCTGGTTAGCAGATCATGCTAGTCTTCTTTTATTTGCTTCTTCATCTCTTCTAATTTTTTTCTATTCTTCTTCGTTTTGCACAATTATCACGATCGATATGTGATGATTTCCATCCAATTTTCCTCCGACTGCAATATTTGGTCAATGAATAGTATTGGACTGGGCAGATTAATTTTCCACTGCGAAAAACGCCGGCAATAAAATATGGCGTGCTCCGTATCTTCCTTCTCGTTTGAGCATTCTGTGCACAAAGGGGAGCTATCGTGTCCGAATCGGTGCAAGTATTTGCGATAGCCGCCGTGATCAGACAGGTCTCGATGTTCGGGAGGGTCCATCTGCCTTTTGTACTATTATCCTTGCTTGCTTGCTAGAGGGCTGCTGAAGCCGCTCGCTCTTCTCGTTTTATTCTTGCAATTTCACCTGCATCTTGTCGCCTGAGGTTCTTCTATTATAAATTCTCAACATCTCGTCCGCGAGAATGTCGATCGGAACCTTTTCTGCTGTCACGAAGGCTGCTTCATCCGAGATTGTTCGAAATCCACAGATCGCTCTTAATGCACTGAGCCTGTATGCGGACAACAGTTTTCTCTTGTTTGCTTTTATGGCGAGTGCCCCCGCCCAGACCGGAGCAGGGTATAAGATGACTGAGCTGACTACTCTAGATAGGAGAATCCTCCTAGCATATCCAGGTCCACCAATGTTTGTTAATATTCTAGAAAGTGCTCCTTGCTACAGTGAAGCCTTGTTACTGGAGTACTCTACATGTGCTTTGAACTGTAATCTATTATCAAGTATTACCCTCAGGTATTTGATTCTTTCGATCGGATTATTTGATGTCCCATCCGTATATTGGCGCATTCCACAATTCTTCTACTGGTATTGTATATGAGAAGGTTTCCGAAACTCACAGACACTAGAGTTATGAGGCTTACCATAAACAATTGTAAGGCTTGTCATCTTTGTTCAGTATCGTTTGGCAAGTTATCATGGAAAGACTCACACCACAACAGCGTCTCCAAATTGTTCAGCTGTATTTCGAAAATCAGCGTTCTGTGTAGCCCATTTCTAGCTCAATTGATACGTTAATAAACAAAATTGAAGTATTTGGGCTGATGAGCAACCCAAAGAGTACCAAGAGCTTCCATTACATCCATTAAAAACAACGGTATGGTATCGTTTATGGGCTGATGGAATAATTGTCTCCGTGAGCTCTAGTTTTAACAAGACGGCACTACGAGCCAAACAGCGCGTGAAACAATGGACTTGGATGGAGAAATAATTTTGGTGAGCACTTAATTTCACGTTTGGATACAGTAAATTGGCCGCCTAGATCGTGCGATATCACACCTTTGGACCACCTCGTGTTATCCGCGAAATACCGAAAGACTAGATATAGTCGTGGCCAACATTTACATGATATCAATTTCAAGGAGTAAATGCCATGAATTGTTCTTTTAACTGATAATAGAAATTGTAAGTTCACTATCAAATTTATGTATTTTATTTTACATTATAAATCAAACGTCACGATGAATCACCCTTTATATTTTATTTAAATATTGTAAAAGAAATCAATTTAACTTTGAACTGTAATCTATTATCAAGTATTACCCTCAGGTATTTGATTCTTTCGATCGGATTATTTGATGTCCCATCCGTATATTGGCGCATTCCACAATTCTTCTACTGGTATTGTATATGAGAAGGTTTCCGAAACTCACAGACACTAGAGTTATGAGGCTTACCATAAACAATTGTAAGGCTTGTCATCTTTGTTCAGTATCGTTTGGCAAGTTATCATGGAAAGACTCACACCACAACAGCGTCTCCAAATTGTTCAGCTGTATTTCGAAAATCAGCGTTCTGTGTAGCCCATTTCTAGCTCAATTGATACGTTAATAAACAAAATTGAAGTATTTGGGCTGATGAGCAACCCAAAGAGTACCAAGAGCTTCCATTACATCCATTAAAAACAACGGTATGGTATCGTTTATGGGCTGATGGAATAATTGTCTCCGTGAGCTCTAGTTTTAACAAGACGGCACTACGAGCCAAACAGCGCGTGAAACAATGGACTTGGATGGAGAAATAATTTTGGTGAGCACTTAATTTCACGTTTGGATACAGTAAATTGGCCGCCTAGATCGTGCGATATCACACCTTTGGACCACCTCGTGTTATCCGCGAAATACCGAAAGACTAGATATAGTCGTGGCCAACATTTACATGATATCAATTTCAAGGAGTAAATGCCATGAATTGTTCTTTTAACTGATAATAGAAATTGTAAGTTCACTATCAAATTTATGTATTTTATTTTACATTATAAATCAAACGTCACGATGAATCACCCTTTATATTTTATTTAAATATTGTAAAAGAAATCAATTTAACTTTTCACAGAAAAAAACAATTCACAAACAAGTTTTGCCGACTCGCTCGAGGGCAAGAAAATAGGCGAAGGCGAATGAAATTCACCATTTGTATGCATAAAGATGCAAATCTTTCGTGAGAACACGGTGTTAAATTGATGCAGATGATCTTTTAGCAACACTCTCACGAACTGCTTCGATGTTTTGTTTTAAAAAACTTGTTGAAGTCGTTGTTTGTCTAAAATCACTAATTGATCCGGTCAAACTAAATTTTTGAATTAATCTCTTTAGAGTGGGCGAAGTCAAATCACTATTTTGACCATATTTTGTACGGAAATTTTCTTTACGTTCATGAGCTTGGCAACTCTTGTCAGGATGGTGGATGCCAACACCCAGTGGATACCACGAGGAGATTAATTAATCGGAATCGATTTGTAACATATTTATAGTTGCTGCTCTTCAATTTACCAGACTAAAACTGCACAAAACTTATCCAAATTATTCAAATCTACCGCCATCGTGCTAATTAGCATATTAGTTGGATGGATGGATTCGATTCGTTCAACTCGTATATATTTCTGATTGAAAAAGTGATTAATCCCAAATCCTATTATATATAATCCCTTCACCCTGTTTCCATGGCATGGATATGGCTGATGGAAAGTCTGTTCAGATGTTTCGCTTTATTGATCGGTCCCAGCGTAATTATCGAATATCTTCTTATTTTGATACTAAGTTGAAAGCTCTAAAATACGATACAAAATCTGGTACCTAAGACTTGATCCAGAAGTTGGTTTTCTTTTTGGTGTTGGTACAGATAAGACTTAATGTTTTTAGTTTATAAAAACTCTGGTTATGGTCATTACCTTTTCCTTTTTGGTATTTTTATCTATTTCGCGTAAGTTTTTGAATAACACCTAAAATACGTGATTATTTCCCATTCAAGACACATGACTTTAATTCTTTTATCCTGTACGAATTCTGTAGTATTAGCCCTTGCAGTTGTCACGGATGCAGTTAGCTGCACATCTATTAACCTGAAAAGAACAAAAGAAATCATTATTCAGCTGATGATTGGGAAAACCCTGTGCTGTCTAAGAGAATGAAAAGAGTCTAAAATATAAGAACTCAGCTAATGGTATAGTGGACTAATACGAATTCATGAAATCTTTCAAGCTTTATTGTCAATGTAGTAAGCGATATCCTTCATGGCTAGATTATGAATCTGTAAACCAACTAGAAGTTTAGCTTATGCTTCCTTCCCGTAAGAATGATAATGAAAAGTTACATCCAAAGAGATCTTCTGAGAATTTAGTTATCTATCTAGAGTAACATACAGAGATTGATTGATTCCACCACCGATGTTCTGCATCTTAAATATAACCTACAAATCAGGCTCGAATACATTCCCAAGTGTTTCGAGATCTTGGGTTTAAGGTTGAATTGAAATTCAATTTTATTATCCAGATTATCTTTTAGAAACTGCAAGAGCGATCTTATCCCTCAACCAGATCCTGGTCTAATGAAAGCCGTTTCTAAGCAAATACCAAACTTAGGTACATGAGTACTTCTCACATTAATTGTGACAAGAAGGAGAATCACTATAACCATAATTGCGTTTTGATGTAGTTTTTCCTGAAAATAATTTTTCATTTATTGTAAAACAGTGGGAACCTACTATCGAGAGCGGAAATCATGCAATTAGGTGGTCTCCAATTAATCAGCTTACTGTTTCGCAATCCCATTCATAATTATCCACAAATACTTGAAGTATTCGTAACAACAAATTACTTAAAAAAAAAAGGAATTTGATTGCTTATTAACGTAATCTAATCCACTCCCAGACTCATACAATAATTATGACCATCGAGTATACAATAATCAACATCAGCTAATGATATAAGCTCTCGTATATGGTTTCGCTTTCACTTATATTTTGTTTTTTGAGAATAACGTTTTAGAGACATAAATACAACAACAATTTACCAATTTTTGACCTTCATCTGGCGTTGAAATAACATACATATACGTACATATACTTATATCTAAACCCTCTCATAATGATTTAACCATTTGAACAAGTTTACTCATAGATACAAATCATTCGACATTCGTCATCAGTTCAAGTTCAATAGACGACAAATGTATCTATTACCACAAATTTTAAACCACAACGAACTGTTGGTGGATACCTTCTCGCTCGTGTCGAACAATTGAGTGGAGTAAATTCAAAAGAATTGAAGGTGTACGTTACTACCTTTGGTTGGGCCTTAGTTGGTCTTCTTGGCTTAGTATACGATGACGATCTAGTGTCTAGTCACGTTTTCCGATCGGGCATAATACCAAATTGAGAAACAGTAATAGATAACCGGTTGCACGAGAACGAATTCTGTTGAGCGCTGGCTGTTGAGCAAGCAAACAAATCATTTGCATGAATTCAATCAAACTATCACTGGGCAGCAGATCATGTTCGGAGATGAAAATATTTAAATTTTAAATATCCAAGTCACTAAGAATCTAAAAAACAACAAACAAAACAAAATGAAAAAAAAAACCAATGGGAAGGCTACATTTTGTTTAGTATTATCGATCTGTATCTGAGGTGTTTGTCACATTTGTTTTGTGAACTGTTATTCGAAATATCTGTTTCGGAATGAGGCCCATATTTAATTGATTAAACTTTGCTGTGATTTGAAACAGGAATATGGTATGTTATAACTTCAAAAAGTTGCATCCACACTTGCTTTGTTCTGACTTTGTTGGTAGAAGGCTTAATTCAGGAATCATTGTCAGGTTTAAGTAACAGCAATTTCATTTAAACGCCTGTTTTACTAACTATTTAACTGAAACAAGGTTCGACTCATATAAGTTTAAATACATCACTGTCCGTAACTACCACGAAACATTGGTCTAAACATCATACGTTGAAAGCCTCTGAGGCGCTATTGGCCTTCTGGTAGTATATTATATCCTTTACGTAGCATGTTTTGTGGAATTAAGTTTCACGACACATGTCACTGCTGCTATTAGTAGACTCTAAAAAAAGTTTGGTTCGGCTGCATCGGTGCTTTTCCTATCACGTTTGGTTCTACTCTAGACACACCTGGTGAGTATCCCTCATCTTTATATTCATATTTTATTATGGATCGCACTCTTTAAGCCAAGAAGTGATTTTTGATACAACACGCACTGGAGCTTTGATGGCTCCAAAACTACTAAGCGGAGTGAAAAGTAACCTCATTGACCGCCAGAATACGTTGCTACTGCAATAAAGGTTATGGTGCCTTGAAGTCCGTTCATATTTAGGCAGACATGATAAATTTCAGTGCGAAACTGTCTTCAGCTGAGTGTTATTGACGTGTTTGACATCATGTTGCGTATGGACAAAAACGATTTTCGCTCTCTCATAAAACATAATTTTTTGAGAGGCAAAACATCGAAGGAAACAAAAAAAAATTGGATAAATATTATGGGGCTAATGCTCCGTCAGATTACACCGTCAAACATTGGTTTCGAGAGTTTCGCGGTGGCCGCAACTCCACTATCGATCAAGTCCGCAGCGGCAGACTCTCCGATGCGGTTATAGAGCACAATGTCAAAAAAATACATGAAATGGTGTTGGCTGACTGGAAAGTGAAGGTACGCGAGCTAGCAGATACCACAATGATAAGTACTGAGCGCACACGCCATATTTTTCGTATTCTGCATATGAAAAAGTTATCCTACTACTGGGTGCCGCGCATACTCACTCCTGACCAAAAACACGAATGCGGGAGCACTTCGAAAGAGTGTTTGGACTTGCTGATGCGGAATCGGGCGGTTGGTAACTGTTGAACACCAGAAAACAGAATGAGAGCCCGGGTATGGACTGAAGACGGCACGAGTGCTCCGAAGCGGACGAGGGAGGTCCGGCCACTCTTCGTGGACTACCTCGAAAAAGGAAAAACCACCAACAGTAAGTATTATTGTGCATTATTGGAGCGATTGAGGCCCGAAATCTCTGCAAAATGGCCTCACATGAAGAGCATCTCAACCATGGCTAAAATCATGGACTTACAGGTCCAATTGCTGTCGCATCCACCGTAGTCGCCCAATTTGGCTCCCTCGGACTATTATCTCTTCACAAACCTCAAAAGATTTACGTTACGTTTCACCCCACCTAGTAGTCTAGGATGTTGACGATTTATAAGATAAGATTTCAAGACAAGATTTCTCTGTATGCAGTCTGAACTTGAACTCACTGAGTCTTGGTTGGGACCCAGATCACACAGGAATCATAGGAAATAAGATCGTCGATGAACTCAGAAAATAGTTTTTAGGACCGTAACCTGCGTTAGAACTGCTTGTGTAACATACATGCGACACTGAATGCAATCCTCCGATAACATCTTAAAAGTTTGAGAATTGAGGACGTATTATACTCAGTCAGTTAGAGTCAGTCAAATTTAAGCAGCTAACGAGTTAATTACCGCGACTACTTATATATTAAATAAATATTAAAACCACAAAATCCAAGTGTTTAATTTTTGGGCATTAACCTCGAAGTTATTACAGCACACGTCCACGGTTGTAGCTTCTTTTTATAGTAGGATTTCATTTGAGCATAACTGCGGGTGGCGTTATTCCCCAGGTTGCCCTTAGACCAAATGAATGCTGACCACGTCTCTCAGAGGTTATTGACTTTCCCGTTCTAGACAGTACACGGGGAACTCCATTTTTGCTAAGCACCTAAGTGTGCTGGGCATAAATTATACAACATTTTGTTACGTTTGCTGTGAGAGTGATGACGAAACCAGTTTACACTTATATCTGTCTGCAGATACCCGGTGCTAATGTGGGTGTTAGTACTGTGGGAATTTGGTCACTATTCATTATTTCGTCATGCCCATTCATATTCGTATAAAAGACTGAACAATTTCGGTAAAAGAAACATACAAGGAACATAATGGTAATAGACTAGTTCCTTGTTTCTGTTGCGACATGGAAAAGCAAAAACAGAGAAATGAACTAGCAAGTCTCTAAAAGATGCTCACACTTTTTACAATAGTACTGTACCACGCTGTTTGCACACAGCGCGGGCGAAGGAAAGTTTTGAAAAAAGTAAAAGAGGTACCGATGCACGTTGGTTTTAAATGTTTGCAGGTTATAATGACTAGAAATTAAAGAGTTCGGCAGGGCATTCCATAAGCTAGTTATACGGCTATGAAAGCAGTTTAAATACCTTGAATCATTCGGACATAGCTGCACTCGAAAAATATCATAGAAAACATAACTAATAAGGAGGACCTCCATCTTTAAGAATTATATTTTAGGATTGGCTATCACTATCGGATTTGTATACTACATAGATTCCTAGAAGAACAAAGACCTTTACACTTGATACGATTTTTGTTCAGCATCTGTATAGCTATGATAACGATATCTTAGTGTATTCATATGAGCATTTAGTCTGGGTATGCATCGCCTACTGTGCTCTCTTTTTTACTATGTTGTTTATGTTCCTACTTTCTTTGATTAGATCGACAAGTGAATTCCTGGAAAGAACGTTGTAGGTTTTTGAGCGATCTCAATCTTAATATAGAAGTACACCTGCTGACTATTAATTATTAAAAAAATTCAAATATTGCATTGCCAACTACAACAACAACCACTATAATACAAAGTCTAGCACAATATTAAATAATATTTCGTCATTCAGAGGTGGGATCTGGAATGAAGGTATCTCTTCCTTTCTGATTTTTGAGCTACTTTCAATTCCGTTCATGGCAATTGTTTATTATTCGGAAGTCTTGCGATAAAGTCTTACATAGTGTTCAATTAAAATGAAAGTATTTAAACAGGCTCATCGTATTTTATAAAAAAATATTACAGCAACGCTCAAATTACCGAGTTCTTTTTAGAGTAGGCGGACACATCTTCACCATAAGTTTCTTCGAATCATTCGAATCGGATTGTTAAAGAACTCCTGAAGCTTTCCGAATTTAATCTTGGTCGTAAAACAGCTTTCATTCGAAAGAATTACAAATGTGATAGATCGAATGCATTCCAATCCTGAATTTTCTAGTTATTCAATTTCCGAAAATGAACTTGAGGTCATTAAAAGAAATCAATGCTTACAATATCTTCAGTATTTGAGTAGCAATTTTACAAACACTAAAGCATTTCGCTTTCTATCAAGAAGACCTCTTTCTAGATTTTGGATTATTAAAATCCGAACTTTCCAAGTCCCCCTAAATACGAGTATCTCTCCTTCAACCATGTGACACATTTCTCAATGCTTGATATATCTGCCAATAGCTTATATTATTGTTAAATATGCACCATTTTATCGTCGAATCAGGAATAATTTAATCTTGAAAAATATTGCTACGGTGCCTCTCAACTTCTTCCATCAAAATTAACCTACCTTATGGATTTCATTATGCTGATTGCAGTAAAACAAGATTTTTATTTATTAAGTTATGCATTAAAAAACATTCCAAGAATGTGCATACATATATCTTTCTGATTTGTATAGGGTTTTCCAATAGGGACTTTACAATTTGTGAACGCACTCTTTCACTAATCATCAAACTGTCACTGTCAATTTATTCAGTAAACTCAACATTTTCATCATGGTAAAGTACACTAACGAGCAACGTCTGCAAATTATAAAAATTTTCTACAGATATTCGGAGTCGCAAAATCATCTTCAGTGACGAAGCTCATTTTTGGCTCAATGGGTGAAAACCCACATGTGCTTCATGAATCACCACTTCATCCACAAAAAATAACTGTTTGGTGCAGTTTGCATGCCGGCGGCGTTATTGGGCCATACTTTTTCGTCGACGATAACGATCGTCACATTACTGTGAATGGTCAGCGTTTCCGCGCCATGATTACCGATTATTTTTGGCCCGTTTGCTAAGAGATGGCGTAACTTGTATTACTCCATTGGAACGTGCGTTGGAAAGCTACTATCATTGTACGTCATTTCAGTATATGTCTTTTATTTGAAGCGTAAACAACAATAATTTTTATTCACTCAAATATGTCGAACTTCGTGCCTGAAAAAGTGTTTTTGCAGGGAGTTCTTCTTCATTACTTTAATATGAAGAAAACTGCTGCCGAAAGTCATCGTATTTTGGTGGAAGCTTATGGTGAATATGCGCTAGCTGAGCGAACGTGCCAAAAGTGGTTTGCACCATTTAAAAGTGATGATTTTGGCTTATAAGACGATGAACGTCCTGGGCAGCCAAAAAAGTTTGAAGATGAAGAACTGGAAGCATTACTCTATGAAGATTGTTGCCAAACACAAGAAGAGGTCGCAGAATCTTTAGGTGTCACTCAAGCAGCCATTTCAAAACGTTTAAAAGCAGCTGGATATATTCAAAAGCAAGGAAATTGGGTTCCACATGAACTCAAGCCGAGAGACGTCGAAAGGCGGTTTTGCATGTCCGAAATGCTGCTGGAACGCCACAAAAGGAAGTCGTTTTCACATCGGATTGTTACTGGTGATGAAAAATGGATCCATTACGACAACCCCAAGTGCAAAAAATCATATGTGAAACCCGGCCAACCAGCCAAGTCAATGGCAAAGCCGAATATCCATGGCGCAAAGGTAATGCTCTGTATTTGATGGGATCAGATGGGTGTGCTGTATTATGAGCTGCTAAAACCGGGTGAAACCATCAATGAACAACGCTACTGAACACATTTAATCCGTTTGAAGAGAGCAGTAGCCGAAAAACGCCCGGAATATGCGACCAGACACGAGGCAATAATTTTCCATCATGACAACGCTCGGCCCCACGTTGCTATTCCAGTTAAGAACTATTTGGAAAACAGTGGATGAGAAGTCTTACCCTACCCGCTTTATAGCCCAGGCCTTGCCCCTTCTGACTACCATTTGTTCCGGTCGATGCAAAGCGCCCTCACTGAAATACGGTTCACATCAGAGCAGAATATCAAAAATTGGCTTGATTCATTCTTGGCTGCAAAGCCGGCGCAGTTCTTTTGGAATGGGATCCACAAATTGCCAGAAAGATGGGAAAAAGTCATAGCTTCAGATGTGCAATATTTTGAATAATACTATTGTACATGTCTTAAATAAACGTTCAAATTTTGAAAAAAAAAAACCGCACGAATTAAAATATATACCCAATAATATATAATATACGATAACGGTAACAATTACTAAATAAAAGTTAACAGCAAGTCTTAAATATCGTCTTTCAAGGACATTGGTGAAAACAAAATAAACACACTTTTAAGGAATGCAGACAGAAATAAAAAAATAAAAAAAAAATAGTTCTGCCTGTGCTGTGTTATAGTATAGTTAGTGGTGTTGACTTTTCCAGTTTCCGTATTTTACTATTCATTCACCGTAATTATCCACTAAATTTCGTGATGCAGAAACATACTCGTAACATAAATATTGTAAACAACTTTCTTAATCAAGTTTTACTGGCACTGGCTTGTAAGAAATGCTAATTTCACACATAGCGTTACGCGAGAAAGTATTTTTACCTTTTCGGAGTTCTTTTAAAACGTTATCAAATGTTAGTTGTTAATCGTAAATGTTAATTGCTGCCTCTACTAGCAACTATAATTGTTAATCTATAGATTGATGTGAAATAAATTTAGTTGTGTGAACGGAATGATAAAAACTACATAACTACATATCAGAAAGTTAATGAGAATTCTGATTATGTATATCAAACATGATTGACTTACATATTTAGTTTAAAATGTAATTGACTAAGAAATTAGTTGACTTGTGACAAATACAGATCGTCGACAAGTTATAATGATATTTTTAATATTTGAATTAGCGTGTAACGAAACATTCGTTCTTGTTGAGATACTTAGTTTATATGACTAAGTGTATGAGATTGTTTGTAAAATGCACTTTTAAAGATTCATTCATTATTCATTACGCTGTTGGGCAATGTGTTTTGAACTTAACTTCAGACACGCCTGGTTGGTTTTGTCGGAGCCCATCATTTTAATCCAATTTATTGCCACTCTTTCGCCAAACAAATATGTAATATGCTTTCAAAAATCGTTTGCTACACGTATAGTAGGGCTACGCTTTTGCAACCAGTGGATCAATGTCGTCGTCGAATATGTTATGGCGAAGTAGTCATTGATCATTGATCCGTAGTGTTGGCGATTGGTTACAAGGACGCGGCGACTATGCCATCAGCGTCTGTCTCATCAGTATTTTCTGTATCTGGCTAACTCCAGAAACTGAAATTTTGTTTGTTCGCAAACCCATTGAGCCAGAAGTGCGCCTCGTCACTAATCACATTTTTGCAGTAAAAATAAAGGTCGATTTTAAGCTGCTTAAGAGCCTAATCCGTGAATATATTGTGGTTTTAGGTCCAAAGACAAAGACCGAACTGTTGCCATAATTACTCATACCGGTAAGTATATAAGGTATATTAACGCGTTGTTGGTTTCGCGTCATGTACGTAGTATGCATGTGATACGAAGTTTATTCAGTTTGTCCATTATGGGGACCAAAAAAAACCACGTATTTTCGTGAATTGAAAACCGGTTTTAAAAAAATTGTATTAGTGTGGGTCTATTCATAATGATTGGTCAAAAGTAAATGTATTCTGCCGACTAAATAATCATTGTAGTAGACCCTTCTCACAACATCTTTAGGTAAATTAGAATAGGTTAGGTAAGAATGGTTGTTGTAGAAGAAGGCTCCTAAGTGGAATTTTCTTCTTTGGGAGAGAGCTGAACATGTTGGTGAAGGATTGTCTCCTCCACCCTTCGTCCATGTACCTTTTGTAAAAGTCATTTCTAAAAACGCCAAGGATTGTTGTATGCTTTCCTATAACACAGTATTCAGTGATGACACATAAAATAGCGCTGAGATGTTTTCTGTTTTGAAAGATCGAACTATTAGAGTGATTCAGATCCAGCTTTGGTCAAATTTGTCTGGTGGTTGAACATGTTGATGCAACAGTCCACCTAAAGTTTGTTCTTCTATTAGCATCCATTTTCAAGTAGGATAGGTATAGTGATTCAAATTGTGGTGAGTTCGTCGGCCTTAAAATTCTCTGAAATATCTCTGTGGCTCTGCACCCAACAAAGGTGAATGTTGAACTGCTCTGTCATCTCCATGAAAGGTGATCGACAGTCTAGGATGGTTTTAAAATTTAGCGGGAATGAGTCCAGGGATCTGATAGCGGTCTGATGTGGATATCCTTCGCAGATTTCACGTTTTACTTCTACCAGGACAGGACTACTTTAATCGCCAAAATGTTTTCTTGGAACACTCTATGTATATACATCGACTTGGAAGGCGGAGGAAAGGTTTAAGTTAAGCTTATCTAAGAAAACACCGCCACCTACCCCGCTGTCAGCCTTCAATAAGTTCGTATAGAAATGGATTGACTTAACGTCCATGAAAGCATTTTTCTCCTAGAAAGATCCAAAGGGGATACTTATATAAAAGTCCTTCTCAAACCAATGTCAGAGTATAGCGCAGTCGATGTTCTCTGGAAGGTTTTCTAGTGTGTTAGGAATATTAGCGTGGGCAAATAGTTTATTAGTTTACTATGTAGTCGGTTTAAGGCGAATAGCTCCGTTAGCAGCCACTTGCCTGCTGAAAAATCGAGGGGTGTCAAGTGAAACAGAATATCCATTGCCGTGGAGACATGCTGTCATTTGGACATTGATAGTTTATTGCAGTTGACTGCTTTGTCTAAGCCGTCCATCAGACAACCGCCACGTGGGTGAGTTTCGGTTTTATCACCGAGACGTATGGCGAGATTGGAAGCCCAATTTGTTCCCATTAACTTTTTTGCGAGGAAATAGAGTTAATGTATAATAGCTTTCTTTACTCTTTCTTGAATATTATCAGAAATTTAACTGTATCGAGAAAGACTGGCACATGGAGGGAGGTTCTACTATCAATCCACAGGGACCCGCCCAAAAGGTTAATCTGTTAAGATTTAGCTATAGGAGTTCTATTGTTATATTAAGGGCAGGAAGCGGTCATTGCCTGATTGAGAGCCAGGATGAGAGACTCGACATTCATGCTAAGCTCGTTGGTGTTAAATGGTTGTTTTAAGAGTTCAGAGCAGGTCAATCAGTTTTCCAAAAGTTCGGCAATCCTTGTTAAGGGCCCAGCATCATTCAAACTGAATTGGATGTATCTGTGATATGATAAAAAGTGTTCAGACTATACCATCCAGGTCGTTATGAAAGTTGGGTGAAAGTATGTATGAGGTATGAAATTGGACTCATTGCCAATGTTGCAAATAATGAGGTTGATACTTATAATATTAACAAAAAGTGTCTCACCTCTATCGTTGATATCGGTACTGTCCTATACCGTGTGATATGCGTTAGTTTCGCACTCAAGGCAGAGGTCAGCTTTTAGCTTTCCACCAGGGTGTGGGCCTACACAGTTTTGGCCAAGATATACAGATACCAGCAGACAAGTACATTTGGCAGTGTTCATTGTGGTTATGACGGGGCTGCTGAGGTTAGGAAGTAAGAATACATTAAGGCTGCGTTTCACTAATATACAAGTTCTAACCCACTTTTTGTCTTTTGTATAAAGCGGAACGTATTCATTTACGAACCACGCTTTCTGCAGCCCATGATTCCAGAATTAGGATGATGTCTTCTGCGTTTTTGGATAGACGCAAAATAAATGTGGCTAAGGGCTCTTTGAAGTGATGGAATTTAGCCTGGAGAAACCGCAGCATCATTGCTACAATTTACCAGTCTCCTTCGAGTCTTCCGATTCTGAACATGTACCCAAGATCTCATCGTCATCATCTGATCATAAAGGTTCTCTTTTTAACATAATTCGTCGTCAGTTTCCATTTCCGATTGGGTGCCAGATGTAGAAACCAAGCCGACGGTTGTCACCATGGATAAATTGGAGTCGTCGCTATACATTTTAGGCAAGGATATTGACGTTCTAAGATCTGAGCCTGCAATGTCAGGCTTATCAGCATCTAGCTTATCGTTTTTGTAAACCTTTGAGTAAATATTTTAAGTTTTGTTTAGGTAATCAAGGCCTCCTTATAAGCTGAGCTCCCTTATTCTGTTGTCCTGGCTCCTCTGATATATTGGTTTTCTTTGGATATCTCAGGAAGTAGAAACTGGAAGACTTACTATTCACAGTTTGTCAAACATGATATGAGGCAAATATTTTCCACGATCCTTTTAGCATACTGAAGTTATAATTTTCTATTATATGGGGTGGCTTGCTGTTATAGAATTAGGGAAGAAATGAGCAGCATCAAGATGGAAATGCTATTTGCCGTAACTGCACTGAGATTATCTTACCTTCCTGGTAGCCACCTGGTACTTGTCAGACTTGGCTAACTAAATTTATAAATTTATTATTGAGGGGAAAATGGAAAAAAAGTGTTCTAATGTAAATGGCCGAATCTCAATAGGGGGAAACACGGCGGATAAATTCGCTGAAACAAGGCTGGTCTCAATAGCTCTCAGATTCTTTACAGAAGAAGATTCTTTGTAGAAGGACAATATTTAAGGAGTACTGAAATAGATATGGTGGTGGAATGTGTCAATGTTAGAACGCCCTAAGTATAATGTTAAAATCCTTTAAGTGATCTTAATTCCAAACCAGAAAAAGAGAACGTTTTTGGTAGCTCAGTCGGAAAGTATACATGACACAACGGACTGAAACTAATTAACTTTGCCCCGAAGCTAGATATCACTACAGGATATGGTTTCCTCACGTGATTGATTGATTTTATTGAAGGACTTTGCCAAGGAACACTTCAGATACTTTCTAAGCTATGGCGTAGAATTATGTTCATTAGCGATTGTGGGTACAGATATCCTTGGTCGCTCTGATGCGATATTTTTCGAGTGCTTTTTGTTGGGGAGGGACATCGGAATAGAAATAAAACTCTCCTTGGTATTATGCACAATTATTATATGATTGATGATAACTTCAACCATCTTTAGGCGTGCAACTAGAGAGCATTGTCCAAAAACCAGTTTACTTAAAAAGATTTCCGGAAAAGATTCCCAAGCGTGTTCAGAAATGCAGCACCATCTTAAGTAAGTCAACAATCCGTCATCCACTAGCCATTGTCTGTCATTTTTCTGCATACATCCTTTGTGAAAGATTTTCCTATTTTCGGTGTGATTTAATTTTGGCTATTGAGCAAAACATGCTTCGTTCCGAATATGTTCCTTTTTTTCTTCTTCTAAGCTGTGCCAATATCCTAATGCTTTTTCATAACACTGTTTTGTCTGCTCTCAATTTTAGTAGCGTCGACGAGCAGCTCGGGTAGTTCTTTGCAAGGTTTTAAAGCTTTGAGAAGCTTTCGCTTACCTACTAATAGTTTCGTGGTGTCGCATTTTTTTGGGTTTGAGAATGATGGAAGTGTGCCAATTGTAATGTCATCAATTTAATTCCCCATTGAATACTAAAAAAAAAACTCTTTCCTCGTCGTGACCATAATGACGAGGCTTCCGACTGTTTCTAGTTATGGTATCATATAAATTGGCTTTCTTATCATTGTCATTAGGATTTGAGACTTAGAATAATGTGTCGATGAATTTTTTGTGGCATTTTTATCTACTGTCAGGATGTTTGGGTACATGAGGTTGGTATTGACTGCAATGTGAATTACCAGGAGATGACCACTAACATGAAGAAAGCTTATAACATGTCGTTGTATTTCTGTTATTTCTGTCCGCATCTAAACAATTGTTTAGTTTGTACCAATCAATATAGTAGATATCACATTTCCAATTGCTCGCCAACCATGCCTATCTAGATGTCTCAAAAGTCCGTATCAAAATGCAATCTATTGGATATTTGCCTAATCTAAATCCGCTTTGATTGGAAATGGGTGTCAAAATTATATCAGGCGGAATTAAAAAACTGGCCAACTTCTCGGTCGAAATTACTTATCTGGCATATGGGCATCCAGATCAACACTTTTATTTACTTGAATGTTGCAGCGTTTGTAACACCCAGACCATATGGACAAGCATTTTGCTGTGAATACAAAAAACATCTGTAGTCCTACACCCTTTATCAAAGCATGCACACAGTTTATGTGTAATAATATGCCAACATGGACATATTTTCTACAATTATCGATAGTGCGAAAGCAATATGCTCATTTATGGGAAGGAATGCACAACTATGTTAATTCCCTTAAAGTTTCTTTTACGAATATAGTATATCTATATCAACTGTACAACCAGTTGTGGCTGTTGTTATGGCACGTAAATAACCAACGACAGACAGTCTGTTGGCCAGATGTTTTTCAAGTCTGTACACCATTATTTCGAGTACAGGGAATGCAACTGCAATAAAGCACACGTTGATCACCACACAGTTGGTGCATTTGAATGAACTTCATCAAGTATTAGTTAGAAAAAAAAAATAAAAATAAAAATAAAAATAAATAAACAAAGTCCACCGCTACTCATTGAGCAAATGATATCATAGGAAGTTACATCATATGTGACTGACTTTAAGTCACTCAAAATCAGCACCTGAACAACACTTTTGCTTATGCCGTGACATGGTGAGAAAAAAAAAAAATATTGAAGTCAATGCCATTTGCATGTGTCAACCTCGTCGAACGCTTTAATCAACTGTCACTTACAGTACTGTCACTGTCATCCTGGTATCACCGTCTGAATGATACCATTTACCGATTGACTGCGGTCGGTGTATTGAACTCACAGCAACTTTTAACATTTTCCGCATTCTAAAAATAATTCACAGATACTCGTACTTGTGATCGTTTTCAGGGGAAAATTTGCTCTCGATTTGAGTAGAGAGAATCATTGAAATTGTTCTTTACTTTTTCGTTTTGTTTAGATAGTAACTACTCGAATCATCATTATAGATGATCTGAGATGGCAAAGCTTACCACGATAGGGGGCGCATTTCAATTTATGGTTACGACTATATCCGCTGATTGCTTAATGCACTAGCAAATTGAATGAATACATGCTCTCACACCTTTCACATCCTTTAAATAAGTTTTGCGAAGCGGTCTATACAAAAAAAAAAAAAAAAAAAAAAATTCCTAGGTATTCGGATTTGGATTTTTAGTTCTTTTAAGATATCATATGCACAAGTGGGAAGGTAGATACTCGGCTCACGTTATAAACAATTAGGTGAAGAATTTTTGTTTCTTTCTGAATCGTGTAAACAATTTCATCTGAAAGAATTTCTTGGACTTTTTGAACGGATAGTCAAGTTCTGAAGTTATTTACAATAGATTGCCCGCTTTTTTCTAATCAAACTATTTTTATCAGTGAGACGAGGGCGATTCTATTTAACTTTATAAGAGTTTTCTATCCTTTTTTTATTTTGATTTATTACACTAAAAATATTATAAAAAGAAACAGAAAAAAAAAAAATTGGTCAAGGTTAAATAAGTAGTGGGCATAAGTCGAAACGTTAAAAAAATAATATCTGCTTTGAATATGCACGTTTAGTCGTTGGTATTCACGAAACAAGTTATTACTCCTTTACGCGTCAGTACATATGTATGTATGTGTATACTCGGCGATGTGTTTACTCACGAGTTAAACAATTACGAATTATGCAGTTGAAATTGCTCACGATATACGACTAATGACAATTAGGTTTAATTGAATTATTGATTAGAAGTGGATACACTTAACTTGCCACACGTGAGTTGAAATTGAATCTGAAGAAGTGGTTTTCAATTAGATACACCTACAGAAATGTTGAAATGAGAAATATGCTTCAAACTTCATTGAGTCAGTGATGACTATAGTCAAGAGAAATGGATGAATTCGATATTATCACGTATTGTATCTTATAAGTCCAAATTAGTTATTAGTTACTCGAAAAAATGGTGATAAATGTATCTGATTTAACATAGATAAGTGATTGTTTAGTAATGATTCCCTTTAATGGTGTCAAATCGCATGATTGTGGCAGCCAATTGACGAACGTTCACCTCTTGTTAGAACCACAGATCAGATATATCAGTCAGTTAATATCGCTCTATACCTGAGGCTATTGACGGTAACGGCGTCTCCTTCCTCATTTCGAAAGAGATAAGATCTGATGATGCCACCGGTTTATGGCATACCACACCAAACAGTCTATATTTGTAGATGCATTAATGCTAGGCCGGACACTTGAATATTGTGTTCGCTCCAATAATGGCAATTTTGCCTGTTGACATAGCCGCTGTCAACATTTCCAACATTTCCAGCGCCTAATCAGCAAACTCACGACGTTGTGTATGGTCGTCCGGTTTCAATTTTTGCGTCGACACAATCTTATATGGATGTAGGACTAAACCCAACCGCAAAATAGGCCGGTGCCGAATTGACATTTTTTGTTTATCATCCTTCCCAAATTAGGTGGCATCTTTCTGAGTTTGTTGATGATGTTTACTATTGTACAATCTATTCATAAGTATCTACCTTAATGGAAGGAAAATTTTGCCTAACGGAACAAACGCTATGGTCTCTTCTATTTATGCCTGAAGGCTGTAAGCTGCAATGGGATAAATCCATTTTCACACTAAAAATCTTAATAAACACAAATCTGCTGCTCCAGATGATATATCTCCACTTGTTCTGAAGAGGTTTTCTTTCCACGCTGCTGGTAAAACTACTGCGTAAGGTTTTTCATCAATTCTACTCTTGAGAACTCTTTCCGAGCAGATGAAAACTGCATTTTTCCAGCCATGGTTCAGTTACACTTGATATTTCTAAAGCATTTGACAAAGTTCGGCATCAGGCTCTTTTGTCGAAAATGCATGCCTTTGGGATCGACGACTCTCTTTTTCAATGAATAAGAAATTACCTTATGGAACCTTCAATTCAAGTTGTCTTGGATGGTTTCAAGTCCGATATTCACAAAATAAATACTGTTGTGCCCCAAGGCTTCCTCTTGTCTCCGACACTCTTTTTAATTTTCATCAATGATCTCTGTCTGCTACTTTTAATCCAGTATATTCCTTTCTTGATGGCAGTGCTCATTGCTTTTTATATTCGTGGTCTCCGGCTGTTGAATGGGAACGGCAGCATATGCTAAGCTCATTAATTTCCGATATTGACAGATGATGGGGAACTATCAACAACCCGGAATTTAAAGCTTCCAAGACTCAATGCTGTCTATTGTCGTCAAAGCAAAATTTAAACAGACAATCATTATCTATGAAGGGCACTTGAATCATTGTAGGTTGAAGGTCCAAATTTAAACCTACATTGGAAAGACGACATATTTGATGTCACCAAAAATGCTGCGAATTGTGTGTAAACATCTTAGAGGACTAAAAATCCCTTCAGCACGTACCAATTATATAAAAAAAAAAACGTAATGAAGGAAAAAAACCACTGAAGAGACCGACCTTCCCACAAAACAGCAGAAGACTTAGATGGACGCATTTACTCTGACAAATCCTGCCCGCATCAATCTTTCAATCTTACATTCGGTAGTGCCTTCCAAGCCGACGTTTATGCCGCTGTTTGGCTCAATTTTAGTCCTAACATATGAGTCAATATTTTCTCGACGATCTCGTATCTCTTAACCAGATAGTCAATAAGCGCAGAATCACACACTGTTGACATCCGGTATAATCTGATGTCCCAGGGAACTGCGTTGCTGAAAATTTGGCCAGATTTGTCTCACTCAAACCACCAATATCCTACGCTATACCTTCAAGCACCGATCTTAACAAGTTTGGCAAGATATCTCTATGGCTCCAGGAGTGGGCAATGCGCCGTTGTCCTACGCTCATCCAATTATATCACAATAAATTACTTTGTTTTATCATGCTATGTCTTATCACTTTAACCAAATCATTCTAACTCTCCGACTTCGTCCGATACAGACTGGATTGTTTCAGCTTTTGTTTATTGGATGCGTATGCATGGTTTTTCTTTAAGAACTATACACTTTTTTTTTTAATCTGAACGCACGCATGTTCTTTTTTTCTTGTGAACTGCGATTAGTATTTTGTTTGTTAATGTCTACCATTAAGTCGTTGTTCAGTGCTCGAACTAGCAACGTTTAGAAATTATTAAAAATTACCAAAATTCAGATTCGGTGGCCTGAACTTTAAGAGTGCTCGTTACAAACGCCTGACCCGACTCGATGTTTACATTTTTGCTGCTTATTGTTGCTGTTCCAGTGGGAGAAAGAGATATTGAGGCTGTAAATGCATTTTTTGACAGCGACCTAAATCAATCCATTCCACCGCGTTCGCAGGAATTCGGCATCGCTCAAACAAAATTACGGCGAAATTTTCGAAAGGTTCTCGGCCTACACCTGTAAAGGATTAAATTGACTCAAGAACTAAAGCTAGATGACCATTTAAAGCGTCGAACTTTCTCAAATCGGTCTTTGGAAATGGTTACAACCGATTTGAAATTTCATCGCAAAATCATCTTTTGGACGGCTACAAACTCACATGTGCGTATGAGATGCTACTACATCGACAAAAATTGAATGTTTGGTGTGGTTTTTATACCATCTGAGTCATTGGGCCGTATTTTTTCTTTACAGTTAATGGAATTCACCATTTGAGAATTTTGCAAAGTTATTTTCGGCCCCAATTGCGGGCATTTTGGTGAGATGTAATTTTAATATGACGGCGACACTTGTCACACAGCGGCCCAGGGCCAAACCATGGAGCTAAAGAAGTCAAAGCTTATTCAGCGTGTTATCCCACGAAATGGACCAGTCGATTGGCGCTACGTCAAGACATTGGTCTATAGTAACAAATCAGAGACCTAAGGCGTGATCAGAGCCAATTTTGAACGCGAAATTGCCCGATTATTATCCCGAAATTGCTCTAACAAATCGGTTGCTGCAAGCGCGATGAAATCAAAAATATGTAGTCCTTAATAGAAACTCGATCCATAATTCGTTGGATTTTCCCCTCCATTCATTGCCAATTAAGATCCCTTAAATGTATCCATAAACTTCATACCGGTTTCCACTAAGAAACAAACATTATCGTTCGTACATGTTTTTGGACGGATAGACTTAGCCATTACACACAACTTTTCATACTTGGCCTTCAATTCGATGGGAAGATAGTTGGTATCCTGTTTGAATAAATACTCTACCAGGTATGAAGTCAGCGTTTTTTTTGTGAAAATAAAACACTAAATTTTAATGGAAAAGTTAAAAACATTTTATTCAAGGTATTGGCCATTGCTAGTAACACATTTTTTCCATCTTTCAGGGAATTTTTGGATTCCACGCCAATAAAACTGTTCGTCTTTTGAAGCAAACCAAAAAGTCACCCAATTTTCGACTTCCCCGTAGGATTCGAAGTGGTGCTAACTAATGCGTATTCTATCGATGAAGACAAATGGTAGTCGGAAGGAGCCAAGTCTGGTGACTACGGCGGGTGGGGTAGCAGTTCCCAGCCAAGTACTTTGGTTGTATCCTGAACCAGTTTTGATTTATGTGCAGGTGCATTGTCATGGAGCAAAATTACCTTGCCGTGTATTCTAGCCCATTCTGGTCGTTTTTTGATCAATACATGGTTCAAGTTGATCATTTGTAGTTGGTAGCGATCTGTATTAACGGTTTCACCAGGTTTTAGGAGCTCGTTGTATATCACACCTTTCTGGTGGCACCAGACACACAGCATTGTCTTGCCGAATCGATCTGATTTTGCAATCGAAGTTGATGGTTGTCCCGGATTAACCCATGATTTTTTCCATTTAGGATTCTGAAAATATCAAAAATCCATTTTTCATCGCCAGCAAAAATTTGATGCAAAACTGATTTTTTTATCGTGTCTTTGCTTCAAAATTTCACAATTGGTTTTTCGGTTTTCCATCTGTCTTCCATTCAATTCATGTGGCACCCATTTTCCAAACTTTTGGATCTTTTCCACAGCTCTTAAACGATCAGAAATTGTTTGTTGTGCAACATTTAACATTTGTGCAATTTGTTTCTGACTTAAAGTGTTATCTTCATCCAATATTGTTTGCAATTCGAAGTCGCAAACTTTTTTGGTGGTCTTCCACGTTCTTTATTTCTTACATCAAAATCGTTATCTCTGAACCGTTGAAACCATCTTTTGCATATTGCTTCTGATAGAACATGACCACCATATGCCTCGACAAGCATTCGATGCGACCCTGCAGCACTTTTCTTCAAATGAAAACAAAAAATTAATGCTTTCTGCAAGTCATCATTTTCTGGTACAAAATTCGACATTTTTAACACGATGAAAAAATATGATGCTGTTTGCTCAATGACTTGATGTATACTAAATATATTTGACAGGTGTTATAGCAACCAAAAAAAAAAAAAAAAAAAAAAATTAAGGCCCGTTCACAATAAATGTTCCCTTTCGAGGAAAGGGAAAGGTGTGGTGCACCACGAGCTTCTAAAACCTGGCGAAACCGTAAATACAGATCGCTACCGACAACAAATGATCAATTTGAACCATGCATTGATCGAAAAACGACCAAAATGGGCCAGAAGACACGACAAGGTAATTTTGCTCCATGACAATGCACCTGCACACAAAGCAAAACTGGTTTAGGATACAACCAAAGCATTCAGCTGGGAGCTGCTACCCCAGCCGCCGTATTCACCAGACTTGACTTCTTCCGACTACCATTTGATTTCATCGATGGGACACGCATTAGCTGAGCAGCACTTTTAATCCTACGAGGAAGTCAAAAATTGGATGAATTTTTGGTTTGTTTGAAAAGGTGAACAGTTTTATTGGCGTAGAATTCGTAAATTGTCTGAAAGATGGGAAAAATGTGTAGCTAGCATGGCCAATACTTTGAATAAAATATACCGGTAGCCTTTATGAGAGAACACCTCGATAAACGTAGGTTTTCGGCCACCCTTAAAGCTGCAGAAGCAATATTCGCATTTGTTCTTGTGCGACGGACACGATTTTCGTTCGTCAAATCACTTCTCGGTACTTGTTTCAATAGTTAAAATTTGTGAACCAATTTAGCAATTGCTAAACGAAGAATTGTTTCAGAGAAATGTTTACCTTTCCTGTAGTGAGCTTGAATAATGTGAAGGCAGTGTTGAGCATGCCCATTAATGGGATGTTTTTTTTATTGGTAACCCTGAAGATACTTGGCACCTGATGAAAAAGTCAGAGAGGGATAATTAATGGATTTGTTGTTGTTAATTTTTCTTGTAAAGAGAATAAGCTGCGTTTTGAACAGACTACTAAAACTACAACTCTTGTCTCTCTTTGGAGAACTTAACAGAATGTTTTTGCGTGCTTGCTCGAAACACGGAGAGTGATGTCGTTCGCGTTAAGGTTAATTTCAACAGAACGGTGATATTATTTTACATTACAAATACAAATAATTGTTGGCATTTTCATTTTATTTCCCATATTTCGGCCTTAAAAACAATGCTTTTACAGTTTATATCACTCTGGTCGTATTAATATTAGTATTCACGTACAAATTCAATTGAAATTTCCATTGTTTCACTAAAAAAAAACAATATCAACGCCGCGTTGAAATTATTGTATTTTTGTGTTTAAAGTATCACCGTGTTTCACTGCTACGTATCAATGACGCGACGTTGAAAACAAGTTCTGTGTGACAGTTTCTATGATTGCAATAGAACACAATGCGACACTAAGAAGCGGATATGAAACGTGGTAATAAAACGGTCTTATTTGAGAGATTTTGGTTACGTCACCATTTTCAACATCTTCCAATTTGTTGATGTCAAGATGATGAGAGCCGCGAGAAAACCTTTACGCCTTTTTTTTTTTTTTTTTGCGAAGTACCAAAGATTAACTGTGGACGGTGTCATAGCTGTCCACTTCTTACAAAGAAGTTATAATAGAATTATTAATCCTGTCCAAAGCTTCTCCGATTCATGAGTGAAATGTTGTCCCCGTTCATTGATTTATTTAAAAGATAAATTTACCACAATGGATTATAAGCAAATGTGTAGATAGTTTTTCTAAGTTCATTTGTTCCCTAATTTTGTTTTACCGTACCTGCACCTTATCTATTGATATCCCAAGCACGGCTGATGTTTATGTTTCTTTTTTATTCACTTAGTACTCAATTTTTCATAATAATTTTCAATTTCAGTGTCACAAGCACCTGCACTAATTTAATTGAATATGTTCCCACGTTCACCAATACTCTGTGTGTTAAATGGTGCAAAGGCGAATGCATGATCGTCTGTTTCCATTCCTTTATGATACACTCAACGACATACGTACCATACTGCGTGCTCTTCACTTCTCATTTAAACCTTTATCACCACAAACTATCTATCACTTTTCATTCATTTCAGCCATCACTAGCAATAGTAACAACGACAGGGCCCCTGCTCAAGCATCATCTAATAGCTCATCGAAGAGCGAGTTTTTTTCGTTAAAAAAACTCGACGAATGGTTTCACATAGAATTATTTTCCAAGGATCCTTCGGGTATGTGTTAGTCCTCATTTATCCATCTACAAAATTTATTTTGTTATTGTAAAAGTGTTGTAATTTTGTAAATGTAGTAGATTAGATTGCCTAACATAACATGTAATCTCGTTTCTATAACTGTAACTGTGTGTTCCGCATGAATCTATGTATTTATTTTGCACTCGGTTGTTCTCTTATTATTCCATACACACATGTGTATCTACTTTATAGATACGCCTATCTATTTGTTTTTATTTTCTGTTTTCCGCTTATTTTTTTGGGGGGATAATGTAAACAAGTAAGCCACCTGGGGGCGTTCACCCTTCTTGGTGGATAATTTATGAAAATAGCACAGCAAATACTAGATAGGAGTACTCCTTTTCTCCACAACTCTTCACAAACAATTCATTACTCCGACAAATGAATTCTTCTTACAAAAAAAAAAAAAAAAAAAAAAAAAAAAAAAAAAAAAAAAAAAAAAAAAAAAAAAAAAACAGCCTGTTCGATGTCGGCATCGGTATTGGATGGTGTAAATTGGTGTCATCGAATGGTCTGCTTCATGGAAATCGAACGCCTACAGCTTAAAGTCAACAGCAAGTGCGACCACAAGTTCATAGATCAATTGATGCTTTTCACGTTCATATGCACTCGTATATGTGTGTATACAGATGCAGAAACTAACATAAAATATGAATAAAGAAGGAACGTTTGATTGAACGATAAATGCTGAATGCGAGTGTTTACAGTTTATGAGAAAATTCTACTTTCGGATTGTAATAAACTTGAAACAGGCCATTCGAACAGGGAAGCTTCCAAAGACGATGACACACATCTGTTTTATAGATTCCTAGATTCACTAATCCAAAGATGCATATGTAGTTTCTCCAATTCATATTCATAGAAACAGACTGAATGCCTTCGACTTGTGGTAGGTGTAAGATGCGTTGCGTGATTAAAATGCATACAATTTCAAAGACTTCGGGCGATGATCATATTGATCTAATGCAGAATAGACCGATAACAGTTTGATGACACTATTGTGGTGGGCGTTGCAAAACCAAAAAAAGAACTGTTCCATGGTTTCAATGTGAAATGAAACAGAGCTGGTTGCAAGCTATCTTCTTTCCATGTTGTCACATTCTGTAATGAGTGTTTGTTAGTTTTTATTTTTACTTACCTACTTAAGACCGCAAAATCCAATTAGTTGATAGCACAATGACGAATCTGTGGTCAAGCGTTTAGAATTTCATCACGTATTGGGTTTTATTTGATTTCTATGCTTTTGATTTTATGATCTCTAGCACTACGAAACCCATTTAAAAGTGTTTTATATCTGAAACACATAAAATGGCAAAGGTAATAAATTGACAATTCTAATTGTTTTGGGAGAATGGCGTGACAGTTAAAGTGGCCTTTGATAGGGATCTTAAATTTTGAGAATTGATCAAATGCATAACAATTTGGAGAAACGTTTCCTTCATGAATGCAAAAAGCTTTCGGTTTAAAATTAATCTCTTTCAGGTTTCCAGGTTTGCTTATAGACTAGCAGTGAGAATTGCGAGCCTTGTGGAACTCCAAAGCATTTTGAAAATTTGACAGATGATACGAAAGATACATGGGCAAGAGCACACTTATGAACTTAGTGAGTAGCGAGATGTCATTTATATACTGGAATATAGACACAATCATCATAGAACAGACTGGGCTTATAAATATTCGCCTCTTTCATCAAGAATGATTGAAAGATTAAACAGATGTGTAATCTTAGATAAGCTTACAAAAATATAGCCTCGTGAGTAACAAAAGGAATTGAAATTTGTGGTTTGTTCATAACGAAGAAACTTCTTTTTTGCTTAAGGCAAATATGAATTCATTTGGATTTCATACAGTAAGTCCTTTGTCAGAATTTGGGAGTCTCACAAGGCTAAATTGTTTCTCAGAATAACTCACTAAAATCAAGGTCGCAATATTCTTTACATAGTCTGGTAAGCAAAAGAGGTCTTCGTTTTTGGTTTGGTTTTTGGGTTTTGAAGAAAGTATACTGTATTGTGTGAGAGATTCTGGTTTGCAGCGTATACGGGTTTAAAAAAATGTTTTAAACGAAAACACCGATATTGCCTGTCGATAAAGTGTCCGTAGATTTACTGGTGATGTCTTATCACAAAGTGGAATCAAAGTTAATAGCCATATTGTGAAAAGAGTGTTAGTAGAAGTTGCATATGGTTTATCGAATTTAATTGACAAAGTTTGGCATTAAGCTTTCATGTAAAAACTTTTGCATATGTGATCAACCAATTCAGTGTTTAATGTTTCCGTACTCTCAATCTACACGCTTTATTCTGTTTATAAGTACATCCTCTTTGTCAATTTTTATTCCTATACACATAATTCTTTTATGTTCACTTTCTGGATTGATATTCTTACTCCCTTGCTAACCTCAACTGGTTAGTAATTTATCTCCATTTGCACTTAAGTGCACTGTCTAGGGTTAAATTTTCCTTTACAATGATTTACTAATTTTTCAGTTGTCTTGTCATCAAAGATTGGTAAAAGTTCACTTGAGTAATGGTAGATTTATTTGAATTTAAAGTAGACGCCAGAATCCTCTCAGAGTTGTAGCATCCTGGATTGGTGTACTATTCAAGACGTTTTGTGTTGGTGTTCGTTAGCATATACCTCTTACATCGTTTTGATAGACGAAATCACACCAAGGACAGCTATTGTTTCACTATTTCGAAGTTCAAGAGATCACTTGGGAACGCATTACCTTGTGGAAATTCAGTAATGTTATCAAAAACCTCTGTGATGTCAAAACCGGCCTTTGTAGAGCGACGAGCGTTCTGCATTATTATCCTACAAAAAAGAATGTTTTCGGCCGGGATATCTCTATTTAGATGGCCTCTATAGATGTTGTCATATCTGGCCTTACAGTTGATGATAATCGATTTGATATTCACCGGTTTAATGGGAGTATCTGATCGATAAGAGATTATCAGATTGTTTATCTAGAGGTCCAGATCTCATTATGATAGTTAATAAGATGATGCCCATTTAAATGGTGCAATTAAGTTGCCTCTAACTTCATCGGACATATTTCTATTCAACCATTTTTAACAGATGAGTTGAGGTATGCTGACTATCAAATCAACTCCAGCTAATTTAAATAGCTTAGTAGATATTTCGATTTATCAAGCTGCCTGAGTTACTCGTAAGCCTTTAGTTAAGATTTAGCTATCCAGTTATTGGATCGCTGTTGGCTATCAAATGTGACTATATTTTCAGTTCCTATTCCTAAATTTGCGCACATTTGTATGAGCTTTATATCGTTGGAATATACTTTTTCTCTAAACGAATTTCTACAGTTGCACTACACCATAATAAATATAATTTTCAAACAGTTCCCTTTATTTTCTGTAGTGCTCACACGTTTCTTATCGGCAATTTGTTATTGATGAAATCAGCTTGGCTAATACATTGCCAATTGTATTAAACACAGGAAATTTAGATCGAACCAATCGCTTTGTGATCAGACTGGTAGATACTAATTTGTTCAGGCTTTTTCTTCCTCCTAATTTTCCCTTCATCAGCGAATTGTGCGGGCATAAAGAGGGTGTGTAGTACATACTTAACGTTTGTTCAAAGTTGAGCTTAATTTTAATTCTATTCGTTCTGAATATCTTAGCCATCTATTCTATTGCTCCAGTATGTAAATTTGTGCAATTTAAATGAGCTAGGTATCTAAATAGTATGCGCAATGCATAGCCTTTGCTTTTCTTGTCATTCACAGTTATTGAACATCTTAAACACTTGTTCAGAAGAAAAACGTTTAAAATTTGCTATGGAATACCATTTAGATAAACTTATCATACAAAAAGCTTGTTACCCTTCTAAAATAATTTATTTACAGAGAAGCTACAGTCGCATATGGATCCGATATTCAACAAATAAACGTTTCCAGTTAGCGCGCTCAACTGCCTCAAGTTGGGCACTGAAACTGAATTAATATACCAGCCTTAGACACGATCCACCCTAATAAGCAGTACACAAGTCCTTCCATCAATGTCAGGTATATAAGGGTAAACTGGAAACAAAATATAACACACCAGGTTCGGAAAGCTTGCGTCGCTATTTATGCGGGAAATCTTATACCTGAAAATGAAGACTTTGTTAAAAAATGGTCCTGTGTATAGCCGAGGTTCTTCCTTACCTCATTTATTGTGATAGCCTGGTCTAAGTAAAGCAAACCATATTGTAAATTCTATCAAAATTCAGAGAACAACAGGTAAAGCCCGTCCGACGAACTCAGTGTATTATTTCACCTCCTCTATATAGACCTAGATGTCGAGAATACTTAACTGAACTTTGAGAGTTCATGATTTTGTTGATTTTAAAACACAAATGACAACGAAACTAAGTTTCCTTAGTAGTATCTGATTTTATTTTCCTTCCAGAGAGAAATAGAAAAGAGGCACAAACATCTTCAGATACCAAGCATGGATTCAGGATAGTGTGTGGGGTAGAATTAGGTCTTTTTTCAGCTGAACTAAACCTCTTTAACTTTTACCGATGCAAATCGTACAGAAAAATCTTCTGCAAAAGTATTCAGTATTCAGTGAAACAGTTGTTTATCTTACTCCAAGTTTCGCTATTATGAAAACGTAGAATTTGAAAAAATTTGATCTTTACATGATTATGTTAGTTTCGATACACTTTAGACTGCTACACATTTATTAAAAAAAAATCTCATTCGAGTAACATCTGTCATCGATCCCAAAAAAAAAAAAAAATTTAAATTATTGCTTCACCGCACTCGTATCTATATGAACTATATATCTAGTACAATACTAATCAATGCTTTTTGTGAATTTTTTTTGCAAAGTGATTCATTTTTTCATCATCAGGCATTTACATCTAATTTCTGCTTCCAAATGACTTTCCAAACAAGTCAGTCGAGTCGTTTTACTAATGCAGCAGTGCAACAGCAATTAATTGCATCTACGCGTTAAAAATGCAAATTATATAAAAAGTATGCGTATCTACTACATAGGTGGAAGTGAAATAAAATCGTACCAATTACTAAGATGCTGACATACAAACTGAAAGTTCTCCGCACCTTATTGATATGTAATACACGTTTGTCATATTTATTCATTGCATTGCCTTATCCGATAGTTCTCTTTGAAGAATGAATGTTACTCGATACAAAGAGATAAAGAAAGAAATTTATTCGTCACAAATGAAAAGAAAAAAATCTGACACAGAAAACATATTCGAGCACCGAGAAACTAATTAATTTCGCAAAATTCCTGAAAGTGCCACTGAAAGGAATCCGAATGAATTCAAGAATCCATGGGCCTCCTCGTATGTGTATCCGTACACGCATTCACCCCAACTGGGGGGGCCACTTTACGCAGAAGCGCAAATGCAATGTCATCTGCAAATGTGGTATTCATTTAAACAGATGCCACATATGCTGGTGGTAGGCATTAATTTTCTGAGTCTAAAGTACTTGTCTCCAGATAACTTGCTTGAGCTGCACGGGTAACTGCAGAATGCATTCCCTTCAACTTTGTTCCCACATTTTGGTTGTTTATCGTGATCATGAGCGGCATGGTGTGCCTTTTTTGGTATAAATTAATTGGGTGCATAGTTTAATTAAAAAATGACAATGGAAATATTTGGAAAGTCAACAGACACTTACACATTTTAAAATTGGGACACATCATCACCTAAAAGTTGTCTTGCAAGAAAATAAAACTGGTTTAATTCGATAGAAGGTCGTTATCGAGATCTGAAGATCTAGATTTATTTATTTAGCCCAACCGATCTTCGAAATACAAAGTGTGAGAGAGAGGTAGAACCTTTGAAAGATTTAATAGAACGTCCGGCTTATGGAAAAGTATAAAAGAAATAGTCTCACATATTGCTTCGCTAATTGGTATGTAAGCTTGGTAAGGTAAGTTATAAAAATGTATGAGTTCCTCATTAAACACCAGATATTAAAAATGGCCCACCACCTTACAGTTCTCCGAATTACCCTTGATTTGGCGAACCTCCGTCCCTCATACTCACATTGATTATGTTCTGTCTGCATAATAGCCATTGCAGAATCTCTAAGGGCCCATTTCCGTTGGTTTGTGAATTTGCCATGTTTCATTCGGAGATTTTGATGATTTCTATTGATCTCATATGATTAAAAGTCGGCAAAAAGCCTTAAATACCCTACATCCGCTTTGATTTGAACATTTAAGGTCGGGGATATTTGTAGTTTTATCGTAAACCGTACCCTTAATCACAGAAGTGCAATAGTTTAAACACATAACTCTCAAACAACACAGTTTTAATCGGTTCTATCTTGCTCTTGACTATTGAGTCAGTCTTGGCTATAGATGTTAATCTCATCCACATAAAACCTGTCGCCTTATTATTTAAATAGTGGCGTATTCTGTGGTGCACCTGAGCCTTAACTAATAAGTCTTTGCTGTTAATGTTCTTCGGCCAACTGTCTCCAGTTGCGCACTCTAAAAAGGTTGAAATCAAATTGTGTGAAAATGAGAGCTGTTCTGCTTTTCCATTCTAGCCACCTAAGCCGATTGACATGAAGTTTATATCACCTCGACGCCACTGTATAGCTCGTAGAATTCTTATCCTCAAAAGCTAGGTAAGACAAACGACCAAGGATATCTTTGTCATGTTCACGCTTCTCCTCCATAGGACGATTAGGGACTTATGAAGAGTTTCATAGGTCTTTCTTGACATCTCCAGACATCAATTGGCCGGCATGATTTCTATTGACATACCATTATAGGATTTAATAAGTAAACTGAGGTAAACAAATTTCCTAATAAGCCAAAGTTAAAGCTGTCTATTGTGGTGATCTGTCCATCTCTAAAAGACTTCCTAATTTCCATGATTACTTTTAACACGTTCAGGTCTGGATCTGCAGAGAAGATGCCAGATCTCGTATTTTCCCCTTTTTTAAGGTCATTTTCTTTGTATATTATGTCCTACTCTGCAACCCTCAAAGCTAGCTGAAACCCATATGTTGTCACTGAGTTACTTGATTTGAAAATCAAGGCTTATAGGCTGAATAAAGGTCTCTGCCGTAATGGTTCTACTAAGAGCGCCTCTTAGGGATACGTCTTTCGTTCTTTGCAGCACCGCACATTTTTATCGTTTTTATGTGTTTTGTTTAGCCTTCCAAACATTGCTCGTTTGAGAAGCATTCAAAGACTCTTCAGACTTAATCGATGGTCTTCCTTCATCTGAATTACTTTTTCCACTTAGGGAAAGTCTTGCCCTTTAAAAATTGTATGTCATCGTTTTGAATTTTTTCTTTTTTGATATTAAATGTCCCCGTTGCACTACTACCGTTCTTAAAGACGCAGCGAGCATTATTTATTATCTTTCCTCACATAACGGGTGTTCCAAATACAAGCTTCATTTTTAATCATATGTTATTTTGATACTAATAGCTCTCTCCCGTTCTAAACCCTGACTGTGGTCAGTATCATACCACTGCAGAACGAAATGGATCACTTTACGCTTAAACAACGTTGGAAAATATTGCAAACCCGTTTTTTAAAAGTGAGTGAGTAACAGTGAGTTTATTGAAAATAAATTTTGGCCGAAATGAAGCACCCACCGCGTTTGCAAGTTTGTGCAAGAATTTCGTGAGACAACGACTCAACATCGATCTCAGCAACTCAACGTTTCACGCATCAGCTTGATGTGAATTTTGCACAAAGATCTCGAATTATTCCCTTACAAAGTCCAATTGGCCCAGAAATAAAAGGCAAACGACAGCTTTTCGACATCCGCTTCGTTATCGCTTCTCAGTTTGGGACGTCGAATTTGGCTGTAAAATCAATTTTTTTTTTTTTTTTTTTTTTTTTTTTTTTTTTTTTTTTTTTTTTTTGAAGAGGCGCATTTTTATATAGGCGGCTATGTTATCAAGCAAAATTGCCGTATTTGGAGATTGGAAAACCCGCACATGATTGTCGGGAAGCCAATGCGTCCGCAGAGAGCGATAGTTTGGTGGGTATTTTTAGTTAATTTTATTTTATTTTTAAAAAGCAACTTCTATTTGGACCACTATGTACATATTTGTGGTCCTAAAATCAATGAAGATGGTATATCTATTCAAATGTCGCTACAAGGTAGATAATTGATCGATGGAGGTTTTTCTAGGCCCGATACCCGATGCTCTGCGTTTACCTTACAGTAGATGGGATCAAGTAAGCGATGTTGAGAAGAAAAATCTTTCTGCATTTATCGTAGTTCAAAAAGCCTCTTTTCTTCTTCTTCTAATTCTATTCATCGGCCATTGATTTGGTAATATTTTGATGAGTTGAATATGGTTTTTCAAACGACAAAGTTGAATTAGAAAGTGTGAGTTCTTCTTGCTTCTTGCATGTGACAAATTAATTTCAGCGTGAATTTGTTCAACCGATAACCTCGTAGTCTCAATGACTGTACTTAATAGAACTAGACGCAGAGGAGCGTTTGTGAATAATGCAGAGTCGAGCTTCCTCTTTAACTCATTAGCTCTCTTCTCGGATAATCCCTGATATCTATGTTACTTATTCTGGTGCGTAGCATAGAATCATCATTTTAGTATTCATTTCCTTTCGAAGATTTAGCAAGTTAGAGGGTGTTTGAGTTTGCAAGTATAGAGCGATTGACTTCCAGGAGAAAGCCTCCCAATCGTAATAACATAGGCTTGGAAGGCGCTGCATCTATCCTTTATTCTGAAGGAGCAATTTACTTATAAGATTTGCAGTGGATGTTAACCCCTGTGCCGATCTCGATTTTAGAATCATCTTTGTAGAAAGCTGGTTCCTCTTTAGACAGTTCTCCAACAGGGTTAGGAGATCGAATTCCGATTCGGGGTGTCCTCTACATCTAGTAGTGATTCCTTAAGGCTTTTAGAGAAATTTTTCTATCGATTATATAGGGTTTTCTAATAACGACTTGACAACTTTATTTTTAAATAAAAGGCAAACCATTTGAGATATTTCAAAAACTTTATTATTGGCGTGAAGTACAATCAAAACATTTATGAATGGAACTCGACTTCGTTCTATGGCCACCGCGGGCACGTTTGCAGCGGTCGATTCGTTGGACCCAATTTTCAACGACTCGACCACATATTTATGGGGGTGGCCGTGGTATAATGGTATATGCATACACTCCTCAAGCAGAGTGTCGCAGGTTCGAATCCCGTGCGAGGCAATTCTCTGAAAAAGTCTTTTCGTAGAATTTTTATGTAGTTATATGAGAATCCTGTCGGCGTCAACTTTGACATGAAGGCATTACACTGATGTTGGAGTGGTTGCTGGCCTGAGCTTAATGTAACGAACTAACAAATAGCACGCATTGAGACCCACTGGTTGAGGATGCACTTGCTCGTCCCGTCCAGTTTGATAACCACGTCTGGGAAAAATATCGAAACCTAATACACCTGAGCTTCAAACTACTACAAAACCTGCCCGCGCCCTGGAGAAAACCAGTAAAAGGGTATTCATATACCCTTGGTGCTCGCGCGGGATTATAAAAAAAAAGGAATTCGGCCGAAACGGCCGCTATTTCGCGTTCAATGTTGGGTCTGAGCTCTTCCAACGTCGTCGGCGTGTTGGCATAAACCAATGACTTAACGTAGCCTCACAGAAAATAGTCAAGCGGCGTTAAATCGCACGAACGAGGCGGCCAATCGACTGGCCCATGTCTTGAGATAACACGCCCACCATACTTACTCTTCAATAAATCGATTGTAGCGTGTGCTGTGCGGCTTGTGGCACTATCCTGTTGAAACCACATGTCGTCCAAGTCCATATCTTCCACTTCGGGCCAAAAATAATCGGTGATCATGGTGCGATAACGCTGACCATTCACAATAACGTGACGATCGTTATTGTCGACGAAGAAATATGGCCTAATAACGCCGCCGGCATGCAAACCGCACCAAACAGTTATTTTTTGTGGAAGAAGTGGTGAATTATGAAGCACATGTGGGTTTTCACCCGACCAATAACGCATATTTTGCTTATTGACGAACCCATTGAGCCAAAAATGAGCTTCGTCACTGAAGATGGCGCATCTTGGCGCATCTTCCCCAGAACCCAATCGGAGAACGTACGTCGCTTCAAATGGTCCATCGCCTTCAATTCTTGAGTCAGCTTGATCTTGTATGGGTGTAAACCAAGATCCTTACGCAAAATACGCCATAATGTGGTCTGAGCGATGCCCAATTCTTGAGAACGTCGTGGAATTGACTGATTTTATCGTTTGCTACGGACGTCTGAACGGCAGCGATATTTTCGACACTTCGACCAACCCGTTGTCTCACTGACACGGCAACATCACACAACGAATATGTAGACTCAAATTTTTGCACTATCTACTAGGGCGAGAATTACGACCGAAAATTGGAGTTAACGCTCTTAAAGTTGCAGTCACCGATTCCGGATATCTGTAGAAAATTTTTATAATTTGCAGACGTTGCTCTTTAGTGTACTTTACTATGAGTTTACTGAATAAATTGACAGTGACAGTTTGATGATTAGTGAAAGAGTGCGTTAACAAATTAAATTCAAAGTTGTCAAGTCCCTATTGAAAAACCCAATATTCTATTGATTGAAAATTACCACCAGTCATCTTCTACATATGTATACACATCTGCCATTTGCTCCAGAAATTTAAGTGGAAAAAAACGATCGACTCTAAGGTCTGTTGCCTTTTGATGTCTTGGTTTTAAGGGTGAAATAACTCGCACTTGCTAGCAGCATTTGGGAATATAATTTAATGCATCCAGTGTAGACTTTCTTAGGCCTTAAAATGGTAAATTTCTGATATAACACTGGCGATTTCTTTATTCGCGCAGAGTTTACAAGGGTCAGACTCTAATTGTCTCTTGAGAATACGAGTATACTACATAGTCTGATTTTGAATTTCTTTACACTACTTATAGTATATGATGTCATGGAGTCAATAACATCGAATATGTAATTGGGATGAAATTAAGGAGGATGGAATTATTGTTGATTCTTCGAAACATCATTCTGGTGGACGGTGGCGAGGTACTAGGCAATGTATCATGTAACTCTATAATTAACATATTACGAGTACTGTTCCACCACTATTTGAATAAATAGATGCACTTGACCTAATTGTCCGTAACTTATTCTCATGTCGAATATTCATCTCCATGTTGGTTAAGGTTTTGGCTTGCTGGTATATACAAAAGACTTAGTGTGGCCCTTAGTGCTAAGCTCCTTGATGGGGGGCGGCCAATTGGCGGGACCATAAAACGATCGCCGATCTTCAATAAGTCGATTATGGTACGTGCTGAGAAGCTTTCTAGTTGCAATTTATCCCAAAAAGAATTGGTGAACATGGAGCCATAGCGGTCTCCTTTGACTTTTATTAATTCGCCGGCAACTATGACTCCTCCGGTGCGAAAACCACATCGAACAGTCAAATAGTCAATTTGTTCATATACAATGAATGCCAAATTCAGCTATTTTTCTTATTAACAAATGCATGAGGGTGATTTTTCGGTGAAAATACGGATATTCTACCAATCAGCGAAAGTTCTATGTGCACTATAGTCATTTGGCTGTAGCTCTGTGATCAACGAACGAATAGTCAATTTTTTTCGCAAAGTACGCCACAAGAACGTTCGAGAGACGCCCAGTTCTTGAGAACGGGGAGGATTTATTTGATTGCGATCTTGACTAACGAATTCCCGCAGAGTCCAGAATCGATTCATATGTGCATCCGTCCATTGCTTGGACAAAAAAGCACTCTGCTTTTGAACAAATGCTGTCGTTTTACCTTCCAAACGTCTCTGAACCGGACAAGTAAATTGTCAAAATATTCGCCGATGTTTGCTTTTTTGAAGGTATTCAATGTGGATTATACCAACAAATTGTCACTATGACTTGTTGGCCAACAGACTTACCTTGGCCTTCTTCGGCTTCGAATTGCCCAGAGAAGACTCCCATTTCGATTACTGCCTGGTATCTGAAGTATCGTACTGAATGCCATATCGTGGATTTCTTCAATTGTTTCGCGTGAAGTGAAGTCGATTGGTTGTCCAGAGTATTTGGTGTTGTTCGTACTTGTAACACACGACCACAATAAAATTCAGTAAGCCACTCTATCATTGAAATTGATGTAGCAGAGTACCAGAGAGCCTCAAACTTCATTCAAAATATAAGGGTCTCTCTTAGCTGTGAGCTTTGACGAAACAAGTTCCTTAAGATTGCCAAATATTTTTAAACGGATAGTCACGAAGTACACCATGACTGGCTGTAAACTGACAATATGCGTACAATCCTTAAATACGTTGAGCTCATGTAAGATATGGCGGTTCCTCTTGTTGAAATTTTTGAATTTTTGGAATAAAGATTTGCATTGTTGGCTACCAAGAGTTTTCTCTATATGCTACCATTGATTAGTTGCTAATTGTAAATAAGTAGCCTTAAGGAATGCCTTAAAATTGCAACAAAATGTGTACACATACATACATATGGTATACAATAACTGTTGTCTAATAATAATTTTTCTTAAAAAGTTCAACTCATTAATTAAATATGATTTCTTTTTTCTAGGTGGTCAACTCAAAACGAAGAACGGCCAGAAATACGTTCTTAATGGTAAACCCGAACGTGTGAGCAAATCATTTCTTATCCTGTTAATAGGTGTGGTGCTACTGGCGATTCTCATCGCCTGCCTAATCACATACTTCATCACAGCTAGTGCATATCAATCGGAAGGGTAAGTAGTGATTCCTTTCCTTTCTTAGTTTATATTTTCCATCATATGGACACCAACCATACGTGCTAATTGAGCAAAGCAGCCAGGTTAGGTAAAACAAGCTTTCAATAACCTGCACACATTTATGTCTACCACTTTTAAATAGCGACCTACGTGATGCAAATTATCCTTTCTTATTGAATTTGCAAACCAACACTAACAATGACCTTCCCAATATTTCGATAAAACCCTTTTGAGGCTACCCCATCATCCAAAGTGGTAATTCTTTTAAAATTCGACTCGATTAGCGAGCACTCCACTAACTCAAACTGCGCACCACTAACCTTTTTATTAATTAAGCACCCGTAAAGTCAATGCAAGACTGTATTATCCAATATTTCTCACCCCAGAGCTAGCTGCCCAATTACCCCACCAATTAGGACCAAGCCTGCGGTGTTGGTGTTTGGATCGGATAACAATTCCGGAAGACTATCGCAAATTTACATGACCCACTCTACGAACTATACGAAACTTACTATACATCGTGCCCCAAATAAAGAATTAGAATCAGTTACTTCAGTTGGGAGTGGCCCTTTTTTGGCAGTCCCTTTTGGGTATAATTTATCAAAGCTTGACCCAGATTCGGTTGTTAATTTCTGGACTTGTCATTTTGACCCGGACTACGTTTGGCAGAAGAAAGAAAAATATCTTTTAAAATTGGCTTTGTTGTTATGTTGGCCGCACAATAGGATTGCAGGAGCCTTGCGTGTGGATACTTTTTTTTCATTTGCGTAAATACTTTTTTTTGTGTGTTTTAGTTGATGAAAATGTTTGGTTTTCTATCTAGAACTGCTGACATTTATTTCAGAAAATCTTTATTCCTCTGCATTTGTTACGCTATTTCAAAAATATACGATTTCGAGATTAAAAAGAAGATAGGCAACGAAGCGGAACCAGAGAGTATAATGTTGTTGCATTTATTTGCATATTTACAAGCTTTCTTGACCTATAAAGCAACGAAGGTACATAGGTACTTACTTATGCACCTCATAGTACTTAAATCCTTTCATGACTCGAGGATCATAAGATATCACCAACGTTATTGCTATCTGATTTGTGTAAGAGTTCTCATCCTTATCTCACCTCTCTGATTAAAATGGTAAGTGGACTCCACTGCATGGTGTATTAGCAAGGGAAATGTCTTTGGAAACAAGCTCATTATGCCGTTTCCGCATTCGGGTGGTGACGTGTGACGACCCGTTTCTTTGGTGAAGCTCATATTTAGACATCCGGTTCGTCTGAAAAATTTTATTTTATGTTCCTGGCCATCTATTTACAAAAGTTGGCAGCTTTCGGATAAGTGTGTTATTCATGTCGTTCGTATTACATCCTTTATCATCGATAACATTTTCTGTGCTACTTTAGGGTTTCCTATACTGCTGCATAGCATAGAGTATAGATTCAGAGTTAGATACACTAAGGGCATTACTTTTGTTTATATTTTGGTTTGGTTTTTATGGTCTTAACAAGTGGTCAGGAAAACCGTCATTATTTGAGTGATTCATGTAGGTCTAGTGGTTTATGTACGTTTAATTTGATCCATTAGGTTATTACTGAACATTCAAAAGAAGGAGTAGGAAACCCAAGTGTTGAACGATTATAAAACGGGGCACACTTAAAGTCTATCTTCCAAAGGAAAGACATGACACTATGACACAATAGCCGAAGAAACACGTGTAGATACCTGTTTTTTTGTGATTACGACATTAAGAAACAGGTCAGCAGAGGTTAGTTTAACTCACAACAACCAGCCTCCTCTTTTGGATGGTAAACAAAAATAAAGGAATCCTCAAACAAAATTGTAATGATGAAAAGTGTGTGTAATCAGCTATCAATATAATAAAGTGATTATGTCTCCTTCTTCATTTTTGGAGTATTTAAAAAAACCACATCATCTGCTCGTTTCTGGAAAACTAACAATAATTTGCGCGTCTCACATCTCGCACGTCTCTTTATACTGAATCCCGGACTGAATGAAAGCCTCTTCTGGTACGGTGTTAGCCTTTTGATTTCGGATAGCAAACACTACCGGCCACTTACTGAAGTAATCCATGACCACGAAGGTCTATCGGTTGCCAATAAGGGTCCAGAAAACTTCATTAAAATGGTTCTCCGAAATTGTATTGTTTCATTCGTCCCTTTACTTTGAGGCCCTTGGTAGCCGCACACCTTATGCATTTCTTGCACCAATTCTCGACATCTTGTTTAGCACTTTGCCAATTGAAACGTTTCACTACTTTTCCAACGTCTTGTTTATTCCCAATGTGTTCCGTCATATATATTATATGAAGTACTTGGCTGACTGAACCGTGGGACGATTGGCTGCATACGAGATGTTGTTCCATCTGCACTTTCCTATTTTCGCTTCAGCAAAACATTTTGCACACAAAGCGAGTCTCACTGTGCGCAATATGCCTTCAGAGATTGGCTCCGGTTCGACATCTCCTGCTAGCTTTGTCTTTCCTCGTGTTCCTTCGAAACCAATATTGGTTTGATGTCATTATATGCCTGTCGGGAGGAACGGATTTCTTCTGTATTCCATCCCTTTATTGGCTCGGTCCTGATCATGCGGATAGTGGCCTTTTCTTTCGCTTCTTTACGGTTGCAGTGTTCAAATTTAACTCCGCACGGTCGACGAGAGAGAATATCAGAATTTGAGTGGAGTTTTCCCTTGCAGTGTTGCACTTCAAAGTCGTAGCCCTGTAACGGCACGATTCATCTCGCAACTTGGACTGTCCAAAAAATGAACTTTTACCCATAGAGTTACTAATGGGAATGCTTTGTAGCCAGAATTAAAGGTAGAAGCTCGCTCCGAGTTACGCAGTATTTCCGTTCAGGTCTATAGTGTACCTTGCTGTAAAATGCGACCACTTTCTCTTGACCATCGTGAACTTGGAAGATTACAGGTCCGACCTCAACATTGCTAGCGTCTGCTTCCACGATGAACATTTTTCCGGGTGTGGAGTAATCCAAGATGGTGGCATTGCACATCTGCCGCTTGTGTTCTTTAAATGATTTCTTACACTCTCCAGACCACCTGAACTGTTGGCCTTTTTCCGAAAGTTGGTGCAGGCTCTTCGCAATACCAGTAAAATGCTTTACGAACTTCCTGTAGTACGTGGCAAGTCCCAAGAATGTTATCAGTGTTGATCTTTGCGGACAGGCCAACTTTTCACGGCTTCGATTTTGTCAGGATCCGTCTTTATTTCTTCCGCTGATATAATGTGACCTAAATATTTCACTTCCGGATGGGACAGGGCACCCAAAAACTCTGCGATTCTTCAATCAGTACCTCAGCTTTTATCTTCGACATCATTTTGGCAACTTCTGCTTTTTTCAATGGAAGACACCTTGCAGGTTGACGGTGGAAATATGGTGTTGAACAAGTTGCGTACGTTTTGCTGATGTAGCAAAACATCAGCGTACTCACCAATTAATTTATCTGTTAGAATTCGTTACTAAGGCTGAGAATTTTGTTCCTGATTTTTATGCTCTGACCTTTTGTGACTGGTGTTGCACGATTTGTTTCCATTGTGGTCGATATAGCCTCAACTGGTACACATTTTCCCAGTATCTCCCCCTTTTGCACCTTTACACTGAATGTCTGTTGTTCCTTGGTTCTAGTTAGGTCTTTCCCACCATGAAGTCTTTCCTATATTCTGACTCCATCCGACAGAATCGGCGGCTAACATGACCAGCTTCCACTCTTTCCCAAACAACTGCTTCCGACAAGGGCTCTAAAATCTGACTTTACTTCACAGCTGTGCTTAGTATCATCGGGGTTTTTATTTTTTTTTTTTGTGTTTGACTTCTTTTATAATGATTTGGGAATTCGGAGTCGATATAGCCAATATTCGCGGGCTAAAAAGTAATCACTTTTCTGCATACGTACATGTCTAAATACAGACCAGCTGGATCCCCACCCACCAGCTGGATCCCCACCCACCAGCTGGATCCCCATCAACTATTGCTTTATTCACAGAAGCCCAAGCTGGACAGCAATTCGACCTTTAACGAGTTTGATGCGCTGTCTGACTTCATACAAAGAATTGTATCCCTGTATCCTCATACTGAAATCGTGATTACGGGCGATCTCAATATACACAATTCTGAGTGGCTTCGACATTCAGGAAAGACAACACCCAAAAGACGGTGTATTAAAATCTTTTCTTCAGAAAACAACTTGACCCAACTTGTAAATGAGCTCACACGAATACCAGACTTTGATATTCATACCGCAAACACCCTGGACTTGTTTTTAACTTCTCACCCTGATAAATCTACCGTTGATGTGTTCTCCTCTCTAGGCTCGTCGGACCGTTGTGTTATATCAGCTATTCCTACCACACAGTTAGAGAAAAGATTCCTAAAAGAAACGCATGACAATACGAGAAAGCCAACTGGAGCGGTTTTAACAGCATCCTTAGGAATTTTAACTGGTCGTTATGTTTTCTCGATAACGATGAGGATGCCGTTGCTGATATTATCACAGACAATATACTCTTTGAAATGAGATCCTTTATTCCTCATCGGATGAAGAGTATTAAGCCAAAAAAAGGCATGATACGATTTTAGCTGTAAAGAAGCTGTCAGGGTTAGAGAAATGTTTTTTCGATCCTTCAAGATCAACCCGACAGAGGAAAACCGAAAAAAGTTTAAACTCCAACTTCTTTCTTTAACGTGTAAACGACCAAAAGCTGAGGCAAAAAATACTACAATATCCCAAAGGTAGTAAAACTGTTAGATCGTTCGTCAAAAATATTAGAAATTCTGCCTCATTCTCCATCCCAACGCTCATTTACAATGACAATCCAGCTGTCAACTCTTTAGACAAGACTAATCTGTTTGCTTTTCACTTTGCGGCCAGTTCAACACTCCCAGATTGCGCTTTGTTTCCACCTACACTTTAGTGCGTCGAATCTTCAGTGGGACAAATCCACATTCGCACTCGTGTCGTAGCAAAAGTTCTTAAAGATCTTAGCATTGGCAAATCCGCGGGTCCAGATGGTATATCTCCCCTTATTCTGAAGAGGTATTATTCCTCGCTGGCAAGCTTTTTCATCACTTAAGAACCCCTCCCGAGCAGATGGAAAACAGCATTTGCCCTTCCTTCTACAGACTCATTGCACTTACATCCCTTCTTTCCTAGGTCCGCTATTTCCACCACCAGTGCTCCATTGAAATCGCCAGTAGCATTCCTCCCCTTCAAACTTTTAACCGTAGCACCCATTATTATAGTCATTATAACCTTTGTCTTTCATTTTTGTATATTTTTCTAATGAAAACTTCTACTTCTACCTTCTACTTCCACAACATTGTTTTTTACCTGAACCGCACAAGCTTTTTCATCCAGCGCAATCAATTGTTGAGTTGGACTGCACTGTCCTTGTTGGATGGATTAAAAGATGTTCCGAGTCGGAGTGCTAGTCTTCATCCATATTACGTATCCTTGCCATCATAATAATTGCATTTTATCGGCCTATTCATTCACAGTCTATGAGGATGTAGTCGAGGATCTTCCAAAAAATTTTCTCTAAAATAACTTAGGGCTTCCCAAAATCCATTCTTGCCAAAATTCGTGCTTCTGCGTTAAGGACAGAAATGAATAGGTCTGTTGTGAAAGCACCTAGATATTGTCCAAAAGGGCTTACTTATTTTCCTTTTTACTTCAAAGTATCAACGATTGATAAGAATTAGTTATTTGTTTGATCGCAGAATTGGGATGTAGTCAGTATGAAAAGGTAAAAAATCTCTAATATCCTCAATGTTATATCTGGCTGTCGTTACAATTACGTGTATTTATTAAAGAATTCATAATTTATTCATCAAAATTTGTTCTTGAACAAAATTAAACTCTCCTGGAACCAGTCGTGTGGCAATGCGTTCCATATTCAAAATATAGTACCAGTGGGGATGCTTTGAACTGGTTTAAAAGATAAGTTCACCTCTTGAGTCAACTTTCTTATACTCAAACGACAATTTTCCAGCACCAACTTCTTGGTTCTATCGATGTTATCATCATTCGTAGCCTTTAAAAGTCGATTTGAACAGTCCAAATCAAATACCACTTCTTGGCCTTCTTTCAAAGCGTTATATCATTAATATGCTTGTGTTTTGACATACACGATTCGCCGTAGTTCTTCCGTAACATTTTCAATGATTCAGTACACGAAATTTCATTTGAAACATAAAATCTAAAGCAAACTCTTTATTACTGTTTTATCCATTGTAAAAATTGAAAGAGAGTTAGTATAATTAGTATGATTCACAACAACGCAGTTTAAATAGAGCTGAGTAGCAGATCCCAGGATAGAAATTATGACGATATCTTTTACGCGTGTTAAATTCTGGATACTTTTTACACATAATTTTTTTTGTCATCATTAATCCACTTGCGCTGCTTCCGTAATGATACACATACATGCGTTACTGACGTCAGCGTACCCGAGTTATTGAGTAAAATTTTAAAAGATTGAACCTAGAAAAATTGTTTTGAACAACATTGTTAAGGAAATCACATGATAGTACATCATCTTCCCGAAGTCTTTACTGGTTTTCAGGTTCAGCAACATGAATGCTCTACGTCACCCTACACAATCGGACGAGTACATAAGTGATCTGAGGATAAGACATATCTAGACTTAAAAACGAGGCGATATTGAGGAGAACTATGCCTCTCCCTTTTTATTTTTTTTTGTGAGGATCGGGTAAACTTTGCTGGGGTTCCATTTATTGAAAATGAAGTCCGCTTCCTGCCAGTGCAATTTACACTTTTTTAACAGGCCGGCGGGTGGACTGTCAAATCCAGTGGCTTTGTTTAACTTAAGTACACCAAAGTAATTTTGATTATATAGGTAGTTGCCTATAGAGGATGAAAAACTGCATCACCTATTTGGATGCGGATTTGTTGTTAGAGGCAGACTTAGGCAAGAAGACTTGAGTTTTCGGCATGTGAAATAATGCCTCGTTACAATTGTCCGGAAACCATAGCCTGCACGACACCACCTCCGATAACGGATTCAGGCTAATTGACTTTGCCGGGGGGCGAAACATTGTCGTAGCTAGCATGCGGTCCCCATACCTCGATATTTACCAGAAGATTTGGAGAACTTCTGATCAATCAACCGTCAACATAGATTTTGGCCAAGGTACGGTTGTGTGTATTACGAACATTGCAAAGGCAAGTTAATACTGTGCAGAAGTTGGAAGGCGGGCGGCTATAATCGCAACAGATCGCGAAATCATTTTCCGATCGAGTCTCCCTTAATCTCTCAAGAGTACCTATGCTGCCATCATCAAGTATTAAAGACCAGTGGCAACATTGCAAAAAGCCATCAGAGATGTCGGCTCTGATATGCTGGGTTTCACTCAGCCACCACAATGAAACCCCTGGTTTAACGATGAGTTCCATCAAGCGCATGCAGCTAAGCAAGAGCAAACAAAGCGGCACTGCATGGAAGCACTTGAGCTGCTCACGAGCTCCGAGAGATGCTACTCCAGGAATGAGGCACAAACTCCGAATCGAAACCTGTAAGGGAGAATAAGTGAGCATAGTAGTAGAGTCGCACTTGATGCTGAGGATTTGGAAAGGGCAAATACCGCTGTCAGGCAGAATGAGTCTTTCAAACTGGATGATGTAATATAGATTAAGAATTCCGTCCACCCGACGTGGAAGAAGTGAAGATAGCCATATCTCAGCTGACTATTAAGCCGTTTACAACAAAAGGCGATGATAGGATAAAGAGCATGCACCACCTCCTCTGAAAAATGTGGTCAGACGAATGTATTTCCGGTGAACGGAACATAGGTTTGCTTGTCGCATCTTCCCGAAAAGAAACCCTCTGAACTGTGCCATCTACAGAAGCATCAGTCTTCTTTAGGTCGCCTACAAGATTCTCTCTGTCGTATTACGTGAACGTCTGAAGGCCTTCGTCAACAATCTGTTGGATTGTTGGTGGACCAGGACAGTCCACCATCGACCATATTCACAGTACTACAAATCATAAAAAATACCCATGAGCTTTAAATCGATACCCACTATCATCGATTTTTAGCCGACAGATGACAGCATTTAAAAAGACAAGTTTTATACAGAACAAGTCTAGATTTGGCATCACAATGGGGAATGTACGCTGCACTATTAAGTTCGGTAAAAAAACCACCCGAGACTTTTGATGTTAAAAAAGGATTTAGACAAGACCACGCGCTGTCAGGCCATTGCGTTAACATCATTCTTGATAGAATACTACAACATAAGAGGCACCTTCTTATTGATATTGACAGAATCGGATGAAAGCAGCGTGATATCAGTGGCAATTCATCGATTATGGGTTTAAAGCTCAATGAGGGCAAGACCAAAAATATGCTGTCAACAAGTAATGACACTTAACACCGACGTCCCGAACAGAGAGTCATCCTCAACGGATATAACCTCGAGGTAGTTGAGGACTTTGTCTACCTAGGCTCCACCATCAATTTAAACAACGACACGGGGCTGAGATCAGACGAAGAATAACTCTTGTCAACCGCTGCTTCTTTGGTCTAAAAAGGCAACTGTTTACCAAAGAACTCTCTCGAACACCAAAAATGGGAATGAAAAAAAAATTTTTTTTAAATGTTTTTTTCATTTTATTCAATATAGTCCTCTTTTAGTTTGATACACTTATTTTAGCGATTTTCCAACATCTTGATCCCGTCCAAAAAGTAATTTTCCGGAAGGTCAGCAAAATATTCCTCCGTGGCGTCGTTGATTTCCTCACGTGAGCTGAATTTTTTATTGATGAGCCATCTTTTGAGGTTTGGGAAGAGATAATAGTACAATGGAGCCAAATCGGGCGAATACGGTTGATGCGACAGCAATTGAAGCCGTAAGTCATTGATTTTATCCATGGTTGCGATGCCCTTGTGCGCCAGTGCATTGTCTTGCAAGAAAAATTTTTGCTTCATGTGAGTCCGTTTTGCAGCGATTTCGGCCTTCAATCGCTCCAATAATGCACAGTCATATTCGCTGTTGATGGTTTTTCCTTTCCGACCCATCGATCCTCCCCCAGCCGCTTCGGAGTACTCGTGCTGGCTTCAGTCCATCGCCGGGCACTCATTCTGTTCTCTGGTGTTCAACAGTTACCAATCGACGCGAAAAGTCTGCCCGATTCCGCATCAGCAAGTCCAAACACTCTTTCGAAGTGCTCTCGTGTTCGTGTTTTTGGTCAGGAGTATGTGCGGCGCCCAGCGGGAGGATAACTTTTTCATATGCAGAATATTGCCCAAAATATGGCGTGTGCGCCCAGAACTAATCTTTGTGGTATCTGCTAGCTCGTGCAGCCAACACCATTTCATGTATTTTTTTGACATTGTCCTTTGTAACCGCATCGGAGGGCCTGCCGCTGCGGAATTCATCGGTAATGGAGTTGCGGCCACCACGAAACTCTTGAAACCAATATTTGACGGTGTAATCTGACGGAGCATTAGCCCCATAATATTTATCCAACTTTTCTTTTGATTCCTTCGCCGTTTTGCCTCTCAAAAAATAATGTTTTATGAGAGAACGAAAATCATTTTTGTCCATACCCAACATGATTCCAAACACGTCAACAACAATCAGCTGCCAAGAGAAAACTAAAGACAGTATCGCACTGAAGTTTGGCGTGTCTGCCTAAATATCAACGGACATTCTGGCGGTCAACGAGGTTACTTTTCACTCCACCTAGTATATAAGGTCTTAATAATCCCAGTTCTGGTTTATGGCGCAGAGGCATGGACTTTATTAAAAGTGAATGAGGTTACTCTTGGCTGCCTTGAGAGGAAAATTTTTCTTGTGATTTTCGGTCCCGTCTGCATAGACGGTGAGTGGAGGAGGAAATATAACGATGAACTGTACGGCTTGTACAGCGGCATCGACTTATTCACAAGAGTGAAGATCCAACGAGGGTTGTTTCATATAGAGCGGATGAACATCAATGCTTCGGTTCGAAAAGTCTTTGAATCCTCTCCCGAGGGACAGCGACGTAGAGCAAGTTTGGGACTGAGACCTTAGCTTACTTAACATGTGAAACTGGAAGCAGCTAGGTAAAGATCGAGCTGGCTGGAGACACTTGTGGATTGAGACTAAAGTTCATTTCAGACTGTAGCGCCACCTTAGGTAAGCAACTATGGTAGTTGCCGGAAAATATCCTCTGCACTAACTACGATTACACTACTACAAATATGTTCCTCTCTTTCTCTTTGCTGGCTTCGTTTCCGGCTTTGTAGCTTCACATGTTGTTTTAACCTTTCTATAACGTTGTTGAGCCTCATTCTAACTATTTTCTCGACCATGTGCCACTCATACTTCTTTTCTCCTGAGAATCTAAGACTTATTACTTATCTTCTGCTTCTTATATTGGCCAATTTAGTCTTGATGAGAGAGTTAATCACTGTTCCTGGACTTGAACTCATATTTTCAGGAGAATAGATGTGCCTTATGCCTTACTTGCATCTTGATAAGATCCACTTTTACTTCTATGCCAACGAATCCAAATGGAGAATATAGCCCCTAATTTTTGAAATGATATTTATCCAGATCAATCTTCAACATTCTTGATCCATGACTATACGTATACGTGGGTACGGAAGATGTACGTTACAGCTTAGGGTTAAAGCTTAATGATATTCTCTTCGACTAGCCGAACTCTTGGTCCTAGACAAGGCCTTGATTTGCGTAGGGTCTTTCAAGTGTTAACAATTCCCAAATGACAAGTTCGTGACTAATATCGTTGCCCCAGAATCTCGAGTCGCGTCAATAAAACAGGTGAGCATTCCTCAAATGGAATTCTATTGTGCTGTGCTACTCGCGCGTCGATTTATTACTGTTCAGAGCTCCTTCGATATTAACTATAAATAAGCCTATGCCTGTCCGATTCGAAAGTTGTGTTATCTTGGTTATCGTCCTATAGCGACCCCCTTACCAGTTTATCGGTGCTCTCATCAATTTTTTAGTACTGGGTCTCATTTAAAAAACAAAACAAAAAAAACTGAGCTTCGAGCTCCTATTTAATTTATTGCCAATTGAAATTTATGAAAGAGAAGAACATTAGGTTTTTCCAAAACTGCTATGTATAGGTAGTTTACCTATATCCAACTTTTAATGTGATGAGAATTCGGGTCAATAAGGCTTTATCAGCACAGGACGCCAGCTCTATTATGGAAACCGAATACCAACGGCAATAAAATAACATTGATGAACCTTAGCTTAAGCAAATTGTACCATGCTCTGCTATTTAAACCAAAGTACGGATGATTTGGATCCTTATAACAACTCCAGATTCCTTCTGTCTACACTTGAAATAAATTGAAATAATTGGCCTGAGAAATTCTGATTCGCATGATAAGGAACAACCAATATTTGTATCTAAAGTAAACGCTGTTATGATGTATTCTAGGTTTCTTAATAGAGCGAGCTCAGAGACGAATCATTGCCCAAAACAATTTTTAGGTAGCTTTCGGTAACCACATCTTCTCTGATTTTAACGTTCTTAACAAATTCATGTTCTAAGAATAAAGGAAGCTTGGCAGCACATACCACCTTTGATATCTTCATCTTAAGACCTGTCACTTTGATTTCTTCCCGCTTTTTATATTTTTTCCCCGTTTTTCTGTTTCTTCCAGTCAGTCAAATAAACAATACGTTGAACCAGTAAAAGTAAACGGTCTTGCCTTTTTGATGTGTGCGGACATCATTTTTGGTCTTTCTAAATCAGAAAACTAGAATTGCATTCAAATAATTTAATATAATTCGTGCGGTTTTTTTTTCAAAATTTGAACGGTTATTTAAGAAAAACATGTACATTCAAAGTATTGCCCATCTGAACCTATGACTTTTTCCCATCTTTCTGGCAATTTGTGGATCCCATCCCAAAAAAACTGCGCTGGCTTGGCATCCAAAAATGGATCAAGCCAATTTTTGATATTCTGGTCTGATGTGAACCGTATTTCAGTGAGGGCGTTCTGCATCGACCGGAACAAATGGTAGTCAGAAGGGGCAAGAGCACCAAAATACAGAGCATTACCTTCGCGCCATGGATATTCGGCTTTGCCATTGATTGATTCACATATGAATTTTTGCGCTTGGGGTTGTCGTAATGGATCCATTTTTCATCACCAGTAACAATCCGATGCAAAAATGTCTTCCTTTTGTGGCGTTACAGCAGCATTTCTGACATGCAAAACCGCCTTTCGACGTCTCTCGGCTTGAGTTCATGTGGAACCCAATTTCCTTGCTTTTGAATATACCCAGCTGCTTTTAAACGTTTTGAAATGGCTGCTTGAGTGACACTCAAAGATTCTGCGAGCTCTTCTTGTGTTTGGCAACAATCTTCATAGAGTAATGCTTCCAGTTCTTCATCTTCAAACTTTTTTGACTGCCCAGGACGTTCATCGTCTTCCAAGCCAAAATCACCACTTTTAAATCGCGCAAACCACTTTTGGCACGTTCGCTCAGCTAGCGCATGTTCACCATAAACTTCCACCAAAATACGATGACTTTCGGCAGCAGTTTTCTTCGTGAAGAAGAACTCCCCGCAAAAACAATTTTTCAGGCACGAAGTTCGACATATTTGAGTGAAAAAAAAAAAAATTATTGTTGGTTACGCTTTAAATGAATGACATATACTGAAATGACGTACAATGACAGTAGCTATCCAACGCATGTTCCAATGGAATAATAGCGATAGAATAATACAAGTTACGCCATCTTTTAGCAAACCGCACGAAGTTATAGACCCAATATTTTTAGACATAATGTCTACTGATAAAAGTCTAATGGGTACGAGTAAAAAAGCAGAGGCATACATCGATTCATTTCTCAAACTATTGGAGTATAAGTGGATCAAGTTTGGTTGAAGAGCAGAGTAGGGTAAAGGAAAAACGTGACGTTGATACTCTACCAACAGAAGAAGCTTAGTGTAAACAGGGTGAAGAGTGGAACAAAATGAAATTCTCCAAATTCGAATGGAGACAGCTTTAATCTAGTTCCAGTAGTAGTTCCAACAGTAATCCGAAAGAACATCATTAATATGCAGACGTCATGTTGCGACGTATGGACTCGCCCAAATTCACCGGTAATTCTTTCGAATGGAAATAGTTTTATGATTTATTTGCATCTTTGATTCACAACGAACCATCTTTCACAGGCTCAAGGAAGCTTCACTACTTGAGATATAGCTTACACGGTGAAGATCTCAAAAACTGAAAAACTTTTCACGGAGGGCTGGAAGTTGGTTTGCAAGAGGTATAATGTGGAACGCGTCATTATTGTTGCCCATTTTCGACGATTATTTTCACTACCAAAGCTTTCATCTGAGTCAAGCACATGTATAAGAACATCGATAGACAACATCCAGAAAAACTATCGTTAAAGAGTCTGGGTAGATATGTCGAAAACTTTGATGGCTGACTTTTTCACTTGACTATCAGCAAGCTTAATCCGGAAACCCATCGAGAATGCGAGCTCCCGCAAGCAAAAGACAAATATTCACTTTCGACCAACTCTGAAAGCAAGATGTCGATTCATTGAACGCACAACCAGGTACATCTACTAAAAAAAAGATCAAATCCTTAAAAGCTTTCTCAGTGCCTAAGGAGCTGGATAAATGCTATTTTTGTGATGGCGAACATACAATTTTCGCTAGTGCGCAGATCCGAGCTCTAACAGTTCGGGAGAATCACTGTGCACTAATATAACTGCCTCTCAAATGCACATAACCTAGAAGGATATCGTAGTATATATATGAATTTCCAGAATCCAATAATGTTACCGACGAAGAACTTTTACATGAAGTACCTTTCTCTGAAGCTCATAATCGTCAAGAAAATGGTCATTATGTGATCAAATTACATTTCAAGGCCACTATTGAGATGCAGCAGTTAATTAAATTAAATGGTACGAGAAAAGTATTAGCAAATGATTAACAGGTTTATAGAGAGTACGCAGGATTCACGCAGGAATTCATTGATTGCCACATAGAGCAGTCATTAAAAAGTCCAGTACAATGACCAAGCTGAGTGGTGTCTTTACTAGGTGGAGTGAAATGTAACCTCTTTGACCGCCAGAATGCACTGCTACTGCATTGCAACTTCACTACCGATCAAGTCCGCTACGGCAGGACCTCCGATGCGGTTACAGAGGGCCATGTCAAAAAGATACATGAAATGGTGTTGGCTGACCGGAAAGTGAAGGTGCGCGAGCTAGCAGATACCACAAAGATTAGTACTGAGGGCACATGCCATATTTTTGGCAATATTCTGCATATAAAAAAGTTATCCTCCCGCTGGGTCCCGGCATACTCACTTCTGACCAAAAACATGAACACGAGAGCACTTTGAAACGGTCTCACATGAAGCGAAAAAAATTTTGTTTTTGCAAGACAATGCACCGGCGTACAAGAGCATCGCAACCATGGCTAAAACCAATGACTTACGGCTTCAATTGCTGTCGCATCAACCGTATTCGCCCGATTTGGCTCCCTCGGACTATTATCTCTTCCCAAACCTCAAAAGATAGCTCATCAATAAAATATTCAGCTCACGCGAGGAAATCATCGACGCCACGGAGGAGTATTTTGCAGACCTTCCGAAAAATTACTTTTCGGACGGGATCAAGAAGTTGCGTCAGCCAAAACAGCCTCTGGACTTTCTTTGAGTGATACGCGATTGGTTGGCCCGGAGTTTTAGCCTGATCTTTTTGAAACTCTGCTATAATTTCGATGTCATCGGTTTGCGCTAACTGCTTACCTCGCAAAAATGTAGCGCAAAAATTACAAATGCTAATGGAGTTCTTGTTCGTCTTTTTACTACAAAAACTAAGGTAGCTCCTATTAAACTGGTAATCGACCAGTGTACTCGTATTCGTAACGTCTACGGGTAGACCGGCTCATCTCCCAGCTGATTGTGCACATTTGTTGCTAATCGGTTTGCTCAAATGCAAGAGGTTATACCACTAGAGCGATAGTTACGCGTTCTATCTTCACAAAAAATAGGCCGGTTAAGCATCTCGCAAATTGCCACCACAGGAGCTAAAAGAATTCAACTCAACCAACGAAACTTGGCCGTCGGCACAACTTTTTATTACTTCTATAGAGCAGAATTCGAATGGAGATAATGTTATTCTTGTTACCTTTGCAAATTCGCATCAAATATGGGATCTTTGTTTATAAGTAGACAATAAGACGTGCCAGATCACTTACTTTTAAATTCATAAATAACATTCGCCGTCAAATAGCAAATCGTAAAGATGAATCGCCTACTCCAGGTTGATCTAGTCTTAAAGTTAAATGCATTTATGGACGAGAATGGACTTCTTATTTTAGGTGGGGGCTTTGAAATGTATGATAGAAAGCAGGCTAGTCCTGTACCAAGTGCTGCAATACTACTACGACGATCTGGTGCGATGTTTATAGAATATCACGCAGGGTCTACAACCAACAAGGCCCAGAGTGCAGTCTTGTCGAACCTCGCTCAAAAGTTGCGTTGATTTTGCAGGACCTGTTTGGCTTGGTTTATCAAAGGGATGTGGTTGCGAGTCCGTGAAGGCTTACATCTCCATATTTATTTACATGTCGGCTAGTGCCATACACCTAGAACTAGCAAATACAAGTACCTTCATACCTGTTCTGAAAAGATTCGTATTTCGAAGGAGGCTGTGTAGAGATTTGTACTGCTACAATGAGGCGAATTTTTTTGGAGCTTAGAAATTAAAGCAACGCAAGACGAGAGCTTGGCCAAATATTTACGAGATAACAATATGAATTGGCACTCTGACCCTCCTGCGGCACCACATATGTGCGGATATTGAGAAGCTGACGTTAAACATGTGAATTTTCATCTGCGACCGACTTTGCAGAAACATTTTTTGACATTTGAGGAGGATATTTTTGACTCATCTGATGAAATAAAATCGCTTTTTAAAACCAATGGCGCTATATTTCCTTACTGCGTCAGCATTTCTGGAAAAGATGGCATAGTAAATATTTTCAGCAACTCCAAAAGCAAGATAAGTGGACAAAGTTGTTTCCAAATATCACCGAAGGAGATCTTGTGATCCTTATCTTCTACCAAGCATGTGAAAAATAGAAAATGACAAGGCCCATTGTCAAGATATCACCGCTCTCATCATCATCAAAGACGATGTCGATATATAATGATTGAAATGTTCTTACCAGATTCAAGTTTTAAGAACCAAGCAAGAAGAAGTCATTTGGCAGCGTGATAAGATCTGTCGCTTTGATTTCTTTCCGCTTTTTATAGTTTTTTCCTGCTTTTTCTGACGCTTTTAGTCAATCAAATAAACCATCGCTGTACCAGCAAACATTTAAAGTTTTGCCTTTTTGTTCTTTTTTGATGTTCGCAATGGTATTCATGCTTGTTTGATAGATAATCCAGATTGTCTCGGGAGAAGCTTACTAAGTTATTTGGGATATGGGGAGATATAACATAAAAGTCAAACCATGTATGTGTAATTGTTGATCCAAGAATTAACTGATGTAATTCCTCAATAGATTTAATTCGCTAATGTGGAATGAACTAACCTCTTAAAGTTTTCTCAATTAATGACCCAATTTATAAATTTGCTATAACCTGAAGGCGTCGTCTTTACCTTCAGAGTATCCCACCAAACTAGCAAAACTACAAAAGCTATTGTCTACCTGGCTTGCTAGGTTAACACAAAGTGGGTGGGCTCACCATATTAGTTTTATTATTTCCTTTCAAATCGTTAATTTTTCTTAAACAATTTTTTCCTTCCTTGGATCTCTTCCAGGTGTACAAATGGTCACAGTGCAGCAAACTACAATAACCATGGAGAGAACTTCAGTGCAACGATTGCGAGCGCCAGTACATTTGGTATGCCATCACGGTCCCCAGGAACTATTCCGTCTATTGTCGATGGACATGACCTATTTTCTAACGAGCCCAACCAAAACGATCAGAGTGTTGCTGCTATTGATCGGAAATTGCAATTGTACGAGGGATGGACACCACAATTGTACACGTAAGTACTTCTCAAATATACAAAACTTATGAACAATAAGTGAAAAACAAAAACCTCTCTACCGTTACATGCGCCCTTTCATTCCGTCAATGCTAGTGCCATGAAAAAATTAACAAAAAAAATCCAACGCATGACTTTTCCATAATTTCTAGATTCGAGTGCATAACCATAACCAATTGAAAGTCCGAGGATACTGCGTAATTTCTGGAGATGACATCACTCCTCTTGGCTTGGAGTAGTTTCCTGAGCACACACAGAAAAGAAAGGTTTCATGATTGCCTCAGCTTTGGCGGGATGGCCACCAAATATGTACATCTAAAGCAGTTCGCCTTGTTTACAGATAGTGTGGCCAGCTTCGAGTCACTCTGTCATGAAATATTTTTATGGGACTCAAAAAACAAACCACGGGTACCACTACCACGAGCACGGCCTATGGAGTGCTATTGCTTGGTGCTGCAGTGGACTTTAACCAAATCGCTTGTGTTAATTGCATAAGTTATTGCCAATTCGAGGCGTTGGAAAGTTTATGACATTTTTATTGATTTGAGGCGAACAGCTTTGGGTTGGTGTTCTTATCTAGGGCGTGATGGGTTCATTGGCAAAATCAATATTTAAAGGGTTGTAGCCTGCACTAAGCACTTACGAGTAAGAGTAATGGACACGGACATGGACTATAGGATTCGAATGAAGATTGTCAGAAACGGTTTGGCGTAGGCTGGGCACTAAGTGAACAACTTGTCACGAATAAATGGAGCAGTTTAAACGTTATTTTATGGCAACGCGTTGTATGTTAAAATCGTAAAAGACAATTTGCGGATAAGAGAATGCATATTGACTGACGCATGCAGGGTTGAGGTGAAAGGCATGCATGTCAAAATGAAAGTCATCAGTTAAAATTACTGAAAGTTTAAAAACCAATATAAACATTTCAAAAAGCAAATTGTAATGGTTGTCTTAAGTGTTTGTTCATTACAAAGTCTTGCGACGCAGTAAGTTAAATATGTAGAACTTTTATCATGGAGATTCAAGTCAAGTCAAGTCATTAAAATTGTCATAAACTTGTCCGATGGAGTGTCTTTCCTGGTACATATATTCATACAAAGTGAATAATAGTCTTCTCCAACAGAAAGAGTTTTATTAGAGAGTCTTATTAGAGAATGTCGAGTGATGACACTTATTAAGGGCTAATACGCTGTCCATTTTGAGAGATCAAACACTTCGAGCATCCTAAATCTAGGTTTCTTGCGAATATATTTAGTTCCCAGACTTGTTGGACCACTTCCTCATCACATGTTAGTGATCCCACCTAATGTTCTCTTTTCGAATAGAAGGAGTGGTCTAGTACCATGTTAGGTGGGTTCATCGGCCTTACATCTTTCTGAGATGTCCCATACGCAATGGTCCTAGATAAAAATGAATACTGTACTGCTCCGCCATCCCTTTCAAAGATGAACGGCAATCTAGTTCTACCTTAGAGTTTAGAAATTGACTCTAAGAATTATAAGCACATTTAACGTCACGACGCCAGTAAGCAATATGCAGTATTTCCTGCTAAGGGACAGCAGGTAAGCCGCTAAATTCCTAAAAGCGTCGGGAAGCATTCGTTGGATTTCCCTACAACTTGGGCAGTCATGCCATCTACAGTTGTGCTCATATGAAACCCAACTCTCGGAGTCTTAATCGAGGATGCAGGGTGACCCAACGTCAGTTCGGATCCTGAAAAACTCTCCTCTGAACCTTGCATGACAGTTTCATCGGCGATTTCATTTCCCGTGATCCCATTGTGAAGTGGAACCCCGACAGGGCTCAATGAATTTAGCTTTCCGATTGCGTTCAGTGAGGTCTTGCATTCTCGGACTACCTTGGAAATATTTATCCAGAAAACATGTTGAAACCATCAATAAACGAAGCCGTTCTTAACTTGACAAAGTTTGTAAAAGATATCCGAAAACCAATTAATCTTAAAGACCGACGTGCGTTGACCACTGATCGTAAATGACATTGTAGAACACATTATGGGATACTTAGCTGCCTTGACCTAAAAGTTCATTCTATTATTGACGTACTATTATCTATTATTACTCCATTCACTAGTATTGCTGATTTGTTGCTTTTCTGTGCAAAACCTTGGCGCCAATAAACTTACAATTGATTTACGAACCGACAAAACTTGAATCTCATTTCCAAAATTTTGCGAATGTTGTCGCGAAGCTTATGATTTATGGTACTTTTTTACTCGCCCAAAGATAAATACGGTAAGGTGTCTCTTGGACTTGACTGAACCCACACCATCCACCAGATTGGCATTCAAATCGAAGGTCCGCGCGTCATTTTTATGAAATCAGAACGAACCACAATGGACAGGCGACATTTAAAGTTTAAAGCCGCCGACACACATTCAGTGTATGTTATGAAATATATTTAATGGTATTCGTACGTATATCTACAGCAAGCGTCATAATCAATTGCCTCTGACAGATCAGATGAAGCAATTAACAGACATTCATTGAATGCTGGCCTACTGCAGAAATTGCATCTGTTGTAAAATGTATCTCAACTTTAAGTGAACCAGAAGCCAGTCTTGTGAATGTGCTTAGGGTGCTACTGACTCACAGATCATCGCCCACAATTGAACTTCGTATAAAGCTGGCAATTATGTTTCAGGTTCTTAGACCATACAAATACCAACTTTGGAATCGACGCAAGCAACACGCAATCGATTGTGGTCTTAAGGACCGTGTTTGTAAGATCACAAGTCAGCGAAGACGATTCAAGAAGAAGAAGAAGACAACTCGCCATGATGTTGCGTGTATGATTGAGCTTCTGCGTGAAGACGCTCACTGACCAACCAGGAAGAGATCATGGGTCGTCGAAGAGTTGTGTAATGTTCTTTGGAACATCTGCTATTTATGCAGTCTGCCGGCAGTAATTGAATAGAGTCTGCAAAAAAGAATTGCGTGCAGTTACGTATGTAATTAATTCTGCTAGTGACTTTAATTCGCAGATAATGCTTTGAGATGGCTTGGTGGATGTAGGCTTAAACCAGACGACTGGATCTCCAATAGAGTAGAGTGTTCTTTCACAGCATGTCAAGAATTTGATTTTTTTTCTTGTGGCAAGAAGCTTCTGTAAATATTATGTTATGTAATCATAAGGAAAGAACGTGCCGCCGCTAGGCAGACTATTGTGTGGTTCCATTGGTTCAATTGGTTAACAGACCCATTTGACGAATGAAAGAAAATATTTATCTTTCTAATGGATACCATTCGATATTCCTTTCTTAATGCAGGTGCTTTGGTCCGAGTACTTCTGACTTAAAGTAATTGCAATCTTGCGGATTGGAATGGATACGCTTTGTGCGTCACGTTGTAAGTAATTGCATGAAAATTGTACTTGCTAATATAATGGATAATAAAAAATAAACGGTTAGACGAATCAATTCGTTAGATCAATTAAGTTAGATATCAGTCACTAAAAGAAGATATAGCACCTGTAGGTGTGCTTCTTCTGGTTTGTTAAAGCTGTTAGTGCGTTCTTCAAGCTTACGTGCATTGGTTCTCAGAGGAAAATATGATAAAAAAAAAAAAAAAAAATGAAAAATGAAAATAAAACATATATAAGGGAGATGTCAAATAAATTATAATAAGCTTAGAGACTTCAAGCCCCTCATTAGTCGTAGAAATTGCTCATGCTATCTAATTTATGAATATTTAAATGTCGTTGTCACTCCTTGTGACAACATTCTCATGGAATGTTCGCTAGCTAAGGCACCTGATTGCTATAAATTAGATCTCATCACCATTAAGGAAGTCGGATAGGATAGGCGGAACAAAAAATCTGATAACAAACACTACAGCATAGATTTAAATGGAAATTTGTTTTAGGTAGCAGATTTGGGCAAGAAGTATTTAGCTTTTGACACCTGACCAAATTCCTTGAAACAATGCGTATCAATTCTAAATTTGCCAAGATGATACAACAACACAAGGCAGTATCCTAAGTATAAGGCAAAAACTGTCTGTCACCTCAGCATAATCCAATATTACAATAGATAGCACGCGGCTTCTCTACCTCAATATCAATAAAGGAACATCAAACCTGGAACATGATCGATTAAATTGATTATTTTGTGATCATTGCAGGATACATTTTCAATAATATATATTTTCGAAAATGCCCAACGACCAATAAATACTCGAACCATTAAATAGTGCAGTAAAGATTGAGGTTTAAATATACCACAGACCCTACAGCAGCAGAGAAATACTGTGAGGAGACCTAATGTTGAACAGCTGCAATTGCTACAAACTGCCAAAAGCTTTGTCAATTCCGTATTCCCAAACATTTCAACAAATTCTATGCGACCTGCATCAAGTGCTGGAGACCAGTACTACAGTACAGTACTAGAGTACCCTACTGGGTACTTGCCCAATCACTAAACATGTATATACCTACCGTCGTTAAACGGAAAAGTTTCATATCGAATACTGTTTTAAAGCAAGTATCTCACCCGCGCATACTGCATGAATTTTCGTCGACCACTTTTGCCGGCATGTGTGCGTTCAAATCACAAATGATCGCAAAACGAACACGATATTCCGAATCTATTTTCGACGTAGCGACGTTCAAATTCTATAACAGCAGCGACGCGCACGCTCGCAAATCCTTTTTGCGGGGGCTTGAAAATGAAATCATCATAAAACATAAAAAAAAAGTTGACTTCATTGCGAAGACATATCCATATCAAAATCCTCCAGAAAAACTGCAACTAATATGCTAAGCTTCGCTTGACTAGCCTCACGAAACCACAGGTTTGATTATATTGGAAAATATCCTGCCTCATATGTTCCATGAGCAAAATCGATTGAGATCGATGGTCTCAATCTTATAAAAAGGTAATATCTGTAGGGTCCTATGGTATTCAGTGTTGAATGGAGTTTAGAAAGAGCTTTCCGGAGATTGTTCAGCGGCAGAAAAACTATATAACGCTGTAGGCCACAACGACCCATTCAACCTTGACAATGGAAGCCAATAGTCAATAGCCGAACAAAGTGAGGTAAGAATATCAGTTTTAACAAATCTGCAGAAACAGATATTTCTTATTAAAGAACATAAGCCAACGCATTTTAAAGATTTGGTCGAAAGAAAGGATACCTGATGAATAGAACCTCAACAGTCAATTCATAAAAAAGCAGTCCGTCTAAACAGCACCAACTATAAAGGCGTCATTCTGCCTATTATTAGATAAAAGACCCTGTCTAGCATATCTGAAACAGTGCAGAATGACGATTGAAAATTATCCCTGCTCCATAAAGATCAGAAGCAATCTCAACGAGTTCTTTGATGTTAAAAAAGGGTTTGCAATTACAAGGTGGGGCAAAAGTAATTCGATATGATTTTTCTAAATTGCGTCAAGTGCCATTGTGCTTTGACATTTATATTGAAGACAAATAGAGAATAAGTTGACAACAAGCAACAGAGCGATACCTACCTGAAGAACGCCGAATTATTGTTATTACTTATTTGGCCAATTTTCGTTCTATTGATTCTGTTGATTTCCTGCACCATTTGCGTGAACAATTTAGCGTCTCGTCGACTCTCTCTCGACTAGATATGTCGCAAGAAGTGGCCGGCCCCGTATGAGTCGTTCGACTAAGAATTTCACTTCTATCGCCGCGGACCGTCGAAAGAGCCCACAAACATAGACGAGACAACGACGCAAAAAATTTGGCGTTAGCAGACGTTCATTGCGTCGAATTTTGGTTAAAGGCCTGAAGATGTTCAGTTATAATGTGCAAACCTTTCACCAATTGCTGTCTGCTGACCATCAAGTGAGGTTAACTTACTTCCATGCTCTTTTTAACCTGGTGAAGGAAGAGAATGATTTCGTATCCAAAATCGTAATGAGTGACAAAGCCTATTTCCACTTAAGTGGCTATGTAACGAAACAAAATTTGCATTTCTGTGGCAGGGAGAATCCAAATGAAATGAACGAAGAGCCATTGCATCTCCTCAAAGTGACTGTTTGGAGCGGAATTTGCAGTGAAAATCGATTGGCCCTCATTTTTTTGAGGACGTCGACGGCACCACCGTAACCGTAACTGGTAATTGCTACAAACAGATGCCAAACGATTTTTTTTTTGCCGCAAATTAATGAATTGGGTCTTGAACATTATTGAGCAGGACGCTCATACAGCTCGGGCAAAGATGGAGATTTTGAGTCACCAATTTCCAGGCCGTGTGATCTCATGTTTTGATGATTTAAACTGGCCGGCAGGATCGCCAGATTTGAAATCTTTTTGAAATCTCGTATTTGCCACAAAAAACCAAAAACATTGCAAGTTTTGAAAGTTAACATTAAAGAAGAAATCACCAATTTGAAATCAGATGTTTTGCGAGCAACAATTCAAAATTCTGTAAAATATCAAACAAAACGTCATCAATGCTACACCTTCGTGAAAACAGAGCCCAATTCACGTTATGACATTACTTTTGCCCCACCTCGTACTTATATATTCTTATGACATTGATAGAAGGCAACGAACTATCACTTATGCACTTGAGAATATTGGAAAAGAAGCGGCTAAATGGGATTTATTGTGATGGCAAAACCAAGTATAGAGAGTCATAAAGAAGGGTGTTGCAACATCAATAAATCGATACACCAGTAAAACTTTTAGATAGTTCAGTGCTTAAGAGTTTTGTCTGCCTCCGCTTTTATAATAAATCTGATAACGACACATCATCCGATATCAAACGAAGAGTCCCCTTTGTCAATTGCTGTTGGTAATAAGGTTTTTACTAGAAATAGTCATGAGAAGACTCTTCAAAAGACCATTATCATCCCAGTCTTGCTCTGTGGTCAAAAAATATAGGCGTTAGCGAAAGTAGATTAGAACATAATTGGTTGTTTTGAACGAGATTCTTTTTCTGATTTTTGCTTTAATTTAAGTGTATGGACTTTGAAGGAGGTGATATTGTAACGAACTCCATATACTACTCGTTTACAGCGGCATTTGTAAATATGTAAGTAAAGTAAATGGTTCGAAAATTCTTCAATTCTTATTCGGAGGGACACTTTCTTAGAATGCAACTTCAGTGGGGTGCACAAGTGAAAACCGCCTAACTAACTTTCAGCGGTAAACTGCAGGAAGTTAGTCAAAGAGAACTTGTGAAGCTTATGAGTTCAGACCCAGGTTTCACCTTGGGTTGCGACAAGGCGATGCGTTATCGTGTGACTTCTACAATTAAGACAAGAACAGAGGGCGCGTGTACAGGAAGCTGTTCTTTCAGGAATTTCGTCAATTGATATTCGGTTTCAATTGACAAAACGCTTTCTATACAGCGACGCAGAGCTGGACAACTGATCATAATGGTCATATTCATTTCCAAAATATTACGAGTATGGTAAGATCACAGCACTATTATGAGACTCTTTATGCATTTTATGTGGCACCAAATTACCCGTTGAACCAAATGGTTGACCTGTTGAAGCCAACGTTTTAAAAAGTCATCAAAAACGGCCTGTTATTGCGTACTGTTAATCACTTACCTGTACCACATCTTCAAGTACAACTTGACATTCATTTTCTTCAGACGTCGGACTTCTTTATTGGTTCTACAGCTTAACAACTTTTCATTCATGTCTATTGATCAATTTAAAATATAAACACATTCATACATTCAAGGCTAATTATGCAACTTTTGTGATTTTTTATGTCTTCCTGTCAAAAAATTAAATGGCAAGTATTGCTTTGATGTTGGGGGTCTCTATTAATTTTGGTAAGTCATTACGGACTATTTCGCTAGCTTTTGAAGTACCAAATAGGCAACGAGCTTGAGTTGTTTTTGAGGAACTCGCACTTAAGCCTTGCATCGACAATAGACGTTTTAATTTAATTGACCCGTGCTCAAGTGTCCTTTTTCATTGTGCGATTTGCATTATTCATTTGTCGCAATTAGAATATGGTATACTTTTTGTTTGTATCAGTATCATTTTTGATGTGGACCGGACTGGGTAGTTGCGCATAGTTTACACAATTTGAATTTTAATGCAGTAGAAAACAAAAGTATCTGAATGTCATGGGGTTTCGGATTTTTTGTCAAGTGATTTGTTTTGATGCTGATTATTTTAGTGTTTATTGGGGATGTATCTTGATAAAGTATTAGAACCGGATAAAAGTGGCTTCGGGATAAAGTTTAGATATTTTGGACTGGAATGTCTATTGGCTTGTTTGCAAAATTTTAAATACCTGACTGTTTTGGTTTTAGAAGGAAACCGTTAAATGGCATGACATATGAAAGTTAAAAAAAAAAAACTCAGAAAAAAAGTAACACTTAGCATTTGTCTAATTTATACTTTCACTGCAAGTTTCAGGGACAGGTTTAACTTTTAAGCGCGTATACCTCGGCTGAAGTCTATAAATCTACGAAAGTGTAAGTCCACCGGTTTAATGAAACACTGACTGGGCTTGCTATTCTTGCATATTGCAATTTGAAAAGATACCACAGTTGCAAAGGTTTTAAAAGGTTTGTAAAGCTAGTTAGCAGCATACCAGATACAGTATTTTACTTCCGTTCAGCTTGCTCACTACCTTCCAGAAATGCGTTGCGATGATACAGTGTTCCAATCTTCTGGCCTTTGCTTCTACTGCTAATATATTATATATTTTTTTGTATTCATAGCGAATACAAAGTTCATAGTTATAGTTAGTTAGATTGGTAATAGGTGCTATAGAAAATCGTACACTCTTTGCTAGGAAAAATTGTCTTCCCAAAACGGATATTAAGAGCTCGTCATTACTGATGAATAATGGGTCATTCTGAAATCTAAACTCAAAAGCGATAGTCAAAGGTCGTCAACAAAGTATCCATCCGTACTTGAGGCGTTTGTTTTCGGCAAGAAAATTTACTACGATTGCGGCTTGCTGAGCCAAAGATTAACCGGGACTTGTCCTCGCAATTTGCCCTCTCCACAATCTCGCAATCTCCGAAGATACTCCCAAATAGCGCCACGAGGAGGAATGCAGTAGGGTTCACTAGCAGAGCTGCAAGGTGTTCGGCTGCTGAGGCTATTTCTTGGTTTTGAACAAACTAACACCTGCCGGTGAATGTTACAATACAAGCCATTTACCATTTACCATGAGTGTTATCTAATTCGTGCGTACAATAGTTATTTGTGCGTTCTTCGACTTTCTCACTTGAACGGCTCAGACTTTTGGGAGGTAAGACAAAGCATGATAACTTTTAAATGTTTTTCTCATATCCATTCGTTGGAACGCATGGAACAGTTTGAGATTAAACAATGTGGACGCTTAAGGTTGTTTTGGGACTTAAGTGTTGCATTATCCGGGGCTAAATTACCTAAATTTACATACATGATGTACGACAGTAAAGATTCCAAATTCAATGATAGACCTCTGAATCATACGAAATGTTTTTGGTAAAAAAATTTGTTCCCCTTGACGTCTTTATTATTTATCTTTATTCATTGTCTGATTATCTCCTTTTCTGCCAAGATGTCCATAGAATGTATATTCTCTTAACCACATCCATTTGCTTAATCCCAACAGTGAAACTGCTTACCAAATGCAACATTGCATCCCCCAACTGTCAAACAGGCGCCAAGTTCGGTTTTCTATTCAAACTTCCGACAAGAAAGTGCACTATGTCATTCCGGATTCCCCGAATCCAATTTTAATTTCAAAAATAAACTTTTCACAAAAAACTATTTTTGAAATTTCGCTCATTGAACTGTACAACAGATATAGAGAGTATCTACGAGTACAAATGTACGAATTCGAATAGTCTTTTTTTATGTGGACTGTTTGTACATGCTTAGGAATGCTTCTCACTTCTTAGGAAGGAATACCGCACAATTACATTTAACTCACTGAACGATAAATAGCACCCTTCAACGTTGCATCTACAAATGCCACAACTACGACCGAGTACTCGTGCTCTTGCGAAACAATGGAAATCGTACATTTGCCCACTAGTTGCAAACTATAAAAATAATGGACGGCTCCGTCACTAGTCTCTTCCATGGCGAGAGTTGCCTCTGCGATTTAACGCGCTGGTATTTTTCAACAAGACAAGCCGCAAGACCTCACCAATGAATAGACTTGTTTGTTTGAGAATTGTACTTATTAATAACCGTCCAAAGGAGTTCGGATTAAGAGAACGATTTTGAAAAGAAAAATCACGCATGAGTCTCCCGCTGCCGCCACCACTGCTTAAGATTGTCTATGTACGAGTACATCATGAGTAAAGTTGGGTGCACGCCAAGCAGTATTGAAATATTGATTTCTTAATTGCACGCGGCGTTCGTTGATCACTTGCTGCCTGAATTACGAGTACTAGCACACTAAACAGTATTTAACACTCAAATTAAAATAAATGGAGGACATGAAGAACTCTGGATCTAGACTGGAGTTCAAGTCATTTGTCTCTGATGAAATGCTTCGAATTGAAAATACATTTTTGGAATAAATTAGAGGATGACGAAAGGATTTCATGTAGACATGTGGGGGAGCCCATGTGGGTGGTTATTGCTATCATTCGACATATCACATTCGAAGTGGAAAGAATTAATCAATTCAAACCATCTCGTTATAGCCCGTTTCTTATCGGAAGGTGTCGAAATAACAATAAACAAGTGATGTGGCTTGAGGTACTAAGAATGTATATCCACCGATGATAGAGTTTCACCCTAGAAGATGACATTGTCTTACTTCCGGGGTAAAGCACATACTTTCTTAATTCTGATGCGACCGATGATCCCATTGCTTGGACCCGCACCAAATTAAAAAAGTCATGCTCTGAGTGCATTTGTCTGACAAAGATGATGCGAATTAACTTGTATCAGACTAACTTGTAGAATCTACAAGTCCGCTGAAAATCTGGAGGCACGACCTTTCAAAAGTCTGTGCAACTATCAGCGTACGCCGTTGATGTCGACATAATTATGGTAGCAGAACAAGCTGGCTGTCACTGGTGCGTTCGCTAGTATTGAAACGGTAGCGGCCGAAAACGATTTAGCGATAAATGAGGGTAAAACCAAGAATATGCTGTCAACAAGAAATGACACACGACATCGACGAATTGGACAGAACGTTACAGTCGATAGCTATAATTTTGAGGTAGAAAGGGACTATGATTACCTTTACTTTGATAATGAATTCTGCCAACAGTACCTCAGGAGAAATAAAACAAATAATCACTCTTGCCAATCGCTGAGTTTTTGGGTAGAGATAGGAAGAAGGTATTTCAGTAGTAAGGCCCTACCCCGAAAAACTAAGCAGGCTCTATACATCTAATATCTTGATTATTCCAGTCCTACTTAATGGCACTGAAGTATGTACTCTATCGAAAGACTGACTGACTTATTAACTTAGATGGCGTTACAATCTGGGCTAAATCAAGGACTCAGCTAATAATCCTCTCCAGCTAACGCGGTATTTTGCCAGCTGCTTCCAGTCACTTAAGATGAGGTTGCCCTATACTGCGGTATTCTTCTGGGTCGAAAATAAAATCAACAACTTTCGGGCCGGGGTTCTGGTGTCCATGCTCTCAGGGTATTCTAACCATCTTAGATTCTTAGACAGTGCGATGTAAAAATGTCTCCTCCATTCTTTATTGATGCAAATAGGACAGGAAACTACCAGAGAACTTTTGCGTCAGAAAGCAGAACTGTAATGGTTAGGGCCTGTATAAAGTTTTTTATTGTTACGCGAGAAGAGTTTACTACTTTGATCCTTCATAGCTCAAAGAAGGAGCGATCACGGAGGGCGATACTTCGTAGGATCTCCACGCTTGTGTCATTTGATCATTTGTTGGATTTGATAGCACAGCCGATGTAGATAAAGTTATTTACTACCTCAAAGTTGCAGCTGCGTTTTATGACGCTTTGTTTTAGCTGTCGGTGTTGTGTGACTCTCTTTACTGGCAAAATATACAGAGTGGGCCATAATGTATTACTCTATCGGAAAGAACGAGAAATAAAGAACGCGGAATAAAGTTCACAAAGTTTTTGATAAACAATTCGTGAACAAATGAAATTTGCAGTTCTGGAACACTGAAAATCCGCAAATACTGCACGCAGAGCCATTCTATACACTCAATGTCAGTGCATGGTATGCTGTTTACGCTTTTACGCTGGAGAAGTTTTTCTAGAACGGCGCTATCAAACGATCCAAACGGTCACTTTGGATGGTGAGCGCTACAGAGCCAAGATCAATAAATTTTTTATTCTCCAATTAGATAAATTGGGACTAGAGGACATGTGGTCTCAGCAGGATGGAACAACGGCGCATACTGCAAAGAGTCTAAGGTGTTATACAATACTTTGTGGCACACCCTGTACTTTGTTTTTCCTTTATTAACCGCTAATACCATCTTCGCAGCTTCTGATTCAATAGTGGTATTCTTCCCTTAATATCAATATAGTCGGCGTATGGAAGTACCTTTGTAGTTGACATACGAGTTTCGCCCTGTATGGGCCTCTTTCTGAAATGGAAGGGCTTGGGTTTGTCATACCCGACTTTGACGGAGCAGCCTGTATTCTCCGTCGTCAGCTTGTATAGTCGAATATTCAAATATATTTCGTCTCTATAGACTTCATTAAATCCGGCTTTGAATTTAATGGAGAGGTGACATATCGATACACTTGTGGTCACGAAAATACCACGAGGATGGAATGGTTTTTTTATCGGTAAATGTGGTCCTGTTGTCGTAAAATCTCTCGAACTAACACATGGGCTGAAAAGTCAGTGCCGTTTTATAGTAAAACACAAAATTTTTGCAAAATTCAACTTTATTTATCAATATATTTGCCTTCGACGGCGATACACTGGTTGAAATGATTTTTCAATCTTTCGATACCAGTTTTGTAGTACGATTTCGATTTAGCCTCAAAATAGGATTCTGTTTTGGCGATTACTTCTTCATCGGTCTTAAATCTCTTTCCGGCGAGCATTCTTTTGAGGTCTGCGAACAGGAAATAGTCTCCAAATCTGGAGAATACGGTGGGTAGGGAAGCAATTCGTAGCCGAATTCATTCAATTTTGCCATCGTTTTCATCGACTTGTGACACGGTGCATTGTCTTGATGAAACAGCACTTTCTTTTTCTTCAAATGCGGCCGTATTTCCGCGATTTCGTCCTTCAAATGCTCCAACAACACAATGTTATAGTCGCTGTTGATAGTCTGCCCCTTTTGGAGATAGTCGGTGAAAATTATTCCATGTGTATCCCAAAATACGGATGCTATAATCTTGCCAGCCGATAATTTGGTTTTTATGCGTATTCCAGCAAACCTATTGCTTGTCGATTTTAAATTTATTATCGTCGATCTGAGCCTAGTTGTCACAGGAATTCCGAATGCTAACATATGCAGTCTTTTATAGCCGATGTGGTTGAGTCGAATGTTTTATTTTCAATAATTTATTTTTACTAAAATTATCTGTTGAGTTGCGCTCGAGTTTCTGAGTAGATTGGTACTTTATGCCCTGGTGGATACATTTCAAGTTAATAAACTTAAGTGATTGTCTATTGACATACATCAGCCAATGTTTGCGGCTGGTAGACCGATGCAAGTAACCCCATAAGTAAATATGAACGATAACGTTTACCGTACGGATGAAAAACCTTAGAGATTCCTTTAGATCTAAGGCTTAAATATAGGGTTTCCCAATAGGGATTTGACAACTTTAAATTCAATTTGTGAACGCAGTCTTTCACTTATCATCAAACTGTCACTGTCAATTTATTCAGTAAACTCAACATTTTCATCACGGTAAAGTACACTAACGAGAAACGTCTGCAAATTATAAAAATTTTCTGCAACTTTAAGAGCGTTAACTCCAATTTTCGGTCGTAATTCTCGCCCTAGTAGACAGGCAATAACAAGTTTAGTGCAAAAATTTGAGTTTACATATTCGTTGTGTGATGTTGCCGTGTCAGTGAGACAACGAGTTGATCAAAGTGTCAAAAATATCGTTGCCGTTCAGACGTCCGTAGGAACCGATCCAAATCAGTCAATTCCATGGCGTTTTCAAGAATTTGGCATCGCTCAGACCACATTATGACATATTTTGCGTAAGGATCTTGGTTTACACCCATACAAAATCAAGCTGACTCAAGAATTGAACCCGATGGACCATTTGAAGCGACGTACGTTCTCCGATTGGGTTCTGGAGAAGATGCGCCAAGATGATGAATTTCATCGCAAAATCATCTTCAGTGACGAAGCTCATTTTTGGCTCAATTGGTTCGTCAATAAGCAAAATATGCGTTATTGATCGGGTGAAAACACACACACACGAGTTCCATTCATAAATGTTTTGATTGTACTTCAAGCCAATAATAAAGTTTTTGAAATATCTCAAATGGTTTGTCTTTTATTTAAAAAAAAAGTTGTCAATTTGTTATTAGAAATATAGGGTTTTCAAGCAGAACTTAAGCATTGTCAAGACTATAGACGGTACTGTTGATTATAATTGTAGAACTTCTAAAGGCATCCTTCTACCAGAAATACTTCATTTGTCTTCGTATATATATATGCAGGCTTACGCAGGATGTACTTTAGTTCGGTTTAGTATACCTTTATTCCTAGTTCACTAACCGAAAGATACATAACAGATATCTTAAAGGACTGATCGTGGGACTTTACTTTGATTAAAGCAGATTGCCCGCAAAATATTTTTCGTTTGTTTTAAAGATTGAGGCCTCTGAATTTCAGAAAATCATAATTCTTGCGATCTAAACAAAGGACGTTGATATTCCATTCATTGGACATACATTTATCCGGAGCAATTGTTGTCTAGAGCAGACTACTATTAACATCTGCATATCTTAAGTCTTTTATTCAATCTTTATCTTGCGGGAATGTTATTTTAAAAGATTCCTTAAACAAGGAATTCTACAAAAACATTTCTTGATTTTTTCAATCGAGCACTTTCTACTAGTAACTCATGTCAATCAATAAGCAAATGATTTTCCCGTCCTCTTTCTTTGATTAGAGTTAATGTGCAGCTCCTTTCAGTCTCGGTATGCGTTTTTCGACCATCTTCATTAAGCAAGGTTGGTGAAAATTTGGCTAACAATGACTTCACAGGTTCTCTGTAAAGCAATTTGGGATATCTGTATACGTATTCACATCTAGGCTCCAAATAGAAACCTGCCCAAGTTGATATTGAGTATTCGAAATCTTCAGACATCGAAAGTTCTAGAGCTGCTTTCTCTGCCAATGCAATTATGACATATTTAATTGGCAGACTGTTGAGCAGGAAACCACTTGGCCTCTTTTCAGACGTTTAAGTGTGGGAAATACGTACTAAATATTATATTGTAATACTTTTGCAGGTAAATCAATAAGCCTAAGACAGATACACTATATTATCTTCTAGCTATGGTACCAAAGATCTTTTCCTTCCTTACTTGGCATTCAAACATCCTCAGATCTTTACATAACTCGCATAGTTGAAAGGGAAATGTGGTTGTGTTACTTCCGACTTTCATATATCAACTGAAATTTGACATCGAAATCATACACAAAGAAATGTGTTTAGCAGGAATGCTAGAACCAGACACGATTCTGTATAGCTAGCCTCTATAGACGCTATACCATAAGAAGCCTTTAAATCGATTAACTTGTGGTGGGTGCCGATTTGATATTTTAGCCCCGTAAAGTGAATATTTGGTCGATGGTCGATTTGCCACACTAATAAGAATCTATAACAGATAGATGTAGATTGTAGATGTTTAAGACTATAGACGCTCACATAATACTGCAGTATTGATCTTGTATGCAAAAATTACGATATCAGGCTTATAGCCCTGAAGTTGACATAGCTTACAGGATCTTCTTTCTTCAGGATCGGACAAACTTTGCACAAGTATCCATTTATCGGGCATACATTCCATTGGCCAAATTTTATGGGTGAACTTGTGTATGCTCTTCACAAGATTATTAACTCCAGCTCTGAATAGCTTCTAAGGGTTCTACGGATTTTTTAGATCTGAGTTTAAATATTGCTATCACTTGTTTGTCTTGGTCGGATGGTTCTTCCAAATTCTTAGTATCGAATGTATATCTACTTGCGTTCGAACATTGAACTCTGCTACTAGATATCAACATCTTAAATCTCGCCCTCGTATGCAGTGTTACATGGTACATGTTCTGCTAGTCTGAGTGCCCACCGTCATTTATTGTTGAAACATACATTTTTCAATTGCGGCGGACGTCTTATGAAACTAAGCACATTGAGCCGGCATTTCTGGTGATATCCAAGTATTACTTCGATCTTTTGATTCTGATTTTAGGGGAACTTAAGAGAGGTTAAGGGAGACAGAGTCGACAAAATTTCGAGAAGTGTCATGCGATTTTCTTTTTCCGATGTGACAACGGATTCGGGCTATCTGACTTTGCGGCAGAGCGAAACATTGTTTTAGCTAGTACGCGGCTCCCGCATCCTGATATTCATAAAGGGAATAAGAGATCTCCTGATAAATCAACCATCAACTAGATTGACCACATTGCGATCATTGCAAGGCACTCCTCCAATATTTTGGATATCCGAACATTCCGGTTGCGGGTATCCCGAACATTGCAAAGACAAGTTAATACTGTGAGGAAGTTCGAAGGCGGTCGGCTACAATCGCAACAGATCGCCAAATCATTTTCCGATCGATTCTCCCAAATACTCATACTACGGTAGATCTTGAAAAAAAACCCATTAGTTTCAGAGCGGCACATGAGGCATAATCTTTGAAAAGTCTGTCCAATTACTCGCAAAGGCCGATGCTATTGACATAATCGGAAGAAAGCAGCGTGATACTAGTGGCACTTTCACGAGTATTGAAGCGGGAACGGCGAAGAGGGATTTAACGGCCAACGAGAGTAAGACCAAGTATATGCTGTCAACCAGAAAGGGCATTAAACACCAACGTCTTGGACAGGTTGCCATTCTTGACAGATATAACTTTGAGGTTGATAAGAACTTTGTCTACCTAGGCTCCGCTATCAATTCGGACAATGACACCAGCGTTGAGATCAAACGAATAAGAACTCTAGCCAAAGGAGTGAAGCTTTAACGACTGAGGTAGCTCGGTCATGTAGAGCGGATAGACACAAAAGTTTTTGGATCCACCCCGGAGGGACAACACAGAGAAATACTGTCACTCAGGTAGCTCACGCAAATGGAACGGGACCTCAAACAACTAAGCGTGGGAACCTGGAGGCAGCTAGCTAAAGATCAAGCTAACTGGAGACGCTTGTTGGTTTAGAACCAGGTCCACTCCGGACTGCAGCGTCGACTCAAATGAGTAAGCTGCTATTATTGTCTTCCTTTTTAGCTGGGACAGGAGCGCATATTAAACTGATGCTGGTGGATCTAAACCTGATATAGACACTGGGTTATCATTTACTTCTGCCTACAACAACATATCCGTATCCAAATATGTGCTGCGAGCGATTGTAATCACGAAGCAGATTTTGAAGTTTTTGATAGTTTTCTTGTCTGATAAGACCCATTACTTGGATGGCAGTTTATAAGCATCCAGTATCTCCACTGCCTGCTAAAGAGGACCTAGTCTGTTCAGAGTCTTCACATTTCGAACTCCTTTATGAACATGCTTGTTCTGCCACTGTCCAGTAAGCATCTTATAGAAATAATATTGCGATTTTGTCCAACATCCTCACAGCTTAGCATTACAAATTTTTTGAAGGAAAACTACGAGTATTCTTGGGATTTTGATTTTTCTATTAAACTAGTTGATTACTGTATTACGATTATAGAATGGTGTGCTCAAAAGCTTTACTTTCTATTGTAATATTCGAATTGCATCCACAGTCGTTTAGCCAGTTGAAATTTCCAGTCATACTACCGGATACCCGTGTTGAATTTGTACACAGCTCTCCAGCACGGTTGACTTCCACGTTACTTCATTTAGGCTTAACATATTGTACATTAAACAATATTAACGAAACCCTAAAAGATGGATGTCCTCTTGGTAAAGAAACAAAAGTCTAATTGCGGAACCAATTAGCGAGACCGTGTTAAGTCAACTAAATAAATTAACGAATATTTAAACACTGTAAGTGTCGATTTGTGTCTGCAAATATTGAATCGTTTCAATCACGTCGTAGATACTAATATTAATATGTACTTACACCATCCGCATCCGCACATCACAAATTTGTCTACTCGTACATATATCTGTTCTTCTTAGCTGAACGTGGGAAACGTCAAAGCGGTTTTATTATCCAATATTAATCACTTTTTTCATATAATTAAAGAAAACAATCACATGTAATTAATGGATTTAAAATTCATAATTTCCCTATCTCAACGCTGGTAGCATGCGTCCGCAGATACGCTTACTCTGACAGATATACCCGGCCGGCATTTTCCAACAAAAATATATACACTCAATTTCACCCGCTTAGCCTAAGACAATCGTTTAATTGTTTGCCCCATCAGAAGCTATTTATAAAAGTTTCATCAAATAATTTTCGAAAAACTGAAAAAAAAGAAAAAATCCAAAATTCAAAAATATGATGTAAGTGCGCTAAACGGTTTCCTCGTTTTACGAAAAAAAAAAATCGGGGTGCCATCGTGTGAGGTATGTATATAGAAGCTAGATTCGTACGATCACCCAGCAATCCAGACAAATCGGTGCAGATAATTTAGAGGGAAAATCATGAATATGTCCATCATAGATATTTCCCATTTATTTACACAGACGTTTTGAGTGAAACTACACCACGCGAGTACGGTTGGGGTTTTGGGGTTACGTTAAAGATGTGGCAGGTTGAGAGGTTGCATCTGGCTACATGTTATTTATTAAGGATGTAACTAATTATGAAAATTTTGTTTTGTTTTTATCTTACAGATTGCTTATTGAACCTAATTTGAGTACGTCCACAAACAATGGCACAGTATCTATTGTGATAGCACGCGACAACAAAGTTGAAGGTTTGCAGCCGATCGTACTAGACGTCAATAATATCACAATTCTTGATGTACGAGTGGTGAGAGATTCAGCGGATGGCATTGATTTGGAATTCGAAAGTGACTATGGTGATAATAATACGACATTCGTCATTAAAGTGCAGAATGATGTGGCAGAAGCGAAAGATCTCATTTTAGTAGTATTTTTGGATTTTGTGAGTCAAATTACAAGCACTTTACAAGGAATTTACAAGACAAGCTACATCAACGCAGATACATTGGAAACAGAGTAAGTTGATGGAGAGAATTACCTTTAGACTTAAGTTAATTAGGAGTATGTATACGAGTATCAATCACCAGCTACAGCTTTTCGGTCCCAAGGAGAATCTTCACTTAACCTTAGGATGCATTGTCGATGAAGTCTTTAGTAAGAGTGAGTTATGTTGTATTATATGCTGATGAATATTTTATTCTGAGATAAAGACATCCATAATTATTCTTCGTCTGTTGCCATCTTAGATGTATGGATCACCTGTAGCTCTCAAATCTTTGAAATCGTTAGCTTCTTAAGAACTGAATAGTAGGTACCCTTAGAGCATAAGATTTTCCAGGTAATCTTTTTTTTTTTTTTTTTTAGAATAAACCAACGCTCAACAAGTTTGAGCAGTCTGCCTTTTTGAGAGTCGTGTCTGTGTTCTGTTTAACTGCTTCAATCAAAAACAGTGTACCTTTCAATATGTACGTATCAGGCCGATGATTACTGCTTCCCCTTTTTTTGATGTCACTCCAGATATACTTTTCGCTTCGAGAAACCTCCACGTGTCTCAACCGCTAAGAAGCTTTATTTAATCTAGGACATTCTATGCTGACATCTGCCCTGTGTACTATCTGTTCAAGTATTGGCTTGAAGAAGTCACGAGGTCTTTAGGTGGTGCTACAGTTCGGAGTAAATCTAGGCCCCAACCAACAAGCCTCTCCAGTAAGCCCAGTCTTTAACTAACTGCCTTCAGTTCCGCAATTCAAGTCGGTTGAGGTCTCTTTCTACCCGTACGCACCCCAGAAACTGAGGTCTTCCTCTTCTGCGTTCTCCCTCCAGGTAAGATTCGAAGACTCTGTGAGCCGGTGTATTAATGTTCATTCGCCCTATATGTCCTAGCCTACTTAACTGACCGATGCGCAGTTTTTAAACTAGGTCGATGTCTGTATATAGCTCGTAAAGTTTGTTGTTGAATTTTCACTTCCAAAGCCCTCAATGCAAACGGAACCGAATATTTTTCGAAGGATTTTTCACATGAAACGCTTTAGACAGAGTCCACGCTGCAACGTCATAAAGTAGGACTGGTACGACCAAGGTCGTGTGTTGTTGATTTCCACAATTATGACATGGATTTCCACAAATGGCCTTACTACTCAATTGCTTTCTGTTTTTTTTTTTTTTATTTCTTCCGATGTCGTTGTTGTGTGTCCCTTCTTGTTGACAGCATATACTTGTTTTTGCCGTCATTTACCGCTAAACCAATTTTGCAATCTTCTTTTTCAATACTAGTGAACACACCGGTGACAACTCACTGAAGTTTTATAGTAATGCCGATACAATTGGCGTACGCTAATAGTTGCACAAACTCTTCAAAGATTATGCATCCAGTATAATATTTACTTGTAAGTTCCACACAATTCCTTTGTCTAAAACTTTTTTAAATATCAGAGGACTCGGTTAAGTGTTTACCGGCCTTGACGGAGCAGCGAGCGTTCGCAATTGTGATTTTGCACAGACGGACGAGTTTGGCAGGGATACCAAAACTAGACATGGCTCTATATAGCTCGTCTGTATAAGTTTTGTCATCAATCAAAAGATAGTGGGTGTCCATTTTAACTTCTTGAGATTTTTCCAGGATCTGCGGAGGGTGAAGGTTGGGTCGATGGTGGAATTAACCGTTCTGAAACCGCACTGAAAGAGGCCAATCAGGTTGTTGACGAAAGATTTTAGACGTTCAAACAATATGGCAGATAAGATTTTGTATGCGATGTTGAGGAGACTTACACTTATCCCAGTTGAGGGAGTCTTCTTTTTCCATTTCCAGTTTCCATTCTTCAGGCATACACATACATGAGGTGGTGTATGCTCTCCGCAAAGTCATGTCTATTAGCTTTGAATATCTCAGCTGATTTTTTGGATTTCAGCTTAAATATTGGTATCCTTACTTCATTTTGGTCAGGCAGACTCAACTTTTGGCAATCATCGTCTATGATAAATGGTCTGATAGTGGGATGTTAGACTTCTTCATCATTATGCATCATTTCTATGTCTGTAGAAAAAAATTGTTTCTCTACTACGAGGTTTCCTTCTTCATCTTTACAGGTTTCCGTACTGATCTTCTTGCTTTGACACGTGCTCTTTCCCTTTCCGTACGTTATTCCTGGAATACAACTTCTTAATATCTTCGCTTCCGCGCTTCTGGAGCTCTTTTCTTTCTTCTGGGGAAGCTGGCGTTTTTTTCGTCTCTTCTGCTCGTAAACTTACGAGTGGAAATCACGACGTTTTCCAGCAATAGAATCTCCGATTCGGCCTCCTCTCTGTAAAGCTAAAGACGGTGAATGCTATTGTATGCTTAAGGTCAACGAATATGTGATGCATTCCGAGTTTAAATTCGTCGGTATTTGCTAGGACTTGCCTCAGTTTAAAAATTTTGTCTATAATCGGTCTGCCGGAAGCCACACTGGCACTTCCCGATTAGTTTTTTGCGGAAATGGTGCATAAATACTTGTACATCTTTAACTCTATCATCGGGGACTAAATTTCTTTCGAATAGCATATGTTCCGACCTTGCAGTGATCTTGCAGCAGTATGAGCTTCCTACAGACCTGCCGAATGTTTGATATGTCCTGCGTCGCTTCGTATGATTTTTTTTCTTTGTTAAGTTTTTTTTTTTAGCTCCAGCGCCCTATGATGTGCATCTTCTATCGCCTATTTATAGTATTTTCAGCTGCCAATAACATCTTTTCGTGAATCGGTGGTAATCTGAGGTTACTTGTGCTGCCTACCATATTTGATGACGTTGTGATAATGTATCCACTGAATATTGACGCCAGTTTAGTGTAAGTGCACAGCACAGAGTCCCTCACTGAGTTGCTTTTTATAGCCCTTGCGTCTTTTTTAAATCACTTTTTTTGGGCATTTGAGCTCTGAAATTGTAATGCGAAGTTTGATGCCCTGAAAGTGTGCATTACCAAAATCCTAAATACGTTGCTCATATATCTAAGCATGTGCTGACCTTATGGCTTCGAGATACCAGCTTTTTAACCAAATTTCATGCTGTATGGCACTTAGTGTGCTCGGAAGCTGTAATGCTGGTTATGGTTATCAGCATCTTAATCTAAGAGAAATTCTTATCCCAATTCAATTTTCGCTATCGTGAGTACCATCTGGAGTTCTTGTTCGAACACCACGGTATTTGATTCTTCCTAGAAAGCGAAAGGGAAGGATATGTTAACCCATAAATTTAAATCAGCTAAAAAAAAAAAAAAAATACAAACTATCGTCGCGAAACCATAATTTGTTTCTTTTGTTTCAATCTGTTTAGATTCTCAAATTTCGTAGTCAGATTCAATGTATTACATGAAAACGACTTGTAATTTGAAATAATTTTTTTTTGGTTTTAATTTTCAGATGGATGATAAGCACACAATTTTCACCAATTGACGCCCGTCGTGCGTTTCCTTGTTTTGATAGGCCCGACAAGAAAGCCAACTTTTCCATCAGTATTGTCCATGAAAAGGCTAAAACCATGGCCTTGTCAAACATGCCTGCATACCGCAGCACGTAAGTACCACTTGTCACCACAACGTTCTTTCATAGTCATTTGATATTTCGTCTTTTGTAATAGAAAATACCGTGCCGGATATGTTAGAAAAGACTTTGAAACCACTCCAAAGATGCCAACCTACTTGGTTGCCTTTATCGTCTCTAATCTTGTTAAGGCGAACTTCTCAATTTCCGATAAGAACACCAGACCTCGCATTGAATTCTATGTCCGATCGGAAGCTGTCGACATGACTACCTATGCCTACGATGTCACCCGTAAAGTGTTGCCATACTTTGAGTCCTACTTTGGTATCAAAAATGAACTACCCAAAATTGACATGGTTTCAGTGCCGGACTTTGGATTCGGTGCAATGGAAAATTGGGGCCTCATTACATTTAGGTAAGTAAAACAAGCACATGTCGTCCCGCATGTTTTGATATTTACCCCTAAAAAACATAAAATACTTCTTTGTTCGTTACACTTGAAAGTGTACTTACATCCGGGCAACAAAGCCCATAACTGTCAATTAAAAATGTCAATTAACATGTCAAAATGCAGATCGTTTTTTTCAATTGTGGTGGGAAGATATTAATTTTAATTTTTTTCGGTTTGTCTTTGTTTTTTTTTTTTTTTCTTCAGAGATTCATCCCTTTTGGTTCCAGTTGATCGAGAAAAGACTTCCTCCGCCGAGCATACAGAATATGTGGCGTTTATTGTGTCACATGAATTGGCACATCAATGGTTTGGTAACTTAGTCACACCTAAATGGTGGGATGACTTATGGCTCAAGGAGGGCTTCGCTTCATATATGAGTTATCTGGCTACAAATTTCATTCATCCCGATTGGGCAATCATGGACAGTTTCACGGTCAAAGAATTCCAAATGTCAATGGATAAAGACTCCGATAACAGCTCACATCCGATAACGTTCGATGTGGCTTCCATAAACGATATTCGACGAATTTTCGATCCCATCTCTTATTCGAAGGGCACCATTTTATTACGAATGTTAAACTCAATTGTGGGAAAGGAAGCCTTCCGAGATGCCACCAGGGAGCTACTGAAAGCTCATGAGTATAGAAACGCTGATCGCAATGATTTATGGGGTTTTATGACATTCCATGGTCATGCCAAACGTACTCTGCCCGTTGAAATGCACATCAAAGACATCATGAATTCATGGATTACACAGGCCGGATATCCAGTAGTAACAGTTGAACGGAGAGACACCGGTTTGGTCATTACTCAGCAGCGGTATATGTTACCACAGCAAAACAGTACAGATAGTACCCGCTGGTACATTCCGATCACTTTTGAAACAGACGAAAGTAAGAAAGGCGATGACATTCCCGCTCATTGGATGTCGATAAAAGACAAACAGATTGTGATCGAGGATGTTTTCAGTAGTGACAATAATTCCGACAATGTGATTTACGTCAATCTGAATCGACAGGGTTATTACCGAGTAAATTATGATCATGATTCGTGGATTGTTTTGAAAAAAAAATTCAGTTCTTTGCCGAGGATTACGAGGGCACAGCTGTTGGATGATTCATTCCATTTGGCACAAGCGGAATATCTGACATATGACATCCCGTTGACGTTTCTTCTGGAAATGTATTCTGCGATAGAGGACGAATTGCTGTGGGCGTCATCAGAACATGGTCTGAATTATTTGATTTACATGCTCCATAGGGAACCGGCGTATGAGACTTTTAGGGTGAGTTAGTTGCTTGAATTTTACTTCATTCTTACTCTATTTCTGTTTTTTTTTAGGCTTTTATGAGATTTATTGTGCGTCCGGCTTTCGATCACTATGGCTTGGTTGAACCTGATGGTGAGTCACATGTACAGTTGACGCATAGGGGAATAGTTGCAAGAATGGCATGCAAATTTAACTATGACAGATGTACGAATGCAGCTCAGTTGAAATACAGAGAATGGATGGCCAATAAGACCAATTTGTAAGTATACCATATTTTAATAAATGACATTTTGTAAAAGAGAACAAATGTGTGCTTACCTGAGGTTCACAAATAAAAATGGAGTCATATTCGTTTGATAACATGTGACGAATCCATTGCCAAATTTGCTTTCGTGGAGACACGTTGTCATGTCCTTAACAACTTTTTGAAAGAGGCAGGCGTTTATAGTTCGATATCAGTAACATGTTACGCTGTAACTCACGTATGCATATAAAAATAGGGGAGACTATTGCTTACATATTACTTACTTACTTACTTAGGAGGAGTGCTACAGTTAACTTGGGTCTTAACCAGCAGACCTCTCTATCGGTTGAGGTCCGCTTCCACTTGCGTTTATTGGCTCTGTGCAGTCCTTAATTTGTGCGGGGTTAGAATCTACTCTATGGACCGGAACTGTGGCATTCATTCCATTTATGACCCAACGATCTTAGAAGTTGGATTTGTAGAAGCCTGATTAAACTGATGTCGCTTAAAGAACGATCATGCTTCTTTTGTTGGCTAGTGAGTTTTGCATGATTCTTTATAAAGCGATGTTAAAAAAAATTTACTTGACTATTCGACGCCTGTCTTCACACTGAATTTGGTTAATTAATTATCGACCTTAGTGGAGCATAATCATTATGCAAAACCTGATGAGCTTAGCAGAGAATTCAGACCTAAACATGGCGTTGTATAGCTCTCACCTCACCTCACCAATAGATGGTGAGTGTCGATCTGAAATTCTCGGGTCTTTTTTAAGATCTGCCGTATTGCAAATATTTAATCGGTGGTCGATTTTCCTGGCCCGAAACCGCAGTAATATGGACCAACGATATTGTTCATGAATGGTTTCAGATGCTCACATAATATGACATATAGTAAATCTTATAGGCGATGGGTCTGCTCTGACCATATCTTACAGATGGGCTGAGGCATGTTCCCAACTTGATCATATATAGCTGCTTTAAATAGCTCTTTGAATGATATTTCATCTGCGCTGCAGTTTTATTAGACGTTAGCTTTGATATTGCTACCTTAACTTAGTCTAGATCAGGGGAATGAAATTTTTTATCTTCAATCGGAGTTAATGGTTCATTCTGCCGTATTTTGACTATCATCGGCGTTATAAAGTTTGCAGAAGAAAGTCTTTCCACATTCTTAACACCGACTGCGACTCTACTTCCAATGCCCATGTTAATTTTTTATTCGTTTTGTTCTCTGGAAAGATGAACGTCATTCCTGCAGTAACATCTCTCCATTGCCTCGTTCGTGCACTTCTTATATTTTTTTGGCAAAGATTCCAGCTACAGTTGCAGCTTTTTGACTTCGAACATTGATGGTCTTATTTGACTCCGTCGTACTTGTGATATCCGCATTTGTACCATCGCTGCAACAAGGTAACGATCATAGTCGATGTTGGCTTCTCGGAAATTTCCCTCAGTATGCTGAGGGAATATCTATCGTCGATCGCAATGTGACCAATCTAGTAGACAGTTGATTGATCAGGGGATAGCCAAATCTTTTTATGGATATTGAGACGTGTTACTCTCGAATAGCAAACCCATATCCAAATAAACGTGGTCTTCCTTCTTTTTAGCAGTCGTCGTAGTATTATACATTGACGTTGTAGTTTTTCACTATCTTTTTGGTAGATGGGTAATCTAGACGCATTTTTTTGTTAGGGGTCCTAATATTCCATATGCAAAATCGACGTTCGTTATCCCAAAACTGTTTAATAGTGTCGTCAACATTATATTCGTCCACATCCGAGGCTGTTGGTTGTTACGAAACTTTTTTTCCACACGCAACCTCGCATCTGTAGTGTCAGTTATTTAATATTATTTCTCAACAAGGGGTTTTAAATTAAATATTAGGGAAAAAAGTCAAATATAGACGAAACAATGATTAAGCAATTTACAAATGAAACTATAAAGTTATCCAACGAATGAGCAGAACTTTTCTCTTCATAGACATCGCAAATTATTCATCAAACTCAGTATTTGCTAATCTTACAAATATCCGTGAGATGCGTGTAATAATTAATTCTCTCGGAGAAGATAAATCACCAGGGATTGATGGAATTAGAGCCGTTGATATCAGAATTCACGCTGACATTATTATTATTATTATCCTCAGTCTGAAACAGTAATCAATTCCACTAACGCTGAAGACAAGAGTGGTATTAAAAATCACCTGAGCAACCATAGACCGATATCTATACTTCCAGTATAAGAAAACTGTTTCGAAGGTATAATTTCGCAAAGTTTTATTGACAAACACTCCCTTATACACAAAAGTCAATACGGATTTCAAAAAACCAAAAACACAGGAAACCTGCTAGATGAATTCGCGAATTGTGTCAATGAAAATCTAAATGAAAGCCATCATGTTCTAGTCATGTACATGGACTTTCGACACTCTTAACCATGGGAATCTATTAGAAACGTTAAAATGGATTAGTATACATGGAATAATCGCTGACTAGTTTAAGGATTATTTACACAACACGTTGTTTTGCATAAAGTTTAAGGACGTGATGAATATTAAAAAGAAGTTGCAGTTTGGAGTTCCACAGGGATGAAAACTAGGGCCGATTCTCTCTTTATCCTATACAAGAATGAGCTACTGCAAACAACACCATTGAATCAGTTGAAAGCTACAAATATCTTGGAGTTGTAATTGACAGTCATTTTATATGGAACGAGCACATTGACAAACTGCGCAATGATCCGAAGAAGGCTTTTTACGCAGTCGGCTATTTGCGATACTATGCCACGGCTCCTGTTTTAAAACAAGAATACTATTCATTAGTTAAGTCGAAGTTACGATATGGTATACTTGCTTGAGGCAACGCTGCAACAACCCACATTAATAAGTTACAAAGGCTGCAAAATTCAGCGCTGAAACAAATAAACCTGAGTTACTCACGGAACGATGAAGGAACATTCAAAGTTCTTCATGTCAAGAAAATCTTCAAGATAACACTAATACTGGAGTATTTCAACGATAACTGTTTCATTCGGCCAATTGATCACGCAATCAATACCAGAAAACGTGCGCAAAAAATGCTTCAATTGCCCAGAAATTGCAAAACATATGGTAGACGACAACTTCAATACAGCGTTCCTTTAACAATCAACTTCGAAAAAAATAGAAAATTTCAAAACTAAAAAAAAAAAAAAAAAGTTCTTATTACTCTACATAATTTTTTTTTATTTTTTTCTTCATGAAATCATTTTAAATTTTTTTGGAATATTCAAATCTATCACTATAAGCTCACTTCAGCTATTAAACTTTTAAAACATAATTTTCTGCAGACAAGCAAATTATAGAAATTGTTAAGTACCTTTTAAATCTTTTAAATTAAAAATAAAATAAAATAAAAAACAAAAAAAATATTTGGTAAACTGGCACTTACGAACCGATGGAACTTCTGCGAAGCTTAATGATAGCCATTGCCATTCTAAGTACGATGTGGAGCAGATTATAAATGCTTCCGGCTTAGTTTGGGATATTTTGTTTATTGTGGACAGGCTCTAATTTCCCTTTGCCAAACACACCTCCTCCGATGAAATTTGCTTTGCTTATGGGGCGTCTACAGTTATGATCAGAAACATTTAAGTGACTGTGCTACAATGTGCATATCTATCTTATCTACGAGTATATATCGCAACTTATAGCTCGTTTTTCACTGTAGTAAGTCTTCCAGCATCTCTAAATTTAAAGATTCCGCTTCTTATATTATCTTCCTTTGCAAAAGCCGTTGCTCGCTCATTCTTTAGAGGTAGTTTTTTTTTAGAGGTAGTTTAATACTAAAGTATTAGTTGTTTGGTGGCATGTATGCCCAGCTTATAAATATGAGTGGCCTGTTGGCAGTTTTGTTTATAGTGTCAACGACTATGGCAGTTCTAGCAGCCTCAAACATTAATTTTTTTTCTAGCTAAAAGCAACCTTGAAGCCTGATGTAAACTACATAGATACTGTTCCGCGTTTATTATGATAGTTCTGAACCTCCTACAGATTTCAAAAGTAATGATGGGAAATCTAGCTTCAGCCGCAACACAATTGAAAGATGCAATCTAAGGACGGTATCGGAAACGGCTGTGACCGTTTTGAGAAATGTCGCACAAGCTACTTTCTCACTTTGGATGCCTTCATTCTTTTCTTTGGCGATGAAGACTGGGGCTTGCAACATTCGCCCTTCGAAAACATTTTTCTTTCCATACGAATACTTTTCCTCACCACTATTTGGATACTGATTTTGACCTGAATGTTCTTGGAAAAGGAGTGGGGATATGCCCGGCTAGCTCAGTCGGTACAGCATGAGACTCTTTCCTGACTAATTGGGTTGAGGACAAAAAATTTTGTTCCAGATAATCAATTCGGTTTCAAGGCGGGGCATGATGTCATTCATGCCGCGTCTAAACTGGTTTCTGATATCCAATGGAACAAAGGCAAGAACCAGTGCACTGGTGCCTGCCTGATTGACTTAGAAAAAGCCTTCGATACTGTATGGTTAGAGGGACTCTTCTTTAAGCTGAACAGGCTGGGTATTAGTAAACCACTTCTGTATATTCTTTACAACATGTTAACAGATAGACAGTTCATCGTGAAAAATGGCGATGTGACTTCTGCTAGAACATTTTATATTAAAAACGGTCTGCAACAGGGTAAGTAAATTCGCCGATCCCATTCAACATTTACACAAGTGATCTGATAAGTTCACTTAACGATGCCATAGCGTACGCATACGACTTAATCGCGTACAGTTCAGGTCCAAAGATTGAGGTCATTAATATACTTTTGCAACGTGACATTTGACAAAACTAAGCGATATTGCGAAGACTGGAAGTTAAAAATCAACTTTCAGAAGTCAGAACCCATTCTGTTTAGGACGCCTTTATCTGGGGCCTCTAGGGATACCAGAAAGAATTGGCGAAAGTTTTCGATCGTGGGGCAGCACGGACAGCCACTTGCTTGTCGAAATTTAGTCAGATACCTTGGGATCTGGCTAGATCAATATCTACATTTTAACAAACATATAGATGTTGCTCTGGCCAGAGCCAGAGGTGCTTTTGCCCTTACAAAGAGACTGTTCTATAACAGCCAACTCGATGCGAGGGTGAATGTGATCTACTACATGGCCCTTATCAGGCCCATGATTGTATTTGGATGCCCCGTTGCACCTAGGGCTACTGAATCCACTCTATTCATCTCAGAGCTCGAGACACTTTTTAGATTCCTGAGGTTAAAACTGGAAGACAATTATTTTATTATCGGCGGAGATTTCAACGCCAAACATAGTGATTGGGTAAATATTGTAATATACCAAATACTAGAGGGAACTTACTATTCAATTGGTGGGGTCAGCACAATATAATGTATCGACTCGGCCTTAAGGCGACGGATAGTCTGTCGTTTCCCAGACACGGGTCCTATTTGGATCTCCTGCTGTTCGACTCACGAATACAACTGACTTGCACTAACCAATAAACAATTTCTACCTTCGAAATGAAATAGTGAATTGGCGATTCGAGAGCTCGGTTTTCCCTCAGTTCAGTGACGAGAATATGGCAAATAATGTCATCGCCGACGATAGGGTATTACCCCCGTTAATTTCAAAGGAAGAGCTCCAAATGATCTTCAAATCACTTAGAAGTATGAAATCAGTGGGAACCGATGAAATACCGAACATTGTACTTCGACATCTCCCACTAGAAGTGGTAAACATTTATACCACCCTGTTTAATAATGCAATGAATAATGCCAATTATCCAGCGCATTGGAAAACTGCGGTGGTACATCCCATCCCCAAAGGGGATAAAGATGCTTCCAATCCGGCGAATCTCCGCTCGATCAGTCTTCTGGTAAGGTAGATCTGCTACATGGCTCTTATCAGGCCCATGCTTGTATTCGGATGCCCCGTGTGGTTCAACGAGAGAGCAAGTTTATTGGAAAAGATTCGGGTGTTTGAGAGGGCTTGTCTTCGCTTATACAGAACACCAGAGTCTGAGTACATAAAATTCTATTCTAATGAGGTCTTGTACAATAGGGCGAGCCTAATAAGAGTGGACAATTTCGTTATTAAGTTGACCCGAGGGCACATTGCGAGAGCAATGACCTCATCGAACAACCTGATCTCTGGGGCTTTCTACCCTAATTATATGTATCATGAGAGAGTTCGCTTTGACGGTTTTGTTCCTCCAGAAGTATTACTCTACCTCGATATGAAAGGTCTTATCCAGGACAGATTGGCGGTGCCGCTAATCTACCACGTCGCTCGAACAGCTGCGGATAAGCGACTCAACTACGACAGAGACGTCGCACACGGCAATGCGGAGCGTCTCCGTTTCAGTAGGGCGGTAGGGAGTCGCGACATTAGGGATGTTGCTCAGCAGCACCAGCAATTTTGGTGGCTGGTTGAGGGAGAGGAAGCTTCGTTGACGAATTCCTTACGTAGCTTCTTTATGTAAAGCAAAGTAGGTCAGCCTAATTTTTTAGTCATGGCCGACTTACACAGTCGACTTAGATTTAAGAAAAAAAGTTAAAAAAAAAAAACAAAAAATTGAAAAAGATATATTTATATATATATTTTATATATATATATAGTATATATAAGGTATAATTTTTTAATTGGTTAAGTATATTAAGATTTATTTTTAGGTAGTTTGTAAGTTTTAGTTTTAAGTTTTATATTATAACAAAAATGGTCCATTTACTAAGTTTTTCCTTAAATTATTTTCTTAGTTTTAGTTGTAAATATGTATATAAGGATAGACTGTAAGATACGTCGAAAGACATAGTTTTAGTGTTAGGTTTAACTTAGAGTGCCCGCATGGGGCCAGTAAGTAAGATTAAGATAGTTTTAAGTTATTTAAGCTAATTTTTAAGCATTTTTTGTCTAGCATGTAAGAATTAATGAATTAAGTAAATAAAAATGCATTTAAATTGTAAAAAAAAACTGTAGCATGAGACTCTTAATATCAGGGTCGTGGGTTCGAGCCCCACGTTGGGCGAGGCCTTATTTTTTTATATTATTTTTCGGTTTTATTAAAAATATTTCTATCTATGATTAAAAACTTTTTCAATTATGTAATTATTTTTCTTTTCACAGAATCAAGCCAAATCTGAAGGAGATCATCTACTGCACGGCACTATCGGAGGGTTCATTCCACGAGTGGTATTTTGCCTACAAGCACTACAAACGTACAACCAGTGCCTCAGAGAAAGAGCAAATACTGATAGCTCTAGGATGTACAACTCGACCATGGTTGTTGTCAAAGTAAGTTTAAAAAATAATTCTTATTTGTATTAAAACAGACTCTTGGATGAATTATTAAACAAATAAAAGTCCCCTTGCCAATTCATCTCCCAACCACGGGAAAAACCGACAAACAGACGCGGTGTGGTTTTCTCTGGGTAGGTAGGTGGTAAGTGGTGGTAGGTGTGTTTGTCTCTAAACGCGCGGCGCAATTTTCTTCTAATAGGGCCCGCATAGTTGGCAAGATCAAAATTCGTGTGAAAAAACTGGCCAGTCTTTTTAGTTTACAACTTAATTTCGATGTCAAAAAGTGGGAAATATAACCAGGTTCTACCGAGATTTGAACTCGGATCGCTGGATTCAAAGTCCAGAGTGCTAACCATTACACCATAGAACCTTACAACTTTTCTTGGCCAAAGTTTTAATATGATTATTTATCTGATAAGTTAGAAAAAAAATGTAGAAAAAACTTTTTTTTATTACATAAATATTCCGACGTATAAGAAGAATTGTTTTATGTATAAGTTGAAACTTTCGGAGGGTGTGGGATCCCTAAAGACATGAAACATTCAACGGCCAGATACTGACGGTTGTATTGTGGTTTCGAAACATAATGAAAAGCGCTTTAGAATTTCATTTAGCAAATTCGACTACATTCCGACTACCAAAAACAAAAGGCGGTTTATTCACTCTGAAAAGCCTCAATTTTCCAGGTGATATTTTCTTGTGATCTTGGATCATAGCACAAGATCAGAAGCTTTATTTACATATTCCAATGCATCTACCTACCGAAGACAATTACTTAATTGAACTACGGTAAATGAAGGCTTAAATGAAGGATGCTACATAAGTTTTGAGATATGGCAATACCGGTAGTACAGAGATCCAGTTTCGGGTATAGCAGGTCTATAACTTAATGCTTAACGTGCGGTATACTAAGAGATGGCGTAACTTGTATTATTCCATTGGAACATGCGTTGGAAAGCTACTGTCATTGTACGTCATTTCAGTATATGTCATTCATTTGAAGCGTAAACAACAATAATTTTTTTTTCACTCAATATGTCGAACTTTGTGCCTGAAGAAGTGTTTTTGCGGGAAGTTCTTCTTCATTACATGGTGAACAATCGCTAGCTGAGCGAACGTGCCAAAAGTGGTTTGCACGATTTAAAAGTGGTGATTTTTGGTTGGAAGACGATGAACGTCCTGGACAGCCAAAAAAGTTTGAAGATGAAGAACTGGAAGCATTACTCTATGAAGATTGTTGCCAAACACAAGAAGAGCTCGTAGAATCTTTGGGTGTCACTCAAGCAGCCATTTCAAAACGTTTAAAAGGAGCTGGATATATTCAAAAGCAAAGAAATTGGGTTCCACAGGAACTCATGTCGAGAGACGTCGAAAGGCGGCTTTGCATGTCCGAAATTCTGCTGGAAGGCCACAAAAGGAAGTCATTTTTGCATCGGATTGTTACTGGTGATGAAAAATAGATCCATTATGACAACCCCAAGCGCAAAATATCATATGTGAAACCCGGCTAACCAGCCAAATCAACGGCAAAGCCGAATATCCATGGAGAGAAGGTAATGCTCTGTATTTGGTGGGATCAGATGGGTGTGTTGTATTATGAGCTGCTAAAACCGGGTGAAACCGGAATATGCGACCAGATGCAATGCAATAATTTTCTACATGACAACGCTCGGCCCCACGTTGCTATTCCGTTTAAGAACTATTTGGAAAACAGTGGATGGGAAGTCCTACCCCACCTACCTTATAGCCCAGACTTTACCCCTTCTGACTACCATTTGTTCCGGTCGATGCAGAACGAACTCACTGAAATACGGTTCACATCAGAGCAGAATATCAAAAATTGGCTTGATTCATTCTTGGCTGCCAAGCCGACGCAGTTCTTTTGGGATGGGATCCACAAATTGCCAGCAAGATGGGAAAAAGTCATAGCTTCAGATGGGCAATACTTTGAATAATACTATTGTACATGTTTTTCTTAAAGAAACGTTCAAATTAAAAAAAAAAACCGCACGAATTAAATTACATAACCAATATTTGTGTACCTTTCGGGATCAAATTTATAAGAAATACTAATAGATTCTTAGCAGTCGAGCGTTCTTTGGAAAAATGTAGCTGGTTTTTCCTGTGATGTTTATTTTGTTTAGTAAAATATTTGTAGAATGACTTTTTTTCTCCACAGCCAACTGCGATGATTCTGTCAAGCTGAATTTGAGTTATTCGAATTTGTTAACTGAAATCAGGGTTATGTTGTTGGGGCGATAGTCTTCATAGACTCATAGCAACCTGGTCTTGTTCTCATTCGCAGGTTAAACCAAATATGAAACTTCTGCTCTAATACTTTCAAAATCACTACTGAAATGATATCTATATGATGAACGTATGCGAATAGTTGTACAGACTTTTGAATAACTGTTCTTCTTCTGGTTAATTTTAATTTCATATGGTAACGCATCACTTTTTCTGAACCCTTTTTTACATCAAAGGTTTCGGTGGGATTGCTTCTAACCTATACTTTATCCACCATCATTCCGCAAAATTTGGCTAATTTTTCAACAATGCAAAAACTAGACATGGTATGTGTAGCCTGTTACATGAGGCTTTAAAATTTATAAACGGGTGGTGCGTATTAATTTTCTGGATCCTACTTAGGACATTCTTGAATTTTTGTTAAATTGATGATTTATCGAATTTAAAAGTGTTATAGTTCGGTACAGCCCAAGTTCGGTACTCCAAGTCATTTATCGTTCTCTTCTACCTGCGCGCTCGAATTAAGGTGAGACCTTCTCTCCTAATCAGCTGTCATAGGCGACTGGTTTTCTGAAGTTTTTTGAAAAGGTGAAAAGGTCTATGTCGCCGTATAGCTCGTATAGTTCGTCATTGAAACTCTTACCCCAAATAGGATAAAATATTTTAAGAAGAACATTTCTCTCGAAAATACCGATTCCCCTTGCGATTGAGTATATGCTCCAGGGCCATAATGTAGGACTGGCATGGTCAACGTCTTATATAGAGTTTCCTTATTTTTTTCTTAAGGAAACTCGAAATGTTATTCTTCATATTGGTTGTTGGCAGAATTCACAGCAATTCCAAAGTAGAAAAAGTCCCTTACTATTCATTAAACCTAGCACGTAAACTGCGGCAGCTTTGCTGGTTTTTTGCAGCTTAATGCAGCTTGCCTAGGATTTGTCAAGAGGTATCGGCAAAGGCTCTGGCGGCTTTTTGCGATTCCTTTAATCGCAACGTTAAGTTTAATTTAATTTTATATTTATCCATTTCTATGGGGTCTGTGACAAACGTGCCTTGATTGCAAATACGTAAGAGTCCGAGTCTATATGTATTTCGGCTGTTAGGAATCTCTAGACATTTTTTTTAATGTCGGAACAGAGCACTCAGACAAAGAACTAATCCACTGTACTCCTTGTAAAGCTCCATCCTTTTCAGTGATGAGGTGCCAACAGTACCAGTACCCACCACGTCAGAGCCAAGTTCCTGCAGCCTTATGGGAGTGTTAGTCGCTCCGCGTTGTCGTCATCACATCACTTTCGCAGCAAGAATAGCAGGATGTTGTGTCACCTATACCCAGCAGATATAAGTGCTTTGCAAAAGTGTAATGCCCTGCCACGACTTTAGTAAGCAAACTGCATTCTTTCCTGCTGAGGGACAGCATTATGGCCGCTGACTTTCTAGAGACGTCGGGAAGCAATCTTTTGGTCTGCCAACATCCCGCGGAGCTGTGCCATCTGCAGTTGTGCTCATATAAGACCCAACTCTCAATAGAAGCCTTAGCCGAGGACGCAGCCAGACCCAACGTAGATTCGGGTCCTGACAAACTCTCCTCTGAACCATGCCTGGCAAGTTCATTGGCGATTTCATTTTCCGTGATCCCATTGTGACCTAGGACCCAGACAAGGGACTCTGAATTAAGCCTTCCGATTGCGTTCAGTGATCTCTTGTATTCTTGAACAAGCATGAAAGTCGTAAGACTTCAGCAATGCTCTAAGCGCAGCTTGGCTGTCGCTGCAAATGATGCCAATGCTTTGCCTTCTTCACGGGTTTTCCGCAATATAGTTTGCTGTTGTCCTCCAAAAAGACACCAGCGCCACATCGTAACATATATTGGTTTTGGAGCCGTCCGAGAAGCCCCAACTGCATTCCTTTCCTGGGTCAAATTCTGGCCGAAGCCAGTCCTGGGCACAATGAAAATCGATTTCGTATTTTTTCTGCAACAGGAGTTTCGATGTCATCGCATCAGATGGCAGGTCCATAAGACCGGAGTCTTAAAACAGAGTCATCGAAGATCCAGTGTGTATTGTACCAAAGACCAATTTTTTTAGTCGGAAGATGACTTTATGATATGAATATCAAGGTAGGGAGATTCATCAATGCTTCTAGAGCGGAGCCAGGAGTGCTAGGGAAAGCCCCCATGCATCCGAGACAAACCGTTTTTGCGATAGCTTACGTATACCATCAGACGCCTTAGATGCTTTCGACGTAACATCTTTAGTCCAGAGAAGTTTGTTGTCCAGGATAACATCCAAATACTTATCTGCTTTGGAGAATTGGATGGTGATGTCTTTAAGCACTAGATGAGTCAGACCAGGCAGCTTCCTCTTTCTCGTAAAGAGAACAACCTCAGTTTAAATGTTATCGATTTGTTTGACATTTTAATAACCGCGTGACTGCCATATATATTTGTTGATACTGAGGTAGAGAGACCAACTGATACTCCGCTCATTATTTAGCGGCACGAGATTTATTAAGTGATCTTACATTTAACATGCAGATCTGAAGTTCGTTACTCTTATTTCAACAATAGATGCGCTTTTAATTAAAGTTCTCGGTTGCTTCACAATAGTATGGTGCTTACGTGGTCGAATAGATAAGCCCACGCAAAATCTAGATTCTGGGGAATTGGGCTTTTTACAAGGAAGGAGGTCTGATATTCTGGAGTCAGCCACGTATTTTGATAATATGAGAGCTGCCGTTGCAGCTTTTGTGATCCACCATGTCTATTTTAGTCCTGAAAAGTACTAATTCCTTTCAGATAGAAATATTGTAAGTTGAAATAGCTTATTTAAGGTATCTGCCACCCGGACTGCTGATTTAACTATTTCTGACAAGACATAATATGTAATGTTGCTATTTTCTCATTGTTCACACCCGCACTTTTATTTTTTGCATGCCAAATTCGGTTGGGCGGTGATTACCACGTGTAGGTAAAGCAAGCATAATTGATATTAAATCATAGCTACCAACCATAAAACAAAGAGCCGCTTTATTTTATATTGGTAAAAACAACCCCAATGATAAAATAGCATCTTAATAATAAGCGAGTTTATTTTTATTATTTAAAAGTTATAATAAAAAATCTATTTTTTCCCAGATACCTTAACATGACAATCGATCCTGCATCTGGAATTCGAAAACAAGACGGTGCTCGTGCATTCAGTGCTGTTGCTCAAAATCCAATTGGATTCGAAATTGCATTCGATTTCCTTTCGACAAATATCAAAGAGATCTCTGAATAGTAAGTTGTAATACATACGAGTATAGATATTTTTGTTAAGCTCAAAGAATATTAAAAAAAAAAAATTTTTGTGTCTTCCAGCTTTGGAGATGGTTTTTCAACCCTCACCAAAATGATTGACTCCATTACCTCATTTATGAATAAGGACTTCCATAAGGATCAATTAGAACGTTTTGCAATACGCGCTCATAAGTTAGGTCTAACATCCGTAGAGAACGCTATTAACCTCGCAATGGAACAAGTTAAGAACAATATCTTTTGGAGGAATCGGTCGTACTACAGTCTCAAGTCCTTCCTAGAGGCGATAGTTAGTGAATTTCGCATAAATATATTTTAAACTTAAAATATTATAATTTTAACTATTTTATTATTATCATTATTATTTTATTATGATATTTTCTAACTAATTGTGTTAAAATTAAAACTTGTTTTTAATTTGTCCTTTTGTCAATTTAAGTGCATTTAGGAATTTAAGTTGAAGAAATGTTCTATGTAGGTCCACTTAAAGAATATGAGGATTTAAGAGATATGATTTGCAAACAAGTGATATAAATTTTAAGAGTAATTAAAAGCTCGCAACGAGTTTGTTGGCCTTTTGTAAGATTTTGTGTATTTTTTATTTCTTCTTAATGTTGCTCATTGTTTTTTTTTTTTTTTTTTTTTGTATTTCTGTTTTAATTTATTTTGTCTTTTTTTATGTGTAATGGGTGCAAAAATTTATTGGATTATGTAAGCTGAGAATAAATGTTCCTATTTTGTGTTTGCTGTTGTCTCTTGTCTATGCCATTCCAAAGGGGTTTGAAATAAAAAATTAACTGCTAAGTGAACTTATGCATAGTTGTGAATCTCATGGCCATCATCATCATCATTTTGGTTATTATCATTTTTGTTTAGACCACCTTATTGCGATTCTATCCTTCTTCTTAATCCTTTGCCGCTAACCGCCAGCTGAAAAGCTCTGCTCTTCAGAATATCTCTATTATGGCACATTGACACATACTTAAGGTTCAGTGTGGAATAAGAACCAGAATACTGAAGCATCGAAAAATAGATTACCTAATATGCAAGAGAAAACTATGATAATAAACTTGAGATACTGGTAAAAGCGGCTTTAAGAGCTCCTAATCTCTGAGTCCTTAAACACGACAATTGACAAATTTGAAAATAACTGATAGCACATTTCGTAAAACGAGTTACTCGGTTCAGCGACTTTTTATCCTTCATTTACCTCATACCTGACATCTGAGAGATCGTTTCCCTTTGAATTAAGTGTCGATCAGCCAGCATTGAGTTGAAATTTCATTTCTACAATCAACTTCTGTTCACTTGGCAAGTTTTGTTAAAGAAAAAAAAAAACTTCAATTTTCGCACCGTCTCATGGTAGTTTTTTGAATTTTTTTGTTAACTATTTCTTTTTTTCAATATTTAGTAGCTAATATGGTCTGACATAGAGTTGAAAAAAAAAAACTAAAAACAAAAAAGAAAATAAAGTGAAATATATCTCAGAAAACTGCCTAAGAAAAATTCATTATTAAGTGTTCCGCCAAAATTTAACAATTACACTGTACACTATTAATTAAGAAATAAAATTAATATCCAAATCTACGATTTTATTAAAATATGTAATTTATATTTAATATATATTTAAAACCAAATTATTTTATAAAATTTTTATTACACTTCACTGTTAGATTTAGACTTCACCTTAAAAATAAAATAAACTTAAGCCGTCTCAAAAAAAAAAAAAGTAAAAATAGAAATATAAAATACATATATAGGTACATACTTAATTAGACTTATAATTTAATATCAGATAAAACATTACAAAATAGATAAATAACCTAAACCATAACTTTTATTACACTAAGTATTTCTATTAAAATAAAAACCAATAACAAGAAATGAATTTAATTGTAAAAAAATAACATTTTAACCATTTAAAATATTTTATTTGTTTTGTCAAGTTTTTATTCGCCATTTATTTAAAGCAACAAAACAACATACATACATCATTTATTTTATTTTATTTTTTTAATTGTAAAATAATTTAAGTTTATATATTGATTTGTCTTAAAATTTAAATTATTTTTTACTTCATAATTATGCCTTAAAATTAATAACAAAAAAAAAGAATGCGTCGATAATGTAAATGCAGCCTTAAAATGAGTGTCCTTAATCAGAAATTAAAGTTGTAAAGTAGGGAAGATTAAAATAAAGAAAAAAAGAAACCTTAAAATCCACTCGATGGTAAATAAAAATTTCGGTTCGGTTTTCTTTTGCCATGAGAATTTGAAGGAAATTTTATTTGTAAAGAGAAGCTGGAAAAACGAAATCATAAATCACGTTATTTATTATCAGAAATATTAATAAATAAATGTTAACAAAAAACAACGAGTTCTATCTTTTATTTTCATCCTTAGAATGACTTTACATTACGGTCTCTGGCAGAGACACAGTCACCTTATATTGTAGCTTTCTTTATCCTTGATATGCAGCTTCAGGTTTTTATTTTTGAGCCGGAACTGAATTCTAAACTGAAGACTACTGCTATTCTCCAGCTTCAAGCATAGATGTAGTTCTTAAGGAACTATCTATCGGTTCCTTCAAAGCGAGTAATTTAGGGAGATCGCCCTTCAATCCTCTAATAAAGGTATCCAAGGCTTTATTTCGGTAAGTCTTCGTAAGGAGTCTAATCGATTCTGTCCCAATGTTCATGCAACTAATATTGTTCAGAACAAGTGTAAGTTGCGAATTAACTATTTGGTAGAATGTTTGGACTATGTCGCTTCCTTGAACTAAGGAAGTCATTTGGTATTCTAACATGATGAGATCAAGCTTATCAGTATAATACATCGTTAGACATTGACAGATACACTCATCAGCTGGACCAGTAATTTTTATTTCTAATAATGCTGAGGATTGCGTAGTATCTAGGAGAGCCAAGAGTGTGTTCATGTAAATTTAAAACATTTTCAACACTTTTTTCCATGAAAAGAAAAGAAAAACTTCTTAAACACCTAACTATATCTGGAATTCTATTCAGATCCTCTAATCTATCGCGATGTTCAACGGATATAGCCTGGTCAGTTCCCGCGAATTTGTTATGGGCAGGGTTGATAGCATTACTATTAAGGTTTGACTTTGTTGCTCGAAAATTCTTTTAACAATTGAGGTCACTAGAATATCTAGTTCGGGGATAGATCTCACATCCTGGTGTAAATCTGAATGAGAGGTGGTCGGCTGGAATGAATTATTGATCTCTCCAGCGGGAGGTAAATTTCTAGGATTAATAAGATGAGCAGAAGGGTTAATAGATAAGTCGGACGACGAAGTGGTCGTGTTGGTATTTGAGCGAGGATTAGGCCTTTTTCAGATTTTAAACACTTATCGAACGAGGAAAAAGAAATCGAACACAAACCAAGAAGACGAAAAAAAATTATTCTATTCGATTCTATTCTATTTTTTTTATGTGCAATGCTGCACATAAGGAAAATTTTTATTCCTTATTTTTTTAATTTTTATTCAATTTTTATGTTAATTGATTGGTTTATAAAGTTTTTTAAGTTTCTCGTTTTCTTTTATTATTTGTTTCTTAAAACTAACTTATGCTAACTCACAATATGTACTGTAAGCACTCCCACGCCGGTGAGCCGGATTTGTCCACTTTATCCGCTGCACATAACGGTGACTCAGGATCCTGCACTAACACTCTTTCACACGTGGGCCACTTAGAGCGTTCTTAAGACCTTCTAACCGACGTTTACAGTTCTGGACCAGTGCCCGCACTATACCGATACCGACACGCACTAAGCTACTCTTTTGGGATTTTTACAAAAACCTAATTTGAATCCCGTTATTTTCGATGTACCGCGCACGACACTGATCCCTGCTCGGGCGCCAATTAAATTAGATTAAACTCAAAAGGTTTAAAAAAAAGAATTTATTTATTTAAAAAAAAATATCCCTGACAATTATTTAAAGGAAATCTTTCATTCTTTACAAACTGAATTCATCTAATTTCTTTCTACTTAAAGTCTTATCTAATTCTAAAGAATTTAACTCGTGTGACCGGATACTTCCTTTTGTTGTTCCACAAGTGCAATATGATGCTTTCCCACAGGTTGTTGTTTAATGGTGTATTGGCTGGCATGTGTATTGTACCTGGTACGATCGGTTTTGGGAATTTGCTCGCTCATTATTTAATGTGTCTTTTGGTGGTGTGGATTTTGTCTCTTGCATTAACTTATATAGCCAAAAATATATACAAGGATATCATTTTTGTCATTTTTACTATGGTACATGATTAACAGGTCGACAAGTATCCTTTTTTTTATGATCTATGGCCTATACTATCTGTTATCATTTGTCGGCACCTATGTAAACACACGTCCATTCGGTTTTGTTTGTTCTTTTTTCGGTATATTGTTTCATGACTTGCTGCACAACAACCTCTTATGACGAATCTGTCTTGATCCTTTGGTTTTCTTGTATCTGCTGTTTCCCTTGTTCCCACTAGTTGCTATGAATTTAATTGTATTTGATGGGTTGCAATTCTTTTTCTTTAACTTCTTACATAGATTTTGAATAGATAGTAAGTTTTTTAATTGTCATTTTCTTAAAAAAAAAAAAATTGAGTGTACCATGGGATCCTGCGTATTCTGTTTGAATGAGAATGTCATTTAGTGCTGAGAAGTTGTGGTATTAAGGTGTGTAATTGTTTTCGTTTTGGCGAAGTACTACAATAGAGAGTTTGGAAGGAAGTGAAAAGGATTTAGAGGATATAAGAGAAATTTGTGAGTACATATTTACTGAGTATTTCTTGGTTATTTATTTATAGTTTGTTAATATTGTGCTTAATATTATAATATTTTATCATCTTCATATGAGCGATCAGAGAATAAATTTTAGCTTCTATTATACGACTAATATATTATTCTTCCATTTACGATTTCTATTATTGTATACTTGTTGAGATATCCCATCATGCTTATTTTTTCAAAACAACATACTTTATTATATGTGTTATAACATAAGTTCTTTCGTAGTTTAGCAACAACTCTGATGTGAAGTGATGGAGCCAAGTTTCATCCATCCATACCCATGCAAAAATTCGGTTTTATTGCGGTTGAACAGCTTAAAACACTCCTCTGAATCATCAACACGTTGTTGTTTTTGGTCGACTGTGAGCAAACGCGGCACCCACTTTGAACAGAGCTTTCGCATGTCCAAATATTTGTGTATGATATATCCAACACGCTCTTTTGATATCTTCAGAGCCTCAGCTATCCCGATCAACTTCATTTTACGGTCATTCGTAATCATTTTGTGGACTTTTTTGATGTTTTCATCTGAAACAGCCTCCTTTGGACGTCCACTGCGTGCATCATCTTCGGTGCTTGTATGACCACTTTTAAATTTTTCAATCCACTTGCGAATGGTTCGTTCGACTGGTGCAGAGTCCGGGTAACACTTATCAAGCCATTTCTTTGCATCGGCTGCATTTTTTCTCATCAAAAAGCAATGATAGATCAACACACGAAATTTTTTTTCACAATAACAAAAGTTGCTTCACTCACAACGCTATATCTCGAGAACTAATCGTCAGACAGCTGTCAAATTTATACGTATTTTTTGAAGGTTGGTACTAACTGAAAATTGTATGGATTTAATTCAAGTGGTGCCCACTCTTAGAAACGGCACTCTTCAGCCCATGTATTAATTAGGTATAGCGCTTGGCAAACAGAACATGCGTTTTAAAAAAATACCGAAGAAACTTCTTAACTTCAACAAAAGAACAGTATCCCCCTTCTGCGCTCCATATAAAATAACTGATGCTGCTTAGAGCTATGGGTTACATACTTTTTATTGATGCAGAGACCCCATACCGCTGAAATTAGTCTTTTTTTTTTTTGATACACCTACCTTTCGCTTTGAGAATATCTACCACCGCCGCCTCGGAACACCATTACCTTCGATTTATTGAAATTCACGCTAAGGTTCCAGTATTTACAGTAAACGTTAATCCTATTAATCGTAAGCTGCAACCCATCGACAGTGTCGGAAATAAAAACGATGACATCCTGTTGATGAACAGGATAAACAGTAACGTACTTAAGATACATTTTTGTTTCACAGCCATCGTTGTTGTGAATTCTCCAGATATGGATTCTCCATTTCATACATACGCCACATTATTTGCATACATTGCTCTTAGAATATTAATTATTTGCTTCGAGAAACCAACATTATACAATTTGTAAATCAGAGCTTAGCGCGCTATGGTGTCGAAGGCTGCTCGAAAGTCAACGAAAAAGGCATACATTTTTTTTATGATCCAGTTTGTATATCTCTGGAATATTAAGCAATACAAATACTTGATCGAATATCGAGTAGTTCTTCCTAAATTCTGCCTGAAAGTCCTGCAAAACTTTTTTCTTTTCAACCCAACAAGTAAGTCTGCAAACAACTTGGCAGAGGTGTTTAGGAAAGACACTTTATTCCTTGGTTTTTCCTAGGATCGTCATAGTCACCCTTTTTGTGCAGTGATAGATAATTGCATTCTTAAAACTTTCTGAAGTCTCCTGGGGACTTTCTCGGACTGGGCTATCAAGGAATTCATCGATAATCAATGGAACTGCACATTGGAGTGGTGGTGAGATCTCTGGGTATTAAGCAAATTGATGAATTGGTCCGTTAGCTGTGTTGCTTTAAGCGATGTGGAATTGCTATTTGATTGTCCATTTATATATTTTACAGGTTTTCAAAATTCTGCTGAAGATGTAGATAACAATTCGTTGCTGTTCAAGTTTTATCTTTTTTTCATAACAAATCCGCTTGGAATTCTTATTTGCCTCGCCATATAGTATTTTAAATATGCTGTTGTTATATTCCCTAAAAAGTTTTAGGCATTTGAAATAGTTATTTCTAGCTCTCAGACACTCATAATCAAGCCACTTTCGTTTTGGAATATTTTTTTTTTTTCTTATATGTAAGCTCGGAACTTTTTAATCATACAAGTAAGGGTATCGACATCCGATAAAATATCCACTGTATGTAATCGCTCAAGCTCAGAATTTAAATATTGTAATTGCTATGTATATTTCGCGTTCGGTTAATCCACACTCGTTTTGGTAAAAGTCCTGATTCCCTTACTTCCTAATTCTCATTCGTAATACAAGGTACCAAACAATTAACTTCGAGTGGCAGGAGTTTGAACAAGCTTTTCCACGGATAAACGTGTACTCTCCGCAATAATCGCTTCCACAACTTTTATTTAAAATACTGCAGTGGTATCCATCCGCAAGATCAAGTATCTTTCCTGTATGGTCGCTAACATCAAACCACCGCTCTGTATAGTGAGGGGCACTATAGAGGGAAAAATCACAAAAGCTGTCAACCTAAGCAGGTCAAGTCTTGAAGGACATAGGGAATCCTGTGAATCCTGCGAATCTGACCGCTTTTTTATGGCAAAAATCTAGGAGGTTAATAAAATTAAACACGGATAAGCTTAGGGCAGTAATAGAAATCCTGATAAGAAACTGTCTCCTGCGGAAACAGTCGGAGGCACGCAAAGACACTTAAATTGTCAGTTACGGATATTTGCAGATTCTGAATACTGTTGAGATCATAACGCACATACTGCGTAAATGCGAGGCAATATCGTGTAGTCGAAGAAAATTTTAAGGGAAATACTTTTTCGAAAACCTAGAGGAAATAGACGGCACGGACTTCAAAAGCTTTCTTGGCTTCAGCTGCTTCATAGGGAGATTGTTTAGGTTTTTTCCATTTAATGACAAATTATTCTGAACGGTTGGCTTCCATGCACACTTTTATTTGGATGAACTTGCATGGTAGCTGTTTGTCTTTTCCAAACACTTGAAATTTTACGGTGTTTACTGCTTCGAGTATCGCGATTACCATTCGCACGACTCTTGAATCCGTCTGGCCCCGAAACTTTTCAGAGTGAAAATGGATAGTAACGCACATGTGTACCTATAACCATCAACCATTTTACTTGTTTATTTTTATCCCCTTCGTTCTCTAAATAATTTACATATGCGTGAAAATTAATATTCTTTACCGAGTAGTCATACGTTTTTTTTTATTGGTATTGGTACAGAAAAAAAAGATAACGGAACCCTCACGATCAGGACAGCCCTAGCAATGGTTGTTTAAATGACTAATCTTTATATTTTTTTGTTTAAAATGTAAAGAGAAATAATAAATTATTGTATTAACTTAAAATGTCGCTGTTTTATTTTAACTTTACTTGACTACGACAAGTGTCGGAGTCAGTGCGGAGCCCTGGGCATTTGTTTTGTGTATACCAGATCTAAGACCATCCAAGATTACGTGAATTGTATATTTCAAAGGGTAGTTTCTAATCCGATGAAAATGAGCTTCGTCGAACCCATGTGCTCGTATTTTCGACAAAGGAGCCTGATGCCAAACTCTGTCAGATGCCTTAGATATGTCAAGTGCTACTACAAGGTGGTGAAAAGTGAATCACCCTATCGGAAGATGATATAATTTTTGCTCGTGCTCTTTCTAGATGCTCTTTATAGATTTCAGCAAAGCGTTTGATACCCTGACTCCTGAAAAACTTGTGGAAAGCGTCAACAGTTTAGGACTGAGAGGAGTGCTGGCAAACTGGCTTAAAAGCTATCTGAGCGAAAGAGATATACAAGTCAAGATATCGAACACATTTAGCAAAAAAATAACGATCAAATACGGCGTGCCACAAGGTTCCAAAATGGGAACCATATTATTTATACTGTTCACAAATGAACTATTAAGAACATTTAAAAAAGCTACTGCATATGCCTACGCTGATGACATCGCAATCGTCGTGAAACACAAGGACTTGCACTTAGCCATAAAGGTACTGCAACACGAGTTCAACCTTGTCTCTGAATGGTGTCATGACAACGGCCTGGTGATCAACGCAAATAAACAAAGAGCACTATATTTGCAATTGTGTATCTTAAGCGTTACTCACATATGGAGTAACTTAAGCAAGTGTACTACTCGTTGGCAGAGTCACGCATTAGATACGGGATTCTGGCCTGGGTAAACGCAGCAAAAACTCACCTGGAGAAGATATCAAACTTGTTAAAATGATTCGACACACTAATTCAAGTTTTAAGGTTTTAGATGTAAAGGCAATCTTCCAAATGACAACACTCCTAACTTACATGGACGACCGACGGTTTCTTCAACCCATCAACCACACGCTAAACACCCGAAGACGTGCCCAAGGGATGCTAGAAGTTCCGACAGCTTACAACTCGTACGGAGACAAAGAACTACGATGCACTGTTCCTAAATTGTTAAATTCGCTCCCACCGTTACTGAAAATTATTCCTAATTTTAAAAAAAGGAAAAAAGAGATTAAAAAACATTCATAGAGTCATATTAGTAATTCTTAAAATCACCGTAATAATATTAACTTCGAAATGAACTAATTGTATTTAAATCTAATCTTTTCAATTTGAAATCACCTCAAAACTATATCAATGTTATGCCCAACCACCTACAGATAAGCACTTTGCTTTGCAGGTAAAACAATGTTAATGAAAATTTATGTGCAAATGTCAAAAATGCAAAGGGCGTCGTACGTCAATCAGTATACAAACTGACATGTAATGGAACGCTGACCTCCGCAAAAGCGTAAATTAATTGTGTCGATGTTTTTGACCAATAACCGGTGTAAGCGCAGTTTGAATCTAGACGTCGATTTCCTAATCGTGTCGCGCCAACTGGGCAAACATTCCGGCGCTTAGCTACTCGACTCGAACAGAGTGGAACCACAGGAGAGCATGCAGGGCGTGGCCGCCAACGGACTGGTCGTTCGGCCGAAAATATCGCGCCTGTGGCTGCCGATGTCGCTGAGAACAAAGAAACATCAGCCAGGGGACGGGTCACGAAATTGGGCATCACTGGTCCGTCTGGGGGAATTTTAGTGAAAGACTTACACATTTTCCCGTACAAAGTTCAAACAGTGTATCAGTTAATGGTTTCTGACCATCAGCCGCGTGTGAATTACTGTAAAGCCATTTTCAATCTCAACAACGAAGAGGACGATTTTGTGTCGAAAATCATCATGAGCAACGTAACTTCCTTTCTGGGGCACTGAAAATCTGCTGGTGATGCACGAAGAGCCATTACATCCAATTAAAGCCACTGTGTAGTGCGGCGTACACTCGGTATGATTAGGCCGTATTTTTTTGATGACGCCATCGGTAATACGGTCACTGTTACTGACGAGCACTACACGGCCATGATAAACGACTTCTTACCACCGGAATTGAATGAGCGGGTCTTGATGAACATGTGGTTTCAACAAGACGGTGCAAACTCACACACAGCATGAGTCAGAATAGATATTGTGAAGAAAACGTTTTCTGTTCACGTAATCTTCCGTTTTGGTTATTTGGCATGACCATCAAGATTGCCCGATTTAACCATCTCCGACTTCTGTCTTTGGGGAAGACAATCGCAGCCCTTTAGGAGAATATTCGACAGGAATGCGAACAGTTATCACCGGAAATCTTGCTGAAAGTCATGAAAATGCTATAAAACGGGTACAAATGTGTATCTACACTGGCGGATATCATCTTTTCCACTTAACAGAAACAATTGTAAAGGTCCAAATAAAGATTTTTATCACACACAATGACATATGTCATATTTGTGTTCCAGATTGTCTAACATTTAATAGTGGAACGGCTTGCGCTTCAATAAACGTTACAAATCATCCGATCTTTTTATTAAAATTTGCGGTCAGTTATGACTATGTTACGTACGTAAGTAACAATTGGTCCTTAAATGAAAACATTCGAATTGACTGGAGAACTGGGCATCTCTCGAACGTATCTGTGACGTACTTAGTTTAATGGCTTGACTTTACGTCCGTATAAGATCGTATGGTATTGATTCAACGTTAATAAAACTTTCGCTCTTTAGGGCTTTACTGAAGATGAAAGAAGGTCCTTGTTTATACCGAAAAATTATTTTTTCAGTGACAAAGTTCAATTTTGGTTTAATGGCTTTGTTAATAAAGAAAATTGCTGCATTTGGTCAAGCCAAGGTGTTAAATCATTAGCAGCTATTGTTGCAAACAAATTGACTATTTTGTTTTGTGGTTTTATGAGGTGTTATTGGATCGGACTGAAGACTGAGGATATGTGATTGCAACAGAACAGTTCCACTTGCTAGACAGTGCGTGCAACAATTGACTTATTGAAAACGAAGTCCGGTGGTTGTTTTATTGACGTGTGTTTCATGCTGTCGCCGTTACAATGATTTTGTTTGAAACTGTACAATGGTATTCAATATCATCATATATTGTTTTGTCAAGGCTTAGCATATACACGAACCACAAAAACAAACAAATTATAGAATCTACTGGATAAATATTTGTAAAATATCTATATATCTAGGTTTAGGCAAATATTCTCCAGCAGGGGATGTAGCTCAGATGGTAGAGCGCTCGCTTAGCATGTGAGAGGTACGGGGATCGATGCCCCGCATCTCCAGTTAGCTTTTTTTATTTTTTATTATTGTTATATGCACATATAGACAAATTTGTACAAAGTATGATGGTTGAGAAGAGATATCCTACAGTTCCTGAATCAAGCACTTTCCACTCGGAACCCTGTTTACAGAGTCCCCGATCTGGAGCTTGATTTTAGGGGACGGGTTCTTTATTGGCTTTGCCCTTTGTTGTTCCTTCTTCGGGGTGCATTTTCCCAAATTTTCCATGGTCTTGGCCAAGTGACTCTTCACTAATTTTTTCGGTTTGATTAGTTCAGCCAAATCGTATTCAGGTTTTGGTGGACTCTTGGGTTTTGTTTTTGGCTCCGGTGCTCGCATGGGTTTCGGATTAGGTTCGCTCTCAGCAATTTCGATTCTCGTAGCATGCAAAGGTGCAACCTCACCCAATTCGCTATGTAAATTTTCAATAGCCTTACAAGCGATTGCATTGTCTGGTGCGACAAGTTTTACCTGCATGTAGGTCTGATAGGCGTCAAGTTTCTTTCCTAAACAACGATAACTTTCTGCTTTGCGAAGTAGCGCTTTCAAATTTCCAGGTTCTCGGCGCAAACATTCTTCGCAATCCGATAGCGCCGCTGTGTATCTCATCAGTTTTAAATCTGAAACGAAATAAATGCAAGACTATATGTTTACGATTGTATTCAAAAGTACACGTACGTGTGATTGCTCGGTTGTTGTAGCCAGTTGGTGTCGGGTGTATCTGGATGCAACGCGAATAATGCTCTAAGGCGGTTGAATATTCTCCAGACTTGAAGCATTCATTTCCAAGAATTTTGTAGCTTGAAATGATAAGAGCTGATGTTACTTACACCTTGGATTGTAGATATTTACAATGACAACGAAATGTGTGAAGGTCTGTTTACCATAAAAATATTCTAAAATGTTCAGGAAACCAAAAAAATTGTCTTTTTATGAATAAGAGGAGCACGTCAAATAACTCAGAGAAGTGTGTTGATGCAAATACCATAAAGAACAGGCAAACAGGCACCTTTGGTTAGTTTAATCCAGAGACGGGAGCTAATTCGAAAATCCGAGAATTAGCTTTCTGTATGTATGGGCGACAAAATAAAACCCCTGATTCGCGTGCATACACAATGTCGGGCTTTATCAAAGCCAATGAGGTCATTGACGAATGTTTTCCTGAATAGCCCGATCTATGGAAATGTTTGCCAGGGCTCAATACGGTCTTTTTTGAAGCATATTCATCGAAAATTGTTTTCTCTAAGATTGAAGTGTGGCCTGAGTCTGAATAAAGTCTCCCGGACAGATCCAGAGATGTGTTGAGTTTATGCATTTAGGCGATGCTGTATAGATACTTAAATTATATACATTAGGATTCTGTATGTCCACATTTGTCAGACAAACAAACAGAAAATTTGGTATCTTGCTACTATTTTGGCGCTTCAGTTACCTGGCTGGTCCAAGAATAATCTGTAAAAATATGATATTCCTTTCTTAATCTAGAGATGATGAGAAATCTCATCGTTCTAAGTTCACCACAACCAAAAGGCACGACAGTTATAAGTTTGCAACACGTAATAATATCAAAGATAGACAGAATAGATAGACAACAAGTGGGCATATTTTCTATATTGAGGGTGCTTTCGATCACGTTACTTTGTATATCATGTGTATGCAATTCGGCATGTTTAGTTTATAGGATTTTGATTGCAGATGCGGACTGCGACGACGTCCTGTCTTAACTGATAAGGTGCATGTTGGTCGACACCCTACTTAACGCTCAGAATAGCTCTAACGTCTGCGCTCAGGCGTATACAAATTAAGCAATTGTACTCTCCGTTGGATCCGTATCCTGGAATGGTTACGGCCAGCATCTGAACCAGGAAAAGAATTTATTCGGGTCTAAACAAATGGCTATAGGGCAAACTTGTTGGATTTAACTCTTCGTTAGGAAATTTGAGTATGTCTTTCAAGCGTATATATAAGCGATTCAAGGCGTGCAAAGCTAAGCTTAAGGCATTACTTAACTTTTTTCCACTTCTAAGATATTTCGAGAACGCAAGGGCTCTATGTACGCAATCAGATTGCTGATTCTTTGGATACTAGGTCACAATGGAATCATATTTAATTTTCTGGGCATGGCAAGAGCAGAGTTTAGACGGCCTGTGTCTTAGGTTAGGACTTCCATTGACATTTCCGCTTCATATGAGCATAATTGCAAAAAGGCATGACTCTTCAGGATGCCTGCAGAAAAAACGAATGCTTCCCGACTGCAGAAACTATCCTGTTGTCCATTAGTATATGCAAAGCTATATCTATATATACCTGGAAATATATACCAACACATTAATAGTAGTGATTGCACTTATGTCACTCTTTTTATGGAATTGTTGCCTCAATCCAACAACTCTCACAGTTCCTTGTACATGCATTGATCTTACTTGCAAGACCAATACTTTGCCTTTCCCATCTTATCTGTGGACTTGCACATAGTAGTTGATAAGTTGGAGGAACATCATCATATTATTGCTAGTGATTCCGGTTGTGCCACACGGTTTCCTAGTTTTTTGCAAAGATCGTCCACACACCCGTCAGTTCAAAACGTTGTAATATTCAGGTCACGTACGACCTCTTCTGACTTTGAAGCTTTGAACTAAGGTGCTCTATAATTTGACAAATTTGCTTCGAGAGAGAGGCTTCTCTCATCGACAAAGACTGGATTTTCCGTAGATGTCATATTGGCCGACAAAAAGAATCATTCAGACCCAAACAAAGTTTAAAAGATCAAAAAATCATTTAATCTGGGTTAATTAGTTTTTGATATACAAGAAGCTTTCAATGGTCTGTAATTGACTAGAAGAGGTATTGATCAGTAAACCTTTGACCTTTTGAATTTGTGAGGTAATTAGGAGATATTACTAAAAGATAAAAATTTAAGGATGAAGGCAAAATAAAATCTAGTCATCTAGAGTGCAATTCAATCCCTCTTCAAAAGCTGCTGAATACCTTGGTTAACTAATAACAAAACAAGTAATGAGTACTGGAGAAGAACTTAAATAAGGGATAGGAATAGTTGCTAGTTCCTTAAGTCTGCAAACTAAAAACCATATTTTAAGGATTGCATTCTATAATCTAGGACAAATATGCAAAGAAAATAATTCAGAACCTGGAAACAGATTGCTTAACAAATAACTGAATGACATTTTTAAAGCACCTGCTTACTCTTTTCGAGAAGAAATTGGATTAAGACTTACTTAAGCGACAGAAGATATCATTGCAAAAGAAAATGTGTCTAAACTTACTCCTCCGACAGCTTCTCCCTCTCAATTGGTGTTAGCTTCTCATAAATTTTTGTCTTGTCCTCTTCAACAGTTTCTGAATTGATTAACTTCGCCTGATTTATCTTGTTCATGCGTTCAACATGCTCCTTCACACGCTCTTCTTCTAAATCAATCTTAAGAATCTCAGCATCAGCATCATACTTATCCCACTCATTGTAGTTTGTAGCAGCGATACGAGTGCTACTTCCGCTACTACATGTCACTGGAGAAGCTGTGGCCCTTTCTTTCGTTGTGTAAACTTTGCCGCCTTTCCTAATTGGAGGTAAGTCGATTTCAGAGATTTCTTGAATTTTCGACAAGATTCTGTCCTTGTTTTTGATTTCTTCTGACCACTCCTGCATGTAAGATAGTAAAAAAGAAACCCCAATAATATTATTTTTGATAAACTTACAATTATGGGGGCACCATGCTTCCTCCATTCCTCCGAACTCAATGAATTCTTAGTAAGGATACGTTCTTCAATTCGGAAAACCTTACTGTTTGGTTTTAACTCTCTTAGCTTGTCCTCTGCACATTTTGTCAGCTCTGGATAGTATCCTTCCTCTCCAGATCTAAGGATTGCAACTATTCTTTCTATATTCTTTGCGTCCTTGCAGGTTTTTATATAATCAAAGTCCAAGTGCGATACTGGTATGTCGTACTTTTGTAAAAGCGAACGCTTCTCCATGGAGTTTGGTATGTGTTCTATGTCTTAGGAGTTATTAAAAAAAAACTATGTTTCAAGAGTGAATTATGTCTTATGTCCTTCAAATATTTTTAGACAAAAATTTCTCCGCTTACGAAATGTATCGATCAAACTTTTCCATAAACATTATCCTGACAGTTCAAATTTAAGTAAGGAAGGAAATTTCCATGGTTTCATTGTTTTCGTTTGAAAAGTGGAATTAAATTGAATTAAAAGGAAGGTTTCTAGAATTAGGATAAAAAAAAAAAACACATTTCTCAGGTTCAAGGTTTTAGCACACCGCCCATGGTAGAATATTCGTGTGTCTTTGCCAAATTCCATGTCGTAGAATTCTATACAGAATACTGCAAACGAATTCTTAAAGAATATCATACATCGTTCGCCCATCAATCAGATTCATCCAGATTCCAGATCCAGATTCAACGAATGCTAGACTATTGGAGTGCTGAAATACTGAGAATATTAAACAATCTAAATGCGGATGTGTTGTCAGAGAAGGGTATGGCTGAGTGTGAAATTGTTTTCTGTTCTTTTTAAAGTCAAAGTTAACAGAAATCCCAATAATGGGAAACAAAACACTATTACTAGCTTCAGATACGTCATAATGTTGCTAGACTTCCATATACGTACATATGCAAGCACTTATCAATCTTTTGGTTATATCTTCACGCCCAAAAAATTCTTTAGATCCTGGTCTATGGTGGATATGAGACTTTACCACCAAAGCAACACATACAAACTGTATCTTCTTTCGATTTCAGGGCATTATATTGCTTACATTTCAGATCCTTAGACTAATCGATGGTTAAAGTTGTTAATTATTGAGACATAATCAAATGCAACGTCACTAAAAGCCTTTTACACGTCCTATGTGTACCGACAATCACCAAAAAAGTGTTCCTCTTGAAGCTACCAAGAGAAGCCGCATCCATTTTTGATAAACTCCATGCCTTTATTCCATACAGCAGAACTGGGATTATTAAGGTCTTTTAAGGAATCACTTTTGTTGCTCGAAAGATGGCTTTGCTAGTCAACTGCCTTTTTGCCTAAAGAAACAGCGATTGACAAAAGTTATTCTTCGTTTGATCTCAGTGCAGGTGTCGTTTTCTGAAGTAATAGCGTTATCTAGGTAAACAAAATCCTTAAATACCTACCTCAAAGTTGATAACATAAACTTGGTCTTCCCCTCATTGACAGTTGAAGCCATCTTCGCCGCTTCCACTTCAATACTCGAGAAACGCCACTGAAACTGACAAAAATTGTACCTCTTGTGTTGGCGTGTGAGGTATGCACTACTAATGATTATGTTAAAGAAGTCTCAGTGAGTTCTTTACCGATCTTGATGGAGCAGAGTGCATTCTTCATCGTCATCCGGTACAAACGAAGGAGTTTGGCAGAGATTCCAAATCTAGACATTGTTCTGTCTAGTTTGTCTCTATAGATGCTTTCACACGTTTTCACAGGTTTTGGTTCGGGTTAAGGTCTCTGGCATGTTTTTTTTTTCCTTTTGGTAAAACTTCCGAAGATAATTTTTGGAGTAGCATCTTCCAATTTCCTTCACCGCACGCTTATCATGATTCTTCTTTTGCCTTCTGAGAAGTCGGTGTTTGCCTCTTGTGAACAGCTCTATTTTTTCTATGCAGCGCCGCCCAATCAGGGGTTTCATTATGGTGGCCGAGTGAAACCGATTTGCACATCAGAGGCGATATCTTTGATGAATTTTTGACAATGTTGTCACTTTTTTACGATACTTTGTGCTGATGGCATAGGATCCTTAAAAGATTGAGGGAGACTTGATCAGAAAAGGATTTGTTGATCTCTCTCGATTTTAACCATCTGACGTCAAATTCCTCAAAGTATTATCCGCAACCGTACTTTGTCTACAACAAAGAACGTTCGGTCATCCATAATACTGGAGGAGTCAATCAATCTTTTTGGCGTTTAATTGAACAGTAGTTCTTCAAATCCCCTGGTGAATATCGAGACGTGGGAACCACGTGTTAGTTACGACAATATTTCGCCCCGCCACAAATTTAGTTAGCCTGAATCCGTTATTGGATGTGGTATTCTGCAAGCTATAATTCCGACAGCACTTTGTAGCTTTGTATTAAAATCGCGGAGGACAATTTTAATGTCATAGCCAGGGCAGTGCTTGTAAGCCTTGCCTAAAAGCTCGTAGAAGCTATCTTTGTTGTCGTCATCTTTCTCCTCTGCGGGGGCTAATGTTGACAAATTGAGGCTTAATATTGATTATTATGAGGTGCTCGTTAGCATACCGGAAACTTAAAACTTCTTCCGCATCCGTAGTAGATGTCACAGTTTTTCATCCTCTTTTGCCCAGTTTTTCTTGGATCTGCTTAGCAGCAGTCTAAGGTCTTCGCTAGTTGTTCGGCTGCACGTGACCTATCAAGGAATCTAACATTCCACCTACAGATCTGAATTTCGGTGTCTTTGTTTCGTTTGCGAAGGTTGTCAGTAGAACAGTAGATCGGTTCGTTTCCGAGGCTTTTTTTTGCTTCATAACTTCTGATCTACAAAAAAGGAGACCTTCTCAACAGCGCCAACTGTAAAGTTATAAGTGTCCTCAAAACCGGATACAAAATCCTATCTGCCATATTGTGTGAACGTCTGAAACCCTTCGGCAACAACCTGATTGATACCTATCAGCGCGGTTTTAGACCATGAAAGTCCACAAACGACCAAATCTGCAACAGATCTTGGAAAAAACTCAAGAAGTCCAGATCGGTACCCACCATCTTTTCATCGATTTGAAGGCTGCATGTGACAGCATTTATAGGGACGAGCTATATAGATCTATGTCTAGTTTTGGCATCCATGCCGAACCCGTCCGCCTTTGCAGAACGACGATTCAGAACGCTCGCAACTCCATCAAGTTCGGTAACAACTTATCCGAGATCTTGGATGTTAAAGAATGCTTAAAACAAAGTGACGCAGTTACAAAAGAACTTCTTTAGGATCATGCTTGAACAATTTTGCGGAACTCAAAAGTGAGCACTGGAGACACAACCTTACAAAACTTTGTGCAACTAGTAACGTACGCCGATGGTATCGTCATTATTGTCAATAGCTCGCTATCCCAGGTGCGTTTTCCGCTTCAGCTGCTGTCACAATCGACAACTATAATTTTAAGGTAGTGTGGTATTTTTCTGCCTTGGCTCAGCTTCGAATTTTGCTAGTCGCTGTTTTTATGGGCTAAAAAGGCAATTAAGTAGTGAGGTCCTACCCAAAAAAAACAAAGTAAACTCTTTTTAAGACCTTCATCATCCCAGCTCTACTTTACGACACAGATACATGGACTCTATCGAAAGGATATGAAGATATTCTTAGTCGCTTTGCGAAAAAAGCTCTTCGAAAAATATTGGGCCTCGTTTGCGTTGAATAGAATAAGAAGAGAGGATTCAACGACGAACTATACGAGCTGTTCAGTGAAATCGAACTGGCCAGAAAATTGTGCATCAGTCGCCTGAAATATCTAGAACATGTACAGTGACTGTACACCTATGCTTCTGCCCACAGAGTCTTAGTATCTAACCCTGAAGAAAAACTCAGTATATGAAGACCCCACCTTAGGTGGTGCGCACAAGTAGAAAATTGCAGGAAGAATTTGCTTCCCAGTTGAAGATATCAAGGTGCTGCGTTCAACGTACCATTGAACGATACGCTCAAACCAGGTTTCATGAGAATAAAATATGGTCGGGCTGGCCTAGAGGTATATACGAGCAAACGAGGTAGAAAAAAGAGCGGTAGAGAGGTAGAAAAAGAGCACTCGAAATATGCGCCGAAATAAACCCCAGTCCTTGCAGCAATTAAGACATACTAAAGACTAGATTATTGGGCGAGCTGTTGTTCGGAATCCCCTACTGCGACCTTTCAACAAGCAGATAACGTTAAAATGCGCCAAAGAGCTTAAACACTTCCAACGGAAGAGTTCTTTGGAGCGATGTGTCCAAGTTCGAAGTATAGGGTGATTCTATGTAAGGTTTGATTTTCAATAGGCTTTTTTTGAAAGATCACGCGTGACTCCTATCAAACTGCTTTGTCATTTTTATTCAGTGTCGTTTGGCAAGTCATTGAAAAAAGACTCACACCACAACAGCGTCTCCAAATTGTTCAGCTGTATTACGAAAATCAGCGTTCTGTGAGAAATGTTTTTCGTGCGATTCGAGGAACTTACGGTGCGCATAATCAACCTACTGAAACCACTATTTCCAGTACCATTCGCGAATTTGAGTCCCAGTTTACATTAGTGGATGATACTCGACTGGTTAGACCACATCTAGCATGTAGTGAAGAGACTAAAGCAGCTGTAGCTGAGAGTGTACGCGAGGAAATGATTCGTCGTCGTTCTCAGCAGCTTGGCTTGGCGTATTCGACAATTTGGCATATTTTACGTGAGGATCTCGGCTTCAGAATTGAAGCAAGGTGAATTTGCGTCATATTTTCAGGGAATGGGCTCTGGAAAAACTCAATGAAAATCCGGTGTTTTATCGTGAAAATTTGTGCAGTGATGAAGCCCATTTCTGGCTCAATGGATACGTTAATAATCAAAATTGCCGTATTTGCCGTATTTGCCGTATTACATCCATTAAAAACAACGGTATGGTGTGGCTTATGGGCTGGTGGACTCATTGGTCCATATTTCTTCAAAAATGAGGCAAATCAGAATGTTACCGTCAATGGTAACCGTTAACGGTCTATGTGCTTCCTGAAATTCAAGCACATGGTCTCGGTGAGCTCTGGTTTCAACAAGACGGCGCTACGAGCCACACAGCGCGTGAAATAATGGACTTGTTGAGAAATCAATTTGGTGAGCATTTAATTTCACATTTTTCTACGATAAATTGACCGCCTAGATCGTGCTATATCACAGCTTTGGACTATTTTCTCTGAAGATATGTAAAGTCTCAGGTCTTCAGGCATAAGCTAGCTACGATTGACGCCTTGAAAGCCAACACTTCTCGTGTTATCCGCTATATACCATTCGCTTTGCTCGAACGAGTCGCCCAAAATTGGACCTTCCGTATGGACCACTTCAGACGTAGTCGTTGTCAACATTTACATAATATCATTTTTGAATAGTGAATGCCATGAATTAATTTTTTAACTGATGATAAAAACTTTAAGTTTGACTTCAAATTCATGAATTTTATTTTACATTATAAATCAAAATTTACGATGAATCACCCTATATCTAGCACAAAACGGAGATTTTCGATCGGTGAACAAATGATGATAAAAGATTGTGTGGTTCCTACCGTCAATCAAAGAGGCGATTTTGTTATGATCTGCGGATGTTTCTCTTTAAGTGGAGTAAGAGATCTGGTTCGATCTCGATCGATTGAAGAATGAATAAGAAGGCTGTGACATTCGGACTTAGATTAACTGGCAAAGCATTTGTATTTTAGCGGGAAAACAACTCTAAACACACGTCAAGACTTTGTCGAGGCTACCTGAAACAGAGGACAGATGATCACTTCAATCATCGGATTTAAACCCTATAGAGCTGGTTTGGGAGGAGTTGTAAATATGGGTTCGGGATCAATGCCCATCATCAGTATCTGCTTTATGGAATAAACTATTGGATTACAGGAGCAATATACTACGGGCAATAATTCAAAAGTTTTCTAGAATGCCAAGTATTGTTAAAATAATAATCGAAGAAAAGGCGATGAAGTCATTTTGTCTTCTTTTCAATAAATTCCTTTATGTTTGGAACAAAATGAAAATATTTTTCTTATTCTTCATTGTACGCTGACATCAAAACCAGTTCGTACACATTATCGCCTGCGAAATTAGTTTTGAAATTTGAATGAAAAAAAGTAAGAACACACAAAAATTTATCTGCAAAAAAATTATATTCGACACACAAAACAAATGGACTTCATAACAGCACAACGATCATTAAATTCAACACTAAATTTTATATAAAACTAAATGTGAACATAATCAGTTACTAGACTTTTTGGACATAGAATCAGGACATGCCATTTGATAGAGAAATTGTATGAGAGTCCTTGTTGGACGACCTGTCATACGATTGCGCTGAAGATAGGGAATAGTAGATTCCCTGGTAAGCATGCCAACACCTCTTATATCCAAATGTGCCCAGTCAATATTAGGGACAAATTTCTAAAAAGAAAAAAAATTTAAAAACGTTTACTTTGTAAAGGATGTCATCTAAAGAAGCCTATTACGTGTAGAACAGCAGCTGCTAAACATGATGATGCTAGGCCTCTACCTCTGTTGCTGATGTCATAGCTGACACTATCTGAAAGAAAAATGTAAAAAAGGATCAATTAATGGATTATTCGGAAACAATTAAAGTAATGTTAAAATTGCATAACGAAGTCAAAAAATTAACGACACTCTAGACACTAAGACCTTCAGAACCCAGTAAATTTGGCAGTGAAATTATGACCATAAAAAGGGTGGACTCATATGAAGGTCCCTTAATTCTGGTACCAAGATTGACCGTCTGGCAGTAATTTTTTTTTTTTTTTTAAATAGCTGCTCTCTCAAAGCTCAGTGCGGGCGAAGAAAGTAGAGAGAAATAGAAAGCTCGGCAGGTCATTCCACAAGCGAGTTGTTCGGCCTAGGAACGAATCACGATATTTCAGAATACGTCCAAAAATAGACTTAAGGGTATATTGATGATCAGTTATGGCGAGACGATTATTAGGATTGAAGTTTTGAAAGGATGGAATGCTACTGTTAATTTTTATGGAGTACTAGTGGTGGAAGTAGCTATAGAACAAAGTGAGACACGAGACATTTTGTCGGTGTTCAAGGGTTTCCATTGACTTAGTGACACTAGCATCACTTACCATACATCACATGTTAAAAAAAATTGCTCTGGTTACCTTAATTATGCAAAAAGGGACATATACGAGTATAACTTTGACCACATTGGGATATTGTTTGGGATACTTTTTGAGTAGTAACAACATAACAAAGCATATCTAAAATACTGTTAATTTCTTAACCCCCTTCTTTCCTAAAGGAGCCTTATATGCATTTGTCCTTTTTGTGACTATACTTTCACTATCACAATTAGCTGCGGGCTCTTCGACTAATCGAATTATGAATATAGTTCTTATCCAGGCTTAAATGGTTAAAGTATCAGCGTATGGTTCCACCATTCTTTGGCGGGCAAGGATTGCCAACAATGCACGCGCACAAGATGAACAAAGGTAAACTATTATGTCTAGAAACTTCTGAACTCAAAATAAAAGTAGTGGATGCAACCATGTTTGCCCAGAACCTTGTTGAAAGCAACTCGTAAGCCCATCCCCATTTTCGCAGTATAGTGATACTTCGATTGACACACAGCTACCTTTTTGATTGCTTCCGGTTGATTTGAAGTTCTCCTTTTGTAGATCTTGATCTAGACGGGTGTCATATAAATAATCAATTTCATGAGTTAAATATGTTTTCAATGTCCGAAATCACAAATGAATACTTGTACCTTCTCGTAGGCATGTTGTACCATGGCATGGCCATCGACTTTATAGGGTAGTACATACATATATAATGAGAGTTCTTTTAGTAGCTTGTTTTCCATTGTCGTAATAAATATTTCCTTTCCGTTAAACAGTCCCTTACATTGCCTTCTCTGGATTCGCATGGGACATCCAGCTACTCGTATTATATTGTACATAATTGTCAACTAACATTCTGCATAATTTCAATACACAGTTCATCTTGTGGCTCATACGATATTCCTTGTACTACTATCTGTAAGTATTGTTCTATTTTTTTTTTCTTTTTATAATTGGCGCGCGCTCAAGGGGTTTTTGTACCCTTAAAATGTTCGTACACAGCGCGGGTAAAGGAAATTTAGGGAGGAAGAAAAGACAGGTACCGATGTACATTGTTTTTAAATGTTTGCAAGTTGTAACGACCAGGAAACACAGAGGTCGGCAGGGCATTCCATAAGCGAGTTGTACGGCTTAGGAAAGAATCACGATATTTTAGAGTACGTCCGAAAATGGGCTTGAGGGTATGCTGATGAGCATTCATAGCGAGACGGGTGCTACGGTTGAAAGTTTGAATGGGCGGAATGCTACTGGCGATTTCAATGGAGCACTGGTGGTGGAAATAGCTATAAAACAAAATGAGACAGGAGACATTACGTCGATGTTCGAGGGTATCAATTGATTGACTGATATTAGTATCACCAATTAGTTTTATCGGACGGTTTTGAATCCTATCTAGCAGGTGCAGAGATGTTTTAGGAGTACCTGACCAGATGTGGGCATTGTACTCCAGTTTTGGGTGGATAAATGCCTTATATATTGTGGCCAATTCAGAGGGGGTTAAATATTTCTTACATCGCTTGAGGAAACCTAGACATTTCGCAGCATTTTTGGCGACATCTAATATGTGGTCATTCCAACGTAAGTTTTTACTGATACACATACCGAGAATGGAAATTTTATCGGTTTCGACGATGCAAGTGCCATTCATGGATAATGGCTGGGTATTTGAATTTCGCTGTAATGACAGCAGACATCATTGAGTTTTGGAAGCATTAAATTCCACTCGGTTGATAGTTCCCCAATTGGTTATGCTGTTAATATTGGAATTTAATGAGCTTAGCATACGCTGCCGTTCCCGTTCTACAGCCGAAGAGCAGGTTCGTGAGTCCGGGAACGAATATGAGAAGCAGAGAGTGCTGTCATCAGCAAAGGAATAAATTGGATTAGAAGTAGCAGACAAGAGATCATTAATGAAAATTAAAAAGAGTGTCGGAGACAGAACGGAGCCCTGGGGCACACCAGCATTTATTTTGTGAATATCAGACTTGAAACCGTCCAAGACAACTTGAATTGAGAAGAGAGTCATCGATCCCAAGAGCACACATTTTCGACAACTCTGTCAAATGCCTTAGAAATATCAAGTGCAACTATCTTGCTTTCACCAGATTGATGTACGCTTTGGTTCCACTTTTCGGTAAGATATGCCATCAAATCACCAGTGGACCGAAAACCATATTGCCGGTCATTGAGAAGTTTTCGTGTTTCGAGATATTTCAAGAGCTGAGGGTTTATCAGCGTTTCCATGACCTTGGAAAGAAGGGACGTAAGTTCAATGGGTCTGTAGGAGGAAAAAGATTCGCTGTCCTTTGTGCTGTCGAATACATTGTATGATGACCTACAGCACACAGCTTAAGCATTCTTATGCTATTCGCCGTGTTCTATGATTTCATCTCAGCTATTCAGTACATATTCAGATGTTTTGCAGCCGGATTCCGTCCTAGATCGTTGGAACTTAAGTCGAGCTGGGAATTGTGTTCTTTTTTTTTTTTGGTTTCTTGTTCGCTTGACTAATAGAAGACTGCGATTATTGTTCTTATTGCTCTCATTGTTCTTCTAGGTGTCACTGTATTTTATAATTCATTACGCTGATATTTCGGGTAAGCAAGTTGTGATGATCTTACATTTTAATTTTTTTCGATATCAAAAACTATCAAGTGATGGTCACTGTACGTATATTTCTCGCTCAATTTTATCTTGCCCTGAATAATATTGATGATTAAATCTCTTTAATACTAAGTGGGGTAAAAAGTAACCTCCTTGACTGCAAAAAAGGTTATGGTGCCTTGAAGTCCGTTCATATTTAGGCAGACATGCCAAATTTCAGTGCGATACTGTCTTTAGTTTTGTTTTGAGAGCTGATTGTTGACATGTTTGGCATCATGTTGAGTATGGACAAAACTGATTTTCTTTCTCTCATAAAACATTATTTTTTGAGAGGCAAAACGGCGAAGGAAACAAAAAAAAAGTTGGATAAATATTATGGGGCTAATGCACCGTCAGATTACCAATGGTGTTGGCTGACCGGAAAGTGAAGGTGTGCGAGCTAGCAGATACCACAAAAATTAGTTCTGAGTGTACACGCAATATTTTGGGTAATGTTTTGCAAATGAAAAAGTTATCCTTCCGCTGGGTGCCGCGCATACTCACTCCTGACCAAAAACACGAACGCGAGAGCACTTCGAAAGAGTGTTTAGACTTGCTGATGCGGAGTCGGGCGGACTTTTGTGGTCGATTGGTAACTGTTGATGAAACTTGGATCCACAATTACACACCAAAGGACTGAATCGCAACACGAGTGCTCCGAGCGGTCGAAGGAGGCTCTATGGTTCGGAAAGGTTATGGCGTCGGTTTTCTGAGATCGTCATGGCCAACTCTTCGTAGACTACTTTGAAAAAGGAAAAACCATCAACAGCGAGTATTACTGTGCATTATTGGAGCGATTGAAGGTCAAAATCGCTGCAAAACGGCCTTACACAAAGCGAGATAAATGCAAGACAATGCACCGGCGCACAAGAGCATCTCAACCACGGCTAAAATCATTGACTTACGGCTCCAATTGCTGTCGCATCCGCCGTATTCGTCCGATTTGACTCCTTTGGACTATAATCTCAAACCAAACCAAACATCAATAAAAAATTCAGCTCACGCGAGGAAATCATCGAAGCCACGGAGAAGTATTTTGCAGACCTTCCGAAAAATTACCTTTCGGACGCGATCAAGAAGTGGGAAAATCGTAGAAATAAGTGTATCAAACTAAAAGGGGACTATATTGAATAAAATAAAAAATTTTTTTTTTCATTCCCAAGGAGGTTATTTTTCACCGGTTACTTTCGCAAACTTTTTATTGGCACCTTAATATAGTTGTCTATGTGTATAAAGTCCGGGCCGTAACTATGTATTTGAGTTCTTCCATGTGCATGTGCAGTTAAGATATCCATAAAATAGTTGACATTCGCATTAGATCATGCATCACAGTTGTAGAAGAGCTCAGGTTAGGGTTCCCCAGAGTCAGATCAGCGCAACAAAAAACAAAGCGAATATTATATTCGTTATAATTAAAAAGCAAACGGTTTCTTTAACTCCATAAAAATGAGTATCGCAAGGATAGCTCTATGGCGACAGCTTTACATTAACTAGTCGGTTTCATCGGGAAATCGCTAGCAAACAGCCTTTAGTAGTGTCAAATCAATAGCTATCCCAATTGTACTTTTCAAACTATAGCTTGGCAACAGAATATATGCACAGAAAATATGCTTTAAAACAGATAGATAGATATAAATGAACATCCAAAGGAGGATCTTAGGAGTGAAAGAAGCATTTAATGCATAGAGGAACGAAAAATGCAAGTAAATAGCCAAATGGTTGGTTATGGTTAAGCTTGAAGTCAATCCCTCAAGTACATAGGAAATTATTTACAAAAATATATATGATTCCATGTAAAATTTTAAATAAGATGCTAACATTAAAAAGAGGAGCCAAATACCTGGTCACAGATTTCAATAGTAAAAGTTTGAAGCTAGATATTCATTGTCACTTTTAGCAAAACTCTAATAAGGGGCTTTTAACTTACAATATTTCACTGGCTTCATATACATATATAGATGCAGTATACGATGTCTAGTGGCCATCGTTAGAGAAAGAAGGCGAAAACAATTCTATTGAGCAAATACATAGATCAGCAAGTATATGTACGCGTATTATATTACAAGCACCCTACCTCCACGTCTGGCTTAGAAACATCTTTTTCCTGTTGATATCTGACTGAGACTGACTATTACTATCTCTTAAAAACGAAGCGAGTACCGAATTGGACTTTTGAGCGTTGTACCCAGTACAATTTGAAACAAACCGACGATTTAAACAGTAACCACAAAACTCTAACATTAACTCGATCGGAATAGTAGAGTGATACAATCATCTACGGTTCTACAATAGAAGTGTTATGATCTAAATCAAATGAAGCCAAAGGTGAGGGAGTTTACTCTGATTTTAGGTAACAGCTATACACGAGAAAGCTTGAAGACTTGCTTTGTACAAAGTCAGTCAGTCAGCTATTAAAGCCCAGCAACAAGAACTAAGTTGGGACCCTTTTCAATACAAATATCCCCAAAACCTGCAATACCAAGTGAAATTAACCTAATTTAATATTTATGAACCGCGTTACCAGTCTAGGTTTCTAGTATATCCATTAAGGCTCGACTATATTCCTTGACTGACGCAGATTCTGTCTGAAAACATTTCTGGCCATAGGGAAAGTCGATTTCGTATTTTTCACTCGCCGTGAAGAAAACTCTAATCTGTCTCACGACTCTCAAGGCTTCTTCGAATGCGCTCGTAAGGCTAAATTCAATAAGCCTTCTTGGGTCCAGGGCCACATCGGCGTAAAGATTAATTTAACTGAATGTCAAAAGATAGTCAAATGTTAAAAAATATTGTTATGGTTGTCAGAAAAGAACCAGGGAAATTAACAAATTAGATGAACCACCTTTAGTTGTTGGAGACGTTTAGTCATTGTCCTTATAAAGGGTATCCTAGAAAACAAGGACATACTCCGATAGTAGCAGGTGCTTCACGACTTTAATGATGCAGAAGATATTATTAATATCTCATGAGAATTCACAATTATGGTATAAAAAGAATATAGAAATGTAGCCTGAATAGCTATTCTGAAAGGTTAGGGATGATCGGGCTTATAAAGTTCCCTCACTTTTCGTTGTCTTACTTACCACCTACCATCCATTGTGTACTTACTTTTGACATGCTTTTCATAGTAATTCCACAATGGCATTCGCCATACTCTATCACCAGTGATAGATCCAGCTTTCTGCAGTTGCTTCCATAAATAATGAGAATTCGAAAATACTCCTGTTGCACCTCCGCCAATGCCTTTTTTAATGCCATTACCCATAGTAGCAACATCAACAATTAAACGAGGCTTATACGCCTTTTGTGCATAGATTATTGGATCAGCCATAACTACAACGCCAGCTTTATTGGTTTGCTATAAAATAAAAATTTAATTCAAGGGCATCCTGATACTTAGGCCTTACCTCGATTGCCATAAGGCTACCATCCAGACAAGTGATCACATCTCCGGGCTTTGGAGACATGCCAGAGGGCATATTTTCACACAACGGTATTACAGCAACGATATTGATGGGAAGCGAGAGTGCAGCAGCTGCACGAATAACAGCTACAACAACAGCTGCTCCCGCCATTGAGCCACGATATTGATCCATTTGTTCTCGTCTTCTCAGTGATATGCCACCGCTGGAAGGAAAGGTTAGTTTTTAATTTGTATAAACATCGTTGTATAATATTCCAATTATGGGACCTGCAATGACCCTAGTTTGTCCTATCTCAAATAAAGTCATATTGAAACGAGCGAATCGCTGTTCAGAGAGGACCGATGTTATCTTAAATAGGATTTTTGGATTCATAAATTATTTAAGAAAGTAAAGGAAGAAAAGTGGAGTTACCGCAGCGAATCGAATTCGATGAAAGCTAATCAAAAACAAAATTTCCTCAAATTAGAATATTACAGAAAAGTTGAATTTAGTGCATTAGAAGGTACTTTCCAATTAGGACAAATTAAAGGGTAAAACGAGCTCCAAACCATGAATCATGGCTTCACTAGCGATTTCATATTTGCTTCGAAATGGAATTTAACGTCTCGGATACCGACTTATACAGTTAGGAGCAAACGATAAGCAGATCTATGGAGGACCATTAGTGATCTGACTTCATTATTGACGGACAAATGAATGTGAGAAACAGGCAAGGAAGTAGCAGCACATTTACTTCCAGCCCTATACCGTGTGAAAAAAAAAGAGTTGCGTGAAATCCGACAAACGTTACCACATGAACTAGACAGGAATAAGTAAGAGATGGGGCAAACCGGTATGGAAGTAGGCCGATTTATGCTTTAACTAATCTTCATCTAGTGAAAATTCTAGAGGGTATATTGCTGATGTTGATGGGGATCAAATTAGCAGATAAAAGAAACACTTCGACTTAAACAATAAATTTATGATAAACTGCAGAGCCACAGTTTTGAATTGAATTGAATAGAGATTTCAGCTGCAAAAAAAAAAAAAAAACAGTGTGGTGAGCAGTGCCGCTTAGTTCTTAATACCAATACGCGTTTCTCAAAAAAGTGAAATAAGAGTTACATCATTACAAGACAAAAAGGAAGACATTTTCGTATAAGAAAGACTTATGTCTGAAGAGGTACGCATTTAGAAGGCATGCATCTATTTCATTACACACCAGTACAAGAGCTACAATTAAGGGACGATTCAAAGAAGCGTTTAGAAATCTGCAACTCAATTCTGTAGAGGAAAACTTTTTTGACCGGTTGAGTCCTAATTCACCTCAATGTATAGTCCTGAGTAGAAGTAGAAAACAACCCTTACTCAACGAAACAAAAAGCTTTTCAACACAAGTTCGAGTTACATTTGTGAGCAGACTTAAGGGATAATGACCTAATAGGACCTACCAAAGATACTCAATTTCCGAGACTGTCACTGGCAATGACGGATATCCACTCTATCATCGACGATGAACTGAAGAAGGCGGAAATCCATTTCTTTAAAAGAACGAAGCAATAATGTTGAAGTCGATAACCGTTATTCTCGAAGGCGTTCAAAACACACATCAATGTCGAGCATTGCATTTCGATCTCATTTGCAAATATGTCAACAAAGGAATCTATATGGCAGTTTTTATAGTGGGAAATGCGACTGGATCTATCGATGATCAATTGGGACACCACATTAGTAGTAATAAAGCAGTATAGGGTATTTTATCATTTCCAATACATGAACGACATTCAGGAGTTGTTCATTTAGTAGTGCATCTTGAAATTAGACAGCGGGTGCACTTCACAGCAGAAAATATACGTGCAAGAGAATTGTCACCACCGCCAATAACCTTAACTGCATTTTTCTCATTGTGCTGCGATGATATTGTAAAATGTTTATTGTACCCACACGTACATACTACGAGAATCTACACCTTTCAATACAATCACTTTATTCAATCCAGCTACAATTCACAACCCAAAGGCTTTCTTTCTTTATCTTTTACTTGAACTACTTAATAACTACTTGTAATTCACTCTGCAAAGCCCACTTTAGAACTAACTTACATATCTTGGGGGATGCTGATATTTATATTCCCCTAACATCTTTTGAGAACAATCTGTACCATCCAGCGTTCCATACAAATTTCTATTTGTATGTTTCCATTCTCCATTCTCCGATGGGCACCATGCTATTTAAATATGGAAATCTGCTAATCAATTAACTCTGTTCACATTCAACGGATATCACAATATGTTTGCAATTACGCTACTTTACTTTGCAGTGCCAACATAACATATTACACATGGAATGCATCAGCGAAAAAGTTTCAACATTGCAAACAAGGTAAAGCAGTTGAAGAACACCCCAATTTATATTCTCCCGATGCATGTACCGACATCCTTCCAAGAATTAAGAACAGCAAACGGTCACGATAAACATTGGGATACTACACTCGCTGATGCATCGAATACTGCTCCACCACAAATATTGACAAAGTGCCTCTCACATAATCCAATAGATTTTTGGGATAATTACAAAACTACATGATGGTTGCGTGTTGTAGAAATAGGATAGACACTGCAAGGTGTCAAGCTAGCGACATACAGTGCTGTAACTGTTTCAAAACCTCAATTGTGTTTATTTTATCACCAAGTGCTAATCATCGGGTACTAGTCAATGTACATCCAGACTCAACTTGCCAAACAGACAGATAGAAATAGAAGCGCTATAAATGAGATAACGGATGAGTTACCCAGTTGGAATCAAGATTTCGGAATAAAACAATTGAAGCTCAGGCCTGTAAAGTTTTCCAAAACTAAGTAAGCATCTTAGAAAAGAGATTGTGGCGGATAAGCGTTTAATGAATAAACGGTAGCATTCACATCACGGAACAGGTTACTGGCCTCGGTATAACCGACCCCTCACCCTAGGGGTACCTAACATATAATGGAATAGGCCCACCAGGTTGAGACAAATTGAGTAACCAACAACAAACCTTGGAAATGGACCGATCTACTTTTGACAACACCTGCAAATGGAAAAAGGACAACGAACTTCAGACCTGCGCATGGAATGTTAGGTCTCTTAATAGGTTACTTGCAGCTGAACAACTAGTGGAGGACTTGGACTGCTGTAAAACAGATATTATCGCCATCTAAGAAATGCGATGGGATGGCCGGACCAAAAGTGGATGAAAAACTGCGACACCAACCACGACTATTGTTATTGACGGCAAAAGCAGCGTCTATTTGGATGCGGATGGCTTCTACGAACACTTGGAAAAGACTTACGAGCAGTACCCTAGCTTTGAGAGCAATTTTAATGCAAAGCTAGCACGAGAGGGCATCTTTGGTAATACTGTCAGAAACGATAGCCTGCACGACACCACTTCCGATAACGGATTCAAGCTAATCAATTTTGCCAGTGGAGAAACATTGTCACACCACCTTAATCAAAAAGTTCCCGGTGGCGTCAGCGTGTGGCGCTCCCATTGTTCCGATTTGAGTTCTGTCTCTTTTGTTAAGTTGGTACATCTGTTGTTGACATTCCCTAGCTTGACAATGGCAAAAGCTACGTAGCCAATAGTACATCTAAACTCTATGTGTGTTGGCGATTTTTTACAATTTGAGAAATGGATTTAAATTTGCTATAACGAACTTGTAGTAAATTTTGCGTAAAAACGGATTTAATGGTGCGCGAACGTTGGAAATATTGGAAAGTGTTTCGGCAACGATTCTCTAAACGGTTTACCAGTGGCACGAGCGGTTCAAAAGTGGTCGTGAATCAATCGAAGATGACATCGAGAACCGAAGAAAACATTGATAAAGTAAAAAATGTTGGACAATAACCGCAAATTAACCATCAGAGGGATAGCAGAGGATTTGAACTTTGACTATGGATCCGTCCAAAACATTTTGGTTAATGATTTGGGCTTCCGTCGTGTAGCAGCAAAGTTGGTGCCAAAAGACCTCAATTTCAAGCAAAAAAGAGACCGTGTTGACGTCGCAAGAGAGATGATTTGCGAGGCCTAATTCGATCCCACATTCATCAAAAGGATCATTACTGGAGACGATCCGTGGGTTTATGAGTACGATACGCAATCCAGACATCAGGCAAGTGAATGGCGTTCACTGAAAACCACGTCGTTTTTAGTCAAAAAAGAAGGCAATGCTCACGGTTTTTCATGGATTAAAACGGTGTAGTGCACCATGAAATTTTGCCAGAAGGCCAGACAGTAAACTAAGAGTATTATTTCGGCATTATGAGACGTTTGCGTGAATCAATTCGCCAAAAGAGACCAAAGTTGTGGGCAGAAAACTCGTGGATTTTGCACCATGATAACGCACCGTCGCACAGTGCCATCATTATTCCTAATTTTTTTGACGAAAAATGCAACAAATACCATCCAACAGATTTAGCTCCCTGTGACTTCTTTCTGTTCAATCGAGTTAAAAAAACACTACGGAGAACGCGTTTCAGCAGCCGAGAGGAAGTAATAGAAAAATCGCAGGAAGCACTGATGGACATACCGAAAACCGAATATAAAAAATGTTTCGAGGATTGGATCAAGCGCTGGCATAAGTGTGTTGCAATCAATGGGGACAATATAGATTTAGATAAATAAACTTGTATTTTTAATTTTCTGAATAACAATATTTTTGAATATTTGACTATCTTTTGATCAAGGTAGTTAGCGGTTCCCATATTCTCGATATTCGCAAGAGGATTTGAAAAACTCTTGATCAATCAACAGATTGAACACATTACAATCGACCCAAGGTACCACTCCGAAGGTATGGATGTCCGAATCTTCCGAGATGCCAACATCGACTCGGACCAAGGTACGGTTGCGGATATCGACAGTATCAACAAAAACCTGATTGGTTCATATCAGTGTGGCTTCAGGCCTGGAAAGTCCTGCATCGTCCAAATATTCACACTACTGGCGATCTCGGAAAAAAACTCATAAGTTCCAAATCGATACACACTACATATTCATCGATCTTAAAGCCGCGTATGACAGCATCTATAGAGAACAACTACGCGGAATAATGTCGAGCTTTGGCATCCCTGCCAAACTCCTCCGTTTGCGCAGAATGACGATGGAGAATGCACGCTGCTCAATCAGGGTCGGTAAAGAACTCACCGAAGCCTTTGATGTCAAAAAAGGATTTAGACAGGCAATGCGCTTTTGCGCTGTCAGGCGATTTCTTTAACATCATTCGGGAAAGAATACTGCAAACCCTACGCACCAACACAAGAGGCACATTCTGTCAAAAGTCCGTCCAATTACGCCGATGAAAGCACCGTGATGTCAGTGGCGCTTTGGCGAGTATTGAAGTGGAAAAAAAAAGTGGGTTTAAAAGTCAATGAGGGCGGGATCAAATATATGCTGTCCATAATAAGGACACCCAATATCGTCGTTGCGGACAGAACATCACTTTTGACAGATATAACTTTGAGATTGTTAAGGACTTTGTCTACCTAGGGTCCGCTATTAATTCAGACAATGACACCAGCGCTGAGATCTAACAAAGAATAACTCTTCGCAATCGCTGTTTCTTAAGGCCTGGAAGGCAATTGACTAGTAAAGCCCTCTCTCGAACAACAAATGTATAAGACATTCATAATTCCAGTCTTGCTCTATTGGGCAGAGGTATGGACTTTCTAAAAAAAAAAATGGATGAGGGTGCTCTTGTCTGTTGAGAAAAAAACTCTTCAGGCGAGTTTCGGTCCCGTCTGCACAGACGGTGAGTGGAAGAAGTAATATAACGTTAAACTACACAGGGATATCGACTTAGCCAAAAGTGTGAAGGTCCAAAGACTGAGGTAGTTGGGTAATGTAGAAGGTATAAACCCCAATGCTGCGGTCAGAAAAATCTTCGAATACGCAGCTGAGGGAGAACGTAGTAGAAAAAAACCGCGACTCAGGTGGTGCACGTAAGTATAATAGAAGGGGGATTAGTCGCTAAGTTGCGTGCGAAAGCTGGCTAAAGATCGAACTGGATGGAGACGCATGTTGGTTGACGCCCAGGTCCACTCTAGAATGTAGCGCCACCTTAAAGCGTTTGCATACAACGAATCAAAATCCGCATATATGGTATCCGGATGCGGATAGCGACAATGCTCGCAGACCTATTTTTCCATGCGACGAGTTGCACTGAGACGTCAAAACAAGTCAGAACTGCCAAACTGTCCCAATGTTACTAGTTAACGCCGATAATCGTTTTTTTTTTTTGGGGGGGGGGGGGGGGGGGAGAAAACACACCTATTGGCTTAGATTGAGGACATATGTTTGACAATCGCTAGCAAAGTCCTGTTACAAGTGAAAATGCCTACATTAAATTCATCTGCAAACAACCGTTTCGATCGTGATTTTCAAGAAAAAATATACTTTGATGTCGACGAATTGGGTACAACGAATTCTCGAGATTGGTACCAGAACCACGCATAGTATATGACAAAATTATAATGCAACTATAAGCCAAGACGACGGATGGTATTTCAAAGATATGTCCGGTGGTACAGCCAAAACTTTTCTCATTTTACTTATTTTGGCAGGATGGTGCCCGAATAGTGTATTGCCATTCAATATGCAAATCACTGAGACATCCACATACGATGTCGTCGTCGATGTCATCAATTTCAGTATCCAAAACGAAATACCACGTGAACAAGCAACTTATAAGATTATCAATATAACAATATAGTGAATCAAGACAAAGTTGTCAATTATCCAACTGAATTCTTGAATTCACATGATTATACAATTTTAAACGGAAAATTTATGCCAATGATTCCGACAGATATGCCATTCGTATTCAAACACTTGCAGATCCCAGTGCGACTCGCCTTTGTAATAACCATAAACAAAGCACAGGGACAGTCGCTACAGGTGTCCATGCTTCTGACATGTGGCTTGCTCACGCGTCGGAAAACCTTCTGATTTATTCGTGTACCGACCAAAGGAACAACTAAAAATATTGTGTATCCAAAAACACTTTAATAAACAGAATTGAAACGAAACGTTACCCCGAATCCTCCTGGCGTTGCGACATGGCAACCAACAACATGCATTCCATTTCGCGGTCTTCTAACAGTAACCAATCAACACAAGTGCGTATTTTCGCATTTGTTCACATCATAAGGTATCTGCGTTCCATATCAGAAATTCATTTTCGTCGCAAATTCAAACGTAAATAAAAAAGTTGAAAAAATCGTATAATGGCGCACAACAATAAGTAAGTATATTAATATAATTTACAATGTACAATTTGTGTAAGTGGTAGATTGCAGTATTTTTAGTGTTTTGGATGCACAAAGAGTAAAATAAGTGACAGCGTAAAAAAAGTATTTTTTTTTTTTTTTTTCCAAAATAAGTGTAAGCGTGTCCATATAGCAACGCCATGAGCGATAGGGTAAAGGTTTACATTGTTGATGTTTTCTGCGGAAAAATGCACGCCTTGTATATTCAACCACCAGAGGATGACGGGGATTTGAGTGGAGAAGATGATGCTGATGATCAAGGAGGCGGTATTCCGGACAATGTTTATCCAGCACAGTTGAGATCGGGTTGCGAAATAGCGTTTGAAAATGGCCAACGTAGAGAATTTAGAGGAAGTTCTCGAAGATAGTTTTTTAGCGGATGTTCTGGATAATTTATCTTTGAATTTATCCACTAGTTCACTAGCTGTGATTAAACCAAAAAAAGTATTTGATGAGCCAATTTCATTGCGGTTGCGTCGTGTTTAGCAATCTACCTCCAGATGTCCCTTGCCAGCATCGAATAAGAATACAACGTTCACTTGATCAAAAGATGATTTTCCCACAACCCAATTACGAGGACTGTCATAATTTGAAAGCACAAGCTTCAGCACATTTGCGATTGTTCGGAAGTATGTGCCACTTACCAGGAAAAGAAAATTCCTAACATTAAAGGTGCGTGGTTATGTTTTTTTTTTTTTTTGTCCTAAGTACACCTAAGAACTGATATTTCTTTCCAGAGCTTCACGTTTTTATTGGAATTTTGCTTGTTAGTGGCTACACAGGGCAAAGTAGTTACAGATCCATGTGGAGTAACGACAACGATTTACGTAATGATATGGTATATAACAGCATGCGTCGAAACCGCTTTGAGGATATATTGCAGTGTCTGCACTTTGAGTCAAAAATGCATGCGACACAAAACGTAAATGATAAATTATGGAAATTACGACCCATACTTGTTCACGTAAAATCCAAAATGTTGGAACATTTCCACCCCGTACAGCATTTATCGTTCGACGAAAGTATGATCGCTTATTTCGGAAAGCACGGATGTAAGCAGTTCATAAAGGGAAAACCTATACGCTTTGGTTATAAGGTGTGGTCTTTATGTACTTCCACCGGGTATATGATAAATTTCAAAGTATGGGGTCTATAACTATAATTCTATATAGTTATATAGTCTATAATTCGTGCGGTTTGCTAAGAGATGGCGTAACTTGTATTATTCTATTGGAACATGCGTTGGAAAGCTACTGTCATTGTACGTCATTTCAGTATATGTCATTCATTTGAAGCGTAAACAACAATAATTTTTTTTTCTCTCAAATATATTTAACTTTGTGCCTGAAAAAGTGTTTTTGCGGGGAGTTCTTCTTTATTACTGAAAACTGCTCCCAAAAGTCATCGTATTTTGGTGGAAGCTTATGGTGAACATGCTCTAGCTAAGCGAACGCGCCAAAAGTGGTTTGCACGATTTAAAAGTGATGATTTTGGCTTGGAAGACGATGAACGTCCTGGGCAGGCAAAAAAGTTTGAAAATGAAGAACTGGAATCATTACTCTATGAAGATTGTTGCCAAATACAAGAAGACCTCGCATAATCTTTGGGTGTCACTCAAGCAGCCATTTCAAAACGTTTAAGAGCAGTTGGATATATTCAAAAGGAAGGAAATTGAACTCAAGCCGAGAGACGTCGAAAGGCGGTTTTGTTTGTCCGAAATGCTGCTGGAACGCCACAAAAGGAAGTCATTTTTGAATCGGATTGTTACTGGTGATGAAAAATGGATCCATCACTATGTGAAACCCGGCCAAACAGCCAAATCAACTTCAAAGCCGAATATCCATGGCGCAAAGGTAATGCTCTGTATTTGATGGGATCAGATGGGTGTGCTGTATTGTGAGCTGCTAAAACCGGGTGAAACCATCAATGGACAACGCTACCGAACACAATTAATCCGTTTGAAGAGAGCAGTAGTCGAAAAACGCCCGGAATATGCGACCAGACACGAGGCAATAATTTTCCATCATGACAACGCTCGGCCCCACGTTACTATTCCGGTTAAGAACTATTTGGAAAACAGTGGATGGGAAGTTTACCCCACTCGCTTTATAGCCCAGACCTTGCCCCTTCTGACTACCATTTGTTCCGGTCTATGGAGAACGCCCTCACTGAAATAAGGTTCACATCAGAGCAGAATATCAAAAATTGGCTTGATTCATTCTTGGCTGCCAAGCCAGCGCAGTTCTTTTGGGATGGGATCTAAAAATTGCCAGAAAGATAGGAAAAAGTCGTAGCTTCAGTTGGGCAATACTTTGAATAATACTATTGTACATGTTTTTCTTAAATAAACGTTCAAATTTTGAAAAAAAAACGGCACGAATTAAATTACATACCCAATATATTAAGGGAAAAATCCGCAATCAAACTCATTGTACGAGGAACGATTCAGCAAATGTTCCGCTCCGTTAGTGAGTATGATAGACGATTTTTCTGAGAACATTCAACAATTGCCGTTTTCACTCTACTTTGTCAATTTGTTTACGAGTTTTCGTAATTTCGAGAATCGAATACCGAAAAGTTGTCCAATTCCTCACAAAAAAGCATTGAAAGCAAGGCCACGCGGCTACTACGAGTCCATCAAAATGAATGAGACTGGGATTCGCCTTACAAAATGGATTGATAATTCCGTTGTTTGCATGTTATCCACTGCTTTCGGAACCACACCAATATCTGTAGCATCTCGCTATTCGAAAAAAGCTCGGAAAAAAGTGGGAGTCCCTCGCCCGTGTATTGTGGCCGAATATAATAAGTTCATGAGTGGTGTCGATCGATTCGACCAGAATCTTTCTACGCACCGTATCGCGTATCGTGGAAAGAAGTGGTGGAGCTGCATTTTTACATGGCTAATCGATGCATGCGCGCAAAATGCATGGCAACTTCATCGGAATGCCGATCCAGGTATGTCACAGCTACAGTTCAAGCGTGAAATTGCAATCTATTACTGCAAATATTTCGGTGATCCGCCGAAGTCGCACAGTAGTGTAACAAGCCAAAACAATGACCAAACAAATAACCTGGTCCTTCCTTTGGAAAAAAAAGACGCTGTGATGGAGACCTGTGTAGTTCGATTGTCCGAATTGCTTACTCAAAGTGTGATAAGGGTCTTTGCTTGAAATGCTTTAAGCCTTATCATACTGCAGACTTATAATTGCTTGTGAAACCAATCATTTAATTATTGAAATAAATAAAAATAATATGAATACTTTCCGTTTTACTAAATAAGCTCATAGCTTTTTTATAAAAGGTAGGAAAACAAAAATTTTATATATTGATATAGACTTGTACCCAATCGCTCCTGGCGTTGCCATATGGCAACAGGACATTTAAAGAATATAAGGACATTTATTAAGATTCTAATGATACAGTTTATCTATCTTTCCTCTAATATAAGTGTACCTAAGACATAAGAAAATGATCCAAAATAAATTAACGCGCACAGGATACGGCTGGTATAAAATATAAAATACATAATTGCGCAGACAATATCTATTTTCACAAGTTGAGTCGCATCGCGATAACTATGGACTTGAGAGAAAAAGTTTAAATCTTTTTTGTTTGTTAATATTAGAAACACATTTTTTGGTTACAAGAAGAAGAGATTAGTTATACTTCTTTTCGAAAAATTGTTGGTACAATGAGACTTGAACGAAACTTTCGTTTACAAATTATAAGTTCTCATAATTACAAGTTCAGCGATATCCCACTATCTTCTATCACATAAGCTTAACTTCAAAAGTATTTAAGCATCGAGAAATTAAAACAGTATGCTGACGATGGCGCTAAATACAAGTAGAGCGTTTCTGCGGGAGTTCCGCAATAGTCGGTCCTCGGGAATCTTCTTTAGGACATGGAGTACGCTTAAGGTATGGTCGTAGCCATAGCACCAAGCATACCATACCAGACATCAGATATCCAAAACTCGCTTTATACTGACCGCCCCTAATCGTGTGACCCTGTCTGTGAATAAGTGTGAATTGTCAATTTCAATTTCAATCAATTTCTCCCCCATTTGACACAAAACCCGCCCGTTTTACTCCAAAAAAACGTCATCCAGATTACACACGCATAGTGAACTTTAAGTGTAAATCGCTCTCATTGTAGCAGTCTACAATGTGTCGATAATCCACTTACAGTGTGTCTGTGCCAAGTTTAAAGTTTTGCAAAAATATTAGTAGAGTTAGGTATCTTTGCTAGTTCATCTATGATGCTCAGCACATCTACAAGATCGAATTCGCTACGGATGAGAGTGTTGCAAGAATCAAGGATTGGTGGGAATCTGCCGGTCTGGAAATAGTTTGTGAAAAGAATAAGACTGTTCCTATATATAACTGCTTATGGGGTATGCAAACTACTGAGTTCGGAACCCAACGGACAGGTAGAAATACCAAAGGCTACGATTCAAAACTGAGATCAAGTACTTTAGCAAGTACTATATCGCTGCAGGCAGGTCCCTTGCATACTTCCGAACATTGATGGCCCTGGAGGCGCTCGTATGATCTTGCTTACCAGAATAATCAGTTCGGTTCTGCAGCCACATCCTCGTAAATGACCGGTAATCTTTGAACCACTAGGTCACCAAAATAGAGGAAAAAGGGGCAGTATCGGCAGCGTAATGACAAGTCGATTTGTATAGCTCCGTAAGAGGCTGGCGAACTAACTAGCAGCACAGTTACACAGTTCCTGTCCGGCACGATGCACATCACTTACTATCAATGGTCTCTATGTCGGAAATAACAAAACTAGAATGAGGATGAGGGCATGCTGTGCTTAACTGCAAACACTTCGCAGAAGGCAGGAGAATTCTGCCAATTCCAGAGGGCCTCATAGGTGACATGATACTATAAATAATCAGCTGGATACTCATTTAGAGTGCATGTGTAGATTTAGCTCCGAAGACCTTAAATCTTGAGAAATACCAAAGAGGTGTCCTAGTAGAATTCATCACATTGGCCATCGAATTCCACAGAGAGGATGATTTACGAGTGCCAAGAAGTAAGTATCGTCAGGTAATCGAAAGTAAGCAGATGCAAACAAAGTTGTGTTGTGTGCGGCTAAAATAGAAGCCAAGCAGAAGGAGGTATAAAGGGACCTTGACTTATTTATTAGACATGTATATATTTTGACCTCTAAAGTTTTAAACAAAAAATTAGTTTCAAACTTTGATGGGATTTTGCAAAATTAAAAATTTCAATACTTAGTCCAAGCTATGAGTACTTTCCCAATTAAAATACCCGTTCACATTTACTACGAGTGAGTATGTGAATTGAATACAAGATCCAAGTCAATTACCTATTGAAAGTAATGCCCTTTCCAACCAAAAGAATCGGCTTGTCCTCTGGAGCAGTCCCGCAGTAGTTAATTTCAAGTAAAACTGGAGGTTCACATGAGCCTTTTGCAATATACAGAAATGAATTTAAATGATTCTGTTGGATCCAATCCATGGCACGGATTTCTACTCCCATACCACAAGGACATAGGGCATCGACAGTAGCCTTGAATAAAAAAAAAAAAACCCCTAGAATTATTCATAAATTTTTCAGACATTGTTGTACCTGAGCAAATAAAGTAGGAGTCATTTGATTGCTGGGAGCATCAGTTAGGCGCCTAGCTAGATTTTGTGCATCGGCTTTGAAAATACCTCGGGTCCAAGCATCTGTCTCAGATGAATCGTAAAGTTCAAGTTTGGGAATATTGATTCGTTGGTCCTTTTTCTTATTGTCTTGGTATCGATATATACCTAAAGCACTTCCTTCTGCTACTTGTTCCGGATAATCCATAGAATCTACAAATACTTCAACACATCCTTCCATTTGGAGTTTCCTAGCACCGACACCGGCAGCTATTCGAACATTCTCCTATAAAAGTTTTGTATCATAGAATGACCCTTTGGAAACAAAGGTTGAATCGTACCATTCCTTCGTCAAGCATTTCGAGCTCATTAAAACCTGCACCCTCACGTCCTACTCCGACTACTGCCACTGACCTATATTCATTGTCAAGATTGTTAAAAATATTTCCGCTTCCAAGTTCACCTTTAAGGTTACATCTACAAATTATAAAAATAGAACAAACATGTATAAGATACACTCTCAACGTTGGACCACCGTACTCCTTAATCAATTTCGAAAGTTGACCTTGCAGTTTGACATCGAATTTTTCACCACTCACTGTCAGTTTTGCTGGCTTATCACCCTCTTTTTGATAAAGTCCTACCACTAGACCTTTCTATAAAAGATTTTATCAAATCCTTATTCTAGTTATTCTAAAAAAAAAAAAAAATTACCGAAAATTTATGCTCAATATCAGTTGAAGAAAATCGGTACAGAATTTTTTTAAACGTATATCCTTGAAGCTTATGATATATTTGAGGTGTTTTTAAGAAAGCCCGTGTGGTACAACAAGACGACATTTTAGACCACATTAGTAGTAACCAATTTTTTCTTATAAAAAATTCAATTAGAAATTAAAGATGATTAAACAGAAGTACACGAATATTTTTAAAGAAAAAAAAATATATATATGTATGAGCAGAATAGTTTTCGGTTTTTGTTTTAATCACTTTTGAAGTTAATTTCTAAGGTTGGCTGGAAAAACTGAGTTGAAGTGAATGTAGAAAAGTTTGAAAGCACTTGAATTCAAGTAAGTAGGTTGTGTTTGCATTAGAATTATGTAAACATTCCATAGCTGGATGGACAATCCAATTCGATACCAACGCTAGGCAAAAAAAAAAAAAAAAAAAAAAAAAAAAAAAAAAAAAAAAAAAAAAAATGGTTTCATAGCGCTAGATGAAAGATACATTACCACTGAGCTTTCTGACGAACCAACATGGACTCGAGTTATGTCACACACGGAACTACTCTTTAGTAAAGTTAACCTTTCACCCCCTCCGGTAATAAGACAATTCCACATTTTCAACTTTAAGCGACCATGCGTATCCCAAAGCCTTTTTGCAAATACAGCATTTCGCGCGTCTTGATGAATATACCCATAGAATTCTTCAAAAGTACTCGTAGATATTCAATCACCCTGTAAGATTTAATGTGAGTTGTTTAACAAAGCATAAAGGATACATTTTTTTAGGCATTACACTTACAATTCTCGATCCTGCCAAGAAAAGGCAGGTATCATGATCCCAAAAAGACCTAACGAATACAGTGGGAAAATAAGATTCTTAATAGTTGCATCTGCTGCTTGACCCTTTTCTGATTTAGTGCTTCAAAAACATACCACCAAACAATTCTTTGCTTACAGTGCTAAGTACAAAAGACTGGTAGTTACATTTCCAACAATCAACAAAAGGCACCGCTTCTGATAAACTGTTTAACTGACCATGAAACAATTATCATAAGCTAAGAGGCTAGGTAGGAGCAGATGTTCAAATCTGGTCACCCAATTCTTTCCGTCCCTATGTACAATACTATAATATCATCTTCTTGGCTGGGTAAAGGTGTTATCGAGAGAGTGGCAAGGATGCGTCTGGTTGAAGGATCAGTTAAAAGATAACTTAGGGTGTCTAATTATTAGCGCATTTCTAAACAACCAAGCACTATTTGTACGACGCGGGGCTATGTGCAGATCGACCATGCTTTCACTTATAACTCGTCGGAGGAAATTTCAAATTGAAATAACAAAATCCTTGTCACTGACAGGACGGCACTGATAAAATCTGTTAAATTAAAGATTTTAATCAGATAAAATTCCCTTACCCTGCCAGCATTTGGTTAATCCTATGGCACGGGTCAGCTCCTATAAATAAGACACGATCTCTCATATCAAGGATCATCTTTTTTTTGTGGACCACCGAAAAATTGTGGAGCACCACCCCTGATAAAAATAACATACGAGATTCCACAAAGTGTGAAACCTATCATTACTCGTATATGGGCCAAGAGTTTGACTTGTGTTCCTACAAATACGAGGGTACGTCAATTGGCACAGCTGACTGCAGCCCCAAGCGGCACATATCCACCGATGAATTAAACAAAAACTCCCTTCTTCAAAACCTTTTCTGAAGCGGTAGAAGATTATTTAAGGATACTGGTTGATACGAGAGGTTCGTAGAAGCAGTGGACTTCATTATAATTATCATCGACAGTCTTACTGAGGTTTGACGAAGTGCTTTGTTGCAGAGATCTACCATTGACATAAGGTAACCGAAGCCTCTTATTCAATAACCTTTAAGATTCTGCAAGCTTGTCCCAGACTTCTGTACCGCAGTCTACGGTAAGACACTTAGTCGATAAAATGTGGTTACTACTTGATCCGTTGTCTTCTCATTGGAAGTCGAATCCATTCCAGCAGGTTTTTCTCCATCAACTTTGGTGTCAAAGGTGTTGTGAGAACACTATTTAAGAAATGAGAGGATACTTAAAGAAGTAGACTGACTCATATCTTTTAGGCTACGACAATAGACCTAAGTAGCAATATATCATTGATGATGCAGATGATATGCTAATCTTTCAAAGCGTCAGGATGGTTCTTTATCATTATTCATAAATTTTGAAACGCGTCATATATAGGCGGACTTATCCCCTATAAGACCACATTGACTAACTGGAATTTAATAACATTGCCTAATCGACTGCCTAGAACTCAATCGTATTTTTCATAGAAATCGATATTAGTTTCACCGATCCAAAGTTGTTGTTCACCGATTTCTTGTGTCGCCTTTGCCTTTATGCAGTGAACTAAGCTCACTATCCACTGGTTTGGCAGTTAGCCACGTCAAGATTTCTGATGGTCGGTAAAGTCTGAGATACCCTCGCTTATTTCGGCTACGTAAATATCGCCATTTCCGCGTTGAATCTTTTACGAGTTTTTCATACACGTGTGTCAACATTGCACTTTATTTACTAATTGTCGGTCACTTAGGACTTGTAAGGGTACCCCTACAATACCTATACAATACCTATAATACATATATACATACCATATATTGCTACCCCTTTTTACGCCCCCTTATTACAACATTCATAGTCTAAATCAAGACGCACTTTATCGATTCTTCGTGCACGCTTAAAAGACTTTTTTCTTGTGCCTTACCATCATTTTGGTACCATCTTTTCACTACAGCGATTTAGTGTTGGCTGTTGGCTAAAAAGCAGCAATTTTCAAGAGCTATTCTTCGTTAGATCTCAGCGCTGGTGTCATTGTCTGAATTAATCGCGGGGTCTAGGTAAACAAAGTCCTAACTACATCAAAGTTATATCTACCGATGGTATAGGATAGTATAGGATGTATATTCTTGTTGACAGCGTATACTACCTCATTGACCTCAATGATCGTTAAAACCATCTTCACCATTTCCAGTTCAATACTCGCGAAAAAGATATGACGACCGATCTTGAGTGGATCTTGTCGGCGATGTTAAGAAGACTGATGACTCTGTAGTTGGCGCAGTTTAGAGGGTCTCCTTTCTTGAGTATTGGACAAGTTGGTGTCATCGTTTGCCGTTTAGAAGAGCTCAGCGGTCAGGCTATATGCTCCAGCAGCTTTGTTGGAATACCTTCACTTCATCCAGGTCGGGTGGACGGAATTGTTGGTCTACATCGTCCAGGTTGAAAAGTCAATTTTGCTTGACAGGGGTATTTGGTTTATCATCGCCGGTATACAGTTATACAGAAATGCAATCGTCAGCATTGATTGCGACTCTATTACGATGTTCCTTTTTTCGTCTCTTGGGTTCTGGGTTGATAGTAGTATCAGATTTCTTTTACCTTTTGGTAAAATTTCCGAATCTCATTTCTGGATTGTGTGATTCTAATGATCTTTCCGATCGCAGAGCTTGTGAGCAGCTCTAAGCTTTCTATGCAACGCCACTTTTTATGCCTCTCACTTAGCTGCATAGCTGCATAGAATCTCTTAAAAGGATTTGACGATTCGATCTTGCAATTGTATCCGCCCGACGTACCGCAACCGTACCTTGGCTACAACAAAGTAGTGGTCCGGGTTAATGTTGGACCTTTGGAACGTTCTGACATCCATAATACTGGAGAAGAGCCTTACCTCTATGGCAAGGTGGTTCATTTGATTGATGGTTGATTGATCAGGAGTCCTCAAGGTGCGGGTATTGAGTGCTACCTACGATAGTATTTCGCCCTGCCGCAAATTTCATTAACCTAAATACGTTATTGGAGGTGGTGTTGTATAGGTTTTAATTCCGATATAACCTCCTAGTTTTGCACTAAAATCGACAATTTTAGTGTCATAACTCGTAAGATTTGTTCAAGAGCTCGTAAAAGCTGTAGTTGTCGTGGTCATCTTTCTTTTCTGCTCCCCCAGATGATATAAGGATAATGTTAATAAATTTCGCCTTAAAACAGTTTATTACGAGGGGCTTATTCAAATACCAGAAACTTAAGACTTCTTGACTAAGTCTGCCTCTAACAACAAATCCGCTCCAGTAGTTGCTCGGCGGCACGTGGCCTTTTAAAGGACCTAACATCCCACGTGCAGATCTAAAGTTTGTTGTTCTTGTTTGATTTGCACGGGTTGTCAACAGTAGATTCGTCCATATCCGAGGGTTAATGTGCTTAACTTGAGTTTTCGATTCCATGGCCGGGCAGTTACTCCGGTGGCACAACCTCCAACCTGGAGGCCTATTTCCATTATAAGTACTCCTAGGACGATGGATCGTTAAGACCAAAACCAGTAGCCCGTTCGGCGATGTAAGCGCTGCCGATAGTTTATGAAGGGCTCATCTACCACTATATCTTTTTTAAGACGCTGACTTATTCTCGAAAATACTTACCGGCCTGAGCTGCCAATATGTTGGATTAGGTCGGATAAGGTCTCATTTGTATATATTATTCGTGGATTTTACTCCACTGCACCATTGATTCCATATGGGAAACTCATCACTCGCGCTTTTAAGTTTGGCAAGCCGATTCCAGATGCATATCTACAGTACCACTTGGGGGTAAAATGAGCAGAACTGATGTGTGACACAGTTACAGCACTGGATATCGCCACGTTGACACCTCTCGGTATCTACCCTTTGTCTACAGCACCCAACTACTAGATTCCTAAACCACCGAGCAGAGTTTTGCACTAATTTTACATTATTCTTCAAAGTTGTTCCAAATATCTTCCGTGATTAGTTTTTCCTGTTGGTTTATTGCATTTCGGAACCATTATTGTAATTTAAGCGCCCGAAGTTACCCTCTTTCTCTTGTTTAGGTCGCTCAAGTTTATTATTTTCGACAAGTTTTCGTAAGGTTTTCTTCGGTTTCTTTAAGAAAAATTCTCTCAGCAAAAGCCGATACCGTTTTTATAGTGGTCAGCCACTGATTACTTTAGAATTTTTTACTAGTAGCGGGTGCTGTTTTCGACAATACGCCAGTTGGTTTCTTGAATTTGATCGATATAAAGTTGACATTTTATGTTTTCTATTTCGAAACTTTTGCTCGGCATAGCGTCTATATGGTTAAGCTTGTTATAAGTAGTTTATTTCTGAAAAGAATGAGACTGCTCTCCTCGGAAACTGTCGAGCTATGACTCTAATATTTGTTTTCGCTGTTGAGAATACATCCCCGCGGGATGTAAATCTACTAACTAAATCGCTTAACTGGTGAAATCCCAACGATAAACAAATTGCATAAGTTTGTTGATAAAGACATATTCCATAAGACCGTGCCTCGGTAGTCGTTTCGTATACTCGTATAATTCATAAACATTGGTTCAAACATTTGTAGTTCCATTCGAACGTAGCTGGAGAGTACAAGTGTGTTTCGTCGTCTGCTCTGAACTTTAAATTAAAAAAAAAAAACAACCTTATCGTAATTGGAATCTTTTGTCAGTACGTATTGATAGTGCGACTAGTAAACTGTACGGATACAACGATATCAACTCGGTAAGTAGATAATTTTTGAACTGCATAACTATGTGTATCGACTGAGGTACTAATGAATGCTCAGACTTTCGTAGTTTTCTCGTCGATGCACTAAAAATAAAATTCGATTTTCAAAAGTCTAGTGGGGGGTGTGAGAACTAAAAACTAAGATAAGGGAACGTATGTACATACAAACCTCATGCTGGCGATCGCACCAGATGCCTTTTAGTCGGCTTTTGCAATAGCCAGCGGCTCGTCGTTAAATTGTTGGTAGTGAGGTTTATCTTAAAATAAAATTTCCTCCGGTTGGTTTGATGTCGTGTTGTCTACGTCTACGAAACGATTACAAGCTGAAAGTCATGATCAGAAAATTCATAGCATTGAACGTGCGAGTTGCACAAGTGAATACGAGCGTCGGTTGACAACACGTGGTGTAATATTTAGAAAAAATAAAAAAAATAAAAAATCCGTAAATAGAAATTAAATTTTTCTTGTAATTAAATTTATAAATAGTTTTTTTCTTTGTTCAAAAATGAAAAGATATCCTCGACGGGACATATCTTGGGCACTTTGTACATTTTTTGATTGTTTGTGTCTTGATTCTAACAGCTGCGAATAACATGAACAATTAAGCCATGGTGTGGATATGCAACAAAATAAAAAATGGTCCCAAAAAAATTTGTGGATATTATTTTTATTAAAAAATAATTATCGCTCACGCAAGATTGGAGATATCTCTACACGCACATACTCATATCATCTTGACTTTACGAAGCGGTAGATCGCTTTTGTTGTCGTTTTCCCTTTTCAAAGTGATGAGGTATTCATTAGTGTGGTGGCTTGTAATTTTTTTTTTTTTTTTATTCAAGCATTAGAGAGAAAATTTTTCAAATTCCTCTGGCTATCTTCAGATTAATTTCTTTGTTATGATATAGTAGCAACACATGCCCTCGTATACTCGTGTGTGCTTAAAGAAAGTTCAAGGAGAATTATAACTAAGTTGACCTAGTGACTTACTTAAATTGCAAGTGGATTAGATTTATGTTATGTGTGGATAATGACGTATTGACAGTTGAAAACATTTTTTTGAAGATAACATAACCGGTCGTGAATCGGCATATTCATGGTCATGGTGATAACACTGAATTACTGACTGTTGTTACTGAGCTTCCTAAAACGAATTGTGGATGTTTGTTTGTATGTTTTTTTTTTTTTTTTTTTAATCAAAAATTTTTCAGTTAAACATACTTTCAACAAAATTCTCTAAAAATTTCATCTAATATTTCGTGTAGTTGAAGCTTCTAGAGGGTAAGGTGCGATCATTGTAACGTCCAGTCTGGAAGGATGTTTTTTTTTTTTTTTATTATTGCCATCAATTTGCGGTGGCCACTGCGATCTCAAAAATCTATTCTACATCAAGTTAGCTTAAAATGCCAGAATTCCTTAATAAAAGTGAGCATATCTCTGGTGGAAAAATGTTCATCACTCACTACTATTTCTCTTCTTCTGTCCTCGTGTTCCTTTGAATTAACGTTAATAAAACGAAGTTGGTTTCTAAAAAAAAAAAAAAAAAAGATCTCACCAGTCTGCTAATGTCACCTCTTTTATAGATCAAAGATTAAAGGGATTAGAGAGTGTTTGATGACCCAATATTGACACACCATATTCTCCCATTTTTTGATCGTTGGACCTATCGCTGAGCTCGAAATGGCATATAAAGGTTTAGACCAGTGGAACAGATTTACAACTGGACTTTATTTCTTTTGGATAATTCTAAGGGGTATTGAAGCATTGTGCTACTGATTTCTAGTAGCTGCTGTGTTGCTTAGCAGTCTCTATTTATAGCTGTCCATTAAGATATGGGCTTACCATTTCAGTCTGAAGAATGTTTCTGGAACAGCCTGTAGAGACTTTTTCATTGATCTTGCACTTTCTGCGCAAGTAGGTACACCTTATCTTTTGTAACACGATTTATTTAAAATCTATAGAAGTTTTTTTTTTTTTAAAATAACAAAAGTTGGGTTTGAATTGCTTATGATATTATAATTTGAATGTCTCACATATAACGTACTTGGCTTGCAATTCCCGAATAATTTGCGGCTTACCAGCATGCAAAATAAAAAATAACAGCATGGTTAAAAATTTATTCTTTTTGAGAAATCGTACAAACAAAACACGCCCTTTTAATCTATCTGTACCTATACTTTACTTTACTTACGTCCTGTTCGGCCTATATCCTAGGCGCTATCGTGTACGCTTACTGGCAATGAGCTTGAGCTCATTCTAACTTTTCTCCAATTGCCATGACTCCTGTGCCATGTATTTCTCGGCAGACCCTTTGATAATGGATTCTATTGCGCTATGGAACTATCACCTTTTCGAAGTGTATGACTAATCCACTGTCACTTCTGCCATTGGAAGGTTGTGTGTATTGGTTTCTAGTAAAGATGTTCGTTGGAGATACGGGTGGTCCAGAAAACCCTTAAGATATTCCGTAGGCACCTTTAACGAACGTTTTTTTTTGTAATAGTTACACCTTCCTGCGCCCATACCACAGCATGAATTTAACATTTGATCGAAACAGTCGTAGATTGGTGATAGCATTGCTTCGCCATATCATCGACATCATTCCAAATGCAAATTTTACTTTGCTGATTCGTTTGAAAATATCATGTTTGGTTCCATCTTCGGAAGAAACAAGATATTGAAAACTATCTACTCTCTCTACCGGTTGTCCAGCAATACTAATTTGTGCTAATGAGTTAGTACCGATGTTGATGAGTTTGGTTTTAGCAGTATTAATTTTTAAACCCATTTAAACCCATTTGCCTTCCCCCCCACTCTAGCTGTCATTTGTTGCAGATCCATAATCCTGCAAGAGAGCAAACAAATGTCGTCCGCGTAGCCCAGGTGTTTGAGTTGAGATTTCATCGTTTCCAGTAGACAAGGTTGTGTGAAACACATCGCTTATTACCAATAAAAAAGACAGAAATCAACCATTTGGATTTCAAACGCCTCTGACATCTTTCCTCTTTGCTGAATATGACATTTAGACCCATCACAGGTTGCTTTGATAATACCTAATAGCCATTAGTTTGTCGAGTATATTTCTCCTGTGCAATACAAGGGAGATAAACAGTATGTTGCCTTCCCAAACTCAATGAGAAGTAGCAGTAGCGATCACACCTTAACTGGGAGTGGACTTGCGAATTCTGGAAATTGTTACTTCGGTTAAGGACCATAGCAAAATGCTCCTTGCGATGACCACCTGTCAGGTCTTTGGTGATTCTGTAAACGGTTCTGCTATGACACCTGCTTGCTGCTTGCACTGCTTCTCTGGTCAGGGAGTTGATATATTTTTATTTGCCATGTCGTCTGCTACGCTGCACTTCTCTTATTTTCCTTCGATACAGGGACTCTAGCTTATTCTACTCCTGGGGTACCTACAGTACGAGCTTAAAGTAGCATACAGGTATCCTTGGTAAGCCACGTGTTTTGTCTTGCCTGCATTCTACCAACAATACTGTCCGCTCCAGATGTGAAAACATTTCTCACAATGATTCAATGTTCATGGATGATTGTCGACAGTGAGCTACTGATTGCTTCCACTAGGAGCGAAGAGTGATCTCTTAATTGTTGGCGTACTGATGGGGTCTTTAGCCAGTCGATGTTGTAATGAGGCATTCTGGTGATGTTGCAGCACTTAACTTTACAGTATCTACCATAAAGTGATGATCTTGTACCAACCCCATGTCAGCTCTTAGTCTGTTTTCGACGTCTAAAAGACAACTTCTGAAACGTTGACTGATCACCAAATGGTCGAATTGGTTAGACGATTATTGGCAATCAGCTGATATCCAGCTGACTTTTGTGGCAGGTCTAAAGCTCTAACATAGTGCTTCTTATTACTACACCACTATTGGAAGTGGCTGTGGTGTAGTGGTATATACACAGACTCCTTAAGCAGAGAGTTCGAATCCCGTGCGAGGCAATTCTCTGAAAAAGTCTTTTCGTAGAATTTGCATGTAGTTATATGAGAATCCCGTCGGCGTCAACTCTAACATGAAGGCATAATAACACTGATGTTGGAGTAGTTGCTGGCTGGGTTAAATGTAACGAACTAACAACTAGCACGTACTAAGACCGACTGGTTGAGGATGCAACAAATCAACAAATCTTTCAGCGTTAATCATTTCCAATCGCCAAGCTATTGCTTTCCAGTCATATGTATGAGCCTCTCATTACTGTTGGCTACCTTTATGTACAGATCCCTCATCACGTTGACGATATCTCCGTTATGTTGAATAGAAGTAGTACTTTTCATCCTCAGTCGAGGGATTTGTTATGACGTAACACTGTATGATCGTGACGCGCCGTACTCCGGTCTGCAACATTTCCGATAAGACCCTATTCCATGTGGGTACCAGGAAATTAAGCTTTTGTGTGCTGTTGGTGTTATCAGCAAATCCACTTAGTATTCACTGGGACTGCCGGGAGACTTAGTTGAGTGTCGAACTACCTTAGGCCCATAGCGTTTGACATTATTACTTTTCTTCCATTCACCATCTGTTAAGATAATTTCGAAGACAATCCAAACAGACTTGGGGGACTCATTCCTTCTTAACAAAGTCCATGCGAAATAAAGCAGGATCTACATGATAAAAGTCTTATGCGAAGCCAATTACTTTGAAAGAAATTTGCTATTCAAAAGCCTTCTTAGGACGAAGAAACAGAGTTTGAGAAGAGTTGTTCTTTATTTCATCGTAGTGCTACTGGAGACGATAGAGCATAATTACCCAAAATCCCTTAAAACTCGCATGTTGTATGTGTCTGAAGTGGAGTCTGTTTTGAATATATGGTATATCCTGTATATGAAACATGCTTCTCCATTAGCTGCTACTGATTCTGCTACTGACAGCACACTGCCTTCTTTTAACTTTGTTTATATTAACGTATAACGTTTAAGAGATAGTTTCGATTGAGTTTTGTGTAGAAATTTGTCGAAACAAAAAAACCGCATAACAGTAAGTCGACTTATCTAGATAATTTTTGAATATTGCAGGTCTCGGCGAGGCTTTTACAGACCTTGAGAAAACAGATTACATTCAATCTATTGCACACCTCTATAAACGCTATAAAGTGGTGTTGATCAATGTTTAATCGATGGGTTCCCTCCAAGATTCGGTGCTATCTCTCTTGACTTGAAGTCACACTGATATGGACCAAAAAGATTATTGACAAAGGCTTTAGGCACACACATAGTAAAGCAGATGCAATCTTTTAAACGATGTTGAGATACTTGTGTCAGGCATTCGAGTATATTGCAGATGAGTTGGTATATGTGACATAGGACCACTTGCAAAATGAAGCTTCATTTGATCCAGAAGGGCTCTCTCGATTTCTTATGATGATAGTCGTCCCACGTCAAGTTTCCTCGCAACAATTTCTTATTTTTGGAATATTCAGGATATCCGTAACCATCAATGTTTGGACATCCATGAGGAATGCCATTCGTTAATCACAATGTGGTCTTTCTGGTTGATTGATCGGGAGTTTCCCATGCCCCTTTGTATGTATTGAAATGAGAGATATGCGTACTATGATAGTGAGGTGATATAGTGCAATCCAATAAATTTTCATGATTGTGCATACCCAGCAGGTTATCCTTGGGATGCTACATCAAGTCTAGCCCAACATATGTAAGTTTACTGGCCTGTATAGCTTTATTAGCTTCGGCAATTCTACTTAATATACAAACTCCAACTACTTAGTTTTTTCAGTGAAGAACATCTTCTAAATATTAAACCTCATTTCAGATCTTTATACCTAACTTTATCGTTTAGAGATATCTGGTCAAAACTCAGATTTATGTTGAAAGTGAGGGGAACTCAAACTGCATTGCTGAGGGTGATTGATAGATTTTCTGCTACGAATCAGTCAGACAATACTTTAATGAGATTTTGCGTTTTGCTGCAGGGGATGGGACTGTTTACTGTTTTTATTTTACATAACCCACTGTTTATCAGGTGTTCCATGTGTTCAATCATTGTTTTTGCCAGAAATTAATCCAATAACATACACTACACAGTGATTGAAGCCATGCAATAGCTAAAATAAGTTTTGATTGCAAGAGAGGAATGGGGTGTGGCATCCAACATTTGCATGATATCATTCCACAATGTTGACTCAGTTATCTGTAAAGCTGACCGCTTTCTAGAACAGGTTTCTTGAATACATAATTATTCTGTCATTGTTAACGAGTGACCAAAGGGGGAGTTAGAAAACAAGATCTTGTGAACTGCCTGAGACTTTAGTTGCTAGGAATGTGACTGATATTTGCAACAAGCAATGAATGTCATTATATATTATGAATTGATCAATATCTCTGAGTTCCAAGGGTAGGGGTCTTGTTTCCGTTATCTCAGGTACAATCAAGCGGATTCGGTGAAACGGTTTCCCTCTCACCCTAAAACAACAACTTCACGAAAACTATATCCAAAAATAAAATTCGTAACAGCCCACATAGAATTTTTTTATTTTAATCAAACTTAGTTCTTCAAAACCATTAGGTAGAGCCTGAGTCAGTCTCCTTTGTCAAAAGTTCATGCATTTGATATCGATTAATCTTTTCTTCAATGAATTATCTTACAGAAAAGTAAATACCTACAAGTTGTCTTGGATGACTTAAAGTTCAATATGCTGTGGTACCCCCCTGAGTGACATTCTGTCACCGATATACTTTTTAATTTTTGTTGACGGTCTCTTGTCTTCTGCTTCTTATCCAGTATATTTCTTTGGTAACGACAGTATTCTGATTTTACTATTTATTTCTAGCCTCACGTCCGGGAGCTGCTGCTTAGCTCACTTTTGAATATTAACATTGCTGCAAGGAAAGTTTTAGATTTTCTTTAGATTGTTAGATTTGATAACAAATACTTCCATTTCTTTGATTTGATCTTGACCTGCGCAAAATTGGCCAAATCTAATCATATGTTCCTAAAATACTATCCTGCTAATAAGGATTCAAAACCGTTACGGTAAGACTTGTACCTGACACCAATATCCATATTTTGACCGTCATAAGATGGTTCGAGTTTGCCGGCCCAAGCTTTGGGTTAAACCCAACATGGTCAAATCGGTTGATCGATTACTGACCCAAGTCGCCTTTTAAATATTCAGATAGAAAAAGATCTCTGTCCACGGATATCAGTCAGATATTTTTTCACTTAACAGAAAGGCGTGAAATCATAAAAAAATACTATTGTTTCTGCTTTCTGTCATTGTCATTTAATTAATTTTAATTCACTCTCACTTAAAAGATCATAATGTTAATTTGATTTTATTTTCCAATAAATAAACCGTTGTAGTAAAAGACAACATTTCGTGATAAAAACTGGTCACAGATGTTCTGTGGTGATACCATTCACACCATTTGTGCGAGTACAAATTTGTAATATTGTATTTTGTATTGCGGGAATGAGGAGCATAACTTCAAGATCATTTGACTTAATTTTTATTATTGGAAGAATTGGTTAGCCATCTGTGAAAATTAAATCAAAGAAATTGTATCGCCGCAAGAAATTTTATTGACAAGTGGAAATCAGCTGTATAGTGAGGCTTACTTTGTGTTTCAGATTCAGCGAATGTTAATCAGTTGAGAAAGGCCGTAAGTGTTATAATCATTTTATGTATATTTAACCTTTTATTCGTGACCACCTTTATACGATTGGAATTCAAAAAATTTACAAAGATAAATTACATATAGTACTTGTATAGGGTGATTCATCATGAGGTTTGATTTATATTGTAAAATAAAGAACATAAATTTGAAAGTGAACTTAAAATGATATCATGTAAATGTTGGCTACGACTACGTCTGAAGTGGTCCGTTCAGAAGGTTCAATTTTGGGTGCCTCGTTCGAGCATAGCGACTGGTATATCGCGGATAACACGAGTAATGTTGGCTTCCAAAGCATCAATCAACTTTACATATCCCCAGAGAAAATAGTCCAAAGGTGTGATTTCGCACGATCTAGGCGGCCAATTTACCGCAGCAAAACGTGAAATTAAGTGCTCACCAAAATGATTTCTCAGCCCATTATTTCACGCGCTGTGTGGCTCGCAGCGCCGTCTTGTTGAAACCAGAGCTCACCGAGACCATGTGCTTGAATTTCAGGAAGCACATAGTCCGTTAACATGCCGCGATAACGGTTACCATTGACGGAAACATTGTGATTCGCTTCATTTTTGAAGAAATATGGACCAATGATTCCACCAACCCATAAACCATAACATACCGTTGTTTTTAATGGATGTAATGGTAGCTCTTGGTACTCTTCGAGTTTCTCATCAGCTCAAATATGGAAATTTTGTGTATTAACGTATCCATTGAGCCAGAAATGGGCTTCATCACTAAACAAAATTTAACGATAAAACACCGGCTTTTCATTGAGTTTTTCCAGAGCCCATTCCCTGAAAATATAATGCAAATTCAAGTCGCTTGGCTTCAATTCTTGCGTTGAATTCTGTACGCTTTTAGGGCGAAATCCTCACGTAAAATACGCCAAGTTATCGAATACGCCAAGCCAAGCTGCTGAGGACGACGACGAATCGATTTGTCACGGTCTTCGCGTACACTCTCAGCTACAGCTGCTAAAGTCTCTTCACTTCATGCTGGATGTGGTCTAACCGGTCGAGTATCATCCACTTTTGTAAACTGGGGCTCAAATTTGCGAATAGTGTTGGCAATTGTGGTTTTTGTAAGTCGATTATGTGCACCGTAAGTTCCTCGAATCGCACGAAAAACATTTTTCACAGAACGCTGATTTTCGTAATATAGCTGAACAATTTGATACTGACCAAAAATGACAATGCAGTTTGATAGAAGTCACGCGTGATCTGTCAAAAAAAAGCATATTGTAAATCAAACCTCACGATAATTCACCCTATAGATATTAGGAAAGAATATAAGAAGTCAAGGGGACAATCGATGCTTAAAAATCTTAAGAAAATTGAATTTGGTGGGGGCCATTTATTTCACTTAATACAAGTTTACACTAACTTAAAAACTAGGACTTAAAAACTAACAACAATTAAGGGTTAGGAAATAAGGCAATGGTAGAAGAGCTACAATTTGAGACTAGAAGTACTCAGGTTAAAATCAAAAAGGGGAAGGTTTGAGTTGATCTTACGACGCAAGCGGGAGTTGGAACCATAAGAGGTACGATGGCTTGGAATATACGAGGGCTGTTTGATGAATACCCGGATAAGATACGACAATGCAACTTTTTTAGGTTTTGACAATTTATTTGCCAATATAATCCCCTTTCATACACTCGATACACTTTTCCCAGCTGTATTGAAACTTTTTTAAACCCTCCGTATAGTACGACCCTTGTTGGCCTGCAAAATACTCATCCGCGGCAGCGATGGCTTCTTCATTCGACTAGTACGATTTTTTAAGGTTTTGGAACAGGAAGAAGTCGCAGGAGTCCAAATTCAGAGAATACGGAGGATGGAGGAGCAATTCGTAGCGCAATTTGACTAATTTAGCTGTGGCGACTGCGGAGGTGTGAACCGGTGTGTTCTCGTGATGGAAGAGCACTTTTTTCTTGGCCAAATGTGGTCGTTTTTTATTCAAATTGGCATTGAATCGCTCCAATAAATCGACGTAGTATACTCCTGTGATTATTTTTCCCTTCTCCAAATAGTTAACGTGGAATACACCTTACGAGTCCCAAACACGGTGGCCATCATCTTTCCGATTGTTCTTTGGTCTCCGGTGTGTACCAATGAATCAATGTCTCATCGATGGTCACGAAATGACGCAAAAACTTTTCCGGGTTTCGGTTAAGCAGGGCCAAACACGTCTTTGATTGCGCTTGTTCTCCGGTGTAAGCAAATGCTGCACCCATCGCGCGGACAGCTATCGCATGCCCGAAATTTCGTGCAGGATATGGCTAACGCGTTCAGTTGAGATGCCAGCTATCTCAGCCAATTAGCGAATTTTCACTCGGCGGTCAACCAATACGAGATCATGGATTTTCTTTTCCTCTGTGGTAACCGTTTTTGGGCCACCTGAGCGCGGTTCAACAACCGTTCATTTCCGTAAACGGTTGCACGGAAAGGTTAATGGATCCCATACACACCATCGAAAATGGTGATTTCCTCGCAGGTTTTTCCACTCAAAAACAAGAATCGGACCACGGAGCGATATTTTTTCTTAGTGTCGTCGATTTAAATGGATAGGGCGCAGTATTTAATAAGGTCGTTTATGGTTAAAATAAAAAAGAGGGGATCTAGATGGCTGCCTTGTGGGACACCAAAAGTGGCTAAAAACGGAATTAAGAATGGTGACCTGAAACGAACACTGTAACAATGCTTCTCCAGATAAGAAGATATCCATTTTAATAATACGGTGTCAAAAACGAGGGAAGACAATCAGTTGATGAGATATTTTATCAAAGGCCTTAACTAAATTTGTAGCAATGACATCGATTTCGTTGCCATTTGCCATGGCTAAAAGCGCAAAGGATACGAATTTAACTATGCTTTTAGTAGATGATCTACCTTTCAGAAATCCATGCTGACTGGGTGATATAAACGACTTACACCGAAAACTTAGAAATTCACATAAAAAAAACTTTCAAACATTTTAGGTATGTGATGATCCCTTTTTGTGGACTTGGGTTATGAAAGACGTCTTCCAAACTTGGGGGAATTCCTCTTGTGTAAAGGATAAATGATGGCACGGGTAAAAATTCATCCTTGAGATTTTGTAACTTTTCTTCGGTAAGGGTAGAATCAAAAGATTGAGAGTGAGAGGGATCAATGGAAAGATTTGGAAGATACTTGAAATATAGTATATGAGGTGCGAAGAAGTTATCTGCTAATGATTGCTTAAAAACGTTTGCAAAGTATGGTTGTTGGCTTTAAAACGTGGGTCGGTCGATATGCACTGCACTGATAAAGGCAGTTATAGAGCTGGGTGAATAGTAAGTGGGCTCCAAAATGCTTGAGTAAACAGAATAAAAATTGGTGAGAGGAAAAACTGCCTATAATTTGTTTCTTTTATTTCTTAAAGAGCGATAAGGGGAAGTAGATGATGTTTTATGCCGAGAAAAAGGGACGTAAAGAGAAATGGAATTAAATATTTCACTGTAGAAAATGGAGACAGAACCAGTTAACTAAAATCGAAAGGAGATTTGCTGAGATAGATGTTAATTTCCGAAAATGAGCCTTATGGAAGTTGTAAGAATAGATAGTAGGCAAAGAGGTGGACTGGGGTTCAGAGTTATGGAAAAATGGGAAAAGAAGTGGGGTTGAAAGTTATCGATAGATGTTAGCGTTAAGGAGCAAAACGTTACTATTAAAATCATCGGATCGGTATTAAAAATATGTTCCAGTTACGATAGAGTTAGGGGCGCCACTTACTTGGCATAGGCTTGAGTCTGTTATACGATCAATTAATAAACATTGGATGAAACTTGGATTAACTAGCGTGTGACGCTGTAAAAAAGAAGTGATCAGCCGATGGAATCCACTTCAGCAGAGGCAGACTAAAGTCACCAAAGATAAGGATATCGTCGACGGAATTACAATAAGTTGTTCAATCGCTTTCATAGCAAGGATGTAGGATTCGATAGGTTGAGCTGGGAGGATAAAGCAACACATAACGTACAGGGACCTATTGGGAAGTGTTATTTTAATTGAAACAAAGTCAATTTTGACGGAAGAAGAGATAGTGATCAGTGCGATGATGAATTGGGACTATTGTGAATGGCAAGAAGGACACCTCGGCATGGAAAATTACTTATATGGAGGGCAGGATCAATAACCATATGGAGAAAGTGATAGTCAACTCGGGAAATATTATAAAGATATGGAATTAGCTCCTGGCTCTTAATGTCGGGTATAAGACTGGTTTCTGTAAGAGCATAGACGTCGAAAGAAAGACCATGTGATTTAGATAAAACAGCACGAGTCTTAGGTCGCAAGACTCTTACGTTTTGTTAGTAAAATGTAAGAGGAAGTTTGTTGTTGGAAGAGTTGGACAATGTAGAAGATGTACAGGCAAAGAAGGCAAGTTAAGAGCGAAAAAATTTATCATGGTCAGCTCGGGTACGCTGAAGGTGTGAGACTTTTTTAGAGCGTACATAACTGCGGAAAGCAGCGAAGTTATCCACAACCTTTTGAGAAAGTCCATTGAAAATTTCGAGAAACATGTTGTTGTACAGATTCCTAACACCAGTTGAATTAGTGGAAGGCTTGTTGGATGCAGACCAAGGCACTCAAAGCGAGCAGAGTCGGATTTATCGTGAAGATGTTTGAGGGAGATATGTCAGCTACTAAAATTTGGATATTTGACTTCAGTTATAAGATCGAAATTGGGAAAGCAGTTGTTACTATTCTTTGGGAGGATGTGGGACTGTATCAAAGGCATGGGTTAAATTAAAAGAAACGCGTTGATGTTGGGGCTTGGATGGAAGAAAGGCAGTTGGTGCATTTGTGAGAAGACATGATGGGGTTGCTTAGAAATATAAACAGGAGGGGAAAAATTTTTAAATATTTTGATTTTAAGGCTCCAGTTTGGGTCAGGTTTAGGATGTGAATGGGAAATGGATCTGCGCGATTTATAATTAACTTTATTAGATGAGGCGTTGCTTTATTTTTCTTCTATGTTTTTAATGTTGGGCTTATCCGTCCATTTGTCCATTCATATCTAGCCAGTAAGTTTAGCTTGAAATTACGTTTATTTTTGTGGTGAGATGTTGGGAATAGTGTGAATTGGCTGATGGTTATACCATACCTCTTTATGAAAAATTTATGGAATATAATGTCAAGCATGGACTCGAGAGTGGATCATTGTATGTTGCAGATTGGAGATTAAATGTGGATGACTGGAAATGAATATCTATGTCTTCCCGGATAAAGTTGATGAGACTACACGTTTTCTTTTTGGAATCTATTATTGCGGAGCCGATTGAAATAATTTCACTTAACGCTTTATCGTGGTGGCGCTTGGATGTTTATTTTACCATATACCTGGATCTTGCAGTTTCTAGTTCAATTAAAGGCGCAATTTGTTTTTCCATACTATGACCAAAGTCTTCCACACATCTTACACTATGTTCGAAGATTAATAGTTTGTTCGAGTTAGTTATAATTGGATTGATTGGAGTCACTGAGGCACTTGGTTGCAAGGGGCAGATGTGATAGATATTTATACACTCTTCACAGAAGTAAAGCATATTTTCAGAAAGGTCTTTGAACGAAGACCGCGTTTGCTATATTTAGGCCGACATAAATAGCATGGAATGTTTTGCCGCAGATCCCCTTACAGAAAACAAAGTCAGCATTATTGTCATTAATAAAGCAGTTGGTCAAGCCACAAGAAGACATGACGATGAAACAAAACGCAGCACAAAAATAGTTGCGGAAAAAATAAATAAAACTGCACTTAGCACACTGCCGCGAATTTAAAAGGTTAATAGGTAGATCAACAATAAATAACAAATTTTGGGTGAGAAATCGGGTTATTGGATTGATTGAACTGGAAGAAGCTAAATAAGAAATGGAGTAAAGTAAAAGGGCGACTGAATACATTGTCGGTTTGACAATGCCGTTGTTAAGTCAACGAATTTAGTTGCATGGATTGATCTTGTGTAGAATGAATTATTGCTTTTGTACAATCCCATATATTTATTCCCGGCCTATTCTATATAGAAATGCTCATTATATGGACCAGAATTCTAGTAGTATACCATATATTAAAGGCAACGATTTACAAAAGTATGAGTTAACGTTTTTTTTTTTTTTATCAACGGAGAATTAAAAATTATTTTGCTGCTAATTATATTTGGCTCGTTTTCACCCGTGTTATAGTCTCTAATGAAACATTCAACATTGTGAACCCACAAAAAGTATTCCACTGGGTTGCCATCAAAAATTTTTCACTATTTGACTCAGTCTGGGAGTTTACAGATATCCTTCAGGTCTTGCTCTATTGCTGGAGCTTATAGCCCTGAGCAACTTGTGTTTGTCAGAGGTTTATTTTCCAGCGCCTGGACTCGCTGATCTATTTGTTTAAGGATTTCCATTTGGGCGTTGACCGCACTGGTTAATTGGGTTAATTGGATACGGACATTGCTTAAATGAATTTGAATTAATTAAATTGTGTTTTAGGGAGTTCATTTAAGATTTGCAAGAATGATTTTATGATTTTTTTCTCAGACATTTGTTGTATAAAAAGGACTTGGAACTCACAGCAGCAAGGTTAATATCTGGTGAGTAGTACCTGTCCTCATATTTGTGTTCTTCTGGATAAGTCGTATGGTTCATTTTTTCCCGATAGCTTCGTCCTTGTAAACAGTTTACTGGGGTACGGGTACTATCACTTCACTGCATTGTTCTTATGAGTTCAGTTCTCTGATTTTGATGCATGTACAGTTTTTATGCAAACCGTAGTCGAAGCGAATTAAGTCTATGTATTTTAAAACGGGTCGCCTAACCGTGGTTTAGAATTTAATTTCGCCGCTCTCTATGATCTTATGGATTGATAGAGAGGTCCCTGGTAGAGAGTTAGTTAAAGTTTTTTTTTTTAATAAACGGAGAATTAAAAATATAATTTGTTACTACCAATGTTTGAACATTTATTGAACATTTATTGTAAAATTATTGGTTCCAACGAATTTATGTTGACTGTGCGGCGCGTGCTAAGGTTTGTAACCTTTTAGCTGTCGTTAACTGTCGATGATTCCTCAATATGGTTGCGATCCTTGCCATAGGTTATGAAATTGTTTCACTTTTTGTTGACAAAGTGCTCGAAAAAATAATCCTAATCCGTGAACAATAAGCAAGAGCGGTAAACGAATGTAGTATTCTAGTAATAAAAACCAGTACACGCCACATCTTTATAACTAACTTTAACCGCACTCTTTCGAAATCAATGAATATCAAGTCCAACGCAGGAAGTAGGATCCATGATGTTTAAAGGGGTATGTGCATCGTAAGAGGATTCAGAGCGGCGTCATACTATTGGGTCTATGACTTAATTCGTGCGGTTTGCAAAGAGATGACGTAACTTGTATTATTCCATTCGAACATGCGTTGGAAAGCAACTGTCTTTGTACGTCATTTCAGTATATGTCATTCTTTTGAAGCGTAAACAACAATAATTTTTTTTTTCACTCAAATATGTCGAACTTTGTGCCTGGAAAAGTGTTTTTGCGGGGAGTTCTTCTTCATTACATAGTGAACATGCGCTAGCTGAGCGAATATGCCAAAAGTGGTTTGCACGATTTAAAAGTGGTGATTTTGGCTTGGAAGACGATGAACGTCCTGGGCAGCCAAAAAATTTTGAAGATGAAGAACTGGAAGAATTACTCTATGAAGATTGTTGCCAAACACAAAAAGAGCTTGCAGAATCTTTGGGTGTCACTCAAGCAGCCATTTCAAAATGTTTAAAAGCAGCTGGATATATTTAAAAGCAAGGAAATTGGGTTCCACATGAACTCAAGCCGAGAGATGTCGAAAGACGGTTTTGCATGTCCGAAATGCTGCTAGAACGCGACAAAAGGAAGGCATTTTTGCATCGGATTGTTACTGGTGATGAAAAATGGATCCATTACGACAACCCCAAGTGCAATCCGTTTGAAGAGAGCAGTAGCCGAAAAGCGTCCGGAATATGCGACCAGACAGGGGGCAATAATTTTCCATCATGACAACGCTCGGCCCCACGTTGCTATTCCGGCTAAGAACTATTTGGAAAACAGTGGATGGGAAGTTTTACCCCACCCGCCTTATAGCCCAGACCTTGCTCCTTCTGACTACCATTTGTTCCGGTCGATGCAGAGCGCCCTCACTGAAATACGGTTCACATCAGAGCAGAATATCAAAAATTGGCTTGATTCATTCTTGGCTGCCAAGCCGGTGCAGTTCTTTTAGGATGGGATCCACAAATTGCCAGAAAGATGAGAAAAAGTCATAGCTTCAGATGGGCAATACTTTGAATAATACTATTGAACATGTTTTTCTTAAATAAACGTTCAAATTTTGAAAAAAAAAAAACAGTACGAATTAAAGTATATACCCAATACATAGTACAGTTTCAAGATATTATTTTATGCAGTCAAGAATAAGCTGGCATCTTTGGATGCTTGACAAGAATTTTCGTTCTCTATTCTTCTCTATTCTCTATTCCATATTCTTCTCCAGAAGTAGAAGAGAATCAGTTCGATTGAAGAAGCCGCGGGCGAAGCACTATTCAGTCAAGCGGAAAAACGGTCAAATCATGAGACCTAGTTTGGCTTGAATATTTTAAACGCGGCAATAATTTCATACTAACCGAAGGGCTTTATACATATTACAGAATTTTAGGCGCCTGACAACACGTCTTTGTTGGGAACAAATTTTCGTCCCCAGTGACTCTTAAAAAAGCGAGAGTTGCTTCCTGTACTCCTTTACTGTTCCTCATCAGAAATAGGGCAAAGACATGTTCAAACTCCTCACCGAGTATTGGCGTAGGCTTTTAACGTGTTTGATCTATGTCAGGAGTCAGTTGGAAATGGGGGTATCCTTGATACGGATGGGAGTAGCACGCTCGCGGTTGCTCCACTTTAGCTCTTCGGATGAGTTTGATACTTGCCATTACCCTTTGCATCTTAAATCAACTTACCTTTTTATTTCGTGTCGAAATTATCATTATGGAGGTCCGTCATGTCGTCACTGTTTATATGTCACGTATGGTCACAGTCGGCCTCATCGAAGGATGGACGGTCTGCCATCCACATACCACTCGCGCCAAAGAATTACTCCATAATTAAAACAAAAAAAACGTGAAATCCGAATTCAAAATTAGCAAAAAAAAAATTTACAAAAAAAGGATTTTATTTAACCTCCTTTATGGCTCATCTAATTCAAACCGCAAAAAAAAAATTAATTGGACCTAAAATTTGCCGGTTTTAGAGTATCCCTCGAAGTTTTGGCGCCAGCATTTGAAGAATCCTTTAAGCAAAATTGGTATTTTTTTTATTTAATTCCCGCACACAAAACACAACATAAAATAAAATTAAAAAAAAAAAAAAAAAAACAGAAAACAAAACCTCACTCTTTTCTTTGTACACTAACTTACATTAAACAATTTAATTGAAAATTACGCTACTTCACAAATTCTATGGTTCTATGTGTTTATATCTATATACACCCTGACTGACTCAAACTGCAACCAACTTCAGACTGCCATAATTTCCACACCGTTCATTACTGTGAGCTCAAATTTTGACACATGACAGATAATTTACAATTATTTACAAGCCTTTTAAACGATTTGCGTTTCAGTTGTGTTGAAAAATTTTTATCCGCGATGGAATTTAAACGTGATAGTGTGATTGTTTTATATTTGGCTGGAAAACCACAAGTACCTATCGTTAGAGCCCTCCAGAACCTCAACGTGAATAAATCATTTGTGTCTTGAACCATAGCTCTTTACCGTGATACTGGCAGCGTTTCAAAACGCTATGGAGGTGGTCATAAAAAAAAAACAGCAATATCGGTAGAAATGGTTCGGAAAGTGAAGGGTCGAATTGAGCGAAATCCGCGTCGAAGTGGAAGAAAAATGACTCGTGAGCTCAACATATCGTTCGAGCGGATGCAACACGTACTGAAAAATGAGCTTGGGCTCAAGCCATTGAAGTTTCAAAAAACACACAATCTTACACAGCAACAGAAAATAGTTAGAGTCGAAAGAGCAAAGGAGTTGCTACGCTTGCACGAAAGTGGTGAGTTGCCGAATTTGTTTTTTTCCGATGAGTCGCTATTTGCTATAGAGCAATATGTCAACAAACAAAATGACCGAGTTTACTTGCCAGAGAGGTCTTTCGAAAATTTACACCTTCGGACGGCCACCAGAAAGCAGACAGCACCAACGGTGATGGTTTGGGCCGCCATAACCGCCGATGGTCGCTCTTCACTTGTATTTTTGGACCGTGGCGTCAAAATTAATGCGATCGTATACCGTAAAACCGTTTTAGAGACAGTATTGAAGACTTGGGTAAACAATCATTTCGGTCAGATACTGTGGACATTTCAACAAAACTCGGCACCGTCTCACAAAGCGCGCGTCAACCAAGATTGGTTAAAAAACAATATTCCACACTTCAATTCTTCGACACAATGGATTGGAAATTCTCTGGATGGAAATCCGTTGTATTTCTCTGTCTGGGGTATTTTGAAGGCGAAGGTTGGCACTAAAAAATACCAAAGTTTGGACCACTTCAAACAAGCACTTCGCCGGTAATGGTAATGCAGCGTGCGATGCTTTTTTCGGCCGACTCAAGGTGTTTATTCGCGCCAAAGCAAAGGTGGACATATTGAAAACTACTGATTCAGTTTGAAAATTGATGTATTTTCCAACATTTTTTCCTTTGGCACAATAAAATTTATCAAAAAATAAAAAAACTATACCGTTTTAAAAAGTTGCAGTTCGAGTCAGTCATCCTTTATGTACAAATGTACAAATAACGGGGAATTCATCCCTTTTTTTTCTTTAAGATTTTTTTTCACTTTTTTTCCTGGATCGTAATTCACTTTTTGTTTTTCTTTTCTGAGGATTGGTTGTTGTAGCCATACCTGCACCGTATAAAAAAAACACAACACTTCTCACCTACCAGACGTAATTTTTTATTTTTTATTTATTTATTTTTTTTTGTTCGGATGTATCGCCTTTTCCGGCGGCTGCCTTGCGCAGTTTCTAAAAAAACAAATTCCATACCGTTTGCAAATTTCTTTGGCTTATCCTTTTTTTAACTCTTAAATTCGGCACGTAATGTATAGTAAAAACAATTAGTCCGCGTATTTTGCAAGTGCGAAAACTTTTTCTTTTCACGGACACTGTTCCGAACAGAGCTACTTCTTGTTTTTTCTCCTGTGGGAAGGACTTTATCGCACAAGTTTCTCGATACAAAAACTGAAGGAAAAATCCAACGACCTTCCACGCCGCCTGTCTCAAATCGAAAAAAAAAAATTAAAGGACTTTGCCGTAATCTCCTGACATAACTATCCACTACAATTGTCTGCTGTTCGATCAGCTGATTAGACTTTCGCAAAGGCTATTCACCGAATTCTTTCCCTTCTCTTTCCATTTAGGGAGCGAGAACAATTTTCAGTGCAACATTCCGATGGCGTAGCCCAGCTGACTGTTTTTGTTCCTCTTATTTCCGGGAACACTGCAGAATCCCTTCGACTTTCGGTACCGACCTTGGCTTTTCGTCCACTGTTGACTTTTAAGACACCGGCTTATAGCAACCTGATCAATTTGATTGACGCTCTTTCCCGATCAGTAGAGAGCTTGCTTATTTTATGTTTATGGTGCTTTTAGTGTTTTGTCGACTAGCCCTTGAGGTGTAGTCTTTCAATGTCTTCCACGTTGCTACGTACATGTACATGTCATCTTAGATAGTTAATGCACATACGGTACATATCAATACCTTTTTATAAAATAGCTGAATAAATGCCATCGGTATAACCCGATTTGATAGCGTAGCAGCGTATTTCGTGGCGGTTTTTACAATATTACTCAGCTCACTTATAGTTCCAGTAAAATGAGCTGATTGCAAGTAGGCCTTTATCTGATTGTCTGGTAAGTGATTTTCGAGTATGACATAGAGTCTTTTCACTAGATTTTATATTTGAACGTTTCCAGTCTGGCTAATTTGGCCGTTTTGGAGCTTGCAGGTTTTGTAAAAGTCCTTTGACGGGTTACTCTTATTAATCAGAATAAGTATTCTATTTTTTAGATTAATTTTAAGTGACTTGTTAAGCTACTTCTTAAGGCGTGTCCAATTGATTTTCTCGAATTTCTCCATATAAGCTAGGTAAGGGGACTTAGATTCGGAATTCAATGTGCATATAGTCTGATGTATGCTTTCATGTAGATTTTCCAACTGGTAATCGAATAAGCGTACCTGTTGGATAGTGCTAAAATTATTATTTGCTGCTTCTAAAGACGGGAAGTCGTTCCATATTTATTTGTTCCATAAATACTTTTGTCCACAGTGCTTTTCCGTTTATTCGTGAATCAATTCAGCATATAAAGATTTTCCAAGGCCTTGGCGAACTCTTAATTTGGAGCCTGATGTGCTATATTGTACCCCTTTTTATTAATTAATAGGCAGATACCTAGACTAAGATACCACTGTTAAGTTCAGCTCAATGAACTTCGGTCATCGTTGTGCTTTAGACATATTTAAATTTCCCGAAACTGTAGGTCTTTGATGCTTCCTTTTTGGCCATGATTATTAGATACTGCGCAGAAAATTTCACTCATTAGCCTGAAGATAACAATATTGAAATTTATTTTAAAATGTTAAATCCAAAAAAAATAGCTCGAAATAAACTATACTCGAACTTTTTCGAGATTTTATTGTTGTGCCTATATTCAGTCATTTTCTTGTTCACCAATCGTAGTAAGCTTTCATACCTTATTGTCGTTGTTTTATTTAAGAAGATTTAGAAAAGTTTTTTATCCAAAAAGATTAACTTATAATCAGCACCAATAAAAGGAATAAATTCAAAATGAAAGACTGTAATGCAAGCAAGATGAATGTTCAGATCGAAGTTTCATTCAAGACAATAAAACAGAATGTGTAAGGTCATACTAAGATCAAGACTAAAGTAACAGTTTACAGCCATATATTTTTCGTACATGAGAATGTCTTGAAAATTTTTCGAAAATTTACCATAACTTCATATTGTTATACTCTAAACTAATTGCAAAGGTTATGGTATTCAGATATTAAAATTTTATTGTGCTGTAGTATCTTTTAATTTGTACCTAATATTGTTTTGTTTTTTGCTTTTTACTAGGTTAAACTAAGATCCAATTGATATAAGCTTCCTTATATACACACAAGTTTAATACAATGGCAGCCTCCTTACAGTAAGTCGAATATTTCAAAACTAAGGTGTCGATTCTAATATGTCAACTTCCGTTGTAGACCGATTTCTTTGCCAAACAAGCATTTAGATGTAATTGAATCGGACTTTTTGTACCATCTTGGTTACAACAATAAAACCGAAAACTTAGAGAGTATTTTCGGAGATGTTAAGGTGAGTCATTAAGAAAACTTTTTCTTTTCATCATTTAACCTGGGGACAATTCTAGATCGTCTGTATGGGTGGAACTGAAAATCGTATGCGCGCATTAGCCAGCTATATCCAAAGCACTCTAGGTCTCACTGGAGGTTTGAATAATCTTTGCGAGAAAGCACACCGGTATGCCATTTTTAAGGTAAAAAATTTTTTATTTTTTCATTTCTTCAAAATTAAATTAATTTATTCAAAAGGTCGGTCCAATACTTTGTGCTAGCCATGGCATTGGTATGCCATCAATGAGTATTCTGTTGCATGAGATGACAAAACTGGTTAAATATGCCAAATGCAAGGATCCCGTATTTCTGAGAGTGGGGACCTCCGGTGGATTGGGATTAGAACCTGGTACTATAGTGGTAACAAGAGATGCATACAACGGTTACATTAGAAATGAACATGAACTTGTAAGTTAAAAAGAAACAAAAAATCATTGATGAGAGAGACTACTTAACTTATTGTGACCTTTGTATAGGTGATCCTTGGACAACGAGTTTGTCGACCGGCAAAATTTAATAAGGAAATTTATGAAATGCTCTTGTCCTGCTCAGAACCATCAGACGATTTTAAAACTACCCTAGGTAACACTATGTCCGCTGATGATTTCTATGAAGGTAAGCTTTACTTTTGATTAAAAAATACTATTTACTTTGCATCTGCGGATCTCCCCACCGCAATGGGGAGAACCTATACGCCCGCCAGGTTGAGTGTTCTTTATAGACGAGAATATTACTGTTTCGTATTTTTTTTTTTTTTTTACGGCTACTAGGTGCTGGACCTTTACATCTTTTTTTTTTGTGTTTTCAATTAAATTCTTCGTCACTGTACTAACTTTAAATACAATAGTTATATAGTCATGATCCCAATACTATCTTTTTAAGCAGTGAATAACACGACGCAACAAGGAATGTTAGAAATGGTAATATTAGTTGAATAACTACAAGTACGAGTACGCTTATACCATTTAGCTGACACTCATTCTCTGGAATATTTGTTCATATGGTGTCTCAAGTGGATAGCTCATGAGTCTTCAGTTCTTGTCAAAATTCGTTGCAGTAAGGCTGTGGAGAGGTCAGGCTCTTGTAAATGATGACGCGTGTAAGTGTTTGGGTCGTTTTCGACACTTTCCTTTTCTACGGCGATATTTTCCATAGAACTTCCGGGGCTAACACGTTTCGTCTTCTTCACATCTTGGACTGAGGAAATCTCACATTACGTATCAGAAGGCACATGATTATGCGCAAATTTGGCAGGAATTCGTTGCCGCGACTGAATGTAATTCTTCCCAATAAAATTCAAGGATTTGAAGTTTTACTTTCACTGTGTAGCGTTTCATGGGGTCAATTTTCCAAATGTAACATATATTGTAGATGACATATATGAACATATGCCAACCTTGTGTGCATCAGCTATAAAACATTCCTAAATCTCCTTTAGAAAAAATTCTCCTTAACTCAGAGACGAGTGATATTGAAATGACCGCTATTTTTTTCCGCAAACCTCAATCTGAAGTTAGTCGTATTTTATCCAATTGTCGATTTATTTGTGAATAACTAAGGAGTTTCCCTTATTGTTAGAGCTTCTGAGTGAAAGTCCAGCATCGACGAAATTTGAAAATGCTTAGTTCCACACCTTTTTGAAAGCTTAGGGTTTTGCGAACCAGCAGTCGGATTGTTATCGTCTTGCTGCGCCGAACACAAGGAGTTTTGTGATCTTATAAACTTTACTTAAGGTAAGCCACCATACTAGGATCATAGACATGACGATGTCGAGCTTAGGTGATGGGGTGATTTTCGCAAAGAGATCAAGAGTACAAGTAAATCTTCAATCCTCCAAGGCAAGGTCACGTATGTCGAGCATACTTAAACATCAGGTTGGAACCTGAGTTGTTTTTGAGAAAAATCCTTAATCTGCTTGGTCGCATTCAAACAATCAAAATTACATTGAGTTTGAGGAAATCTTCCCATCTGCAGCTCAAATTTCGAATCATATGTACTCGTGGGACTTGATTTTTCCTACCCAGGTACAGATGCTCTTCAGAAAATCAGAGATATCCTGCTATGCAATTTTTAAGTTAGATAAGCTCTCTCGGTACACTTCCTGTTTCTTGGGTTAAAGTAAACGTTGTCCTCATATTAATATTGCGTTTAATCTGTTGGTCTATCATGCAAGAAGACCCTTGTGTGAATTCACGATCTTCACATAGAGTGCAGCCTTAACTAAAGTAGGCTGTCCAAACTGTTGTTAAGTCAACAGGTCAACCTGTAAGGAGGAGATATCTGCAAACTTTTAAACGTAATCGTGGACACTGTATTAGAAGACCTCAAAACGATTTAAGCTGGAACTGCAGCCGGTGGAGATAAAGAGAAACCTGTTGCACACTTCCTGTGAAATTGTCATCAAATATCAGAATACAATCCCTCAGGAATCACTACTTTAAAGATCTGAATTATTCCGTTGTTATGCTTAAAGACTACCGACCCTAACAAACTCGTCAACTAAACCCTATGGTTCTATCCGAAGCCAAATCATGATCGTTTAGTGATAATACGATAAACCTACAACTAGTCTACTCTAAGTAGTAACTTAATTGCGACTCCTTAATACAGAATCTAGTATTAATGTATCCAAATATCTAGTTATATCTGCCTTATTGGCAGAGGCAGAAAGGTTCAAAACCATTATTACCTAACGATGAATGAAAAGTGGCCCGTCTGACATTCTTAATCTAAATATTAAAAACTTTTCAATATTTTCTATCTTGTGATTGATATTAGACTTCCCTAACATATTCTCCAAACTCTGGGTTAATTAACCAATTTTAAATATTAGGTCAAGGTCGATTAGATGGTGCCATATGTACGCATGATGAAAAGGATAAAATTGAGTACTTACAAAAACTACATGATCATGGCGTGCTTAATATTGAAATGGAGGCAACGATGTTCTCATCCTTTACATATCACATCGGAATCAAGGCTGGCGAAGTATGTGTGACTATGGTTGATCGACTTAAAGGAGATCAGGTAAGTTTTTCTGAAATACTCATGCGAGTATGTTAATTGCCAACAAAATGGTTAACAAATGGATGCGTCTTAATTCTATTTTCAGATAAACCAGTCTTCACTTCCTCATACAGTTTTGGAGAAGAGATGTTTAACCATAATTGGGCGATTTATTAAAAAAATACTGAACGCATAGAGAAAACAAGTTTGACAGTTTTTTTCTTTTATATTGATTCAAAAACTAGTAATTGTAAAACGTACACTTGTAAAATAAAATAATTATCAACCTGTATGGAAAGGACCTACAGTCCACTTCAGGACGCTTTTGGAGTTTATTAAGTGTAGGGGATAGAATTTTTGGACAAAGAGTAAGCCGTATATACTCAGGCAAAAGGGCTTCCGTACCCTTGGTTTTGCCGTCAGGGTGAGGTCATTTTATGTTTAAAAGAACCGTTGCATTTACGTAAATAATTTCTGGTTGGCGCTAGAGTCCGGGGTGAACCTGAGCCTCAACTTATAAACCTTTCCAGTTAGTCCGGGGTTTAGCTAACTGCCTTCAGTTGCGCTCTCCAAATCGGTTAAAGTCCCCTTCTACTTGTGTGCGCCATTTAAGGTGAGGTCCCCTCTACTTCGCTGTTCCCTCGGGTTGTATTCGAAGACACTGCGGGTTTGTGCATTGCGCTATATATCCTAGTCCTAGCTCATGTAGTTCGTCTTTTAATCTTCGTCTCCAAAGCCTATCAAGACAAATGGGACCGAATAATTTTTGAAGGATTTTTCTCTCGAAACGACTTCTGCACCATAAAGCAGGCATGGGATGATCAAGACATTATATAGAATCTCTTTAGTTCCTCATCATAGGGACCTAACAAAAGTGAGTCTTCGTTTTATTTCTGCTGAGTGTTCTTAACAGAACTTATAGCAGTTCCAAGGTAGGCAAAGTCTTTCACTACCCCGAAATTAAAGCTTTCGATTTTTACCTTCTGTACATTTCGTCAATGTAGGATTCTCTTCTGTCCTTTCATGCAGATGCCGGAGACCACCACTGAAAGTTTAGGCAATAACTTTGCTACGTACTTGATTGTATCATTAATGGACCCATCCAAGTTATAAGATACTTAGCAGTTCTCAATCAATCGCCAGCAGGTTTCCATATTAAAGCTCGTAGTCAAAGAATATTCGATTCCTATTTGGAGTGTAAGGAAACGTCTTGTCTTAAATGGCGTTCACCAGTGGAAGTCGACATCAATCATCTTGAATTACGTAACTAAAAGTAGTTGGCTAATAACCGCGTTCACTAAAAATACCTGTTAAGACCCTAGTGTACACTGATCTGTAGCCCGGCAAAAGATCGGTTGAGAAACAACTTCTAAACATAAACTCATAACCCGATTGTCAAGTTCTGGTATTTCTATAAATATAAGTCAAATGTTCTTTGTACCTTGATGGTCCTCAGTGAAGTGGAAACCCCAACTATTAATGAACAACTTACTGGAAAAACAGGCTATCCAAATGCGGATTCACACCTTGACAACTGCTCCTTTGAAACTTGCCTGTCAAGTTCTTCGGCGTTTTCATTTTTTACAATCCTATTATGACCTAGGATATAGATCAATTTTAGTGAATTCAGCCTTCTAATTGCATTCTGCTTAGCCTCGTATTTTTGATTTAGCTTGGAAACCAATTAAATGTGCAGATAAAGTTACTTTTCTGTCCCAACAAGTAGAGAAAGATGTCGTCATCTACGAAGACCCCAGTGCTATATCAAAGATTTGTTTTGGATTCATCTTTGAAGGTTCAACCTTCAGAACAGAGTTGTATGTCATCGAAACTCTATTGCCTTTAAAAATATTGGGTACATATTTTAATTCGTGCGTTTTTTTTTTTTTTCTTCAAAATTTGAACGTTTATTTAAGAAAAACATGTACAATAGTATTATTCAAAGTATTGCCCATCTGAAGCTATGACTTTTTCACATCTTTCTGGCAATTTGTGGATTCCATCCCAAAAGAACTGCTCCGGCTTGGCAGCCAAGAATGAATCAAGCCAATTTGTGATATTCTGCTCTGACGTGAACCGTATTTCAGTGAGGGCGTTCTGCATCGACCGGAACAAATGATAGTCAGAAGGGGCAAGGTCTGGGCTATGAGGCACCCGCCTTATAAGACTTCTCATCCACTGTTTTCCAAATAGTTCTTAACCGGAATAGCAACGTGGGACCGAGCGTTGTCATGATGGTAAATTATTGCCTCGTGTCTGGTCGCATATTCCGCGTGTTTTTCGGCTACTGCTCTCTTCAAATGGATTAATTGTGTTCGGTAGCATTGTCCATTGATGGTTTCACCCGGTTTTAGTAGCTCATAATACAGCACACCCATCTGATCCCACCAAATATAAAGCATTACCTTTGCGTAATGGATATTCGGCTTTGCCGTTGATTTGGCTGGTTGGCCGGGTTTCACATATGATTTTTTGCGCTTGGGGTTGTCGTAATGGATCCATTTTTTATCACCAGTAACAATCCGATGCAAAAATGACTTCCTTTTGTAGCGTTCCAGCAGCATTTCGGACATGCAAAACCGCCTTTCCACGTCTCTCGGCTTGAGTTCATGTGGAATCCAATTTTCTTGCTTTTGAAAATATCCAGCTGCTTTTAAACGTTTTGAAATGGCTGCTTGAGTGACACCCAAAGAATCTGTGAGCTCTTCTTGTGTTTGGCAACAATCTTCATAGAGTAATGCTTCCAGTTCTTCATCTTCAAACCTTTCTGGCTGCCCAGGACGTTCATCGTCTTCCAAGCCAAAATCAGCACTTTTAAATCTTGCAAACCACTTTTGGCACGTTCGCTCAGCTAGCGCATGTTCACCATAAACTTCCACCAAAAAACGATGACTTTCGTTAGCAGTTTTCCTCATATTAAAGTAATGAAGAAGAACTCCCCGCAAAAGCACTCTTTCAGGCAAAAAGTTCGACATATTTGAGAGAAAAGAAAATTATTGTTGTTTACGCTTCAAATGAATGACATATACTGAAATGAAGTACAATGACAGTAGCTTTCCAACGCATGTTCCAATGGAATAATAAGAATAGAATAATACAAGTTAAGCCATCTCTTAGCAAACCGCACGAATTATAGACCCATGTTTTCTCAAAATGATCTAACGTGATGTATTTAACTTTGATTGTTTTTGATATGCAATAACTGCTTTGCAAACTACTGGAATCCTATTGTCGTCTTCTAGTACCAAAGCACCCTGGCTCTAAATCCAATTTAGTAATTTGCTGTTGATTGCTCTCTTTCTAAAACAGCATTACTAGCTTTTGTTTAGTGGAAACTTGTGATGAACCAGGATCCCGTAGTGGGATGCAAAGGGAAGAATAAAGAACAAACTCAGTTCTCAAAATTAATCAACAAGCAATCTTCTGGTATTTCTAATAGCAAAAGTTGTCTCCTATCCTGGCATCAAGGTAAATCAACTTTAGCAGTCTGGTCTCGTGCAATAAGAGGTATTTATCCTGAGCTTTCTGACTAACCTGTTAGTCTTACCTGAATGCTTTTTGTCGAGTTTCCTTCGTTGGTGATAGAGAAAATGAAGATGGTTTTCGGCGCACAGATGTACTTTAACTTGTCTTGACATAGGGCTTTCATTCCATTATTTCCTCCTGACTGAAGCCGAGCAGATCATCTTCTGGTTAATATGTCACTTACCTACAGGAGAGATACATCAAGATGAAAGAAAATTCCTGAATGATCGCTTGCAAATCCTCGACAGTTTGAGCAGAACCAGGTCAGCTCAGGTCACTTTCTCCTTTTTATTCCAGAAGATTATCTGTCACGATACTCGTACTTTGCAGTTTTGCCTCTGTTTTGGGTTTTTTTTTTTTTTTTTTTTTTTTGTAGAGCCAACTTCAGTGCCAGATATCGATATAAAGGTTACCTCGCTTGAGCTGATCTAGTAGTTGCAGTAGTAGTAGTAGCAATAATCTTTATTATTCCATTAATTTTTTTTTCTTTGAAATTTACAAAATTTATGTTGACATTAGCATTTGCCGTCAGCTAGAAACGAGATTTGATTTCTTCTTTTGTATTTATTCCCATATAAAAGGCTTAAATTCAAAATTTGTTGCCTATACTTCAAAGCTATTCTCAGAAAAAGATACAATGCCCTCCAGTTGTTTCCATTAAGTGCAGCAAGGACTTCTGTATACGACAGCGTGTTCCTTCCCCAAATTGCTCTTCGTTTTTCTTTTAGAATGGGACATACACCCAAGAAGTGGTGAATGTCTTCTCTGGCCCTGAGATCACAAAAAGCACACTCATCATTCCTTTCTGCTCTATGAGGCCTTGCATTTAAATATAGGAGCTCTTCCTGCGCCTTAAAGATTAGGGAGATTATATTTGCACTGTGTTGATCTTTAAAGTAGTTTCCGTCTCCTAGGTCATAGGTAAGAGTGATATACGTGCATCTAGTCACGCTTTGTCGTGCTTTCTGCTCAAAGAGAGATTGGCAGGCGGTATCTTTTCTTATTAGAAGTTCCTGTAAAGATCGCTTTAGTGAGGCGACATTATCTACAGGGAGCGTAGCGCCTTGTTTGTGGCATAGATTATCCTATTTTTTTAGCAAATTGTAACTTTCAAGTAAGAAGATATTTTGCGACAACATGTGGTAATCGATAATCGGGGAGTGAAAGTACTTTAAGGATGTACGTAAAGTGCATTTTCATGGTGAATAAGTACAAAGGCAATAAACCGGTTTCTAGGTGAAGCATGCAGTTCGGCGTGTCTAAATATTTTCTTTATGAAATATCTCAGTAATTTTGAGTGTTACCCTAAACTTGCGCTGCGTAACACATAATAGATCTGACTACCGCTTTGAAAACTTTATACTTCGTACTTAATGCAAAGTCTATTTTACTAAGTATTCCTTTCCAACTGCAGTTTATGGCCTTTTTTGCTTCTCTTAATTTTTTCCCAAGATGCTTCTTAAAGGAGAGTTTGTTGTTACTATAACTCCAAGGTACTTATATTCCTTAACTCTCTCAATTTCTTCATTTTGCCACGTCCACGTCGTCCCTCGCATAACGTCCAGTTCCATTTCGAAATACCATTATTTGGGACTTACTTGTATTCACCTGTAGATTCCACATACTGCAATAATGCTTTAATTTATTTATCATCAATTGCATCATTGTCGGTGTTTCTGCTAGCAATACGATATCATCCGCGTACATTAAAAGGTTTATTTGAACTCCCGCAAACTCAATTCCTCCCAGTAAAGAAGTTGGCAAGTCAACGAGGAATAAAGAGAACAGAAGAGGACTTAAGACGCAGCTTTGCTTTACACCCATGTGTGACTCAAACTATTGTGACAATTTTTTTTCATCCCATACTGCTGTTAAATTTTCACTGTACAGACTTTGTAGGACTCTGAGGAAGTTGCTTAATTTGTAGAACAGCGATCTTCTATCAACGGAGTCGAAAGCAGCCTTGAAATCCACAAAAACGCAAACAGCTGTTTTCCTTTTCCCACGTAGTACCCCGCTATACTAGGGAGCGGGAATAAATTGTCTACCATTGAATATTTACTCCGAAAGCCCACTCGGAATTCACTCAGAATGTTGTTTGCTTCAACCAATGTGAATAATCGAAGCAGAATAACTCCCGTGAAAATTTTCTTAAAAAGAGGAAAAACTATGTTTTCCTTAAAACTTGATGTCACCTCCCCTACTTCAAGGATGTAATTGTACACTGCCCTTAGCTTCTCCAAAAATTCCTCCGAGGTATTCATGAAAAACTTGTAAGTCACTCTGTCTTCTCCAGGAGGCTTGTTCGGTTTACATCGTAGAACGATATTACAGACCTCCTGGAGTCGAATTTTTCTGTCCAACACCTCCACACTTTGGAATGGCAACGCGTACTGCAAATGGGTAGCACTGGTATCCCACCTCAACGTGGATACCTCGCGCGAATGACGTGCCATTGAGAAGTCTTCAAATACATGTTTCTAGAAAGAGCGACTGACAGTAATTTCCGAAAAAGTTTTGGCGAGTTGATTCGAAAACCTTTTTTGTTTTTCAGAGCATATTTTCTATATTCTTGGTTGGCATGTTTATAAAGGCTCTTCGAACAACTGCTGCCGGTATCCCTCAAAAATCGCTAATAAGCAAAAGACTTCTTCCTAGCTGCTTGACACTCTCAGTCAAACCACGGTTGCTTTTTTACGCACGAATAAGATTTATTGTTTTGGAAAGGCCTAGCAGCGTCTAAAATGCAGGACGTAAGAAGGTTCACTTCCTTTATAGAACATAAGCCATTTTCGTTTCTAGATCGGAGTTCTTCATTGAGCTTAATTTTGGCAGCAAGATGTTCTGCCGGGTTTGTTCTTGTGGCCGCGCTCCGAGATTTATTTTGACGTTTAAGGATAAGTGATCTGAGTACCTCTTAAAAAGGTTAAATGACCCAGATTATCGCTAATAGAACAACCGTTTTCTACTGACAGTCCAGCCGATTAGCACATCTCTATAAATTTGTTTACCATTATCATCAATTGTCTTATACTTTGTTATCCTGCCTTCCTTTAAAGACTCGGTAATCTGATCTACGTAAGTATATACTGCGGAATTTCGAAACTAAGATTTTACGAGATCTATCTAGAATGTAGCACCCAAATTGGTGCTTAATGACCTTCTTTTATCATGTCCACTAGAAATTTTGAAAATGCCCAGAAAAACACAATAAACACTTCTTGTAAGTTAATTTATTTAAAATATTTAATATAATGCGTGTATTTTGTTAACATTATATACAAATCACAACAACAAGTTATAGGTGCGTTAAAAAGTTGAATGCAAACTGAACATTAAAATGAGAATCACAAGAAAAAGCTACTCAAAACAATAACAACGATTTATTTAAACTTAACAATTTGCGGGTGCAGGCTTCAACAACATTTTTTCAGTATTTTATTTCTATTTGTCTTCTTAATTTTTCTTTTTGCTGCTTAAGCAATTTTAACTTTATATAGTATATGTGTGTGTGTAAAAAAAAAATCGGTATTTGCTCTATTTAAACGTTAACAGTTCAGAATTCAATGATTTTTTTTTTTCAAGAACTTTGTATATGTAATAGTGGAAGTTCTTGAAATACGCAAGCGTTTTCAAATATTTTGTTCTATTTATATATACAAGCATATTATCAACAAATATCCAATATATAAGATTTAATTTTCAAAATAGACATACGAAGTTGTTGTTGTCTAAATATTTCAGAAAAAATAAGTATAAAGCAATGGAAATGTAGTTTAATAAACGTAAAGTGTGGTATTCCGAATGTAACTCACGTTTTTCGAAAGTTTCAAATAACTTAAATAAAAGAAATGAAATACGGGAATGCGCTTTTTTGTATAATGAATGGCACATTGCGCACATTTTTTATTTTTTATTTTTTTTCTTTAATATATATTTTTTCAATCATATGATTCGCTAAATGAAGCGAAAAAGTCAGAATAAAAGCTAAATCTCTTAGTCATATAGTGTAGTGTAGGAAGTTATAGAAACCGTAAGAAATTTAAATAGGAATGCCTTAAATTTTTTTAAAGATACGTAGTTGCCTTTTTGTTTGTTAGAATATAATTTTTTTTTAGTGTTTTATAACTTTGTATAAGTATATTCCATATTCCATATGGAATTATAGACGCTTTTCTTAGCACATATAACGATATCAATGACGAAAATGTATTCTACCCGTACATTATTCGTAGAAGCTATTCCGAAAAAAAATATATATATATATATTACGAACTAGCTAGTAAGCTAAAAATAAAGAACAACCCTTTTAGTAATTCCCATTAGTCTTCTCTTAAAGTATTCTTCTGTAAATAAATACGCTCAGACAGTTTGCAAGGTATGCTCACAAAACTAGCCTACTCAAACAATGCTCATCCCACTTAAGTGCGTCTTTGATTACAACAAAAAGCTAGAAAATGATCTGCATTTTGCGATGCTAAGACAATTTTGTGGTCATCATAAGCAATACAAAATATTGCCTTAAAAGGGAAGTGCTACATTACTGAGCGGAAAGATAGAATACAGACAGATAAAAGTTACATGCCAACTACGAAACAACCCTTATAACCTAGTAAAAGTCAGATTCGTCTAAAAATTCATTTTAGAACTGTGTTATTGACATACAAAAACTTAATTCAATAAAATGCCGCAGATATGGTATTTCTGCAAGATTACTCATAAAATAGGCTTCATTTCTCATTAAATCTGACTTCAGTTCAAAAGCTTTATACGGCAGCATTTACCCAATAAATATGCAGGACTTGAGCTAGTTTAATCAAGTGAAGAACAATATAAGTGCTGCAGCCGTAGCAAAGTCCTAATCTCTTTATGCTACTGCAATAGAATAGGCCAGAAAGAAAATTTGAAGTATCCTCTCTTTGCCATAACCCAAAGCGAAAATATCACAAAACTCACTTAGTTGATACCATACCATATGTATCTCTTTCTCTCAATTCCAATGTTTCTTGGGATAAGCAACAAGGCTAGTAAAAACTAGGAAGAACCTAAGAAGACGTGCTTAAAAAGAACGTTAATAGAAATTTTCCATTTTTAGCTCTTGTTTTGCGCCTCGCAAATAATTTTTAAGGAGCCCTTATCATTCTTTTCGCTTTCAAACTTAACTGCTACAAAGTTGACTATTTTCTAAAATATGTATGAGAATAAAATACTTGGCGATAGAGCAGTGTGTTTTAAAAAAAAAAACAAATAGTTTCGGTGGGTATTGAAGACCTTTCTTGCAGGCAATATGGATGCTCAATTCCTTTAAGGATATTTAAAACATTCTGAACCTCACGCCTAATCACTACTTGCTTTTATTTTTTAGAGTTCATATGTATCTATGGTACAGCAATGCAAAAAGATAATGAGATTTGAAAAAAGAAATGGTTAAGCCTGTATAGATGCTTAAAATAGGACTGAACACAGTAGTAAAGACCTGGTGAACTGACCAATTTAGGTGAGATTACTTGAATTTGATATGTAGTATTGGCAAGATCAGAGTGGGACCATACATTTGAAATGGTTTGAGCGGTCAAGTTATGAACCTAACTTTATGAAAGGTTAGGTTGATGTTTCTGTTGCTAACAAAAAGGCACATTGGGGCTGTCGAGCTAACAGATAAATGAAGAATACTCAAACGGGTAATGATGTCATAACTTTGCATAACTTCACAAACATTAGTGATTTGTATTTGCTAGCATCAAAATAGGTAAAAAGAATGTCGCAAAAAACGACAAATGACACAGAAATTCACAAGTAGAACTTTGAAAAATCAAGGATATTGATTCTTGATGATAGCTCTCCGATAGAAATTATAAAAAAAAACAATTGGCACTTGAGTAAACAATTCTAGTTTGACAGTTCAAGATGCTGAACTATGAACATCCCAAAGGCAGATGAGTATTTTCTTCCTCTTTCAAGGCAGAAAATTGCTTAAAATCTACCTTTAGTGATGGACCTTGGAAGGGGAGTAAGTCCAAGATAAAAAAAACTGCTCATTATGACGCATGTAAATATAAAAAGATCATGATCTAACCAATTTCAAGCCGTAGGCTTTTTGAAGCTCAGGTTCAATCTGAAATTATTTTGCGCTTTCAATAAATATTTACGTGTAGACTCATTATGAGATAGAGGAACCGCTTCGACACTTAATTGTCAGCGTTATCAGAATGATGAATTGGTTTTGTGTTGCGAAGGTTTACATAGATGTGTTCATTTTAGTTGAATTAAACCCATTAACGTCCGCTGGGATAATGAAGAAAAGAACGATATAGAACTCATCTCACCAAAGCCTAGTAATCTTACAGAAGATAAAAAATGTGCCGATAATGATGTCGAAACAGTAGGAGTTCTTACGGTAGACAGTAGGAGTTCTTATACGTACGCGAACCTACACAGAAAATTATGGGGAAAGCAGTGATAGAGGCACTCTTGTCAAAAAGACCTCAGACAGTAGGATGTAGTTAAAGCCATATAAAATGGAAGAGGTTTCCCCTACCAAGCACACCTGGTTTTTCAGAAGCAGTCAAGTCAAAGTGGAATCAACTGGTGATAGTTTTAAAAACATAAGCCCCTAACAAATTTTTGAAAAGCTGTTTGAAGAAGAAATTATTTCGAACATAAAACTTAATGTTAGCCATTCGTTATAAATATACTGCATATCCCAAATTGCCACGCAAGGGATTGTATTGATCACTGGATGAAGATGCGGGATCTCCATTGGTGTAGCATACCATCCAGACCCGAAATGCGGTCACCGAAATAAAAATAAACATTCATATTACAAACAACGATAAAGCAAATTTTTGCAGGCACAAAACCTTCAAAATTACACTCGTAGCTAATCTCATCAAAAAGTGTTTGAATGCTTTTCACATCGATTTGTCGACACATATGTCAATGATAAAACACTTTGGCCACCACTTATCTAAGCAATTCAAAATAAGTAAGTCCGTATCCTTTGGATACAAGAATTAGGCAGTACCAGCTGTCAATGTCAGGGGTAGCTAAGTATCTTTTTGCCATGATCCCAGCATTTTGAGAACTTTTTCAGCAACTAGTAGAAGATTTGCGTGAGCTATAGGTACTGTTCTGGAAAATAAGGTTAAAAAAATGTCCTTTGCCCGCAGTCAAGGATATGGAAAAGAAAACCAGACTACTACAGATTTGACAGTGACAACGAAGTTCTTTTCATTCGATGGGAAAAGAACAGTTTTTGGAACGGAAAGAAAGAAAATTATAACAGAGGAATGGGGGGTGTAAACGAATTGGATTAATTTCTTTTAACCGGATTGTCACACGAAGAAGAAAATGGTGATGGATCATAATTGCATATGTATTAGATACCAGTCATATTCGTAGATAATCCACAGGACCATTTAAAACTTAAGAGTAACATCGCTAGATATTTACTTCGCTAACGTCAAAAGGAAACTGTTCCTAACAACTGATCATTGTCACAGCAATTTAGGAGTGTAATTTGTCATGCAAAATTCGGGCAGGCAAAAAGTGCGAAAGAAGTCTTATTTCGAAGATAATTACAATTAAGTTTGTATTGCCCTCAACCCTATACGCCCCCTTAACACTTACACATGAACTGGAATTGAAGTTCAACTATGGACATTAAAGAATTTAAGTGAACCTTCTCACAGTCTAAAAGATGTTCTAAAAAAGGCCTTCGGTTATTCAATTTTTAGAAGGATATTAAAGAGAGTTTCAATTTAAGAATATGTATGGATATGTACTCGTATATGATTGTAAATAAAATGAAAGTTCCTACTCAGTATAAGCAAAAGTGAACTTTAAAGTCGGTATTCAGCTGAACTACCTAAATTGTATTAATCAGTATATTTGTCTGTTAGAAACAGTTAATCAAAGGACGAGAGATGACGATTCAAGTAACGAATAAAATACTACTCTTACCTACTTCTTATCAACAAAATAGTTTTAAATTTTTTTTTTAATATATCTTATTTTTATTTTGTGTATTTCAATGAAAACTAAATTTATCAACAAAACTTGACTAGAAGCCTTGAAAAAAATTCCGGCCCAGTCAAGTTGGATATGATCAATACACGTACTTGATCTTCGTTTATGGTTTAAGGCTTGAATGCTATTTAATTTGCTTTTTTTTGTATCTTTCTCTCTCGGAAGACTTTAACTTTGGGCATTATATTATTTATTTATAAATGTTTATGTTTGTTTATTTAAAAAGTACTCTTTTTTATATTAATTTTGTTTCTTTGCTTTTTTGATAATCAATTGTTTTTGTTCAAAAAAAAAAAAAATTACAAAAAATAATTATCCACACAAGAAACGTGTTACAGTTTATTTATTAAATATAAAAATTAAAATCTAAGCAAAAAGAATACTTAAAAATAGCCTAAAATTGCTTTATAAACAATCTAAATGAATTTTTCTAAAATATTAAATTAATAATATAATTAAAAAAAAAAAAAAATACAAATGCGCATATGTGCTATGTATATTCTGCTATGCATCATAATGTGCGTGCACCAGTAAACAATTACACAAATATATATATTTATATATTATGTGCTAATGTCTGTATATACCTTATATATATAAAAAAAAAAAATCATTACACTTCTAATGTCATTTTTTTAAGCGATTGAAGTACGTATTGCCATAGGTGACTAACATTTTTTTTTAAATTTTGTCTCTACAACATCACAAGTTTGGCAAACGCCTTCGATGAATATTTTTTTTTCTTATATATGGTTTAAACTTATTTTGAGGTTAGAGTTATTTTATATCAATATTCAAATTGTTGAAGAATTTATTCATGTGCTTGAGACTCTTGTTGCACCAGCTTCAAACGTCGTGGAGACTTGATCGCTTCTGGATGATCGGAGCCCAATCGTAATTTTTTTTGCGACAGAATCTTACGAATGTACCGCGAAGCAAGAATTTGTGGTCGCTCTTGCCATTCCAACATGACCTCCTTAGGTGAGTTGACCTGTAATAAAAAATAAAAAATAAAAAATTTTATGTGCAAAGCAATAAAGTACGAACATCAATGTCAGGTTTATGTTTATACCTAGAGCGTACACAAGAGATTATGAACATCAAATACGTTGACAGGTTACAATGACTAAGGAATAAGGAGTTTGGAATGAATCACAATATTTTAGAGTACGTGCTCTTGTGGTTAAATTGATGTTTGAGGGAGTGGAATTCCACTGACAACTTCGTCTGCGCATTGGTGGTGAAAATAGCAATAAAACAATATAATGCAAGTAACATACCGTCGGTGTTAAGAGATGTCAGTTGATTATGCAATATTTTCGTCACATATACACTTGCGGTCATAAAAACCGCACCATATCAAAATGATTGAAAAATTGTTAATAACTACGAAAATAATTTTTATAATAAAATGAAATTTTTGTTGAGTACTCCGCAGTAGTTTATAAGTATTTCTATCTAATCTCTATCTGTTTATTGAATGTTTGAGAAAAAATGTTAAGAAAAAAAAAAAAACGAGTTAATTTTCTTATTTTTTTAAAATATTTTAATACAGTCATTGCTTAACAAAATCAAACGATACATTTTTTATGTATGTGTATATAAGATGTTTAGATATGACACTTTTACCAAAAAATTATCAATATCGAGTTGCTCCTCCTTTGGCGGTTCTAACCGCTTTTATTCTAGAAGGCATCGAGTTTACTAGAAGTTCAGTAATATCCCTTGAAATTTCAGTATTCCATACATGTTCCAGACCTTCATTTAGCTCTTTTTTTACTCTTTGGCTTATGTTCAGCCACCTTACGTTTCATTACATGCCACAAGTGTTCGATTGGGTTTAAATCGGGCGAATTAGCTGGCCAGCCTAGTCTGGTAATTCCGAGGTCATCAAACGTTGCCTTGAGCTGAAAATTATTGAAAGACTCTAGTTACTTGTCCGTTCAAGAAATACAGACCTTGCTGATGCTGTTCGCTCTGTACACTCACCCACCACAGACGACAATCAAATCTTTACTGCAGTTACCGTTGGCAAGCATTTGAAATGTCGAAAAGTGTGGATATTTGGGTTGTGATGTTTACGGGAGACGAAAAATTTATGGTTTACAACAAAATTTATTTATTTATTTAGACAGCATGAGTTAAGGTAAAATAATGTGTTACAAGGTTACAACAATAAAAAAAAGAAGCTAACAATATTGTAGATATTATTATTTAAATCCAATAACAGAGAGAATAAGAATAAACATTGAAAGAATGATAAAGGAAATAATTAAAAAGAAAAGAAATGGGATAGATTAATTAAAAAAAAAAAAAATCATCATCATATTAATGTCTCCAAGTACTTCTTGGGCCTCCTAGCGAGGAAGAGAGCTCTATAGACGTATCGCATTTATAAAAAAATTGGCGCTCGTTAAGATAAGGTATTGCGATTGCAATATGTATATTGTTTAGCAATGTTAAAGTTATTAGCTTAAAAAGATTTCCAAGAGTAACGCCATATATTGATTTAGAGAACTGAGAAATGTGGTCATACTTCGCTATGCTGTTGCAAGCAACATTGAGCTTACGCTTGTGCTCAGAATCACAATTGTAAAAAAGTTCACAACCGTAAAGCAAAACAGGAGTAAGTAATGTTTTCGCTAGTACGATTCTTGTTTTTAAGGGTGTAATTCTATGAAGTCCTCCATAAACTCTCCCAGTTGTCAATCTGATATGAGTATTACAAGGAAGTGTTTTTGTGAAGGTAATACCAAGGTTTTTAGCTGAATCGATGAATTTAATTTAATAACCAAGCATTTGGACTTCTGTTGGTTAACGCACAAACTATTTTCCCGCGACCAATTGTGAATATTGTTTAAATCTTCGGTTACTTCGACAGCTACATTTTCCACCAGACTTAGGAGAAAACATTTAGCATTAAACACCGCAATCGGTTGGCTACAAGCTTTGCATCCTAAAAAGTTCATGTTGAGCATTTGGTGGGACTGGGGAGGTGTCCTTTACTTCAATTTGCTTCCATGCAATCAGATATAAAAACGATTTTATCGCAGTTGATGAATAATTGCTAACATTTCCTGGTCGTTCACCGACCAATACATTCCGTCAAAACCAGGCAAATATTGCATGTCGGGATAGTCGGGATCGTAATTCAGCTTCTTAAACAAATCAAGGACAACGAGTAGAATTATGAATGACTGCTGGTAGTTATGTTCATTTTTTGTCTTTATCTTGTTGAGTTATCATCTTCTTCTGGTATCGTACTGCGGTCGTTTTCGATCACAACCTAAGGGCATGCATTCTATCATGTATTCCCAAAAGACGTCATTTTGTGGAAATGCTTAACACTTACCATTCAGATGTTCAATTGATAACAGCGATAAAGAAAAAAAAACAGATATCATAAAGTTTTATAATAAAACTAATTCAGCAATATATTGAATGAAATTTTCAAAAAAAAAAAAAAAAAAAATTCACAAGCTCCAAGTGCCATTGCAGTTGTTGAAAGTGTGAAAAATACAGGATCAAAACCATCAACATCATCACAAAATTCGCAAACATCAACAACGTCATTAACACATGCACCGGCTACAAAGAAAAGGGCTCGTTGCCATATATGTCCATTAACTTTAAATGATAACATTAGATCTACTCTTCCATTTTCTAGTCCTTTTTACAAATTTTGTTATCTATATAATATTTTCCACTTAAAATCATTTGAATTGTTTTCCCTTTTATTGTTTGTTAAAAGTTTTTATAACTAAAAAAACTCATTTGCACTACAAATTTACACTACAAGAACTTATTAGTATGTAAAAATAGAATCCGGATGTTTGTTTGTGCCACATCTGGCACAGTATGCATTTAGCACATTTCAAATAAATTCTGTTTCGTTTATAGATGTCTGGCACTCTTAGAGAAGAAGCAATTGCTAAAGTTTTATATTACATTCCAGTGAAGGTGAGTTAGAGAGCGTTGAAAATCTTTTGCATATCCAAATGGAAAGTACTACCCTGAAGGAAGAACTGTTGGAGAATCATTTTGGAGATGAAAACCAAACAGAAATTGAAGGTCCTGAAATGGAACAGCTTTCAGATATCAATCATTCAAGCGATATCCTATCAGAGGATTTTGAATCTATTAAAAAAGATCTTCGTTGGGAAAAGAAATCCATTGGTGTCTCTGCGGATCAGATCCGATTCAGTGGACCTAGCGATATTCCATCTAGTGTAACAGAGCTTAAAACTCCATACGAGTTCTTTTGCTATTTTTTTGATGATGATATATTTATTACTAATATTGTAGAGCAAAGTTATTTCTGGACAAAAGCCATATATGATTCATTTTCTGTAACAAAATACGACATCTTAAATTACCTTGGAATTTTAATTATATCATCTGTTGCGAAGTTCACAAAGGTGAGAAATTATTGGGATCGAGATTTTGATCTTGACATAATAGAGAATTCAATAAAACTTAATAATTTTGTAATGTACAAGGTTCATCCAATTATGGAAGGACACAAAAAAAAAAAAAAAAAATGTTTGTCAATTCCAATGGAGGAACACCTTTCCGTTGATGAACAAATTTGTGCTTCAAAAGCCAAAAATCATTTAAAGTAATACTTGCCACAGAACCTTCATAAATGGTGGTATACAATTTTTGTTCTATATACGGGTCTTGAAAATAATAGTGCGGAACGTGTACAGCACAAAGAACCAGACTTTGGATCAAGTAGCAACATAGTTTTGCGCTTATGTCGAAAGTTTCCAATGGCAATTAATCACAAAAATTTTTTTTGACAATTTTTATACGTCTGTTCAGCTGCAATATTATTTGACGAAACTAGGAATCTTTTCCCCCGGAACAGTCAGGAGAAATCGGATTGCGAATTGCAAGCTTCCAAGCGAAGACGTAATTGAAAATGAAAAGAGGGGAAACTCTTTCGAATTTGTTGTTGATTTTAAAGGAATCTCGATTTCCAACATCACATGGAAGTATAATAAGTGCGTCAACATGTTATCGACTTTCATTGGAATTGAGCCTGAAAGTAACATAAAAAGGTTTGACAGGCAATGTCAAAAGAGTATAATCGACATATGGGAGGCATAGATTTGATGGAAAGCTTCATCGGAAGAGCCAAAATTTCAATGAAATCGAAAAAATGGTATATGCGACTTTTTTATCACTTTGTCGACATGGCCACTTTTAATTCATGGCTTCTTTATAAGCGAACTTCAGCTCACAATAACATCAATTTGTTTCGCTTTCGAATCGAATTTACAAAAACGCTTTGTAATATAGGAACCAGTTCATCGTCTTCTTTGAAACGTGGAAGACCATCAGCAAGTCCAACTGTTTCTTCTCTTCATTCAGAAAAAAGACGAAGAGAACCAACAAGACGGTTAAGACATGATGGAACCATCCATATGCCTATTTGGAATGGCAAACAACAGAGGTGCAAAAAAATTGCAAAATCATTTATAACTTGCCGGAATTGCAAAGTTGCACTTTGTTTAAACAAAGACAACAATTGTTATGAGGAATTTCATGAGAAGTAGATTATTTTTTCTTTTCCTAATGCTTGGTGTGCCATGCTTGGATAAAACTAAAAACTATTGATAAGAAAAATCTCTTAAAGTCATGAACTAGCAAGGATAATTTTTATTTTATGTTTATATAAGCGTTAATTACCATTTGCCGTGTAATTCAGATTTTTTTTTCTCTATTCTGAGCTAAATGTGTCCAATCACATCCATATTTTTTTTTAAAAAAGAATTAGTCAATTCTCTGTTGTACCAAATAGACTTATGAAGCACAATATTTGTTTACACTGTTCATTATTTTGTTGGTTGCTATTACCAATATTTTAAATTAAATTTTGCAAAAGGTTTATGTAAAGTTATATATTCACAAATAAAAACAATCAAAATATTCAATAATCCTTATCTATTACTTCTTACGAAAAATTAATACAACAACTGAATTATAATACATATAACGGGTTTTCCAATAACGACTTGACAAGTTTTTTTTTAAATAAAGGGCAAACCATTTGAGATATTTCAAAAACTTTATTATTGGCTTGAAGTACAATCAAAACATTTATGAATGAAACTCGATTTTAGTCGATTCGTTAAACCCAATTTTCAACGACTCGGCCACACATTTCGGAAGAAACGGCCGCTATTTCGCGTTCAATGTTGGCTCTGAGCTCTTCCAATGTCGTCGGAGTGTTGGCATAAACCAATGACTTCACGTAGCCCCACAAAAAATAGCCAAACGGCGTTAAATCGCACGAACGAGGCGGCCAATTTACTGGCCCATGTCTTGAGATAACACGATCACCATACTTACTCTTCAATAAATCGATTGTAGCGTGTGCTGTGTGGCTTGTGGCACCATCCTGTTGACACCACATGTCGTCCAAGTCGATATCTTAAAATTCGGGTCAAAAATAATCAGTGATCATGGCGCAGTAACGTGACGATCGTTATCGTCGACGAAAAAATATGGCCCAATAACGCCGCCGGCATGCAAACCGCAGGAAACAGTTATTTTTTGTGGATGAAGTGGTGATTCATGAAGCACATGTGGGTTTTCACCCCACCAATAACGCATATTTGGCTTACTGACGAACCCATTGAGCCAAAAATGAGCTTCGTCACTGAAGATGATTTTGCGATGAAATTCATCATCTTGGCGCATCTTCTCCAGAACCCAATCGGAGAGCGTACGTCGCTTTAATTGGTCCATCGGCTATCAATTCTTGAGTCAGTTTGATCATGTATGGATGTAAACCAAGATCCTTACCAAAATACGTCATAATGTGGTTTGAGCGGTGCCCAATTCTTCAGAAGGCCGTGGAATTGACTGATTTGGATCGTTTGCTACGGACGTCTGAACGGAAGCGATATTTTCTACACTTCAACCAACCCGTTGTCTCACTGACACGACAACACCACACAACGAATATGTAGACTCAAATTTTTGCACTTAACTTGTTATGGCCTGTAAGCTAACTTCGCCCTTGGCTTTATCAAACGCTGGTCAAAATGTCAAATCATAATTTAGTAGTAAAATATAAAGAATATCAGATCACTACTTAATATTTTTCTTGTAAATTGTGCAATAATTTACAATGCAAATTATAAACGAAATAAATATCTATCATTTCACAGAAAATTTTGCCATCAGTAGAGAAGCATCAATTTATTGATTTCCAGGAATTTGTAGAGCACTTATAGAGACGAGCTAGACGTCGCGCATTGACATTTGTTCCAAACTAATTACATTGTGCAGAATCATAATGGGCATACACATACCTATGTAAATGCGGAGTGGTGCAGAATAGACTCGGCTCTAGATACCTTACCAACCCTCTAATCTGACATAAGCTTAGCTAATTTATTCCTTAAGTCGGGGCAAAACTTACATACGCCAATAACGTCATTGTCAGTACAAACCGAACTGTTTCTAGTGCTTATACAAATTGTTTAGACAGAAAAAAGGTAAAGGGTTTAGTTGTAAATTCGGCAATGATAAACTGTCAGTAGGAAGAGATGCAAAATATCGGCAGGCCAGACAAAACTTCACAACAATTGCTATTACCATTTATTTTAATATTAATTCGTGCGGTTTTTTTTTTCAAAATTTGAACGTTTATTTAAAAAAACATGTACAATAGTATTATTCAAAGTATTGCCCATCGGAAGCTATGACTTTTTCCCATCTTTCTGGCAATTTGTGAATCCCATCCCAAAAGAACTGCGCCGGCTTGCAGCCAAGAATGAATCAAACCAATTTTTGATATTCTGCTCTGATGTGAACCATATTTCAGTGAGGGCGTTCTGCATCGACCGGAACAAATGGTAGTCAGAAGGGGCAAGGTCTGGGCTATACTATACACATCCACTGTTTTCCAAATAGTTCTTAACCGGAATAGCAACGTTGGGCCTAGCGTTGTCATGATGGAAAATTATTGCCTCGTGTCTGGTCGCATACTCCGGGCGTTATTCGGCTACTGCTCTCTTCAAACGAATTAATTGTGTTCGGTAGCGTTGTCCATTAATGTTTTCACCCAGTTTCAGCAGCTCATAATACAGCACATCCATCTGATCGCACCAAATACAGAGCATTACCTTTGCGCCATGGATATTCGGCTTTTCCGTTGATTTGGTTGGTTGGTCGGGTTTCACATATTGATGGATCCATTTTTCATCACCAGTAACAATCCGATGCAAAAATGACTTCCTTTTGTGGCGTTCTCGGCTTGAGTTCATGTGAAACCCAATTTCCTTGCTTTTGAATATATCCAACACTCTTCTTGTGTTTGGCAACAATCTTCATAGAGTAATGCTTCCAGTTCTTCATCTTCAAACTTTTTTGGCTGCCCAGGACGTTCATCGTCTTCAAAGCCAAAATCACCACTTTTAAATCGTGCAAACCAATTTTGGCACGTTCGCTCAGCTAGCGTATGTTCACCATAAACTTCCATCAAAATACGATGACTTTCGGGAGCAGTTTTCAGTAATGAAGAAGAACTCCCCGCAAAAACACTTTTTCAGGCACAAAGTTAGATATATTTGAGAGAAAAAAAATATTATTGTTGTTTACGCTTCAAATGAATGACATATACTGAAATGAAGTACAATGACAGGGTCTTTCCAACGCATGTTGGCGCCATCTCTTAGCAAACCGCACAAATTATAGACTCAATATATTAACTCAAAAAATGATCAGAAATCAAACGAAAAGTTTAAGTTGCTAAATGTTAACAAAGACAGACGGAGATAAATATTCTTGGTAGTTTTTAACGCAAGATTATTCATTTGGGTTGACAGGGCTTGGAAAGGATCATTGTATAGATCGACCATATCCGCTCAAAAGCGAATGAACATCAATGCCCTGGCTTGGAAGGTACTTCCAACCCCAAAAAGACAAAGTTGTATTAAAAGGCCTAGCTTTAGGTGGCTAACACAATTAGCAGAGCACTTCAACTAACCAGAAATGTGTAAATGGAAACCTTTATGCAAATACTTCTGAAGCTTATTGAATTCTCCCAGCGCTGTCTAAGTCTACATATATTTTAAGTTGTATTTATCAAATTTGGACAACTTCCGCTTAAACATAATAGCACAACTTTACAACTTTTTCTCATTAAAAATTAGAATCTATTTAGCAGAAACATACCTGGTCACCATTTAAGCGATTTAGCAATGCAACACAAATGACAGCAGCTTTAATGCCCGCATGATGTGTTAGGGCTGCGAAAATTGTACTCTCCATTTCAATATTTACAACACCATTAGTCCGCAGAAGTTGCAAATACTCCAATTTATCACCCTCCGTATAATCACAGAATGCTCCATCTAACCTGCCTTGACCTAAATGATTTAATATTTTAAAAAGTTCCCATCTCAGCTATGATAATATACAACAGCCTACCTTCATAGAAATCATTTGTGCACAGAGTCTTGCCAATTATGGTATCATATGGATCATCAGCACTGGCTAAGGATTTTAGTTCGCGAGCCAACTTTCGATCCAATTTGGCAGGACGATGAACCGTCTTACCAAGAATGGTCTAAAAAAAAAAAAAAACAGCAGAAATTACTTTAAAACTTTAACAATCTCAAAAGAAAAATGAAAAACTTACAAATTCCTGTGAGTTCCTCAACTGTCCATCCAATGCGTCTTCAGTGATGATCACAGTTCCGCCTTCAACTCCTATTCCACCACATGTACCAATACGAATAAATATCGGGTCCTGGCACTTGGCATGGTACATTAATTTAATGAGTTCATGCATTAGAATGCTGACTGAGGGTACACCCATTCCATGGCTGACTGCCAATACTGGACCAACCTAAGGGATATCCACGAATACCCCACTCCCTAATTAGCATGTGTGTACATTAGAGGAATTCACTTTACACTTACCTTGAACATGGAGTATCTGTAGGAGAACTCACTGATATCCTGCAATTGGGTGCCAACTGGCAGTGTATAATCGATTTCCTTCATGATAAAGTGTGCAAACTGCTCCATACGTCTAGGGGTGCCTCCCATGCATACGAACTGTAAGAGAAAATGCAGAATTTGTATATATAGTAACTCAATTAAGCGATGCATATGGTAACTATTGCACATCTTTTTTTCATTATCCATCCTTTGGTGGATACATGACACATCTCTTTATTTTGATGAGAAAATTGTGCGCTTTCCACCGCAATTCCCACAGAAAGGACAATTTGTTTATTTATGGCACACAAAGTACCCTCGTCCATGTGTGTGAAATTGTGCTGAGAATTGTGCGAGTGGAGTAATTTCCATTAATAAAGGTTTCCTGGTAGATTCGTGTACGAGTAAATTGCGACTAAATTTATTTCTAGTACAAATTGCCGTTTTGTAGCAAGGGATGCATTCATTGTATTGTAATTGCCATACCACAAGTGAAACAAATTGTCTCTAGGAGTGTATTGAAAAAATGCAACGTTTGCTTATCTGTCTGTCTGTTACCTCTCTGTCCTTCTGTTTGCTCACGTTAATATGGGAAAATGTGGAATTGTTTTTACTCAGGTTTCCCCGGTCATATTGAAAGACAGTTTTTGATAGTTTTTGACAGTTTTTGACAGTTTTCAAAAAACAAAATTGTAAGAGTAATAAAGGGTGATTCATTGTGAGGGTTGATTTGTAATGTAAAATAAAACACATAAATTTAAAAGTGAATTTAAAATGCTTATTATCGGTTAACAGAACAATTCATGGCATTTACTTTTTGAAAATGATATCATGTAAATGTTGGCCACGACTATGTCTGAGGTGGTCTATTCGGAAGGTCCAATTTTGGGCGACTCATTCGAGCATAGCGAATGGTTTCTCTCGGATAACACGAGTAATGTTGGCTTCCAAAGCGTCATTCGTAGCTGGCTTATTGCTGAGACCTGAGACTTTACATATCCTCAGAGAAAATAGTCCAAAGGTGTGATATCTCACGATTTATGCGGTCAATTTACCGTAGTAAAACGTGAAATTAAGTGCTCACCAAAATGATTTCCCAACAAATCCATTGTTTCATGCGCTGTATGGCTCGTAGCGCCGTTCTGTTGAAACCAGGGCTCACCGAGACTATGTGCTTGAATTTCAGGAAGCACATAGTCCGTTAACATGGCGTGATAACGGTTACCATTGACGTTAATATTCTGATTTGTCTCATCTTTGAAAAAATATGGACCACCAGCCCAAAAACCACACCACACCGTTGTTTTTAATGGATATAATGGTAGCTCTTGGTACTCTTCGGGTTGTTTATCAGCCCAAATACGGCAATTTTGTTTATTGACGTATCCATTGAGCCAGAAATGGGCTTCAGCACTGAACAAAATTTCACAATAAAACACTGAATTTTCATTGAGTTTTTTGAGGGCCCATTCACTGAAAATATGACGCAAATTCAAGTCGTCTGACTTCAATTCTTGCACAAGTTGAAATTTGCACGTTTTTAGGCCGATATCCTCACGTAAGATACGCCAAGTTGTCGAATACGTAAAGCCAAGCTGCTGAGAACGACGACGAAGCGATTCGTCACGGTCTTCGCGTACACTCTCAGCTTCGGCTGCTATAGTCTCTTCACTACGTGCTGGATGTCGTATAACCGGTCGAGCATCATCCACTAATGTAAACTAGGACTAAAATTTGCGAATGGTATTGGCAATAGTGGTTTCAGTAGGTCGTTTATGCGCACCGTAAGTTCCTCAAATCGCACGAAAAATATTTTTCACAGAACGCTGATTTTCGTAGTGTGAGTCTTACCGTGATGACTTGCCATACGATACTGAACAAAAATAATAAAGCGTGATCTGTCAAAAAAGGCTATTAAAAATCAAACCTCACGATGAATCACCTCTTATATTCTAGTTTAGGAGTTTTTCGCCCTAGCAGATTTTCCTGTTCTAGAGTAAAAAGAATTCAAACCAGTCAAGCGTCTTGCAAATCTTTGAATATCCAGTAACGAATAAACTACATATGTCTCCACGAGCCTCTTTATTGCCATATCTGTAAAAACATGTCCCTACGTTTTGCTTACAGTCGTTTCTACTCCTGGTTCTGTCATAGTTTAATTACAGTTTTCTATATATTTCACAGGGGCTCATGGCTTTCTCCCAGTATTTCTTCTTATAGCATATTTGGCATTGTTTTCTTCTTAAGGTTGCAAGGCTTTTGCTTAGTTGCAAGATCAGTAAAGTCACAATATAAGGCAGAGAATTTTCTTGCAAGTTCGTGAACTGTCTCGTTGCACTCTCACTAGGAAGCCGGATATGTTATTTGTTGTGGTACGTGAAAAGTTCTAATGTCTCTGTTTCTAAGCCTGAACCAAATATGAACTGTTAGCATGGACATTAAATCAGGGCATTATCTTTTCGTTCCCTCCAATACGTTTTTTACTGGAAAAATGCAAACCAAATAGTTTGGCAAAGTCAGAAGTGCACAGTGCATACAGTGTCAACATCCACGGCTATTTTTAACTACATGATATGGCCACATATCTTTACTTCCTGAAAGGATATACCTATGTAAACTAAGCTCCGTCGAGTTTACTTAAGTTTTCCAAACTATTTTCAAAGATTAATGATAAGTCAGACTAATATCCGTTATTCTTCAAGATCTCAAGAGCATTCTAGAACTATTTGAAATAAGAATTTAATGACTTTAAGGACATTAAACTGAAAACAGTTTTACCCTCAATTATACACATTTTTTGGTGAGCTTTTATGAAAAATACGTATGTGAACATATAATTCGAACCAGATGAATCAGCGATACACTTGGGTGCAGCTCTATCAGAAGTCAATCACAATGAAAAACCTCTTGGAGAGTTGGCCTTCCACTTTTTTTTCCGGGATACCGTTCTCAAGAATATCTTGTAAAACATATAGAGCATTTGGACAATGACGCTGTCTCAATATCAGACTCTTCAAAGAGCATACGTTGCATTAAGTGTATCATTATACTGATTCCCTTATACGAAGGAAAGGGACACTGTTAACCACGTTCTAGCAGTCAACATCGCTGGTAAACAATTTGCTCCCAGTATAGTAGATTTAGATTAAATTTGACAGATTAGCTTGGCTTTGCCGTCTGCCAGATTAGCAACAATTGTATGTTTACATAAAAAAGCAAAGCTGATTTACATATAAATTTTCATTGATTTTTCCAAAACAATACTTTAGAGTGACTTTACAGTATCGAAATAGTTTTGCCATGTTAATTTCCTTAGCAAGTATTAGTACTTCCTTCGACAGGACATCACTTCCTGTGTCCTCGTTTCTTTTACAACTGGACACTTTCCAATTTAATGTATAATGTCTTCCCTCTTTGCCAAGTTACACAAGCTGCACAGTATTTGTAGATCACTCTGTGTGGAATATATCGTAATTAAGCAGAAGCTCACCCCGCAGCTTAAATACAGCCAATATTTCCTCAATGTTGTTTTCATCACATACTATGTAGCGATGCAGATACCTGCTCTAAGTATACTGATATAAGCTGTCCGTCCACACTTGCAATAAATTGGAAGAGTTACGGTTTCCAACATCTGCTGTCATCAAGGCTTAGCACTATTCCGCAGCTAATAACTATTACCGTACCACCCCGTTTTGGAACACATGGCTTGCATGACTGATTTTTTCGGCAATCGGGTATCTGGCATCTTCAAGACCTTTAAAACGTAGTTCATATGCAGTTTAAGAGTTTTTGTGAAGAGCGGGAATAAGCCTGTTTCCAAAATTAGCATAGAATTTGGGGTGTTGAGTCGCAGATTTAATATTATTTTTATACCATATATTGGGTTGTACCACATGTTTTTCGCTCAGTCGGAAATAAAAAGATCTCGAGTGAACATCTGTGCCAGAATTTCCTTTTTTTATAAAATAAAGTGGTACGTGTGCTTGACGTGTGAGAATTTCAGAGTTCGTTACAAGTACCGTTATTTTACTTCTAAGAAGTATTTACCATGCTGTCGGCAATTCAAATTCGAACCCTCTTCCTTTGGGAATTTAAAATGTTACAAAATGCGTCATTGGCAATGAAAACATTATTGACGCATTTGAGGAAGTCGTGGTAAACGAACGCACTATATGACGTTGGTTTGGAAAGTTCCGTTGGGGAGATTTCAGCCTCGAAAATGAACCGCGTGGGAAGCAGGAAACGTTAGTTAACGACGATGTTTTAAGAGCAACCAAACGAAATCAGCACGGGAGATTGCACAGAGCATGGGAGTATCCCCAATGACAATAAATGAACACCTTTCACTTATAGAAAAGTTAAGGAAGCTTGATAAGCGGGTACCCACGAATCCCATAAACTACGGCGCTATGAAATCTGAGCATCGCTTACATAAAGAAACCAAACTGAACCGTTTTTGCAAAGGAAAGTAACCTGTGATGAAAAGTGGATCGAAAGGACCAATCCACTTTTCATTTCCTTAACCAGGAGAAGCGATAGACGCTATCAAATATTGTGAGGAAATCGACATATTGCATGCCAAATTGACTGAAAAAAAAACCTGTGTCGGTCAATAGGCATGGTCCAATCCTTTTGCAAGCCAAGCTAGACCCCATATCTCACAAGTAACGGTTCAAAACCTGTTGCAGTTGGGTACAATCCAATAGTATTCTAAACTACCAGTTTCTCCTCACTCCCCAAACCTGAACAGTATAAAACAGTACGGCTTCAGAGACCGCCATAAATACCTTATATTTGCTGCTATGGACAATCTGTTTGTTATTGAGGCATTTCTTCCAAACAGCGTTGATGGCCGGTTTTCCACTAGGTGTTTCTCCATATCAATGTGTCTAGTGAGATAAACGCCAAATACTTATACTCCTTCACAACTTCTATACTTTCACCGTTGTTATGAAATTTTTCATTTGTGCAGTATTTTCCTCTTCCTTTTTTAAATATCATGATTTTCGACTTATATAGCTTAGAAGTCAAGTTCCATAGTATAATCTATTTTTCATTAGTTGGTGCGTGAGCTAGCAGCACCATATCATTAGCAAATAGCAATGCTTTGATCAACTCTTCGCGTACTGGCAGAATTTCAATGATGTTTTCAATGTATACTGTAAACAAGCTTGAACTCAAAGAGCATCGCTGTGTAACACCCGACTACGTCCGAAACCATGCTGACTACTCTTAATCACTCCACACCGCTGACCTTGTATCTGCATCCAACAGTTAACAAAATAGAGCTTTTCCATCGAAAGAAAATTTAAAATCCACAAAGTTCGCATAAAGTTTCAATGATTCCAAATAAAATGCACTCTCTGTTTGCCTCTTCGTTATGAAGTCTTCATTTCAACCTCGTTGTACCGTCAAAATAGTCTGAGCCATGGAATTATATTTTTCTAACCTTAAAGAAATCATCGTCGAATTAGGGTTCTTACAAATGCTTCTTCTTATATTTAGTATCCCGGTTGATGCGCATATATACAAAATTTTATTTATTCATCAATATTAATATTGTCCTCTTCTAAGTAACCCCCTCAGATATAATACACTTTTTCCAATCCTCGAAGCACTTCTCATTAACCCTTTTTGGTATAGCCTTGTGCTCTTTCAGCGATGCCGTTTTTATTTCCTTAGTCGTTGCAAATCTTCGTCCTTTCTTTAGTTTTCAGAATAAGAAAAAGTCGCATGGGGCCAAATCCTGGAATATGGTGGCTCTTAAGCAAGTCAGGATCATCATTGACGGCATTCAAGAGCTCTTGAGCGATGCTCATGCGACGGTACTTTTGATCAAAATTAAGAAGTTTCGGAACAAACTTCGATGACACACGTCCGTTGCCCAAAATATCTAAGAAAAAACATTGCATGAAACGAGCCGACCGATATGCCAACATCCTCAGCATCTTATCTTATGATAATTCGACGATTTTCGAAAACAATTTTCTTCACAGTTTCGACGTTATTATCTTTTGTTGATGTGCTGGGGCGTCCAGAGCGAAGTTCGTCATTGGTAATTTCTCGGCCATTTTAGAGCAGTATGACACTGTCAACATTTCAAGTGTTTTAGAGTACTTGATTCCTTTTTTTTTAACAAAAGTTGATGCAAATTCATTGCTCCATTTTTTATATATGGTTTTCTAATAACGACTTGACAACTTTTTTTTAAATAAAAGGCAAACCATTTGAGATATTTCAAAAACTTTATTATTGGCTTGAAGTACAATCAAAACATTTATGAATGGAATTCGACTTAGTTCATATGGCCACCGCGGGCACGTTTTCAGCGTTCGATTCGTTGGACCCAATTTTTAACGACTCGGCCACACATTTCGGCCGAAACGGCCGCTATTTAGCGTTCAATGTTGGCTCTGAGCTCTTCCAACGTCGTTGGCGTGTTGGCATAAACCAATGACTTAACGTAGCCCCACAGAAAATAGTTAAGCGGCGTTAAATCGCACGAACGAGGCGGCCAATCGACTGGCCCATGTCTTGAGGTAACACGCTCACCATACTTACTCTTCAATAAATCGATTGTAGTGTGTGCTGTGTGACCTGTGGCACCATCCTGTTGAAACCACTTGTCGTCCAAGTCCATATCTTCCAATTCGGGGTAAAAATAATCGCTGATCATGGCGCGATAACACTGACCATTCACAGTAACACTTCTAACCTTTCTATATCTCAGAAACAAACTAAGTATGCAATATACTTGAAAATACCCTGGACATATTTTCGGGACTAATAATCGAATGTCAATTCAATGGGCTTTATTCTAAATATTATTAAGTTTGGGTGGGGTGACTCATTTAGTTTTTAATTACAGGAAAAGAAAGAAAAAGTAAAGCGAAGATACATTTATAGAAAGCAAAGCGAAGCATGCAAAATAAAAGTTAAAAATAAATCAGAAATACAAACAAAAGAAAACTGTAGAAAAAAAACCTTATACTACACCAGAATATCATAGAAAAGGTATTCCACGTTATGTAAATCATAATCGAAGAGCGAATTCCTTATAAATCTTTGAAAACTTCCAGAAATTTTTATTGTACTAAAATTTTGAGGGAGCTTAATAAATAACCGGCATTATGAGGCTATATAAAAATTACGAATAGTAGTTGTACGGAAAGTGGGTATAGCAACAACATGAGAAAAGTTTCTGCGTAGATTGTAGTCAGAAATTAATCTGTGATTTGCATTTCTTGTTGTATTGAAAAACGTTTTCAGCACTCTTTAACAATACAAATGACAGACTAAAAGAATTTTCATATCACGAAACAATGGGAAACTTGGATGACGCCGGTGCTTATTACAGATTTGCCTCACTAAACTTATTTGCAAGACCAATAAGGGCTTAATTTTATTCATATACACGGTCCCCCAATAAACATTTCCGTACTGGACTCAGGCGTGGAAAATACCATAATCAATAGTTTTAAGTAGTCGTTTGGAACAGACCATTTTATGATAGAAAAAATTTCGAAGAGATTTCCTTAAGAACGCTGTATGACTTGCAAATGACATCCTAGAATCAATTGTTAGCCCAAGATATTTAAACTCATCCACTTTCTCAATCAAAAATCAATTTTCACTGCAATTAAGACTGCTACAGAAGGTTGAAACACAATTGCAGCCTGCTCATCTATACTTTTGGCATTCTGATGCATGAAAGTAAACGCTCGCATTCATATTCATTGGGGTAGCTAAATTAAAAAACGATATTTTGGTCTTAATGCTCAAATTGTGCTCTGTGAACCAGATTCTTAATAGACTCAGATCCCAATTAATATCGGAGATTCATTTTATTTTATTCAGTGAAAACAGTTATTTTTTAACAAACACGAAATAAAATGGGTCCCCGTACAGAACCCTGAGGAACTCCCCAAATTAATGAGCGAATCTCGCTTCTCACCATATCAGTCTCCACTCTTTCAGCTCTGTTTGATAGGTGTGATCAATTTAGCATGAATCTATGAAAACCAGATCTTTCCTTTTTATCTAACAATATGGTATGGTTGACTTTATCAAAGGCTTTTGTTGTGATATCAACAAATAATCCAGCAGTAAATTTTTTATCGTCAAGGTTTGGAAAAAATTGGAGCGACAATTTAGAAGGGCGTCTTAGGTTGATTTACCATGCTGAAAACCAAAATACTTTGGACTGAAAGACTTAAGCTCATTCAAATAAGACACTATCTCTTCTTTAATTCAAAAAGTCTTTTTCAAAAACTTTGTTAAATGTCGGCAAAAGTGAAATAGCTCTATAGTTTTTCAATGTGTCTGCATAATCTTTTTTAAACTGTAGTTAAAATATGGCCGCTAGCAAGTTTTAAAAGTATATATATTATAAATACTATCAACACCACATGAGTTCAAGTTTTAGGGATCCAATTGTTTTGAAGAGCTCCAAAGCAGTGATAGGCTCGATGGCAAAACATATTTTTTTGTGACTGGTCACAGCAATTTCCTTAATTGTTACATTGGGTGCATCTTCTTGGACTGTGTGTTGGTAGGGTGTTTTTTATTGACGTGGTATACCCATTGAATGCATTAGCAATGCCAAGTTTGTCAGAATGTTCGCAGTGGTTCACGGATTTTGAAAGAGGTTTTCTGGTAGAAGGAGACTAGTTCAAAATATCATTCACTACTTGCCATTCTAATTTCAGGTAATAGTTATCGCGGCAAAGAGCAAACGCAATTCTTAGTGTTTTTTTTACGAGATCCAGGGTTTAAGTGTTTTATAAAATTTTGTTAGGGGTTCTATAGAGGAGAAGTTTGATATAAGTCTAGTTAGACAAACAATAAACACACCATAGGAAGCAGAAGCATTGCTTTCCATTAAAACATCGTCCAAAATTAATTTGGTGGCCAACCAACCTGTGTTTACCAATAGACCTGTCATCAGTGATCAGTAATTTGCAAGTCATATATTCACCTTTCACAGGCGCTCAATGGGAAGTCAGCAAATCGTCCATAAATACGATTCGAATGAAAGTCATTGATGAAACTAGCTAAACCATGAGAAGCCAAAAGAGTCAAGTACTCGTAATTCATTACAGTTTCGCTACTCTCTAAGAAGTTAAGATTAAAATCTCCCAAACTAATTAAGTTTTTTGATTTAAGTTTGTCCAACAAACAACAAAATTCTTCTCTGAACGACAAAATGCAGTCGATAGACGGATGACAGAACAAAATCTATCTGATTAAATCTAACAGAAAGCTGTACTCAGGAAGTCAACACACTTCGCTTCATTTATTTATTTTTTTAATAAAACAGACGACCTTCCCTGCTGCGTAATCTTCATTTGTATTCGCAAAGAAAACAAAACCCGGCAACTGATAATAGTTAAATTCAAACCCATAAATCCAAAATTCAGATACAATAACATTATCCGGAAGGCAATGAAAAGAATCAAGGTGGATAGCAAGAGACCCAAAGTTTTCTCTCAAACATCTTATATTATGGTGCATGACAAATAGTTTGTTTATGCAGTGTGAGCTATTTATAAAGACATTATCACTATTTGCATTATTTTCTATCGAAGATAGAAAAACCATCACTTGTATCTATAAATTCAGAATTCAATTATTTACTTTATTCTTACTTTATGTATGTATGTATGTATATATGTATGTATTCACTCGTATGTATGTATTATGAACCCCAAAAGAAACCACAGATTTTGAGATTTTTTCCAAAAGCTTTATGTCACTGTTCAATCTCACTTAGTTTGCCTTTTTAAGAATTGTGTAATGAATCCCTCTCTAATGGAATTTTTCTTGATGTGTGGAAGGTTTCCACAATAGACCCAGTGTATAAAGCTGGTATAAGACATCCAGTATATAACTACAGACCGATTACCAAACTTTCAGTTTTTCTCAAATACATAGATAGTTTTGTAGGGCATGTAAGTAAATATTAGGTGTGCAACTAAGTGCGCAGGTGCGCAGTAAGTCAATAGATGGCTCCAGCAGTAAGTGCTGATCGATTTTGACATATCCAAAACGTCATGAAGCAAGCTAATGCATATTGAAAACAAACCGTTTTGACATATTAGCCGACGGCTGAAGCGCATCAAATGTTCCAAAAACTTTACAGAGATGCTGCTCTAAGTGAAACAACGTGCCGTCACGTTGCTGAATTGGAGACATTGCACGATGAGGATCCGTGTCAAATGCAAGAAGAACTTACTTCAGCATTAGGAGTTAGCCGCCAAGCCATTTCCAAGCGACTGAATGCATTGGTAATGATTCAAAAACAAGGAACTTGGGTTCCTTACGTAATTCTACAGCATCCTATAGCTCGGCATCATGTTGCCAAGCCCGTTAAAATACATCTAACCTTACCGGCTACCAGAGGCAAAATAAACAATGCATACAGCTTAAAATGTTTGATAATCGGACTCTCTAAACCCGCGAAATTTAAAAATTCCCGTATTTTCTGAACATACCTCGTATGTAACCATTTTTTTCACAATAAAGTTGCATTTTCATAAAAAAAAAACAGCGATAACTATAAACGGAAAAGACGAATTCTACGAAAATCTTGAGAAAATATGTGATAAAATTAACAAACGCGATACAAGAATTATTTTAGGCGACTTCAATGCACTATAGCTAGGCAATATGCTGAAGAAAATAATATGACGATCAGAAAGAATCACGTCGTTTTAAAGAAAAAGAATACATAATACATAGACCTTCTTATAATAAATGCAAGACATGCTACATCGATTACGGGTGTAAAAATCTGCAGAGGAGCAAACTACAACTCTGACCATTATTTGGTCAAAGTAACAACAATCAAATGAAAAAGTGGGATACACAAAAACTTCGAAGCACTAAAATAAGGGAAAACCCCAGAATTTGATCAGGTGAGAAATTCAGCAATCAAACAATATAGACAAAATGACATAGAACAGCAGTGGCACAGACTAGACACGATGATATTAGCTACAAAAAAGTACTTATAGGCGAGAAACGAACAACGCGAAATATAGAATGATTCGATGTAAAGCGTAGAATCGCAATTGAAGAAAAAAAATGACACAAAGAGATACAAGAAGAAATTGGGATTGGTTCAAAATAAAGAGAATACAAGCGAACAAAATATGCAGAACTAAAAAAAAAAAAAACAAATGATGAAAAGAAAGATAGAGGACATTAAAAACGAAAGATATTTTATAACAAAATAAAAAGGATGACTGAACAATTTAAGCCAAAAAGTATCATATGCAAAGATGAAAACGGAAATATAGTCGTTGTAGAAACATGGTAAGCCTATTTCAAACAAACTATGAACATAGAAATCCCAGAGAGAGAACATAACACAATAAATAATTTTAACGAACAAACAGAAATAGTCGAAACGCCAATACAAGAAGATATAAGAACCGCCGTAGCTAAACATAAAAACTATAGCTCACAAGGAGAAATCATGATCTGAGCTTTACAAATGTAATGGCAACACCATAATACAAGTATACTCGTATACTACATAGAGGTGTGTTCAGAAAATAAAAGGAATTTTTAAATTTCGCGGGTTTGAAGAGTCCGATTTACGATAGCGGTCCCAGGAGTACCCGACCCAACAAAGAAAAGACAAAAATTTTGGAAAAAAATTTATTTTTTTTTTTCAACATAATCGCCTTTCAGCCCTATTACTTTTCCCAGCGATGTTCAAAAAATTCTATACACTTTTTATAATAAGAACTGTCTTGCTCCTCAGAATAGCCATTAACTGCCGACATCACTTCTTCATCGTTGAAAAATCTTTGACCACTGAGCCATTTTTTCAAGTTTGGGAACAGAAAATAATCCGAGGGGGCTAAATCTGGCGAACAGGGTGCATGAGATAGCAATCCAAACTTTAGTTCATTACTTAATTTTGGCCATTGCAATAACGGATTGGTGAGCTGGTGCATTTTCTTGATGAAACAACACTTTCTTCTTGGCCAAATGCGGCCGTTTTTGCTTGATTTCTTCGCTCGAACGTTGCAATAAGTTCGCATAATACTGGCCGTTGATAGTTTTTCCTTTTTCAAGATAAACAATGAAAATTATTCCACGCGCATCCCAAAAAATCGATGCTATGACCTTGCCTGTAGATGAAATGATCGTCTCGGTCTTCTCGGGTGTAAAGCGATGGACCCATCTTTCATCCATTGTTATAAAGTGGCGCAAAAATTCTGCTTCGTTGCTGTGAAACTTCGCTAAACACTCAATTGAATCATCTTCACGACACTGTTTTTGGTCGAGTGTGAGCAAACCCGGCACCCATCTTTCACACACCTTTCTCATGTCCAAATTTTCAAATAATATGCGATGTATCGCACTTTTTGAAATGCCTACAATGTCTGCTAGCTCGCGCATTTTCAATCGACGATCATCTAGTACCGCTTTGTGAATTTTCTTCACCATTTCTGGAGTCGTCACCTCATTTGGTCGACCACTGCGATGCTCGTCTTGGCAGCTCGTACGGCCTTGTTTAAATTCAGTAACCCAAAATTTTACTGTTGTAAAGGAACATCACATCATCACATAACGATGACCAATTTTCTCCATTTTCTCAAATTCACTGACAACGTTCACTATTGATGGCTGCCAAACAAATTCTAAACAATGTGCGCTTTCAAACTGCGTACTTTCCAATACATATTTTCAAATAACTACCGCCATGTCTTGGTCAGACTGGGTACTTCTGGGACCGCCCTCGTATAATTTTGTATAGATTACATGCCGCTAAGGTATGATAAAATTTTCAGCTATATTCATTGCTTACTTTGTCTGTGACAGCCGCTTAGGTACGACGTGTTTTTATGAGCTCGGCGATTTTCGTTTGTTAAAAGAAATGGATCAAAGAATTTGTATCAAATTTTGTGTAAAAACTGAAATCAAGTGCTCTAAAATACTTGAAATGTTGACAGTGGCATACGATGAATATACTCTAAGTAAAGAAATGTTTATGAGTGGTACAAGCTCTTCCTCGGTGGCTGAGAAGATGACGAACCTCGCTCTGGACGCCCCAGCACATCAACAAAAAATGATAAAAAAATTGTTTTGGAAAATCGTCGAACTACTGGCGATGTTGACGTATCGGTCGACTCGCGCATGCAATTTTTTCGGATGTTTTAGGCATGAGACGTGTGTCAGCTAAGTATGTTTCGATACTTCTTAATTTTGATCAGAAGAACTGTCGCATGAGCATCGCTCAGGAGCTCTTGAATGATGTCAATGATGATTCTAAATTCCTGAAAACGGTCATAACTGGTGTCGAATAACTGGTTCTGTTCTTAATACTGAAGAGATCTATAAAAGGACGGAGATTTGCAAAGATTGAGAAAATAAAAACGGCTTCACTGGAAGAGCTCAATGCTATGCCAAAGATCGAGTTTGACAAGTGTTTCGAGGATCGTTATTATTATTATTTTTTTTTTTTTCAAAAAACTAGAATTCAAGTTATTGTCTGAAAACACCTCGTAGACATAATTTGTCCTATTTACAAAAAAGGCGACAAACTTGACTGCAAAAACCACAGAGGCATTACACTACATGGTGTATAGAAAATAATGACAAATGTATTGTTCGACAAACTTAATAAAACAAACAGTAGAAAAATGCTCCGAGTACAACATCGATCTTCATATGCTATTTATTGATTTTAGGCAAGCATTTGATAGCATCAAAATAAGCATAATAAACGAAGCGCTTATGGGCATAGGAACCCCTGGGAAATTCCGAAACTTGGTGTTAATAACACTTATAGCTAACTTCGCTTTATAAAATAAAATATCAGGAACGTTTACTATCGATTTTGGAGTCAAACAAGGAGACGCGTTATATTCAAACTCAAATATTTTTATCAAATCCTACCAAATGTACCCTTATGCGGATGACATACACATAGTTAGAAGAAACTACAACACAATGAAAAAGATATTTGAAAAATTAGAACAAAGTGCTAAGGAGGTAGATCTTCAAATAAACACAAGTAAAACTAAATACCTAAAACTCTATAAAAATGAAAACAGACGACGATGCTAAAAAATATAACAATAAACCCACTACTACAATATTTTGAGGGAGTTGACAGCTTGAAATATCTAGGGGCATTAAGTTCCAATTCTTGGTTACATTATTTTATTAAATAGCGTCAAAAGAATACAAATATATATATTTTCTTAATTTTTAAAAAAAAGTACAAACAGTATTTTTTAAGCTGTACCCAATCAGGTAAAATGGGATAATATGAATATTAATTTGTTACATGAAATTTTTTTAAGCATTCTTTTTCGACGCTCGCAAATCAAAATTCTCTTCGGAAAATGGGGAAGTTTGGAGGGTTTTGTTGTTGCTTTCAGATGTAGTCGTTGTTTTAGATGATGTCGAGCAATATTTCTTTGGAACGATGGCAAGTCATTATCGGAATTAGCTGCGAATTTATAAAGTTTCCTAGCGTTCACCAAAGTTGAGTTTGGCATTGACATAAACAGCGGCCATCACCACTTTTCGCCCCGAAATTCGATTTTATAAGCATTGACAGACCGGTCGTGTAAGTCAACTGTTATTATTATCTGCAATAAGGTGTGGCTGCTGAATGAAAACTTTTTTCTCTGCTGATGACCAACGTTTGACATAATTTATTGGCTGAATAGCATCGAAGTTTGTATCTATCGTGGCAACACTATTATCATTCCATTTTACGTCGTATACATGCTCAAAATGTCCTCTTTTCTCTTTCTTGAATTTTTTTTAAACTTCCCGGAAACTCTGAAGCCCTTCTCCCCAACAATCGCAAAAGCTCATGAGAGGTAAAAAAGTTGTCAAAATATATATATAACATGGTCAGAAGGAAATGGAACTATTTCCAAAAGCCCAAATACAACTCGAGATCCCAAAACCATAGGACCAACATCAGCTTTCACATTTTTTGCACGATACAATAAGTATCGATGTAACACAAGTTACCACGACTACTTGTTAGCATCCAGTTCTGGAAACCAAAACGAATAGGATAACCTGTTATGAACTGTTTCGAAGAATGATGACCAAAATATTTGATCGTAGCTTCATCAAATATTCTCTCCCATTGCTGATATTTTTGACACAATAAATTCAAAAGCAGTCTGAGCTTTGCCATTTTGTCAAAAGCATCCAAATGATAATTATCTTTGCAGTGAATGTATTTTTTTATTTCATAGAAATGATTTCGCAGCATGTTGTTTGCAACCAATGTGGTTCTTGTATCCTCATCTAATTTCCAATACATTGACTTAGCATTGACCTTAGAATTGAGTGGCAACCACTGTAAAACAGAATGCCTATGGAAATTTCCAGGTCTTCTTTTTTGAAATTGAGGTTATGATGATTATGTTGAGAAGCGTAAAGGCGACTTTGATTCAAAATCAATTCATTTACCACATTCTATAGGGTTTTCTAATAGGAACTTGACAACTTTGAATTTAATTTGTGAACGCACTCTTGCACTAATCATCAAACTGTCACTGTCAATTTATTCAGTAAACTCAACATGACTGTTGACAACGGTGACTGCAACTTTAAGAGCGGTAACTCTAATTTTTGGTCGTAATTCTCGCCCTAGTAGACAGGCAATAAACAGTTTAGTGCACAAATTTGAGTTTACATATTCGTTGTGTGATGTTGCCGTGTCAGTGAGACAACGCGTTGGTCGAAGTGTCGAAAATATCGCTGCCGTTCAGACGGCCGTAGCAAACAGGGTTCTTAAGAATTGGGCATCGCTCAGACCACATTATGGCGTATTTTGCGTAAGGATCTTGGTTTACACCCATACCCATCAAGCTGACTTAAGAATTGAAGCCCATGGACAATTTGAAGCAACGTACGTTTTCCGATTGGGTTCTGGAGAAGATGCGCCAAGATGATGAATTTCATCGCAAAATCATCTTTAGTGATGAAGCTCATTTTTGGCTCAATGGGTTCGTCAATAAGCAAAATATGCGTTATTGGTCGGGTGAAAACAAACATGTGTTTCATGAATCACCACTTCATCCACAAAAAGTAACTGTTTTGTGCGTTTTGCATGCCGGCGGCGTTATTGGGCCATATTTTTTCGTCGACGATAATGATCATCACGTTACTGTGAATGGTCAGCGTTATCGTGCCATGATCACAGAATATTTTTGGCCCGAATTGGAAGATATGGACTTGGACGACATATGGTTTCAACAAGCTACATAGCACACGCTACAATCGATTGATTGAAGAGTAAATATGGTGAGCGTATTATCTGAAGACATGGGCCAGTCGATTGGCCGCCTGTCATTGGTCATTGGTTTATATCAACACGCCGACGACTTTAGAAGAGGTCAGAGTCAACTTTGAACGCGAAATAGCGGCCGTTTCGGCCGAAATGTGTGGCTGAATCGTTGACAATTGGGTCCAACGAATCGACCGATGCAAACGTGCCCGCGGTGGCCATTTGAACCGAGTCCATTCATAAATGTTTTGATTGTACTTCAAGCCAATCATAAAGTTTTTAAAATATCTAAAATGGTTTGCCTTTTATTTAAAAAAAAAAAGTTGTCAAGTCGTTATTAGAAAACCCTACATAACTATTACAATTTAGGTACAATCTAGATATAAAACAAATTTAATTACAATAGGAATTCTCTTGAAAATTGCAATCTGCAATCTGGTTTTACGAAAATAGTTAAAAGTTTCTTGAAAATATGAATGTTAGTCTCCTCTTTGATGTTTACCAATACAGAATAGTTGTAGTCCTTCGTAAAATATCGAATTTTGTGTGACGCTTTTGTGAAATCTTGGTAGTCTAAAATTTGTTGCTATTTTTCAATCGTATGGTTGAGATTCTTGACCGTTAAACGGTATTTTACTTATATTTACCAACATTAATAATACCCACAATACTGGTATATTTCCAAAATATAGGAAGTAAGAGTGTATCTTCTTCTGATAGCACTACAGTCCGTTACGGGCTTCGATTTTCTACACAACTGTTTTCCAGTATTCTCGACTTTTGGCTTTTCCAGTTTTGGATTCCCATTTTATTAAGATCTTATCTTTTTTAATATTGTCTTTCCATCTTAGTTTTGGTCGGCTTCTTTTCTTTTTCCTTCAGATACCCCTGTCATAATTTTTGTTTTTTTGTTTTTCGATCTTCTGGTGAGCATTGAACGTAGCTTATCCATTTCAATCTTTGAGCTTTGATATGTCTTACTATATTTTCGCTGTATCGATTTCGTTGTTTGTTCTTATTATATATGAGCCATCTGGGCTCTTTTTTTTGCCATAAATCTGTTTAATTATTCTTCTTTCAAAAATTTTTAGTTTGTTTTCGTCTGATATTGTCGTTGTCCATGTTTCTGCGCTATAGGTACGTAATTATTTGTCTAATTAAGGTTTTGCATAATTTTAGTTTCAAAACTCTGTTTAGTAGTCTTAATTTTAATAGTTTTTTTTATGTGCGTAATAGTATTTAGAGGCAGCCTTGAGTGTATCTTCTGTTGTGACTTTGTTTTCGTTTTACTACTGGTTTAACCGTTGTGACATTTCAAATTTGTTTTTATGAGATTTGATTTTTTGTTGTTCGTTGACATCTTTACAACAAGTAGGTGTGCAGTTTATTGTAAATTTTTTTTTATTTCTCCACCTAAGGTGCGATTGCGTTTTTCCCAGTTTTTCAGTGACTAAAGAACAAATATTCGTGTTATTAATTTTGTGTTTAATTTTTTTTTTGGAAACAGTTCAAAAACATATAATAAAATCTGGCAAAAGTCGAAAATAAAATGTTCATTTATTTTTACGCTAGGTAAGCAAGCGAAACGTTAGGTGTACCCGCTTGTGTACAATGGAAAAATATGACAATGTTTTGTGTTTTTTTAAAATTAATTTCAAAGTATTTTCCACAACCTCATTCTATTGAAGGAGATTCGGTAATCTTCCCAATGCAATAAAAGCGATCGAAGAAGATGATCGATGTTCCGGGTAACATTGAACATTTCATTAGGAATGAAGATTTCGACAGCCTCAATACGTAGGGAATCTCAAACCTAACCACTCTGGTCCCAAAAAGGGGTCGATATGATGATGAATTACTCCAATTATTTTGAAGTAAACAAGAAAAATATGAAAACTGCTTTGGAAAACAAGTCTTCAGTCGAAATATTTGAGATGCTTTTATATATATCTTTAACTAACAAATGGATCAATCAATCAATTGCTATCTATCAATAGCTTAATGTCAGATTTGCGTCATTTAGTTTGTTTGTGACTGACATCGCATACTTATCAAGTTTTTTTTTTGAGGAAAAAACCATTATTCTAACCAAGGATTAGCTTTATAGATTCACCACAACATACCACGGATTAAAGAGCGTGGGTTTCTACTGGCGAATTTGCGCTACCCTACATAGGTGGGTCTGTCGGTCAACTAAACCACAGATCGATTACCTTCAAAAGGGAAAATTAATTAACGAAGAATATTATGCCAAATTATTGAACCGGTTCAATGAAGATTTTAAGGGAAAACGACAGCATTTGGCCAATAAGAAAGTGCTCTTTCACCAATTCCCTGGATTTAACCCTCTGTGACTATTTCCTGTATCCAAACCCGAAGACGTTTCTTTGCGAAAAGGGATTCGACTCCAGCGATGAAACGAACTCCTTTTTAGAGAACCTCGGCAAATCTTGTCATTGTAGTTCAACGCTATCAACATTGAGAGGGGAAGCATTACACGAAGTACAAAGTATTGAGTACAAAGAAAAAATAAAACGTTTTTTTTTTTTTCTGATAAATCTATCTTTAAGTAACAGACTTACTGATACAAACCCATACAAGTATTTATGGAATAAAATATAAAAAATACAGAGTTGATGCATAAATCTTTTGATTAGATTCAATGTGGAGACGAGATTAAGTTTAAGACGCAGTAAACATTTTAATATTCAAGTACCTACACATACATACGTATGTTTATTTTGAATTAACATAAAACCTTGGAGTGTTCTGTTAAATATTTCTAAAAAAAGACTATTTTTAGTCAAACTCCTGACAGCCAGAATGTCTTTTAATTTCTGCTGATAAAAACATTCTAATTTTGACCGGACTTTTTATAGTATATACTAGTACACACAGTTTAAACCGTTACCTGTTTTCTTTCCAAAGCAAAACAAATGAATTTGAAATTTAAATTGGAAAGAATTTCAACAAAAACAACAGGTTGTTTTTTGAATTCCGTATAATTCTAATAAAAACAGTTGTATGTACTCTTCAGACAATTAAATATGAATAAATAATTTATAACAAATATCCAAACTTGAGAATCAGGCTTATAATAACGAAATGCTGAGCCTTGTTCTCTATAAATAATCCAATGAATGCCCTCAATGTTAACATGTTGCACTGCCTAAAGTAATATATCAGGTTGTCATCAAGCTTAAGAAGGGTTTTGAGTTGACCATCTCAAAGCCGAACTTGTTCCCATCACACTAGACATTCAGCAGCAACGTCACGATACTTTGAACAGAACGCGAATTTATCACACATCAATTGCTTTGTGGGATAAGATAAAAAATTTTGCTTGACAAGGTCAAAAGAAAAAATTTATAAGATAAGAATTGGCTTCAGAACTATTTAAAACTGAAATTGGGACTACTAGTAACGGCATTGTTAGAAACATAATTATTAATAGCAGGACTATATGGGCTGTAGATAAAGTTTGAACATTAACTTGAATTATTCATCAACTCTAAAGAAGTATGCATGTCACACATTTGCCTACGGCCTCTTCCCTTATGCCAGGAAGGTTAGGAGTTACAAAATCTCTGGTCCAGAAAATTATTTAGAAAGAAAATCGACAATTTTTGCGATCAAAAACGGACAATTATCTTATGAAGACTACAACTCTGATATACGAGATTGATATCTAGAAAACAAACGGAATAAAATATTTGAGCACAGGGAGTTACGCTCGACCAAAAGAACTATCTTACACTTCTATTGGCGAGTTTATTGCATTTTAATCTGTTTGGTGAAAATCAATAATTCAACACAACGACAACAAATCTTTATCTCTTACGATTCTTCTTAAAGTTTTGTTCACAGCCTAATTCACATTTAATTTAGGCAAGCTTCAATCAAAGTATCAACATACCACTTGTGAGACGAGACAAACGATCAGGTCTATCAGATAACAAATCTAATTGAAAACGCGCTAGAGGAAAAAAAGATATGTTCAAACGTTTTTCTCGATGTATTGCAAGTCTTTGACAAGGTATGACACGAGGGCTTGAAGTATAAGCTACAACAAATTTTACCGAGAGAAATGAATACAATACTCAAATCTTATCTTGAAAATAGATTGTTTCGGGTTAGATATGGGATTGAATACTCTGAATTCAAGGAAATTCAACACACGTCAATTACTATACACGTACAGAAAGCTAAAGAACTTACCTTTATTCATCAACTCAGTACAAATACCATACCATACGTGGAAAAATATTTGGGAATGACCCTAGATGCAAAACTGAAGTGGAAATTATACGTAAAAAAGAAACGTGAAGAGCTCGAAATCAGGCTAAGAGAAATGAATTGTCTTATCGGAAGATACTCTAAACTAAGCTCATATAAAAAGCTGCTTATATATAAGCAAGTGCTAATACCTTCCTGGACTTATGGTATACAACTATGGGGTTGTACCAAACCAAGCAATATGTCTGTCCTACAGACGTTTCAGAACAAAGCGCTTAGAGCAATTTTAAAAGCTCCATGGTATATAAGGAATAGCGATATTTACCACGATCTGGGAATTGCAACTGTGAAAGACGAAGTAACAAGCTTGTGCATCATTGCAACCAGGAAATAATCCGGAGATTGGACGAGACAAATCTTGTGCGGCGACTGCAAAGAACAAGACCGTTCGACTTAGCGCCTTAAGGAGAAACAGTATGAAATAATGGTAATAGTAGGTGCCTTCGCTGGAAAGCTACCTACCAAACGCGATAGACTACAGAAGCTTGAGATTCTTGTTAGGGAAATTTAGTCATAGTCTTATAGAAAATGGGAGGTTTTTTATTGAGTAAGAATCTCACAATAACATGAGCGCGTGCTTACGGTGGGCGCTGCTATGCCACTATGGTAGGGAGAAGGTGATCGTGCTTATGGTGACTGCTGTGGTACTGTTATGAGCGCGTGCTTATGGTACCTATGAAGGTTTTCACCTATCCACGGAAAAAAAACTTTTGAGACGTGACGAAGGTAATTTTTCTTTAACAAGATCAAACAGCAAAAGAAAGCGTATTAAGGTGCGAACTACCTCCATGTTAAGTGGATGGTAAAAACGCTGATAAAGGCCGATACAACTCAAGTGAATGTACTTTTTTTGTACTAATTTTCCGTGTAACCAATGCCCGTTTACGCATCGGAGCACTTCAACAAACTAAAACGTCTCCTACATACATCTTTAGAAATCAAAATCTGAAATTGGTTGTTATGTAAAAACTAGACCTGTTAGGGATCAGAGGAAACTTCGATTCTACACTCAAGCAGAAACAAATAGCCTTTTATTATAGAATCTCCTGCATCGATCGTATTAACATCCTGCAGCCATTACAAAGCAAAATATTAATTACAGTTCTCCATTCCCTTTACGAAGACCGCAACTTTATTAAGATAGCATGCCGCATAGGCACCAAAGAAAATTTGGAGTCCAAAGCGGAGAGTGGCAACATCCCAACATTTATCTCTGATTTTCTTAGTCGTCATCAGGCACATTCTTCGTGCTGCTTTGACAGAAAAAAGCCAAAACTGAACAAGAGGTAGAGACAATAATCTACCGAGAACCAAGAATCAGCTTAAGCGTATGAGAAATAGATTTGCCGAAGAGGAGTTACACCTTCTGTATCATATATAGGGTTTTCCAATAACGACTTGACAACTTTTTTTTAAATAAAAGGCAAACCATTTGAGATATTTCAAAAACGTTATTATTGGCTTGAAGTACAATACAAAACATTTATGAATGGAACTCGACTTCGTTCATACGGCCACCGCGGACCCAATTTTGAACGACTCTTGTGCTTGTGGTACCATCCTGTTGAAATCACATGTCGTCGAAGTCCATATCTTCCAATTCGGGCCAAAAATAGTCGGTGATCATGGCGCGATAACGCTGACCATTCACAGTAAGTTGACGATCGTTATCGGCGACGAAAAAATATGGCCTAATAACGCCGCCGGCATGCAAATCGCACCAAACAGTTATTTTTTATGGATGAAGTGGTGATTCATGAAGCACATGTGGGCTTCCACCCGACCAATAACGGATATTTTGCTTATTGACGAACCTATTGAGCCAAAAATGAGCTTCGTCACTGAATATGATTTTGCGATGAAATTCAACATCTTGGCGCATCTTCTCCAGAAGCCAATCGGAGAACATACGTCTCTTCAAATAGTCCATCGGCTTCAATTCTTGAGTCAGCCTGATCTTGTATGGGTGTAAACCAAGATCCTTACGCAAAATATGTCATAATGTGGTCTGAGCGATGCCCAATTCTTGAGAACGCCGTGGAATTGACTGATTTGGATAATTTGCTACGGACGTCTGAACGGCAGCGATATTTTCGACACTTCGTCCAACCCGTTGTCTCACTGACACGGCAAAATCACACAACGAATATGTAGACTCAAATTTTTGAACTAAACTTGTTATTGCCTGTCTACTAGGTTGAGAATTAAGTTGCAGTCACCGACTCCGAATATCTGTAGAAAATTTTTATAATTTGCAGACGTTGCTCGTTTGTGTACTTTACCATGATGAAAATTTAGAGTTTACTGAATAAATTGACATTGACAGTTTGATGATTAGTGAAAGAGTGCGTTCACAAATTAAATTCTAAATTGTCAAGTCCCTAATGGAAAACCTTATATATATGTTGGAAAGAATTCAAATATATTCCAGAAAACAAATCGGTAGATGGAAGCCAATAAGTTTTAACCGATATCCTGCTGCAGTTCTTTAAAATTATTATCTTTATCACTACATCTTTGTTACTGTGGCGTTTGGGAAATCAATACCCGTTTCCTGACTATGCCTATAGATGATGGTAACATAAATGTTTTCCGATTTAAACACCCTAGATAGGACACTTAATTACTTAAGATATGAAGTGCGAAAGCAAAATAAATATCAAAAAGTTAGACAAATTAATTCGTGGAAATAACTCTATGACTTTTTCTTATATTTCAGCAAGTTTTTTTTTTCAATTATCCTTGTCCAAAGAATATATCAGAACTAGTGGCATTATATTATCTATAACTTCGTGCGGTTTAATAAGAGATGGCGTAACTTGTATTATTTCATTGTTATTATTCCATTGGAACATGCGTTGGAAAGCTACTGTCATTGTAGGTCATTTCAGTATATGTCATTCATTTGAAGCGTAAACAACAAAAAATTTTTTTCACTCAAATATGTCGAACTATGTGCCTGAAAAAGTGTTTTTGCGGGGAGTTCTACTTCATAACTTTAATATGAAGAAAACTGCTGCCGAAAGTCATCGTATTTTGGTGGAAGTTTATGGTGAACATGCACTAGCTGAGTGATTTTGGCTTCGAAGACGATGAACGTCCTGGGCAGCCAAAAAAGTTTGAAGATGAAGAACTGGAAGCATTACTCTATGAAGATTGTTGCCAAACAGGAGAAGAGCTCGCAAAATCTTTGGGTGTCACTCAAGCAGCCATTTCAAAACGTTTAAAAGCAGCTGGATATATTCAAAAGCAAGGAAATTGGGTTCCACATGAACTCAAGCCGAGAGACGTCGAAAGGCGGTTTTGTATGTCCGAAATGCTGCTGGAACGCCACAAAAGGAAGTCATTTTTAAATCGAATTGTTACTGGCGATGAAAAATGGATCCATTACGACAATCCCAAGCGCAAAAAATCATATGTGAAACCCGGCTAACCAGCCAAATCAACGGCAAAACCGAATATCCATGGCGCGAAGGTAATGCTCTGTATTTGGTGGGATCAGATGGGTGTGCTATATTATGAGCTGCTAAAACCGGGTGAAACCATCAATGGACAACGCTACCGAACACAATTAATCCGTTTGAAGAGAGCAGTAGCCGAAAAACGCCCGGAATATGCGACCAGACACGAGGCAACCATTATCCATCATAACAACGCTCGGCTCCACGTTGCTATTTCGGTTAAGAACTATTTGGAAAACAGTGGATGAGAAGTCTTATAATGCGGGCGCCTTATAGCCCAGACCTTGCCCCTTCTGACTACCATTTGTTCCGGTCGATGCAGAACGCCCTCACTGAAATACGGTTCACATCAGAGCAGAATATCAAAAATTGGCTTGATTCATTCTTGGGATGGAATCCACAAATCCACAATCGCCAGAAAGATGGGAAAAAGTCATAGCTTCAGATGGGCAATACTTTGAATAATACTATTGTTCATGTTTTTTTTTTTAAATAAACGTTCAAATTTTGAAAAAAAAACCGCACGAATTAAATTACATACCCAATAGTTTCTTGAAAAACTCTCAAAGCAGGATGGGTATGAAAAATCGAACCCCTTTTCGGGATAGAAGAAACAGAAGATTGAGTGTCTTTTTTCTGAGTAAGCCCTGTAAAACTTTCGAAATACATATTTTATACTCGCCTTTGCAATGAAGAACCATCCTGTCGTTTGTAAGACGTAGTAGCAGTAAATAGTAGGGCCATGCAGAACGAAAACATCATACCGGTAGAATAGAAGTAACTAAAAGTTAATTGTTTTCGGAGTAATCATTCCATTGAAGTAAACAAACTAATAACTTCTTGCATCTGAAGTACACTTATTTCTCAGTTCAAGTGCTCGAAACTTCCATCCGCAGTGATGTAGTTTAAACTTAGCATCAATATGCATCTAGAAAATGTTTTTCAAAAATAAGTTTGTGGCCTGTTATATCTCATAACATCAATGTAAATATCTAAAGGTATTTTATATACATAGATACTTGTATGCATTGCTATACGAGTATGCAGTTGCTTTTTATTCAAGTCAGGAATTAGTTTTCCTGATTTTGACAGGGTAGGGTTGAATCTCGGGTCAGAACTTTGAATGTACATTGAAGTATGCATAGAAACTTACCCTCAATTATATCTTAAGTATCGATTTTTTTTTTTTTTTTAAAGACTGATACCCAGAGGAACCAGTTCGATTACTCTCCTTGAATTGATATCTTCGTAAGTAGTTTGAATAAAAGTTCAAAACGAGCACGAGGTTACAGATAATCAACCTTTTCCATTGTCTAATTCAAATTAAGGAGAAATACTTTAATGAGACCAGAGATCAAAAAAGTTCATCCTAGCATCTGAGGGCAGAAGGCACCAGAGAACACTTCTGAACAAAAAAGTGGAAACTCCTATTCACCTGTTCTAGAGTGGGCAAAACAATTTTTGCAGTAGCATCATGAATATGCAAATTTACATATACATTGTCACTCAGAAACTGAGACTGAAACTTTTTAACGGAGCATATTTTGCAACGTCAGAATGTTTGGATAGATGTTTGGTGTCGCAGCAAATGCTACTTCAGGTGCTGTATAAACCAAAGGAAGTAGTGTCAGGTAACATACATTTCCATTGTATGATAGTTAAATGTTTCTTTACTTGTATGTTTGTACCATATGCACTACATTCGTCGATTTTACTTAGGATAGCGATGGTTTGGTGTAAGTTTTTTTCTGTGAAATTTTTAGAAAACTCTTTTGATATGAACAAGGAAATTGGGGTTTCTGTTTTAGAGGCACACTTTCTAAAACACACTCATACACCCAAAATTAATGATTTAATTTGCCTTAAGACAGATATTTTAAGGCTGGTAAGGCTGATCCGCCTTAAATTTATCTGATAACGGCTGACAGAGTATAATCATCATCTCCTTGTGGTTCTCACCTACCTCATAATGAATTAATGCTGAACTTTTCTATGAGTTAATTCAGCAAAAACTCAACTCGCTTTGGTATTGTGTTAATATATTCTTATAATAATGACTTGAATCATCTCATCTCATGATCGGAAACGTCCCCGAATTTATGTAGCAGAAGCTATTTCTAGACCACCACCGCTATCTTTCCTTAAAAATCACCGTTCTTTAGTGGTGTCCGCTTCATTGTGGCTCAGAAACCTCTAAAAAAATGTCCACTATCCTGACTGGGGATGATGTCCTGATAAGTTCAAGAAGTATTCAAAAATCAGAAGTGGAGGTCATAAATCCTTCTCGATGCTTCAACCAATTAAATTGACCTTATTCGTTTTGAAGAGCGCATTTTTAAATTTTACAACCACAGGGATTTCGGAATATGGGTATCAACAGTGAAAGCCTTTCATGCGGTAGACCAAACGATATGAAAAATTGATTTCTTCAACAAACAACGCACTTAAGACATTGATTAATAGAGAATGGGCTTTAAATAACTTTTGGAATGTATGAATTCAAGGGTGACGCAGAGGATTCTGTTACCAAATAAAGAACATCGACTGGCATATTCATTATCGACTAGCTAACAGCATTGGAATCAAATCATCGAATCCAACAGCAGTGTTAAATGCTCCTCTTCTGACAGAAATATTATCTACTTAGTCGCAATTAGCCGTGTATGCAAACTAAAGTAAAACCACCACAAAAGTAATAGATAATGGCTTGCGTCTATCACAATTCACAGGAATGTAACACAGTAGTAAGAAGTATGTACTTCATATACTCGTAAAACGATCGATTCTGCTGATCGATGGAAAGTCTATCTCCACTCACATACGTGAAAATCATCATTTTCTGTTCACTTAAATTAAATTAAAAAACAGAACCCAACTACCAAAAATAAAAAGATGAAACGACAGGAACAACACCTAAAACTTAATATTTTAGAATGGCTAGGGCCTTATATGAGCATGGTTTACCGCTGCCCTCCACAAACTTTCATAAACAGCAAATCCAATGTCAAGGAGACATCAACGATCACTTAGAAAAATCGGTGATGCGATGGGCGCTAAGAAAGTAAACATAGTTACACAAAAAGCGCCACAAGAAACAGCTAGAGTAAACAGAGAGAAGTATTGACATGGACGAGGCTCAGCAAAGATAATAGGGGCACATTATTCGTTAAGTAATTATTAACATTTTTATACCTATTTTAGGGTACATGTACATCATAGAGTTCGTCATTTGAAACTGTCTATGACGATGACATATTTCGAGATACAGTAAAACTTTGTATCATTGAAAAACACTAGATGAACTGTGTAATTTTTAAATTTTCAAAAATACTACAATATTTAAAGTGCGCATCGATTTCCCCTTGTATAAAGCCTCTAAATCGGAAGATCAAGGTAACGTACTACAAAAAAAAATATCGAATCTGCTCAGAAGAATGTATGCTTAATGAATGAAATATTAGCATCATTTGAACGATCCAGATAATGTTCAACAAATCTCTTCAACATTGCATACAAGATCTTATCTTCTATTGTATAGTGTGTGAACGTCTATCAATGTGGTTTTAGGTCAGGAAAGTGTACAATCGAGCAAACTATTATACGCCGCCAGCAGATCCTGGAAAAAAAACTCAAGAAGTCCAAAACGATACCCACCATCTTTCAATCGATTTTAAGGCCGTATATGCCAGTATTTTTAAAGAGCTTCATAGAACCATGTCTGGTTTTAGCATCCCTGTCATACTGGTCTGTTTGTGTAGAATGACAATGGAGAATGTTCGCTGTTCTGTTAAGGTTGGTATCAACTCCACCGAAACCTTTGGTGACAAAAAAGGCTTAGGAGATGCGCAGTCATGTGACTTATTTAACATCATATTTAAAAGAGTTCTGTGAAGGAATACTCTTTCAAAAGCAAGTGGAACTACTAGCGTACGTCGATATTGTAAGAATCTGTCTAAATTGGCAGAATTTAGCAAGCTGTCAACAGTGCTTTCAATATTATTGAAATGGAAGCTGCCAGAATAAGTTTTGTGATAAATGAAACAAAACCAAGTATGTGCTATCAACGTCCTACAACATCGACGACTTGGACATAACGTCACGGTCGGCAACTATAACTTGCCGCGCTTCTCATGCTCCCTCTTTTTTCTCCCCAGAAGCCGGTGATCGTCTCTCCTTTGCTGCTTGCAGAGTTCGTGAGCAGCTATAGTTCCTCCATGCAGCGCATCTTTGTATGCCCCTTGCTTAGCTGCATGTGGTTTCCGGTACTCGTCGTCAAACCAGATATTCCATTGTGGTGACTGAGTGAAACCCAGTACATTAGGGGCGTCATCTCTAATAGCTTTGTGGCAATGTTACCTACCCCTAGTCTTCGATACTTAATGCTGGTGATATATGACATCTTAAGAGGAAAGTTAATCGGAAAAGGATTTGGCGATTCCTTGCAAACGTCGGACTTTCTCACAATATATGATTGCCTTAGTGATGTTTGAGATTTCCGCAATCGCACCATGGCTACAACAAGGTCCGAGTCGATGTTGGCCGCTCGGAACGTTTGCACATTCATAATATTGGAGGAGTGCACTGAATCGATCATAATGTGGTCAATTGTTGGTTTGTGGTGGTTGACGGTTTATTGATCACGAGTTCTCCAAGTCTTTTTGTTAACATCGAGATGTGGGAACCGCGTGCTAGCCATGACAATATTTCGGCCCACCGCAAAGTCAATTAGTCTAAATTCGTTATCGGAAATAGTTTGTGCAAGCTAAGCTTTCTGACAATACTACCAAAGGTTTCCTCTGTTTCTAGCTCTGCATTAAAATTACCAAGGACAATTTTGCGCATAGATAATATCTTTAAAGTCGTCATCAACTATGTTACGTGCGTGCGCACATATAAGCTAATGTTGAAAAATTTAGCCTTAATATGGATTGTTACGAGGAGCTCTTTCGCAAGCCGTAAACTGAAGAGATCTTGCATAAGTGTGCCTGTAACAACAAATAAGCTCTGCTTTTGCCGTCGATAATAATCGGCGTAGTAGATGTCGCAGTTTGCCATACTCTTTTTGTCCGACCCATCTCATTATATTCATTGGAAAGTAGTAATATTTGCTTTGTAGCAGTCCAGGAGCTCCAATAGTTGTTCGGCTGTTCAAAGATCCGAATTTTGTTGTCCCTGTTTTGTTTGCAGGGGTTGCCAGATCAGATATAGTTCTGTCCATATCTGAGGCTTGAGGAAATCCTTACTGGCCTGAGTTAAAAAGATTTGAGGTCTTCTTTGCTTTATTCTGGGATTTTACTTCACCGTTGATCTGGGGAATTCATCCGCTGTCCCATTTACGTATATAGTGCTGCTATTTTGTTTGCTGGTCAGCATTCGTTTTGTTGTAATAAATTTGGTAAGTCGAATCCATATGGACGTCGACCAATACCCGATGATAATCACTTGGAGGTAAAACTGATGTGTAGAAACGGTTCAACACAGTATATCACCAGCTGATATGTTACGAAAAATAAGTCAAGCTGGCGGAGTATCTACATCTGTAGGAAAAGCTATGCGCTTAAGGTCTACTTTAGATTAAGATCAAAATCCTAGTCTGTGAAACAAGGCGCTACCTTTAAAATTTGTCGTATCCTTTCATTATACAAAATTCTTGAATTGTATACTGTTATTGATGTAAAATATTTGAATTCATATAAATTTTCCAACAAAACACGTTCCCTAGGATATAGAATTTAATTAATTTCCAAACGAAATCTCTTAATCTGATAGATTTGCAAAGATTTTAAATAAATTTTAATTGATCTATATATTTGTTTTATAAACACATTCCAGGGCCGAAATGCTAATGTCACAAACTGGAATTTTCTCGACGTAATCACAACTGGATAGTGCTGGTAAAAGTGGAGACGGCTTAATCGATTTGCATTTAAATAAAACAATTAAAATGCCTCCCAGCCTGACCGGCATCAATAACATTTAATAAGCATGCCACAGATTGCGCAACGCTTTGTCTTTGTTTTTTTTTTACATACAATCACAAAAAATTCCCACACACGCGTAAACATTTTAAATTTCTATAATTTATAGAACTATTGGTATAATTTTATTTATTGCATAGATAGTTATAAAAACAAACAATTCATTCACATGTGTAGTACACTTATGTATAAAACGTGATTTAATTTGTTATTAAACAAATGGATGATGTTATCAGTGTATTCGATGGCTGTACGGGAAACGGTACCGTCAGCGTTTTAATGGGATACTGATAACATACTCGTAGATAAGATTGACATTGCAAAACAAATTTAATTAACGTATGACAATTACATGTTTGTAGTGCGTTATGTTTTATGACGTACTTCCATTTATGTTATTTTATAATCGAAAGTTCACCTCAGACTTGAAATTTTAAGAGGATCACAAATCCATGTGGCATCATAATGGACGAATAGGCCTAAATAGTTCTTTTCAACTGCCAACTCTTACCTACCCAACCACCTACAATTTTTGTCGCACAAAAATTTGTGCTTGCGTGTTTAGTTTTTAAGAACCTGTGAATGAAGTATGATTGGAGTGCAATAAAATAACCTTAAATTGGGTTATAGTTCGAGTAATATCGTCGCCTTCTTAAGTTATGTTCAAAGTACATTTACACTCTTTTGAGTGGTTGTTTTCTTTTCACGTCATTTTCAAAAGCAAATATCAAGACAAAAATCATCATTTTTCTGGTGAAATTAAATTAGTTCTATGTACAACACGATGGCCTTTTTCTACTAGCGACGCCGATAAGTATGGGGAGCAGCTTACCAATGACAAAATCTTTTTTTTTTTTTTATGTCGATTTCAGCAAGGCGACGCATTTTTATATAACTCATCTAGGTACAGAGATATTAATATCTATAGCCGCTTGATGGTGGGCACACAGTATCGGAAAGTAGCAATGTGGCTTCCGGCAAATGATTTCAATTCGAAACTCTCCACCAAGTCATTGACTTTAAAGTCAAAAATGTTAGCATATAACACATGAGCTGAAAAGTCCGTTATATAGTTTTAAAAAAAAAAAACCTAACATTTTTGTAAAATTCAACTTTATTTATCAATATAGTTGCCTTCGAGGGCGATATACTGATTGAAACGATTTTTCAACCTTTCGATTGATTACTTCTTCATCGGTCTTAAATCTCCTTCCGGCGAGCATTCTTTTGAGGTCTGCGAACAGGAAATAGTCGCTGGGGGCAAATCTGAAGAATACTGTGGATGGGGAAGCAATTCGTAGTCTAATTCATTCAATTTTGCCATCGTCTTCATCGACTTGTGACACGGTGCATTGTCTTGATGAAACAGCACTTCCTTTTTCTTCAAATGCGGCCGTTTTTCTACAATTTCGTCCTTCAAACGCTCCAACAACGCAATGTAATAGTCGCTGTTGATAGTCTGCCCTTTTTGGAGAGTCGATGAAAATTATTCCATGTGTATCCCAAAATACGGATGTCATAACCTTGACAGCCGACTGTTGAGTTTTTGGTCATTTTGGACGAGGTTCGTCGCCTGCTCGCCACTCAGCTGACTGCCGACTTGACTCTGGTGTGGAGTGATGGAGCCAAGTTTCATCCATTGTCACATACCGACAACACTCCTCTGAATCATCAACACGTTGTTGTTTTTGGTCGACTGTAAGCAAACGCGGCACCCACTTTGAACAGAGCTTTCGCGGTGCCAAATATTCGTGTATGATATATCCAACACGCTCTTTTGAACGTGAGAGCCTCAGCTATCTCGATCAATTTCACTTTACAGTCATTCGTAATCATTTTGTGGACTTTTTTGATGTTTTCATCTGAAACAGCCTCTTTTGGACGTCCACTGCGTGCATCACCTTCGGTGCTTGTATGACCACTTTTAAATTTTTCAATCCACTTGCGAATGATTCGTTCGGCTGGTGCAGAGTCCGGGTAACACTTATAAAGCCATTTCTTTGCATCGGCTGCATTTTTTCCTATCAAAAAGCAATGATAAATCAACACACGAAATTGCTTTGAATCCAGCAACAAAAGTTGCTTCACTCACAACGCTATATCTCGAGAACTAATCGTCCGACAGCTGTCAAATTTATACACGTATCTTTTGAAGGTTGGTACTAACTGAAAATGGTATGGATTTAATGTAAGTGGTGTCCTCTCTTACAGACTTTTTAGCCCATGTATTATTATCTTGAGCTCTACAAGGCTTAAAAATCATGCACATATGTTACCAAAGGCTAGAAAAACACGGAATGCAAGGAGCAGTTTAAAAGCAATACCTCCAAACTGATCAGAACGTGTACAGCTTGATAAAGAAGAGTTTTATCTTAACTTCTCTAATTCACTGCTAGGAATTAAAAATATTTAGCAAACTTTCCAGCTGAATATAGTACTCAGATGGCTTCTATGTAAAGCATATGCTGCTCTTAGTATGTCATCACGGCGACTTTTACAGTAATCGATAAGCAGGCGAAACCAGCTTCGAATTAATGAGGACAACATTAAATCTAAGACAAAACATTACCGTTGACCAATATCATCTGTTTTTTACCTAGGTACCTGCCGTAGAGGCTCAATCCTACGATAGGTCTTCGTACGAGATATTAAAACAATGAGTTGATTAGCGCTCTTCAAGTAGTACAAGTGCAAACACTAGTAGCAGATTTGAAATCGTGTGTAAGGCATGAACTTCCCCTTTGGTGAAGGGTCGAGGCGTATCTAATGCTTCAGTCATACTATGGGTTGTTGCACCTAGTTACAGGGCAACTTAGAAACGATCAGTTTCATAGACATCAAAAGATTGAACACAAGCCGTAGCATGTTACAACATATGCTGAACCATGAGCTCTCCAAGCTAAAGTCAGTATACTCTCCCCGTGTTTTCGAGCATAACGTACAGCCACAACGGTACTCCCACAACTTCTACGTCAGGCTAGAAGAGAAGTTCCAAGGGCCACTGATCTCCCGTGGTACCAGAATACAACTTCCGGTCCAGCTTCTCTTCAAGTGACTGTCGGCCTTGGGCCAACCTAAAAGTAATCTATGAATGCCATCAGCTTACTGTCTATACCGCCTACGAAGAAAAATCTCATTTGCGAAAATACGAACTCTTTCGGTTTTCGCTCTATCAACAAGAACACAGCTGGCATCGCAGGCCACACCATCATAGGTGATGCTCATAGCTTATTAATCTCTAACATCTGAGTAGGCTGGACACATGCACAGAACATGCATTCAATCCTCAAGTGGAGCTCCGTGTGAGCACCCTGCTACCTCGCTAAACCCTTTCATATGCATAAACGCACTCAAAACGCCTTACCCGGGTAGCGGAAAGCCCAGACTGAGATTGAAACACAACTCTGGTACCCCGCTCATGGTTGACACATCCTGAAGGAAGTTATAAATAAAGTATTCCTGACTTTATCGCTCATGTCTTCTCCAGTCATTCCATCTGCTTCAGGAGATCACCGTACTCAACTTCGACACCCCTTAGCTCAGAGGGAACAGGTACTCAAAAGAGGAAGCCTCAATACGTTCCTCTCTGCGAAAGAACTCACCAAGCAAGGCACTCAGGCAATTTCGTGTCATTCATAGAATGACCTGAATATCAGCCATTATTTTAAGGTTCCTGCAAATTTTATGCAATTCTCAGCACTAGCATCCCCAGGACGTTGAAATTTCTTCCCTCCATTTAAAAGTCAACTCGCGATTCCATCATTTCAGTTCTCGTCGATTAGCCCTTCGGCTTATCAATCATTGATGTGCGCAATGTGTCGATCAGTGTCATAGCTCCCATACTCCTGAAGAAATAACGAAGATACTTCCGAAGGTATACGGGTGTCATACACATTCCTGTCGACGTTTCGCGAAAACCACTTTCTTTCGGAATTTGCTTCCCTAACCACTGACTCATGAGTGATCTTAGCTTGAATTCATTAGTGATCACTATCGCTTATTCTAACGCACCACCTAAGGGTAATCGCCCAAACTGCAGCCTTAAATACAATATATATATCACTTTTTGTCAACACCTGTCACATCATAGACGTACAGCTCGTTCGTTAAAGACGCGGACGCTATTGGTTGCGGCTACCAGACGATTGTCTAGTAGTCTTGCTACACCATAGCAAGATCGCCAATGATCAGGGGATTATTTCTGGCTAAAAAAAGAATCTTCTTCATATACTTCACGTATGGATCGATGACTTCACTGAATTAGCAGTAGACGCTGGCAAGAAAAATCCTGGCGATCTGTCCGACGGGATACCCCATTGAATGGAATTTATGCTTAAGCAAATAAATGTACATCCCTGACTATAACTGGGGATTAACTCTGATATCAGGGAAGGCTCACATTTCTACGCTCTAACCCCTTATACGTCTATTGGACGTATAGGGCTCCTGAAAGAGGGTAATACTGCAGCTCTGCCTACTGCAGCATAAGCGCCCTACATTTCCTTTGGCAATAGAACTTCGAGGAAGTTAAGAGGGTAACCTATATCGGATGAATGGTACTTTAGTGGAGACCTAAATGTACTTTAAGAATTCACTGCTACTTCCTACTTTGAAGACAAAAAATGCAGTACAAATTACTGATTCTGCCAGTTCTACTTCACTATATCGGGCACTGTATCATAACATCAAGGAATCTCTTTTTCTACACTTCTTCCTTATGGAACCAACCTTATGGACAAATGGAAAAGGAGATATACGGTTTTCTAATTACGACTTGACAACTTTTTTTGTTTTGCAAACCATTTGAGATATTTCAAAAACTTTATTATTGACTTGAAGTACAATCAAAACATTTATAAATGGAACTCGACTTCGTTCACGAACGGTCGATTCGTTGGATCCAATTTTCAACGACTCGGCCACACATTTCGGCCGAAACGGCCGCTCTTTCGCGTTCAATGTTAGCTCTGAGCTCTTCCAACGTCATCGACGTGTTGGCATAAACCAATAACTTAACGTATCCCCACGTCAAGCGGCGTTAAATCGCACGAACGAGGCGGCCAATCGACTGGCCCATGTCCTGAGATAACACGCTCACCATACTTACTCTTAAATAAATCGATTGTAGCGTGTGCTGTATGGCTTGTGGCACCATACTGTTGAAACCACATGTCGTCCAAGTCCATATCTTCCAATTCGGGTCAAAAATAATCGGTGATCAAGGCGCTATAACGCTGACCATTCACAGTAACGTGACGATCGTTATCGTCGACGAAAAAATATGGCCCAGTAACGCCGCCGGAATGCAAACCGCACCAAACAGTTATTTTTTGTGGATGAAGTGGGGATTCATGAAGCACATGTGGGTTTTCACCCGACGAATAACGCATATTTTGCTTATTGACGAACCCATTAAGCCAAAAATGAGCTTGTTCACTGAAGATGATTTTGCGATGACATTCATCATCTTGGCGCATCTTCTCCAGAATCCAATCGGAGAACTAACGTCGCTTCAAATGGTCCATCGACTTCAATTCTTGAGTCAGCTTGATCTTGTATGGGTGAAAACCAAGGTCCTTACGCAAAATACGCCATAATGTGATCTGAGCGATGCCCAATTCTGGAGAACGCCGTGGAATTGACTGATTTGAATCGTTTGTTACGGACGTCTGAACGGCAGCGATATTTTCGACACTTCGACCAACCCGTTGTCTCACTGACACGGCAACATCACACAACGAATATGTTGACTCAAATTTTTGAACTAAACTTGTTATTGCCTGTCTACTAGGGCGAGAATTACGACCGAATATCGGAGTTAACGCTCTTAAAGTTGCAGTCACCGACTCCGAATATCTGTAAAAAACTTTTAAAATTTGGAGACGTTGCTCGTTAGTGTACCTTACCACGATAAAAATGTTGAGTTTACTGAATAGTGACAGTGACAGTTTGATAATTAGTAAAAGAGTGCGTTCACAAATTCAAAGTTGTCAAGTCCCTATTGGAAAACTCTATATAACCGCGAATTCTTTGAGCTGTATCGAGATGTGCACCGCACTGACTCGACCACATCCAGTGCATGAACAACAATAATACAACCAAGAAGATCTTTGATTGGAAGCCTCCAGATTATGGTCGAGAATGAAAGAGAACTTCTTCCGAAATGTTCGAAAATAATGGAAGCCACAGACTCTTAATGGGTCCGGAGCCGGCTATGTAAGTAAACAAAGAACATAAAGCTGCATGTCATCTGTTAAGCTGTTTCAGTAACTATGGCCAACCTTAGTTTAAGGCCTAGCTATTTCGACAATGCAAACAATGAGAAGTCTGAACTCACTGAGTCTTTGCTGGACACCATGAAAAATGAAATTGTTGGCGAAGTTTCAAGACTCAGGTGAAGAAATGATCGTATTGTCAAGAGGTTCTTCCAAATGGATTTTTCTAAGTGTGCTGGACGAAGTAAAAGAACATATCCTAAAATAGCTCTAAAGCCAATGCTTACCTTTACATCATGGAACATCTCATACAAGTCATGACTCTCACTTCCTAATGCCAAGTGATATAAAATATCCTGGTCCATCAGCTCAATATTTGAATTACGTAACTTGACGCATCCATCAGAGTATCTGCAAAAAATCCAAAAAAAAGAAAATGTAGGAAAATATGTTTTTTTACTCTTATAATTGCAATAAATTTTATATATTATTATTAGGGTTGCTGCTACTTTTATTTTATGTCAAATAAGGTGAATTCCACTTTCATTCTACTGCGACAAGGTGTCCCAATTCGAGTCTGCGTTATACGTTATGACTTAGGTGCTGACTACAAATACCGCAACACGATTTCCAAATCCAATCCTATTAAAATTAAAAATGCTATCTGGCACATACCATACCACTTTTAACATGACATGGGTACCCACTCGTGCATAAACCGAAATTAATGGCATTCACTGTAATAAATATCGATTAACGACTATTTTCTGCATCACCGTTATCCTTATGATACAATTTTTCACATCTTTTAAACGAGTTAATTCTGTCGCTTGAAATCATTTTCTTAATCAGCAACTATGGTTGAACAAAGTGTTGTTGATGAAAGATAGTAACCGTTGGTTAAACAGATTATAATTTCCAATGTTTTGTACACAAGGTGTCTTAATGTCAAAGCTGTCTTAAAAGATTTGTCTAGACAGAGTTACTGAAGAGTGAAATTGGGCTTGAAATGTTTTCCTTTAATTACAAGAAACTCAAATGAAAAAAAAAAGCCGTTCTGATTTTCTTTTGAATAGGCCTACGAAGAAATCCAGTTACAAGCAAAATCCTTACAGTCCTTTGAAATCATTTAACTAAAAGTCGATGCTAACAAAATACAGCAGCAACAACAGGGGAGAAACAACAAAATATCTTTTTGAGTATGATGTAGGATGCTGAATGAAAATGAGTCCTTAGCGTCACAATTTATGTATGTATACACAAATACAATATGCTGGTTTCTTCCTAGCAAGCAAAATATTCAAAGGAGCTCCTCGTCTCACACGGTGAAGGGACACCAAAGTGGCTCCCATATTAAGTAAGACCTACGGGTGGTAACATAACATAAAACGCTTTCTTCCTTCAACAACTTTGCTCTTTCATTCCTCGTTATTTTGTTTGAAAATTTTCGAAGCAGAAATATCAACGTCATGTAAAGCGAAAACGTATACGGTGATGAATTTTAAGGTGAATAAAAGCCGTACGAAAGGGTCGGGAAACAATATGCAAAATAATGTCAATTTAAATTAGTTTTAAAACTTTCTTTTAAGTTTAGCATTAATTTGCATATTGCCTATGAAATGATCTAAATGATTTTTAAATTATAATTTTTCGTGCAAATGTACTACGTAATAGATGGGGTAAAAAATAACCTCCTTATGAATGAAAAAAAAATTTTTTAATGTTTTTTTTTTTATTTTATAGTTTGATACACTTATTCTAGCGATTTTCCAACTTCTTGATCCCGTCCGAAAAGTAAAGTAATTTTCCAAAAGGTCTGCAAAATACTCCTCCGTGGCGTCAATGATCTCCTCACGTGAGCTGAATTTTTTATTGATAAGCCATCTTTTGAGGTTTGGGAAGAGTTAATAGTCCGAGAGACCCAAATCGGGCGGATACGGTGGATGCGACAGCAATTGGTCCCGTAAGTCATTGATTTTAGCCATGGTTGCGATGCTCTTGTGCGCCGGTGCATTGTCTTGCAAAAACAAAATTTTTTTTCGCTTCATGTGAGGCCGTTTTGCAGCGATTTCGGCCTTCAATCACTCCAATAATACTCACTGTTGATGGTTTTTCCTTTTCCGAGGTAGTCCAGAAAACCGACGCCATAACCTTTGCGACCCATCGAGCATCCGTTGGCCGCTTCGGATGGCACTCATGCCGGCTTCAGTCCATTGCCGGGCACTCATTCTGTTCTCTGGTGTTCAACAGTTACCAATCAACGCCAAAAGTCCACCCAATTCCGCATCACCAAGTCCAAACACTCTTTCGAAGTGCTCTCGCGCTCGTGTTTTTTGTCAGGAGTGAGTATGCGCGACACCCAGCGGCAGGATAACTTTTTCATATATTGCTCAAAATATGGCGTGTGCCTCAGTACTAAGCTTTGTGATATCTGCAAGCTCGCGCACCTTCACTTCCCGGTCAGCCAACACATTTTTGACATTGTCCTCTGTAACCGCATCGGAGGGCCTGCTGCTGCGGACTTGATCGGTAGTGGAGTTTCGGCCACCACGAAACTCTCGAAACCAATATTTGACGGTGTAATCTGACGGAGCATTAGCCCCATAATATTTATCCAACTTTTCTTTTATTTCGTTCGACGTTGTGCCTCTCAAAAAATAATGCTTTATGAGAGAACGAAAATCGTTTTTGTCCATACTCAACATGATGCCAAACACGTCATCAGCAATCAGCTGTCAAAACAACTCAAAAGACAGTATTGCACTGAAATTTGGCATGTGTGTCTAAATATGAACGGACTTCAAGGCACTATAACCTTTTTTGCAGTAGCAGTGCATTTTGGCAGTCAAGGAGGTTACTATTCACTCCATCAGTATATCTTTATGAACTGACCTATGAGAGAAGAAATTGTGTTTAACCAACTGCCTATCACTTGTGCCTAGCATTTAGTATGCTTAAGACATTAAGTGCCATGAGTTTACTGGTGAACTCAGCTACCACCAAACTTCGTCAAGTTCCAAAAGTCGTATCGTTGGTTTGACGGTCAGACGCATCGCACTGAGTTAACACCTTGGGTTCCATGAGGTAAATTCCGGTGACCCGGGACGTTGAATCTTTGGCCTGATTAGCCGTGGAATTAAAAAAGAATATAAAAAAATAGCATATGTACACTAAATTAGGTATCCAAGAGGACAGTTAAGTAAATACATGTACCCATACATGTACATGTTGTCCCAAGGTAATTTCTTTCTTTTTTTTTTTAAATGGGTACAAGCAAATAGAAGTTTCTTGCCAAATTCATGTCTTGAAAAAAGTATTGATTTCCCAGATCCATGTATATCTGAAAAAAATGAACTTTGTGGTTCGTCCAAACGAAAGGGAGTACCGTATTTGGTGGAAAAAAACACTTACACTGAAGTTGGATACAATGCACGGATTAGCTTACATGCTTCTGGACTTGTAGCAAATGTGTTAAACGAAAAGAGAAAATTGTATGCCTCCAAATTAAATACTTCCCTCCCTGTGAAAAAACTTTGGAGTAACTTACGAAAAATTGGTATCTCCAGTGCTCTCTAGCAATGCAGTATCTCCAGCAATGACACTAAGTGTGCTTTTGGTCCGGATGCTCTTAATAGTTTTTTTTGGGTGATGATGCTATTGTCAGTTGTTCTGAATACAATCGGAGAGTAGACATTGTAAGTTTTGTTCTAATATTTGAGGACTTTGCAGTAGACACAGAAGACGAAATCACTTAATGGATAGCAGCTCTAAAGTCAAATTCCTTAGGTGAAGTTGGGCTTCCAATACGATTCATCAAACTTATTTTACCTCAAATTATCTCTCATCTCAAACATGTCATCAACTGGTGTATAACAACATCAACTTTTTCAGATCTGAAAAACTGCAAGAGTCTTTCCAATAGAAAAAAAAGCATAATCCATCTTCTCTTGCTGATTTTAGACCAGTTAGCATTCTAGCTTGTCTGCCAAAGGCATTTGAGAAAGTTGTTTCCAATGCATGTTCTTCAGTTTTAAAAGAAATCAAGCAGGGAGTGCCTCAAGACTCAATATTAGGACCGTTACTTTTCTGTATGTTCATAAACGACCTTTCATCAGTTTGTAAATATGCCTCGGTACATCTATATGCAGACGATATCCAACTACACTTACCGAAAACGTTCAGCAACTTAAATGAACTAGTTTCCCTCATAAACAAGGAATTAAATCATACTTGCACTAGGTCAGTAGCTAATGGATTACTACTAAATCCAGCAAAATCCCAAGTAATTCCCATTTCAAAAAAAAAAAATTACCTTAAGCATTTTACCTGAATATATCATGAATAACGATAGAACTAAAGCTGCTGAGTCAGTTACTAGTCTTGGCTACATAGTAAACCGTACTTTGTCTGGGCTGGATATAATCACTTTCGCTTTCTTACTTTCTTTCGATTCTAATAGAGCCACAAGCTCTTAAAAAGAACAGATCAGATTTGCGAAGAGAAAGGGAGAAACTTTCACGGATCTATGAAATCAACCACCACCGAGGCGCCACGTCCAAGGAAGATTATAACTAATGGGCAACAATTACGTCATCAATTAACAGACGGGCTGCTGGTTGGGCAATATTTGGATACATATGCTTAAGCATATCAGTACTATACAGGTGGAAGAGAATTCTACGAAAGTACGGCATCATGGTTGCAAACGAATATACGAGTATGTACCCTGCCGACCATCTATCGCAGGAATTATATTAGGGTGAACACAAATATTCGTGAAAGAGCTCGATAGTTTTTGGATGTGAGCAAGACGATGCTTTCAGAAAATAGACTGCGTATCCCAAGTTGAAAATATGCAAATAAATATGAAAATAACGACTAAGTATGTAAGAACTGAGCAATCAGGAGAGTCTAAATTTATTTTGGTTGATCTCTTGCGAGTAAGTATCGGCAAAGAAAAACCTGCTCATTCAGCTTTGGATAGCAAATTTATCAGAAAAAGCTGATATCTCCATGGAAAAGCCAAGAGTATTGCAAAAAATCTCCTTGATATTAGGATGATTCAGCATAAATAGATTGTGGAACGACGCAAATGATTTGCATATTAACAATAAAGTTCTCAAGATCTTATACGGACGGCGATCTGAAAAGTACCTGAACCTATTTTAGAATGTTACACGATGTGTACTATGACGGCAAGATAAAAGTAAATGGCGGAGCGGATCTAACTGAATAATTCCAAATTTAACTTGGAGTACACCAAGTCACTGCCAAAGTATATTGCTTTTTATTGTTGTGGGATCGACGAACCGACGGATCTTTTCTCCGATGGTTAAACTATCATAAGCAACGACGTGACAGCTCTTCGGATACCTTTTTGTGAATAGGTAGACTCTAGAGGGTAACTGTTTCCGAATTAGTCGTGCAAATTAGAAAATGTTTCCGTTTTCTGAACCCGCAAGCCGGGAAAGGTAATCAGGGCGAAGTGCGAGAATTATAAATAGAGATAGTGTGGAGCGGCTTAAATGATATGAAACCTCTGCAGACGTTTGTGTTAGAAAAATTTCGCTAAAACTTAAGCATTTGCTATGCTTTACAGCGGCGTGATGTTGTGTAATGTACCAGAAAAAATTACAACAACTAAAATGAAAATCCTACGAATATCAGCGAGAATATCATTGAAAAATCCGGTCCAAAAAGCAATAGGCGCTCAAGTCTTAGCCGAAGTTCGAAGAAGGGTCGGATAGCAAAATATGTACTCGTAATTAGATCAACTTCTTATTCTTGCTGACGAACCTATTCAAAATAGAGCGGCCTGTGAAATGGTATTTAGGACCGCAAATATATAGTAGTCAACTCTAAAAGGGTATTGTGCATAGCATAAGATGTACTTTACTCGTTACATGTTTCAAAGAACTGAAATCATCAAAATTGCTTCAGATACACAAGATTTATTAGTTTTCGGATTTAGGTTGAAAGACTTGCTTTTATTATTCTACATACACCCATAAAACACTTACCCCTTAAGTGCCGTTTTACTTTGTCTCAGCCCAGCTACATTGATCATTAATCATCGGTTCACTGTATAAATAATAATTTCATATTCAAATGAACAGCTGTGCAGAGTTCCACAACCTATATTTTGCATTGATGTTTATCTTTTCCTGAAATTCGATATCGATTACAGGACCAGGGTGCCTTTTAAAGAGGGATTATGACTACTCTTGCGAATTCGATTTATTTAAATTGTTTGTAATGATTTCATATATAAAAGGCGTTTTTTTAAGGGGCTTAGAGCTTAAAAAAAGACTCACAAAAATCGTGTGATGACCATTCTATTGCGGTTTTAATACTTAAATATGATTTAGGGCGACAGGTTTCTAAATCTGGAAGTCTTTGAACATTTGAAGGCGTATACTGGACATATGTAATCTTGTTGGCTTCCAATTCATCATTCTTCTCCGTCTTATTGGCATATACTAGCGACTCTATATATCCCCACAGAAAATAATCCAAAGGTGTAAGACCAGACGACCTTAGAGACCACTTGGCAGGTCCATTTCACAAGATTATGACATACTGCGTCGTGTTATTGTAACCACATTTCTGGCACATTAATACCATTAAATTAAGAAATGAAAGTCAAGAATCATAACAGCAACTTTCATTTTGAAGAAAAATGAACAAATGATTCCACCAGCCCTATGCATGATGTTAAAATTATCCTCAGCTATTTGAATGTACAAATATGATAAGAGTATTTCTTTGATAGTACTGTAAATATAACCCGCAGAACATCACTTTCGACAACGAATTCATGCCTCGCTTCGTATCAAGTACTCCAAACTCGCACTTAGCCATTCACTAAAAACTCACTTCCAGTTTTTTGGATTGCCAAACTTGAATGCGAATTCGAATGCGAATTTCCTTAAAAACGCTAAGAAGAAGAAATACAGCTGCAGTTGCTGAAAATTATTAGGACGCTGCCAATAAGCCATTAGAGACGCCGCATCTGATGTCGATCTGTACAGAAGGCTGCGCTTACGGCGATTACGATGGCAGTGTTCAAACCCAAAGTGTGCAATTGAAAGGCGACCTCTACCAATTTGGTGGTTGATGCCATTAAAAGTAAAGGTAAAGTAAGGACTTTTACCCTCTTACAAACGATAAACAAGAGAACATCATTTTTTGGCCTCTGGAGACTGCATGGTTAATGCTAAACCTTTTAAGCAATATTTTGCTGCTATTGGTTTCGTTCGATTCGTTGTGGAAGAATATCCATTTTTGAATAGAAAAAAAAAAATAATTTCTGGGATTATCGAAGGACGTTTTATTAATTTCTCAAAAAGCGTACTTGCTCTATGTGCTATTAGGAGTTTGGAAATCTGAATGATTTTCAAAAAAAAATTAATTTTTGATAGCTGGTGCATATTTTGTTCACTTCAGTGAGTAGTTGCTTGTCTTCAAACTGCCTTGATTCTTCATATACCGTTCTCGTAGGTCATTCGAAAACGTTTTCCATATTCCTGAAGACTGAATATGAATATATGGCTTAACCGCTTTCTATGCATCATCAAAATTTTGGAAATTTTGGAGAATCCATTTGTTGGACTAGGTACTCCGACTATGAATTCTTAGTCTGTCATTTACAGTTGTACATACTATAACTTCAACTGCTTAGTAAAAAACTCTTTCGCTTTTCAGAGATTATGAAAAAAGCCTTGAAAGTCGTTAAGTCTAGGCCCAGATCCTTTCAATACGTATTTATCAGTAATTTTTTCTAGAATTTGTTAGCGTTAAATATTGAGATACTTGTTTATCTGCGAAAACCAACTAAAACTGCAGTTACACAGAGAGTTTGAGTTCATTAAGCTTAGTCCTAAGTAACTTGGACATCAAATCGGTATCTCAAATGGCGATGACCATAGTTTGAGTTTTTCGCGCAATATGCAAGCAGGACATTTATAAGCTGGCAGAATTAGAAATTATTAGATCTAACCGTGTATTAGAAAAAGCAAAAACTACAAGAATAAACTCATTTGCTTAGAAAAGTGTTCAAAACTATCTAAAAAGTAAGACAAATTACATCAATACCTCAACCTGTATTTTACCTGTATTAAATTTTTAAATACATTACCGCATACAATTTAACAAAATAAAAATTCAATCTTTTTTAACATGATTACGTTTATATTTAAAAATAAAATTGTAACTGCAATTTCTCAAATTAATGAGTATTACGTTTCTAGCCGACAAAGTCGTTCGCGCTTAATTGCTCATGCTTCCACATTTTTTATTATACTTTCAACACAAAAAATATATAAAACAGAATGGCTTATTTCTTTTGGTCTTTTCAACATAAAGTGTTTCAATCAGATTTGAAATGAATCTAACCATTCATTCTCAATTTATCAACGAATTGACGAGGAAAATAAAAGAAATTCAAACTAGATTAGGTTTCCTAAAGTGGTTGTCAAAGACAAATGCTTTCTATCTCAACGAACAACAGTCCATGTTGTTGGACTCTTTTGCAAATGACGCAAAAAATAATCATATAACGTCAGCAAAGCAATTCATGGTAATTTACTGTAGATAGTTTTTTTCAGCATTGATTTCGTAAGACCAACATTATGAAGAAAGAATCACTTGTGTGTTTTTATAAGTATGTACATATAATATTTATTTATTTCTATAAGAGTTCACATAATGTTACTGAACCATAAAAAATTCGTGTGGTGGTAATACAGAGTGAGCGTAATAGATCCTTTATCTTATTTTCTTTACCAAAAATTTACCATTAAGTGTGATTCACTTACTTTTCACTAAAATCGTCATTTAAGATGCCTCAGCCGTGCAACAACTGCTTTTAGAATATTACCACATTTCATTTCGTTGCTTATCGTAGAAAGTGACTAAATAGGGAGAATTCATGAGCAGGCATTTTAACACCTAAGATGAGCATAAGGCGCATTAACATCCAAGAAGGCTGCCCGAAGTCTGCATGCGTGATGGGGTTCCCATGTCTAAAAACTTATTGTGGGGCAAAATAAAAGCCTGATATATGTATATTCCATTCATACATTCACGAATACCAGCGGAGGAAAGGACAATAATATAATATATAGGATGATTCATCGTAACATTTGATTTATAATGTAAAATAAAATACATAAATTTGAAAGTAAACTTAAAATTTTTATTATCTGTTAAAAGAATAATTCATGGCATTTTTTTCTTAAAAATGATATCATATAAATGTTGGCCACGATTACGTCTAAGATGGTCCATTCGGAAGGTCCAATTTTGGAAGATTCGTTCGAGCATAGCGACTGGTTTCTCGCGGGTAACACGAATAATGTTGTCTTCAAAGACGTCAATCGTAGTTAGCTTATTTCTGAAGACCTGAGACTTTACATATCTCCAGAAAAATAGTCCAAAGGTGTAATATAGCACGATCTAGGCACCGTAGAAAAACGTGAGAGAAAAACAAGTCCATTGTTTCACGCACTGTATGGCTCCTAGCGATATCTTGTTGAAACCAGAGCTCACCGAGACCATGTGCTTGAATTTCATGAAGCACATAGTCTGTTAACATGGCGCGATAACAGTTACCATTGACGGTAACATTCTGATTTGCCTCATTTTTTGAAGAAATATGGACCAATGATTCCACCAGCCCATAAACCACACCATACCGTTGTTTTTAATAGATGTAATGGTAGCTCTTGGTACTCTTCGGGTTGCTCATCAGCCCAAATATGCCAATTTTGTTAATTAACGTACCCATTGAGCCAGAAATGGGTTTCATCACTGCCCATTCGCCGAAAATATAACGCAAGTTCAAGTCACCTTGCTTCAATTCTGAGGCCGAGATTCTCACATAAAATACGCCAAGTTGTCGAATTCACCAAGCCAAGCTGCTGAGAACGACGACGAATCGATTCGTCACGGTCTTCGGGTACACTCTCAGCTACAGCTGCTATATCTCTTCACTACGTGCTGGATGTGGTCTAACTGGTCGAGTATCATCCACTAATGTAAACTGGGTCTTAAATTTGAGAATGGTATTGGCAATTGTGGTTTCTGTAGGTCGATTATGCTCACGGTAAGTTCCTCGAATCGCACGAAAAGCATTTCTCACAGAACGCTGATTTTCGTAATACAGCTGAACAATTTGGAGACGCTGTTGTATTATAGTGTGAGTCATTCCATGATGACTTGCCAAATGATACTGAACAAAAATGATAAAACAGTTTGATAGGGGTCACTCGCGATCTGTCAAAAAACCCTATTGGAAATTAAACCTCACGATGAATCACCCTATATAGGGTGAGTTTTTTAACTTGAGACATGCAAATTACTCGAAAAAGACGCGATATCGCAAAAAATGTCATATGGTTCTGAGGACATAAGATGGTGACCACGAGTTTGACCTTGAGCCCCATTTTCAAGGTCAAACGAAGGTCACTTTTGATTTTTTAATGGGACCCCTATTTTTTTTGACAGATTCATAATCTGCGTGAAAAATTACAATTCTTTTCCCGTCAGAGGGTGCCATAAAACTAAAGACATCAAAATTACTCGAAAAGTACGAAATATCGCGAAAAATTTTTCAGACAAAAGTCACGAGGTTCTGAAGGGGACATAAGATGGTGACCACGAGTTTGACCTTGAGACCCATTTTCAAACGAAAATAACTTTTGATTTTTCAAATGATAATTCCTGATTTTCATTGGTCAGTCGTATTCCTCAATACAAAGTAATAGCAACGAATACAATTAATTATGAAAGCCTGCAACTAGAAATCTCTCATAAAGGTGAACAAAAACATATTCATGCAATTTACAGGCGACCAATTTCTAGTGTTCCAAGGTTCATTGACGAGTTAAATGGAATCATAAAAGAAAATAAGAAAAATATTGCTTTTGGTGATTTTAATATACACATTCAAGAAGAGAATAACTAACCGGTCTTGAAATACATGGAGATGATAGCCTCAAAAGGCTTACATAAGCGTCCCTAACCTGAATATATTCTCAGCAGTAATTGAAACTGATCTTTCTGGCCATTACGCCGTCCTATATAAAACAAAAGCCTTAAATAACACAGAATTGTCTGATAAGGCTGAGATTAAGCACATAAGCCAACAAAAAGTTAATGAGCTTAGAGAGTACACAAACTGGCAAAATATGCTCATAGAAGAAGACGTCGAAATACTTTATAGCAACTTCGTAAGAGAAATGAATAATATAGGGTTTTCCAATAGGGACTTGACTACTTTGAATTGTGAACGTACTCTTTCACTAATCATCAAACTGTCACTGTCAATTTATTCAGTCAACTCAACATTTTCATCATGATAAAGTACACTATATATAGGATTTTCTAATAACGACTTGACAACTTGTTTTTTAAATAAAAGGCAAACCATTTGAGATATTTCAAAAACTTTATTATTGGCTTGAAGTACAATCGAAACATTTCGGTCGTAATTCTCGCCCTAGTAGCCAGGCAATAACAAGTTTAGTGCAAAAATTCGAGTCTACATATTCGTTGTGTGATGTTGCCGTGTCAGTGAGACAACGGGTTGGTCGAAGTGTCGAAAATATCGCTGCCGTTCAGACGTCCGTAACAAACGATACAAATCAGTCAATTCCACGGCGTTCTCCAGAATTGGGCATTACTCAGACCACATTATGGCATATTTTGCGTAAGGGTCTTGGTTTACACCCATACAAGATCAAGAATTGAAGCCGATGGACCATTTGAAGCGACGTACGTTCTGCGATTGGGATCGGGAGAAGATGCGCCAAGATGATGAATTTAATCGTAAAATCATCTTCAGTGACGAAGCTCATTTTTGGCTCAATAAACAAAATATGCGTTATTGGTCGGGTGAAAACCCACATGTGCTTCATGAATCACCACTTCATCCAAAAAAAATAACTGTTTGGTGCGGTTTGCATGCCGGCGGCGTTATTGGGCCATATTTTTTCGTCGACGATAACGATTCACGTTACTGTGAATGGTCAGCGTTATCGCGATATGATCACCGATTATTTTTGGCTCGAATTGGAAGATATGGACTTGGACGACATGTGATTTCAACAGGATGGTGCCACAAGCAACACAGCACACGCTACAATCGATTTATTGAAGAGTAAGTATGGTGAGCGTGTTATCTCAGGACATGGGCCAGTCGATTGGCCGCCTCGTTTATGCGATTTAACGCCGCTTGACTATTTTCTGTGGGGCTACGTTAAGTTATTGGTTTATGCCAACACGCCGACGACGTTGGAAGAGCTTAGAGCCAACATTGAACGCGAAATAGCGGCCGAGTCGTTAAAAATTGGGTCCAACGAATCGCACGCTACAAACGTGCCCGTGGTGGCCAGATGAACGCAGTCGAGTTCCATTCATAAATGTTTTGATTGTACTTCAAGCTAATAAGTACATGGAATGTGGAAAATATTAAATGTTGTTAATAAACTACTGGGAAGTAAGAAAGGCTCAACAGATAAAACTATTAAAAACAAAGTTTTAGGCACTGGCAAAAGTTTAAAAGATATTGTGGAGAAATTTGCGGAGCAATTTTCGAACTAAGCTTTAAAGATCATCAAATCATGAGAACAGACAATTCAAACAATTAGAAGATGTAACGGAATCTGAACGGAATATGAAGTCTATACGATGTTGTGTCAATTAAATAACAAAAACGGTCCTGGAGCTGATAATATTAGACCAGTTGATCTTAAAATAAATGCTATGCGTCTAACTCCAATAATTACTAAGATTATACATAAATTGAAGTATGTACCAGTGTAATGTTCCAAACCTAATGAAATACTGTCAGCTGTTGGAAAATATATGGAAGAAGTAATTGATAGTCGGCTTCAGAGTTTGAAAGGCAAACACAAATTGTTAGATCCGCACCAATACGGTTTTCAAAATGGCAAGAGTACCGGATCGTCATTAGGTTAGAAACACAGTTAATGATAGGCTTAACAAAAATCATCATTTTCTTGTGCTATTTATCGATTCTAGCAAAGCATTCGATACCCTAACACATGAAAAGCTAGTAGAAAGTGTTAGCAGAAACAGTTTGAGAGGAGTATTAGCAAACTGGCTCAGGAGCTATCTAACCGATAGAACTATAGAAGTCAAGGTTTCTGATACGGGGTATTCATAAATCTGCTCATAAATGCAACCACAACAAAGGTGATACACATACGTACCCCATACAAGCGGAAGGTAACTATTCAAATAAAACAGATTCCTTTCAACTATCAGCTAGCATTAAAGCAATCGAGGTGATCAAAATCATTAAATATCTTGGAATAACCATCATTTTCAGCTGAAGAGCATTATTTGCCATGGTGTACCTCAAGCGATTCATTAATCTGGAAGTACAAAAGCAAGTATACTTTTCGCTTGCTGAGTCGCGCTTAAGAGACGATATCCTGGCCTGGGGAAACGATATTAAACATACAACATCGACTTGTTGAAATTTTCATACCAAGTTATTCAACCCTTAAATTGTTTGATGTCAACGCAATCTTCAAAACGACAACACATTGACACATTGATGACCAGCGGTTTCTACAGCATATACCCCACACGTTAAATACAAGACAACAAGCAACAGGATTGGTATATAATCTGTAAACTTATAACACTTACGGACATCGAAAACTATTCGGTCTATAACTTCGTGCGGTTTGCTAAGAGATGGCGTAACTTGTATTATTCCATTGTTATTATTCCATTGGAACATGCGTTGGAAAACTACAGTCATTGTACATCATTTCAGTATATGTCATTCATTTGAAGCGTAAACAACAATAATTTTTTTCCACTCAAATATGTCGAATAAGGTGCCTGAAAAAGCGTTTTTGCGGGGAGTTCTTCTTCAGTACTTTAATATGAAGAAAACTGCTGCCGAAAGTCATCGTATTTTGGTGGAAGTTTATGGTGAACATGCACTAGCTGAGCGAACGTGCCAAAAGTGGTTTGCACGATTTAAAAGTGGTGATTTTGGCTTGGAAGACGATGAACGTTCTGGGCAGCCAAAAAATTTTGAAGATGAAGAACTGGAAGCATTACTCTATAAAGATTGTTGCCAAACACAAAAATAGCTCGCAGAATCTTTGGGTGTTACTCAAGCAGCCATTTCAAAACGTTTAAAAGCAGCTGGATGTATTCAAAAGCAAGGAAATTGGGTTCCACATGAACTCAAGCCGAGAGACGTCGAAAGGCGGTTTTGCATGTCCGAAATGCTGCTGGAACGCCACAAAAGGAAGTCATTTTTGCATCGGATTGTTACTGGTGATGAAAAATGGGCCAACCAGCCAAATCAACGGCAAAGCAGAATATCCATGGCGCGAAGGTAATGCTCTATATTTGGTAGGATCAGATGGGTGTGCTGTATTATGAGCTGCTAAAACCGGGTAAAACCATCAATGGACAACGCTATCGAACACAATTAATCCGTTTGAAGAGAGCAGTAGCCGAAAAACGCCCGGAATATGCGACCAGACACGAGGCAATAATTTTGGAAAACAATGGATGGGAAGTCTTACCCCACCCGCCTTATATCCCAGACCTTGCCCCTTCTGACTACCATTTGTTCCGGTCGATGCAGAACGCCCTTACTGAAATACACATCAGAGCAGAATATCAAAAATTGGCACAGTTCTTTTGGGATGGGATCCAAAAATTGCCAGAAAGATGGGAAAAAGTCATAGCTTCAGATGGGCAATACTTTGAATAATACTATTGTACATGTTTTTCTTAAATAAACGTTCAAATTTTGAAAAAAAAACCGCACGAATTAAATTACATACCCAATACAATGTACTATCTTAAAATTAATGATACATTTCCGTAGTTTTTGAAAGTCATTCCGAATTTTAAAAACCGAAAAAAAGAGCTAAAAAAGTATTAGCTCCAGTTATAGAATAGAATTCATAATGATATAATCAACTTTTTAAACTTTCTTTTATCCCAAATCCCTAATCAAATTAATAATTGTAGTACGGCAATCATTTGTTTATTTTTTTAAATAATAACTTACTTCAAAACTAAAATTTATTGTAACCACTTGCAGAAAAGCACTTTGCTTTGCGGGTAGAATAAATGTAAAAGTAAAATGAAAAAAATCTGGCCAAGTGCGGATTAGTATCCTCTGGACTACAGCTCTTAATTTCCTAGTTCATTTATACTGCGGTGGAGTATGTACATATCTACACCGCAAACTCAGCTTCTGACATCTATTTAAAAGGAATCATCTGTCATTAACCATAAAGAAAATTCCAATGACGTTGTTGCACAATGCACATACTCGTAGAGATCAGTATGAAGTGCTTTAATTGTCGCAAAAACTACGCAGTATTTTGCCGTATTTTGTTGTATACAATTTTAAACAGTCATTCGTCTAGCTTTATCAAACACATCGCAATGTTGGACGATGTAAGAGAAATATAAAGGAACAAGAACAGCGACGGAACTGGAAATCTTACGAATGTCAGCGGTTGTATATATGTGATCTGATAAGATACGCACGCATTGCCAAGGTTTCTAATAAACTGGATTTGCACGAAGGTCGAGGGGAACAAAAATAACTTGATCACTCAAATGCAAAAAATCAGCAAATATTTGGCTCAATTAACGTGGTGATCTAAGATTGTATGGCCTGTCAAATAAGTCTAAGGTCTGTAAGTTTAGTCAATAACCAGACCTCTATGCAGATACCGTGGGAGAAATATACATATACACTTGCGGTCATAAAAACCGCACCATATCAAAATGATTGAAAAATTGTTAATAACTACGAAAATAATTTTTATAATGAAATGAAGTTTTTGTTGAGTACTCCGCAGTAGTTTATAAGTATTTCTATCTAATCTCCATCTGTTTATTGAATGTTCAGTAATATCCCTTGAAATTTCAGTATTCCATACATGTTCCAGACCTTCATTTAGCTCTTTTTTTACTCTCTGGCTTATTTTCAGCCACCTTACGTTTCATTACATGCCACAAGTGTTCGATTGGGTTTAAATCGGGCGAATTAGCTGGCCAGTCTAGTCTGGTAATTCCGAGGTCATCACACGTTGTCTTGAGCTGAAAATTATTGAAAGACTCTAGTTACTTGTCTGTTTATTATTTATAAAGTAGACATCTAGAAGTTGATTTATAACACTTTACTTACGGATTTAGCGCGGTGACAAGGTGCAGAATCATCTTGTAAAATGCACTTGTCAGTACACGAATGATGCTATTCAATTGCTGGTACCAAAAACTCCCTTACTAATTCCCCATACTTTTGAGCGTTCATAGTTCTATTAACAAAGTGCAAAGGGCCCAAAACGTAAAAAGAAAAACATCCCCAAACCATCTGGCTTTGAGGAAACTTCACTGTTTTGACTATGCACTCGTCCTTGAACCTTTCACCTTCTGACCGTCGTACGTATGGCAAATTGTCGGCACACAACAAATTAAATTTACTTTCATCGGACCATATTACACATCGCCAATCATCCTGCGTCCAATCTTCGTACTTTTTTGCCCACGTCAAGCGAACTTTTTTTCATTTTTGTGGTTAGGAGAGTTTTTTTCGCTGATCGTCTTCCATATAATACTATCTCCCATAGCCGTCGGCGTATGGTTTTGGCGCTTAGATTAATTTGATAAAATTCACTCAGCTGTGCTCTTATACGGACAGCACTTTTAAAGCGATCTTTCATGCTAATTCGTTGTAATACATTGTCCGTCTTCTTGATTGTTTTACGTTTTCGTACCGAGCCTTTTTTCCTTTCCAGTGGATCCAAATTTTTTTTTTCTCTTCATCAGTCGTACGATAGTTGAATGACAGCATCCTATTTTGACCGCAATCTCACGATAGCCAAGCCCTTCTTCGACTAAAGTCAATATTTGAACTTTTTCGTCCCGAATCAGTTGATGATATTTACCAGACATTTCACTTTTTTTTATTTGTCACCGTCACAAATCAATTCAAAAATTTTTTTTGCACTGAATATGAGGCCAAACTCCGCTATGGGGAATACCCTAAATTAGTATGGGAAAAACCCTTACGATCTGATGTAATTAGGCATTTTTTGAGAACTCATTAGGTGGTGCAGTTTTTATGACCGGAAGTGTATATAACATTAGCTGTTATTATATGCGTTACATATTTCAACGCTACATAAAATTAAAGAAGAAGAATCCGGCTCTTTACAAAACATTACGGATATAAATAATGAATTGACTGAATCAGTTGAATCATATACTTAATATTCAGTGGAAATAATGTATTCCGTTCAATGCTGTTTAAATTCTAAAAAAGGCACTGATTTCCGTTTGACAGTGCAAGTGCACTGTATGCTCGTATGTACTCGTATATATGCATTTAGTTAATCTCCACACTTTGTTTTACTTAAGCTTGGTAAATAAAATGCAGAGGTCATTAGACATTCTTTTTGTTATGAGAAATTGTTGTTTCGCCTGAGTTTTTAAACAAGCCGATCTGTCCAAAGGTTGGAATCAAATGGCATGGCGCTCATATTCCGACCACTTTACACATTCTTTATCTGTTGGTTTGGGTTCGTTTAACTTGCTCATACTTTAAACGAAGTAAGAAAAGATTACATAAATTTTTAATGAAAACCAGAAAAAGGCTGAAGAGATTTCGATTATTTTTAATCAGTATGATGGCTCAAGTCAATTTGGCAGTTTTGATCCAGATACAAATCTTTCACTGTTCTGAATGTCAAATACAAAATCAACCCCCCCTTTAGGTAGGTAATTTATTAGTTATACAATTTTAACGTACGTTATAGCCCAATTTGAGATTTGATATATTTATTTTATCTTTCAACTGAAACATGGTCTCTTATTAACTTTTTTCTTCTTCTATTTTAAGAAAAAAATAATGATGAAATCCCATATTTAAGTAGACGAACGACTTCAACAACAGCAAACACAAAATAATTGTATATGTTTATTGTTTAACGTACATTAGTTTAACAAATAAAATAATAAAATCGTAAGGAGTATCAGCAGTTATATGTATACTTAAAAAACAAACAACAAATAATATAAACAGATTGTATACGTCAAAAAGGAAATTATAAGTATCGCAGGGGATCATGCAACAATAGTTGCCATTTTAAATTTCGCGCCACCATTCTAATATCATTGCGATGATCTTTGATAAGTAAAACCTATGACGTTATTAAATAAGAATCGGTACATACTCGCACAAGTTCTGCGTGTAGAAAAATTTACTGAAAAACATTGAAAATATCGCGAAAATGTTTCGTAAGGTCTGTGCTACATTTGGTCATCATCAAGCGCCTTCTCGCATAGCTAAAGTGAATTTAATTGGTACATTTACCATGAAAAATCGCCGCCGTAGCTGAGAGTTTGACTGAAAACCCAAGTGTGTCCATTTCGAGACGGTCACAGGAATTAGGCCTTAAGATCTTGGCCTGCATGCTTATAAAGTCCAGTTGACAAAAGTTGACATGCCGTAATTTCACTAATTCGGTGCTAGAAATGGATGACAAATATCATGACAAAGTTATTCTGAGTGATGAGGCTCATTTTCATTTGTCTGGGTACGTAAGCAAACGAAACGATCTGGAGCTTCGAACGCCCAAGAAAAATAGTGGAACAACCTCTCTATTTACAACGAGTAATAGTTTAATGCGGTATTATTGGGCCATATTTTTTCGAAAACATTGCTGGTGCAACCGTTTCAGTGAATTGGTTGCGTTACCAAACAATGTTGACTGACTTTTTTTACCTGAAATTGATCCTATGACACAAAGCTGGTAAAAAACGGCTCTATTGCGTGACAATTTCCTGGATTTGTATTTCTAACATAGATTTAACACCATGTTAAATCTATATGTAAAAGTTACATGTTTAGTTTGTAATTATTAGATTACTTGGTATCCTATAGTTATTTAAATATTGTGGAGATTAAGAATCATCTCCAGTAATTTGTTTTGTCCAATCATCCCACACGTGGCTACCACAGAATATAATTGGTTGAAATATGGTTTTATACGATATAATATTGGGTATATATTTTAATTCGTACGTTTTTTTTTCAAAACTGGAATGTTTATTTAAGAAAAACATTTACAATAGTATTATTCAAAGTATTGCCCATCTGAAGCTATGACTTTTTCACATCTTTCTGGCAATTTGTGGATCCCATCCCAAAAGAACTACGCCGGCTTGGCAGCCAAGAATGAATCAAGCCAATTTTTGATATTCTGCTCTGATGTGAACCGTATTTCAGTGAGGCTGTTCTGCATCGACCGAAACAAATGGTAGTCAGGAGGGGCAAAGTCTGGGCTATAAGGCGGGTGGGATAAGACTTCCCATCCACTGTTTTCCAAATAGTTCTTAACCGGAATAGCAACGTGGGGCCGAGCGTTGTCATGATGGAAAATTATTGCCTCGTATCTGATCGCATATTCCGAGCGTTTTTCGGCTACTGATCTCTTCAAACGGATTAATTGTGTTCGGTAGCGTTGTCCATTGATGGTTTCACCCGGTTTTAGCAGCTCATAATACAGCACACCCATCTGATTCCACCAAATACAGAGCATTACCTTCGCGCCATTGATATTCGTCTTTGCCGTTGATTTGGCTGGTTGGTCAGGTTTCGCATATGATTTTTTGCGCTTGGGGTTGTCGTAATGGATCCATTTTTCATCACCAGTAACAATCCGATGCGAAAATGACTTCCTTTTGTGGCGTTCCAGCAGCATTTCGGACATGCAAATCCGCCTTTCGACGTCTCTCGGCTTGAGTTCATGTGGAACCAAATTTCCTTGCTTTTGAATATATCCAGCTGCTTTTAAAAGTTTCCAAATGGCTGCTTGAGTGACACCCAAAGATTCTGCGAGCTCTTCTTGTATTTGGCAACAATCTTCATTAAGTAATGCTTCCAGTTCTTCATCTTCAAACTTTTTTGGCTGCCCAGGACGTTCATCGTCTTCCAAGCCAAAATCACAACTTTTAAATCATGCAAAACACTTTTGGCACGTTCGCTCACCTAGTGCATGTTCACCATAAACTTCCACCAAAATACGATGACTTTCGGCAGCAGTTTTCTTCATATTAAAGTAATGAAGAAGAACTCCCCGTAAAAACACTTTTTCAGGCACAAAGTTCGACATATTTGAGTGGAAAAATATTATTGTTGTTTACGCTTCAAATGAATGACATATACTGAAATGACGTACAATGACAGTAGCTTTCCAACGCATGTTCCAATGGAATAATACAAGTTACGACATCTCTTAGCAAGCCGCTAAGTTTGTTATAGAGCCAATATTACTTTATTTCCAGAACTTAATTCGGGCCTTCTTTAGGTACTCCATTTCATAACAATATCAACATCCCTAAATTTGCTATTTTTTTAAGGTTAACGTCTTTTTTTTATGTATCTGTTTTTAGCTAAAAGACTATAAATAATTCAAAAAATTTTGTAAAAAGTCATTTTCTAAGAGAAAATTCTGTTTTCTTGTAAACAGTTTTTTATTTTTATTTTTCATAAGTACTCGTATATCACCACTTCAGTTTTAATTGGATCCAATTTAATTGCACTTTAAAAACATATAGGCCCTTAGAAATAACAAAATTTTGAGTCGACCTTAGTGTTAAAGTCGACTTTAACTCTTAACTCGTAGAAATAACAGGAAAAAGGAAAAATTTAACACATGAGCTTAAAAGTCCGTGCCGTTTCTAAGAGAGGGCACCACTTGAATTAAATCCATACCATCCATCAGTTAGTACCAACCTTCAAAAGATACGTGTATAAATTTGACAGATGTCGGACGATTAGTTCTCGAGATAAAAACATCAAAAAAGTCCACAAAATGAGTACGAATGACCGTAAAGTGAAGTTGATCGAGATAGCTGAGGCTCTGGAGATATCAAAAGAGCGTGTTGGATATATCATACACGGATATTTGGACATGCGAAAGCTCTGTTCGAAGTGGATGCCGTGTTTGCTCACAGTCGACCAAAAACAAAAACGTGTTGATGATTCAAAGGAGTGTTTAAAGCTGTTCAACCGCAATAAAGCCGAATTTTTGCGTCGGTATGTGACAATGGATGAAACTTGGCTCCATCACTTCACACCAGAGTCAAGTCGGCAGTCAGCTGAGTGGCGAGCAGGCGACGAACCTCGTCCAAAACGACCAAAACTCAACAGTCGGCTGGCAAGTTTGAAGGACGAAATCGCAGAAAAACGGCCGCATTTGAAGAAAAAGAAAGTGCTATTTCATCAAGACAATGCACCGTGTCACAAGTCGATAAAAACGATGGCAAAATTGAATGAATTCGGCTACGAATTGCTTCTCCACCCACCGTATTCTCCAGATTTGGTCCCCAGCGACTATTTTCTGTTCGCAGACCTCAAAAGAATGCTCGCCGGAAAGAGATTTAAGACCGATGAAGAAGTAATCGCCGAAACAGAGGCCTATTTTGAGGCTAAACCGAAAAATCGTTTCAATCAGTGGATCGCCCTCGAAGGCAACTATATTGATAAATAATGTTGAATCTTGCGAAAACTTTGTGTTTTACTATAAAACGGCTGACTTTTCAGCCCATGTGTTAAGATTCGACCCACCGCTATCTAATTTGGAAAAAAAAAATGTCAGGCGAACGTATTTTTCGTGATTTTCATATTTTATGCAAATTAGAACAAAAAAAAGTGTATAAAAATAGATTTAATCCATTTGAACAATACACAAATGCGGAATTTAAAAGAAATTATAGGTAAGAATGTACTAATCAATCCAACAGAAGTTGCTCAAAAATAATATTTTTTTCTTTTACAGATTTAATAAAGACACTGTTATGTTTATTTGCGACTTGATTGAGAGTGACATCAGACCAAAATGCACATAATGTTGTCCTGTTCCAACTCCGAAGAAATAAGGCGGACCAAGAGGACATTTTTTCATAAATTTGGATTTCCTCAATACTTGGGTGCCATAGACTGCACGCATATTAAGATAAAGGACCCAGGAGATGAGGTTGGATCCCGATATCGATGCAGGAAGGGATTCTACTCACTTAATGTTCAGTAATATCCTAGATATCGTTACGCGCTGGAGAGAAAGTGCTCACGATTCAAGAATATTCAACGCATCGTCAATTAAAATGAGATTGCAACAGCTAAAACGCATGGGGCGATTCATACTTGAAGATGGTGGCTATAAGCCAACAAATATAGTAATGACTCCTTTCCGAATAGGATTGCAGCTTAAGCCTGTAGAGCAACGTTATCAGCGCCATCACATATTAGCAAGGAGAGTCGTTGAACGAACTTTCGGTCAGCTGAAAAACTTCTTTCGATGCTGCTTTAATGGGTTTCATTGCGATTTGGAGGTGGCAAAAAATGCGATTGCAGTGTTATGGAATATCGCAAAACTAAGAAGTTATCCCATCATAGAAGATGCATTTAATATCTGTAAGTAAAGAGAATATAATATCCAGTGACCAACTCATATTATTTACTTTTTCAGATTCCGAAGCTAGTTCAAATGAACACCTTGAAGCTATAGAGACGAATTTGAACGCGGGGAGATAGAAATAATTGTATTTCAAGCTACTTTTGAAACAGAAATATAACATTCCTTTTTCTTTATTTTTAAATTAATGAGCATTAGTTTCTTTTCTTCAATTTCTTTTTTTATGTTGAACAGTTCATTTTCGTATTGTATTTCCAACTGAATTTATTCAATCCTCTTTTGAAGCACTTGCTTACTAGGGCTTAATTTTTGCCTTTCTTTTGGTGTCTTTAAAGTTATTTAAGCTGAAGTGCTCGGTTCGGAATTTACATTTTCTTTTTGAAGTTTTTCCTTGATAAAATGTTCATCGCTGTCAAATTCGGCTACATTATCTGTAAAATCATCTGGAATCAGTTCCCGAATCGCGAAGTCAAGCTTATAAGGTTTTTTGGGCTCATTTCCACCACCAGTTGCGCATTGCTCTCTTCGGAAGATAGAAATATGTGAGCGGGCATTATTTTTCATCCGTCCCCACTGCGCTTTTATCTTCTGTAACGAAAAATTCATTCCGTACGACTTAAGCTCTTCGCAGATTTTTTTCCTCACCTCCAACTTCTTAACAATCATTGATTGGTTGTTAACCCTAATCAGCCCAGGTCAATTTTCTCCCTAATCCACCCAAGTGGTGATCGCAAGTCACCTTATTAGAAAAGTGCTAATTAGTTTTTGAAATAATATTGAAAAATATTATTTAAAGTTTGTTATTGATTTTTTATTTATAACTAAATAACTAACTCCATTTGTAATTTGTTTGATTTGTTATTTTATTATTTGGTTAATTTATTTTTAAGGTACAAACTTGGCATATAACTGATTTGTCTGAGTGTTCGTTGCGGACGCTCTTCCTGCATTTACAACATATTTGTTTTGAAGCGCGGCCTTTATCATGAGAGCACATGTAACATCGTTTGCTCTTTCTAGACGTGTCAGCTTTGTTGTCATCAGAATTCTTTGCTGCAGATGGTACTATTTCTTATGTTTTAGTGGCCCTGACAAATATCTAGTCTTGCGGCGTAAAATGTGAGCTGTAACTAATCCCATTGCAAGATCACTGAGAAATAGTTGTCTTGCTTTGTGTTTTTTAGGTGCATTCCAATTTGGATATATTTTCATCCAAATTGCATATGCAGCTATACCGGAGCATCAATGAGGTTGTGAAAAATTACAATGGGCCTGTTTGACTGAAAATGCATGGCACATCTGATCCAAAGTATCAACCGCCCCTTTAGTTGAGTTGTAATACAAATTAACTTCTGGTTTGTTTTTGTTGTTGATGTCCATTGTTTTGGTATGATGCATTGTTGATAAAAACAAAATTGATTTGTTTTTGTTTTTATTTTTTGGGACGTAACTCACTAATGATATTTTTTTCCTGAACCCAAATAAACTTGACTCTAGATCCCTGCATTTATTGTTAAGAAATTCTTTTGGAATACATGCTTTATTTTTTCTTAGAGTTCCAACACAGGTGAGGCCCTTGCTCAATAATTGATTTGCTAGATGATTTGATGTAAAGAAATTATGAAACGTGAGATTTCGGTTCGATCCAGAGTAAGACTCGGAAAGCATCAACACCACATTTTCCGCTTGATTACAATCTCTTTTATTCCCTTCCTTTCCAAGGTAAGGAATACCAAACAAGGGATAGGATGTAGAGCTATCACATATCCACCAGATCTTCATGCCATATTTATCCGGCTTTGAAGGGATGTATTGTTTGAATTGCACTCTAAATCGAAAGGGGACCAGTTGCTCATCAATTGTTCGGGTTCATACCAGGCACATACATATTCTTCAAATTTTGTCATAACGGAGTTCCAAAGTTCAATTATTGGTGCAAATTTGTCTCTCTGTCGTCTATCTGATCTCGTTGATGTGTCATCGAATCGTAAATGTTGCGAAATTTTGGCGAACTTATTCTTTGACATTGTTGACCTGAATAATGGATGGCCACGAACTTCATCCCAGAAGTCCGTAAAATCAAAAATGACTTCTTTTTTAGTGCCCGCGTAAATAAGCAGTCCTATGAAACCTCTATTTTAATGCCGTTAGTAAACTTCCATTTCTGCCCTTTCTTTCTGCACCGTGGCATTTCGTAAATTTGACAATAAGGCCAATAATTGTACTATCAAAAAAAAAAAAAAGTCGAATGCATCACTTATTTCGTCAATATGCTTTCCAGGCGGTAAAACAACTTTATCTAATTGACCTCTAATAATGTTATGACTGGCCGATCTTCCTTGACTGTACGGTTCAAAGTTCCATTCAGTTCCATCCTTCCCAAAATATTTTCCAGTTTCAATATTTATATCATCATTTTCATCATTTAGCTCTATTTTATAGGCCAATTCCTCAAAGATTTCGGTAGCATCTTCCTCACTATCGTCACTGTCCAAATAATCAAAGTCACTTTCGTCATTAACTTCGAAACCATTATTATCATTGTCCGAATCAGTCTCAATCGCCCTTCTTATATCGTCATCTGTAAGATTTTTTCTTAGATCCATTACTGCTTGAATGATAATCCGTATACAACAAAATAATTGTCTTACATCTTCTACAATATAATCCATGAAAAAAAGGTACCTTTTCCAATATTCACAAAAATGTAAGAACACGCACTGCAATTCGGAACAACTTACAGGAGCACTGGGGCACCTGTGTTCTGATGACACATGTTGCAAAGCCAAAAAAACTAACGGACTCTAAATAAAGTTTCTCGTTAGTAACCATGACAATTCAAAGCCACCTAGCATAAAGAATACACTTTGCACACTGGTCATGCTTCTCCGTGTATTCTATTATTGTTGCAATAGAGGTGACTGTGAGACACCACCTGGGTGGATTAGGTTGGCAAACAATGATGGTGGCATATGTTTGTTACAGTAATACATTCTTAACTTTTTTTTTTTCATTTCTACTTAGTGTTTCCTTAGGGAAACAAAGTCAATGAAAGAGAATGAGATTACTCTTCAAAAATTTGTGAAAATTACTATCGAAACTGAAATGGTGACCGAAAGTCACCGGGTGGGCGGATTAGGGTTAATCTTGCAGTCCACTATATTGATATATTCCTTGAAAGTGTCCTTCAAAATCTCCTTTTCCTCCAGTGTCCAGTTCCGCTCTCTTTTCCGTCTCTAGAAAATCAATAAATTACTTTCTAATTTCTGTTCTTTGTTCTTTGAATGTACACTCAAACCGAATAAACTTACATTTTCCATTTTTTCGTACTGAGTCCTTTTTTAATTTGTTAAAACTAATTCACATAAAAAAATCAAATTCAAAAGTCAAATGTCGTTTTCATTCCCGAACTGTCATTCACAATTGTAGGTGTAGGTCACAATAGATAGCTTAAGTCGACTTTAGAAAAAGTTGGTTTATTTCTACGAATCACTGAATTTAGGGTTAGAGTCAACTAACTAAAGTAGGACTTTAGAGTCGACTTTAGCTTTTGTTATTTCTAAGGACCATACATTTTAAATGGTCAGTAATTAGTGGGGCCTTTACTAATTGTTTTTCACTAGCACCAACACTCCATTTGGCATACTTTTAGTCAAGATTTTCAACACATCCTGCGGAATTGTGGCCCAGGAAGAACTTATTGCTTGATTTAGGTCAGCCACGCTTATAAACTGCTTCCTATTGGTGTAAACTTTTAGCAGCCATTGAAGTACATTGATCTCATGTTGATCGAACCACGATTTGGTTGCTCTGCTGGAGTGAATAGGTTCGTCTTCCTGATGAAAAAACTTGTTTCGTGTCTTGATTTCTTATTAAAAATGGCAAAAGTTGAGTTTCAAAGACATCCATGTACTCTTTGCTATTCATTCTGGTGGATGGGAAGGATAATAGTAGTGTTCCCGCTAAGGAAAAAAACCTCGAAAAGTTGTTACTTCAACCTTTTAACAATTTGGAGAGAACTTTTAAACTATCGAAAAACTTTAAGTGTCGACTACACGCATAGGCAGCTCGTGGTGGTATAGTTATGAAAAAAATAGTTTTCTTAACACATGGGTGCCGTTTTATAGTAAAACACAAAATTTTCGCAAAATTCAACTTTATTTATCAATATAGTTGCCTTCGAGGGCGATACACTGATTGAAACGATTTTTCAATCTTTCGATACCAGTTTAGTAGTACGATTTCGATTTAGCCTCAAAATAGGCCTCTGTTTCGGCGATTACTTCTTCATCGTCTGCGAATAGAAAATTGTCGCTGGGGGTCAAATCTGGAGAATACGGTGGATGGGGAAGCAATTCGTAGCCGAATTCATTCAATTTTGCCATTGTTTTCATCGACTTGTGACACGGTGCATTGTCTTGATGAAACTGCACTTTCTTTTTCTTCAAATGCAGCCGTTTTTCTGACATTTCGTCCTTCTAACGCTCCAACAACCCAATGTAATAGGCGCTGTTGATAGTCTGTCATAACCTTGCCAGCCAACTGTTGAGTTTTTATTCGTTATGGACGAGGTTCGTCGCCTGCTCGCCACTCAGCTGACTGCCGACTTGACTCTGGTGTAAAGTGATGGAGCCAAGTTTCATCCATTGTCACATACCGACGCAAAAATTCGGCTTTATTGCGATTGAACAGCTTTAAACACACCTCTGATACATCAACACGATGTTGTTTTTGGTCGAGCAAACGCGGCACCCACTTTGAACACAGCTTTCGCATGTCCAAATATTCGTGTATGTTATATCCAACACGCTCGTTTGATATCATCAGAGCCTCAGCTATCTCGATCAACTTCACTTTACTGTCATTCGAAATCATTTTGTGAACTTTTTTGATGTTTTCATCTGAAACAGCATCTTTTGGACGTCCACTGCGTGCATCATCTTCGGTGCTTGTATGACCACTTTTAAATTTTTCAATCCACTTGCGAATGCTTCGTTCGGCTGGCGCAGAGTCCGGGTAACACTTATCAAGCCATTTCTTTGCATCGGCTGCATTTTTTCCCATCAAAAAGCAATGATAGATCAACACACGAAATTGCTTTGAATCCATTTTTTTCACAATAACAAAAGTTGGTTCACTCACAACGCTATATCTCTAGAACTAATCGTCCGACAGCTGTCACATTTATATACGTATCTTTTGAAGGTTGGTACTAACTGAAAATGGTATGGATTTAGTTCAAGTTGTGCCCTCTCTTAGAAACGGCACGTCACTTTTCAGCCCATGTATTATGTTTTCTCTTAGAAATGAAAACAGAACTTTTTGACTTTTCATAAAATCGTCTGAATTCTTATTAGTCTTTCAGCTTAACATAGTTACTTACAAGAAAAACAAGTTAACTTTAAAAAATAGGAAAAACATGGATGGTGATATAGTTATGAAATGGAGTGTATAAAGGGTTAACGCATTTACGTTGGAATCCAGAAGAGTGAAGACCCAACGACTGATGTGGCTGGGTAATGTAGAGCGGATGGATACCAATGTTCTGGTTGGAAAAGTCTTCAAATCCGCCCCCGCGGGACAGCGGAGTAAAAAAAAAGACAGCGACTCAGCGTGCGAAACTGGAGGCAGCTAGCTCAAAATCGAGTTGGCTGGAAACTACAACTACAAATATTATGAACTGATATCCCGATGCTGGTAAAGTACAGATGAAGTACAGATTTTTGATACCATTTGAGCCTTCAATTTTCTTTACTTGTATGCTTTTTATTGTTTCTTCTACCTACAGTTGAGATACATATTCAGCGTTTGAATGAATCATTAAGCAATTAGCAGGTACATCGCCCAAGTTTTGAGAAACGCCGTGGTGTTAAGGAAATGACAAGATAAATGCGTTTGCTTTTTTCATTGTCAGTTTGGAAAATTTCGTCAGATATACGAAGGCTTGGAGTTTTTCGATATTTATTTATTATTATTTTTTTTTTTTTTTGTGAATCGGAAAATATTCCAAAAAGGTTTCGAATTTCTATCTAATGCATTTAATGTTTTATCCGGCCATTTTGTTCTATGCGAGTTCCTTATACAGATGTTATTGAGAATATAGTCCGGAATTAGCACAAATGCACTATTGTTTCTTATTTAGTTCTGATTTGAAACAACACCAATTGGATTTTCTAAAGTCAGAAACAACCATATTTCTTCTTCCACAAGAAAGCATATTTTAAAGGCAAACAGGATTACGATCTTAGCTAAATTCTGCTAATGCAACTGGATTCAGTAAGTACATTTGCTTGATTTGTTATAAATAAGTCTAACACGGAAGGACTACAACCGGACCGAAAAATGACACATTAAGGAAAAAAAGTCTGATAAAGTTGAAAGAATATTTCCCCAGACATTCGCTCTGTTGCACCCTCCAGTCCTGTGCCTAAAGTTAAAGTCACCACTAAAAACCACAACTCATTTCCCGAAAAGTCTTTCTAAAGTTATTTTTTAAAGCATATTTTCCTAGTAACGACGAAATAGACACTGATTGTTTTTTGACTGCATAAATTAATCTCTAATGCAACAGTTTTTATTATGCTGAATTGATTTTTTTTATCGTAATTGCAAATCCTCCACAGTTGTATATACGCGATAATCTTGGTACATACATAGAGTTGAAGAGTTTTTTTTATTCGTTTTAGTTGTTATGATTTATAATAGATGCTTTGTTTAAACTCGGTTCATCTGACATTATGCTGGCTAGAGACTTAAATGCAAAAATTGGACTCTCACAAAAAAACCTGGTAAACAGTTTAACAGCTCATGTGACATGTTTCATCAACGATACTATTTGCGATGCAAATGGTATTAAGATTCTGGATCTTGCGGATGGGTTCGATTATCGAATTTTTAACGGAAGAGAATTCACGTTTATTCGAGAAGCAGCTTGCTTCCTTGTTTCTGGTGATGGGAATCTGCTCTGACTTCAGGGTCAATCATATGCCTCTTCAAATTGGGTACAAAGTGCAGGCATCAAGTACAACATCTGTTGAACAATCACTTCCTCAGACACTTTTGCAGAGAAATCTTAAAAAATCTGAAAGTATTTTCATTGCCAACCGCACAGAAATAATCAAGCAAGCTGATTCTGCGTAACATGGTGAAGCTAGTTAGGACTTCAAGCACATCTGTTATAGGAAAAAATTGTCCTTCGAAGAACAGACCATTGAGGTAAAAGTAAACAGTAAAGGTAAATAGATCAACAGATCGAGATCCTCAGTACAGTTTTGAAAGGCTGTAAAGTATGTCAAGTGGAAAGCTAATATCATTAGATCCAAATTACAGCCACCACAATTGAAGGAATATGATAAAGATGTCTTTCTTTACGCACAGTTTTCTCTTGCTGAGGTGCTACAACTCATTAAGGATTCGATAGTTCGAAAAGTTACGGAAGACCACCGCACCCCTTCGAATTCTATAAAAACTCCACGAATAAATTCCTATTAGCACTTACTAGGGAATTCAACAGCGGATGTTCTTAGTTATTTCAAAAGTGCAATTATATTCCCATTTAAAAAAAAAAAAAGAAAACTATGACGGTCCAAAGAATTACAGGGGCATATCTTATTTAAATACATCGGCTAAGTTGTTCGGAACTATTTTGTTCTTTCAAATTATCTCTGATAAGAAACAAGATCCGACACAAGAAGTTGTATGACTTCTTTGTCGGTTTTTATGCAGCCTTTGACTCAGTATGCCGCAAGGCAGTATTTTATAGACTACACGTAATAAGAATGTCCAATAAAGTCATCAACATTTTAAGGGCAATAGACGGGGAATTTAGGAATTTAGGCGAATTTATTTCTAATTTATTTCTAGTTGGGTCATCAATGGGGGTGAAGCAAGGTTACATAGTGAGCGTGCTTTTATTTACCCTATTTCAATGACATAATCAATTTTATGAGGAAAGGAATTGTATTGAACCAAGTGAAGATTCGTGCGCTTATGTATACAGACGACATCGTCTTCCTCTCTGATACAATCAACGGGATGCAGTTGATAATAAACAGACCAATTGAGTACCGCATGTTATAAATCCTGAGTGTTCATCTTGAAAAGTCAAAGGCGATGATATTTAGAGTTGAAATAGTGAGAAAATGCAAAGACCTAGCAGTTCTGATAACTGCAATCTCAATATGAAATAACGTAATGCAATACTATCGCGCAATATCTTTAGTTTGGAGTCGTTGTGTTGTGAACAAAAGCGTAATCCACAGCCTCAAACAGAAAATATTTTGCGCAACAACAAAATCGATGCTTTTGTATACTAGGTGGAGTGAAAAGTAACCGCCTTGATCGCCGGAATGCGCTGCTACTGCAAAAATGGTTATGGTGCCTTGAAATCCGTTCATAATTAGGCAGACATGCCAAATTTCAGTGCGATACTGTCTTTAGTTTTGTTTTGACAGCTGATTGTTGTTGACGTGTTTGGTATCATGTTGAGTATGAACAAAAACGATTTTCGTTCTCTTATAAAACATTACTTCTTGAGAGGCAAAACGGCGAAGGAAACAAAAGAAAAGTTGGATAAATATTATGGGCTGACCAGAAAGTGAAGGTGCGCGAGCTAGCAGATACCACAAAGATTAGTACTGAGTGCACACGCCATATTTTGGGCAATATTCTGCATATAAAGTTATCCTGCCGCTGAGTGCCTCGCATACTCACTCCTGACCAAAAACACGAACGCGAAAGCACTTCGAAAGAGTGTTTGGACTGGCTGATGCGGAATCGGGCGGACTTTTGGCGTCGATTGGTAACTATTGAACACCAGATAACCGAATGAGTGCCCGGCGATGGACTGAAGCCGGCATGAGTGCTCCGAAGCGGCCGAGGTAGGCTCAATGGGTCGGAAAGATTACGGCGTCGGTTTTCTGGGATTTTCATGGCATACTCTTCGTGGACTACCTCGAAAAAGGAAAAACCATCAGCAGCGAGTATAACTATGCATTATTGGAGCGATTGAAGGCCGAAATCGCTGCAAAACGGCCTCACATGAAGCGAAAAAAAATTTTGTTTTTGCAAAACAATGCACCGGCGCACAAGAGCATCGCAACCATGGCTAAAATCAATGACTTACGGCTCCAATTGCTGTCGCATCCACCTATTCACCTATTCGGACTATTATCTTTTCCCAAACCTCAAAGGATGGCTCATCAATAAAAAATTCAACTCACGCAAGGAAATCATCGACGTCACGGAGGAATATTTTGCAGATCTTCCGAAAAATTACTTTTCGGACGGGATCAAGAAGTTGTAAAATCGCTAGAGTAAGTGAATCAAGCTAAAAGAGGACTAACACATGGGCTGAAAAGTCCGTTTCTGAGAGAGGACAACACTTGAATTAAATAAACACCATTTTCAGTTAGTACCAACCTTCAAAAGATACGTGTATAAATGTGACAGCTGTCAGACGATAAGTTCTCGAGATATAGCGTTGTGAGTGAAGCAACTTTTGTTATTGTGAAGAAAAATGGATTCAAAGCAATTTGAATTTGTGTGTTGATTTATCCTTGCCTTTTGATGGGAAAAAATGCAGCCGATGCAAAAAAATGGCTTGATAAGTGTTACCCGCATTCTGAAACAGCCGAACGAACCATTCGCAAGTGGATTGAAAAATTTAAAAGTGGTCATACAAGCACCGAAGATTATGCACGCAGTGGACGTCCAAAAGACGCTATTTCATATAAAAACATAAAAAAAGTCCACAAAATAATTACGAATGACCGTAAAGTAAAGTTGATCGAGATAGCTGAGGCTCTGAAGATATTAAAAGAGCGTGTTGAATATATCATACACGAATATTTGGACATGCGAAAACTCTGTTCAAAGTGGGTGCCGCGTTTGCTCACAGTCGACCAAAAACAACAACGTGTTGATGATTCAGAGGAGTGTTTAAAGCTGTTCAACCGCAATAAAGCCAAATTTTTACGTCGGTATGTGACAAAAGATAAAACTTGGCTCCATTACTTCACACCAGAGTCAAGTCGGCAGTCAGCTGAGTGGCGAGCAGGCGACGAACCTCGTCCAAAACGACCAAAAACTCAACAGTCGGCTTGCAAGGTTATGGCATCCGTATTTTGAGATACACATGGAATTATTTTCATCGACTATCTCCAAAAGGGGCAGACTATCAACAGCGACTATTATATTTCATTGTTGGAACGTTTGAAGGACGAAATCGCAGAAAAACGGCCGCATTTGAAGAAAAAGAAAGTGCTGTTTCATCAAGACAATGCACCGTGTCACAAGTCGATGAAAACGACGTCAACATTGAATGAATTTGGCTACGAATTGCTTCCCACCCACCGTATTCTCCAGATTTGACCACCAGCGACTATTTCCTGTTCGCAGACCTCAAAGGAATGCTCGCCGGAAAGAGATTTAAGACCGATGAAGAAGTAATCGCCGAAACAGAGGCCTATTTTGAGGCTAAACCGAGATCGTACTACAAAACTGGTATCGAAATATGGAAAAATCGTTTCAATCAGTGTGTCGCCCTCGAAGGCAACTGTATTGATAAATAAATTCAATTTTGCAAAAACTTTGTGTTTTACTATAAACACTGACTTTTCAGCCCATGTGTTACATTCTTTCTGAGAATGTTTAAAGTGTATAACGTAAGTAAACTCATATTTTAGCGACCTCGATGTTGGATTAAGATGTAATTTTAGATGTAACAGTTTAAAATCGAAGTCTGTTTAACTTTTTAGGTTAGGAAACCTCAATTTCAATCTGGTAGGCGATCAAACTGAAATAAACTTGAAAACTATGTATGATAATGTATCAACCTACCTTTTTATGAAATAAAAATCTTAACTAACTAATTGTTTCCTTTGTATACCTCTGGCATTCCAAGTTACAATTCTTATTAGACTGCCTACCATATTATTTAATATTAGGTATTGTACAAGAAACTATTGAAGAATTGCTAAAAATCATTGTTTTTTTACATAGAAACTGGTTAAGATCGTAAAGTGTGGAGCTAGTAGACTACCACCGAGTTACAGCTACCAGAAACTAAACTTCAATACCATCTTCTGAGTTTGGACTTGATAAATTCCAACAATTTCCTAATCCATTGGTCAGGCATGGTAAGAAACGCAAACAAAACGCAAGCAAGTCATTTATAGAAATCTAAAATGAGTTTTAACTTTGCAATTCCATTTAGCAATCCCAGTTCTATTAACATTTGAATTATATTGTAAAGTACTACAATAATTGGACTGATTAAACGGAAACCCAATATGACAATGCACAACCAGAAGGCTTTTTGACTGAGAACATAACGAAAAACTTTACATAGATACATTCCTAAATGAACATTTGTAGCTAGCCAGGGTAAAATACATGTACTGTTCGTTTCTTTATGAATCACTTGCGTAACTGCTATAAAAAAGCGAAAACAACATTTGTTGATAAAAAGGTCGCAGGGGCGATTCTAGCGACATAGTAGGATTTCATGTTCTATGCATTGATTTTTAATTGAAAAATGTATTATCTTTTTTGATAAATTTTTATCGAATTTCACTTCATTGAGAGATAATTAAATGAGAAAATGTAGAAAATTAATTTGTTAGGTAATCAAAAATCAAAATCAATTGAAAATATCAAAAGTTGAGGTTGCTTTGATGAATCTACCAATCAATTGTTTTCGAAAGACGATGTTAGAAGTTCAATTAAAACTGATTCCTTATAAAAAAAATATAAGATGCATAACAAAAATCAAACTAATCAAAATTAAATAAAAAGTAAATAATATATTACTTATACGAGTAAATTAGATTACCACTAACTTTATATACAACATTTTTTTTAACCGCTCCAGATAGGTGAGTCTTTTGTACTTTAGTCCCTTAGGTCACCACTCAGGCTACAACGTTCTGTCATCGGGTAAGAATCGAAAACTTTTCAGGCTATTTGTACTGGCCATCTCAAGCAATTGGTGCGTACTTTGCTGACTAGGTCGATGTCGCTGTTATATCTCCTTCTCTCAAAGCCAATCAACGACAATGGGATCAGTAATCAGGCCAAGAATCTTGGGTTAGAAACAATTAAGAAATGTTTATCTGGCTGCAGTTATGTCCATTCTCTGCGCATGCTATTAAGGTTTCTCTAAAGGGTTTCCTTAATGTTTCATTAAATAATTAGGCATCGCAAACATATGCAACTTTTACAAAGTACAATGAGGTTATTATTAAGTGCCAGCCTTTTTTTATGCATTTTCTTCAGTCTGCAACGAAAACCGTAGATGATAATGACCACTCATTGACCAAAGAAATTTGTGAATTTTTTTGCAATTGGTTCCTTTATACTCCTAATCTAAGAATCCGCAGAGTCTAAGCTTCCTGAACAATCTAACCGTCAATAGAAGGCTAAATGACAACCCAGAGGACTGACTGAATATAAAGGTTTTACACAACTTCAAACCGGTTCAGCCTTTGAAACCAAGGGGTCTAACTCATGGTTATTTGGATGCTTTCTGACATTATATTTAAACTTATCGGTGTTTTAGAATTTTTAAAGACTTTCTAGGAGGAATGTTACCTATATATTTTTCAGTCCATTATCTTGTCAATGTCAAAGCGCTGCCCCGGATGGAGGAAGATCCCATGATTATATGAATAAGTTACGTTGTTTTTTGTGTAAAAGAAGATACAAATATTACGTGTATAATTAAAAAAAACAAATATTGAATATACATATGAATATAGAAACGAATCCTGCGTCTAAAGCATACTCTATTGTGTGAAATTACTACGCATCGTTATGACCAAATCACGCCTCAACTCTACCCATTCACTCAGCCACTTGAAGGCCATAAGGTGAAGAGACGTAAAATAAATGCAGTGTATGCCCCTCTAATATATGGAAAACATACACAAAACTTTGGATATCGTAAAACGTACTTCCTTGAAACACAAAACAGACTCGGAGAATACAGAAATGACACCCCAGAAGTGTGTAATTGAAAAAATGTATGATGATCACAAGTCAGCGCAACGTACGTGTACTTTTTATTTTTTCTTTTTTTTGTAAAGAATTGACTAATGTGGGAAACCACTGATATATTGTAATAAAAATCCAATTTCTTTTAGGGTGTCATGTTCGATTGTAAAGAAAACAAAAACAAAACACGAACACTCTTGGCCAAGACAAAGTCAAGAATATATTTCTCAGTAAAACTACTCCGTCGTCGGTTTACTTCAATTGAAACATGAAAACGAATCAATTTCCAATCAGACTAAGTTCGATTCTCAAGAGATGTTCAATTTCACAATCAAGAACAAGTTAAACACTATGAAGAGACTCTTTCGAAAGCTAAGAAATTTCAAGAAACCTTGACAATTTTTTTTTTTTTTTTTTTAGTATGGTCTGACTTGTTGATGGAATACCTACATACCTTGTCAAATTGTGAATACAGCTATCACCATTTAAAAAAACAGTCTCATCATCGATTTCCTCTCCGCAAATGCAGCGTTTGGCAGTCTCACAGTGATTCCTAGAGCTTTGCTCTTCAATAACAATTCCAGTTGGTGGCATCTTTTACAAAAATTTAGAAACAAAAACGTCAACAAATTTTAATATTTACTTAACCAAGTTATTTAACGTTTGTCCGTTAAAACACAAATACGAAACCAGATACACACAAATGAAAACAAATACACGATCCGAACACGACAAGCGCTTCAATAGAACTGAATCTAAACCATCAGAATAGGGCACTTTTATGGTTTCCAAATTAGCCGACGTAAATCGGCTGCGACTCCCTTTGCTATAACATACAAATACTTCTGAATAACTACAAGTAGTTTGTCCATGTTTGAATGGTTTATCGATACAAACTTCATTCAGATATGTAGTATTCTTTTATAGAATACTTAGGCGATCATTATATATTCAGCTTTTGTACTCAAACTCAAACTCAAACCCACCTGGAGAGTCTTGAATAAGCGCTCAAATGATGCTACTCGGATTTTGGAAATACTCGTTCACACATGAGCCAATGGTAGATACAGATACAGATAGTGTAGTGGTGACTTGAAGAGTTTTAAAAAAATTGCAAATGCATGGCGAAATAAGACGAAACTTTGTATAGATATTGTGTCAGCTGATGATAATATCTTACGCAGCTGTTTTGTCATAGATTGTGCTGTCATAAATATGATCATTTGCAAAAGGGGCTCGTCCCCATAACGACATGGCCGGATAAGCGCTTGCGGTTATGTATTATTGATATGAATTCTTGATCATTGTTTACATAAAGCATAAAACCCCGGTCGACTTAGGAGTGACGTCACAAAACATGTTATTCCTCTCTGTGCGATGACACATATAGAAAATATTGTGTGTTCACGCATACCTATTTACAATGTATCTATATAAATAGATCGAGTTTTGAGACTGTGAGTTGCACTTAAATTTTTACACTCAACGATTTTTAATTCGATTCACATGGATTTGAAAATAAGAGTTGAATAGGAAGTGATTTAATGCTTGACATCATGTTGTCCGTTAAAGTTAATGAAGATAAAACATCAGGGCATGGATGTTCACTTTTATGTCAAGACATGAGAGTGGACGAAAGTCAAGGAATGAATTTGACATTTCGAGTATACCGGATGAATTTTTTAACTTGAGACATCCAAATTACTCGAAAAATACGCGATATCGCGAAAAATGTTTCAGACAAAAGTTACAAGGTTCTGAAGGGGACATAAGATGGTGACCACGAGTTTGACCTTGAGCACCATTTTCAAGGTCAAGCGAAGGTCACTTTTGATTTTTCAAATAATAATTCCTGATTTTCATTGCTCAGTCGTATTCCTCAATGGAGCACACGACTTTGTCTCAAAGGTCTTATTCATTCAGTGTTATATACCACTGCACTGGCACGCCTAAATCATTAATCGGTTGTTATTGTGTTAGAAGGTCAAGATTTATTTTGAGGAAGTCATTATTGCCTCGAGTGAAGTTAAAACTCAAAGAAATTTCAGAAAGAGACAAATTGTCCTAAACTTATCTGAGAGTGTATGATGTGCACTCTGCCCTTTTCTTCTACTTGAACGGAACTGTACTTCATTTAGAAGTTCAATATTCGATTTCAAGCTACAATTTTCTTTCCAAGAAGATAACGTGACTACCTGTTCATTTGATCAAGATCAGGATTCTTTTATCGGTCTCTTCTATTTCCAGTAGAAACATACATACAGTGACTAGAAGAGCAGAAAAACAACATAATATTTAGCCTATTTGTTCGATTTACTCTCCCAGAATGAATCTTCCTTCAAGGATTACCATGAAGGAATAGTGAGGAACATACCCCATCATACATTTGTACATCCGTTTCCATCAATTCATATATACAATAAACATGTTTAGCGGCACATAAAATTTGTTTTTGGGTAGGTGGTATCATCCAGCCATTCAGACGCTTTCAGAAGGAATAATAAATGCTTATTGATCTAATGGATCTAACATATTTCTACCTTATGTACATGAAATGTACATGTAGATCAGATCTTGACAATACTTTAAAATTCTCTTGCATTGATAAGATAATATCCGAAATTATTTGTTATTCAATGGCGGCTCGTCTAAGGCAGTAAATTTGTATGGTTTGCAGCTACACGTAGCGTTCACAGTAGTGTGTATCACATAATCGTCCCTATAAGCGAACAATTGATCGTTTAGTGAATAAGTTCGAATTGACTTAATCTCTTTATAATGTTGCAGTGCCAGGGAAAGAGTGACTGTACACGCGTCAGTAAGTTAAGTCCGCAATTCGTTGATTCCGCGCGGTTCCCAAAAGCAGAGCACTTCTCGGATGTACTTGTGACGTATTTTGCGAAAGGCCTTTGCTGTGCGTTCGTATATTAAAACCTTGTTCCTGTAAGTGGAATAGAAGCATATTAAGCGATTTGTCGGGAAGAGTTGTTCAGAAGCCATTGCTTTTTATCATCAATTTTGCATAACCGAATTGGTTGAGCAAATATATTTCCCAGCCTCGATTGCCAAGAAGATTCTTCTTACTGTGTAACAAAGGCTCTTCAGAAAGATCGCTTGGCTGTTCTCAACCTTTATACTTAGAAGGATTTCATACACGAATTCCAGTTGGTTACACCCGTACCTTTTAGATTTAAAAGTTTCCTTGAAAGAGTCGTTTTCTGAAATCTGAAAAGACAGCTCTTTATTTAATACCAACAGCGAGGTGCTTGACTTTGTGACCATGCTCGTTTTCGTTTTCGTCATGCTCATGCTAGTTGACCCTTCTTCATAACCTTGAGTTTCCAATGTAAATATTTTTTAAGAATACTAAAATATATTTTTTATCGGTACTACTTTCTGTTCGTAGATTTTCTAGTTTTAGTCCTAGACAGACGGGGCACAGCTGCCCCGATTATTTTGGAAAGATTCTTTTCAACTGCGCACGCCACTGATAAGAACGTTCAAAAACTCTACGATGGGGTGACCAGAAAAATTAATTTTTAAAAATTCAGTGATAGTCATTGAAATTCTTCTGCTATCTTATTTTGTACATAATTTTTAATTTCGCATCATTTTTTTAGCTTTCACATATTTATACATACATCGCTGCTATCAGTAGGTAAATAGATTTCAATTTGCGCTATCTACGAGTAGGTATGTATGTTTGTTTGCGATTTTTTTTTTCCTACACATTTAAATAAACAGAGGGGGATTCAAACTGTATGATTGCACACTTTTTTCGTAATCACTAGATAAAAGCATAATGACAGCAAATATGACAGCATTATAGAGACAGAGCCATGTCTAGTTTTTTCATCCCTGCCAAACTCGTCCGCTTGTGCAGAATGACAATGGAGAATGCACGCTGCTCCATCAAGGTCGGTAAAGAACTCACCGCTCTCTTGTGGCTTCTTCAACATCGGTCTTGAAAGAATATATAAGTGTAAAACTCAAACGCTAACACCAGAGGTACTATCTTTCAAATGTCCGTCCATCTACTCGCCTATGCCGACGACATCGACATAATCGGCAGAACGGCAGAGACGGAAGCGAAGAAGATTGGTTTGGCGGTCAATGAGGGCAAGACAAAGTATAGGGTTTTCTAATAACTGATTGACAACTTTTTTTTTTTAAATAAAAGGCAAACCATTGAAGGCTTGAAATACAATCAAAACATTTATGAATGGAACTCGACTTCGTTCATATGGCCACCGCGGGCACGTTTGCAGCGGTCGATTCGTTGGACCCAATTTTCAACGACTAGGCTACACATTTCGGTCGAAACGGCCGCTATTTCGCGTTCAATATTTGCTCTGAGCTCTTCCAACGTCGTCGGCGTGTTGGCATAAACCAATGACTTAACGTAGCCCCACAAAAAATAATCAAGCGGCGTTAAATCGCACGAACGAGACGGCCAATCGACTGGCCCATGTCTTGAGATAACACGATACTTACTCTTCAATAAATCGATTGTAGCGTGTTCTGTGTGGCTTGTGGCACCATCCTGTTGAAACCACATGTCGTCCAAGTCGATATCTTAAAATTCGGGCCAAAAATAATCAGTGATTATGGCGCAGTAACGTGACGATCGTTATCGTCGACGAAAAAATATGGCCCAATAACGCCGCCGGCATGCAAACCGCAGGAAACAGTTATTTTTTGTGGATGAAGTGGTGATTCATGAAGCACATGTGGGTTTTCACACCACCAATAACGCATATTTGGCTTATTGACGAACCCATTGAGCCAAAAATGAGCTTCGTCACTGAAGATGATTTTGCGATGAAATTCATCATCTTGGCACATCTTCTCCAGAACCCAATCGGAGGACGTACGTCGCTTCAAATGGTCCATCGGCTTCAATTCTTAAGTCAGCTTGATGGGTATGGGTGTAAACCAAAATTCTTACTCAAAACACGCCATAATGTGGTCTGAGCGATGCCAAATTCTTGAGACGCCGTGGAATTAACTGATTTGGATCGTTTGCTACGGACGTCTGAACGGCAGGGATATTTTCGACACTTCAACCAACCCGTTGTCTCACTGACACGGCAACATCACACAACGAATTTGTGGACTCAAATTTTTTCACTAAACTTGTTATTGCCTGTCTACTAGGGCGAGAATAACGACCGAAAATTGGAGTTAACGCTCTTAAAGTTGCAGTCACCGACTCCGAATATCTATAGAAATTTTTTATAATTTGCAGACGTTGCTCGTTAGTGTACTTTACCACGATGAAAATGTTGAGTTTACAGAATAAATTGACAGTGGCAGTTTGATGCCATTTGATGCGTTCGCAAATTAAATTCAAAGTTGTCAAGTCTTTATTTGAAAACCCTATATATGCTGTCATCAAGAATGTACACCCAACACCGACTTCTCGGATAGAATGTCACTATAAACAGATATGACTTTAAGGTAGTTAAGGACTTTGTCTACATAGGCTACACTATGAACTCAGGCAATGACACCTGCGCTGAGATTAAACGAAGAATAACTCTTGCCAAGCAATTGAGTAGCAAAACACTCCCTCGAACAACTAAAGTGACCCTTTATACGATTCTAATCATCCCAGTCCTTCTCTATAGTGCAGAGGCATTGACTCTATCAGAAGCGGATGAGGTTACACTTGGTTGTTTTGAGAGGAAAATTCTTCGAATAATTTTCGGTCTCGTCTGCATAGATGGTGAATGTAGGAGGAGATACAACGACGAACTATACGGGCTGTACAGCGGCATCGATCTAGCCCGAAAAGTGAAGGTTCAACTACTGAGATGGCTGGGTCATGTAGAGAGGTAACTCAAGCAAGTGGAAGGGGACCTTCCAAGTGGAGACAGCTGGCCAAAGATTGTGCTGGTTGGATACACTTGTTGGTTAAGGCCTAGGTCCACCCCGGACTGTAGCGCCATCTTAAGTAAGTAAGTAAGATGATGTGTTTGCACTTTTGACGAAAAATCATAATATCATTTGATGCGCGACGCTGCTCCGTCGAATCAGACTCATTGGACGGAAAATCGAATTCGAATACAATGAAGTCATACAGTGATTTCAATTTAAGGTAAATGATATGCATTTTGAGCCATAAACATTACCTCTAGGTCTTGCTATGTAGAGACAAGTAAAATTTATCGTCACTATTTGTGGCTCATAATTTCAATACGAAATCTTTTTGGAATGTTCAACCACTTAGTGAATTTGACTGGGGTTGAGAGCTACTCGGCACATGAATCGTTCTTCCATATGTGAGTTTCCAATGCACAATTCCCTTGTATTCTGTATATCTGTCTACAGAAGAAAGGATATTTTCATTGTTCTCATTGACTTGTTTAAAGTACCTTAAGTGGCGGCAGAAATCTATACTTGCACTAGAGCAATTGAGGTTGTTCGAAGGAGTGGAAAGATGCTCCCTTCAAATTAAATTCAAAGATTATGTCAAGCTGTTAGGAGAAAAATTCTGTTTTATAAAGTACGAAGGAACAAGGAATTTTAATGGCGAACTCTCATCAGGGTTCAGGATGTGGGAGAACTACTACTACTACTACACGAAAATAAAAATAGTCGTATGCTTATGGCTTATTACATAATGCAGCAGTTCGTTCTCCCTGTTTGCGTAAAAAGCGATTTAATGGGAAAATTTTACATTCAAGCAGTTTGAAACCTAATGTGAGACTAAGACTAATCCCTTTCCCGGCCGGGCACATCTTCCGCACGGCGGAGAAGCGATTGTGAGATCACGTGATCCATCATACATATTCGTGGCAGATAATTTCTGAACGCGAGTAATGTAATGCTTTTCTAAAATAGATAATACATCGTGATATCAGACTATCACACCTACGTAAGTTTATAATATGCATCCAGGAAACCAAGTGGCCAAATGCCGTGAACAGGGCCGTCTACTAGGGAAAGTGTACAAAATATAGGGCACAGACTAAGAATGGAATTGTTATCATCTTGACAACTCAACTTCTAGACAAAACCGTAAACGCATCAAAAATTACCAACCGACTAATGGCAACAAAACTGAGAAAGTAGGAATCGAGCAATAAAAAAAGAAATATTTCAGTGCAATTTGTATGAGCTTTTAAATGAAATAGCAAAGGAGAAAATGTGTTTCATCAGTTGAAATGAATAAGTCGGGAATCCATCTGTGAATACGAAGAGTACTGAAAACCGAAATGGCTTCGAAACGAGAACTTCAACGGGAGAGTGCGTGGGGATTGATTGATAAACTGCTGAATGTCCTATAACTTGGATTGGGCCAGCATCGTGAACAACCAAGCTCGTAGCGAAATTCTTGCCTTACCTCCCAGTGGTGGTCCCCGGTAACTGCATGAGTAAACCCTAACTACCTGCAAAGCTGATGGCTAAGGCATAACAACGCAATATCAAAAACAAACTCCATGGTGGTCCTACTATCAGCAAATGGTACAAATTTTAATGTGCAATCCATCTCTAACAAAACTGCGGATGGTTGCTCTTCCCACCGTTTAACAGGAATCTATCAAATCAAACTAAAAACCTTGTACAGACAGTTTACTGACAGACATAACCCGAAGATCATGGCGCCAAAGTCGTCGATTAAAAACCTCCAAATATTAATAAAAGAAAATTACAGGAGTTTGTATTGGAACAATAAAAGTTTGACTATAAGCATCAGAAACCCGAATATGTTTCCGCAAATGCATAAAATATTTCGTAGAAAAGATCAAGATCTAAAATCGCCCGAACGACGGACAATGAATAAATACTGATAACAGTAAGCATAGATCTAGGAGAAGCTGTAGATGATGACAATTTCTTCAAGTCCTTTTGCATCATTCGCACCTTAGAAATGTTGAAATGGCAACTCGAGAACTCAGGGTTCATTGCGTTCAATGACGAAAACATGGCAAATAATGTTATCGCCGACGACAGAGAATTATCCCTGTTCGTTACGGGCGTATCACTTAGAAGTAAGAAATCAGTGGGAACCGATGGAATACCGAACATTATACTACAACGTCTCCCACTAAAAGCGTTGCACATTTATTTATGCTTTGAATAATGCTCATTATTCAGCGTATTAGAAGACATCGGTAGTGCATCCGATTGATCTACATGGTCCTGACTAAGTGGGTTGACGACAAAAATTTAGTTTCGGATAACTATATCTTTCATGCCGCGTCTAAACTGGTATCTGATATCTAGTGGAACAAAAGCTTGGGTGCCTACCTGATTGACTTGGAGAAGACGTTCGACACCGTATAGTTAGAGGGACTTTTCTTCAAGCTGAACAGTAGACAGTTTATCGGGAAGAATGGCGATACGACTTTTCTATTTGACACTTTTCTATTTGGCACACAAGGTGTGGTTAATTCGCCGTTAATATTCAACATCTACAGAAGCGATCTTGTGAGTTCAATTCACCATGACATCGCGTACAGATCAGGTCAAAAAAGTGAGCTCATTAATACGCTCTTGCAATTTTTGTTCGATAAGATTTAACGATATTGCGATGACTGTAAATTGGCGATCAACTTTCTGAAGTCAGGAACCATTGTGTTTATGACATATTTATCTTGGCCTCTTCGGATACCATAAGGAATTGGCGAAAATTTTCAATAGCGGGATTGAACACGGGCAACCACTTGCTTGTTGAAATGTACTTTGATACCTGGAGATCTGGCTAGATCAATATCTATATTTCAACAAACATGTATGGACGCCACGGTCCAAAAATATGGCGGCCCAAACCAAATTTTCGAAGGACCTCTCTGGCAAGTAAACTCGGTCATTTTGTTTGTTGACGTATTGCTCGATAACAAATGGCGACTCATCGGAAAATAACAAATTCGGCAACTCTTCATGCAAGCGTAGCAACCCCTTCGCTCTTTCGACTCTTACTTTTTTCTGTTGCGGTGTAAGATCGTGTGCTTTTTATAACTTTAATGGCTTGAGCCCAAGCTCATGTCACGGATGTGTTGCATCCGTTCCAACGATATGTTGAGCTCACGAGCCATTTTTCTTTCACTTCAACGCGGATTTCACTCAATTCGAGCCTTCACTTTCCGAACCATTTCTGCCGATGTTTCTGTTTTTTTATGACCACTTCCATGGCGTTTTGCAACGCTGCCAGTATCAGAATAACGAGCTATGGTTCAAGATACAAATGATTTATTCGCGTTGAGGTGCTGGAGGGCTCTAACGATAGCTACTTGTAAATAATAAAATTATCTGTCATGTGTCACAATTTGAGCTCACAGTAATGGGCGTTTGGAAATTATAGTAGTCTGAAGTTGGTTGCAATTCGAGTCAGTCAGAGTGCATAGGTAGCGTATAAAATTTTTATTTAAAGATTACTTCATGTAAATATTGACCACGAGTACGTTTTAAGTGGGCCATACGGAGAGTCTAATTTTGAATCACTTATTCGAGCATATTGGCTGGTATCTCGCAAATAACGCGTGTAATGTTGTCTTCTAGGGCTGCAATTGACGCTAGTTTATCAGCATAGATGTTTGATTTGACGTATCCCCATAAAAAATAGTCTAAAGGCGTCAAATCGCACGACCTAGCCGACCAATTAACCGGTCCAAAACGAGAGATATTTTCATTTGATTTTCAAGTGATTCATTGATGTGCGTACTGTGTGGCATATAGCGCAATTTTTTTGGAACCTGAAAAAAGTTTGAAATCATTGAACGATAGCGGGCATCACTGACGTTGTGCTCACCGTCATTTTTGAAAAAATACGGACCATAAACAACACTAAACAGTGTATATTTTTGGGCGCATTGACAGCTTTTACATAACCTGAGGTTGTTCATCGGACCAGATACGATAGTTTGGCTTATCTCCATGTAACCAGAAACTCGTTCAGTCGCTGAAAACAAATTTTCGATAAAAAAGCTACCTACTCATACAGGTATTTGGCTTGATGTCCAATAGCGTCAAATTGGTGCGAATATTTGTCACTGTGTCTTAAATTGCTTATTCAGTCGATTGTGACGACCGTTAAATGGTCGAAGTGCGTGAAAAACATTTTTCACAGAGTACGAATGTTGATAATGAAATTTAATGGTTTATAAGCATTGTTAGGATGTATGTCTTTCCATTTTGAAACGGCAATGCTAAGTGAACATTTCAAGAGAGACTTAAACATTTAATTTTAATTTTTTTTAACATTTCTAAATTTAATTTAAATCTAACAAGACAAAGAAAACAACGATTCTGGAAAAGATTTACCTAATCAATTTCAAATCCCAGCAAGGAGTCTGGGCTTTGTAAGTTTTTAAATGAAACTTAGCTTTCATACCACAGATAGCACTCCACTTGCATTTACTCTCTCTCTCGTTAGCGACAAAGGAGTCAGTTTAACCGTTCAGTCACTTACTACCCAAACAATGGCCCTCTGACCAAAATTGTATTAAACCGATTATGTTGCAAAAAGTCTCCTCAATCGTTCAGAAAAAGATTAGAAAAGATATTCAAACTCTGTCTCAAACTATAATATGCACTCATAAAAGAAACACAGAGTAGTTTACGCTTAAGCGTAACATGAATACGCTACGGCCTAGAATTTCAGACATATCAGTCCCTCCACACTGTTACTCGAAGCCATTGGGATGCTCCTTCGCGTCGAAATTAGAAGCAGTTATGATTAACGCAGCGACGTGTAATATACCTTCTTATACTTTTTTTTTCCACATTGAGACCGAAAAAGGGTAAAGTGTACCATGAATTTTTTGCATTTATTTTAAAGTAAAAATAGCTTTCTAGTTGTTTTGCATAAAGCGACCAAGCACATCCTGCGTGCTACACAAACTAATATCGCTACACAAAACTATCAATCATAACTGCCACCATCGCGCCCTTTCAACAACCAAGTTTACCATCAGGATACGACTCTGATTTATCTTATTTAAAATATCATCATTATCTCTTTTAATATAGGACTTAAGGTTTAACCATGGAGTCGTTAGCTCTTCCACAGGAACGCCAAAATAGAAGCAACATCGCCGTCCAGCAGCGAACTCTTCACGATTGATTTTTGGGTCGGTAGAGACTTGGCTAGTAGAAGATCATCTTTCAAATGATATTTTATTCGTAGAACATAGGAATGTAGTTATAAAATAAAGTGGTGGTGAAGAACTTGTTCTTGAGTTCTATTTCGATTTTAAGGAAGAACCATGGTCTAAAGTCAAATTATCTTCACCTCAGCCAATGATTGATTTTTAGTCGTCAGTTTTTGAATCAATTTTTCTTTAGCCATCTATGGTAACAAAAGTACAAAACTCATATAAAGTAGAAAATTACAGAAAACTGTTATATAACAATGAAGCAATTTTAACCCAATTAACACCACCCCAATCACCTTCTCAGCCTGTTCTAACACTAACAGGATGAGATTTTTAATTTCTTATCTTTAACAACAGCATCAACGACCACAGGTACAACATAATATGTACCATAGACATCTTGTATTCCTAAAGTCTTCCAAAACATTGCTAGTACAGTTGCGGTATCAGTTCCAACACCATTCAATGTCACATTGGCATCCCCATCTACCCAAATTACTTACACACCAAATTCCTATAATGCAACCCAATCTGATATTGCCCAAAACTGTCAAATCGTGGATGAAATTGTTGATTTCACGATGATAACACAGGATATCGATATTTCATATCCACATTTTCAGCCCCGCCACAAACCGGTAAATATCGCCGTCATCATCTCTTTCGTCGGCTTCCCCCGTAATCGGATACTTATCGTCGTCCAGCGATGGTGGTGGTAAAATGCAATCGAGCAGAAGCCTTACTAGGAAACGTACACGTCCCTGTTCATGTTCATGGACCATAGGACCTTTGGAATCGTAAATACTGTAAGAACAAAATACTTTTAAATATAGAGAATATCGATGCAAACAATGCTACATTGTGTGGTTCAGATATTTAAAACCAACTTTCATCAAAACGAATTCCCAAGCAGTATTTCTAAACGTGAAGAGGACCTTTTAAACCTTCTTAATTAGGACCATCAAGCCTTACAAGCTTGTAAGATGCAGCAAAGCATTGCATTGGGTCACAGTGCAACAAGATGTTGCCTTAGATTTACGAGTACATTTTTGAATGTTGGCAATGATATCCTTCAAAAACCTTAATAAAACAAGCATAAGTGTCGCTGCTTATGAAGACAATATTGCTATAATTGTACGAGAAGAATATCTAAATCGCTTAGTAACATCTTGATAAATGCATTTTGAGTATTTGGCAGTATTGCAATCTAAATCTTATTAAAACGGAATTGACCCTAGTCCATTTAAACTGCACAAGACAAAGTACTAGTATCTTGGGTTCATTCTAGTATACCATAGAGGGGAATTAAAAAATTCAGAATTGATAAAGTAAAGTCTACATTATCTTGTTCTCTTCCTACCTCAAGAGTTGTACTCGTAGCTTTTTTTTTATAATTGGCGTTTGCTCAAATATTTTCAGTACACTTAAAATATTTGCACATTGAACGCCAAGAAAAATTAGGGAGGGAAGAACGGAAAGTATACCGATATACAGCATATTAGTCTGAAATGTTTGCAGGTTATACTCTCTTGGAAATAAAGGGTTCGTGAAAGAATCACGATATTCCAGATTTCATAGTAAGATGAGTGTTATGGATGATGGTTTGGAGAGGCGGAATGCTACTGGCAATATCGATGGAGTTCTGATGGTGAAAATAACTATAGAACGAGGTAAGGCAGGTTTTCTCGGTGTACGAAGGTATCAAATGGCTGGAGAATATTAGCATCACCTATCAGAGGTGTCTTAGGAACAACTGATATGGGCATAGCACTCCAATTACACAGGTACACATGTCCCAAATATATTTTCACAGTTTCAAGTTTAAATAAAGGTTAGACGTGTTTTTGTTGGGCTCAGAGATTTTCAATTATTATAAAAAATGGAGCAAATAATTTGGACCAAATTTTGTGTAAAAAATGGAATCAAGTGCTCTAAAATACTTGAAATGTTGACAGTGGCATACTGTGAGTCTGCTGTAATTAAAAAAAAATGAAAAGATGATAACTTAGAAGCTGTCGTACGCTCAATGAGGAGTATTACCTTGAAGTTATTCGCCGTTTTCGAGAAGCAATACGAAAAAACCGTACGGAATTATGGAACAGTAATTCGTGGCTTTTTCATCACGATAATGCACCTGCTCATTCGACATTGCTTATGAGAGATTTTTTGGCCAAAACCAACACGACAATCATGCCTCAGCGACCATATTTACCGGATTTGGCACCATGCTACTTTTTTCCTATGAAAGGACGGAGATTTGCAACGATTGAGGAAATAAAAACGGCATCTCTGGAAGAGCTCAAGGCTATACTAAAAAGTGCTTATGAAAAGTGCTTCAAGGATTGGGAAAAAGGCTGGCACAAGTGTATTTTTATATAAAAATACAAAGTCATCTTACTTTTTGAACGTGAATAGAAAAATTTTCGGTTTCAACGATGTATGTGGCATTTATGGATAATGGCTAGATGCTTAATACTCCGTTTTGGAAGCATGAATTTCCACTCTACTGGTGGATCCCCAATTAGGTACGTTGTTAATAGCAGAAGTCAATGACCTTAAAATACGCTGCCGATCACGTTCTCTAGCTAAAGAGTGGAATCCTGGATTCGAAAAGGAAAAGGGTTGTCAGCAAAGGAATGTAATGGATTAGAAGTGGCAAATAAGATCGTTAATGGGAATTAAAAGGAGTATCGATGAAAAGAGGCCTGGATGGCACCAGCATTTATTTTGTAGAAACCAGACTTGAAACTTTCCAAGACATTTTGAAATCGCGGGAGCACTTTAGAGCGCTGTTCCATTCTGACTGAATTCAATATCATTTATTCCATAAGAAAAAATTACCTCAATAAGATGGTATTATACGAGAGGGCCATTAAAGTCTCCATAAGCAGGACAAACACTACGGATTTCCATCCGAGTTCAAGGTAAAAATATCTTTTTATGTCTCAGAAATCCAGGGTATTGTAGTACCAATGGTAATTATGAGATCAATATCGGGCGAAAATATTTTCATACTAACTGATGGTCAGGTCCCATCTTAGAGGCAACTTAATCACAACTAATCTACATCTATCCCAGTTTACTTAAGGCGCTATGCACATGGAGCTGCTTAACGTCAAATTGAATGCCTGTACACTCTGGCATAAAATAAATGCACTCGCTGATAAGCTAACCAGAACCAGCGGGGAATTATCAATTATGGCATTATTTTTCAACCGGATATATTTTTCATATGGCCACGGTACTGGATTTTGTAACGGTATAAGATGCTTAAACGCCTAAATAGGATCCAGAAAGACAAGGGAAATGCAAATGGTAACCGAAATTAGGTCAGGATAGTGCTAAATAAGTGGATTCTACAAGCCTAGATGCCAGAAGATACTGCGACACATGAATGGCATATAGGTATACCAGTAACTGAATTTCTATAAGAGTGTCTATGAAGAACAATAATATTCAGCAGTGATCGTCGGAAATCTAAATCCAGTGTACCAATTGTCTTCTTAAGCTACTAAGTAGCTCAGGAAACTTGTTTTAATATGACTAGCTAACTATATTACTAACCGGTATGTAAATAAAAAGTGACTACTACGTTACGTCGGCTTGTTGCTATATCACCGAATATCAAAGAGTGGACTCTAGGTGCGGATGCTGATTATGGTTAATATGATGACTTCTTTAAGTTCAGTCACTATTATTATGCATGTCAATCGATTTTCTGCTCGCCATTCTTAACGGGTGTATCGAATATGCTCAATCACATGCAGAAGATGTAGTCATACTCTCTGTCCTTCAGAGGAGGGTCCGACCACCTCTCAAAACTGGGGGAAAACGAAGTACCTAAGAACATCTCATTATGTTTTGCAACCAGTCGTACCCTTCTACAGAGGGCATCGCCACCATGTTTCTGATAAGTTGCCCGCTATAAGACTATAAAGTCATAATGAGGCCAAGGGTAAAACGAGGCTCACAAAGGTCACTCATGTATAAAAGACCGATTAGCTCAAAAAAAAAAGAAAATATAAACGAAACTTTTACGCCCATACGTCATTTAAAAATAAAGTAAAGAGAACCCTTGACCTTTATCGATTTCACAAATCACAAATTTTCGAATGATAAAAATAAATCCCTTAACTCATTTACTGACACTGAATGGTATTAAAAATTTCAACAAATGCAAGACACACTACCAATTTACGATAATTTTTTGGAATGATAACATCACCTTAGATGGTCTTATAGCAACCTGATATGGCACTTGGCTACTACTAATTGCGTTAACGATGTCAAGTTCAATAACTTAGATGTAATCGAGTATGAGTCAGAGATATTATTATATTGGAACTGCGCCATAACTGCACTATTGCATATACAAATATGGTATAGGGATCGACCTGATGTTACTTTAAACGAATTCTGTACTTAAATTTGAATTCCACCAACGCTCCGCGTGATACTCAATCGTCAATTGATTCAGAATGCACTCTAATTAAAGTGTCGGTATGAACATTGTTTTGCGTTGTTTTATCATAGATACCTTCTCGTATCACTCACTCTCATTGAGATTGAGTAATTATAAATGGAATCTATAGAATAAATGCCCGTGGGATCTTGTGTAACAATTTAGCGCTGTGACTAGTGCTGACCGGTGAATGTTATAGTTTTCCCTCATTTTTTTCAGTAAAATTCACTCACTGAGAGTCTCGTCGGGTTAAAAGGGTTTAAAAACATGACTAAGATATAAAAGTTAAGATCCCTCTCAATCCAAATCGGACCTTTCATAATGAAATTATGGCCATGCTAACATCGACTTACATAAGCTAGACAATGTCGTTTCCTTAAATATCTCTTACAGTTTTTATCACTCCCTAAAATGCACCTAAGTCTTTAATTTGATTACTAAGTACGCAAAATGGAAAAGACAACAGTAGATAGACATTACATGATTTGGCGCATTGCTTGTTAAAAACATGTTAAACATTTAAGGGAATTTAATACCAGATTATAGATTTGTATGAATAATTTACTAATCTTCGTACATACTCTTGTACATACATGTGTACTTTTATCTTAAGTATTGTCGAGATTTGATTGGAACGTATATCTCTGACCTTAAAAACAGAAACTGGACTCAAATTTACCTAAAAATGCCATCCTGATAAGCAGTGTCTATCTTTATATACTGACCTCTCGGCGGATTTCAAAATAATTGGCTTTTCGACGCTATCTTTGCCAAAAGATAACTAGATGTCTATTTTTAGTTCAATTATTCAATTTAGATAATAAAGAGGAAGCTCGACTCTGGAGTGCTGATTATGGGGTTAATTATCATATAATAACAATGAGCTTTTGATTGTTATATCTTTAGCTCATTAGGAGAATGAAAGACAAGTTCAGTAATTAGGGGTATTAGATGCTATTATAGCGGAACTGATAAAATTAAAGGATAAATAGTTTGTAGAATTGTATACTTAGCAAGAAATAAGAGATTATTTAAAAATAGAGAACAGAGTCATAATATATTTTAGTTTCATTGTTTTGGAGTCAATCATAGGATAGCTGCCTCCAATAATGTATGTCCTTTTTACTGGCGCTCATAACCTAAGTAGTGGTCTTCCTTTATTTCTCCGTTAATCTATAATGAATTTGAAGATTCTCCAACTATGGACTATGAACTTCTGATTATGTCAATTTCACTGTACAGTTCAAACATTTCGTCGTTGTATTTTCCCCTCCGATTAAGGTCTATTCGACGGGAATGAAGTTCACCTAACATATATTTCCTCAAATTTGCCTAATCCATTATTGACAAAAGTTTGTATTCTTTGATACAATGATGATATGATAACTAATTGCTTTTTTAAGCCAAATGAACAGCGATTCACAAGAGATATATTTCGTTTAATCTCAGCGCTAGTGTCATTGTCAAAATTTACGGTTGAACCTAGGAAAATGAAGTACCCAACTAAATGAACTACATAACAGCGCATCGCCTTGTCCAAATCCTTTTTTGACATAGACATCGGTTTTGATGACGTCTTCGCCTAGCTTGATAGAGCTGCCATGTATACAAAGGCACGGATATTAGAATCTACCATATATAGCCTCTTCTTATACAAGCAGTACAGCAGATAGCATCTTTTATTCCATATTGAGGAGCCTTTGAATATACTTTATTATGCAAAACATTGCAATATTTAGAATAGTATCTCCATATTTCTTCGACCGCGAAATTCTCATTATCCGTATCTCTCCTTCTAAAAAGCCGGTGTTTACTGTGTGAAGCTCGCAAGCAGCTCCGCTCTTTCTATGCTCCTTCAATATAGCACCACTCTACACTCTTCTTATTAGACTGCATGTACTTGCCACCTTTCATCGATTACTTAGGAGTTTTATTGGATTGGCGGCATCTCTGATAGCTTTTTTGTAGCGCATTATCCTAATATTGCTATCACCATAGCAATTTTTTTTATCACCTCTTTACCCGGCTCTTTCCGTCGCACTGGATTACAAAAGCGCCAGAGTAAGACATTCAATAAAAAGGATTACCTTTTAGTTTTTCAAACTAAAAACTGATCGATCGGAGCCCATTGAGTCTTTGGAGAGATAAAATCGCATAAAACAATAAAAACGTTTTTGAGATCAGGAAGATTATATGTATGTACACATATGCTGAGGCGGCATCATTAATCATTAATCAATCATTAATTAATCAAAGGGTTTTTACAAATATTTACAGAAGATTGCAAGAAGCTGGAACAACCAACCAACGGTAGCTGTGAGAGATGCAGATTTAGAGAAATGAATCCTGAATATGGTAGCAACAGAGCCATACATTAAAACACTTTCCATGTCTGTATACTTAAATGTGTTTACATAGAGAGAACCTTCATCTTTATTGTGCAACATCAGTTCAGGTGTTATTGGGTATATATTTTAATTCGTGCGGTTTTTTTTTTTCAAAATTTGAACGTTTATATAAGAAAAACATGTACAATAGTATTATTCAAAGGCAATTCTGGCAATTTGTAGATCCCATCCCAAAAGAACTGTGCCGGCTTGGCAGCCAAGTTCATGTGGAACCCAATTTCCTTGCTTTTGAATATATCCAGCTGCTTTTCAACGTTTTGAAATGGCTGCTTGAGTGACACCCAAAGATTCTGCGAGCTCTTCTTGTGTTTGGCAACAATCTTCATAGAGTAATGCTTCCAGTTCTTCATCTTCAAACTTTTTTGGCTGCCCAGGACGTTCATCGTCTTCCAAGCCAAAATCACCACTTTTAGCAAGTTCGCTCAGCTAGCGCATGTTCACCATAAACTTCCACCAAAATACGATGACTTTCGGCAGCAGTTTTCTTCATATTAAAGTAATGAAGAAGAACTCCCCGCAAAAAAACTTTTTCAGGCACAAGGTTCGACATATTTGAGTGAAGAAAAATTCTGTTGTTTAAGCTGCAAATGAATGACATATACTGAAGTGACGTACAATGATAGTAGCTTTCCAACGCATGTTCCAATGGAATAATAACAATGGAATAATACAAGTTACGCCATCTCTTAGCAACCACATTAAGTTTGCTAAGTTATAGACCCAATATTACCAACAGATCTGCCTCTATGATCGAAATTTTGCAATTGCTTCCTGGAACAGCATATCAATGACAATACGATTAAATTTATTCGACGTATATTCGTAAGTGTATATGGGAGTGGCGTCAAATTCAGATGATAAAGATGAATTTAAAGCCTACAGGATTATTGTTGCGTAAAACAAGATTTTCGGCAAGGCTTGTAAAGAGTTCGTGGGTAAGATATTAGTGTGATAATGGGTCTAGAGAGGGAAGGGTAAAAATATAGACGTAAGGGTTTATTTGTTAACAAACAAGTTGCAAACAATGTAAGCCATTGTCAGAGGAGTTGAAGAATTCATTTACTTTTCTTATCTCTATGGTATATGGTATTATCAATAGATAGTAAGCGTGATGGAATAGATTCGTTGTGCGTTGATACGTTGTACGTTGCTTGCATCCTATAAAAACATGAATTTATCACACAAATGTTTCTAATGGGCTTTAAATCATTTTTGATAAATTCCTCTCAATCACACTCGAGTCACATTTTTGGTTCGGTAATGATGTCATTATTCTGCATGAGATAGCCCTGAAAAACTTTTTCAATTACCAATTGCAAAAGCAAGGGATTGACAAAATTATTGCCGATCGTCTATGGGATAAACTTCTGGAAATGTATGGCAATTGTTAAATTAAATGTGATGACAACAAATACGAATGTTGGTAGATAAAGTGGTGTAATTGAGCAAGAGTTTAGTCTATTGTTTGCAAGCTTTTAAGTAACACCAGATTCCTTCATAAAAAAAAATAAAAAATTCACATAGCAGCCTAGGTTATTCCAGCAGACGAATTGGCCATCTAAAACATAAAAAGTTAAACAACGTCTATGTGGATATAAACTAGAAATGCAAATAAAAAGGAATCGAGTTACCAAATCACAAGGATGTGTTGTAGGTATACCTCAGTAACACACTATACTGCAGCAATTTTTTTTTTTTTTTTTTTTTTTGTAGTAGAAACTTGTATGAACATAGTCCTCAAACTGCTGAAAATAACAAGATCGTCGACCACCAGATCATCTTTCATACTATGTGCGATTTTGCTTCGCCCTGAGGTCAAGCTTCTGGCTTAGTACGAATCATAAAGAAGGCCAATGAAAAAAAATAAATTTATCGATGGCGTAGGAATCCGGTGCGGACCAAAATGCGGTCTTTTTATCAGTGTTTTATTTGCCTCACCAGAGAGAGGTACTTTCGGCGCCTATTATGGGAGGATTGATATGTTCTCATGGGTGAGAGATTTCACTTTCTGCCAAAAGTGTACTCACGCCAAAAAAATGTTTGTTCAGGCGTTTAGCATTGCCCTGTACTTTGAACCCATACCCTCTAGCGTAATAGTCGCATACGACAATGTTCACAGAAACAAACTATACGACACTAAGTCAAGTTTTGAGATCCCTATGGCGCAGGGTGACTATGGAGAATTCTCGCTTCTCCATCAAGGCAGGTAATGAATAAACTAAAAACGGGGGTAAAGCTCACTGCCCAACAAAGAGGAAGTTCAAACAATTACTTCCGTACGGTAATGACATTGGTGTGAAACGTCAGTGAAGTTTTCGTGAGTATCAAAGTAGAAGCAACCAAAATAGGTCTGACGATCAACGAGAACAATATAAAGTAGTTGATGTGATCAGAAATGGAAGCACATGACCTACGGTTTGGCCAGAAAGTCGCTATTAGCAGTTATAACTCGAAGGTAGTTAAGAACTTCGTCTATCTTGGCTATGTAGTTACAAGCACCAACAACATTAGCACAGAAGTCAGACGCAGAATTACTCTCCTTTCACTCTATACGATTTTGATCGTACGGTTACATTTCTTTAGTGGAATATAAAAGGCTCTTTCACATTATACGTTGACGATCTTTTGCCGGATGGCTGAAACGTGGCAGTCGTACTTAATGCAACGGGATGGCAATCGATAACTCAGTAGCCTAGATGAACAAACGCTCGCTTTTACATATGACAGTTTTTAACCGAACGTTTTTAGTTTCTCTCGATGTGTTTGTGCTGTGTCATAAATTATTAATTATATAACAAAATATGAATGATATTGATGGAGAAGTTTTAATAACACTTGTGGAAACTTTACCTGTTGTGATTGAAACTAAGCCGGATTTTGGGTTCAAAATGACCGACTAGTCTCATTTACTGTCTCTGGCGGAGTAAACAACCAAAGTTGTTGCTTTTGGGGAACCGATAGTCCTCACATGATTCATGAAACATTATTGCATGAAGAGAAGAGACCGGTATTTGCTCCAAAAACCATTACAGGTCCTTTTTTTTTAATGTTGAGGAGACGGTCGATGGCAATTGGCAAACTTTTTAAAGAAAAAAATTGTTTAAAACTTTGAAAATTCACTTACAGATGCCCCTTAATTTGGTTCTTTCAGATAAAATTCTACGGAAATCCATCTACGGATCCATTTTTAAGGGACAGTGGCTCAATAGCAATGCAATTAAAGAAATTGTATATTTTGATCAATTGCTCTCTTTAAGTAAAGTCTAGAATGAACGAGAGACTATGGGTAGTATGAAGCAAAGAATGAAAACAGAAAATGAAGAGAAAGAAAACCACAAAACCACAAAACTAAGAAGTACGAGTATATGTACTAAAAGCGAGGAAACATAAGCAACCTTATGAGGTTGAACTGAAAATTTTAAAAGCATTGAAAGGAGAAAAGATAGCTTTCTTGCAAAGTCGTATGACATAATTTCAAAAATGTGATGATGAGGATTTTCTTAACTTTCAAACGGGAGTTATGAATGTAATATGAAATATTATCGAAAGAAAGAAAAAATCGTTTCTTCATCCGCCTCATTTTTCTCATCCACATTTTCTCTACCAGTCGTTTAGTTTTGCGTTATTTCAGTGAGTTCACTTATCTAGAAAGCAAGGAGCGTGGCCAATCTGATTCAGTAGCGTTACGACCAATATTTCAATGGGTTGTTTACTCGTACAGTTCCCAAATTGTATGTCTTGGTGCTGAAGAGAATTATTGAGCTTTTCATTTATTTCATCAAAACGAGGCAATGGACATTCGAAAATAATTGGAAAACTTATTTTCATCTTTATTCCTAAGTAAGGTTTAAAATAAGTCCGCCTTTCCTCTCTTTTCACTGATGGATGGTGGGGAGGATGCACCCAAAAACTACGTCTACGTTGTCGTCTGTTTCGTCGACGATCATACAACCAAAATGCGATAATTAGTGTTCTATTCATAGCAGCTAAACAGCTCACCATCTTATCGAAAATTAAGCTTGTGTCCGAAAAAAGATGGGCATATACCGTAATGTGAGAATTTTCTGCCCATCCGGCATACGGTCAAGACCGTAGGGTTACTTTTTCCAATCACTGCTTCTTTGTACTCAGGAGGCAATTATGTAACAGAGCCTCCCATCTCGTAGGACCAAACTGGCTTTTTAAAAGATTCTAATCATCCAAGTATTACTATATTCCCCAGGGGCTTAAACCTTGTCGAAATCGTACAGAAGCACTTGACCGTTACATGATTAAGATACTGCGCCTGATTTTCGGCCTCGTTTACATTGACGAATAATAGAAAAGGAGATTTAATCACGGACTGTACGATATACGGCATATATGATATAGACAGGGTTAGATGCCTGGGCTGGGACATTTTGATCAAATGCCCATCTGGATTCCAGTCCGAAGAGTCTTCAATTCTAACCCAGAGGGGCGTCGTACGAAAGAACGACCGCATTTAAGGTGGTGCACGTAGATGGATGTGAACCTCAACTAAATTAAAATGCGGCACTGGCGGCAGCTGATGAAAAATCATGATAGCTGAAAAGGCTTAAGGATTGGGGTCCAAGTCCACACCGAACTGTGGCGACACCTATGAAGTAAGTAAGAAAGTAAAGTAGATCAAACTTTGTGATGTAGATGCAGACTCACTCGGTGTTCATTTTAAATTTTGTCTGTGGTAAGGACATATAGATAGTAAGCAAAAGAACCAAATCACTGGTGCAGCTCTGGAAATGGAACTTGTCTATAGATTAGGCAGAATAAAACTGACTAATAAATTATCAAGAACTTTTCAAAGAAACTGACGTTAGAAGACTTTAATTAGAAGCAGCGCCTGAACTACTCGATGATTTTCTCCTACATACAGAATGCCACAATCACACAAAAGATTGTATTATATATGACATTAAATTTCCTGTAAGGCTTGTAGTGTATTTTATGGGAAATTCCTAGATCTCTAGATCAGGAGTGTCGAAAACAAGGGCCTTCATCGCTAACATCACGGCCCGCGATATAAAAAAAAACCTTCAACTACGAAATCTTACTCAAAATAAAAAAAAAAGCATTCAAGCTTACATACATTACGTACTGATATACAATACATACACACATTCTTTCTTCTCGGTATGGTTATATCGGTAACGCAAAATTAAAGATTTATTTTGGCTGATGAAGCAAAATTGGGTTTTAATTTTGAAGTGTGTTGCAGTAGTGGAAAATATTCACTTTGTCGGCTTTGCACTTTTATCTTTCACTAATCATCAAACTGTCACTGTCAAACTGTCACTTAACATTTTCATCATAATAAAGTACACTAACGAGCAACATCTGCAAATTATAAAAATTTTCTACAGATATTCGGAGTCGCAAAATCATCTGCAGTCACTAAGCTCACGATAACGATCGTCACGTTCCTGTGAATGGTCAGCGTTATGGCGCCATGCTCACCGATTATTTTTTGCCCGAATTGGAAGATATGGACTTGGACGACATGTGGTTTCAACAGGATGGTGCCACAAACCACACAGCACACGCTAGAATCAATTTATTGAAGAGTAAGTGTGGTGAGCGTGTTCTCTCAAGACATGGGTCAGTCGATTGGCCGCCTCGTTCGTGCGATTTAACGCCGCTTGACTATTTTCTGTGGGGCTACGTTAAGTCATTGGTTTATGCCAACACGCCGACGACGTTGGAAGAGCTCAGAGCCAACCTTGAACGCGAAATAGCGGCCGTTTCGGCCGAAATGTGTAGCTGAGTCGTTGACAATTGGGTCCAACGAATCGACCGCTGCAAACGTGCCCACGGTGGCCATATGAACGAAGTCGAGTTCCATTCATAAATGTTTTGATTGTACTTCAAGCCAATAATAAAGTTTTTAAAATATCTCAAATGGTTTGCCTTTTATTTAAAAAAAAATTGTCAAGTCGTTATTAGAAAGCCCTATACTATAGACGCGAGAAGTAAGCGATAAAAATCGGGCTTTTAATCAGAAATGGGAACTGGACTATTTTATTTGCAACAATAATAATAAAATTCAGTGTATCATGCAAGTCCTGTCAGTGGCTAAGGAATACTATACAAAGTTAATCGGCATTTAACAACTTTGCATGAAGAAAAATATAAGGAACATAAAGGTGAAGTTAGAAAAATTATTTTAGCCGAATATAAGAAAAAACTCTTGCAGCAAATAAGCACTTTTTTAAAAGGTAACACAGATAATTTACTCAGTTAAGCTGCCTTCTACGAAGATTCTTTACAATAAGTCAAAGCTAGAAAACCTTCAGTGAAGGAGTTTTAATAAAAAAAAATATGCAATTAAAATGGCTAAATAATTTATGCAGCCTAAGCTTCCAGAAAAATTAGAATCTGTAGCACTATCGCATGAAATAGTTTCTAAGAAATTGTGTGACAAGAAATGTGAATATTTTTCAATATGTTTGAATGAAAGTACGGACCAGACAGACGTCAGCCAGTTACTAAAAAATGTTGAATTTGGTGCCGTAACATGGAAAAACTTAAGGACGTGATATCTATGAAGCTGTCATTATGAAGAAAATCTTTGAGCCAGATGGACGCAATGTCAAAACTGTCAAAACAACAAATCTGATCAGGGGTCGGAAACAAAACTTAAAATTTTGCGATTTTTTAACCAAAATCAGTGCAATGTACAGAGATTTACTTCTACACTCAGACATCAAATGGTTAAGTGCTGGTAAGTGTTTGCAGCGTTTTTTTACCCTATCATCTGAAAGACGAAATCTGATACCACAAAAATAGAAAAAAAAACTGCAAGATCTGGCATTTTTAACGGATATGACTCAACACATGAATGAATTATACTTTTATTATACAATTCATTCAATTTTGCCATCGTTTTTATCAACTTGCGACACGGTGCATTGTCTTGATGAAACAGCACTTTCTTTTTCTTCAAATGCGGCCGTTTTTCTGCCATTTCGTCCTTCAAACGCTCCAACAACCCAATGTAATAGTCGCAGTTTATAGTCTGCCATTTTTAGAGATAGTCGATGAAAATCATTCCATGTGATGCCATAATCTTGCCAGCCTACTGTTGAGTTTTTGGTCGTTTTGAATGAGGTTCGTCGCCTGCTCGCCACTCAGCTGACTGCCGACTTGACTCTGGTATGAAGTGATGGAGTTAAGTTTCATCCATTGTCACATACCGGCGCAAAAATTCGGCTTTATTGCGGTTGAACAGCTTTTAAACACTCCGCTGAATCATCAACACGTTGTTGTTTTTGGTCGCCTGTGAGCAAACGCGGCACCCACTTTGAACAGAGCTTCGCATGTCCAAATATTTGTGTATAATATATCCAACACGCTCTTTTAATATCTTCGGAGCCTCAGCTATATCGATCAACTTCACTTTACGGTCATTCGTAATCATTTTGTGGACCTTTTTGATGTTTTCATCTGAAACAACCTCTTTTGGACGTCCACTGCGTGCATCATCTTCGGTGCTTGTATGACCACTTTTAAATTTTTCAATACACTTGCGAATGGTTCGTTCGGCTGGTGCAGAATCCGTGTAACACTTATCAAGCCATTTCTTTGCATCGGCTGCATTTTTTCCCATAAAAAAGCAATGATAAATCAACACACGAAATTGCTTTGAATCCATTTTTTTCACAATAACAAAAGTTGCTTCATTCACAACACTATATCTTGAGAACTAATCGTCCGACAGCTGTCAAATTTATACACGTATCTTTTGAAGGTTGGTACTAATTGAAAATGGTGTGGATTTAATTCAAGTGTTGTCCTCTCTTAGAAACGGACTTTTCAACCCATGTGTTAGTCCTCTTTTAGCTTGATTTTACAACTTCTTGATCCCGTTGATAATTTTTCGGAAGATCTGCAAAATACTCCTCCGTGGCGTCGATGATTTCCTTGCGTGAGCTGAATTTTTTATTGATGAGCCATCCTTTGAGGTTTGGGAAAAGATAATAATCCGAGGGAGCCAAATCGGGTGAATATGGTGAATGCGACAGCAATTGGAGCCGTAAGTCATTGATTTTAGCCATGGTTGCGATGCTCTTGTGCGCCGGTGCATTGTCTTGCAAAAACAAAATTTTTTTTCGCTTCATGTGAGGCCGTTTTGCAGCGATTTCGGCCTTCAATCGCTCCAGTAATGCACAGTAATACTCGCTGTTGATGGTTTTTCCTTTTTCGAGGTAGTCCACAAAGAGTATGCCATGACAATCCCAGAAAACCGACGCCATAACCTTTCCGACCCATCGGGCCTCCCTCGGCCGTTTCGGAGCACTCGTGCCGGCTTCAGTCCATTGCCGGGCACTAATTCTGTTCTCTAATGTTCAACAGTTACCAATTAACACCAAAAGTCCGCCCAATTCCGCATCAGCAAGTCCAAATACTCTTTCGAAGTGCTCTCGCGTTCGTGTTTTTGGTCAGGAGTGAGTATGCGCAGTGATGCCATTTCATGTATTTTTTTGACATTGTCCTCTGTAACCGCATCGAAGGGCCTGCCGCTGCGGACTTGATCGGTAGTGGAGTTGCGGCCAACACAAAACTCTCGAAACCAATATTTGACGGAGCATAGGCTCCATAATATTTTTCCGATTTTTCTTTTGTTTCCATCGCCGTTTTGCCTCTCAAAAAATAATGTTTTATGAGAGAACGAAAATCGTTTTTGTCCATACTCAACATGATGCCAAGCACGTCAACAACAATCAGCTGTCAAAACGAAACTAAAGACAGTATCGCACTAAAATTTGGCATGTCTGCCTAAATATGAACGGACTTCAAGGCATCATAACCTTTTTTGCAGTAGCAGCGCATTCTGGCGGCAAGGAGGTTACTTGTCACTCCATCTAGTATTATTATTTATTTTTATTAAAGGCTAATAGTAATTTGTTTCGATGGCCTGCAAGTTCTTGTTAAATTTCATTTTGGCCCGCCCCCGACTCCAGTCTGGACAGCCCTGCTCTAGATAATGTACGAGTAAATTATGCGCTACTCTTCTTCGTATTTCTAATCATACAAATCTATAGAAACCTTAATTCAAACGTTTCTTTAAACAAGCATGCATATAGTCGTACTCTAGGATAAGCATTCATGTGCATTATGGTGTACTTACTTAACTTTCAGCTTTGAACGGAAGCATACCTCCTTATCATTTCGGCCTTAGGAAAACTTAATTAGAGCGAAGGTAAAATTGTGTAAAGATTAAATGGAATATGCGTTCTGTTACGAGACTAATTGCTTAATAAGTTGAAAATTGTCACAGCATGTGTAACCAGGAAATCATGCATATGTATAGTAAATACGTGATCATTTGCATTTGGTAAAACAATCTATTTGTATGCCTACTCGTATGTATTGTACACAAACGTTCCTTATAAGTTGATTTGACTCGGATTCAATATATATTATTGATTGCTTGCCATTGTCTGGGGAATCTACGCATATTTAAGCAATGAAAGTGAATAATGGAACATAATTCAGTAGAATATGTACTTTTATGTCAATAAATATTTTTTATGAGATACTTTTAATCGAATAAGAGCATAAAAGTGTCTTGTATGGGGCAAAACAAACCATTCATTTATGAAAGTCAAGATTTCCGTCCACCCGCTCAAAATAATGTAAAGATAGCAATACCTACCTGTTATATAGCATAAGGAAAGGAAATGACTTGGTGGATAGCAGGAAAGAGTACTTTATGGATGGAACTTCAGTATCGTTTGCCAATTCACATTAAAGGAGTCCCTCCAAACTTTACCAACTTTAGAGGAGCTATTTTCCTTCAGATTGTTTACTATGTTTTTTCAGTATTATGAAGGCAGTTCCGTAAATAATGGAAGCAATCTCTACGAAATCTTTAACTTGAAAACAAACATTTATAAATTCTAGGAAAAATTCTGCCAAACACTTGCAAGCTTACACCAGAGCCACAATACCAGGCGCTTTCGCCGCGATGCTCCTAGATTGAATTCGAGCCATATGCACAGCGTCGAGAATAATGGAATCATTTTTATTTGCACTTAACTTATACTCAATAAGCTAAATTTTATTTGCTTTTAAATACGAGTAAACCAAAATTATGACAGTTGTAAGTCATATTTAGGTAATGCGAGGTAAACAATAAGTTTTTTCAAATAGTGATAGGTTTGGTTTTCTTAAATACTCCATGTATGTTTCAAAGAGGTCTTGTTTTAAGAATTTTTTTTTATAATTAGCGCGCACTCAAAGGGTTTTAACTACCTTTGAAATGTTTACATACTGCGCGGGCGAGAGAAACTTTGGAAGGAAAGAAAGGGAGATACCAATGTTCTTTGGTTTTGAATGTTTGCAGGTTACAATGACTAGGAAATTAAGATTCTATAAGCGATTTGTATCCAATATGCTTCCGAAAGTGGGCTTCGAGGTTAACAGATGAGCATTCATATCGAGATGGATGTTACGATTGAAGTTTTGAAGTGGTGGAATGTTACTGGCAATTTCAATGGAGCACTAGCGGTGATTATAGCGATAGAACAAGTTGATACAGGATACATTTTGTCTGTGTTCAAGATTATCCATTGACTGAGTAATATTGGCGTAACCTATGAGGATCCTATCTAACAACTGCAGAAAGATTTCAGGAGTACCTAATCATATGTAAGCATTGCACTCCAATTTTAGGAGGATGAATGCCTTATATATAGTATATTGAGGCCAGATCAAGTGGAGTAAAATATTTCTTACATCTTTCGAGGAAACCTAGACTTTTCGTAGCATTTTTGACGACATCGAATATTTGGTCATTCCATACCGAGCATAGGAAGTTTTTCGGTTTCGACGATTCAAATGCCTTAATGGCTTGGTATTTAAATTTTACTAGACGGCATTGTGTTTTGGAAGCATTAAATTCCACTCTGTTTATAGTTCCCCAACTGGTTATGATGGTGTTAATGAACTTAACATACGGGACGTGAGTCCGGGAACGAATATGAAAAGCAGAGAGTACTGTCGGCAGCAAAAGATGATATTCGATTAGAAGTATAGGGTTTTCCAATAGGGACTTGACAACTTTGAATTTAATTTGTAAACGCACTCTTTCAATAATCATCAAACTGTCACTATCAATTTATTCAGTAAACTCAACATTTTTATCATGGTAAGGTACACTAACGAGCTACGAGAAGATGCGCCAAGATGATGAATTTCATCGTAAAATCATCTTCAATGACGAAGCTCATTTTTGGCTCAATGGGTTCGTCAATAAGCAAAATATGCGTTATTGGTCGGGTGAAAACCCACATGTGCTTCATCCACTTCATCCACAAAAAATAACTGTTTGGTGCGGTTTGCATACCGGCGGCGTTATTGGGCCATATTTTTTCGTCGACGATAACGATCGTCACGTTACTGTGAATGGTCAGCATTATCGCGCCATGATGACCGATTATTTTTGGCCCAAATTGGAAGATATGGACTTGGACGACATGTGGTTTCAACAGGATGGTGCCACAAACCACACAGCACACGCTAGAATCAATTTATTGAAGAGTAAGTGTGGTGAGCGTGTTCTCTCAAGACATGGGTCAGTCGATTGGCCGCCTCGTTCGTGCGATTTAACACCGCTTGACTATTTTCTGTGGGGCTACGTAAAGTCATTGGCTTATGCCAACACGCCGACGACGTTGGAAGAGCTTAGAGCCAACATTGAACGCGAAATAGCGGCCGTTTCCGCCGAAATATGTGGCCGAGTCGTTGAAAATTGGGTCCAACGAAACGACCGCTGCAAACGTGCCCGCGGTGGCCGTATAAACGATGTCGAGTTCCAGTTTTTGAAATATCTCAAATGGTTTGTCTTTTACTTAAAAAAAAAGTTGTCAAGTCGTTATTGGAAAAACCGAAAGTAGACAAGAGATCATTAAGGAAGATTAAAAAGAGTGTCGGAGACAAAACGAATCTCTGGGGCACATCACCATTTATATTGTAAATATCAGACTTGAAACTATCCAAGACAACTATAATTGAGCGTTCTTAAGGGTAATTTCTAATCAATTGAAGAAGAGACATCGTCGATCCCAAATGTACGCATTTTTGACAAAAGGACCTGGTGTCAAACTCTGTCAAATGCCTTAGAAATATTTAGTACATTTATCTTGTTTTTGCCAGATTGATTTACGCCTTAGTTCACTTTTCGGTGAGACATGCCCTTAGATCACCAGTGGACCTGTTGCTACTAAAATAAAATAAATATTTCATGATCTGACAGTTTATTAGCGCTTCTATGACCTTGGAAAGAAGGGGCATAAGTGCAATGGGCCTGTAGGACCAGAGAGAAAAAGATTTGATTTTTTTAGCGACGAGGTTACGCAATGGTTTTGGCAGCGTGGAAGAACACCTTTTCAGAAGAATGGGATCATCTGAACCAGCGGATTTGTAGATGTTAGGATCTTTAAGTGCTCTTGAACTCGAATCTCATTGAAGATTCGAGGCACTCAAGTGTAAGCGGAGACAAAGCATAATCTGGAAGTATATCGTTGGTCTTGTCTGAAGAGCTGATAGCTGCAATGTTATTATAAGGAAGAGGTAGCATTTCTAATATTTTTGACGAACGACTTAAAGTGTCTACTGAAAAACATTTCTCTTAACCTGATGACGGATAAAGGATCTCATTCCAAGGAGAATAGTGTATGTGAACATAACAGCGGCGTCATCCACGTCGTTATCGAAGAAACATAATGATCAGTTAAGATTCCTATAGAGCTTATTACGTCTATCTAGAACTATTAAGTCTGCCTATCAAAGTGCTCGGTACGACCGCGGTACGCGAGCGGAACTTTGATTTTGGAATGGCAAACTGTACTGGAAATAAATTAAGCAATGCAGTTCAATGCGACAGCTGGTTTGACATATAATCCCTATTGAAAGGTGTGATTTTCGCAATACTTAAATTTCCTTAATTATTGACTCTATTACATTATTTACAATTTTCACGAGGGAAAAACAATTGATGAAATTTTTCCCAATAACAATATCTCAAATTACAAATCAATGATTTGATCCGCGAAAATTGAAGCTTCTGCAAATTTTGAGCTCTCTGGAGAAATTGATAGTTGAAATGAAAGTGAAGTTGAAGTTGTTAGATTAGGTTTGATTAGATTAAACAAAGGTATGATGGATATACCATCACATAGACACTGGACACCAAATCGTGACCATCGCGGTATTTATGGAACCAGTTGAATTTGTCTTCAAATGGCAACAACGAAACACCCAATTTCTTTGCAAAAGCCAAGAAGGCCTTTCCTTCGACTACATGATATTGCCACATATAGTATGTGAATGCATGTGTGTTATGTCCTCAACTGCCTCCAGATTTTCGCAGAATCTAAGCTTATCCCTGTTTAATTTAATTAACCTTCTAGATCTTTTGCCGACAACACGCTGCCAGAGAGCCTTGGATACCCTGTGTCCTTCAAGACTTGACCATCATAGTTTGGCGGTCTTTGTGATTTTTTCCTCGATAGTGCCTCTCACTATGCAGACGGTTGATTTGATGATAACCACACCATTTTCTAGTAGCCTCCCTTTTCTTGCGAGCGCATCCGCTTGTTTATTTCCTTTAACACCGCAGTGTCCTGTCAACCAGCACAATCTTACCCGGTTCTGACTGCATAGTGCCTTGAGCACTGTACGGCAGCCCCTGACTGTATCAGTGTTGATGTTGGTTGATTCCATTGCCTTGAGTGCGGTCTGGCTATCGATGTAAATAGCGATATCTGATCTCATCTACATTAGGAAAAAACTGCTTACGTTCGGTAGTCTTATATATACTCTTAGTTCCGGGTCCTCTGGGAAGATTCCAGAACCTGTTCCCTCCTCTGTTTTCGAACCGTATGTGAAAATTGCGATTACATTTGACCTGATTATTATATTTTTTCATTAGTCCTCCCACTTTGGATATATTCCATTATACAGGATGTCGAAGTCGACCAAGGAAGAAATTTTATCCGTCAGAATTGGATTGTCTGATAATAGCTCCGCTAGGATCGTGCCATGCCCGAAACTACTCTTGAAGTAACCCAGATTGGTGAGTCGTATCGCACTGTTGCCAGCAAGTTTTTTTATCTGTAAGTCCAGAGGTGTTTGGTGCATAAAGGTGTTCAATGGTGCCGTAGGGGTGGTACGGAGCGCACCTGTAATGGCAATGGAAGCCGTTCTTTGAACTGCCGCTAATTCCGTAAACTGTTTTCTTGTTTGTTGCTTTTCACTATATAACTGGGTCTCACTACCACCGTATACAGACAGTACACCATATCAGGGTTTAAGCCCCAAATTTTTTCTACTGTTCTTTTGCAAATAAAAAGAGCATTATATGCCTTTTTAATTCTTTCCGCTACATTAAAATTCCAATTCAGTTTTTGTCTAGAATCACACCCAGATACTTCGCGCTGTCAAAAAGGAACATTTCCGCTTTGTTGATGTTGGGAACTTTAAACTGCGATATCTTGTACTTTCTGCCCAAGTGCTGATCACCTTTAGGGCAACCTCCATAATGTCGCCTAAAATATTTAAGTATTTTTCCTGTACTATTATGATCACGTCATTTGCGTACGTCGTGGCACTTATACCAATTGTACTGAGCTTTTTGAGGATAATATTGGTAACCAGCACCCAGAGGAGTGGCGATATAACACCCCCTGAGAAGTTATCCTTGTTACGGACATTCTAACCTAGCTTTTCTCAATGTAACAATGTATTTTCTTACTTGCAAGCATGTTGGAAACCCAATTTGTTAGCAAACCCTGTTCAATATTAGCGTCTACTAAAGCATTTTTAATGGCGTTGCACTCCACGTTATTGAAGACTATTTCAATATCAAGGAAGGCCGCTGTCGTAAACCCACCGAAGTGTAGACTCATCTCTATTTTTCCCACCACCTCGTGCAGGGTGGTTTCAACCGGGTGATTTCTACAGAAACAGTCATTACTGCATACCTCCAAGCTATTGGTGTGTAATCTATTTTAAGACTGTGTCTAAGAACTTCCATAAAATTTTTGGATTGCAACTTCCGGTGATTTCTGTAGCTTAAGCGATAGAATACCATCCAAACCTAAGGATTTTTACAGCTTAAAAGACCGAATAACCCACCTTAAATTTAGCTATTAATAAGAACACCTATTTCCTCTTTGGAGAAAGAGAGATCAATGTTCTCAGTGTGCCGTAGCATGTCAGGGTGGCTTGATAGTGTGGATCCCGGAAAGTCTGTTTCTACCAGCGTTGCCAGAAACGTTTGGCTATTTTCAGCACAGGTTCCGTCACTTTTCCTGATGTACAATAGCTAGAAATGCTCACTACCTTTGAAAGCATTTTTCGTACCCTCGCAGCCTCGTCGGTTAACGCGATAGATTCGCAGTTCTTCTGCCATGAAACACCTTTTGACCTTCTAACTAGGTACTTGAATTGTTTCTTACATTCGTAGTACTCATTCCATGTACTGTCGCTTCTTAAAGGTCCACCCTATTATAAGGTTTTCTAATCTCTTTTTTAAAACCCATCTTCCTATTCTACCATTTTACGAGTAGGTGTTTTAAAACAGGCTTTCTTAGGTTTTCTTTGAAAATTATAACCTTGTTAGTTGGAGTTGTTATCCATTTACCTAAAGTAAAAACAGAAGTTGCAGTTCATTCGCTTAACATACATATGTTTGCAAAAATAATAGTCCACACATAATGTCACTATATTACTAATTTAAACTTTTGTATAACCTTGACTTTTCCATTTCTCATTAATAGAAAAATTATTGTAAGCCATTCCTTTTGTTTCAAAACTTTTGTATAATTACAATTTTACTATCTCTACAGAGACATAGCTCTCTTAACTTAAATTTTTGTTCAAAACCGTTTGAACGCAGTCAGTGCAACAATCTCGGTTAATGCTACTATCTCAATTTCGATTAGCTGCGTAAATCGAGTTTATACTGCAATTTTAGAAATACATTTAGCTAAAGTATAATTACGCATTTAGATGTGGACGTATATTTCCGGCAATCATACTTATCGCAACTGACCGACGGCTTTTAGACCAGGTCATTAAAGGTTGTTTTGTAATGCTTTATTTATAATACACTCTGCCTGACTCGAACTGCAACCAACTTCAGACTGCTATAATTTCCAAACCGTTCATTACTGTGAGCTCAAATTTTGACACATGATAGATAATTTTATTATTTAAAAGTCTTTTAAGCGATTTGCGTCTCAGTTGTGTTGAAAAATTTTCATCCGCGATGGAATTCAAACGTGATAGTGTGATTACTTTATATTTGGCTGGAAAACCACAACTAGCTATCGTTAGAGCCCTCCAGCACCTCAACGTGATTAAATCATTTGTGTCTCGAGCCATAGCTCGTTACCGTGATACTGGCAGCGTTGCAAAACGCCATGGAGGTGGTCATATTGGGTATGTAATTTAACTCGTGCGGTTTTTTTTTTTCAAAATTTGAACGTTTATTTAAGAAAAACATGTACAATAGTATTATTCAAAGTATTGCCCATCTGAAGCTATGACTTTTTCCCATCTTTCTGGCAATTTGTGGATCCCATCCCAAAAGAACTGCGCCGGCTTGGCAGCCAAGAATGAATCAAGCCAATTTTTGATATTCTGCTTTGATGTGAACCGTATTTCAGTGAGGGCGTTCTGCATCGACCGGAACAAATGATAGTGAGAAGGGCAAGGTCTGGGCTATACGGCTGGTGGGATAAGACTTCCCATCCACTGTTTTCCAAATAGTTCTTAACCGGAATAACAACGTGGGGCCGAGCATTGAGATGATGGAAAATTATTGCCTCGTGTCTGGTCGCATATTCCGGGCGTTTTTCGGCTACTACTCTCTTCAATCGGAATAATTGTGTTCGGTAGCGTTGTCCGTTGAGGGTTTCACCCAGTTTTAGTAGCTCATAATACAGCACACCCATCTGATTCCACCAAATACAGAGCATTACCTTCGTGTCATGGATATTCGGCTTTGCTGTTTGACCGGGTTTCACATATGATTGTTGTTGGGGTTGTAGTAAAGGATCCATTTTTCATCACCAGTAACAATCCGACGCAAAAATGACTTGCTTTTGTGGCATTCCAGCAGCATTTCGGACATACAAAACCGCCTTTCGACGTCTCTCAGCTTGAGTTCATGTGGAACCCAATTTCCTGGCTTTTGAATATATCCAGCTGCTTTTAAACGTTTTCAAATGGCTGCTTGAGTGACACCCAAAGATTCTGCGAGCTCTTCTTGTGTTTGGCAACAATCTTCATAGAGTAATGCTTCCAGTTCTTCATCTTCAAACTTTTTTGGCTGCCCAGGACGTTCATCGTCTTCCAAGGCATCGTCTTCCAATCGCGCAAACCACTTTTGGCACGTTCGCTCAGCTAGCGCATGTTCACCATAAACTTCCACCAAAATACGATGACTTTCGGCAGCAGTTTTCTTCATATTAAAGCTATGAAGGAGAACTCCCCGCAAAAACACTTTTTCAGGCACAAAGTTCGACATATTTGAGTTGAAAAAAAGTTATTGTTGTTTATACTTCAAATGAATGACATATACTGAAATGACGTACAATGACAGTAGCTTTCCAACTCATGTTCCAATGGAATAATACAAGTTACGCCATCTCTTAGCAAACCGCACGAAGTTATATACCCAATAAAAAAACAGCAACATCGGCAGAAATGGTTTGGAAAGTGAAGGCTCGAATTGAACGAAATCCGCGTCGAAATGGAAGAAAAATCGCTCGTTAGCTTAACGTATCGTTGGAACGGATGCAACACATACTGAAAAATGAGCTTGGGCTCAAGCCATTGAAGTTCCAAAAAGCACACTATCTTACACCGCAACAGAAAAAAGTTTTACTCGAAAGAGCGAAGGAGTTACTACGCTTGCACGAAAGTGGTGACTTGCCGAATTTGGTTTTTCCGATGAGTCGCCATTTATTATCGAGCAATATGTCAACAAACAAAATGATCGAGTTTACTTGCCAGAGAGGTCCTTCGAAAACTTACACCTTCGGACGGCAACCAGAAAGCAGACATCACCGGCCGCCATAACCGCCGATGGTCGCTCTTCGCTCGAATTTTTGGACCGTGGCGTCAAAATTAATGCGATCGTATACCGTGAAACTGTCTTAGAGGCAGTATTGAAGCCTTGGGCAAACAATCATTTCAGTCGAAGACCATGGACATTTCAACAAGACTTCACACTTCATTTCTTCGACACATAGGATTGCAAATTCTTCGGATGCAAATCCGTTGGATTTCTCTGTCTGGGGTATTTTGAAGGCGAAAGTTGGCACTAAGAAATACCAAGGTTTGGACCATCACAAACAAGTACGTCGCCGGGAATGGGCCAAAATACCGCAGAGCCACTTGCGTGCAGCGTGCGATGCTTTCTTCGGACGTCTCAGGCAATTATTCACGCCAAAGGTGGACATATTGAAAACTACTGATACAATTTCAAAATTAATGTATTTTCTAACACTTTTTGCTTTGGCATAAAAAATATTATCAAAACATAAAAAAATTATAGCATTTTTAGAAGTTGCAGTTCGAGTTGCCTTTTTTACTAGTACTACTGCTAGCTACTACTACTACTACTACTACTACTACTACTACTATTATTCACAAAATCTTCGACAGGTGCATCACAACGCCACAAGAATCCGTCTTTTTCTCTCTTTAAAAATTAAAAGTTAAGTAGGAACACTTAGCTTTATTAATAAACAATAAAATTTAATTTTTTTTTATTGTTACTGGCACTTCTTCTGTATGTCACCTGTCAAATTTATCTTCTCAGTTACGTCTGTATCATGCACGAACACCAGAGTAAATTGTGGTAAGTGTTAATGAATAGCTTCTTTAATATTTTTCAAAACATGAGTAAGCTACTTACAATATTTGCCCGAAAAATAAAGAATTCAGCATGCACTTGATGTGTTTTTTTTTTTACGAATCCACTTTCACCAGCACCAATTTTGAAAGACATTTTTGCGGATTTTTCTTTTATGAAGTTCAGTTGACCTCAACTCAAGCCAAATTTGCAACCACATACATCAGCATGGATGTTAACTCAACCATTTTAATACATTATGTATTCAAGCTTAGAAAGAATGCCAACGCTTATGTTGTTTTGGGTTCCATTTAGTACTACGCATCAGCAAGTTTAGTTGGAATATTAAGTGTGCTGAGTATCTGAGTAAAATCCCAAAAGCCGTACAATTTCAGCAATCCCAAAGCTTAAAAAAACATTTTTTTAATCAGCATTTTACCAGTTTTTCTCACCTAGTCTTAAGAATATACGTATCTAGGCGTATCTATTGTACATATTTTGCTAATTGTAGTTTTAGGAAAGTTGTAAGGACAAATTCCTAAGTATTTCAATTTTATAGATCAAGGAGTCGCATACTATATTTTTACTTTTAATGTAGTTTTCTCAAAGTAACATTTTCGACCTAGTAAACATGATTCAACCAAAGAATTAAAGATTTTTTTGCTGTTTGGTTTTTCATTTGTTTTATTTTTAACAGCTCTCGCGTGACTCGTGACACGTGTCAAAGTCAAACATGCTCAGTTAATTACAAATTATTGAATTTTATTATCAAAATTCGTGCTCCGTGAAACATATTTTTCGAGCACTTCGACCATTTCACGATCGTCATAATCAACCAACTGAACAAGCAATTCAAACCATAGTGACCAAATTTTGCACCAATTTCACGCAATTGGACATCAAGCCACCTACCCGTATGCGTAGAGTGCGTACAAAGAAAAATATTGCTGTTGTATCCGCCAGTGTTATTGAAGACGAAGATTTGTCCATTCGTCGCCGTTCGCAGCAATTGGGATTGTGTTACTCGTCTATGTGGAAAATTTTACGCAAGGATCTTGGTCTAAAACTTTACAAAGTCCAGCTCGTGCAAGAACTGAAGCCGAACAGCGTCGCATTTTCGGTGAGTGGGCCTTAGAAAAGCTGAAAGAAGATCCGCTTTTTTATCGAAAAATTGTTTTCAGCGACGAAACACATTTCTGGCAGAATGGATATGCTAATAAAAAGAAAACTTCCGTATTTGGTCCAATGAGCAACTTCAGACAATACAAGTGTTGCCAATGAACCCAGAAAATGCACTGTTTTGTGCGATTTATGGTCTAGCGGAATCGTTGTATATTTTTTCAAGATGACCGTGAAAATAACGTTACCGTCAATGGTTCCCGCTATCGTTCAGTGATTTCAAACTTTTTTTTGACCCAAAAAGCACAAGCTAAGCCTAGTCGATATAAGGTTCCAGCAAGGCGACGTTATATACCGCACAGCACGGGAATGGATGGACCAATTGAGAAATGAGTTCGATGAGCAATTTATCTCTCGTTTTGGACCGGTGAATTGGTGGAAAAAATCGTGCGATTTGACGCCTATATACTACAATATTTTTTATTGGAATACGTCAAATCTTCGCCTATGCCGATAAACCAGCATCAATTGCAGCCTTGGAAGACAAAATTGAACGTGTTATTAGCGAGATATCAGCCAATATGCTCCGAAAAGTGATTCAAGATTGGACCACTTACATAAAATCATTTTAAAAAAAGTAAGTCGCAAGCATTGATTTATCCACTCATTTATCCACTTATTTATTTATTTATTTTTTCTTTTTTGATTATTAAAAACCAAACTTAAAATATCATCCATTACAATGAATTTGTCTACTAATGTCCTAATAGATTTGCTATGGTGTTGCGACCTACGTAGAGTATCCTATTATACGAGTTCTCATAATGAGGTAAAATGGTTGAAACATGTTATGTAAAAGCACAAACTTTCTGCCTGAAATGTTAGGCTTTTGACTTGTTCAGCAAGAAAAAAACCAGTGAGAGTTCATTTTCGTATAAGCATTTGCATCACTAGATGTGGAGCTGAGACACATGCGAAACGAGACACATGTTTTACCAGAGAATTTGTTTGTATCGTCATTGATCTTTCACTGGCATATATGATAGATAGCCAGCCATGCAGAGTGGCTGGTCAGGAAAGTAGGCATATATGAGTATGGCGACTGTTTTGCAATCGTGTGCACATTGATTATACAAATCCGTCACGCAAAAAGTGATGCCTGAAAGTTAGGATCAAATCGTTGGATGGAATTATGGTAAATTTTGTATGGCCGGCGTGCATGTTGCCGGTTGAACAGAGACAATGGCAACCCAAGTCCCAGCACATGTGACAAGGTCATGCAAACATATGCAAGCCAAGAGATGATACCATCGCGCAAAGGGCAGACCTAGTTTTAACGAGTGTCTTAAGCGCTATAGACACCATTAAAAGGCGGTTGCTAAGCGTCACAATAACTTCACTGTTTCAGTAACAGCTGGCAAATACGTACAATTCAGACCTCGAAAAAATCAGACGAGCTGCATTCAATATAACTTTTGTAGGTGTTGGACATCACCAGAAGCCCGCACATTTAGGCTTAAACTCGGTCCAAATGCATTGACACAGCTCTATAAAAGGGAGACGATAGAAGCTTATGCTCCTTCCAAAGGGAAAGTTCTTCGAACAATATTGTGCTGCAGTTTAGAGACAGCTATTCAACCAGGAGAAGAGCTCATGAATTTTCAATTTGAATTTCGGAAGACATCGATATCATTGGTTTTGTTAAAGCAGGATATATATACAGGATGGTCCTCATGCAAGTTTCTTTTTAAAAATAAAATGTGGTTTATGTGCTTGTTCTGGGTTAATAGAGATCTTTGGATTTTGTGCCCCGGAAAGTAGTTTACGTAAACAATTATGGAATTTTCTTTCTTGTCTTAAGATTTATGGTAAGGTGTACCATATTCTCTTGATTTATAACGACTATCAATTAACAATTTATTATTTTTGGTATTTTATGGATTTCGTTCATGTGGCTGCCTCGGCTTTCTTCGCAGTAGCGCATCCTATCAACCCAATTTTCCAAGACCTTGTTGAGTCTTTTTGGCTCTTTCTCATGAATGGCTCCACTAAAAAATACTATTACAGAACTTAGCGCACAAAAGATCGATTGTTTGAATGGGCTGTGTAGCATGGCGCGCCATTGTACTGAAACAAAATATCGTCCAAATCCATGTTTTCAATTACAACCTACAAAAATTTGGTAATCAAGGCTCTTTAGCGCTCATCGTCAACCGAAATTTCGTTCTCAGCAGCATTTTTGAAATAAAATGTGCTAATTACGCTACCGCGACGCACCAAACTGTCTCTCTCTGCAGATGCACTGGCTTTTCGATAATCACGTAACATAGTTACCAAGATGAAAATGTGCTTCGTTAGAAAAAATCATTATTATTCGACGTCCAATTCGTGTTGCTCTAAGGCCCAAACTGAGAAACGATAATGAAGCGAATGGCCATTTGCCTTCAATTGCTAAATCAATTGGACTTTGTAAGGGAATAATTAATTTTCATCAGACTGTGCGTTAAATGTTTAGTTGTTGAGATCGATGGCGAGTCGATGACCTTGGGTGAAGATGAGCACTCTCGGCCACAGCATCCATAATTTTGTCGGTACGTACCGTACGACGACGGAGGCAATGAGTGCTGTTCGCAATCAAATTAGTCTCACGAACTCTTTGCACAAACTTGCGTACAGCAGGCGCGTTGGGTGCTTTATTTCGGCCAAGAATTATTTAAAAAGATGATAACGTCGATGTTGTGCAGAAAATCGTCGAACTACTATAAGAGAAGTTACTGAGGATGTTGGCATATCGGACGAATCATGAGTATATGGTTATGACGTCGAAACCAAAGCCCGATCGTCGCAATGGAAGCACCCAGGATAATTAAGGAATTTCGTTTGATATGGCTGTGCCTTCGTTCTCACACAACAATCCATCTTATCGTGAATTTAGCAAATACGTAGAGGCGGCATTTTCATAATAAGGATACAAAAGCGTAAAACAAATCATCTCCATAACTTCCAAACTTATATCATACTTGCACAGAGTTAATCGACTTGATCAAAAATATGTATATATGTACTCGGATAAACGTATTGATGATGTATACAGAGTGGTTTTTAACTTGAGACTTCCAATTTACTCGAAAAATACGCGATATGGCGAAAAGTGCTTCAGACAAAAGTTACAAGGGTCTGAAGGGGACATAAGATGGTGACCAAGAGTTTGACCTGGAGGCCCATTTTTAAGGTCAACCGAAGGTCACTTTTGATTTTTCAAATGATAATTCCTGATTTTCATTGCTTAGTCGTATTGCTCGTAGGCTTGTCATTTGTTTTTACATACTGCGTTAAGCATACCAGAGAAACAACGACGTGGACGTAGCAGTATTTTGTGTCCTTCGGGGTGATTAATAAGAGTGGGTCCCCTTGCCTCCCACTGTTGCATCATTGAATTATTCCCATTTCGACGTTTATTTCCCGAGACTATTTCAACAAATGCTAGGAAATGTGACCTTTCACTTCAATACACTTGTCTATCCGCGCTCTAAATGAACCAACAGAACTGAGAAGTATTTCTGGCGTAACCTTCCGGCAAGCTTCAGTTATTCGTCTTTTCATGTCCTCACTTGTTGTTGGCTTTTTTTTTTGTAAGCCTCACTTTTTAAGTAGCCCCACAAGAAGAAATCAAGTGACGTAAGATCAGGTGATCTAGTAGGCCATTGCCTCGTCCGATCCATCGTTGATGGTAAACATTGTTTAATACGCCCCGGGCTACTTGGGAATAATGGGCTGGACAACCATCATGTTGAAACCACATTGTTTGTCACAACTCCAATGGCAGTTCTTTTAGTAATACTGGAAGATGGTCCCGCAAGAAGTTTGCATACTTTTCGCCATTCAAGTTGCCTTCAATAAAATATGGACCTATTAATATTCCCAATAATTCCCTCCCAAATATTAACATTCCAAGGGTGCTGGCGTTCAACTTGTCGCAACCAAAAAGGGCTTTCGGTAGCCCAGTAATTCATATTATGTCGATTGACCGTAGCGTGATTGGTGAAAATCGACTCATAAGAGAATAACACCTTGCTGAAGTGCCCATTGACAAAAGGAAACCCGGTTGCGAAAATCCTCACTAGAAAGTTCTTGATGCATTGAAACATGATAAGGATGGTATTTATGCCGATGTAATATCTTACAGACAGTCGTTTGAGAAATTCCTGATTCAGGACTTATTTGGCGAGTGCTAATGTGAGGATCGTGTGCAACGACAGCTAACATTGCTATTTCATTGTCCGAAACAGCCACCCTATCTGACCGATTCCTTTTCTTTGGTTGCACACTTCCTTCACCATTGAATTGTTGGATCACCCGATAAAAGGAAGCGTGCGATCGTATCTGGTCTGGGAAACGTTGGGCTTAAAAAGCAACAGCACCATCGATGTTCCTTCCAATTTCTCCATAAATCAATATCTTTTCAATTTTTACTTGAATTGAAATAGCCTGCATTATTAATCTGGAAAACGTTCCTCAAAACAAAATAAATTAGAGTTCCGTTCAAGTAGAAAAAAAAGGCAGAGTGCACATCATACACTCTCAGATAAGTTTAGGACAATTTGTCTCTATCTGAAATTTCTTTGAGTTTTAACTTCACTCGAGGCAATAATGACTTCCTCAAAACAAATCTCGACCTTCTAACACCCTAACAAAGTTGGAAGCCGATTAATGATTTAGGTGTGCCAGTGCAGTGGTATCTAGCACTGAATGAATAAAACCTCTGAGACAAAGTCGTGTGCCCCATTGAGGAATACGACTGAGCAATGAAAATCAGGAATTATTATTTGAAAAATCAAAAGTGACCTTCGCTTGACCTTGAAAATGGTGCTCAATGTCAAACTCGTGGTCACCATCTTATGTCCCCTTCAGAGCCTTGTGACTTTTGTCTGAAACATTTTTTGCGATATCGCGTGTTTTTCGAGTAATTTAGATGTCTCAAGTTATAAAACTCACCCGGTATAGATATGTAGGTACAACACCCTCGGAAATTTTATATAGCGAAATGTTGAAAACAACTGTTCATACCAACCGAATATACACGAAACCCTTTAATAAAACCTAATTTGCGTAAACGTGGATAGCGGCTTCCAATATTTAAGTCGACCCATTTTTCTAGATCAGCCGCACGTTAGCAACAAGAAAATTTCCATTTTTTATGATTTCACTATCCTTCTTAAGAGAGAGAAGAGAAAAGAGTGTACAACAAACTTTGGTGCTCGACAACAAAATTCACAATTCCATTTATATCATACGCAATGACAACAGACATTGATTTTAAAATGCCTACAACTTTATCTATACATGAATTCGTTTTATTTTTATGAAAAGTCTGCGATTCATTAAGCAATGTCAAAACTTTCTTAAGCCAATTTACACACAATTACCACAAGAAACTTTCCGAATGACGTCTCATTAACAGCGGAAATATCTCCTGGACAAAGTAAAGGTCACGTGTCTCAAGTACAAGTGCTCTATGTTAATCAAAAATCGATAATCACCTTACGGCTGATTAGATAATCAAATCAAAATAATGCAAAAGTCACATTTTTATCTGCCCGCCTACGTACCGACAAACGTGACGCAGAAGGTACACAATTTTTGTGGCTTTCTTTATCATAAGGCTCGTACACCCCCATTTCTAAGAAATTCATTATTTTATTGCTAATTGTTAAGCTCATTCATGTTTTCATGTGTTTTTATGGCAAATTAAAATTACTTCCAAAATATAACCGAAAAAAAAGACCTCTGTTGCAAAAATAATACAATAAAGCGGCCGAAGTCGAAAGTATGTGACGCATTTGTTAAGAATGTGAGTACGAGTATGTAAGTGGATAGATATATTTTTATTTTTTAAATCATGGGGCAATAAACTATTTTGTTTTTTTTATGAGTAGGCGATTTAGTTGACAAAAAGTTTGTAATTACTTCTGATTTATATAAGTATATCTATCATAACGAGAACGTCAAATTATTTTTACTTTACGGCAGAGCTTATCACTGTTGAACCGTACATTTTTCTGAATTTCCTAAAAATGGCGGCAGAATCTGTTTGTGTTAAAAAAATTAATGTTTTTACAAAAAGATTAAAGTTATATAGTGTTTCCATACGGGACACTTGATCGTCATTATTGGCAAGGGAACTTAGCGACCTTCCTGATCTGATTTTGTCGAAGTGTCAAAAGAAGCTATTACCTATGTTGACATTGTTACGGACTGACTTTTGTGAGGAAATGCAACAAACCAACTGAACATAGTATCGGACTGTAACATTTAGATCCTAGATATACTGAAAGTTCTCTAGTATGTCTCAAGTAGTACCCAAATTCCAGTTGAGACATCAGTCAAAGCAAAAACATTCTAACTCAACGTTTAATTTATGGACTCTAGTTGGAATTCCTCGACGCAAATCACTCTTGAGTGGCAAAAGTACCTTCGCACCACTAACAAGTTGCAGCTTATGTACGTCTTAGTTCGGATATTTTAGATGCCACAACGACGATAAAATATTTACATAATGTGAGGAGACTTAAAAAAGAACAATTACAATTGCAACAAACCACCAGAACGTTTGCCAATGCCATGTTTGAATGCAAAGGATTGGAAAACAATATCGGCTTCTCTGGAAGAAAAAGAAAGTGCATGGAAAATAGATCCATAATCGGTACTGATGATATAAAAAAACCATTTCTGTAGATTCTTAACTAGAGGAAAAGGCCCGAACGATTTAACTTGATCAAAATGAAATAAAAAAAAATCCGAACCAAGCATAACAAGACCTATCTAAGACAGCATGAGAGGACTTGGAAGAAAACACATACCAATTCATGTGTCCCATGAATGAATTCTAGGCATCGTTTGACCGATCTGCTTCTACTCTAAGCATCGAACTGGTCGAGTTGTAGAGGCTGAGTAAGGTCAATGAATCTCGAAAAATTCTGAGTCCTGAAACTCAAGGATGCTCATCTTCTCCCCATTCCCTTATTACCCTTCCCTTCAACTCTTTTCTCCCCTGGGCAGCATCAAGTTGTCATACGACCTGCGCCATAGATCGGTCTGGCTGATTCACATAGCTCATTCGTGAACGGAGTAATCAGATACCTGCCGACCTCCGGATTAGCTAGTCTTATCAGTATACAGCAGATCACAGTACAGATGGACCTCCCTTTTTCCGCTGCTCGTAGGGTATCTAATGGATAAAATAACAAAACTCGAAACCGGTACTCCTTTAATACTGGGCGGTAATACGGTGACTTCACCGACTATCGGCAAGGATCCTGTAATGTCGAGAAAAGGTAAAAATGTCTGTGACAGGCCGCAATCTTTCTGCTGCTACGAAAACTCGTCCCTCAAAAGAGAAATCAAAGGCTCAGCCGCGTCAGGATGTCCCCTCCAAGGCGCTCTACTCCAGACGCTGAAATGCTATACGCATAATCAAACCCTCGCATCAATTCCAGAGGTTGAATGGACTGCGGACATGAGGAGCAAAATAGTGTGAGTAAACAACATCCCTAAAGACGGAAAACCAATGCTCCCTAAATGCTAAAAGCCTCCTTCAAGTGCCAGAGATCGTTGGGGGAAACCATAGTGGTTCCCAAAAGGCCCAAAATTAGGAACGTCAAAACCTTCCCAGATCATGCCAATGTCACACTCTGAGGTCTTTTAGCTATGACTAACGCGGTGATCAATAAAGACGACGCCTATAGATCAATAGCAACTGAATGGTGGCAGTAAGTCTAGCTTAAGCGGGAAAACCCTGGACCACCTCCTATGACAAGCAATGATGGCTGGTACCAAGGCCACGTCAAGCTTATGGCTTGTGCGGACGAAATATCTCTCTATCTTTAAACAAAAGCCACAGGTGTGTTGGATCAGATCTGGCTGCTTACAGTGTTCGAGGCGGATATCACTAACAGACTTATAAGTCGCACTTGGATGCCGGTTGAACCCTCCTCCCCAGAAAATATTTTCAAAATCATCATAATCAGTAACTCGACCCTTCTGATGGCTGGAAGATCGCAAAACTGAAGAAATTACGGCGCCCTTATATCTGCGCGCTAATCGTGATCAATAAAGAATCCCTTAACTCTCTAGTGCAGACCAGAGGCATGATTCAGTTCGGTTTCGAGTCAGCAAACCAAAAAGTTTACAAAAAGGATAGACTGGATGAATTTCTCAGGTCCTGGAGCGTCGATATCCTTTACTTAATTAGATTTTAGATATGGTAATGTGGTCTTATGTACATGTTCAGATTAGGATTACTCAAAAAACACCGTGTCGACGGCTTCTTTGGTAGATTGCAGCAATTATGCTACGGTTCTTTTAGATCAACCTCCTCCATCACTAAAAAAGGCCTCGGTTGCACTCAGTCTGCGAATTTCCAAAAACGCAGAAGACATCATCCTAATCTGGGAACCATGGATTGTGGAAGTGAAACGTATCCTTACCTCTTAACCTCAGCGATCCCAACATAACGTTGCCAGACTGGATACTGTCAAAAGCACCTACTGGCTAGCATCGGTATATCTTGGTGACAACTTGGAAAGAGCGGTTCTGAGACCGGAAAGGCTAAAGGTTAGCCTCATCTTTGAGTTCAACGCTAACGCATATCACACGATATGGCCAGTATTGACACCAACTATAGAGGTGAGTCACGTTTTGATTACATTTTAAGTATAAACTTCATTCTTTGCAACATTGGTAATCAGCCCACTTTCATAACAAAAAGTGACAGGAAGTACTAAATATCACTCTTGTTCCGACAACATTATTCAAATGCTAACGAACTGGATAGTCTCGCAAAGATATATCCAATTCAATCTGAATGATGCTGGAATTATCGGAAAACTGATTGACTAAAACTACTCTACTCTGAACTCTTAAGTTCCCCGCGTAACACCAACAAGTTTGACATGAAACTCAAGGATTTCACCCTTCACTCTATGAGTTCCATTTGCCATATCGTAGCCCTATGCTTGAATGCAAGCATTCTCTGTGGCTAGCTCCCACAGTTGATCGACACAGTGTTTGCGCTCAGCATCGTTCAGTCTGCTGTCATTGCCAGCCTTCCCAATTTAAAGAGCCAGAGAGGAAATAGCGGCATCCTTAGGTATAGGTGTGCCAATCTCGTCCCCTTTAGTATTTCGGCTTTTTTTTGAGGTTGTTTTTCCAATAACGTCCAAGTTCCGCCCACCAGAACTACAATTTATCTTGCTTTGGTATGTCATAATCACGGGAAATTGGATTGCAGATAGATATGTTGGTCGAGTTCTAGTGAGACTTCCATGATTCCAACCTCCGCGCCATGTTCAGTAGACAGACTGTAAATTAACTACCGTCGTGTTAATGGGGTATTGCGCACAACGGGAAAACGCATAACCCTGTAGTTGGCCTGTAGAAAGTACTTAGCCTTAGATCCAACACTCCACCTCCGCTGATATCATTTAGATCATGAAAAAGGTTCTAGCTTTTCTGGTGTTGACTAGTGCAGGATTCACAAAAAATGCAAAATTGATTCCTCTTTTTCTTGTCTATACTCGTACTTTTCCTGCGAAATTTATTGCCTGGGGTGTTCAACCGTTCGTATCGCTTTCTTCTTATCGCGCAGATTATGAGACTCCTCTTTTATATTTTATGCTAATTAAGTTATCCAGCTTTGGCCATATGAGATAAGGGGTACTTTGTTGGCTAAGCTATGCTCAGCGTGCTGCGTATTGTCGTAAATAATGCACGAGTATCCACAGTGTTACTTTGAAATCCCTTAGGACATGACAATTACATCTTCGATAAAGTTAAAAGTATCTACCTTAATGTTGATATTCAAGTATACCAGGTTTATCGATATGAGCATTTTTTTTTTTTTCGTGAAAATAGAACACTAATTTTTAATGGGAAAGTAAAAAACATTGTATTCAAAATATTGGCCATTGCTAGCTATACATTTTTCCCATCTTTCAGGCAATTTATGAATTCTACGCCAATAAAACTCTTTGTCTTTTGAATCAAACCAAAAAGTCACCCAATTTTTGACTTCCTCGTAGGATTCGAAGTGCTGCTCAGCTTTCATCTATCGATGAAAACAAATGGTAGTCGGAAGGAGCCCAGTCTGGTGAATACGGCGGATAGGGTAGCAGCTTCCAGCCAAGTGCTTTAATTGTATCCTGACCCAGTTTTGCTTTGTGTCCAGGTGCATTGTCATGAAGCAAAATTACCTTGCCATGTCCGACAACGACCTATTCTGGTCGTTTTTCGATCAATGCATGGTTCAAATTGATCATTTGTTGTCGGTAGCGATCTGTATTAACCGTTTCACCAGGTTTTAGGAGTTCGTGGTACACCACACCATTCTGGTCCCACTAGACACACAGCATTGTCTTCTTGTCGAATCGATCTGGTTTTGCAGTCGAAATTGATGGTTGTCCCGGATTAACCCATGATTTTTCCCGTTAAGGATTCTGAAAATTAGTCCATTTTTCATCTCCAGTAACAATTCGATTTTTTATCGTGTCTTTGAGGCAAAATTTCACAAGTAGTTTTTCGGTTTTCTATCTGTCTTTCATTCAATTCATGTGGCACCTATTTTCCAGACTTTTAGATCTTTCCCATAGCTTTTTTTAAATATTATTTGCAATTCGGCATCGTCAAACTTGTTTGATGATCTTCCACGTTCTTCATTTCTCACATCAAAATCGTTATCTCTGAACCGTTGAAACCATCTTTTGCATGTTGCTTTTGACATTTTCGACATTTTTAACACGATGAAAAAATACGATGTTGACGCTCACTTCATACCGGTACGCCGGTAAATACCATATGACGATATTAACTTCCGACACAAAATTAACTACAAGTCAGTATACGGCCAACAGCAAGCCTTTCTTGGCTGAAAGATTCTGCAATGGTTTGGGAGACTGAACAAATTGTCGATACCCGAGTCTATTGAGAAAACGTCGTCTCCAATTGCAATATCGACAATATCGTATTGCGGCCGTTCTAAAATCTACGGCATCGTGTATGAAATGAAATCAATTTGCGTAAGCAATTTTGTCACACTTGAGAAAATCTCACAGTATTTCAAGTACGTAGACGTCATGTTTTTCTTTGTAGTTTTTTGGAAGAATTTCAGTCGCTGTATTCTATTTTCAGGAGCAGTTCGTTGTAACCAAGACTAAAAAGCAAAGAAAACCGTATACCTACATTACTTGGAGATTTAACCTTGCGCCACTCTTCTGTCATAGCTGTCATAAATCTATCAGATAATGACATATATGTTTAGACTTCTAATTGAAGCCAAGAAACCGATTTATTTAACTGAAAACATAAAGAAAAATAGAACAATACATGTTCCAAAGTTCCGATATATGAACTTGAAATCCAATTTTTTTTTGAAAAGAATATAAACGTTCTAACTTAAAATACCAATCCTTAACGTACTCGTACATCCCCCTTAAGACATTTTTCAAAATCACTAAAGCACCATTTTTTAACGTCCACCAGGAGTGTACAAGAACAAATATTTGTTCAACGAATGGAAATAATTGAATGCATGTGCCGTTGACATGACTGGAATAAAAGGCAAATACTTCTTCCTTTTAAGCTAACATATATTCGTACATATACACATGAATGCATGCTTCTACAGTACGTATACAATCCATCTATTTTCTTTCTTAATGCGTTTCTTTCATAAAATTGGATTCTAAATTTATGTAGTGCAATGCACTGAAAATAATAAATTTTCTATTAAATGATAAATGCGGGGGCGACGGTTTAAAAAATCCTCTTTTTTTAAAATCCTTAAGATATCTTCCTGGTGGGAGTTTTCAGCCCTCCCGATAGTTCTTCTCTTTAGAAACTAAAAACATAAATCCTTAAACACAAAAAGTTCAATGAACGTATATCCTTTTCCTGTTTTTCTCATCAGACAGCCAAGCAGCGCCATTAACCCAGTGAATTGTTAAAGTAGTTTTTACTAACTCTATAATTCAGTAAAAGTGGACTTTGTGTGGAAGTGAAAAAAAGGAAACTCACCACCTAGCACCTTCTGGATGTATACTCGTACATTATTGATTGCCTTTGGGGATAAAACATCACATCTCTCCACAAGCAACACAGCTCTTTAATATTTTACTGCTAAAGAATTAATTAGAAGTTTAATTATTCGGTTGGGTTTCCAAGGGTTTTCGAAAAGAGAAGGATTTTGTATTTACCTAAATAAGCATTTGGGTTCTTTTTAACCGCTGAGCAAAGTTTAAAAGTGAGATTGGAGTGGTATATGTACGAGTATATATGTATTATCTTTCTGTCTCTTGAAAATACGAAAAGGATAAGTAATATATAAATTCAACCGACAGATCTGGAAAGCGATTACGTGATGATATCCAAATCAGTAAGGGAATCAGCATTTTAGATATTTTTTTTTCGAATTAAAACAAGTCAGAAAACCAACCAACTTTGAAATGTGATTTTTTCAAATGAAAATAAGTCCTTTAAAAATGTATCTTTTCAAAAGCAGACAAAGAAAAAGGTGAACGATTGAAATCACCTACTACTGACGGGATTAATTTGTTCGGCTATTATCTTGGAGCTTCATATACATACATCGGTCTAAGAATCTTCCTGCTCATAAATAAATATGATACCGTGGGTTAGAAAAGTTACTTCTTGGTCGTTTTCTTTGACTCAGAAACAACAAAGCTACAAACAAAAATGTCACTCCTGTCAAAACAAGAGATTTATTCTCTACGAGGAAGTTGAATAGGTAAACAAAGTCAGTTCAGTTTTACTGAAACACAACGATTCGAGCACTTTCAGGCTGCTGGCAATAGAAACATGATTTTAAAACCACTTTGACTCATGACTTATCAAGAGAACCTAAATATTTATAGTATTGGGTCTATAACTTAATTCGTGCGGTTTTCTAAGAGATGGCGTAACTTATACTATTTCATTGTTATTATTCCATTGAAACATGCGTTGGAGAGCTACTGTCATTGTACGTCATTTCAGTATATATCATTCATTTGAAGCGTAAACAACAATAATTTTTTTTTCACTCAAATATATCGAACTTTGTGCCTGAAAAATTGTTTTTGCGGGGAGATCTTCTTCATTACTGAAAACTGCTCACGAAAGTCATCGTATTTTGGTGGAAGTTTATGGTGAACATAAGCTAGCTGAGCGAACGTGCCAAAAGTGGTTTGCACGATTTAAAAGTGGTGATTTTGGCTTGCAAGACGATAAACGTCCTGGGCAGCCAAAACAGTTTAAAGATGAAGAACTGAAGGCATTACTCTATGAAGATTGTTGCCAAACACAAGAAGAGCTCGCAGAATCTTTGAGTGTTACTAAAGCAGCCATTCCAAAACGTTTAAAAGCAGCTGGATATATTCAAGAGCAAGGAAATTGGGTTCCACATGAACTCAAACCGAGAGACGTCGAAAGGCGGTTTCGCATGTCCGAAATGCTGCTGGAACGCCACAAAAGGAAGTCATTTTTGCATCGGATTGTTACTGGTGATGAAAAATGGATCCATTACGACAACCCCAAGCGCAAAAATTCATATGTGAAACCCGGCCAACCAGCCAAATCAACGGCAAAGCCGAATATCCATGGCGCAAAGGTATTGCTCTGTATTTGGTGGGATCAGATGGGTGTGCTGTATTATGAGCTGCTAAAACCGGGTGAAACCATCAATGAAAAATGCTACCGAACACAATTAATCCATTTGAAGAGAGCAGTAGCCGAAAAACGCCCGGAATAAACGACCAGACACGAGGCAATAATTTTCCATCATGACAACGCTCGGCCCCACGTTGCTATTCCGGTTAAGAACTATTTGGAAAACAGTGGATGGAAAGTCTTACCCCACCCGCTTTATAGCCCAGACCTAGCCCCTTCTGACTACCATTTGTTCCGGTCCATGCAGAACGCCCTCACTGAAATACGGTTCACATCAGAGCAGAATATCAAAAATTGGCTTGATTCAATCTTGGCTACCAAGCCGGCGCAGTTCTTTTGGGATAGGATCCAAAAATTGCCAGAAAGATAGGAAAAAATCATAGCTCCAGATGGGCAATACGTGTTTTTCTTAAATAAACGTCCAAATTTTGAAAAAAAAACCGCACGAATTAAATTACATACCCAATAAATTCCACAGAAAAATCTATCTCAGGAAGAACTTTCTCAGGAAGATCTGTTTCAGGAAGATCTGTCTCAGAAAAATCCGTCTCAGGAAAATCTGTCTCAGGAAAATTTTTCTCAGGAATATCTACCTCAAGAAGATCTGTGTCAGGAAGATCTTCCTCAGAAAGATCTGCCTCAGGAAGATAAGTCTCAAGAAGTTCTGTATCAGGAAGATCTATTTTTAGAAGATCTACCAAACGATGATCTCTTACACGAAGATATGACTTAATATCTGTCTCAGAAAAATCTGTTTCAGGAACTTCTATTTCAGAAGAATCTATCTCGGGACTATCTTTCTCATCTATCTATTGGCACCTGGCACAAGATCAGCCTATGACTTATCCTTGGTCATGAGCTTATCTTAAACTAAAATGAGATGTTGGGTAAACTTGTTCAATAAGTTTATTGTAGATACTAGAATTTATGGGTTAGATCGCATAATTATCATCAACAGTTACTGAAAAATAGATATATGAAAGGTATCGAGCATATTATCTAGGATTTCATCTGCGAAAACGTTTTCGAGTGAACTTCAGCGCAAAAAATGGACGTTGCGCAAAAAAATCGAGTCCACGTTAAAATGTATAGTTAAGACAGTGCACACCTTATAGAGCTACTTTGATGTATTGGGGGATAAGTTATGTAAGATTTACCAAGAGCACACGAAAATCTAAGAGGAGAGATGTTTCCAGATGAACCTTAGACGAAGAAATAGAGCCTGGCTTCCATTTAGAACACTAAAATGGAAAAATGTACAAATGTACATGGATGTTATAGTGCAGGTACAATCCTCCGATTATGAAACGTGCAAGTAAAGATCACTACACAAAACGAAAATTAACATCACTTTGAGAGTATTCACTTGCATACTTGCTGGAATACGTACCTAAAATAATAAAGAGTACTGTCACATGGTACCAGAAGGTACGCTGATAGGAACATATATCTTAAAAAGAAAAACCGTGTACTATTTACTCCAACTCCAGACGTGAGGATGCGAATTCGTCATGAAAAATTAGCTTAAATCGAAAATTAAGGATTAACTTGCATTAATAGCTATAAGAGCCAAATTATTTAACATAACATATGTCTCATACGTAATATGCAACCAAAAACCATTAACACTCTATCAAGAAGGGTTTTTACGTTTTTATTTCGAACATAGCGTCATCAATTTTGGTGAACTCGTTTGATAGTAACATACTAATCCGGGTGGTGTAAACTTAACTTTTCGTGTGCTGACCTATTAAATACGAGCTCTCAATATTCTGGATAAATGCACTTTCAAAAGTGAAAATGTCGAATCTGGTCACATTTTAGTGTCCATCAACAAAATAAAAAGCTACGCTAGCACTGAAGCTACCCTAGTAAGTAGCCACTGACTTAATAAACGAAAAACCAAATATCCACAGGAGTCAAGGAAGGGAACATAGCTTGAATACCAGTATGAATAAGAAGGATGAATTTAAAAAGCTGCTTTAAGTTGCTTAATAGTAATAAAATAGACAGATTTGTAGAATATGAAGCAATCGAGAACAGTGCAGTCAGCTCAATCTGAGATGATTCCGTGGCATCAAATTATCAATCGATTGGAACATCAGCTCTAAATGTCTTATCTTAAAGAAACATCCATGACGTGGAACATTTGGAATTTTATGTAGCTCTGAAATTTTCCCTACTACTGACATCAAACATACTACACATATATACCATATTTTGACAGGTCACTAACAAAGACCATGTAGAAACTGCATCTCTTGAGAGCTGTCTCGCAACTCTATCAGTGAGCCCTATTTTCAACTCCTCATGGTACCAGATTGATTTCTTTTAAAATTGTGAATGGAAAATTACGAATATAATCCCCCTTTGCTACGAAATAGAATAAGTATCGGTTGATCTGGGGCCAAGCTACCCAAGCTGGCCGCAAAGATGTCAATCCTCTCCTCGATTCACTCCACGAAGGGTCGGTCTCAAGGGGTTAGAATCCAAAAATGTAAAACTCTCTCATTCTCTGTTTTGTTAGGCTAACATCCATTAATAGCAATCGATCGAAACTACTCAACGTTACGAAATTCCATACATATATTCATTCATTCATTCATTCATTCATTCATTCATTCATTCATTCATTCATTCCTTCATTCATTCATGCATTCATTCATTCAAATACCTCTAATAACGACTTGACAACTTTTTTTTTAAATAAAAGGCAAAACATTTGAGATATTTCAAAAACTTTATTATTGGCTTGAAGTACAATCAAAACATTTATGAATGGAACTCGACTTCGTTCATATGGCCACCGCGGGCACGTTTTCAGTGGTCGATTCGTTGGACCCAATTTTCAACGACTCGGGCACACATTTCGGCCGAAACGGCCGCTATTTCGCGTTCAATGTTGGCTTTGAGCTCTTCCAACGTCATCGGCGTATTAACATAAACTAATGACTTAACGTAGCCCCACAGAAAACAGTCTAGCGGCGTTAAGTCGCAAGAGCGAGGCAGCCAATCGACTAGCCCATGTATTGAGATAACACGCTCATCATACTTACTCTTCAATAAATCTATTGTAGCGTGTGCTGTGTGGCTTGTGGCACCATACTGTTGAAAACACATGTCGTCCAAGTCCATATCTTCCAATTCGGGCCAAAAATAATCGTTGATCATAGTGCGATAACGCTGACCATTCACAGTAACGTGACGATCATTATCGTCGACGAAAAAATATGGCCCAATAACGCCGCCGGCATGCAAAACGCACCAAACAGTTATTTTTTGTGGATGAAGTGGTGACTCATGAAGCACATGTGGGTTTTCACCCTACCAATAACGCATATTTTTCTTATTGATGAACCCATTGGGCCAAAAATGAGCTTCGTCACTGAAGATGATTTTGCGATGAAATTCATCATCTTGGCGCATCTTCTCCAGAACCCAATCGGAGAACGTACGTCGCTTCAAATAGTCCATCAGCTTCAATTCTTGAGTCAGCTTGATCTTGTATGGGTGTAAACCAAGATCCTTACGCAAAATACGCCATAATGTGGTCTGAGCGATGCCAAATTCTTGAGAACGCCGTGGAATTGACTGATTTGGATCGTATGCTACGGACGTCTGAACGGCAGCGATATTTTCGACACTTCGACCAACCCGTTGTCTCTCTGACACGGCAACATCACACAACGAATATGTGGACTCAAATTTTTGCACTAAACTTTTTATTGCCTGTCTACTAGGGCGAGAATAACGACCGAAAATTGGAGTTAACGCTCTTAAAGTTGCAGTCACCGACTCCGAATATTTGTAGAAATTTTTTATAATTTGCAGACGTTGCTCGTTAGTGTACTTTACCATGATAAAAATGTTGAGTTTACTGAATAAATTGACAGTGACAGTTTGATGACTTTGACTAATTCACAAATTAAATTCAAAGTTGTCAAGTCCCTATTGGAATACCCTATTGTTTTGCTTAAGAGGGATTAATATTGGGTATGTAATTTAATTCGTGCGGTTTTTTTTCAAAATTTGAACGTTTATTTAAGAAAAACATGTAAAATATTATTATTCAAAGTATTGCCCATCGGAAGCTATGACTTTTTCCTATCTTTCTGGCAATTTTTGGATCCCATCCCAAAAGAACTGCTCTGGCTTGGCAGCCAAGAATGAATCAAGCAAATTTTTGATATTCTGCTCTGATGTGAACCGTATTTCAGTGAGGGCGTTCTGCATCGACCGGAACAAATGGTAGTCAGAAGGGGCAAGGTCTGGGCTATAAAGCGGGTGGGGTAAAACTTCCCATTCACTGTTTTCCAAATAGTTCTTAACCGGAATTGCAACGTGGGGCCGAAGTTGTCATGATGGAAAATTATTGACTCGTGTCTGGTCGCATATTCCAGGCTACTGCTCTCTTCAAACGGATTAATTGTGTTGGGTAGCGTTGTCCATTGATGGTTTCACCCGGTTTTAGCAGCTCATAATACAGCACACCCATCTGATCCCAACAAATACAGAGCATTACCTTCACGCCATGGATATTCGGCTTTGCCGTTGATTTGGCTGGTTGGCCGGGTTTCACATGTGATTTTTTGCACTTGGGGTTATCGTAATGGATCCATTTTTCATCACCAGTAACAATCCGATGCAAAAATGACTTCCTTTTGTGGCGTTCCAGCAGCATATCGGACATGCGAAACCGCCTTTCGACGTCTCTCGGTTTGAGTTCATGTGGAACCCAATTTTCTTGCTTTGAATACATCCAGCTGCTTTTAAACGTTTTGAGATGGCTGCTTGAGTGACACCCAAAGATTCTGCGAGCTCTTCTTGTGTTTGGCAACAATCTTCATAAAGTAATGCTTCCAGTTCTTCATATTCAAACTTTTTCGGCTGCCCAGGACGTTCATCGTCTTCCAAGCCAAAATCAAACCACTTTTGGCCCGTTCGCTCAGCTAGCGCATGTTCACCATAAGCTTTCACCAAAATACGATGACTTTCGGAAGCAGTTTCTTCATATTAAAGTAATGAAGAAGAACTTCCCGCAAAAACACTTTTTTAGGCACAAAGTTCGACATATTTGAGTGAAAAAAAATTATTGTTGTTTACGCTTCAAATGAATGACATATGCTGAAATGACGTACAATGACAGTAGCTTTCCAACGCATGTTCCAATGGAATAATAAACAATGGAATAATACAAGTTACGCCATCTCTTAGCAAACCGCACGCACGTTATAGACCCAATAAAAAGAATATTTTCGTGGTAAAAGCATTCTTACATCCTGCATTCGGTTTGTGAATAATTGCAAAACTCATAGTTCAAACCAAAACATTCATATTTTGACCTATCTAAGATTCGTTCTGCAAAAACTGGCATTTTGAAAATGATTTAAATCGAAGTCCTCGAAAACGACAATCAATATCTACAATACAGATACCAAATATCGCCAAATTCAAAGCTTTTATTATTAATATAAAAACATTTATTTTATATCTTTTGAACTGAGCTCTTGAATTGCAAATGTGTACATTAAATTTGAACGACATTCAAATGTAAAGTCCATAAAACGAAAGTGTGCAAGTATGTACATATATTTAAATAAATATTTGATGTGTGATATCTGCATAGTACCAACTACCAACGAATATCTGTAGACTTGTGTTAACTTATTTGCCATACGCCATAAAAGTTTTCCTTCTCCATAGCTCTGTGGATCCACCAGATACTCGTATCTCTGACAAAATAAATTCAAAATGTCTGATCCTTCTCTGATAAAATTTTCAAACTTTAATCCCTGCAGATACAAGCTGTTTTAATACCTACGATTAAGAAAGAACCACAAAATGAATTTATCACACAAACATTAGAACAACGTAAACAATTACTTATACAATATTTTCGGAATGAGGATTATAAAGTATAATATTTTAGTTTCAAGAACACATGTCGATATTATTATAGCACTGACGCCTGTCATGAACAAATTCAAGTGTCATGTTCAGCTATTCAACTGTCAACTTCAGTATACGAGCATAGTGAGTTTTCGGAATTGTTTTCATATAAGTGTTCCATCCACATTGAAACACTACACAGAAGCCTGCGTATGAAACGCTGACAGTAACACTACACATTTTCGTTTTTATGTACATTAAATTATTTTCCCTGTCCTAATTGCAGATACATAAAAACCAAATACTTCTTCATAGCTCGAATAACTCTTTAAAGGTTTGTAAGAGTATGATCCAAAAATTGCTAAAATTTTAAAGATGGGCAGTTAAATTACTTATAAATAACGACAGCTTTTGAGTTGTTATTAAATATGTTTAACAATATACATACATATGTGTTTCATTAAGGATTCTATAATAAACATAAAACTTACTCATCAATCTCGTCCTCCGATAATGGGTGACCATTTTTATGTGCCATACTTTCTGAATACATTTTCTTCAATTAATATCTAAAAATAAAAAATCAATAATTTTCATATTAAAATGTTGTGGTAAAAAGATAAAAAGTATACTGAAAAATATACGAATGCATATATACATATGAGTATATTAAGGACTTTTTAAGGAACTGTCAATGAAGAATACTAAATCGCTGTAAAAGCCAATGTTTCTGTTTGATGGATTTGATTGGCAATTATTTACAATTTGCATATTTGAATAATACAAAATGCGCAAGGTATTTGAGTACCCTTAATATCCTTGCATACAGCGCGGGCAAAGGAAAATCAGGGAGGATGGAAAGAGAATTGCCGATCAACGTTGGTTTTAAATGTTTGAATGCTATACTAGGTGAAGTGAAAAGTAACCTCTTTGACCGCCAGAATGCGCTGCTACTGCAAAAAAGGTTATGGTGCCTTGAAGTCCGTTCATATTAAGGCAGACATGCCAAATTTCAGTGCGATACTGTCTTTAGTTTTGTTTTGACAGCTGATTGTTGATGACGTGTTTGGCATCATGTTGAGTATGGACAAAAACGATTTTCGTTCTCTCATAAAACATTATTTTTCGAGAGGCAAAACGGCGAAGGAAACAAAAATAAAGTTGGATAAATATTATGGGACTAATGCTCCGTCAGATTACACCGTCAAATATTGATTTCGAAAGTTTCGTGGTGGCCGCAACTCCACTACCGATCAAATACGCAGCGGCAGGCCCTCCGATGCGGTTACAGAGGACAATGTCAAAAAAATACATTAAATGGTGTTAGCTGACCGGAAAGTGAAGCTAGCAGATACCACAAAAATTAGTACTAAGCGCACACGCCATATTTTGGGCAATATTCTACCGCTGGGTGCTGCGCATACAGTGAGTATGCCAAAAACACGAACGCGAGAGCACTTCGAAAAAGTGTTTGGACTTGCTGATGTGGAATCGGGCGGATTTTTGGCGTCGATTGGTAACTGTTGAGCACCAGAGAACAGAATGAGTGCCCGTCAATGGACTGAAGCCGGCATGAGTGCTCCGAAGCGGCCGATTGAAGCTCGATGGGTCGGAGAGGTTATGGCGTCGGTTTACTGGGATTGTCATGGCATACTCTTCGTGGACTACCTCGAAAAAGGAAAAACTATCAACGCGAGTATTACTGTGCATTATTGGAGCGAATGAATCCCAAAATTGATGCAAAACGGCCTCACATGAAGCGAAAAAAAATTTTGTTTTTGCAAGACAATGCACCGGCGCACAGGAGCATCGCAAGCATGACTAAAATCAATGACTTACGGCTCTAATTGCCATCGCATCCACCTCGGACTATTATCTTTTCCCAAACCTCTAAAGATGGCTCATCAATAAAAAATTCAGTTTACGCGAGGAAATCATCAACGCCATGGAAAGTATTTTGCAGACCTTCCGGAAAATTACTTTTCGGGCGGGTTCAAGAAGTTGGAAAATCGCTAGAATTAGTGTAACAAACTAAAAGGGGACTATATTGAATAAATAAAAAAAAAAAAAAACATTTTAAAAAAAATGTTTCATTCTCAAGGAGGTTATACTTAGGAACGAATCACAATATTTTAGAGTACGTCCGAAAGTGGGTTTGAGGGTATACTGATGAGCGACACGGGTTTTAATGGTAAAAGTTTGAAGGGGCGGAAAGTTACTGGCGATTTCTATGGAGCACTGGAGGTGGAAATAACAGTAAAACAGAGGTAACAGGTTATAAAGGATGTCCATTGTATGTGTGATATTATTATCACCTAAGAAATTTTTCACACCCTTTTGAATCCTACCTAGCAGGTGCAGAGATGTTTTGTTCGCACTCAACCAGATGTATTGCGGCCAGATCAGAGGGAGTAAAATCGTTTTTACATCGCTTGAGAAATCCTAGACATTTCGCAGCACTTTTGACGACACCGAAAACGTGGTCATTCCAACGTAAGTTGTCATTTCGGTTTTTCGGTTTCAACGATGCAAGTGCCATTCATGGATAATGGCTGGTTGGTTAGATTTCGCCTTAATGACAGCAGACAGCATTGAGTTTTGGAACTTAATGCACTCTGTTGATAGTTTGATAATTGGTTATGCTGCTAATAGCGGAATTTAATTTAATTCAATTTAATTTAATTAACGAATTTAATTAACGAACTTAACGAATATGAAAAGCAGAGAGTACTTTCGTCAGCAAAGGAATACATTGGATTAGAAGTAGCAAACAAGAGATCGTTGATGAAAATTAAAAAGAATGTTGGAGACATTCCGGTCATTGAGAAGTTTTCATCTTTCAAGATATTTCATGGGCTGATGGTATATTAGCGTTTCCATGACCTTGGAAAGATGAAGCGTAAGTGCAATGCGTATGTAGGAGGAGAGAGAAGAATATTTGCTTTTTTAAGGGACAGGCTGAACAAATGGTGAAAGAGTCCTAAAGAGTAGGGTTGATGAAAAAGCTTAGGCAGTGGTTTTGCCAGCGAGCAAGAACACCTCCTCAGAACAAGGGGAGATATAGAATCTGGACCAGCGGATTTGTGAATGCTACGATCTTTAAGAACTTAAGATTTCTTGCTACTACACGAGTGCGAAAGTAGATTTGTCGCATTGAAGATTTAACGCACTCAAGTGTACGCGCAGACAAAGTACAATCTGGGAGTGTTAAACTGGCCGCAAGGTGTGCAACAAGCAGATTGGCTTTGTCCAAAGAGCTGACTGCTGGATTTTCATTGTAAATGAGCTTTAGGATGGAGGATGAGGCAGAATTTCAATTTTTACTATCTTTGAGACATTGTTTTTTTTACCGTAGTTTTTGGTCGTATTGGAATGACGACCAGACAGTTCGATCGGTTAAGCTTGCCGAATTAATTCAGTTTGCCTTCATCTGTTGCCGCCAGTTAAGAAAGACCTTCCTTTACTGTTTTGTTCAACTGCATTGCATGACCTAGCAATTCTGATTGCCATTAGCCCGAAATTCTAACTACATCCATGTCATTGTAGGATTATTTAGTAAGTCTTCTCGACACTCAGTCAACTCGGACGGACCAAAGATCGAAGGTCATGCATGATAAAGGTATTACACAGGGTTTTCCAAAATTTACACAAGAAGTAATTTTGATAGAAAACACGGATTTTTAATTAAAAATTGTAAATTTGTCAGCATATCGGATAGATGGCGTCGAGTGCTTTGCTGGAACATACGCACTTTTTTGTCAAAATTTCCCAGTTTTTCAGTTTTTCATTAATGTGCCTGAATTTCATTGATACAGCGGTCAATTTGTTTCTTCAAGTGGGTCGTCGTGGGCTAGTTGGCATAAATCTTAAACGCTATAGGAAAATGTCCAACGACTTTAAGTCGCATGATTTGGGCCGCCAATTTCAATCACCAACACGGGAAATTACACGACCAGAAAATAACTCATGCAGTGACTGAATTTTTTTTTTTTTTGAGTTATTCGGCATATTTCATCGGCTTGTTGAAACCATACCATATGTCATCCACATCCTTATCTTGCAATTTAGGGCTAAATAATTTAATTATCATGTCGCGATAGCGAGCACCATTAACTGTTATTGCCTGACCAGCCGCATATTCAGAGAAGAATGGTCCGATGATTCCTTCAGCTTAAAATCTGCATCAAATAGTTACTCATTGATTGTGGACGCATTTGTTTCTAAGCAGTCACTCGTAAGTTTTCTGAACCCCAAAGTTAAAATTGACGATTAACAAAGCCATCAAGACGAGAATGAGTCTAAAGATGATTTTGTTTAAAAAATCAGCATCCACTTATTTTCGTTCCATACATTCAACGAACTCTCTTCGCTGTGTGTGGTCTGTAGACCTCAGTTATTGAGTTAATTGCACTTTTTTTTTTGCATGAAAATGCAAATATTTCATGATAAGACCCTCAGCACCACTCTTACGAACTGCTTCAGTTTTGTGTATTGAACGACTTGTTGAAGGACGGACAGAGTTTCTAAGATCACTCCAGTCTCCCTGAGTTTTTTATGAAGTTAAATTACTATTCCGATCATATTTTGTACGAAAATTGCGAACTGTAGCTGCCAAACCTATAGAATTTTTTAAAATATCGCTCAACACGTAGGGGTCCATTTTTAATAACCCTGAGTTGTCAGGTGTCACGCTCACAAATGATGCAAAATTAAAATCTTGCGTGAACTTTGGGACACTCTTTATACCGTGTTCGTCGTCGGTTGAGATAAACTTTGCTACACAATTGCCTTATCAACCCATTAAAACAGTAATTAATAAGGTTTATTACTGTTCTTGGCGATGTCGTTTCAGAAGTTCAATGCGGAGCTTAGGAACACAAATTTCTTTACCCCCACACGTTAGTTACTCCTATTTGTCCATTCTTATATTCTTCCGACAGCATGTTTGTTTGTCCTTTTTTGATTACAGCATATTTATATATATTTATTAAGGTAAAGTCCGTTCTCAAGGGATTAAATATACTCTTACAGACAGCGGGACGAAGAAAAATTACGGAGAAAAGAATAGATGCCGATGAATGCTTAAAGGGATATATAGGATATTCCATGAACGAGTTGTATGGTTTAGGTAAGAATCATCATATTTTAGCGCACGACCTAAAGTGCCAACTTGTAAGCTTAACATATGCTTCCGTGTTCATTTTACTGCCGAAAAGTAGGAACGTGTATCTAGGAACGAAAATGGAAAGCATGGAGTACTGGAGTCAGAAATAAAGGGTGTCCAGATATGAACGATAGGAAAAAAATTAAATAAACTAACAACGATGTGAGATATAAAATTGATTCTGCGTTTTTTTTTTTTTTTAAGCTACGTTCATGCCATTATATGTGGAATAGCACATCATTTAAATCGCTGCCTCGGCTTTGCTGTCGGTCCAATTTTTGAAAACTTGATAAAATATGTGCGGCGTTGTCCCGGTTATTCCGGCAATAGCATAACAAATGTTAACTCGCAGCTTAGAACTTGACGTAGCCCCAGAGAAAATAATCGAGTGGTGTAAAATCGGTGTGAGATGACCCAGTGGCCAAATTTCTCCTTCACAACTTCGAGCATTGCGTCGCTTGTACGACACGTAGCGCCGTCTTGTTGGAACCACATCTCATATATATCGATAATGTCGAGCTTTGACCACAGAAAAATGGTTAATATAGTTTTATACCTGAGACCATTGACGGTAACGGTGTCTCCTTCTTCATTTCGAAAGAAATAAGGTCCGATGATACCGTAAACCGCACCAAACAGTCATTCCTTGTGGATGCATTGATGTTTGGACGAACACAAATTGTGTAGATTCTGTTCGCTCCAATAATAGTAATTTTGCTCGTTCACGTAGCTGCTGAACCAAAAATGGGCCTCGCCCGAGAAGATAATTTTTTGGGCAAAATCCGGATTTCCAGCCAACATCTTCAGCGCCCAATCAGCAATCTCACAGCATTGTCTATGGTTGTCCGGCTTCAATTCTTGCGTCACCACCAAGTAGGCAACCGCAAACTAAGCCGGGTTGAATGTCGTCGGCGCCAAATCTTCATTTCTGGGTCTTCTTCGATACCGGCCACTACGGCGGCTATGTTTTCTCCATTTCGCAACAATCTTTATCTGGTTGGCGACTTAAGATCCAAGAGAATGTATTCACGCTCAAACTTTTTCACGATACGACGAATGGCATGCAAACTGAAGCTATGACCCCACAACGAAATTCACGTGCACTGGAATTTCGATATTTTTTAAGCGTAAAAACTGAATAATTTGACAGCTGGATGTCTTTGGTAACTTTGACAGCTGCGGAATCATAAGAATTGGAAAAAAACTATCATTGTTAGCTAGTTACACGATACATCTACTGGATTAGAGGCGGCAATCGAGAGATTATTCATAAAAACTAAAGAGAGTTGAGTAGACAGGACGAAGCTCTGGGGTACACCACCATTTATTTTGTGGACAGCAGACTTGAAACTGACCAAGGCAACTCGACCTAAGCTTTCTGAATGTAAGATTGTTAATATGCTACAATCGAATGTAAAAGGATGCTATATTCAAAAATATTCGTCGCTGATTACATTTCGTGATTGCATTTACAAAAAAGATTTAGTATTGTTCACTTACACAATTACAACTCTTGTTCCAAAAACTGGAGTTTTAAGGCCTACAAAATAGCTCTATAAACTGAGTCTTCCCAAAATACCATTCTGGATGTAAAAGTTAGTAAAGCCATTGATAATGAATCTCATTTTAAAGCTTGCAATACTCACATCTATGTGAGTATTGATTATTTTTTTCACATTGTTTGGATTGCTGGTAGCTTTGCAACCATGTTATTGAAACGACTTACGACTAAGTAAATTTCGGTGAAAATGATGCTATGGAAGAAAAGTTTCGTTGATATTTTGATCAGACTACCGTAAGAAAACTAATAAATGATCACTAATCGCTCCATAATCACTCTGTATTTTAAATATTTTACATTTGCATTGATATTGACAAAACTTTTTGCAGCACAATTCAAAGAAAATTAATAATTTTACGATCAGATCGCAAAATATCAGATATTGCCCAAGTATTGCCTTCAATATACATAAATTGACAAAAAAAAAGCTCAAATTTAAAAATTAAATTCCTCTTTTATATTTTTATTACACCAGAAAATCTTCTTACACAATACAAGACTTTGATAGTATTAAGAAATGGTTCTAGAGCTTCATAGCATTACATTTTGCTCTGTAAAATGTTAAAATGTAAAATCATAAGACTTTCAAAACATCACAAATATGACAAAAAAAAAAAAAAAACTTCAAATTAGTCACATACAAGGTGGAGTGAAAAGTAGCCTCCTTGACCGCCAGAATGCGCTGCTACTGCAAGAAAGGTTATGGTGCCTTGAAGTCCGTTCATATTTAGGCACACATGCCAAATTTCAGTGCGATGCTGTCTTTAGTTTTGTTTTGACAGCTGATTGTTGTTGACGTGTTTGGCGTCATGTTGAATATGGACGAAAACGATTTTCGTTCTCTCATAAAACATTATTTTTTGAGAGGCAAAACGGAGAAGGTAACAAAAGAAAAGTAAGATAAATATTATGGGGCTAATGCTCAGTCAGATTACATCGTCAAATATTGGTTTCGAGAGTTTCGTGGTGGCCGCAACTCCACTACCGATCAAGTCCGCAGCAGCAGGCCCTCCGATGCGGTTACAGAGGACAATGTCAAAAAAATACATGAAATGGTGTTGGCTGACCGGAAAATGAAAGTGCGCGAGCTAGCAGATACCACAAAGATTAGTACTGACCGCACACGCCATATTTTGGGCAATATTCTGCATATGAAAAAGTTATCCTGCCGTTAGGTGCCGCGCATAGTCGCTTCTGACCAAAAACACGAACGCCAGAGCACTTCGAAAGAGTGTTTGGACTTGCTGATGCCTAATCGGACAGACTTTTGGCGTCGTTTGGTAACTGTTGAGCACCAGAGAACAGAATGAGTGCCCGTCAATGGACTGAAGCCGGCACGAGTGCTCCGAAGCGGCCGAGGGAGGCTCGATGGGTCGGAAAGGTTATGGCGTCGGTTTTCTGAGATTGTCATGGCATACTCTTCGTGGACTATCTCGAAAAAGAAAAACACAACAACGCGAGTACAACATCAACGGCGCACAAGAGCATCGCAACCATGGCTAAAATCAATGACTTACGGCTCCAATTACTGTCGCATCCACCGTATTCACCCGATTTGGCTCCCTCGAACTATTATCTTTTCCCAAACCTCAAAAGATAGCTCATCAATAAAAAATTTAACTCATGCGAGGAAATCATCGACGCCACGTAGAAGTATTTTGCAGACCTTCTGGAAAATTACTTTTCAGACTGGATCAAGCAATTGGAAAATCGCTGGAATCAAACTAAAAGGGGACTATATTGAATAAAATAAAAAAACATTTAAACAATTTTTTTTTTTTTCATTCCAAAGGAGGTTACTTTTCACTCCACCTAGTATTTCGCTCGATGGCAAGGTGCTGAATCATGTTGAAAAATTTGCTTCGGTGTTTCCGCTGTCAGAATTTCCATATTTGGTGCAATACAATCATTATATTGCATTGATCGTATTGATATCCCCACACCATACCATAAAGAGAATGTATTACAGTGTGAGCTATGCATTCATCTCTGTAGCGTTCTTCTTTTCTACGACGCACTGTCTGCTTCCCATCTGGCCCGATTAGTTCAACAACTTGGACTCATCTGAGACATTCAATGTTTGACCAATCCTGAGCATTGCAGTTTCGTCTTTCATTAGCCTAGGTAAGGAGTGTTTTCTTCACTTTTCTAGCATCTCCATCTCTTAAGGGCTGGTTGGTTTTGAAGCTAACTCAAACATTAGTAGCTTCACGGAGGTTCGCTCTCAACTCCGATGTGGTTTTAAACCAATTTCTCAAGCTATGCATCTTCATAGTGACGAAAAGTGGTATAAATCTTCATCTTAGAGAATTGTCATTGCACCCAATTTATTTTTATTGCACGCACCGTGAATTTTACCCAGAATGAATTCCGATGTGTCAAACTAAACCTCGAAGCAATAAAATACAATTCGTGAAATCCCTAGCAAGCAATTTGCTGAAAAACATGGAAATACCGGTTGCGGCTGGTTTGCAAAAAGTGCCCTAAATCAAGTGAATTGCAGAAAATATTCTACTTTCATGTCTTGCGATCCTGCCTAGCCTTAAAACAGTATTAAAGCAACATTGGTCGCTTGCATCTTTTCGCAATATTTCGTCTAGTAGCACACTTTATTTTACTGATATCATAGAGGCTGTATTCAGAGACAATTGCTGATAGCTGATAGCTCCAAATTCTACCTAAAAATTCAAGATTTATCGTACTCCTCATAGATTTTTATTTAAACCATAATGAGGGAATATAAATATTTTATTCACACATATATTAACACCTTCCTAAACACGCTCTATAAACAAATAGGAAGCTAAAAATTTATTTTATTTATTTATTACCTATTAATAGATCAAGGTATCCCCTTCTCCACAGTTATTTAAAGCAAAAATATTCTGAACTTGATAAGAAAAAAACCGCACGAATCTCATTTGTCCAAAAATGCTTCCGAACTGCTTTTAATAATTGTTCTCCCAAGGACATTAGACATTGAGCGTGTTCTATCAAATATCTTCAGTCCTAAAAAACTATATTCACCTAAGTATATTTGCAGAGCATTCAAGCATTTATTAACATTACCAAAGTGGCCAAAGCAACACGGACAAATGAGCAACTTTGCCACAAATTCCCTTTTCTTCGCCTGAACATGAGTCCGAAAAAAAAAGTTTAATTATTCTGCTTAGATGGCCTCCCTTTGTATCTTTGCCCATAAGAATTTGATGTTTAGGTGTATGTGCGTGCTGAAAGTGACATTTAGTAATTTACCCCATTAGTCAGGAGAATTCTGCTATCACTCTATTTAACCGAATTTCCATTTCATCGATTTTTTCTTCCAGATACAACACAATAAATTTAGGTATTTCGAAATGGAAGCGCTCGCGTTTGGTGGCTTATTTTTAATAAGAACAAAATTTTCGTAATTTTTTTTAATGTAAGGAAATACGAATTAAAAACATTAATTTTGAGTGTTGATGAATTACATTTTGATGCAAGCCACTTGAGCTTACTTAAAGTACAAGATACGGAAAACCCTTCCAGCATCATTTGTGATCTGAGGATGACGAACAAAAACGAGTAGAAAGCAATTTGTTGTTCAGGACATACTCGTGCTCGTACGAGTACATTCATATGTATTGTGAGGACTACCCAACTGGAGCTTACTTCAAGTTTTGTAGGATAAACGTCCTTGAATGGCTGTGGGGTGGGAGTGATAAATTAATTTTCATCTTATGGCAGGCGCACGTAAATACATAAAGAATGCGAAGAATGGGAGCAATACGGGAATTGCAAAAAATATTTTCACATTCAAAGTGGATTGCAATTTTTGCTTTTGTTTTTCTCCAGAGGATAAATATATATACATCTTCTTTTAGTAAGTATATAATTTCGTATGCATAAGAATTGAGAAGAAAATTTTCAAGAATTTTTTGTTTTTATGGATGTTTTTTTATGATAAGCGATTTGAGAAGAAAATCGAGATCAGTATTTGGAAATACGAGATGTGAAAAAGCCTCCAAGTAGAATGGGTACTTCGAAACCACAAAGAGATTGACAAATGGTTTCATTGCTTTATTTTTAAGATTGTGTTTATATCATTCGATTTATGGCTTTTATTGTAGAATAAGCTTTTATCCCAAAAAGAAGGAAGGCGTTTTATATCACATAATATTCAGCCCAATTGACATTCACTAGTTTAGAAATGTGATACTTTCGTCCAGAAAAAACCTGGCTCTCATTAAGCCTCTGCTTGCTCTTTTTTTCAAATTTAATGATTGTTCAAATTTGGGTTTTATCTTTTTTGCCCTGAATTGTTGGAAAATCATTGATTTTCCTTTCGAAATAGCTATGTTCCTTTAGACGACTCCAAAAGTACTACAAGTCCTGCAAAACTACCAAAGAAAAATAGAATTAGCACAGATGCACCGTCTCAAACCTCACTATGGAAATGAGCAAATATATGACGTTTTTGAGTTTGTTGTCTGAAATGTCTGAAAAATCAATCTAGGGACGGTTTGCTCAGTTTGTCGTGTATTCAAATCAACTGAATTTTAAAGGCAATGATTAAAGAATGTTTATTGGTAAAGAAGAAAATGAACAAGTGATCTTCTAATTTTCAATTTTAATAACCGAAAAGAACTTTTTTTAGTAAACATGTAAAAATCGACAGATATAATTATTTGAATTGTTGATTTGAGACATTTCTTTCCGGAAATAGGTCTCCTTTTTAAAAAAAAAAAACAACAGAGAAGTGTTCAACGGTGGCAATATTCCTCTAACTTAAAATAGTAGACAATAGTGCTTCATTTCACCCGACGACATTCTCAAAACGCAATGTTTGATCTGTGTAGGCAACCACATGAAGCAAAAGAATCTGCTTACATAGCGGCGCACAGTAGCTCATTTTGACTTTTTTGCTTGCAAAAATCATAACTTTTAAACGAATAAAGGTATCGTGACAGAATTTTGTGAAAAATACTTCACAAATTGTTTCAGAATCTTCCCCTGAAATAGGATTTTCTCAACACAGGGAATAAACATAATATTTTACTTTAAAAATATGCAAAAGTCCATGATAAAAGTATTAGGTGCGCAATTAAGTAATTTAAGTTATTTATTTATGAAAATGCAACTTTATTGGGAAAAAACGGTTTCAAATGAATCATTTAAAGTATTGCCCATCGCTACCTACAACTTTTTCCCATCTTTCTGCCAGAACTCGATTACTCTTACGGTAAAAGTGTTTATCTTTTGAGGATATCTACGATTTTTTGATGTCTTCAGATGAGCTGATCTGCTGATCAGCTAGACCATATGCCATCGAACGGAAGAAGTAATAATCGGAAAGCGCAATATCTGGGGAATACCACCTTGATCAAAAATTTATTCAGAAAATTAAAAATACAAGTTTATTCATATAAATCTATATTGTCCCCTTCAACACTTATGCCGGCGTTTGATCCAATCCTCGAAACATTTTTTTACATTCGGTTTTCGGTATGTCCATCAGTGCTTCCCGCTGGTTTTCCATTACTTCCTCTCGGCTGCTGAAACGCGTTTTTGATTGAACAGGGTCACAGGGAGCCAAGTCAGGTGAATTCGGTGGCTCTTGGATGGTATTTTTTGCATTTTTCGTCAAAAAATTACGAATAATGATGGCACTGTGCGACGGTGCGTTATCATGGTGCAAAATCCACGAGTTTTCTGCCCACAATTTTGGTCTCTTTCGCAATCGTCTTATAAAGCCCAAATAATACTCTTTGTTTACTGTCTGGCCTACTGGAAAGAATTCATGATACACTACACCGTTGTTATTCATGAAAACAGTGAACATTGCCTTTTTTGAATGAAAACGACGTGGTTTTTTTTGTTCTCGGATCATTTGGTGAACGCCATTCACTTGCCTGATGTCTGGATTGCGTGTCGTACTCATAAACCCACGTCTCGTCTCCAGTAATGATCCTTTTGATGAATGTGGGATCGGATTCAGCCTCGCAAATCATCTCTTTTGCGACGTCAACACAGTCTCTTTTTTGCATGAAATTGATGTCTTTTGGCACCAACTTTGCTGCTACACGATGGAAACCCGAATCATTAACCAAAATATCTTCAATGGATTCATAGGCAATGTTCAAGTTCTCCGCTATCTCTCTGATGGTTAATTTGCGGTTATTGACCAACATTTATTTCACTTCATCAATGTTTTCCTCGGTTTTCGACGTCGATGGTCTGCTACTGCTTTCATCATCTTCGATTTACTCACGACCACTTTTTGAACCGCTCGTGCCACTGGTAAACGACCGTTTTCTTTAGAGAATCGTTGCCGAAACTCTTTCCAACATTTCCGATGTTCGCGAACCATTAAATCCGTTGTTGCAAATTTGAATCCATTTCTAAAATTTCAAAAACTGCCACCGCACACAGAGATAGATGTACTCTTGGCTACGTAACTTTTGCAAATGTAAAGCTATGACGCTAAAATTTAGAGAGAATGTCAACAATAGATGTATCAACTTTTTAAATCGCAAAAATAAGAGCGCCACATGGTTTTAATGGATTTGTTAACATAAGGTCAAGAGTTGTCATGCTGTAGAATCACTTTTTCGTGCCTCTGCTCGTATTGTGGCCGTTTTTCACGCAGTTCCCCAGTGATAGTTTCGTTGGGTTTCAACAGTTCATAATAAATAACACCGACCTGGTCCCACCAAATACACAGCATAGCCTTCGCAGCATAAATATTCTTACGGGCCGACGACGTAGAAGCATGACCGGGCAGTCTCCATGATTTTCTTTTCTTTTGGTTGCTGAAATGAATCAATCCATCCATCCATAATGATGAAAAATCACCCTTCATGATGCGATCAAGAAAACCCTTCCTTTTTTTGTCGCTGAAGCAGTCTTTTACAGGCAAAAAACCGACGCTCAAGGTCTCTTGGCTTTAAATCAGTTTCCTTGTTGCGCATGCAATTGCTAGGAAATGGCCTGGCGAGTAACTCCTAATGCTGAAGCAAGCTTTTCTTGCTATTGACATGGATTCTCATATACCAATGCCTCCAATTCAGCGTCCTCGAAGGATTTTAGTTTTCTTTCATGCGGACGGTCATTAACATACAAATCACCGTCTTTGAAGCGACAGAGCAGCATACCCGTAAACTATTTGAAGCTCTCGGTGCGCTTCAGCCGTCGTTTTCTTCGAATGAAAGAAGAAAATCAACACTTCCCGTAACGACAATTATTTGGCACGAAATCAGACATTTTCACACAACCAAAAGTATATGACGTCAAAACAAAATCACTAGTGTGTCAAAACGGTTTGTTTACAGTATGTCTAAAACTAATAATAAGGAGAGACTGCGAGTCAAAAGAATAAAAGAAAACATTTCTACTTCACAAGAAGGACCCTATCAAGTATAATAGTGAGAATGCATTGGCTTAGTTTGTGGATTTGGGTCTGTCAAAAGAAAAATATAAGATAAGAACTTCTCTGAGAAAACGCAACAAATGCCAAAAAAGTGGCAGTTCCAGGAGATTATCAGCTAGAGTGAAATTTCAAGACATGATGGACCATACTAAGAGGCGGCTTTAAGAAACTAAAAGTGAGGAAAAATTAGCTGCACTCCCAAAAATTTTTGCATTACAAGGAAAATGGGGCTTTGAGGTACAATCTAGACAAGGTGCCTATAAGCAAAAAATAAACACATCAGATGGTGAAAGAGATAAAAACATGTTTATGGCGTTAGTTGTTCACCTCAAATGGTGAAAATTGGAGGAACCCTCGTCCACCATGTGTCGATTTTTGCCGGCCGACAATGTTCCAATATGCAAAGCAACTGAAGAACTCATAAAAAAGTACAGTCAACGATATCAAAAGTTAAATTGCTAATTTTTACTCTGCTTCATATAAAGTTAAGGACGAATTAGGGATAGTGGTCAACCACGAGTTCTTCTTAACTATGATTGACGGAAAAGTCTTAAATGAAATAACAGAAACAAAGTCAACATGCTCATGTCCCATATGTAAAAGAATACAAAAAAAATTTCAACAATGAAGAATGACGAATATGGAATCCTTGCTTTATATCCAAGAATCAGGAGAATGTAATTTATTTTGAAACTTGGTCAAGACTGAGAGCATATTGACGAATTTATTGGAATCAAGGAGGTAGAAAAAAGAATAAAACAAAAGCTCCGGAAGCATTTTCACGATTAGATTGGGCTCGATGTGAATAGACCAAAATACCGATGATGGAAATACTTTGAGGAAATTTTTTCAAGAACCAGAGGCAACTGCTCGTATAACTGGTGTCAAAAAGGAGTTAATAATGAGGCTTAGAGTAATACTTAATATTTTGTATTTCAGGAAAAAGGTTAACACTGTCAAGTTTGTGGAGTATGGTATGCCAATAAAAGAGCAGAGTTTTTAAAGCAGATATATCCCGGAAAAAACTTACACCTATTATTCATAAAATTTTGGCTCATAGTCAAAATAAAATTGAATATCAATCGTTGCCACTTAGAGAAGGAATCCAAAATCTTGCTAAATGCGGCAAAATGAAGACTTTTTCAACATGCTCGCTGTTGTCCTCATCGGACCCACTTATTTCTTCGTTAAAGCATGCCAGAACCAAAATGATCTCACTGCACAATACCCTCCAGATATAATAAGTTTGTTAGACATTACCCCGGATGTTAATGAAAGTTTCCATGAAATCATTACCTTTTTCATCATGGTATTTTATTATACCTCATACTCTGATGTGCCACAAAGTTTAATAAAAAAAAAAGCCTTTTTGATATTCCTAAAGAAAACATTTAAAAAATGGCTTTTAGATACTCTAATAGGTGCGCAACTAATTCAGTAGATGGCTCCAGCAGTAATTGCTGATCGATTTTGACATATCCAAAACGTCATGAACCAAGCTTAGACATACTGTAAACAAACCGTTTTGACACACTAGTGATTTTGTTTTGACGTCATATACTTTTGGTTGTGTGAAAATGTCTGATTTCGTGCCAAATAATTGTCGTTACGGGAAGTGTTGATTTTCTTCTTTCATTCGAAGAAAACGACGGCTGAAGCGCACCGAGAGCTTCAAATAGTTTACGGGTATGCTGCTCTGTCGCTTCAAAGACGGTGATTTGTATGTTAATGACCGTCCGCATGAAAGAAAACTAAAATCCTTCGAGGACGCTGAATTGGAGGCATTGGTATATGAGAATCCATGTCAATAGCAAGAAAAGCTTGCTTCAGCATTAGGAGTTACTCGCCAGGCCATTTCCTAGCAATTGCATGCGCAACAAGGAAACTGATTTAAAGCCAAGAGACCTTGAGCGTCGGTTTTTTTGCCTGTAAAAGACTGCTTCAGCGACAAAAAAAGGAAGGGTTTTCTTGATCGCATCATGAAGGGTGATTTTTCATCATTATGGATGGATGGATTGATTCATTTCAGCAACCAAAAGAAAAGAAAATCATGGAGACTGCCCGGTCATGCTTCTACGTCGTCGGCCCGTAAGAATATTTATGCTGCGAAGGCTATGCTGTGTATTTGGTGGGACCAGGTCGGTGTTATTTATTATGAACTGTTGAAACCCAACGAAACTATCACTGGGGAACTGCGTGAAAAACGGCCACAATACGAGCAGAGGCACGAAAAAGTGATTCTACAGCATGACAACTCTTGACCTTATGTTAACAAATCCATTAAAACCATGTGGCGCTCTTATTTTTGCGATTTAAAAAGTTGATACATCTATTGTTGACATTCTCTCTAAATTTTAGCGTCATAGCTTTACATTTGCAAAAGTTACGTAGCCAAGAGTACATCTATCTCTGTGTGCGGTGGCAGTTTTTGAAATTTTAGAAATGGATTCAAATTTGCAACAACGGATTTAATGGTTCGCGAACATCGGAAATGTTGGAAAGAGTTTCGGCAACGATTCTCTAAAGAAAACGGTCGTTTACCAGTGGCACGAGCGGTTCAAAAAGTGGTCGTGAGTAAATCGAAGATGATGAAAGCAGTAGCAGACCATCGACGTCGAAAACCGAGGAAAACATTGATGAAGTGAAATAAATGTTGGTCAATAACCGCAAATTAACCATCAGAGAGATAGCGGAGAACTTGAACATTGCCTATGAATCCATTGAAGATATTTTGGTTAATGATTCGGGTTTCCATCGTGTAGCAGCAAAGTTGGTGCCAAAAGACATCAATTTCATGCAAAAAAGAGACTGTGTTGACGTCGCAAAAGAGATGATTTGCGAGGCTGAATCCGATCCCACATTCATCAAAAGGATCATTACTGGAGACGAGACGTGGGTTTATGAGTACGACACGCAATCCAGACATCAGGCAAGTGAATGGCGTTCACCAAATGATCCGAGAACAAAAAAAACCACGTCGTTTTCATTCAAAAAAGGCAATGTTCACTGTTTTCATGAATAACAACGGTGTAGTGTATCATGAATTCTTTCCAGTAGGCCAGACAGTAAACAAAGAGTATTATTTGGGCTTTATAAGACGATTGCGAAAGAGACCAAAATTGTGGGCAGAAAACTCGTGGATTTTGCACCATGATAACGCACCGTCGCACAGTGCCATCATTATTCGTAATTTTTTGACGAAAAATGCAAAAAATACCATCCAAGAGCCACCGAATTCACCTGACTTGGCTCCCTGTGACCCTGTTCAATCAAAAACGCGTTTCAGCAGCCGAGAGGAAGTAATGGAAAACCAGCGGGAAGCACTGATGGACATACCGAAAACCGAATGTAAAAAAATGTTTCGAGGATTGGATCAAACGCCGGCATAAGTGTTGAAGGGGACAATATAGATTTATATGAATAAACTTGTATTTTTAATTTTCTGAATAAATTTTTGATCAAGGTGGTATTCCCCAGATATTGCGCTTTCCGATTATTACTTCTTCCGTTCGATGGCATATGGTCTAGCTGATCAGCAGATCAGCTCATCTGAAGACATCAAAAAATCGTAGATATCCTCAAAAGATAAACACTTTTACCGTAAGAGTAATCGAGTTCTGGCAGAAAGATGGGAAAAAGTTGTAGGTAGCGATGGGCAATACTTTAAATGATTCATTTGAAACCGTTTTTTCCCAATAAAGTTGCATTTTCATAAATAAATAACTTAAATTACTTAATTGCGCACCTAATACTTTTATCATGGACTTTTGCATATTTTTAAAGTAAAATATTATGTTTATTCCCTGTGTTGAGAAAATCCTATTTCAGGGGAAGATTCTGAAACAATTTGTGAAGTATTTTTCACAAAATTCTGTCACGATACCTTTATTCGTTTAAAAGTTATGATTTTTGCAAGCAAAAAAGTCAAAATGAGCTACTGTGCGCCGCTATGTAAGCAGATTCTTTTGCTTCATGTGGTTGCCTACACAGATCAAACATTGCGTTTTGAGAATGTCGTCGGGTGAAATGAAGCACTATTGTCTACTATTTTAAGTTAGAGGAATATTGCCACCGTTGAACACTTCTCTGTTGTTTTTTTTTTTTAAAAAGGAGACCTATTTCCGGAAAGAAATGTCTCAAATCAACAATTCAAATAATTATATCTGTCGATTTTTACATGTTTACTAAAAAAAGTTCTTTTCGGTTATTAAAATTGAAAATTAGAAGATCACTTGTTCATTTTCTTCTTTACCAATAAACATTCTTTAATCATTGCCTTTAAAATTCAGTTGATTTGAATACACGACAAACTGAGCAAACCGTCCCTAGATTGATTTTTCAGACATTTCAGACAACAAACTCAAAAACGTCATATATTTGCTCATTTCCATAGTGAGGTTTGAGACGGTGCATCTGTGCTAATTCTATTTTTCTTTGGTAGTTTTGCAGGACTTGTAGTACTTTTGGAGTCGTCTAAAGGAACATAGCTATTTCGAAAGGAAAATCAATGATTTTCCAACAATTCAGGGCAAAAAAGATAAAACCCAAATTTGAACAATCATTAAATTTGAAAAAAAAGAGCAAGCAGAGGCTTAATGAGAGCCAGGTTTTTTCTGGACGAAAGTATCACATTTCTAAACTAGTGAATGTCAATTGGGCTGAATATTATGTGATATAAAACACCTTCCTTTTTTTTGGGATAAAAGCTTATTCTACAATAAAAGCCATAAATCGAATGATATAAACACAATCTTAAAAATAAAGCAATGAAACCATTTGTCAATCTCTTTGTGGTTTCAAAGTACCCATTCTACTTGGAGGCTTTTTCACATCTCGTATTTCCAAATACTGATCTCGATTTTCTTCTCAAATCGCTTATCATGAAAAAACATCCATAAAAACAAAAAATTCTTGAAAATTTTCTTCTCAATTCTTATGCATACGAAATTATATACTTACTAAAAGAAGATGTATATATATTTATCCTCTGGAGAAAAACAAAAGCAAAAATTGCAATCCACTTTGAATGTGAAAATATTTTTTGCAATTCCCGTATTGCTCCCATTCTTCGCATTCTTTATGTATTTACGTGCGCCTGCCATAAGATGAAAATTAATTTATCACTCCCACCCCACAGCCATTCAAGGACGTTTATCCTACAAAACTTGAAGTAAGCTCCAGTTGGGTAGTCCTCACAATACATATGAATGTACTCGTACGAGCACGAGTATGTCCTGAACAACAAATTGCTTTCTACTCGTTTTTGTTCGTCATCCTCAGATCACAAATGATGCTGGAAGGGTTTTCCGTATCTTGTACTTTAAGTAAGCTCAAGTGGCTTGCATCAAAATGTAATTCATCAACACTCAAAATTAATGTTTTTAATTCGTATTTCCTTACATTAAAAAAAATTACGAAAATTTTGTTCTTATTAAAAATAAGCCACCAAACGCGAGCGCTTCCATTTCGAAATACCTAAATTTATTGTGTTGTATCTGGAAGAAAAAATCGATGAAATGGAAATTCGGTTAAATAGAGTGATAGCAGAATTCTCCTGACTAATGGGGTAAATTACTAAATGTCACTTTCAGCACGCACATACACCTAAACATCAAATTCTTATGGGCAAAGATACAAAGGGAGGCCATCTAAGCAGAATAATTAAACTTTTTTTTTCGGACTCATGTTCAGGCGAAGAAAAGGGAATTTGTGGCAAAGTTGCTCATTTGTCCGTGTTGCTTTGGCCACTTTGGTAATGTTAATAAATGCTTGAATGCTCTGCAAATATACTTAGGTGAATATAGTTTTTTAGGACTGAAGATATTTGATAGAACACGCTCAATGTCTAATGTCCTTGGGAGAACAATTATTAAAAGCAGTTGGGAAGCATTTTTAGATAAATGAGATTCGTGCGGTTTTTTTCTTATCAAATTCATAATATTTTTGCTTTAAATAACTGTGGACAAGGGGATACCTTGATCTATTAATAGGTAATAAATAAATAAAATAAATTTTTAGCTTCCTATTTGTTTATAGAGCGTGTTTAGGAAGGTGTTAATATATGTGTGAATAAAATATTTATATTCCCTCATTATGGTTTAAATAAAAAAAATTTTTTATTGTTAGTTAAAAAAACAATTAATGGCATCTACTTTTTGGAAATGACATCATGTAAATGTTGGACATAACTACGTCTGACGTGGTCCATTCGGAAGGTAAAATTTTGGGCGACACGTTCGAGCATAGCGACTGGTAACTCGCAGATAACACGAGTAATGTTGGCTTCCAAAGCGTCAGTCGTAGCTGGCTCATTCCTGAAGACCTGAGACTTTACATATCCCAAGAGAATAGGTAGTCCAAAGGTATGATATCGCACGATCTAGGCGTCCAATTTACCGTAGCAAAACGTGAAATTAAGTGCTCACCAAAGTGATTTCTCAACAAGTCCATTGTTTCACGCGCTCTATGGCTCGTAGCTCACCCATACCATTTCAGAAAGCACGTAGTCCGTTAACATGTCGTGGTAACTGTTACCATTGACGGTAGCATTTTGACTTCCCTCATTTTTGAAGAAATCTGGACCAATGATTCCACGCACTATAAACCACACCATACCGTTGTTTTTAATGGATGTAATGGTAGCATACGGCAATTTTGTTTATTAACGTATCTATAGAGCCAGAAATGGGCTTCATCACTGAACAAAATTTAACGATAAAACACTGAAAATATGACGCAAATTCAAGTCGCCTGGCTTCAATTCTTGCACAAGTTGAATTTTGTACGCTTTCAGGCCGCGATCATCATGCAAGATACGCCAAGTTGTCGAATACGCCAAGCCAAGCTGCTGAGAACGACGACGAATCGATTCGTCACGGTCTTCGCGTACACTCTCAGCTACAGCTGCTATAGTTTCTTCACTACGTGCTGGATGTGGTCTAACCAGTCGAGTATCATCCACTAATGTAAGCTGGGACTCAAATTTGTGAATGGTATTGGAAATATTGGTTTCAGTAGGTCGATTATGCGCACCGTAAATTCCTCGAATTGCACGAAAAACATATCTCACAGAACGCTGACTTTCTCAATACAGCTAAAGAATTTAGAAACGCTGTTGTGGTGTGTGTCTTTCCATGATAACTTGCCAAACGATATTGAACGAAAATGGGAAAGCAGTTTGATAGGAGTCATGTGCGATCTGTCAAAAAAAGCCTATTGAAAATGAAAGCTTACGATGAAAACCCCTTGGTTTTAAAAAAATTATAAAAAAAAACTTCGGTCATTTTTGAGTTTATAAATGAACAGATATATAGGGTTTTCCAATAGGGACTTGACAACTTTGAATTTAATTTGTGAACGCACTCTTTCACTAATCATCAAACTGTCACTGTCAATTTATTCAGTAAACTCAACATTTTCATCATGGTAAAGTACACTAACGAGCTACATTCTCCGATTGGGATCGCAAAATCATCTTCAGTGACGAAGCTCATTTTTGGCTCAATGCGTTCGTCAATAAGCAAAATATGCGTTATTGGTCGGGTGAAAACCCACATGTGCTTCATGAATCACCACTTCATCCACAAAAAAAAACTGTTTGGTGCTTTTTGCATGCCGGCGGCGTTATTGGGCCATATTTTTTCGTCGACGATAACGATCGTCACGTTACTGTGAATGCTCAGCGTTATCGCGCCATGATCATCGATTATTTTTGGCCCAAATTGGAAGATATGGAATTGGACGACATGTGATTTTAACAGGATGGTGCCACAAGTCACACAGCACACGCTACAATCGATTTATTGAAGAGTAAGTATGGTGAGCGTGTTATCTCAAGACATGGGCCAGTCGATTGGCCGCCTCGTTTGTGCGATTTAACGTCGCTTGAGTATTTTCTGTGGGGCTACATTAAGTCATTGGTTTATGTCAACACGCCGACGACGTTGGAAGAGCTCAAAACCAACATTGACGCAAAATAGCGGCCGTTTCGGCCGAAATGTGTGGCCGAGTCGTTGAAAATTGGGTCCAACGAATCGACCGCTGCAAACGTGCCCGCGGTGGCCATATGAACGAAGTCGAGTTCCATTTATATATGTTTTGATTTTACTTCAAGCCAATAATAAAGTTTTTGAAATATCCCAAATGGTTTGCCTTTTATTTAAAAAAAAAGTTGTCAAGTCGTTATTAGAAAACCCTATATTACACAAAATAAAAACGAAATGATATTTTGAAGCGCTTTGTTTTTTTATGCACTTACCCTTTAAAAAAAAAATAAAATAAATCGATTTTTAACTGACTCAACTTTGACTTCTATTGATCCAAAAGAAATAAATTGCTTATCCAGTGAATTTAAATATTTTGCTTAAAGACCGTTAAATTTTGCAAGCAGTTTTATCAGAATGAGCTACTGTACGACGACGGTAACGCCAGCATCAGATCGAAGAATGGTTGCCCCAGGCAGAGATCGGTCATACAGCTCGTAGAAAGTATTAGAAAAATTCAATCACATTAACCATTTACATTACACAGCGTGGAAACAGCTGTATTATTGCAACGATACAGATACTATAGATGGAATGGAAGAAGCAGATTACTGTTTTTTTTTTATTGTTAAGGACGACTTAATTAATTAATTAATAATTGGGAATGATATTTTGTTTAAAGGAAATTGGTACCTAGTCTTCGAAAAAAAAAACCTTGTCCTCTTGAGGGATTTGCCGGAAACAAAAGACGGGGGAAGGGTTATCGCCTGATGTGAAAAAGAAGTTGAGCAAAATCATCAACGACTCTGTATATTTTGGTGAGATACTCAAGGACAAAGGACAATGCACGACAACGACAACGAAAAGCCGTATCGTGTGTCTTTCGCGAAAAAAGAAGTCATTGAGAATGTTATCACAGAGTTATTGGAATATGATGTCATTCGACATATTCGTCGTCCGTTGTGCTCGTAAAGAAGTCATTGGGGGAAAACGGAATGCCATCGCTCCAAAGAAACCGTACGTAATGTCGACGGTGGAGAAAATCCTTTAAATGACTGCAGGGAAAACTCGTTTCACGTTACTGGATCAGATGTCTGGTTATTGCCAGATTCGAATCGAAAAGGGTCGCTTCACAGCGTTTACATATCACACACGCAAGTCAGTATGAATTTAGTCGTATGCCGTTTTCGTAGCAATTTTCAAAATTGATGAAAGAATGATCATTTAGTTATTTAGCGTTGATGCGGAACTTGGCAATCTGGAAGATTTTTTGCAACTTTTGAATGAACAGGTATTCCTAGCAACATAAATCACATTTTTTGGAAATCGATTTACCGAAGAAGGAATCAAACCTAGCCCCGAGAAGACGTCGGCTATAGACAACTTTCCTGACCCACCAATATCACGAAATTAAGAAGATTTTTGGGCCTGGTGAGCTATTTCGGGAAGCTCGTTAAGATGTTTGTTATTATCACCAAACCACTGACATCGATGTTGAAAAAGGAGAAAGCGGAATCACTATTCCTATGGGAGGATAAGCACGCAGAATATAAAAAAAAAAACAAAACAATTAAAACATACAATTATATGATCCAGACAAAATTCATGAAGTCTATACCGATGCCAGGTCGTGTGGGTTAGTTGGAATATTATTTCGAGTAACAGACGACTCCGCCTAATGGAAACCTCTCTTCTCATATGTCATAGCCTCATATGCACGACCGCCAAATGAAGATACTCAAGCTACGAACTCGAATTTGATGTATTTATTTGGTTGAAGGTTTCGAGTCATTACGGATTGCTCTGCTGTATTCGCGGTTAAAGCAACCACATCGCTTATTCCACTCCTTCGTTAAGAATATTTTGCGGGGTATAAAGCGAAACTTGTGGCTTCATCAAATGAGAAATAATTTGAAGAGTACATTGCCGCTTGCGTAGAATGTTGTTTAGTTAAGAGGGTGCCAGGAATGACAAAGGGGCGAATGCATATAGCGGAAGTTACTCTAGTTCCATTTCTCCACATAGACCACCTAGGTCCGTTTCCAAGAATTCGTCGCGGAAAAGGTTACGTTATAGGGTAGAGAATGCGTTTAGTATGTACGTCATAGTGAAAGCAGTTAAAGACACGAAACCTAAGCCGGTAATTGATTTCGTATTTTCGTATACCCGATACGATGATTAGCGCTCGCGGAACGACCTTCCGCGCAACTGCTTTCAACGGAATACGTCACCTAATGTCCATTGTAAGGACGCCGAGAGCCAATGGACATGATCGGCCGCATCAAACTAACAATTTTACAATACTTACGAACTTCAAACATTGAGATCGGTGATTGGGACTTAAATCTTCTTAATCTCCGAAGTTAATACTCAGAGGAATTCGATTACAGGGAATAACCCGAACCAAATTGTATTCGACTGCAAGCTAAAGAATCTTTCGATCAATCACTTTTTACAAGCGATACACGACTGGCGGACATGATGACATTGACATGATGTCAATTTGGGACAGCGATGTGTAAAAGTCACCCAGCGAGTAGCAGAGTAGAAGGAGAGGTGGAAACTACGATTCAATGCAAAGCACAAAGGTTCTACCATTTCCAATGAATGAATCTCACAAGCTAGAGCCTAGGTAAAGGACCCATATAATGTAAAGAAGAGCCTGCGAATTGACCAATATATACTGAAGGAGATGGAAACGAATCAAGGAAGAAGAAAATTGTCAACCATAATGATCAGTGATAAGATTAAGTATTGATGTGTGTTAGACATCAGAGCCTAACGACGATAAAGAGGATGACATGGTAAAATGGACACTTCGAGTATCCATAAAGCCTCAACATGTATTAAGTTTTTTTGAAAAATGAGATAGAGAAAGAAAAAACGATGTTTGGGCTCAATAGTTAATTTCGCTCCATGGGTGGCATCCAACATTTAGTTGGGAACCTAAGTTCTGATATATTTTAAGCGTTTGGTTTTTAATTGTCAATATAAATAAAGTAAAATTACAAAAGTGTATACAATTTTTATTTGAGATAATGAATCATTGCTTGCCATTTACTTTTTAAAGATTATTTCATGTTAATGTTGACCACGTCTACTTTTTAAATAGTCCATACGAAGAGTGCAATTTTGGATCACGTTTTCAAGCATATTGGGTGGTATCTTGCAAAATATTGTCTTTCAAGGCTGTAATTGACCCTGGTTTATTTTCATAAACAAGCGATTTGACGCATCTCCATAAAAAACAGTTTTAAGGCGTCAAATCGCACGATTCAATTCGCCGGACTAAAACGAGAGATAAATTGCTAACCGAACTCCTTTCTGCCCTGTGTGGAATGTAGACCCGTCTTGCTTGAACCACATGTCGAACAGATTCAGCTCGTCCATTTTAGGCCAAAAAAATTTGAAATCATTGAACGATAACGGGCGCTATTGACGGTAACGTTGTTTTCATAATCATTTTCGAAATAAAAAAATGGGTCAATGATTCCAGCGGATCATAAACCGCACCAAAAAGTGAATTTTTTTAGGTGTATTGGCAGCTCTTGTAACACATAGGCTGAAAAGTCAGCGCCGTTTCTAAATCCATACCATTTTCAGTTAGTACTAACCTTCAAAAGATACGTGTATAAATTTGACAGCTGTCGGACGATTAGTTCTCAAGATATACCGTTGTGAGTGAAGCAACTTTTGTTATTGTGAAAAAAATGGATTCAAAGCAATTTCGTGTGTTGATTTATCATTGCTTTTTGATGGGAAAAAATGCAGCCGATGCAAAGAAATGGCTTGATAAGTGTTACCCGGACTCTGCACCAGCCGAACGAACAATTCGCAAGTGGATTGAAAAATTTAAAAGAGGTCATACAAGCACCGATGATAATGCACGAAGTGGACGTCCAAAAGAGGCTGTTTCAGATGAAAACATCAAAAAATTCCACAAAATGATTACGAATGACCGTAAAGTGAAGTTGATCGAGATAGCTGAGGCGCTGAAGATATCAAAAGAGCGTGTTGGATATATCATACACGAATATTTGGACATGCGAAAGCTCTGTTCAAAGTGGATGCCGTGTTTGCTCACAGTCGACCAAAAACAACAACGTGTTGATGATTCAGAGGATTGCTGTTCAATCGCAATAAAGCCGAATTTTTGCATCGGTATGTGACAATGGATGAAACTTGGCTCCATCACTTCACACCAGAGTCAAGTCGGCAGTCAGCTAAGTGGCGAGCAGGCGACGAACCTCGTCCAAAACGACCAAAAACTCAACAGTCGGCTGGCAAGGTTATGGCACCCGTATTTTGGGATACACATGGAATAATTTTCATCAACTATCTCCAAAACGGGCAGACTATCAACAGCGACTATTATATTGCGTTGTTGGAACGTTTGAAGGACGAAATCGCAGAAAAACGGCCGCATTTGAAGAAAAAGAAAGTGCTGTTTCATCAAGACAATGCACCGTGTCACAAGTCGATGAAAACAATGGCAAAATTGAATGAATTCGGCTACGAATTGCTTCTCCACCCACCGTATTCTCCAGATTTGGCCCCCAGCAACTATTTACTGTTCGCAGATCTCAAAAGAATGCTCGCCGGAAAGAGATTTAAGACCGATGAAGACGTATTTGCCGAAACAGAGGCCTATTTTGAGGCTTATCCTAAATCCTACTACAGAACTGGTATCGAAAGATTGAAAAATCGTTTCAACCAGTGTATCGCCCTCGAAGGCAATTATATTGATAAATAAAGTTGAGTTTTGTAAAAATTTTGTGTTTTACTATAAAATGGACTTTTCAGCCCACAGACTATTGCCTGAGGTTGCTCATCGCACCAAATATGGCAGTTTTGTTTATTAACACACCCATTCAATCAGAAATGAGCTTCAACGCTAAAGGCAATGTTTCGATAAAAAAATTTTCCCCAGTTTTTTAAGGTCCACTCACCGAAAGTTCGACGCTGTCGTTCGGCTTAATTTTTTACAGGAGCTGTATTTTCTAAGGTTTTAAATCAAGATTCTTGCGTAAAAACTTCCGAGTCGAGTAAGACAATCCCAATTGCTGCGAATGGCTAACAAATTTCTGTCTTCATTAACACTGGCGGATGCAGCAACAATATTTTCTGTACGCAATCTACGCACACGGGTAGGTGGCTTGATGTCCAATAGCATGAAATTGGTGCAAAATTTAGTCACAATGGCTTGGATAACGTGCTTAGTAGGTCAACCATGACGACTGTAAAACGATTGAAGTGCGCAAAAAACATTTTTCACAGAGCACGAATCTTGATAATAAAATTCATTGTTTGGGTGTAAGTCTTTCCATGATGAAATGGCAATGCTAATTGAGTATGTTTGACTTTGACGCATGTCATGATATACGCATGAGCTGTCAAAAATTTAAAACCAAACAGCAAAAAAAATCACACTTTAGTTGTCTTACTGTTTTAAAATGTTTTTTTTTGTTCCGGCAATAGTTAACGTCTGTTGGTCGTTTACCCAACGCTGCGAAAATACCGTGCTAAAAGATTGCTACATAAGAAAGTAATCCAGGAAAGAAATGTTACCGGATCTTTACCGATAACGTAATGCAGTACTGGTGTCTTCGTGAAAGAAGCAGGTAAGTCTTTATATGTTCTTCATGTGGCAAATAACAATATCGTCAATAATATATGAAGAGGGCGAAGTATATGCGTCCACAACTGCAGCCAAACTACGCTCCAGGCCTTAATAAAACTTCTCAATAGTTATATGTTAAGTTTGTTCAATAATGCTTCTTTGAACGCCGTCGGAGTCATGTCTGCGCTCCAATTTTTAATAACGTTGTGAGAAATGTGATTGACGATTGACTTACTAGGTTAGGTATGAGGGGGGACTTCTCAGGATCTGAACATACTCAGACTGCCTGTAGCCCTATTGCTGGATGTTGGTACTGTACACTAAAGGCCTTACTCAAGAAAAGAGTGAAAGCATTTATCTTCAATTCTAGCACAAAACATATTTTAATGACTTAGATATCATAGATGAAGAGCATTAGTAATTACTTCTGAAAGTCACAGTACCTACAGTGAAACACATTAAGATACACGAATGAAACGAAATCAGGTGATGTTAGATTGTTATTACTTTTTTCCTCCAATTCACATGGGTATACAAAAACAGAACCATAAACTACCAAGTTAAATCATAAAAGTTAAATTAATTTGACTACAGTTTGCTTATTAAATTTCATACACAGTCGGTGTATCTACAAGCAATATAATACATAAGTGTGTATGTACTATATATTTGAAAATATTCTAATGCCATCTTTTGTGTCACCTCTCCTTTCTTCTTCGCAGGTTAATTACAAACGACACTTTGAAAACTTAGGTTAGAGCAGCAACTTCATCAGAGAAAAACAAAAAGCTTGTGCATATATACGTAAATCCTTTCTTCTAAACCTAGATATTTTTAAACTTTTTGTATGTATGACACAAGGACAAAGTACCAAAGTATCTATTTACATCGAACAATTGTTCAATTCATATTGTTTCAGCCCATGCACAGGTTTTATTCTATTGTAACTTCTTCGTCTTTTATCAACGAGTTTTGTGGGTATTCTAACAAAGTTCTCAAATTTAATTTTTGGAAGTTCTACATTTGCTTAACTTTAATAGAAGTTCCTCCAAAAATTTATACCGAAAGTAGGGGAAATACGGAAACAAAATTCAAAGAAAGGTAGATAGTGAATCCAAACTGAATACATATTCGTATGTCGTATTTATTTAGAAGCCATGTCTTGGTTATTTCTATTGTAACTGCTGGTCAAACCTAAGCATATTTGGATAAAAATGGTTTCCAGGATTAGGTTATATAGTAAGTTAATACACCAACAGATTTTATAGAAAGGCCAGAGTTTCTTATTTAGGGAGAAGTTTCCAACAAATAACAAGGAACTTTTTTAAAAAAAATTTAAAACAAATAACATTCTAAGCATGGGTGATACCATATTACATACTATATTACGCAAAACTCATATTCGTACGCCCTCGCTTCAAGCAGAAAATTGTTTTTTGATACATAATTTACAAAAAATATTTCTTTTCATTAAAAATGCAATGACTAGCAAAATTAAATAATAAAATACATTTTTTTCTCTGCAAATAGTGCAACCTTTCAGCTGGGGTTTATGCGACAGATTGGGCATTGCTCTGCAGTGCCTTACATTTAAATTGTATGTCTGGTATTTGGTATGTATTACAGTAAAAAAAAAAAAAAAAACATTTATAATAGACTTTTCAATCTTTAAGCTATAAGTGTGCTATATAATCGTACAGTAGATGAATGGATTTCAGTGTTCTAAATATATTACAATATGTTGAAGAAAAATGAATTAAATTGGATCACTTTTTAATCTAACTCAAGCTATAATCAAGTACAAAAATATATTTCTAGTAGAAGTGGAAAACGTTAGTTCTGTAAATAATGCATTCTTAATAGTTATCTGCTAGGTGTCAAAAAAGAGTATCACTTAAATTAACTGTCTTATGTTAAGAGGAAGTGAATTCCAGAGTCGAATAGCATGAACAAAAAATTGCCGATCCGCAACTTGATATAAACTCAACAAACGATTAGATTGCGAGAAACTCAGCTTGTCGTATAGATATTGAGGCTGTTTTCTGGTTATTATCTTTTTTAAGTATTCAATTGTGCAGTAGTTCAAATATAGGGTTTTCTAATAACGACTTGACACCTTTTTTTTAAATAAAAGGCAAACCATTTGAGATATTTCAAACACTTCATATTGGCTTGAAGTACAATCAAAAAATTTATGAATCTAACTCGATTTCGTGACCAAAGCGGGCACATTTGCAGCGGTCGATTCGTTGGACCCAATTTTCAACGACTAGGCCACACATTTCGGCCGAAACGGCCGCTATTTCGCGTTCAATGTTGGCTCAGAGCTCTTCCAACGTCGTCGGCATGTTGGCATAAACCAATGACTTAACGTAGCACCACAAAAAATAGTCAAGCGGCGTTAAATCGCACGAACGAGGCGGCCAATCGACTGGCCCATGTCTTGAGATAGCACGCTCACCATACTTACTCTTCAATAAATCGATTGTAACTAGTGCTGTGTGGCTTATGGCACTATTTTGTTGAAACCACATGTCGTCCAAGTTCATTTCTTCCAATTCGGGCCAAAGATAATCGGTGATCATGGCGCGATAACGCTGACCATTCACAGTAACGCGATCGTTATCGTCGACGAAAAAATATCGCCCAATAACGCCGCCGGCATGCAAACCGCACCAAACAGTTATTTTTTGTGGATGAAGTGATGATTCATGGAGCACATGTGGGTTTTCACCCGACCAATAACGCATATTTTGCTTATTGATGAACCCATTGAGCCAAAAATTAACTTCGTCACTGAAGATGATTTTGCGATTAAATTCATCATCTTGGCGAATCTTCTCCAGAATCCAATTGGAGAACGTACGTCGCTTCAAATGGTCCATCGGCTCCAATTCTTGAATCAGCTTGATCTTGTATGGGTGTAAACCAAGATCCTTACACAAAATACGCCATAATATGGTCTAAGCGATGCCAAATTTTTGAAAACGCCATTGACTGATTTGGAACGTTTGCTACGCACGTCTGAACGGCAGCGATAATTTCGACACTTCGACCAACCCGTTGTTTCACTGACACGCAACATCACACAACGAATATGTGGACTCAAATTTTTGCACTAAACTTGTTATTACCTGTCTACTAGGGCGAGAATTACGACCGAAAATTGAAGTCAACGCTCTTAAAGTTGCAGTCACCGACTCCGAATATCTATAGAAAAGTTTTATAATTGCAGACGTTGCTCGTTAGTGTACTTTACCATGATAAAAATGTTGAGTTTACTGAGTAAATTGACAGTGACAGTTTGATGATTTTGACTAATTCACAAATTAAATTCAAAGTTGTCAAGTCCCTATTGGAAAATCCTATATACAGGGTGAGTTTTTTAACTTGAGACATCCATAAAACGCCATAAAACTTAAGACATCAAAATTACTCGAAAAGTACGAAATATCGCGAAAAATGTTTCAGACAAAAGTCACAAGGTTCTGAAAGGGACATAAGATGGTGACCACGAGTTTGACCTTGAGCACCATTTTCAAGGTCAAACGAAGGTCACTTTTGATTTTTCAAATAATAATTCCTGATTTTCATTGCTCAGTCGTATTCCTCAATGGAGCACACGACTTTGTCTCAAAGGTCTTATTCATTCAGTGTTATATACCACTGCACTGGCACGCCTAAATCATTAATCGATTATTATTGTGTTAGAAGGTCGAGATTTGTTTTGAGGAAGTCATTATTGCATCGAGTGAAGTTAAAACTCAAAGAAATTTCAGATAGAGACAAATTGTCCTAAACTTATCTGAGAGTGTATGATGTGCACTCTGCCCTTTTTTTCTACTTGAACGGAACTGTACTTCATTTAGAAGTTCGATATTTGTTTTGGGGAACTGATTATTATTAGTAACGTTTTCCAGATTAATAATGTAGGAAAGAAATCGGTCAAATAGAGTGGCTGTTGAGGACAATGAAAAAGCAGTGTTAGCTGCCGTTGCACACGATCCTCACATTAGCACTCGCCAAATAAGTCGTGAATCAGGACTGTCAAACGACTGTCTGTAAAATATTACATCGGCATAAATACCATCCTTATCATGTTTCAATGCATCAAGAACTTTCTAGTGAGGATTTTCGCAACCGGGTTTCCTTTTGTCGATGGGCACTTCAGCAAGGTGTTATTCTTTTATGAGTCGATTTTCACCAATCAGGAATTATCATTTGAAAAATCAGAAGTGACCTTCGTTTGACCTTGAAAATGGGTGTCATAAACCTGCGTTTAATAAGAGCACCTATTAGGAAACCGTCTATTCATACAATAATTGTCTATTTTTAATATTTTGCTACTTTTGAATTTGCCAAACAATTGTTAACCTACCCTATTTTTGTACTAAATCTCTTTGGAACAATTTAGATTACTGTAATCTTAACTTTAACTTAACTTATGTTCTCTCAGCATATCTTGCATTTCTTTTTGTTGTCATCTTCGTAATCCGCTGCTGCTTGCATTTTTTACTAATCTCTTTCTCTTTGATGTCGAACCACAAGCCAAGACAGTCGCAGCAGCAGCAGATAACCAGGAGAATCTAAGTATAATTTTACAATTTAAAGAATATTAAATATTACCTATATTATTACAAATATTACAAATCCAAACAAAATTTTGTAAACTAGTCCATTATAAAAAACACATAAAACGAAACCACATTTAATAATCTAATTTGATAAAACAAATATACAGTCCACATTAAAAACAGCACCTGTACAGTAAAAAATCTTGCAGCCGTACGTTATAAAGAGAATTATTAAGGTCTTCACCAACAGTATCCTCGTTTTAACTGGTGTGAAGCTTTGAGATTGAGAAAAATTTCTAAGGCAGCCGTATATTTTTCTGATGACTAAACGGTCATATGGTCGTCGTAATTTAATGATGAGCTAAACCAGACGGCAAGATTTTTATCTTTGCTTACAAATTCAATTGGTACATTTCCAAGCTGGACAAGAGGGAGACTAGTTGGGATAATACCATTTTGATATATAAATACGCATTTCGGTTTTTGTCGAATTGAGTTGCAAGTAGTTTTCCTCTGGCATGAGGATTAAATTGTTAAGTGGCGAGATGAATAAATTTATTTTTAAATCTGAACATCGTCTCCAAAAATATGAAAATTGCAGCTCTTAATTATATTAGGGAGATCGTTTATGAAAATTGTAAAAAGCAAGGGTCCTAGCATTGATGCCTGTGGAACACCTGCTGAAATTTCAACAAAGTGTGACCTAAGATTGTTTGCCAAAACCGCTTGTTTTCTTCCAACTAGATACAAGCACATGAGATTACCGACTGATGATCAAAAGTTATATAAATTTGTAAGCTTGAATATAAGTAACTCGTGATCAACAGTGTCAAAAGCCTTACAAAAATCTAGTAGAGCAAGAAGTGTTAATAATTTTTTGTCAATTGCAACTCGCATGTCGTCAGATACCTATAGAAGAGCTGATGTACAGACGTGTTGCTTGCGGAATCCCAATTGATAAGCACTGAGAATTCATTCACGCTGTAGAAAATTGAAATGGATCTGTATTCCATTGATAAGGTACCTGCTCTTTTACTCTTTGGGATTGGTATAATCTTTGCCTGCTTCCAACCACTCGGAAAAATTGATTTCGTTATAATATTGCTGAAGATATACATATGTAATTACGAGAAGTTCGTATGGTAATATTATTTTAATAAAATGTGGATGAATGTTCTCAATACCAGCAGCTTTAGATTTGATTTTCAGTGTGGCTCCAACAATATCGGTTTTTTCCACTCTGCGGAATTCAAATGAGCCAGCCGGTGAAGTTTGGATGTATGTGGGGAAATGACAAAATTCGTTTGAATTTTAGCGAACTCTTTATTTAATTCATCAGGATCGACCTGATCTAACATAGAACTCAGGAATTCTAAATCGTTTCCATTATCTGTACGCGGCATCACGTTTGTTTTTAAGCTCAGCAATTTCTGGTGTAAACCACCTTATGTTGTTATATTTTACAGATTTCGTTTTAATGGGAACATGTTTACCAAAAAGATGTGTAATCATGTTGTGAAAATACTCAACTTCGACGTTAACTAATCCGTGTTTAGATGTCCAAAGTTTCTAGACGTATACTTCAAGGGTTTTCTACTTGTAGTTAAATTAAAAGTGACAAAGATAAGATCATATCTAGAAAAAACAGGAGTGGAAATCTCGGTAGAAAATATATCTTGACAGTCCTTGGTGATGAAATTGTCCAAAGGAGTGCTGGTAAAACAGATAAAGTGCATTAGTTCTGTAGAGTTAACAACATGGAGATCCAACATCCATATAAGCTCGCAGAATCAAGAATTTAACCATAAAAGTCACCACAGACAGTAGTACGTAGATGGAACGATTAATAGATTTCTAATACGTCAAAGAGAGGCGACAAATTAATATATTTATATCGCTTGTACATAACACCAAGGTGACATTTCTTTTGTTTATCTTCCACAAACTTGTACTCAAAAGGGCTATCGGGAGGCGACTCAAGCAGAGATAATTAGTACTGACGTTATTTTCGCTACTATTAGGTGCGCAACTAAGTTTTCAATAGATGGCTCCAACAGTAAGTGCTTGTCAATTTCTACATATCCAAAACGTCATGAACCAAGCTTAGACATATGGTAAACAAACAAATTTAATCCTTGGACCTAACTTAAGCTTGTAAGCATACTAACGGGTGCTTCAACAAGAGGTGCAGGATGGTGCTACGAGCGAAACAATAGAGTTACTGCATACGAAGTTCACTGGCAGCATAATTTCGTGTTTCGGAAATACCCATTGGCCGCCAAGTTTGTACGACTTAACACCATTAGACCTCTTTCTTTAGGGTTATGTTAAAAGTAAAGTCAAAGCCACCCATTCACAAACAACTCCAACTCTGAAGGCGAACATTGAAGCCACCATCGCCGAGAGAGAGTGAAAGAGTGATTGAAAATTTCGAGGAAACGATGAGGGTCTATAAGCAGTCTGCACACCTATATGCGGATGATGTTCAAATATAAAATTTAATGAGCATTTAAAAGCAATAAACAAAAAGTCCCTATGCCTACTAATATGACTATAACAAATACCCTGATGTTTACTTATCTACCATAAAGCGAAGATTCCTTTTTCTGAAACGGTAAAAAGTGTTGGAATCATTTCAAGGAACCGTCTTAGAGCCTGTAGCTATATTCCAATAAACATTCAAATAAAACTGAGAAAAGCTCTACTTATACCGCAAATAAGCTCCTGCCGTTTAGTCTACAGTTCTATGAATTAGCTATATTTTAGAAAATTAGAACTGCATCGAACGAAATTTCGATCATATTTATGAGTTCAGACCTGTCAATCGTAGGGTATTTCTGAACTATCGTAACTGCTTATTTTTTTGAAATTGAATAACCTATCAGAAACCGAATTACGTATACTCCTACTTTAAACTGCAATTTCCTAGATATTCCAGGACTAGTACACAAACCGATTGAAAGGTAATACTCCTGAATCTCAAAGTCTGTAACTGATCTCACGCTTGAAATATAAGCTATATATCTAAGATTACATGCGAAGGCGAATAATTTTTATGTCTGTTCTCACCTATGCCATATTGTACATGTGCATTAGACACGTAAATTCTTTTATCTTTTGGTTAAAAACCATATACGGAAGAGATTAAAAGGATGTGAAGAGACAATTTATAGCTTCGGATAAAAATTGGGTCACAACCAACTTTGGATCTGCACGTGAAATGTTCGGAAGGCAAGGAGCAATATCCGAAGCATGATGTTGAAATCCCCTAGTACGATTTTCACCCCAGAATAGGAAAGGAGGATTTCTTTATAACTGCAGTTTGCAAGCATAGCCTACACGATACCATGTCTGGCAACGGTTAAACTAATTGACTTTACAGCTGGACGAAATATTACTATAGCAAGTACACGGTTTTCGCATCTCAATACACACAAAGAAACATGGCGGCCTCGGGATCATGAAACGCTTAATCAAATTAAGCACATTTCGAGGCATAAAGTGTGCCTCCAGTGTTGTGGACGTCCGAACGTTCCGGGCAGCCAACATTGACTCGGATCACCACCCTGTTGCACCCAAGGTGCGAATGCGGATTTCTCAAGCGATACAACAATCCTAAGAGACCGCCAGAATCTTCACCGAACACGTATCCCGAAATCTCTCAACAACTCCTATGCTGCTAGTACCGGAACTTAGGGGCATCGCTGTCAATCAATCCCTGGTTTGATGAAGAATGTCGACACCCACATGCAGCTACGCAAGAAGCGTACAAGGCGGGGCGGCGAAGAAGGACGAAAGCTGCTCGTGAACCAGAAGAAGAATAAAACCAGGAAAAAATGAAAAAAAATAGAAGCGCGGGATCGAAGTATTGAGTGGTTGTACTCAGGAAAGGACGTAGGGAGTAAAAAGAACGTATCATGGTAAGAAAACCCATATAGAAAACTGTAGAGATGAAGAAGAAAACATTGTGGCAAAGTCACAGTTGGTGTTACCGCCAGACAGAAAAGATCATTCAACTTAGACGATGATAGCCAAATCTTCCGTCGAGCTGGCCAAAACGAAATAAGGAAAGCAATATATAAGTTAAAATCCAACAAATCATTTGGATTTAATGGCTTACCGGCCGTCAACTCATTCCTTAGATCCAGTCAGAAGAGTGTAAGCCTGATATATACCTGATACCCGATCCACAGAAAAAGACCCCTCAACTACTCTAATTACAGAGGTATAACTCTCCTCAACATCGGATGCAAAATCTTATCTGCCATACTATATTGTGTGAATGTCGGAAACCAGACCAGGAAAGTCCACAATCGACCAAATCTTCACAAACTCGTGAAGTCCAAATCGATACCCACCATCTTTTCATCGATTTTAAGGCCGCATGTGACAATATTTATAGAGACGAGCTATATAGAGTCATGACTAGTTTTGGCTCTCTGGCAAACTGTACGTCTATGCAGAATGACGATTGAGAGCGATTGCTGCGGTGTCGACTTAAGACACGGTGACGCGCTCTCTTGTGGTTTCTTCAACATTCAACGTCTGTAGAAGAGCTTTGCGGAATTCTCAAGTGAACACTGGAGGCACAGTCTTTCAAAAGTCTTTGCAACAACTAGGGTACTCCAATGATATTGACATAATTGGAAGAACTCAGTGGGCTGTCAAGAGTGCGTTTGCTGTCAAAATTGGTTTAGCAGTAAAAAAGCGCAAAACAAAGTTTATGCTCTCAACAAAAAAGGAAAACATAACATCAATGAATTGGAAAGAACTTCACAATCGACAGCTATAATTTCAAAGTAACATAGCAGAAATAAAACGAAAAATCACTCTTAGAAGATTCCTTTACGAACTATAAGAGCTGTCCTGAGATGGCTAGGATATGTAGAGCAATGATCCAGCCCGCAGCGCCTTGATATCTAACTCGGAGGCACAACGCAGTAGAGGTAGACCTCACCTTCGGTGGCACGCACAAATATAAGGTGACCTCAACCGACCTGGAATGCGCTACTGGAGGCAGCTATCTAAAGACTGGGCTAACTGGAGAGGGTTGTTATTTAAAGCCCAGGTTCACCACAAACTGTAGCGACACCTAAGTAAGAAAGTACTCTTTTTTGTCATGAAATACGTACTTGTAAAGAGCCTAGTTCTTAAATTCACAATCCGCTAATTTGAAATAAACTTGAAACTTGAATAGTCACAAAATGAATCGCTGTTTCACTGCAGAATTATATATATTTGACTATTATGCTTATATACAATAAAGTTTTAAGTTTGACTAAAGTACTCGTACAAGAGATAAAACAGAAACTATTACATCTTCAAAAATACGCCATTTGGTTCGGGCCCCATCCTATTTAGTTTCTGTAAGATGAGACCCGTACCAAACATGATATAAAAAAACGATAATACTTGCAATACGAAGAATCAAACCATTTACTTTTACAAATACAATTCGGCGATTACTTATTGCCAGCCACTGTCTTTTGCTTTGAATTGAAGCCTTGTCCGACAATATTTTTAGTTTTGTTCATGAAAAATGATCTCCATTACTCGAAAAGTTAATCGGGCCGGATGGTCTATATCAAGAACTGCAATAGTTGTCACACACCCGAAATAACGTCTTACGTTTGCTGAGCTTTACCATATAAAACAGAAATATTCGAAAAATTGACGTGAGATTGTGTCGTGCCGAAAGCACCTTTTGCATAGGCCGAAGTTTCGATTCGACGTGTTTTGACCAGACCTAAAATGACTCCAGCTGTGTCATTTGACAGCTGGATCATAATACCTTTTTATAGGTACTGACTGATGCAATGTGGGTAGTTTTATCGTAAAGAAAACAGTTTTGGTGTTGAGAATATCAACTGAAATCTTACTTCTGATCAATTCAACTCGAATTAGTACTTCAGATGTCAAGTACGTATTCGATTTCTTATATTTAATTTGGATTTAATCTTCGATATGGCGTTGTTAAAACTTATAGAGCTAAAATCGACTACCATATAACTGTTAACAGCGCAATTTTTCAAAGTCAGTTACCTCTTCAAAGTGATTGTGGAAAATTGCCAGGTAGCTAAAATAACTGGATTAAACTGCATCGATTATTGGTTTATTTAAAATTAATTAACCTGATAGCCTTGATTTCGTATTAAAATTCAGCAACATTTTCTGTTCTATAAAAAAATCAATTGATGTGATGTCACTTTGATGTCATAGGCTGGGAATTAACATGGATTTTATTGTGTGCATAGTGTTTCCTTTCTAGTTTTCGTCTATTCGTCAATGGTGGCCTTAATTCCTAAGTATTGGCCTATACGGTTTTTGTTTGAGTTTCTGTGCCATACATTTTTTTCTAGTAGTGGTGGTCAACCAAAGCCATATCGACTTTGTTGTTCATGTCATTTCCATGGAATAGGTGAACAATTTGAGATTATATGGAAACGCAAATGCAGCTTTTTGTAATCCCAACTGTAGAAACGACCAACATTGAGGTGATTTTTGTTAGAATCATCTTGGGTAATTAAGTTAAAATAGTCCAAAGTATGTGCAGCAACTTTTCGAAGACACAATAACTCCACTTATAGAATATTAAAGATTCTACACCTACGACTATCTATCGAAGTTTACGTGACGCTCTATGAGAAAAAAAGACTCTGAGAAAGTATTGTTTGCCATCTTGTCAATCCTGAGTGTCAAACAGTGATTTAAGGATGTAGCTACTTAAGTCAAATGAGAATAACATAATTGGAAAAACCTTATGTATTTCTTACAATCAAAATAAAAACAGCAAACGATGGTCAACAATGTACGAGTATGTAACTTCTCTTGTTTTTTTTTACTTCTTTTTCTGAAGTAAGAGGTATGATTCATGACTATTACCTGCCTAACGAGACAGATTAGTGGATATGGCAATACGGCAGATTAGTATCACGAGTGAAAAAATTCATCCGCTTAATTAACATTAATTAGGAGTTAAACATGTTATATACTTAGTATTAAGCTAGATATCGGTACTTTTAACTGGATTACCACGGTGTTAAAAATGTATTTATGATTATAATATTAAGATTAGAAACCTCCAGTGGTTTCATTCTGGCAGTCACTTTTCACAGAAGCAATTCTACCATAAAGCATTCACATCATGTCACAAGACATTTGTCGGTCTACCACCATACCTAAGAAAAATTTTCAATCTTAGTCTTGAAACTCACTATCCAGGAAATTAAATCAAAACCTGCTCATAACTAACTTCTTTTAATAGACCAAGAAATAAAAATCTCATCTGATATCTGTGATTCATTGTGTCAGTTATCACAACGCTATTGTGTCTTCAAGCCGTTCTGACCTAACAGCCTGACCTTCTTTTATGCTGAGAGAGAATGGTCTAGCTGCGTTTGCCTCAAGCCGCTCTATCCATTTTCTATATTAAACACAACGTTAACAATGTTGCGATATTGTTCTTCAAAATCTAGTTATTCACTATTCAGAAATTGAACTTTTGACATAATGTTGGATTCACTAAAACAACACGTCGTAGAGAAACTACTTGTTTTGTGGACTACACAGTACTGGTGAGCCAACATTTTTGTACGGATACTAACTACGGTTGCTCCCCGCCGCTCCTTATATTTGCTACTGCTGGCGGAAATGACAAGTTTGTTAGTGTCAGCCAAGACCCAAAGAAATGTGCCCAATTTTACACTTGCTCATTACCAATAATCGAAAAACAGATCCTAGTGATGTGACCACGAGAACCATGCCGGGAGGTACAAAGTTTGGGGTTAAATCAATTCGAATGAGCTTCTATTCATTCCATGCATTCATTCAAACATGCACCAAACAAAATTGATATGTTTCAACACTACATAACACATGGGCCGTGCCGTTTCTAAGAGAGGGCACCACTTGAATTAAATCCATACCATTTTCAGTTAGTACCAAGCTTCAGAAGCTATCGGACGATTAGTTGTCGAGATATAGCGTTGTGAGTGAAGCAACTTTAGTTATTGTGAAAACAAAAATAGATTCAAAGCAATTTCGTGTGTTGATTTATCATTGCTTTTTGATGGGAAAAAATGCAGCCGATGCAAAGAAATAGCTTGATAGATGTTACCCGGACTCTGCACCAGCCGAACGAACCATTCGCAAGTGGATTGAAAAATTTTAAAGTGGTCCTACAAATACCGAAGATGATGCACGAAGTGGACGTCCAAAACAGGCTGTTTCAGATGAAAACATCAAAAAAGTCCACAAAATGATTACGAATGACCGTAAAGTGAAGTTGATCGAGATAGCTGAGTCGCTGAAGATATCAAAAGAGCGTGTTGGATATATCATACACGAATATTTGGACATGCGAAAGCTATGTTCAAAGTGGGTGCCGCGTTTGCTCACAGTCGACCAAAAACAACAACGTGTTGATGATTCAGAGGAGTGTTTAAAGGTGTTCAACCGCAATAAAGTCGAATTTTTGCGTCGGTATGTGACAATGGATGAAACTTGGCTCCATCACTCCACACCAGAGTCAAGTCGGCAGTCAGCTGAGTGGCGAGCAGGCGACGAACCTCATCCAAAACGACCAAAAACTCAACAGTCGGCTGGCAAGGTTTTGGCATCCGTATTTTGGGATACACATGGAATAATTTTCATCGACTATCTCCAAAAAGGGACTATCAACAGCGACTATTACATTGCGTTGTTGGAGCGTTTGAAGGACGAAATCGCAGAAAAACGGCCGCATTTGAAAAAAAAGAAAGTGCTGTTTCATCAAGACAATGCACCGTGTCACAAGTCGATAAAAACGATGGCAAAATTGAATGAAATCGCCTACGAATTGCTTCCCCACCCACCGTATTCTCCAGATTTGGCCCCCAGCGACTATTTCTTGTTCGCAGACCTCAAAAGAATGCTCGTTGGAAAGATATTTAAGATCGATGAAGAAGTAATCGCCGAAACAGAGGCGCAAGCTAGCAGATACCACAAAGATTAGTACTGAGCGCACACGCTATATTTTGGGCAATATTCTGCATATAAGACAGTTATCCTGCCGCTGGGTACCGCTGGGTGCCGCGCATACTCACTCCTGACCAAAAACACGAAAGCGAGAGCACTTCGAAAGAGTGTTTGGACTTGCTGATGCGGAATCGGGCGGACTTTTGGCGTCAATTGGTAACTATTCAATACCAGAGAACAGAATGAGTGCCCGGCAATGGACTGAAGCCGGCACGAGTGCTCCGGGGCTGCCGAGGGAGGCTCGATGGGTCGGTAAGGTTATGGCGTCGGTTTTCTAGGATTATCATGGCAAACTCTTCGTGGACTACTTCGAAAAAGGAAACACTATCAACAGCGAGTATTATTGGAGCGATTGAAGGGCGAAATCGCTGCAAAACGGCCTCACAAGATTTGTTTTTACAAGACAATGCACCGGAGCGCAAGAGCATCGCAACCATGGCTAAAATCAATTACTTACGGCTTCAATTGCTGTCGCATCCATCGTATTCGCCCGATTTGGCTCCCTCGGACTATTATCTCTTCCCAAACACAAAAAGATGGCTCATCAATAAAAAATTCAGCTCACGCGAGGAAATCATCGACGCCACGGATAAGTATTTTGCAGACCTTACGGAAAACTACTTTTCGGACAGGATCAAGAAGTTGGAAAATCGCTAGAATAAGTGTATCAAACTAAAACGAGACTATATTGAATATAATAAAAAAAAAAAAAAACATATAAAAAAAATTTTCTTCATTCCCAAGGTGGTTACTTTTCCCCCCTTCTAGTAGTTACCGGTTAGCCCTTTCAGACGGTTGACCGTAACCAGTGGAAGGATATTAAGGAGTTACAAAACGCCCTCTGAATAGATATACCTCTCGAGTATAACGAGTAATATAAATTCTGTAAGGTAGGTAGGCCGGAAGGTTGTTATTTGTGGGAACCAGAACTCAGTGCCCAGCTCAAATCTTTTAAATTGCTGAAATTGATAAAGTGCAGTCGTTTTAAATCACGTGTATGGGTTCCAGGACCATGTCTCCTAAGACTCCAAGGGTTTCTTCATGTTTGAAATATTGTAACTATGTATATGCTAATCAACACTTAGACCATATGTGAAGTGACTAGTGAAACGAAATAATAAGTTTAAAAAAATTAAACAATGGAACGATGAGGTACTTCATTTGTCGTCCTGCATTGCTTGCATTGCCTGCATTGCTTCGTATCCGATCTTGATCTTGTAATGAGACCACGCCACTTTTGATGTTTACATACATATATAGGGTTTTCTAATAACGACTTGACAACTTTTTTTCAAATAAAAGGCAAACTATTTGAGATATTTCAAAAACTGTATTATTGGCTTGAAGTACAATCAAAACATTTATGAATGGAACTCGACTTCGTTCATATAGCCACCGAGGGCACGTTTGCAGCGGTCGATTCGTTGGACCCAATTTTCAACGACTCGGCCACACATTTCGGCCGAAACGGCCGCTATTTCGCGTTCAATGTTGTCTCTGAGCTCTTCCAACGTCTTCGGCGTGTTGGCATAAATCAATGACTTAACGTAGCCCCACAGAAAATATTCAAGCGGCGTTAAATCTCACAAACGAGGCCGCCAATCGACTGGCCAATGTCTTGAGATAACACGCTCACCATACTTACTCTTTAATAAATCGATTGTAGCGTGTGCTGTGTGGCTTGTGGCACCATCCTGTTGAAACCACATGTCGTCCAAGTCCATATCTTATAATTACATATATTATATAATCTCCAATAATCGGTGATCATGGCGCGATAACGCTGACCATTCACAGAAACGTGACGATCGTTATCGTCGACGAAAAAATATGGCCCAATAACGCCGCCGTTCTTATTGACGAACCCATTGAGCCAAAAATGAGCTTCGTCACTTAAGATGATTTTGCGATGAAATTCATCATCTTGGCGCATCTTCTCCAAAACCCAATCGGAGAACGTACGTCGCTTCAAATGGTCCATCGGCTTCAATTCTTGAGTCAGCTTGATCTTGTATGGGTGTAAACCAAGATCCTTACACAAAATACGTCATAATGTGGTCTGAGCGATTACCAATTCTTGAGAACGCCGTGGAATTGACTGATTTGGATCGTTTGCTACGGACGTCTGAACGGCAGCGATATTTTCGACACTTTGACCAACCTGTTGTCTCACTGACACGGCAACATTACACAACGAATATGTAGACTCAAATGTTTGCACTAAACTTGTTATTGCCTGTCTACTAGGGCGAGAATTACGACCGAAAATTGGAGTTAATGCTCTTAAAGTTGCAGTCACCGACTCCGAATATTTGTAGAAAGTTTTTTTAATTTGCAGACGTTGCTCGTTAGTGTACTTTACTGTAGAGTTTATTGAATAAATTGACAGTGACAGTTTGATGATTATTGAAAGAGTGCGTTCACAATTTAAATTCAAAGTTGTCAAGTTCCTATTGGAAAACCCTATATGTACGTTAGATGGCTTTTTGGTCGAAATTTAAACTCAAGAAAATTAGGGAAATTCCTAAATTTACGAGTAGTACAATAGAATTTTGCATGACAACGGACATTTTGTTCGGATATGAAGATGATTTAGTCCAGAATACCTTGTTATCTTCCAACAGAAAGGACTGCAGATTCCTTATTACTATCTTGTCGGAGTATTCCGCCGTTTGTAAGCAGCTTAATGTACTAGACATAAGCGGCATCATTATTTTGCATCCTAAAAAGCAAAAAAATATCATAAATAACATATTTTCAGAAACTCAACGTATTTGCAAAATCTCTTGCTTTAAGACACCATCGAAAATCGATTTAAAAAATGTAAATGAGAATTTTTTAAGGGCCATCAATCATGTCATGTGTGTGGTTATGAATGCATAGCCACTATATCGCACAAACGAGTACATATGCTCGAAAGATGCTTAAGGGGAATCAAAACAAAACAAATATTTATGTTTACAATAGAAATAGAATCTGTTCACTGCTTTATTGATCTTCCGAAAATATAATCAAAATAAATTTATCAGTAAGGGTTTTCGAACTTATTTTTATTTATTCTCGAAAACAGTGTTTATTTTACTATTATTTCATGAAATAGTCTGCCTTGTATACATATTTTTGAGGCGGTTTTTAGGTCAAAAACCATCGGAGATACTTACTTACAGAAAAACTGTACCCCTTTCTAAAATAACTCATTGTATTCTTAACCCGCTGTTGTCCTCTCAAGTTTTTAAATTTCCATTTAAAATATTCAGACAGCTACGAACTTATAAAACTGAAAAGCTGCTTTTTAGAGAAATCTATTTGAGGTTGTTAACGAGATTCTTTTTTTTTTTTTTGTAGAATCGCAGTCATCTTCCTGATACTGTACATATCCAATGATATTGGATTATTATGCTTTTCCGTTTTATTTAACCTTGTGTTTGGTGCATATTAAAGTGTCACAATGACACCCATGAGGCATGGAAGGAGAACAAAAAAGCGACCGACTCGGAGTAGGGAACAAAAAGAGTGAGCGCACAATGCAAAAGTTACGTGCATAGCAACACCATCAGCACATTCGTCATAATTCCTACCTAGACACTACTTGGTAACAACACCAAGCCATAACGGAAAACTTCAGCTTAATAACAAAATTTGGCTTGGAATTCTTTGCCTTTTGTTGTCCAACGCCAAGAACATATGTAAGCGGCATAGAACAGCCCAGCAACAGCAAAACAAGATGATTAGTAACTAACTATCACTTCTTCATTGTACCGGTATACAACTTTGTAATATTCTAGGTATTATGCTCAGTAAGTTTAAGATAACAAGTTAGGCGTGTGAATAGGCTTGACAAAAAAAAAAAAACCTAATGCAAATAAGTTGTGTTTTATTTCTAAGGGCTGGACAAAATACATAACTCGTGCTGCATCTCATGTCCGCACCATAGACTCGAGTAGAGGGGTTAAAGTAGTGGCGAATAATATAAAATAAAACATGTTGAATGCATGAACATTCATCGTATGACACAATTCGACCAATGTGACCAAATTCTCAGAAAACGAATCAGAATGCATTTTCATCACGTATAATATTTGAAGCAGTTGTACGGTGAATGAAACCCGTGCAAATGTTCCAAGAACATACAATCAATGTAGACACAGCATAAAAAAACTATAAGTGAAGGTGAATTGGATCACACCGGCGCCCAGTGTGCAATTTTGGCAATCTAGGCGAGCAAAATTATTTCGTGTGTAATATTAAAACGTTTGCTTCTTTCAATGGTTATTACTTTACACCAATATAATATAAACAATTTTTTTGTTAATGAAATGAGTTTTAACAAGTAAAAATATATTAATAAAATGTACATACATAGAAGAAAGATATTAAAAAATAACAGATTCAGAGATAACTAAAATATATAAGCAGAATATAATTTTTTTCAAACGTACAATGCTCAATTCAATAGATACAATGCTTAAGGTAGGTATACTCTATACACCCTGGCTGACTCGGACTGCAACCAACTTCAGACTGCTATAATTTCCAAACCGTTCATGACAGTGAGCTCATTTTGACACATGACAGATAATTTTATTATTTACTGGATGTTGCGATTTGCGTCTCAGTTGTGTTGAAAAATTTTTATCCGCGATGGAATTCAAACATGATAGAGTGATTGCTTTATATTTGGCTGGAAAACCACAATTACACATCGTTAGAGCCCTCCAGCACCTCAACGTGAATAAATCATTTGTGTCTCGAACCATAGCTCGTTACCGTGATACCGGCAGCGTTGCAAAACGCCGTGGCGGTAGTCATAAAAAAACAGCAACATCGGCAGAAATGGTTCGGAAAGTGAAGGCTCGAATTGAGCGAAATCCGCGTCGAAGTGGAACAAAAATGGCTCGTGAACTCAACATATCGTTGAAACGGATGCAACACATACTGAAAAATGAGCTTGGGCTCAAGCCATCGAGGTTCCAAAAAACACACCGCAACAGAAAAAAGTTAGAGTCAAAAGAGCGAAGGAGTTGCTACGCTTGCACGAAAGTGGTGAGTAGCCGAATTTGGTTTTTTCCGATGAGTCGTCATTTGTTATAGAGCAATATGTCAACAAACAAAATGACCGAGTTTACTTGCCAGAGAGGTCCTTCGAAAATTTACACCTTCGGACGGCCACCATAAAGCAGGCAGCACCGACGAAGATAGTTTGGGCCGCCATAACCGCCGATGATCGCTCGTATTTTTGGACCGTGGCGTCAATATTAATGCGATCGTATACCGTTAAACTGTCTTAGACACAGTATTGAAGCCTTGGGCAAACAATCATTTCGGTCGGAAACAGTGGACATTTCAAAAAGACTCAGCACCGTCTTACAAAGCGCGCGTCAACCAAGATTGATTAAAAAACAATGTTCCACACTTCATTTCTTCGACACAATTTATTGCAAATTCTCCGGATGCAAATCCGTTAGATTTCTCTGTCTGGCGTATTTTGAAGGCGAAGGTTGGCACCTCAAACAAGCACTTCGCCGGGAATGGGCCAAAATACCGCAGAGCCACTTGCGTGCAGCGTGCGATGCTTTCTTCGGCCGTCTCAAGGGTATTATTCGCACCAAAGGTGGACATATTGAAATCTACTGATACAATTTGAAAATTGATGTATTTTCCAACATTTTTTGCTTTCTCACAATAAAATTTATCAAAAAAAATTATACAATAGCATTTTAAAAAGTTGCAGTTCGAGTCAGGCAGAGTGTAATATGTATGTAATGTACTTTATCTGTGCATAAATAGGTATAAGACTTTTATCTTTTCTTTAAAATTGATTGACGCTTATTCACTTTCGCTGGAATCGGAATGTTCTGTAGCTGATACATTTGATAAGGAATCCTCATGGTTATCTGATGTATTGAATTCAAATGGGGGTTCTTCAAATAACTCCAACATTTCTTTTCTGATTAAATTTTCCTTTTTTTTTTTTTTTTTTTTTTTTTTGTTGTCTTAGGCGTAGCACTTAAACTAGTTATAAATGGATCTGATGTAAAAAGCAGTATATGAAAGAAATCAGTATTAGTGTCGATTCTGGATGTTTTTCTTGTAAAACAGTTTAAGCATTCTAAAATGGTATGAAAGCGTTATATGAGCTCCAAATTAACACCTGTTATTTCAGCACATTCCTCCGCGTTCCTAAAAAATGAGCGTGCTCTATTTCCCTTGTTAGTTGTGCCAGCATATGGTTAGTTATATCTATCAGTAGGCCTAACACTTTTCTTAACCTTTCTTGGACCTATTTCTTTTCTTCTCCCAATTCCCGTTTATTTTGTTCACCATATACTTGCCATGTTTTTATTTAAAATCTGTAGGAAATGTGCATCAAACATTCGAAAAAAAAATAATTTATGGATGAAGAGGGGACAATCCAAAAGAAAGAAAATTTGCGTTAACAGTCCTTTCTGATATGCATTTTGGATTGTTCATTTTACTGGGTTTCGACCCACATAAGTAGAAAGTTTGTATTGAGGCACATGATGCGACATCATTACACACTTTACCGTCTATCATACAAAATATCATTGTAGATTTAACAAAAACTTCTGTACTGTACTGTACTTTTGTACCAGTATTTTTGTTGGAGAGAGTACCGCAACATCGTCTTCGATTCTATTAAATTCTGCAGCTATAACATCTGCTGATTTCTTTGCAAAAATAATCTTAATAAGACGACAATACCTGGTCGGAGATGGAGATGAGTTCTGCAACACAGTGCCACCATACATTTGTATTGGAACCATGGATATACTAAAAAGGCTTTCGTCAGCGTGTTTGTTCAGCTCTATCACATCCCCATTTTATAATTACATGCAAAACACTGTTTTGCGATTAATTAAAAGACCGAAGTACTTCTTCTTGAGCTGCACATAAGCGCACAACAGTGTGGTTAATAAGTTCTTGGAGTTTAATTTTAGCTGATATTTCCGTAATGATTACACCGGGCGGATAGCATAGATGTTTAGCAGGTTGAACCTTATAGTACGCTGGATAGAAGGTAAAACTTTCAGGTTTGGCTTGTAAGCGCACTGTTTTGTAATGATGCGTTGAAAGATTAGCAACAACTATTCTGCTAAGGCAATTGCTTGATCTGCAAATAATTCTGCTGGCTCCGGCAAAAAGACTCGTGGACTCTTTTTAAGGTGGTACCTTTTCTAGAATAAGCAACAGATAGTTTCTTAACAATTGCAGCCGAATATTTTTTCCCTGAGTTACGTAGTTTTATTTCGGTGGCCAAAGAAAGTTCTTCTTGACTTCTGTTTTGGAGAAGACCAATACCTACAAGTATCAAACTGCTTTTGAGGACTTCCACGTTTATTTCCTGAAATATTCTGAGCGGTACTAGGCATGCATTTAGTCACAGACTCTGAAAATTGAATATTTCTCTGAAGCCAAAAAGAATTATATTCCAAAAAACGACCGCGGTACCTGCCAACTTTGACCCATTTTACTTTAATTTGTTTACAAATTTTTCTTATTGTAATTTTAATGCTCTCTAAGGCATATTGCCCAAAATAGCATTAAATCTATTATGCTCGAGTCTGTACACCAAACATCGAAAATTAATTTATGTGAAATTCCAGAAGCCATTTACAACTGTTATCACTACTATAGAAGTTGTTTCGAACATTTTTGCAGAATGTTTTTTCCTTTTTAAATAGCTTAATTTTCTAACTTAACTGTGTATATTGAATGATTGTAATATACACTCTGCCTGACTCGAACTGCAACCAATTTCAGACTGGTATAATTTCCAAACAGTTCATGACAGTGAGCTCAAATTTTGACACATGATAGATAATTTTATTATTTAAAAGTCTTTTAAGCGATCTGCGTCTCAGTTGTGTTGAAAATTTTTTACCCGCGATGGAATTCAAACGTGATAGTGTGATTGCTTTATATTTGGCTGGAAAGCCACAAGTAGCTATCGTTAGAGCCTCCCAGCACCACAACGTGAATAAATCGTTTGTGTCTCGAACCATAGCTCGTTACCGTGATACTGGCAGCGTTGGAAAACGCCATGGAGGTGGTCATAAGAAAACAGCAACATCGGCAGAAATGGTTCGGAAAGTGAAGGCTCGAATTGAGCGAAATCCGCGTCGAAGTGGAAGAAAAATGGCTCGTGAGCCCAACATGAGCTTGGGGTCAAGCCATTGAAGTTCCAAAAATTACACGATCTTACACCGCAACAGAAAAAACTTAGAGTCGAAAGAGCGAAGGAGTTGCTACGCTTGCACGAAAGTAGTGAGTTGCCAAATTTCGTTTTTTCCGATGAATCGCCATTTGTTATCGAGCAATATGTCAACAAACAAAATGACCGAGTTTACTTGCCAGAGATGTCCTTCGAAAATTTACACCTCCGGACGGCCAACAGAAAGCAGGCAACAACGACGAAGATGGTTTGGGCGCCATAACCGCCGATGGTCGCTCGTATTTTTGGACCGTGGCGTCAAAATAATTTCGATCATTTACCGTGAAACTGTCTTAGAGGAAGAATTGAAGCCTTGGGCAAACAATTATTTTGGTCGGAAACCATGGACATTTCAACAAGACTCGGCACAGTCTCACAAACCGCGCGTCAACCAAGATTGATTAAGAAACAATGTTCCACACTTTATTTCTTCGACAAAATGGATTGCAAATTCTCCGGATGCAAATCTGTTAGATTTCTCTGTCTGGGGTATTTTGAAGGATAAGGTTTGCACTAAAAAATACCAAAGTTTGAACCACCTCAAACAAGTACTTCGCCGGGAATGGGCCAAAATAGCGCAGAGCCACTTGCGTGCAGCGTGCGATGCTTTTTTCGGCCGTCTCAAGGCCATTATTCGCGCCAAAGGTGGATATCTTAAACTATACTGATACAATTTGAAAATTGATGTATTTTTCAACATTTTTCGCTTTGGCACAATAAAATTTATCAAAAAATAAAAAAATTATAGCATTTTAAAAAGTTGCAGTTCGAGGCAGTCACCCTAAAGTAAAACTCTAGTTGAAATATCGAAGCTATAATTTCATTCACTATAATTTACTCACATATTCAACAGGGTAATGCCCACTAACAATATATGTATTATTAAGAAAAAGTAAGACCCGTTACACAATGCAGATAAACTGAACAAAATAAGGAAATAAAATTTAAAACGTTAAAGGTCACATCAAATGCAGCGACTGATTAACACCTGTTGCTTGTTAATTTATGCGAAGCGTCTAACGGCAACTTCCAGACAGTATACCATTGCTCCAACATAATTATTTTAAATAATTCCTTTTCCGCTTTACAGAAGAAGTATTTACGTGAAATATTTCGAAAAATCAATTTTGCTCGCCCAGATTGCCAAAATTACACACTGTGCTGTAATTTATTCTAAGAAAAGTGAATTACATTTCTTATAGGCACATAGAATCAAGGCTGGCTTTACATGAGTACGTCGATTTTTCACGAGAATTAAAAATCAATTATGTTGTAGAGTATTCCCAGCACCTGTCATCAGTCGTGCAGCATTTGCTTTTTATCGAGTTTATATAGTGTTTCGAAGTTATTTACGTTATAAAGAGAGAAAAATTCTTTAATAATTTTCATAAATGGCTTTTTTATGAAGAAGAACTGAGCACTGAGCATTCTCATTTCAACTATTTATCGCTTTCCAGGCTAAGTTTTTTCTTTTGTCAAAAATAGGAGTTTCCTTCCTCATTTAATCGTTTTCGTCGGAGCTCTGAAAAGAAATGCAAGCAGGCCTAAAACAAAACCAAAACCAAAAACAACGTCTTTTATTGAGGCTTCTGGTTTTTAAAGACGAGTAAATGTCCTTCAGCTATAGACATACATAGCTATAGATTGCGTTTCAGAGGCTTCAGTCGAAATAATATTTTTTCCTAAATGGAATAGTCCTTCGAGTATATATTTATGAAGCTCCTAGTCCTGAAATCACCAAGACCGGATTTCTTTCTTTGAGTTTAATGGATCTTTAATTGGCCCTAAACAATATTGATGTTGGGTCTGGATCGCGCCACATCTTAACATACCAAAGGCGGAAAGTAACATTATTTACAACAAAACAGCAGATATAACACATGGGCTATAGTAAAACTATATCTATCTATACTACTATCTACTATATCTATATACTATCAACTTTATTTATCAATATAGTTGCCTTTGAGGGCGATATACTGATTGAAACGATTTTTCAACCTTTCGATTGATTACTTCTTCATCGGTCCTAAATCTCCTTCCGGCGAGCATTCTTTTGATATCTGCGAACAGGAAATAGTCGCTGGGGGGCCAAATCTGAAGAATACGGTGGATGGGGAAGCAATTCGTAGCCGAATTCATTCAATTTTGCCATCGTTTTTATCGACTTGTGACACGGTTTTTCTACAATTTCGTCCTTCAAACGCTCCAACAACGCAATGTAATAGTCGCTGTTGACAGTCTGCCCCTTTTTGGAGATAGTCGATGAAAATTATTCCATGTGTATCCCAAAATACGGATGCCATAACCTTGCCAGCCGACTGTTGAGTTTTTGGTCGTTTTGGACGAGGTTTGTCGCCTGCTCGCCACTCAGCTGACTGCCGACTTGACTCTGGTGTGGAGTGATGGAGCCAAGTTTCATCCATTGTCACATACCGACAACACTCCTCTGAATCATCAACACGTTGTTGTTTTTGGTCGACTGTGAGCAAACGCGGCACCCACTTTGAACAGAGCTTTCGCGGTGCCAAATATTCGTGTATGATATATCCAACACGCTCTTTTGAGCGTGGAAGCCTCAGCTATCTCGATCAACTTCACTTTACGGTCATTCGTAATCATTTTGTGGACTTTTTTGATGTTTTCATCTGAAACAGCCTCTTTTGGATCCACTGCGTGGATCATCTTCGGTGCTTGTATGACCCCTTTTAAATTTTTCAATCCACTTCCGAATGGTTTGTTCGGCTGGTGCAGAGTCCGGGTAACACTAATCAAGCCATTTCTTTGCATCGGCTACATTTTTTCCAATCAAAAAGCAATGATAAATCAACCCACGAAATTGCTTTGAGTACATTTTTTTCACAATAAGAAAAGTTGCTTTCACTCACAATGCTATATCTCGAGAACTAATCGTCTAACAGCTGTCAAATTTATACAAGTATCTTTTGAAGGTTGGTACTAACTGTAAATGGTATGGATTTAATTCAAGTGGTGCCCTCTCTTAAAAACGGCACGGACATGTATTAGTACATTGTGCAAACAATAATCATATTTCTAGTTTTTGTGTTATCTTTTTAAATAGACTGGGTACCTGGGTCTATAGTGATTATTTGATGCAGAAGGCCAATTCCTTTATTTTGAGCTGACTAACTATTTATTTACCACTGCCTTTAAAGGCAACAAGAACAAAATAGCAACATTTCAATAGCCTAACAGAAATGAATCGTTAAAAAGCAAGTATGAGAAATACCTTTTACGCTCTAACTAATCCATTTGAAGTTGCGATCAATAAGAACTTTCAAAACAGGTTAAGGCAGTGGAATAGAGATAATGTCGGATGAACCCTGAATAAATTAAAGGCAGCTTTAAATCTTTGAATCTTGTTACTGACTTCATAAAATATGTCTCCTTGGCTTAACGGGTCACATCGCTCTATTTTGGGGATACAGGATTGTTGTGCAAATTATTGCATATTGACTATTGTTAACCAGTCATAACCATAATTCAAGTAATATATTGGAATATTAGGGCAAAATAAGTTAGGAAAGTGAAGCATCTGCTACGGCTATTGAAGCTAACAAAAATGCGGATTTGTAATTGGAGCATCACAACAAGTATTCGGCTTAACACTGAATACTGAATAAGAGGGCAGGTCAATACGTCCCAGAAAATTTAAATAAGGAACACTTATTTCGGCAAAAAAAAAAAAAAATTTAGTTTTCAACATAAGCTTGACACATTTTGTTCGACATTCGAGCCATTTCTCTACGTTTAGAAACAAAAATAGTCGTAGAGGGCTAAATCTGGGGAATATGCTAGATGAGGGAGCAATTCGTAGCCTAATTTATGCAATTTTGCAATTGCAACTGCGAACTTGTGCGCCAGTGCGTTGTCTTGGTTGAAAGGTTTTACTGTCGTCATGACCTTGTTGGGCGGCAGACGCATCTTGGCCTTCTTGGGCTTCGATGCCACTGTCTCGACTGTTCCTTGGTCTCTAGTATGTGTGTTGTGATGAATCCATGTTTCTGACTGTAATTGATCGTCAAACGATTGCGTTTTTGTCAATTGTGAGCAATTGTGGATTGTTTCAGTCGATGGTGAAGAGTCACCATAATACTTTTGAAGCTTTTGTCAGGTTTGCGTGATGAATTTTTTACGAAAATAATTTATTAAACACACGAAATTCACCTTTTTTCCATTTTTATGAAAATTATCATGAGCGTATGCTTCAAATGACTGTCACATCAAAACTATAAGACAGAACTGCCTGAAAACTTGGGTTCGTTCTTTTGAAAGTTGCTTTTTGGATTTGAAATGGCAATGCTATCTGTTTTAATTTTCATGGACATATTGGCACACCTCGTATATACTTACAAAACTTTAAAACATCCCCTGAGCTTAGAACGAGGTAGAAGCTAGAGAAAGCATTTCAAACCCTGAACGGGGCCCTCACTTGTCAACATACCAAACTGCTAGCGAACATTGCTAAGAACATTAGACCTATCAGTCTGATTTCCTTACTTCTAAATAGAAAGAAGATAAAAGTAAAGTACTCGTATCATGGCCGCACAACCGTTTTATAAACGCATCTTCTATTCAAGATGCAGCATGCCTACGAAAGTAGAAAATCACTGAGACTACGCTTCAAAATATTTAATATTCGTTCAACAAGATGGAGCACGCGTTTCGCATTGACATCAAATGCACCTTCAACAACTTTTCATGCTAACATATTTTCACTGTTTTTACCATACTCCAAACAACACTTTGAATGGACTGCTTGTGAGCTTATCGTAGTACGCTAGGGCCTGTTATAAATGCACCCTCAAAGCCAATTTCCATTTAAAAATAAATGGTGTTTCGTACAACTCGCACTATTGTTTTGTTGATTATGGTGTGCACGTCATATGACTCTGATCACTCAATGACTTCTCTTGTACTTAGAATTGAATTCAAGCTAGGGCGCAGGCTCCAAAATTTATCTGGGAAATAGCGCTGGCGTTTTTATAGAGGACGTCAACCTATGATTCCAATCGTTAGGCAAACTTTTGTCTGCCATCTTCTATCCTGATAGCAATAACCTATATTTTGACGAAAGATAAGGCGAGAATACAAGCCTTGTTAAACGAAGTTGGATAGCTGACTGCACTGAGTCTTCTCGGAGTCAATGAAATTGCAAAAAATTACATCACTTATGAACTAGTCAAAGCTCTCAGAGGAGGACTTTTTATGATCTTGGTTCCGCGTTTTACGTGCTTTCCACTAAGATTTGTTCATGGTCACAATAGTACTTGTCAAGACTGACGTGTTAATTAGGAACCACATTTTTGGTGGACACTCTACTGTTTGATATTTAATACGTGAAACGACCTCCTGCGGGGCTTTCGGTGAAAGTGAAGATGAAACCAATGTGAGACAGAAAGGAAAGAGGTAGTGGATGATAAGGAATTCTATGTAACAAACCGAAAACAAAAACCGAAACCGGTTACCCGGTATTTAAAAGCCAGAAACGACTGAAACCTAGGACGAGGCCTTCAGCTCGGCCTTAAGTAAGTACATATGAAACATATATATAACTGAGAAATAAAAATATTTAGAAGGAGTCTCTTTTGGCATATAACATATGTATGCATAGATATTAACATACCTGTAAGACTTATTTTTAATAAAAGAAAGATAAAACTAAAAACTGATTAAAAGAACAGTAGGCATCCAAATTTTTCGTCAAAAAACATATATTTTATGGCTTAGCAGCTGGAGACCTAATTTACAGCCGATACTTTTGATCTCACCCCATCGTTTCTATAAGAACTTAAATCCATTTATTAAAGCACTAAAGCAAATTCGCAGGAGCCTCTGTATGCTTCTCTTTATGCAAACATGAAGGCCGAATATCTTAAATCCCTTAATCCCATCAACAAACTTTATGCAGCCTATTAAAAGCTTCGATGCTTAGCTGGTATTAACTGGATTCAAAATCCATTCTTACATATTCGCTCATTACTTATGTCACTTGTCCTGTAATTTGACAAATGGAATCAGTCTTTTTTCGGTTTACACCAATTTCTTTCTTAATTGGCTTTTATTTGAATTTTTTTTTTTTTTAATCATCGTACCCTTGAAAATATCCAATGTATTATGTACTCTGGCAACAATTAAATCAGCACAATTGCCGATTTCAAAGTCTTACAGAACCAAACAGAAATTTTACGACACACATGCTAGCAATTATATCAATTAAACCCTCTGTCCCTGCCATCATCATGTCAACAAAAACACAGACAACCAAAAATAACTTCAAATTCAAAGCAAATATTCTTTATAGATCAGAATGTGAAAATAACTATGATACTGAAACGAGCCTTTGAATAAATACGGATAATCTGAAAAAGCTCGAAAATTAACCAATACTCTACAGGCGTCTAGAATGATGGATTTTTTTTTTTTTTTTTTTTTTTGTATGCGTAAGGAAAAAGATGATCCTAATACAACACTTCGTGCAGGTGTAACACCCAACTAACCTAAGTACATACCTTCAAGCAAAATACTTTCTTGTAGCTAAAATCAAACACTGACACCGAAAAATCAACTCCAATAGTTTCTGGCTGGACTTTTTATTGATTTTTTTCTACTCCCTTAGCTTGCAACCTTTTGTCCTGATTATTATTATTTTTTTTTTTTTTTTTTTTCGTTCGAGGATAAATAACTTGTCCCGTTTAGGTCACGAGGAATCCTTGAGAAACCGATGCCAGATGCGTTAGCACGATAATGTTGTAAACCGAATTGATTCGCAAAAGTTAAGATTTTTTTTTTTATTTATAGAAAGTGAAGGAAAAACCGTGGAATGTTAGAATGAGAGGAGAGAGAAATTTACACACAATACAGGCGCTCCAAATATGAGCATGTACCGAATTTCAAAGAAGAAGAGGAAGCTACCAACACGTCTAAACGTTCAGCACAAACTGAATTTTGCAGCGCCCCAAAGTTGGGCCAACAGTAAATGTAAACTGACGTTATTACATGCCTGCGATGACTCCAAGCAACTCAACTCAACTTCGGAGTTTTAACTCAAAAATAGACAAATTTTTGAGTGAAGTGGTATGTATTCACAAGTACTCCAGCAATATGCGTAAGATGTTCTCGTTAAGATCCACACAGAGTTAATACCCCTCGCGGGGTACATAGAAACGGTCTATGTATGTAAAGGAAAGCACATTTGTTTAATGCTGCCGCCACTTACGTATTACTCTACTGATGTACAGAAACTTTGGAACAATCTATGACGGAAGAGCGACATTGACATTTCTGCTGCACGGGTAGGGGCTCTTATCTAATGCGCGCTATATATATTTTTTTTTTTTTTTGCTAACATTTGACCCTTTTTCCACCTCCACCCCTTTAGTTGGTGGTATTAGTTATTGTTGGCTACATTTTGATAGCGAAGCTATAGACAAGACCTAACTTATGTAGCAACATGGTTATGTATAATTGGTTAATTGATGGGGCGCAACCATGCTTACGTCAAAGGGTTACGCCGGAGGGTGTGGCAAATTTTTGGTGGAAAACTATTTCCTTAATATTTTCCATAAAGGCAACAAGTGTTATCTTGAATTTGGCAAGAGATAAAATTTTTGTGATTTTTTTATTGAATCACTCAGCTCACCTAATTTCACGGATTGGTAGCCACTCCGTTCAATGGTCTCTTTGTAAGCGATTCGTGCTGTTGTTGGTTTTGCACTGGCATCAAATCAAAATTTAACTCTTATGTGGTGGAAGGATTTATATCAGATGATATTTCGCAGAGTACAATAGAATGGTGTAAGATATTTTGAATTGCACATTTTTAGATAACTAGTTAAGTCGTTACTATTCCTTTTACTGCAACGAGGATGTGTATCATTCCTTTTGCCCATACAGCTTTTTAAGAGCATAATCCATACCAAAAGAACCTACTTTTTCACAGCATTATAGCGAAAAAAACCTATAAAGCGGATACAATATTATGCGTCAACAAATAGTAGGACTCTGATGAAGTTATAAAAATCAGAACGCCGTTAACCACGCAACACCGTTTTTAAATAGAACAGTCAAAGAAGAGTTACAACATTAACATTCCCAAAATGGTAACAGGATATTTAATTTATGAAAACAAGGTCAATCGCCCTGCCGTTTTAATAGAAGTTGTTAGGAAGGGTTAAGCCGTTTATCTTCAGGACGTGTATCTTTCATTCTGAAATTGTATTATAATATTTTTAGAAAGATTAATGAATGAAATTAATGTCTGACACTTACAGATATTCCACAATATTGCACAAATTTTTCCAGAAATCACGCCAAAGAATTATTAAAAAAATATATATATATTTGCCAATTGAGCCGATTATGAATCCAAAGGATAAGCATTTCGACCATGGAAACCATGTAAAAAGAACGAATAAACTTTTGTTTGTCATCATATGAGGATCGATTAATGTTATTATTTCAATCTAAATTGCGTAATATGGTAATCACATTCTCAAGTAGACTAAGACCACTGTATGTAGGCCTAGTTCCAACTGACTTCATTTCAGTGTTTCGTTTTTGCCGTCCCTTAAGATTGCCTAGGCGAACAAGAAAGTTCTAGAAAACCCAACAGTGACACAAAACAAAACATTTTGAATGTGAAAAAATCCAGAGGGCAAGCATCGACTTTAATCAGAATTCAGAACTCTACTATTCAATCAACGAGAAGAAGCTGCGAACGGCCCAGAAAAAGAAATTCAACATTGGAAGCATTAGCACGACTGAAGTAGCCAGAGCCTAGTGACCGCAATCGGAAAAACCAGTATCGTGACATCATCGAAGTGGTAGCCAAAACCACTGTAGGCTACCAGCTAGAACTGAAAAAGAGAAGTTGGTATGATTATGAGTGCGTACGCTGGAAAAAGGTCGCAAAAAATGCACACCTGCAAACAATGCAACGCAAAACAAGGCCAGCGAGAGATGAATATCAAGCCAGAAGAAGGTAAGACAAGTAGATCTTGCTTAGAAAAAAAGAGTCTACACAGTCTCCAACTCAAGGATATCAAGAGTCCCGCGATTGAAACAACAACCGGATATATTTCAGGAAAGCTAAGCGCCTGGCAACTGGCATCAAACCCGGAACGATGGATCTGCGAAACAGTGAAAGAAAGCTAGTCACCGAAAATAGCAGATGTGTTTAAGCAGCACTTGCAACAGATAATTATGGACATCAGGTAGAGAGAGTGCCAACATCCAGTCAATGTACCGGGTTTCAGCAAAGAGATACGCTGTCATATGATTTCTTCAATGTAGTGATGAAACAGAAAGCACACAGGGCAGGTCTTAACACGTATGGCACTTTCTTTAAAAAATCTGTCCTACTGCTGTTTTACGGAGGTGACATTGCCATCATCGGTCGCTCCCAGTTCATAGAAGCCCTTACAGCAAAAATAGGCTAAACGAGTTGGCCTTAAGAAATGAGACAAAACCAAACACATCTCGTCAACAAACAAAGAAGCATCTGCCCATCGCCTAGAACAAAACGTCACTTTTACCAACATTGGGCTCTCGCTTTCTTCCGTTAGTAAAATTGTCTAATAAAAAGCGAGGGTAGGGCAAATACTGGGCTTATGGTAACGGTTTTCTCAACTTATCGCCGCTGAAGATTGATACGATTTGACCAGTAACAAGCTGCCGGTCATAGATCCTGTTAAGTGGTAGGACCACCGGTAGTGCATTCGAGAACTTAAAACATGATACCGTGGGAATCAGGGCCTGACTTGTAGAGGTAGACTCCCAAGTGGAAGCGTCATGGTGGTTATGATTTAAAACCTATAACGCAGGAAGGGTCTTCAAGTTGATTTCAACCCGATGTAGAGTTACAAAAAGTGCTGAATGCTGGTAACCTAAGAACACCAAGAGGTTAATGAGCAGGCCTCGACTCATACAAAGGGTAGAGTTGTGCCCTCAACACAGTTCCGCTTTGGAATCAAAAAAATTGATGGAGAGAGATGGCAAAGATAGCTTCCATGAAAGTATGGGTTTTCAGTGACCTACACCGCAGATATTCACGTAAAACTCATGACATATGTTGACAGGAGTAACTGCGAAGTGGTTAAGGAGTTTACCTGCCTCAGTCTAAGGGAACGAAAGGGAAGAAATAATTGCGAACTTTACCAGGTGTGTTCAAAAAGTAAGGTAACTTTATATTTTTATAAAAAAAAATATTTCTTTATTTATCCATATTAATGTCGTCCCCTTCAGATGTAATACACTTGTGCCAACGCTTTTTCCAACTCTCAAAGCACTTCTCACAAGTACGCTCTTCCAGCGATACAGTTTTTATTTCCTCAATCGTTGCAAATCTCCGTTCTTTCATAGGTCTCTTCAGTTTTGGGAACAGAAAAAAATGGTGTCAAATCCGTTAAATATGGTCGCTGAGGCATTATTGTCGTGTTGTTTTTGGCCAAAAAATCTCTCACAAGCAATGTCGAATGAGCATGTGCATTATCGTGATGCAAAAGCAACGAATTGCCAAGGTAATTAAAAAAAAAAAAAAAAAAAAAAACAGTGATCAAAACTTTGACATTTGATCGAACTTGGCGTGCTTTTTTCGGTCTTGGCTCTCCTGAGTGCTTCCATTGCGGCGAATGGGCTTTGGTTTCGATGCTTTTGAGCAAGTCAGGATCATCATTGATGTCATTCAAGACCTCCTGAGCGATGCTCATGCGACGGTTCTTCTGATTAAAATTAAGAAGTTTCGGTACAAACTTTGCTGACACACGTCTCATGTTCGAAACATCCGAAAAAATTGCATGACACGAGCCGACCGGTATCCCAACATCCTCAGCAACTTCTCTTATAGAAAATTGACGATTTTCCAAAACAATTGTATTCACAGCTTCGACGTCATCATCTTTTGTTGGTGTGCTGGGGCGTCTAGAGCGAGGTTCGTCCTTGGCATATTCCTGGCCATCTTGAAAGAGCTTATATAATTTGTAAACCTTTTTATTACTTAGAACAGACTAACCGTATGCCACTGTCAACATTTCGAGTATTTTAGAGTACTTGATTGAGTGTACCATCTTTTAGCTCGCCTAACCCATTTCAAAACATCGTGTTAGTGTTCTATTTCGTGAAAATTCGCAAGTTGGCTGAGATAGCAAGCATCGAAATATCCTGCATAGCCATATCCTGCACGAGATTTTCAAAAACACAAAAAATATTTCAACAACATGTTTGGCCCTGTTAAATCGAAATCCCGAGAAGTTTCTGCATCGTTTTGTGACCGTCAATGAGACATGGATTCATTGGTACACACCAGAGACCAAAGAACAATCGAAACAATTGATTTTACCCGGTGAATGTGCTCCAAAAAAAGCTACGGCTGTGCCTTTGGCGGGAAAGGTGATGGCCACCGTTTTTTTTTTTTTGCGACGCGTGAGTTGTAATCCACGTTGACTATTTGGAGAAAGGAAAAACGATCACAGGGCATACTGCGTCTATTTATTAAGCCGATTCAACGCCCGACGGCTGACACCTTACAGTCACCACAAATTGGTCGAATTGCACTACAAATTTTTTTACCATCCTCCGTATTCTCCAGATTTGGCTTCCTACGACTTATTATATTCTTGAAACTGTGATAACTGTTCAGGATATGTGTACTAAAACAGCAAAAAAAAATTACGTTGTCGCAAAATTTCGAAAATCACTTTACTACTTTGTATGAGCTGTATCAAGATGTGAACATACCCCAAAAAGCTAAAACACATAGGCTACACTGGCTCGGTTCGATATATCGAATCACAGCGCCCAGGTTCAAGAGGATGAACAAGACCGAACATCCGTTTTAAGGAACAAGCCAACGCGGATGCCAGAGTACTTGGTCTAAACATCTCGAAGCATCACGCCAGGAAGCATCGAAGAGAGTAGAAGGTTGATGTATTTCAGGCACTCTTCACAGGTCGGGAGCCCGTTAACTAAAAAGCAACAACTGAACTTGCTACTTAAACTGCTCGCCCTTGACTGAGAAATTCACTGCTGTGGTGCAACGAAGTAGAAGGTTGAACACGGACGTGGTTTCCCCGTATCCTTTCTTGCTCTGTCCTTAGATGAAAATTGTAGGCATACGTGTTGGCTCATGATTACTGAAGTTGTGAGAAAAATTTTCCTCTCATTCAACCTGCTGAATTAGTAGTGATAAAATTCAAGGTAATGTGGAACCATATCGTCTTAAAAAAAAATGTTTTGCGCCGTATTGCTTCGCTACACTCTGCCAAAACATTAATGATAGAATATCATTTGGAAAATCTTTTGTTCAAAATTTTTATCCATCCTGTAGAGTATCTGTGCATTTAAATTGTATGACAAAACAGGAATAGATTTTAGATTTTAGATTTTTTATAGATTCTTCCTCGTTATTCGAGGTAAACTACGTTACTCAATCGCGCTATTAGCTCATAGTCCTTCTCCTTCATATGAACCATTGCACGATATCCCTCCTGCCTGGTATTTAACATCGTACTATGGGTTTCACGGTTGTAAACCCTCCCATCTGATGGCCCATTCGAGATGGTTAGGCGCTGTCGGAAAAGTTTCTGGCACTTGCCATTGAAGTCGGTCGAGTTCAAATCTGCTCGCAGTATTTTCCGGGAACTGTACTTCATTTAGAAGTTCGATATTTGTTTTGCGGAACTGATTATTATTAGAAACGTTTTCCAGAATAATAATGCAGGCTCTTTCAATTCAAGAGAAAATGGAAATGATATTGATTTATGGAGAAAGTGGAAGGTACATCGATGGTGCTGTTGCTCTTTACGCCCAACGTTTCCCAGACCAGATACGATCGCGCGCTTCCTTTTATCAGGTCATCCAATAATTCACTGGTAAAGGAAGTGTGCAACCAAAGAAAAGGAATCGGTCAGATAGGGTGGCTGTTGAGGATAATGAAATAGCAGTGTTAGCTGCCGTTGCACACGATTCTCACATTAACACTCGCCAAATAAGTCGTGAATCAGGAATTTCTCAAACGAATGTCTGTAAGATATTACATCGGCATAAATACCATCCTTATCATGTTTCAATGCATCAGGAACTTTCTAGTGAGGATTTTCGCAACTGGGTTTCCTTTTGTCAATGGGCACATCAGCAAATTGAACGGGGTGAAGGTGTTATTCTCGACAAAATCGACAAAATATGCATTACTGGGCTACCGATAACCCTTTTTGGTCGCGACAAAGTGAACGCCAGCACCCTTGGAATGTTAATATTTGGGCAGGAGTTATTGGGGATAAATTAGGTCCATATTTTTTTGAAGGCAACTTGAATGGCGAAAAGTATGCAAACTTCTTGCGGGACCATCTTCCAGTATTACTAGAAGAACTGCCATTGGAGTTGCGACAAACAATGTGGTTTCAACATGATTGTTGTCCAGCCCATTATTCCCAAGAAGCCCGGGCCGTATTAAACAATGTTTACCATCAACGATGGATCGAACGAGAGGGTCTAAGGCAATGGCCTGCTAGATCACCTGATCTTACGTCACTTGATTTCTTCTTGTGGGGCTACTTAAAAAGTGAGGTTTACAGAAAAAAGCCAACAACACGTGAGGACATGAAAAGACGAATAACTAAAGCTTGACGGAAGGTTAAGCCAGAAATAGTTCTCAGTTCTGTTGGTTCATTTAGAGCGCGGATAGACAAGTGTATTGAAGTGAATGGTCACATTTTCAAGCATTTGTTGAAATAGTCACGGGAAATAAACGTCGAAATGGGAAGAATTCAATGATGCAACAGTGAGATTCAAGGGGACCCACTCTAATTAATCACCCCGAAGGACACAAAATACTACTACATCCATCGTTGTTTCTGAGTTATGCTAAACGCAGTATGTAAAAACAAATGGCAAGCCTACGAGCAATACGACTAAGGATTTAAAATTAGGAATTATCATTTGAAAAATCAAAAGTCACCTTAGTTTGACTTTGAAAATGGGTCTCAAGGTCAAACTCGTGGTCACCATCTTATGTCCCCTTCAGAACCTTGTGACTTTTGTCTGAAACATTTTTCGCGATATTTCGTACTTTTCGAGTAATTTGGATGTCTGTCTCAAGTTAAAAAACTCACCCTGTATACGCTATGTGAAGGATGCATTCCATAAATCGTATCCATGAGTGAAGGGGGCTTAATCCAAAGGACATTGATTCTTGGTTCACATGCCTAGTTGAAAGATTAGTTAAATTGTTCATTTCATGGCATCGCAAATGTAACACGTTTGTGATGAAGATGTTGTAGATGATGAAGCAGTACAAGCAGTATGGTCGTTAACAAAAAGACCGGTTTGATTATGATATGCAAACTGTCAATGTTAACATAAATTCTATAGGAAGTAGGGTTTTAATTTGATCTTGAATTGATTCTACCTCTGACTTGATCTGTTCTGTGGTTTTCTTAGCAAAATCTAATTTTATTGGTCGACAATATCGGGTTGATGATGGGGCAGGGTTTTGCCAAAGTACTTGCTTCCCATCTGGATGGGAACCATTTAGATACAAAAAAGATTTTCATCCAAATTATCGCCATTCGAATATTCGCCATTTGTATGACTTCTGTTGAGCACCATCACAGCCCCATTTTATTATCAAGGATAGTTCTTTTAGGTCAGGAACGGAACTTAAAACGTCTATTTGAGCTAAACATAAACGCTCAACGCCGTGATTTACTAAACTTTGAGTATGAAGGTAATAAATTGGGAACTTTGTTGTTAATTTTTAGGCCTAGTATTATGTACTGTTGAGTTGAAAGCTGAATGTCCGTGATTAATGCTAGTGCATCATCTGCAGCTATTGGTAAACAACCAAGAGCAGATGTTTTTAGCGTTTTCCTCAAAATAGAAAATTAATAACAAAAATTTAGCCTACAAAAATATTAAAAAACAAAAAAAAAAAACAAAACAATCAAACCTCGGTTCGGAGAACTTTCAGATAATTTTTTCACTGCAATAGCAGTATTTCTTTTTCCGTCTTGTGTAAGCCTTTTTTCATGAGCCATTGCAATTTCTTCAGCGCTTAAAGAATCTAAAACGGTTTTAACTTTTCTCTTCTTGCTTTTCTTACAGGATTCATCAAAGCTTTTTCTCTGTTTTTGTTTAATTTTGTGCATATCATTTTCTTAATAAAATCAAGCTAAATCAGCGATTCGTCACACTATCCGCCGTCTCCTCCATTGGTACATGTATGCAAAAGAGGCCATTTTTGCCAAATTTGGTCCTGATATGGATTGTAAGTTGTAGTTCGCTTATATGCTTATACCCGTATGTCTAAAGTACATGTATTTATCCTTAAGTCTGCTTCCAATGGCAAATCCGCACCGCATAGGCAATGCGTAGATGTGATGGCCCGATTTGGACTAAGTTAGAAAGACTATTGTCAAGTCGGACAATGGTAGCACATCGCGTTGAAAATAGTGTTGATCTTTAAGACACCTGAAATAATCGCTTAATTTAATATCTAAAATTTCGGAGAGTCGTTACAGAACAAGGTTCGTCTGGTGTTAATTCCCAACCTTGGTAAAGGCTATACTGCCACAAGCAAATTGAAACGAAGTTAGCTACCTTTTCTTTTATGCTTTAAAATTGTTCGTTAGATGGCATTCTATTTTGGCAGTCGCGATAAGAAATCTATTGATACATCGGTCACATAACTCGATGTAACGCAGTCATAAAGGTTATTTTACCTTGAGTATGCTTATAAAGAGATGATAGTGAAGAGAAGATTTGCCTGATTTGCCTAGTTGGTTGCCTATAGTTTGACATGTTATTGTTATCAAACCGGGCTATTTATTTTTTTCACCAGCTTACCAATTTATAGTATAATGTAGTAGAGCTGTAATTTTAGCTTAGCTGTCAATGCTAATAGCACATAATAGCTATGAATTCATGGAAAAGGGGTCATAGGGAGCTTCCTCTATTTTTAGTGCTTTTGTCTGAATGAAACTAGAAAAATTTGTTAAGTGAAAAGACTCAGAGATTCCCAGTTCAGCCACGAAAGTCACTCAATTATTCATCGCACTACACAGGATCCACATGAGGCTTTGTCCTCTACTCTGTTCTTGTGACAAAAAAAAAATATTTCGAATGTTTTATTGAAGGTTAAGTGTGGTTTTGGTTTTCGTGCAGTGATAAGATTCCTTAAGTCTCACCGCACGACACGAAACAATGTACTTGAGTTATAAGACCAGGAACAGAAGATGGGGGACCAAGTTAAGTGTAATATCCGGTAACACCCGTTTCGCCCGTTCTTTGTCCTTTGGTTAGTTTTATGATGTTGTATGCATTAATTAAGGCCGACCATCATACTAGTGATATATAAAAAAGAATAAGAGGAGGCGTAAGTATACATCCACAGACCAGTCCTTCGTTGGGGTCCCCACCTTTTAACGAATATTCTGTTGGAAGCGTAGGAAGCCATATGTACATACCATATTTTTGGCAAGATGTGGGGAAGACACAACACATGACTAGCTGCAGAATCTTCGATGTGGATCAAAGATAGTATAAATACTGAATTGAAGTGCGTATTGGTTTATGGCAGGATATTATTTGTTTTGCACTCCCAAATTAACTGACATTGACTATTCATCTGAAACATCAGAACAACGTCAATGATAACTGTCTTCTCTCAGCAAACAGAACAGAAAAACTTGTAGACCTTTAGAAGCCATTAGAAGCCACTTTAATGAGGAAGTACAATATTTGCTCTGTCGATGGTAGTACATATGAACTAATGCGTTGAAACCATTAAACACCAAAGCCATATAAAGCCCGGAGTAGCAATATTTTAGGATACAACTAAACTATGACCACTCCACTCAATAAATGCACACTTTCCACAATCTTGAACCACATCACAATCGAATAGCTTTGCATTCAATTGAGAAGAAGGTTGCAATGGATCAGTCACAGTGTACTATGTAGGTCTACCATAGATACTCGGGATATGAGTAGATCCCTAAGAACTCATTGTAATAGGGATTATCTTTGTTTTCCGCGAATGAGTTTCATTCCTAGCAAATATTTTAGTCCCACCGATATTATTGACACCCAATGCTCCTCAGGTCATGAAAAAGTCTTGATCTCTACCACAATTTGGTTATCCAATCGCCAAATACGTGCATGAACAGAAGTCTGTGTAATAAATTGCCCAAAGTATTATCATGAAAAGACCTATACTAGGTGGAGTGAAAAGTAACGTCTTTGACCGCCAGAATGCGCTGCTACTGCAAAAAAGGCCGTGGTGCCTTGAAGTCCGTTCATATTTAGGCAGACATGATAAATTTTAGTGCGATACTGTCTTTAGTTTTGTTTTGACAGCTGGACAATGTCAAAAAAATACATGAAATGGTGTTGGCTGACCGGAAAGTAAAGGTGCGCGAGCTAGCAGATACCACAAAGATTAGTACTGAGCGCACACGCCATATTTTTGGCAATATTCTGCATATGAAAAAGTTATCCTGCCGCTGGGTGCCGCGCATACTCACTCCTGACCAAAAACGAACGCGGGGGCACTTTGAAAGAGTGTTTGGACTTGCTAATGCGGAATCGGGTGGACTTTTGGCGTCGTTTGGTAACTGTTGAACACCAGAGAACAGAATAAGTGCCCGAAAATGGACTGAAGCCAGCACGAGTGCTCCGAAGCGGCCGAGATAGGCTCGATGAGTCGGAAAGGTTATGACGTCGGTTTTCTGGGACATGAAGCGAAAAAAAATTTTGTTTTTGCAAGACAATGCACCGGCGCACAAGAGCATCGCAACCATGGCTAAAATCAATGACTTACGGCTCCAATTTCTGTCGCATCCACCGTATTCGCCCGATTTGGCTCCCTCGGACTATTATCTCTTCCCAAACCTCAAAAGATTGCTCATCAATAAAAAATTCAGCTAACGAGAGGAAATCATCGACGCCACGGGGGAGTACTTTGCAGACCTTCCGGAAAATTACTTTTCGGGCGAGATCAAAAAGTTGGAAAATCGCTAGAATAAGTGTATCAAACTAAAACATTTAAAACAATTTTTTTTTCATTCCCAAGGTGGTTTCTTTTCACCCCCATCTAGCCACATACCTAAATGGCTATACTAAGTTCTTAAATAGATACATATGTGCATACTGAGTTCATAAAAAAATTATTTTGATCAAATCTTTTCATCTTCAGTCATCAAAATTTGTTTGATTTTTTTTTTTTTTTTTTTTTTTTTTTTTTGTTAAAACCAAATCGATACAATCTAAGAGTAAAATACAATACAATCTTGCAGACTTCTTAGATTCCAATAAGCATCACGACGTGTTCCCTCAATCTGTGGTTGAGCCCAACCTACATGCATACATATATGTGTGCAACAGCATATACGCATTCAGCCCTGTTATCCTCACCTCCTTCTATAAAGGAAATTCTGTATTCGCATTTTGCAAACTCAATTACACGTTACATACCATATACCTACTATACAATAGTATCCTACCAAGCATCAGGCGACAGCTGTCTTCTGTCCAGCTCCATCGTTGGAGTTGATGAAGAACGGAAAGCAACCTGGCAAAACAAAATAAAAAAATGTAAGACGGTCAATAGCAGTTTACAAATGCAAACACTACAAGCTGGTAGATAAGTTATATAACACCAACTTGAGTGGAAAATATTTTTCGAATGAGTGGCTAGAAGAAAATTTCATTGCGCATAAGCCAACTCGAGTCAAATACGTTAGTTTGAGTGAAAATCAACTGAATTCGGTCTTAACTCAATCGGGGTGCCTAAGAAGCCTCAATTATCCAGTTTCCTTTGAAGTTTGTTTAATCTTCCGTGGGAAAATCAGGTACTCTGGCTACCATGTCTCATGTCAGGTCAGTATACACGTACATACAATATGTACATACTCGATTCATTTTGAATTATTTCAAAATTCGACAGACTATAATCAACTTACAAAATTAGAAGCTCCTTAATCCTTGTACGTACGAGCATCAACATACGTATCTAGGATGTGTAGGCATACTCGTACATTACTAATTCCGAGTTGATTTCTCAACCACAGGGAAGCTGTTGCTCATTTAACACTGTTTATATAGCACAGATGAATTGTCTTGACCCAACATTTAGTTAGAGCAATGTTTTCCTTTAAAACCAAAGGATGTTTTCGATACATAGATACATCTATATTTATATACGTATGGAGCAAGAAATACAACATTTTATCTTTGTAAGGCCATCTGTAAAGCAACCTGCTACCTTGTGGAAAGTATGGTATATATGCTCAATATATATGTATGCATTCGCTAGCACCATTGTTAAAACACGTATCCATAAATATGTGCGGGTACTGAAAAGAATTTATGGTTGCATTAAGCACTTAAAGTGTATTGTGACTTCTAGGAATTGTTACATTGTATGGCAAGCTGGATAGAAAGCAATTTATGTGCTTGCGTTGGGGATGTAAAGTTTTAACATCTTTAAAGAACTTTAAGGCACAAATGCATAAATATGTATGTATGTATGCATTTTATGATACATCACGAACAATTTAATCTGTTTAAAATTTTATAACTTCTATTTATAAATGTGGTATTCACCTGTTGCACTTTGTGTCACTTTGTGCACTATCTGCAAACATTAATGGCACATTCCGATTTGTTAAGCGTCTTGGCCTGTAATACATTTGTCATTAACTTTGATCTCAGGCGCTGACTAGAATTTTTTTTTTTCATTCTGCCGGAATAGAGGATTCAGGTAAAGAACTATTCCGTTTTACTCCTTATAAGCTCCTTTTTAGCGCTTCAGTGATAAAGAGCCTAGGTATTACCTTATCAGCAGGATTTTGGATTACTTATGCCTCGCATACTTAAGTGTTTAGCAAAAGTGTGATAGCAGAAAGAAAGCAGGAAAGTAGCTGATCGCTTAGAGACGTCGGGAAGAATTCGTTTGATCTGCCAGCTAGCTGGAGAGTCATGCCATTTGAATTTTTGTTCATATGAAACCCTACTGTCAATGGAAGCCTTCAGCGAGAACCCATGTAGACCTAATGTAGGTTTGGATTCTGAAAAGCTTACCCCTGTCTAATAAGGACTCCGACGATTTAATTTCCTGTGATTATATTGTGACCTAGAACATAAACAAGGCTCAGTGAATTTAGTATTCCGATTGGGGATTGGCACAGATGCAAAGGCTTCACCGCCACCACCGATTCTTCACAATATAGTTCGTTGCCATCATAACTGCGAAAATTAAAAAGTAGTGAATAATAAATAAATAATAATAAATCGGACTTGGAGTAATCCGTGAAGACATTCTTTTCATGTCTTAGATTCTGATCGAAACCAGTCCTGGGCACAGGAAAATTGCATCAGACTGCATGTCCATAAGACCAAAGTCAAAATAAAGTACGCCTAGGGGCGTATTTTTTTGAAATGTATGGTTTTTGCGCACTGATAAATGAAGAAAATCCAAATTCAGTTACTTGCAGCTTTTATGAACCCAGTTGATTTGAAAAGATTTTTTTTTATTATTTTAACGATAGCTGGGTTATCACTTTTATCTCTGCCTCCTCGGAGATGACGGGGTGATGAATATTGCGTTTGTTGGAACTACTTCACCTTTATAAAAATCACCTATTAACTATTTGCTCTGTAAGACCTCTTTTTTTTTCTCGCCATTTTTAAACGCTGCCATTATTATTATTGGGGTGAGAAACCAATTATTGCGAATTGTTTTCAAAAGTAAAATGCTAAGCTTTAATGCAAAGAAAATCAACGAATCAGAATTAGCTTACTTTTGGTGTTTAATATGCACGCGCTAATCTATAGCTATCTATGCTGCTGCCTGCAGTTACCCACGCCGAGTTGGTTAAGGCTCACTAGCAACAGCATACACTAAGATTATTGGGTATATAACTTAATTTGCGGTTTGCTAAGAGGTGGCGTAACTTGTAATATTCCATTGTTATTATTCCATTGGAACATGCGTTGGAAAGCTAATGTCATCGTACGTTATTTCAGTATATGTCATTCATTTGAAGCGTAAACAACAATAATTTTTTTTTCATATAAATATGTCGAACTTTGTGCCTGAAAAAGTGTTTTTGCAGGGAGTTCTTCTTTAATATGAAGAAAACTGCTGCCGAAAGTCATAGTCATTTTGGTGGAAGTTTATGGTTAACATGCGCTAGCTGAGCGAACGTGCCAAAAGTGGTTTGCACGATTTTGGCTTGGAAGAAGATGATGGAATATGAAGAACTGGAAGCATTACTCTATGAATATTGTTGCCAAACACAAAAAGAGCTCGCAGAGTCTTTAGGTGTCACTCAAGCAGCCATTTCAAAACGTTTAAAAGCAGCTGGATATATTCAAAAGCAAGAAAATTGGCTTCCACATGAACTCAAGCCGAGAGACGTCGAAAGGCGGTTTTGCATGTCCGAAATGCTGCTGGAACGCCACAAAAGGAAGTCATTGTAATTGCATCGGATTGTTACTGGTGATGAAAAATGGATCCATTACGACAATCCCAAGCGCAAAAAATCATATGTGAAACCCGGCCAACCAGCCAAATCAACGGCAAAGCCGAATATCCATGGCGCGAAGGTAATGCTCTGTATTTGGTGGGATCAGATGGGTGTGCTGTATTATAAGCTGCTAAAACCGGGTGAAACCATCAATGGACAACGCTACCGAACGCAATTATTCCGTTTGAAGAGAGCAGTAGCCGAAAAACGCCCGGAATATGCGACCAGACACGAGGCAATAATTTTCCATCATGACAACGTCTTACCCCACCCTCCTTATAGCCCAGAACTTTTCCCCTCTGAATACCATTTGATCCGGTCGATGCAGGACGCCCTACGGTTCACATCAGAGCAAAATATTAAAAATTGGCTTGATTCATTCTTGGCTGCCAAGCTGGCGCAGTTCTTTTGGGATGGGATTCATAGCATCAGATGGGCAATACTTTGAATAAAACTATTGTACATGTTTTCCTTAAATAAACGTTCAAATTTTGGAAAAAAAAACGCACGTTATTAGTTATATACCCAATATATTGAAAGATCTAACGTATTACCTTACTGCGTTGCTTGTCACACTGAACCGCATCTAGTATTTTTTTTTTTTTTTTTTTTTTTTGCAAATGACCACTCACTAAGTTTGTACTACCTCCGATAGTAACAAGCACATATCGAATCCCATTTCGGGCACTGCACACTTAGTCGTTCACTTTTAGAGTTCTGTTGTTCCGTTCCATCGACGATTGCTTATGACTGAAGGAGATGCTCTTTCAAGGTCTCATCGTAGTGCTCGACTATTATTTTTAACTGGGATTTAATGGCTTCCGCAGGCTTTGATGATTGTATCCGCCATTGTAAATATATATAATACCGCTGCATCTTACCCCAATGTCTTACTATAAAGCGCTAAATTTGTTTACGGTCAGCAAGCTCTCTCTTCTCCAACGTTTTCTTCTCCCTTAGGGTATTTGGCGGGGTACCCCGCCGACCATGAACTATGAGTTATATTTAGTGAATCTTCCAACTATCATCGGTTTGGTAAAACCTTTTATTATCTATATCGAAGACACTTGGAATAAGTTCAAAGGTATTGACAAGGCACTAAGCGTAAGTTAGTGGAACTAAAAAATTAAATTATTTTTAATAACTTTTTTGAAAATTTTAGGCACTGAGGGAAGAAGTGAGATAAGCTGATAGTTTTAAATAGTGGTATAGTGGTACTACATCAACAATGGTACAGTGAATCAGGAAAGATTCCATTAAAAATAAAAGCTAGAACGTATGCCACATATTATTTTTTTTTTTTTTAATTTGGTTATTCAAGTTGAAAATGAATTTTTAAGGTCCCAATCGTTTTCACTACTACAATAGCGGTTATCTTATAGAAAACATCATATACGCACTTACAACACCTACAACTTTGGACGAAAGCTTGTAACTGAAGAATTAATGAATTTCACGATCTCACTCTTAGCACAAATCATTTTTCCATTACAACGTAGTAGAGTAGGATTTTTAGAAAGAGTTGACTTGTTTAAGATGCTACAATAGTAACTATCTGTATTCTATAATTGGTTTCCGTAACATTTATCTTTATGCAATGCATTTTTTTTTTTTTTTTTTTTTAATTTAGAGCTAAAAGCTTGTGCTCTTCTCTTAAGATTTCTGTTCCAAGGATACTTAGAACATTGAACTCTGAATTTATTTTTTATTTTATTTACTAAGCACATAATAATGCAAGATTTGGATTATGGAACCTCCTTGGGTGAGCCGCCCGCCTGAAGGTGGTTGCGCCAATTTACGGGCTGTGACCAACTTTATCGTAAGTTGTCAGGTATAGGACCTCTCCCCACCCCTTGATAATTATATCATAGGCTGCACTTTCAAAGCCATCTTACCTCTAAAAAGAAGTGTTCTTTAGTACTTTTATGACCTTGCGCAGGAAAGGAATGTAGTCATATACTATGATGTGGCGCTGGTGTTTTTCTGGATGACGACAACGTTAGATTTCACTTCACGTTAGGAAAGCTTGCATAGCTGTCTTCCTAGCAGAAATTTACGCAATCCTAATATTAGCGAACTATATTGCGAAGAACCGGTGGAGGGGGCGAAGCATTTGCATTTGTAGCGACAGCCAAGCTGCACTTAGAGCCTTGCTGAACACTCTTACGACTTCCAAGCTAGGTCAAGAATGCAAGAGATCACTGAACGCAGTCGGATAGCTATATTCAGTGACCCTTGTCTGAGTCAATTCAGGACCCCAATTTATATTGCAGGCAGACCAAACGAATGCTTCCCGACGTCTCTAGGAAGTCAGCGGCCTTTCTGCTGTCCCTTAGGTTGCTGACTGGCGTCGTGACAGGGCATAACACTTTTGCAAAGCACTTAAATATGCTGGGTATAAATGACACAACAGTCTTTGATGCTGCCAAAGTGATGACGGCACCGCGGACCACTATCTCTATGAATGTCAGGTTAAGGTTCGGATCAGGCTGCAGTTACTCGGCGCTGACGTGATGGGTGCTGGTACTGTAGGCACCTTATCACTGAAGTCATTGCTCATCTTTCTTTGTAAGGCTGATAGATTTCACTAAAAGGAACTTTACAAAGAGTACAATGGACTAGTTCTTTGTCTGAGTGCTCTGTTCCGACATTAAAAAAATAAAAAATAAAAAAATCCAAGGTTTGAGCATCTTGCAGTTTTTTTTTTTTTTTTTTTTTTTTTTGATGCTTTATACATAACCGCATAGGGAAATATGTTTATTTAGTATTTTTATAAAATGATTATAGGATTCAGAGACGTTCTTTTCAGTATAAAAATCTTTCCTTCACCAAAGACCATCTCGGTCTTTAGCTAGCTGACTCCAGTGTCGCACGCTAAATTCGATGAGGTCTGCTTCCGCTTGCGTGCGCCACGTCCGTCGCGGTCCTCCTTTACTGCGCTCTACCTCGGGAGCGAATATGAAGACTTTTCGGACCGGAGCATTGATGTTCATACGCTCTATATGACACAGCCATCTTCGTCGTTGGATCTTCACTCTTTTACATAAATCGATGTCGCTGTACAGGCCGTACAGTTCGTCTATGCAGATGGGACCGAAAATCACCCGAAGAATTTTCTCTCAAAGCAGTCATGCATTTTTAAATAAAGTCTATGCCTCGGTGCCGTAGAGTAGGACTGGGGTTTTGAAATTCTTATATAGGGTCACCTTAATTGTTCGGGAAAGGGCTTAACTATTGGCAAAAGTTATTCTTCATTTGTACTCAGCTCTGGTGTAGTTGTCTGAATTGAAAGCGGAATCTAGGGAGAGAAATACCAGAAAGTTATATCTGTCGAGGGTGACTTTCTATCCTTTCTGGTTGACATCAAATACTTGGTCTTGCACTTATTACCTGTTAAACCGTTCATACTCGCGAAAGCATCAGTGACATCACTCTGCTTTCTTCCGATTGTGCCAATATTATCGGCGTATGCGGATAATTAGACGGATTTTTCAAAGATAGTGCCTCTTCTGTTGGCGTGTGAGTTTTGCAAGAATGATGTTAAAGAAATCTCATGACACCGCATCTCTTTTTTTATATATTTTTTTTTGACATAAAAGGTTACGTCAGGGCAGGGATGCCAAAACCAGACATTGCTCTGTATAGCTCGTCTCTATAGAAGCTGTCATACGCGGCCTTAAAATCGATGAGTAGGTGGTATTTATCGTTTTCGAGTTAATGCGTTTTTTTTTTTTCTGCCATAATGTAAAGTTTTGGTCGTTGGAGGACTTTTCTCGCCTGAAGTAACATTGAAGCAGATAGGAGCTTATAGGCGATGTTAAGAAGACTGATGCCTTGTAGTTGCCGCAGTTAAAAGGGTCTCCTTTCTTGAATATTGAACAAACAATGCTGAGGTTCCATTCATCGGGCATACTTTCATCCGACCATATTTTACAGATGAATTGGTGTATGCTTCTTGTGATGTATTATATGAAATCAGTACCCCATATTTCGTACACTAATTATAACATATAACATTTAAGTATACACTAGTTTCATAGACACTAAACACACAAAGAATACACATCTAATGTGTCATTTTTCATTACACATCCATATATACTTTTTACCAAGTGCTCCTGAGAAGCCGGAGTTTGTATCTCCACTCCAGCTCGTAGAGCTCGTGAGCAGCGTCTTGCTTAGCTGCATGTGCTTGCAGGGACTCGTCGTTAAACCAGGGGTTTCGTTATGGTGGCCGAGTGAAATCCAGCACATAAGAGGCAGCATCTCTGATGGCTTTGTGACAATGACGGCCTAGGACCTCTTAAAACATTAAGGGAGACTCGACTGGAAAAGGATTTGGCGATCCCTTACGATTGTAGCCGTCCGACGTCGAAGTTCCTCACAGTATTAGCTAGCCTTTGCGATGTTCGGGATATCCGCAACCGTACCTTGGCTAAAACAAGGTAATGGTCCGAGTTGAGGTTGCTCCTCGGAACGTTTGGACATCTATAATACTGGAGGAGTGCCTTGCGTTGATCGCAATGTGGTCAATCTGGTCAACGGTTAATTGATCAGAAGTTCTCCAAGTTGACTGTAACATATGGGCTGAAAAGTCAGTGCCGTTTTATAGTAAAACCCAAAATTTTTGCAAAATTCAACATTATTTATCAATATAGTTGCCTTCGAGGGCGATACACTGATTGAAAAGATTTTTCAATCTTTCAAAACCAGTTTTGTCTTCATCGGTCTTAAATCTCTTTCCGGTGAGCATTCTTTTGAGGTCTACGAACAGGAGATAGTCGCTGGGGGCCAAATCTGGAGAATGCGGTGGGTGGGGAAGCAATTCGTAGCCAAATTCATTCAATTTTGCCATCGTTTTCATCGACTTGTGACACGGTGCATTGTCTTGATGAAACAGCACTTTCTTTTTCTTCAAATGCGGCCGTTTTTCTGCGATTTCGTCCTACAAACGCTCCAACAACGCAATGTAATAGTCGCTGTTGACAGTCTGCCCCTTTTGGAGATAGTTGATGAAAATTATTTCATGTGTATCCCAAAATACGGATGCCATAACCTTGTCAGCCGACTTGACTCTGGTGTGAAGTGATGGAGCCAAGTTTCATCCATTGTCACATACCGACGCAAAAATTCGGCTTTATTGCGATTGAACAGTTTTAAACACTCCTCTGAAGCATCAACACGTTTTTGTTTTTGATCGACTGTGAGCAAACGCGGCACCCACTTTGAACATAGCTTTCGCATGTCCAAATATTCGTGTATGATATATCCAACACGCTCTTTTCTTCAGAGCCTCAGCTATCTCGATCAACTTCACTTTGCGGTCATTCGTAATCATTTTGTGGACTTTTTTGATGTTTTTATCTGAAACAGCCTCTTTTGGACGTCCACTGCGTGCATCATCCTCGGTGCTTGTATGACCACTTTTAAATTTTTCAATCCACTTGCGAATGGTTCGTTCCGCTGGTGTAGAGTCCGGATAACACTTATTAAGCCATTTCTTTGCATCGGCTGCATTTTTTCCCATCAAAAAGCAATGATAAATCAGCACACGAAATTGCTTTGCAACAAAAGTTGCTTCACTCGCAACGCTATATCTCGAGAACTAATCGTCCGACAGCTGTCAAATTTATACACCTATTTTTTTAAGGTTGGTACTAACTGATGGTATGGATTTAATTCAAGTGTGGATGGATTCAAGTACGGATTTAATTCAAGTGGTGCCCTCTCTTAGAAACGGTACGGACTTTTCAGCCCTTGCAAATCAGATTAGCCTATACCGAGGAGGTGTCGTGCAGACTATACTTTCTGACAGTACTATCAAAGATGCCGTTTCTTCCTAGATTTGCATTAAAATCGCCGAGGCACTGCTCGTAAGTCCTGTCCAAGAGCTCATACAAACCATCTTTTGTAGTAGTCGTCTTTCTCCTTTGTGGAAGCTTTTTCTTTTAATTGGCGCGCACAAGGGGTTTTATGGACCCTTAAGATGTTTGCACATAGAGCGTGCGAAGCGAAGTTAGGGAGGAAAAAGGGAGAGATACCGATGTGCGTTGGTTTTAAATGTTTGCAAATGTAGTGACTAGGAAATAAATAGCTAGGCAGGGTATTCCAAAGCTTATGGAAGAATCACGATATTTCAGAGTACCTACGTCCGAAAATGGGCTTAAGAGTATATTGATGAGCATTCATATCGAGACATGTGTTACAGTTAAAAGTTGGAAGGGCGAAATGCTACTGGCAATTTCGGTGGAGTATTGGCGGTAAAAATAGCGATATAAAAAGGTGAGAGTGGAGACATTACGATGGTGTTCGAGGATGTCGAATGACTGTGTCGTATTTGCATTACCTATAAGCTTTATCGCGTACGCGCATATAAAGCTAATGTTAACAATTTTAGCATAAATAGTTCCCATGCCGAAAACTCAAGACTTCTTGCCTTAGTCTACTTCACACAACGAATCCGCATCCAAATAAGCGCTGCTTTTGTCGTCGATAATAATGACCATAATAGATGTCGCAGTTTTTCATACTCATTTTGTCCCACAGCATTTCTTGGATGGCTGTAATATCCAGGGCCTCCGCTATTAAAGGACCTAACATTCGATCCTAAGTAGATCCGAAGTTTGTTGTCTTTGTTTTCCTTACAAGGGCTATTAACAGTAAATCCGTCCGTATCAGAGTATTGTAGTTGCTTCGTAACCACATATTTTTTCAATTGCCGGAAATTTGTCCCGGCGGCACAGCTCCTAATCTGGAGGGTCAGTTCCATTTTAATACCACTAGAACGAGGGATCGTTCTAAGGTAGGTTCGAAGACAACCATCTCTTTTCCGAGACTCTAAGTAGTCTCCAAAGTCCTTACTGGTTTGAGTTCCAAATATGTCGGAGTAACCCAGATAAGCTCTAATTTGATTTGCTCTGGGATTTTACTTCACCGTTGATGCCATCTTGGGCATTCATCCGCTGTCCCGTTTATAGTGAAGTTATTTTTTTCTGCATCAACCAATACCCGATGGTTACCACTTGGAGGTAAAATAAACACAATTGATGGGTAAAAACAGTTGCAACACTGCACCCAATCATCATTGAAATCACCTGGAATAACTTAAATGTCATAAGATTCCTTACTATTGTAAGTCAACTTTAGAAAAAATACGATTATAACCTGCCTCCGTAAAACAATTTTCATTTTACAATGTTCATTAGTATGTGAAAAAAAAAAAAAAATCAAAACCGAGCATATAGATGAACAAAAAAGCTCATCATAGCAATAAGATTTAGATACAAAAAACAAAGGCTATCAAGAAGATCATTAAACGATCTTATAACAATGACAATTCAATTTTGTAAGAGCATCTTTGACGTATATTGCATTTTTCTTATTTTGATTTTATTACCATTGAGTAGCCCAGTGTTCACACTGTTTTTCTCTTCATTTTCTTGCGTATTGTCCGCTTTCTCAAGGCGGAAAAAAATCGCACGCAAATAATTGTTTTGGTTTTCGGTTTTTGAACAATCATTTCCCTTATTGTTGTCGCTTTGTATTCTCTTTATGTAGCGTTGATCAATTTCACCAGGAAGGATTTGGTTTTACTCACTTACTAAGTGAAATTTCAACGCCTAAATTAACAAAACTTCACAATGAGTCTTTGAGTAAATTCCTCCAGTTGTGCAGTTGGTTAAGAGCCCCTTCGACTCAAGGGACTGATGCGAACATTTACTTTTTGTTTAATTTCTGATAGGTGCCATTATCGAAGTTAACCATCTGATGAGTGAATACTTTTTTTCGCTTTATGTGGCAAATAGGTCCCTGGGGACCTACAAGCATTTTCGACCTGCAAAAATTGGAATTTTTCGACCTTTTAAAAAGCAAATTTTATTGTTAGGCCATAATATATTAATAAAAATCAATTTTACCATTAACTTTTAATCTTTGTTTTTTTTTTTCAAAATATATTAAATTTTACATGTGTTAAGTATAATTACCACTACATTCATTACATTTATATATTTGCTGCAAATGTTCTGGGCATACGGGTTTTCTGCAGTTATGACATAGAGCAATAGTCTTTTGTTGGCGTTCGTTTAGTCTATGGGAGAGGTAGCAGGATGGTCTATTTGATTTTGATGAGAGGGCAGGTACATCTCTGTGTACTGGCATTTCAGTCATAATTATACCAAAAGCTTCAATCGCATTCCGTATTTTAGGGTATTTATACAGCGGGGTATACAAACTCTCTTAATATCTCAAAGTTGTTGTCTATCGTAAAATTCCGTCCTCTTCAATATCTAGTGAACTAGATGACAGGATAAATCATAGTCATCTAATGGGATTCTACGGTCATACTTAGCACATTGCTCGCATGTTTTATCGAGGAGCTCATAGAAACATTCTTTGGTAGAATCGCCTATTTTCTGTGTAGTGACGGGTGTACATTTGAGCAAAGCTCAAAGTTCCCATGCACATCTACGCTACTTTATGTACTTTATGTTACAATCTTCACACATTGTCCACCGAAAATTCTAGTAATCTATTTCTTAAACAGGTCATAATGGACAAATGCTCTTTAAGACCACCAAAACAAGTCAAGTAAAACATAGGAAAATGTATAGGGCAAAAGCATGCAATTGGAACGTCATGCATCTATCTAGTATCACCCAGCCCCTAACCTTGCTTAAAGCTTATCACTGTCAAAGCTGGAAAACTCTACAATTATTTTTGTATAAATATTTTTATATTATATTTATTGTTACCGAATGTTGGTTTATAGATTAACGATAAATTGAAGGAACTCTTTTAAGAACTAATCAGTGCGAATTAGATAATTTTAGTTTCTTTCCAAGATGAATTCCACTTTCCAGTCCCCGCAACGGACGAAACCCTTTGTGGCACGAATGGATTTGAACGAGTTTACATCTATGGCTAATGTGAACGTTTTTCCTTCGATATCGTTGCCTTCAAAAGCTATAAGCCTCCAATTCTCCGTACTCAATTTAGGATTGCTCTCCTTACACATATCAAAGAAGCACGTTGGATGGATTATTGAACGGGGTACCGTAACAACTGCAATGCGCTCTTCGTAAGGTTCGTAGACGCACTCCAGTTTTCCGCCTTCCCAAAGAGCCGACATGTGTTCCATTTTCCCTTTTAAAAGTTCAGCTGAAGATGAATTAGTGCTCATGATTACAAATACGCCGTCCTTGTAACCGTGGCTGAGGTATTGTGGGATTATTCCAGTCCCTGATAGGAGTTCTTCCTTTATGATTTGGTTGAACCAGTCATGGAGGGTTTTAACATTTTTTGGATCGATTTTCCCATCCGGATGGGAGCGGTCATATATGACCATTTGAATGGGTGTGTTGTTAATCGCAGCTGCTCTTTCTGCGTCGCTAGTTTGTATTCTTTCAAAAAAGCCCTCTTCCTCATCTTCATCATCATCTTCGTCTAATTTTATTTTTTTGATTTTACTTCCATCTTCTCCCATATCATTTTTAACTTGATCACCTTCTTGCCCTGTCGAAGGTTCCCCTATACTTCTCAGCCGATCTTTTCGAATTTGAAATTTTTTTGCTAAATGATTTCGAAACCTTTCCCGCGATCGATATTGCCTTCGTGTAAGATTTTCTTTTGGTAGAGGCCCTTTTTCGGAAATATATTGGTCGTATTCTTTTCTCGAATGGGGCTCCATTTGATAAGAACTTCGTGACGGAGTTCGATTTTTTGGAAAAGCTGTTCTCTGCCAGCGGGGTAAAAAATCTCTACGTAATGGAGGCTCTCTTTGTGGAGACGGTTCTTTTGGTGGAAGAGATTTTTCTTGCGGTGGATGACCTTTAAGCGCAGATTCTTCTTGCGGCGGAAGTCCACTACGTAAAGAAGGCACACTTCGTTCTACGCGTGCAGATGGCTTCACTCGTGACCATCTGCAATTCTGGTTAGTGATGTTTGGTAGCAATTTCTTTTCTTGCTCGTATACACTTCCCCTACATTCAAGTTGGTCATCTTTTTTCTCCGGTTGGTTTTGTTTTTGTGGAAATGTTTCGTTTCGTGAAGATTCTTTTTGCGGCAGAGTTTCACTACGTGGAGGAGGCACACTTCGTTCTACGCGTGCAGAGGGCTGCACTCGTAACAATTTGCGATTCTGGTTAGTGTTGTTTGGTAGCAATTTCTCTTCTGGTTCGTATACATTTCTACATTCAAGTTGGTCTTCTTTTTTCTCCGGTTGGTTTTGTTTTCGTGGAAATGTTTCGTTTCGTGAAGATTCTTTTTGCGGCAGAGGTCCACTACGTGGAGGAGGCATACTTTGTTCTACGCGTGCAGAGGGCTTCACTCGTGACCATCTGCCATTCTGGTTAGTGTTATTTGGTGGCAATTCCTCTTCTGGCTCGTATATACTTCTTCTACAATCAGGTTGGTCATCTTTTTTCTCCGATTGGTTTTGTTTGCGTGGAATTCGAAACGATTTCGAAATAACAGCAGACTTAGAACCATTGTTTTCGCCTGATATTGACTTTGACGAAAGTGATTGTATTACTTGTTGTGATTGAAAAAAACTATCCATTAATGTTTTTGAATTGTCTTGGTATTGATCATGGTCTTGATAAGATGCCATAGATTCTCTTCTTCGTTCTTCTAACCGTAGTCTGTCTCGACGATTCATGGTGCGGTGGTGTTTAAATCTTAAATAATAAACATTAACATAAGATCAACAATAAAATTAGTCTGAAAAAATACCTTTTAACTAATGAGGGTTTCTACTCTATTACGCTACACAAATCGGTGGCTTAAGTCACGAATTTTGTTGTTTTCAGAGCTGATTTTGTGAAAAAAAAAAATCATTATAGTGGGTAAATAAAATCTGTAGAAAATAAAGACTTGACAGCAGGTACCCAGGAATGGCATATGACAGCTAAAACTTTCGAATTCAAGATTTTGACTGCGTTCAATGAGACGATTGCTTTCGTTTAAGGTTTTTTTTTAGAGTAGAAGAGTGCCTTACTTTACTCTAAAAAACTCCAGTGGAATATCTACTAAGCACTGTGCTGACGAGTGCCTTACACTACACATTTCAGGGCGGTGATAGAAACCTAAAAGCCAGATTCTCGAGTAGAGTAACGAATGCCCCATAAAATCTTGCAACTGAAGAGGAAAAGGACAGCTTTTACAATTAGTTGAGCGCTGGTAGCAGAGGAACGATGACGGCTTATAGTTTTTGAAATCGTCTCTTGGAGGTCAAATTTTTCAATAACAAGGCTACGTTAACATTACTAGGTCTCACGGGCACAACGTGAGGCTGTTGTTAAAAAATAGCCACAAAAACAAAACACATTGCTTTGAAGACTCATAGAAGAACAATAAGTTCGAAAGGCTTGTATTGCAGCGACCCAAGGAGCAGGGAGAAATTAGTAATTTATGTCACTATACTACAATAGTAAAAGATGACAGAAATAATAAAAAAAAAACATTGCTAAAAGAATGGTCGAGGAAGCCACAAGCAGTTAGAGGAAATATTGTGTTCCGGTTCTTAACTGAGTCTGCGCCATTAATATGCAAGTCAGAATGGGATGTCCGAAGTAATTAATACCCGTATTCGTACCACTGCTCCCACTAAAGATGAGTTCACTACTGTAATTAAAACTGAAGGAAAACAATTTTCAGCACTACTGCTCTCACTGTTAGAAAAAGCGTGTTTTACATAGTGCGAAAACTGTTTGCACACTTTTGCAAACAAGTATCCGTATATTTACAGCCTTAACTTCATCGACTACACTCAAACTTACATCATCAGACTTTCCATCTCAACTCCACAAAGTTTCTCTCAAGACATTGCACTAAAGATTAAGTTTATATTCAACGTTCCCCATTGCGTGGGGTCAAACGTTTGCTAAGAGCCAACGTTGTTTGGGACTGCACCAACTAATATATGGGCAGAAGAGTAAGTTTCTAAGAGAGGGCACCATTTGAATTAAATCCATATTATTTAGTTCAGTTAGTACCAAGCTTCAAAAGATACGTGTATAAATTTGGCAGCTGTCGGATGATTAGTTCTTGAGATATAGCGTTGTGAGTGAAGCAACTTTTGTTATTGTGAAAAAAAATGAATTCAAAGCAATTTCGTGTGTTGATTTATCATTGCTTTTTGATGGGAAGAAATGCAGCCGATGCAAAGAAATGGTTTGATAAGTGTTACCCGGACTTTGCACCAGCCGAACGAACCATTCGCAAGTGGATTGAAAAATTTAAAAGTGGTCATACAAGCACCGATGATGATGCACGCAGTGTACGTCAAAAAGAGGCTGTTTCAGATGAAAACATAAAAAAGTCCACAAAATGATTACGAATGACCGTAAAGTGAAGTTGATCGAGATACCTGAGGCTCTGAAGATATTAAAAGAGCGTGTTAGATATATCATACACGAATATTTGGACATGCGAAAGCCCTGTTCAAAGTGGGTGCCGCGTTTGCTCACAGTCGACGAAAAACAACGTGTTGATGATTTAGGGGAATGTTTAAGGCTGTTCAACCGCAATAAAGCCGAATTTTTGCATCGATATGTGACAATGGATGAAACTTGGGTCCATCACTTCACACCAGAGTCAAGTCGGCAGTCAGCTGAGTGGCGAGCAGGCGACGAACCTCGTCCAAAACGACCAAAAACTCAACCGTCGACTGGCAAGCTTATCGCATCCGTATTTTGGGATACACATGGAGTAATTTTCATCGACTATCAACAGCGACTATTACATTGCATTTTTGGAGCGTTTGAAGTACGAAATCGGAGAAAAACGGCCGCATTTTAAGAAAAAGAAAGAGCTGTTTCATCAAGACAATGCACCGTGTCACATGTCACCGTCTGACCGCAGACGTGCCAAATTTCAGTGCGATACTGTCTTTAGTTTTCTTTTGACAGCTGATTGTTGTTGACGTGTTTGGCATCATGTTGAGAATGGAGTATGATTTTCGTTCTCTCATAAAACATTATTTTTTTAGAGGCAAAACGGCGAAGGAAACAAAAGAAAATTTAGATTAATATTATCGGGCTAGTGCTCCGTCAGATTACACCGTCAAATATTGGTTTCGAGAGTTTCGTGGTGGCCGCAACTCCACTACCGATCAAGTCCGCAGCGGCAGGCCCTCCGATGTGGTTACAGAGGACAATGTCAAAAAAATACATGAAATGGTGTTGGCTGACCGGAAAGTGAAGGTGCGCGAGCTAGCAGATACCACAAAGATTAGTACTGAACGCACACGCCCTATTTTGGGCAATATTCTGCATATAACAAAGTTATCCTCCCTCTGGGTGCCGCGCATACTCACTCCTAACCAAAAACACGAACGCGAGAGCACTTTGAAAGAGTGTTTGGGCTTGCTGATATGGAATCGGGCGGACTTTTGGTGTCGATTGGTAACTGTTGAACACCAGAGAACAGAATGAGTGCCCGGCGATTGACTGAAGCCGACACGAGTGCTCCAAAGCGGCCGAGGGAGGCTCGATGGGTCGGAAAGGTTATGGTGTCGGTTTTCTGGGATTGTCATGGCATACTCTTCGTGGACTACTTCGAAAAGGAAAACCATCAACAGCGAGTATTATTGTGCATTATTGGAGCGATTGAAGGCCGAAATCGCTGCAGAACGGCCTCACATGAAGCGAAAAAAAAGTTGTTTTTGCAAGATAATGCACCGGCGCACAAGAGCATCGCAACCATGGCTAAAATCAATGACTTACAGCTCCAATTGCTGTCACATCCACCGTATTCGCCCGATTTGGCTTCCTCGGACTATTATCTCTTCCCAAACCTCAAAAGATGGCTCATCAATAAAAAATTCAGCTCACGCGAGGAAAACATCGACGCCACGGAGGAGTATTTTGCAAACCTTCCGGAAAATTACTTTTCGGACGGGATCAAGAAATTGGAAAATCGGTAGAATAAAGGGGACTATATTGAATAAAATAAAAAAAACATTTAAAAAAATTTTGTTCATTCCCAAGGAGATTACTTTTCACCCCACCTAGTAAAATAGCTAGAATTTGTCTTTAACCACAAAGAGAATAGCGGAACAATGTCATAGATATGTTTAGCAGAGCAGATCAGCTGGTTTTGTTGCAATGTGTAATATTCTATCCAACAACTTTTCCGAAAGAGTAGTTGGTAGCAAAAACATAAACAAACACTTAGTCTCACTAAAGAGGTGACCCAAAATAGAGCGATCATTAGAACGGTTCTTATTTTTGCAGATTTAGATGACTAAGACGTGTAGAGCGAATGATTTTTAACGCTGCCCTAAGTTGTGTGTATCAAAAGACACCTACCATCAGGAGTGCACAATTGGCTGCTGTTGTATAAAAACCACGCTGACTGGAAATGTTTGTTGGTTGAAGCCCAATTCCCACCTTGGATTGTAACAACATATAAGTAAGTAACAAAGTATATAAAGATGAAAGTTATATAACAAATTTAAGGAATTTCTTGAAACGTCTTTAAAAAAAAAATCATCAAAATCATTCAAAACGTAAGCAACCAACGAAATTTCCATTGATATCACATCCATGGTGCTAAAAAACAAACATTTTCCACTTTCATAAACAAAAATATAGTTTTCTTATCAATGTATGGTAAACAAATACATACAACCACGTCGCATTGAATCTGTTTTTGTTATTTTCTACGAACGTTTAATTTGATATCTGCAAACTATCTCTATAGTTCTTAAACGTAAACCCACTTTCGCAAGCAAAGGTAGATATCCAAAACAACTCAGATGAGTAAACAAAACGAAGTACAATCTCTGTACAATACTTAATTTTTATTTTAATTCGTACTAACTCTTACTATAAATAGCTTAAAATTAAAAAAAAAAATAAATAAATTCACAACAAAGAACATAGTACGATTGTTGAAGCGGTATCAATGGTCATAAAATAATTTTTATCTACAAATTATAGTTTATAAATCACATTAATCCGCAACGCAATATATGATTCACTATTGTTATGACTAATTCAATGTTGTGATTAAGTAGAATTTCGATTTAAATAAACAGATTGTGGCATAATTCGGCCGAATTTTGTTCTTCTGAACGGTAGTTAAACGAAATAGATACAAAGAAGAAAATAACTTAAATGAACGTTAAAAAACAAATAAAAAAAAGAAACATCAAGGTGTGCGTTGCACAATCTCCTCATTTTCAATTGAAAATATTTAATGCAATGAAATTTAAAACTGAGAGTCATACAGTAAAACCTGACAGATAATACAATAGCTGAGTACCTACAAAAATGAATGTCTTTTTATTGAAAAAAAAAAAAAAAAAATCACGATATGCTTCCTCTACAAAATATTTCGAATATATTCAATTGCTCTGATATCTCCTAGAATCGCCATATGATCGGCTCCATGTACCTCGAACATGGAAACTTTTGGCCGCTGGTAGCCTCTCCAATACATGCAAGCTTTAAGTGACCTTTCATTCACTGTTCCATCGCCATCACCTTTGATTAGAGTTGGAGTTTCTGAAATTATGTTGTCCTTTTTGTAGACCAACTTTTCGACGGTATCTATGCCGGATCCATATATACAATGCAGTTCAACGTCTGGTGCAGCAAAATTCAGAGAATACTTTATGTTGTCCTGGCGCATCTCCCAACCAGTTAGATAGTCGATATCGTCGAAAAATTCATCCAACTGTGACATTGTATAAGTCCTCGATGGAGTTTCCACTAATACCTCTGAGGCCTTCCAAAACAGTGGTGATGGCAAAAGGAAAGCCGTTGATGGGGTAGAAATTTGTTGTTCACGCATTGTTTTGCCGCTTAGTGCAAACGAATCCAGGTCATCGCCGATTGCAAATACTTTAACAGCCTTTGCGCTACCAGCCCAAGCGCCAGCAAGACTTATCATCCTAGCCACATATTTAGCTTTCCATTTTTGTGTCTGTTCTTGCAGAAATATCAATGTCATTGGACTGCCCATGCTGTGCGTGATAAATGTAATCGGTGTCTTGTGATTCAATTCGTAGGCATACTCTACTAATTGCTTTAGATTGACGAACCATTGCTTATTTTCATTTGGTGCTTTTCGAAAATCATACGGTGCTCCGAATATAGATTTTTTCCGTTCATAACCAACCGTAACCAGTTCGTTGGCAATGTCTTTAAAGTAGCTTCCAGCCTTTGCATGCGTTGGATCAATCCATTCGACAACTTCTGGATCTCCCCAGCCGGGAATTCGAGTTTCCACACCTTCTGTGTTATGCGTCGTTCGCGTTATGTTGTCGTAGTGCAGCTTCACGTTATCAATCCAACATCCGATGACCAGCGGAACGAGCAACTCAAGATTTAACCAAACGTTGAACCAACTTGCCTTTTTTTGGCAATACACATGGACACTATTAGTTTTATTTAGTTGAGCATCTAATTGACTTCCACCATCTCCTGGTACGAATATAACTGGAGACAAAAGTTCCTTTTGGCTAGTTGTCCTTGAAAAGGCAGGAGTAACACAAATTAAAAGTAAAATATATTCGTACTTGATGTACATTGTCGAAAGAATATGCTAATTTCCTACTTCACTTTGCTTTGATTGCTCTTCGGAGATAAGTCGAATGACCGTCACTAGGCGAATGCCATGTATACGTAGGTTTTTTGTTTTGATTTTTTACTACGAGCTGATTTCGACAGAATAAAAATACAAATAATCAAAAACTTAAACCGATAGCAAACGATAGCCTTTGTTTTGTCTATTTTGGCTGTTTGTTGCGAATATTTGACAGTTGGTCGGATCTTATTGTTCGGGTGGTGGTCGTTTATAGGGTAAATGCTACAATAATAGACTCTGAATGCAGCATGGTTCATTTGCGTTTATAGGGGGCGGTAATATATTGGAGATTATTTATTCTATCTACAATATAAAAATATATCTCACTCCCGATATCGATAGCGACTGGAAAATCATCGGACTCAACATATGCATTTCTGAAGGTTCGTACATGAAGCATGTTGGAGATTTATATATACATTCCATTGATCGGAAGTGAACGGCTTGGTTTGGTTTGGCGCCAGCCAGTTTCTCGGGAATTTTTTCTATAAAGAAATGTAGTGAATATCATCGTGCATAGCTTAAAGTTCTGCTTTTTTCGATTGTTATTTTGTGCCGCGAGTATTTAAAAATTTTTCAAACAAAAATGTCAACCTTAACGATTGTATCACTGATATCGCTGAATTCGATTTAACTATTCAATATGTGAATAAAAGCACATTAACTTGTGTATACTTGACGCTTATGTGGATATCTTTTATCGACTTATATTCCATAACTGTAGATCCACATCTAAAAATGTGCAGATATTTTATGATAGTTTTACTAAATTCCGATTGTTCTACTTTTTAAGGATACATACCATACATATGTATATGCCCCTATTTAGCGTAACTGAAGGACCGCAATTATGTACATACGTACACGTACTGCTAGGGGACAATTCCTTGTTTTTGAGTAGCCTGTTGTAAACTATTCCTCGGATCGTAATAGTCTGTTACGAATTCAGCACGTGTTAAGTTTTTAGGAAAATGGGACAGAGATAGAAACGGAGAGTTGGTGTTTATTTCACTCCATGGGTGGCATTCAACATTTAATGGGGAGACTAAATTATTATTGCGAATTGACCTGTTATCGTATTTTAGGCAACCATTCATCTCACGAGTTTTTAATTGCCTGAAAAAAGAACGTCTTTTAACGGCTTAAGAACGGCTAGTATTGAACCCCGAACTGTCCTATTAGGATACCAATGCACTACCACTTGAGCAACGGCTGCTATCTAATTTCAGATCATGTAACCAGGACTCAAACAAGACTAAATGAATTCAATATTTCGACTGCGTTAAGAGAAACAAAGGGATAAAAGCGGTCCGTAAACCTTAAGCACAGCTTACTGATTGAATGAAAATTGCTCTGTTTGAAAGACAAACGCAAGTTTTCCTAACGAGGGGTGAAACCTAAAGTTGTCGTTCTCGTAAAACACACCAGCGCCGCATTCTTGATCATGGGTTTTACACAATGTCTCGAATACGTTTCTTTGTAGGCTCAGATTCTGATCAAAAATATTCCTGAGCAAAAGGAAGTTGTATTTTTGCAGCAATGTTATTGCATTAGAGTATAACACAATAGTGAGCGCTCAAGGGTGAAACCCATGATATGAATATTAAAAGCAAGGATATTTATAAATGTCCCTATAGTAGACCCGGACTGTGACATATTTTCGTAAAAGATCGTTTCACCAGACAATCAATCAGGCAACCAATTGGTGCTATTAAAGCAGTGTATATTAAAAGGACTTTGGCAAGCCTCAAATGCTCATTTCCGCTGCAAGAAATCAGAAATCACATGAGAGGCGCGTGATGGATTTTAAACAGGATGACATCCAAATACTAACCTTCGTTAGAGAAAACAGTCAAAACAGTTTCTTTCTTCTTGTAAGAACAACCTCAATTTTGAGAGGATTGACCGAAAGCTCATTTCGGGGGATTAAATCGTTGATCACGTCTGGGGCTTCCTGCGCTTTACAACTGCATAATCCAATAGACAGTACAGCTACGTCATATTCATATGCGTTTGCTTAGACGTTGGAACAGAACTATTAAGCGGTAAGTCGACCTATATACGTCATATCTACAACACTAATTCCTCTACACCATGTTGTCTGGCCGATGTACGCATGCCGTCAAAAGTTGCGGTGTCGTAAGTTATCGATGTACCTATATTTCCAACGCATGTTTATTCTTGTTGAGTGCACCTTCGATTCTGCCCACCAGATTTTGAAACGCTCATTTGCAAGATCTTCCGTGTTAGTAGGCATGTTAAATCATGGACTGAGGATGCATTCCCAAAGCACTATTCCACAAATGAAGTTCGATCATTCTCTCAATGCCCTTTTACTTGAAGGAAGTCAGACTGAGAGGTTTGAAGTTCATGTCAAGCATGTCGGATTTTGGGTTCTTCTACCGTTCGCCAATTATTTGATATGGCATCTGTGCCAGGCGATTTGAAGCAATCAAAGGAAGCAAGAGGGTATTTCATGCCCTCATCCGTCATGGTAATAGCTACAGCGCGTTTTGTTACTCAGCCCACTGCTATTTTCAGCAATAGGAGCTGGTTCTGATTAGGTTATCTGAGAATTGAGTCTTAGAGATGAGACAATGTCGATTCAGTATAGGTGCCATCAGATCTTCTAAGTGTTTCCAATTTGATACTTTTGAGCTCTTTGACCAGCTTTAATCTTTGCACAAAAGTACAAATCTATGATAGTAGATGCAATTTTTAGAAACACTCCGGTTTTCCTTCAAATTAGTACTAAGTATCTTATATAGAAGTTTTAAGGTTTTATTATGTAGTCACCGTCAGTTGAAAACATTAAGCGAGAATAACGTCCAGATTCTGAACAGCTTCCTCTACCTTTTGTTTCGTTCTGGGTGAAGGCGGAGCATTGATGGACTTCCCGAGTTCACCCTTAAAGAGTTTCAAGTTGGTTTTTTTGCGGATTCCTCTTAAACAAGATAGAAACCTTGCATCCGATTCTTATAAGTTGTACCTATGGTGTGACATAGAAATCTCTAATAGTGCTTTCCAGCCTGTAATCTGCTTCGTGTTAAGTCGATTACTTGCCTGAAAGCCAACATTGTTCATAGCCGGCTGACTATAATATGAAATCCAGTGTGTGGCTACCACTCGCGTTGCATTTGTTACTACACCACAAAATATTCTGAGCACTATATGTCTCATCTTCCGCGAATCACAGTATTTAATGAGTTCAGCTACTAACATTAGTAGTGGTCTACGTACCTAATCGTAGGGAAAACATGTTAAGTCAATGAGGAATTTGTGCCTTTCTTTGGTCGTTTCGTAACTTATGCCTGCAGTAACTAAATTTTGGTTTCTAAATTCCCCAAATATAGATGGTGAGGGTGAATTCTGCGCAAAAAGACAAGTTCGAAATATTTCTGATCGCTCATATAGTCGTGTAAAACCTCAGAAACATCTGAAACACAATTGCGTTTATTCTACCCTCATGGTTCTGTATGGATATTAAGAGAGGTGGGTGGATAGCGGTCTTATGAATAGTAGGTGGTTCGATAGGGGATGAGTGGTTGATTATTAGATAGTGTACATGAGGTGGTTGGTTTGCGTGGGATGGATAGTGGTCACATGAGTGCCTGTTGGTTGGATAATAGATAACGAATATATATAACACATGGGCAGAAAAGTCCGTGCCATTTTGTAGTAAAACACAAAATTTTTGCAAAATTCAACTTTATTTATCAATATAGTTGCCTTCGGGGCAATACATTAATTGAAACGATTTTTCAATCTTTCGATACCAGTTTTGTAGTACGATTTCGGTTTAGCCTTAAAATAGGCCTCTGCTTCGGCGATTACTTTCTTCATCGGTCTTAAATCTCTCTTTCTTTTGAGGTCTGCGAACAGAAAATAGTCGCTGGGGGCCAAATATAGAGAATACGGTGGGTGGGGAAGCAATTCGTAGCCGAATTCATTCAATTTTGCCAGCGTTTTCATCGACTTGTGACACGGTGCATTGTCTTAATAAAACAGCACTTTTTTTTTCTTCAAATGCGGCCGTTTTTCTGTGATTTCGTCCTTCAAACGCTCCAACAACGCAATGTAATAGTCGCTGTTGATAGTCTGCCCCTTTTGGAGATAATCGATGAAAATTATTCCATGTGTATCCCAAAATACGGATGTCATTATCTTGCCAGCTGACTGTTGAGTTTTTGGTCGTTTTGGACGAGGTTCGTCGCCTGCTCGCCACTCAGCTGACTGCCGACTTGACTCTATTGTGAAGTGATGGAGCCAAGTTTCATCCATTGTCACACACCGACGCAAAAATTCGGCTTTATTGCGGTTGAACAGCTTTAAACAATCCTCTGAATCATCAACACGTTGTTGTTTTTGGTCGACTGTGAGCAAACGCGGCACCCACTTTGAACAGAGCTTTCGCATGTCCAAATATTCGTGTATGATATATTCAACACGCTCTTTTGATATCTTCAGAACCTCAGCTATCTCGATGAACTTCACTTTACGGTCATTCGTAATCATTTTGTGGACTTTTTTGATGTTTTCATCTGAAACAGCCTCTTTTGGACGTCCACTGCGTGCATCATCTTCGGTGCTTGTATGACCACTTTTAAATTTTTCAATCCACTTGCGAATGGTTTGTTCGGCTGGTGCAGAGTCCGGGTAACCACTTATCAAGCCATTTCTTTGCATCGGCAGCATTTTTTCCCATCAAAAAGCAATGATAAATCAACACACGAAATTGCTTTGAATCCATTTTTCTCAGAATAACAAAAGTTGCTTCACTCACAACGCTATATCTCAAGAACTAATCATCCGAAACGTATCTTTTGAAGGTTGGTACTAACTGAAAATGGTATGGATTTAATTTAAGTGGTTCACGGACTTTTCAGCCCATGTATTAAATGTGTACTTTCCTTTGACAATAATTCTTCGAATGCACTAATTATTCCTAAATATTTTAAGGCAATTCATAAAACTACTTAAAGTGATTGTGGATAACTTGAACAAGTAATAAGAACATTTGTTTTAAAGACGTTTTATTTCAATCACAGCACAGAATACAAAGAATTTCATGTTTTTTTGTTTTATTTGTTTGCTTATCGATTATTATTTGCCAAACTTACTTTATGTTGTTTCTTTAGTTATTCCTTTCAGGTTTAAATATGTGTATGTTTGTATAATTTAATAGAATATAGAGATTTTCTTTTTCATTACATAGTTTATATATATGTATATGTACTCGTATGTATGCATTTAATATGGGAAACTGTGAAGTTAAGTAGAGGAAAATAGGACTCTAAAAATGACATCCTCCATTATTGAGATCTACCACGCTTAAAAGAAGTATATCTATTACCAACAATTATTTATATGTTATAATCTTGCAATGTTTTAAAACTATTTGCTTTTCTCTTTGCTTCTGTAGGTAAATTTGTAGCAACTAATATTGAAACTAATTTTCAATGTACAATAGATGCTCTACCATATTTTCATAATTTCATCGGCCATTCTCTAGTGAAACAACTGATTTCAAGGAACAACAGCATGACTCGGTTGCATATAAATATAATAAAAATTAAAGCAATAAAAATAAAAAAAAATAAAAATTATCTAAAAATAAAAATTGCGACAAGAAAATTGTCACATAAAATATGCACTTATCTCAATGTTTTGCGAAAACATATAAAAACTCATAAATAATCTCAGAAAGTTGTAAATTATAAAAATTAAAGTTAAATAAGTAGACCACCGGTCATTTGGTCGACACATAGGTTCATCATCAGCCTTTGTAGAGGAGGTTTTTAGTATTTGTATTAGAAATAACAATAATTTCTTCTTCTGCAGAACACTTTGGTGGTGGACAGCTTGAAGGTCTGCACCAATATGGGACACATTTTTATTTGTATCTTTAGTACACATAGTTGCTGGCGGGAAAAACTGCACGAGCTGGTAAATAACCAGGATCATGTTGATTTCTATAACGGCGAGCTAAGAAAACAGCTAGAACCTGAAATGAATTCAAAAATACCATAGGAGCCAGTTGAAATCCATTTTTTAAATGGCAAATTTACAATATACAATAATGAAGCGTACAAAACAGAACACTAATAGAAGGAAACAACAAGTGAATCAAAGATGTTTGTTAAACTTTCATGCGTTTGAATAGATTATCAACCCAATCACCTGCCAAATATTAACAATCTTTGATTCATTTTTTTTTCTCCTCTTCAGTATGTTAAAGTGCATAGAAGTTTAGGGCGCAAGTTTTCTCTACAAACAACTAAAAGAAAAAAAAATATCCAAACACTAAGGCTTTAAAAATATAAACAAAGAGCACGCAATATATATATTATTATACATTCAATGTATCTATGAATACGTCTTTTAAAATCCCAAGCATCTCACCTATAAAAAACATGTTCCCTAGATAGCTATGCCCAGATTCTTGATTTCATTTGAAAATTAAAGTCCACACAAAATTATTTTTGAATCGTCCTTAAGATTATGTTGATAGCTTAAGATAAGTTAGATCACAAGCACAAACCAAATTGATACAAATGAATGAAAACCGTGTGTTTTAAGTAATACTTTTGGTTAAATTATTATTATGAGCGCGATCGAACACCAGAAGGCGGACGTATCACGCTTGGAAAAATGGAAAACCATCTTTGAAACATTCACACGCAACACACACACGGTCTGAATTATATCTCTCCAATTTAACATTTTTTCTTTTCTTTTATCGATTTCGTTTCTTTTTTAATTTTTAACACAAACAGTAAATGAGTTTAAAAAGCTATGTTAAAGAATGGAGATGAAATGAGAGAGGAAATGGAAATGGTATTTTAGAGGAATGCACTTGGTAGTCCTCGTGGATCCTTTTGATTTCTATAACGAACTGTTAGCCAAACACCAACAAACTGTTAAAATAAAAATTAGTAAATGTGCTTTCATGTTAAGTATGAATTTAAAATTGAATTTGGAATCTTGAAGTGATCTTACCTCGGTGAAACTAAAGAAAATACCAACACCTCCGCATAATTTGAAGGCGTAATCAATTTTATCCTCGAGCATTGGTAAACACGGTGGGCATTGACAATTTTGGTCGAATGAAGCAACACAGCATTGTTTGTTTATGATATCACATGAAGTATCATCTGTTGAGATGGTTGTTGAATTAAAACCACAGCAGAGGAATGTGTCTTGAACTTCCTTTCGTATGGAATCGGGTACACGATTCCAACCTTGTTCGGCGAATTCTTGTTGCTGAGCTGAATTAACTGCAAGGCATGAACTGGCAATCGAAAATTGAATGAGGAATAAAAGGAACAAGATTATCATGTACTGTTGTGCAGAGTTAAGGAAAATAAGGAAAATAAGCAAAAAAAAAAAACTTTCCTTTTATAAGGAAAGTTGAGTTTCTTTATAGTTTTAAAGCTACATATGTATCATTTGCATTTACATACCCTTTACATTATTACAGGCAACTTTAAAGTTGTTTAATGTTCATCGTATAATGATCTGACAAGCGTGTCCAGTGTTATAACTATGACTTTTATTTATTTATTTATACAGTAGGTATTTAGTGCGACTCAAAAATCATGAATGAAGAACAATTTATATTAGGTTTTACACGATTTCATGCATACGGTGTACTTGGCTGCTCCTCGGTCTAATTTTTTGTCATTATTTCGAGCATCTGGTGCTTTATCTAACCAATAAAGTGTTGAATATTGGCTTTTAAGGCCTGAATAATTTGCGATTATCAGCATACCTTAAAATTTTACTACTCGATGAGAAGTAGTCGGGTCTTGTCAAATCGCCCGATCTCGGTGGCCAACTCAATAAACCATTTCGAAATATATTGTTGCTGTTGAATCGAGTTGAATCAACAAGGTCCATATTTTCGAAATATTCTGCGATCACTATCCGCTTGGCCATTAAGCTCCGGCTTTTTTCTTGAAATAAGTATCAATGAAGCCACCAGCAAAAAAAACAACACTAAACGGTGTAATTTTGTGTAATTGAGTCCCATGAGTCTCTTTTGGATTTGCCTCACTCCAGAAACGGGAAACCCATAAGTGAGACTTGTAAGTTAACACGATAATTGACAATTACGGATCTTGTACTATACTTTCAATTACAGCGGCTACAATTTCTTCTATACGCGCGTTACGTTGACGTTTTGTTGGCTTTGCGGTGTGGCAGGTAGAGTGTATACGAGCACTTTTACTTGGATTCAAAAATATCTAAACTTTGTATCCTCCACTCGTACTTATAGTTGTGCTTCAGTACAAAAAAATACTTGATAATCTAAAATTTAATTAAAAGAACGCGTGTAGCGAAAAGCTTGAGCTTTTTAGGAGAAGGAATTGCAACACCACCATAAGCGTAAATGTTGATGCCATTATTCAAGGGTTTCGGTAACGAATATACACAATATATCTTTCCAATGAAACTTACAAATACATCTTTACCTTACCTTTGTTACGCCACTATCCACTATTGTTACATGCAGTTCAACATCGACAAAACTTGTTTGACTAATGCTGAATCTAAAACGCTCTAAGAGTTTGATTTCTTTCTTCACATAACAGACTTCAGATCCCTCTACTGTCATATTTTCAGAGTTTGATTTAGCACAATTTTAACCATGGTGCACATCAGTTCGATTATTGTAAAAACCTTTCAAAAAAATTACGAGTCACCATTGTCAACAATTCATGCTTTACGTGAAATGTTCGGTGTCCATAGGAGACTAAATAAGCGAAAGTTCGATACGAACTCTGCAGTCGAACTCTCTTGGATACCGAAAAGCGTCGCTCGTAAAGTTCGTACTCCTGCAAAAAATTGCGGGTTGTTTTATTTTTTAAATGGTTGTTGGAACTACCGAAACATTAAAGAATTATTCAATAGTCAATTCAATATTGTTTCGAGTAGAAGGAAACATGATCATATCTTCTTAGATTAAAGCAGAAACGAGTGACATTATTGTAAACAGTGTTTAGCTTTCTTCTTGAATCATAGTCTAGTCTACAGAGTATCTTACAGCAATACAACAAGGTTGGCAGAAGGAGAGCTTTCTCCAACAAGAGTTTTGTTCGAGTGGGGATAAAATATTGTGGAACCCAAAGAGTACGTAGTCCACAATAAACCTTGCCAATAGTAGCATTTAAGTGTGTAGAGCATGTAAGGATTCGATTGAAAATTAGACCAAAGTTTGTAGCGGAGTCAACGAACTCTATTGGGATTTCTGCTAATTTGATTGGTGGAGAATAAAATAGATCAGTCTGATTTTGTGTATTACTTTTGATTTTTGAGCACTCAAATGTAGATTATTCTTAGTTGACCAATCGAAAATATACTAATGATTTTCATTCATCAGCATAGCAGTTTCATTTACACGTTTAAAGGACAACTCAAATGAATTTGTGAGTCATCAGCAAACATATGAATTGAGCAATGCTTCATCAATCTAGGAAGTTCATTGACATACATGGCACCCCGCAAGTGGGACGAGGACTGTTCGCCTAGTACGAACTAACTTGTGCAATGAGTAGAGAGAAAACTTTTATTTTAGATTTTCGTGAAATTACAAGGAACAACACAAGTCTGGGTTTTATCGTTAGATTGTTAGATTGCTTAATAATAAAACGATAAATAAACGTTAAATCAACACAGAAATTAGGCTCGCAAGGAATGCAAAAGGCTTTGAGGAAAAGAAACCGAAGTATGAACGAAGTCAAGTGTGTTTGGAGTTTCGAAAATTGTGATTTAATGGTGAACAAAAAAAAAAAAAAAAAGTGTAGGTATTTAAGGACAAAAAACAAGCAATTAAGCGTGTACTAGCTATAAAGAAAACAGAGATATCTATAAGAATTGTTAAGCAGCGATATAAGCAGTAACCAGAGCTTCTTAAACAAGGCTTTCTTCTTTTATTCGATAAATAGGTAACAAACTTGAGAAGTGGAGCAACATTTAAGCCCGAGTAAACTTGTTAAAAAAAAGTTGTTAAGTTGGTACATCTGTTGTTGACATTCCCTTTAAATCTTAGAGTCGAAATCATAAATCATAGCTTGACATTTGCAAAAGTTACGTAGCCAAAAGTATTTAAATTTGCAACAACGAACTTGTATTAAATTTTGCGTTAAAAACGGATTTAATGGTGCGCGAACGTTGGAAATGTTGGAAAAGTGTTTCGGCAACGATTCTCTAAAGAAAACGGTCGTTTACCAGTGGCAGATCATGAACGCAGTGGCAGACCATCGACATAGAAAACCGACGAAATAATTGATGAAGTAAAAGAAATGTTGGTCAATAACCGCAAATAACCCATCAGAGAGATAGCGGAGGACTTCAACATTGTCTATGGATCCGTCCAAGACATTTTGGTTAATGATTAAGGTTTCTGTCGTGTACCAGCAAAGTTGATGCCAAAAGACCTTAATTTCATGCAAAAAAGAGACCGTGTTTACGTCGCAAAAGAGATGATTTGCGAGGCTGAATCCGATCCCACATTCATCAAAAGGATCATTACTGGAGAAGAGCCGTGGGTTTATGAGTACGACACGCAATCCAGAGATCAGGCAAGTGAATGGCGTTCACCAAATGAGCCGAGGCCTAAAAAAAACACGTCGTTGTGGGAAGAAAACTCGTGGATTTTGCACCATGATAACGGATCATCGCACAGTGCCATCATTATTCGTAATTCTTTGACGAAAAATGCAACAAATACCATCCAACAGCCCCCGAATTCACCTGACTTGGCTAACTGTGACCCTGTTCAATCGAATTAAAAAACCACTACGGGGAACGCGTTTCAACAGCAGAGAGAAAGTAATGGAAAAATCGTAGGAAGCACTGATTGACATACCGAAAACCGAATATAAAAAATGTTTTGAGGATTGAATCAAGCCCTGGCAAAAGTGTGCTGCTGTCGATGAGGATTACTTTGAAGGGGACAATATAGACTTAGATGAATAAACTGGTATTTTTAATTTTCTGAATAAATGCCGAGATTTTTTGATCAAGGTGGTATTACTAAGATTGCAGCTCACAAAATGAAAGTAAAAATCCGACGTGACTGTTTTCTTATGGTACACGAAACAATTCGTTATAAGTGAAAACTTATTTAGTACAAAATACCGCGCTGCAGCATGCAGTGCTTATTTATTTGTTAAACTAAAAGCCTTTGAACTTTTCTTTACTGGTTCATCGAAGTGAAGGTAAAATTCTTCTATTACTTTCAAATTTCAATGTATTAAACTGTTAATAAACATTTAGCAATTACTCCCACTTATTTTAAATTATTTAAACAAAGTGGACAAAGTAATTAGTCTTAATGCGAAGTTTAATCCGAGCAACTACTTCATTAAGTATCTTAATTAAACCTAATTAAATTGAATACATAACATCTTGTGAAAGAGATTATCTTCATCCACAGTGTTTTATGATACAAAGATACGGATACTTCCCTTAATATCGTATAACGACAAAGTTAGAATATGCTATACAAAGCAAAAACTTGTTTTCTCTAATTGTAAAATAACTCACCTATTTGTATCACATGAATATGAATTGGAAAACTATTCGTTTCAATGAATTTGTTTACGATAAACAAATGGCATGGAAGCAATCTATTTTAAGACCTCAACAGCGACAAAGAACACTCATATCTTGGACGATCTACTAGAATTTTCTTGCTGAAATATCTCCTTCACTAAGTGCTAATACTCGCAAATCGAATTCGTGACGCCACTCACAGTCGAAATCCAAAGCCATGAGGGGTAACCCACACAACTGATAAGAGATTACCCTTGAGTGAATCTCTTCACATATAGTGTGTACTCGTATACTCATATCACATAAATTTCAGTCCACTTCTATGATTGCTAAGCAAATAAAACAAAAAATTGGAATAATTTCAAAAAAGGATACGAAGAACAGCATAACTTGATGATGTTTAACAGCTCCAGCAAGTCCGAGCATTGATATCATTATAAGGATAATACCACATGCCAGGATACCACCGACAATGGGAAGATTTGTCACTATGGAAGCAGCACGTCCATAAACACCAACTCCAATAAGCAGGAAGCCAACTAGCTGCAATTAAATTAAAATTTTCGATCAATACTTTACAAAAGAAAATGTTTTTTTTTTTATGTTTTGCGAGGGAATCTTTTCATTTCCGTATAATTTAAAACAAAGGAAAAATCGATAAAACATAGAAACCCTTTTGGGAGACTTACCACATAGAGGATGTTTAGAGCAATCAGAGCGTTTTTCGAACACGTAAATCCACCACACATGGTTGATAATTAAACACTTAAATAAATAAAATTACTTCTCAACGATATGGAAAATTCGATTTCAATGTTTTTTAATATTTTCTGCGGAAAATACGTGCGTAGAAAAACAATTTTACTTAAGCGTAAGATGGACTGCAGCGAATGCGAAACTGTGCGATGGAAGCTTCCCTATTATTTCATTCAACTCTCTCGTTGCACTGGCAACTCTCACTTTTGTTTCATTACAAAAAAATAAAAAAAAGTTAAATAATCCAGTACAAATGTCAATTGGATTAGGGATAGTGCGAGTGAGTGAGAAAAATATAGATTATGGATTGTCAAACTCAGGTGGGTAGATTAATAATATTGATCCCTAGATGGCAGGCAAATAGGAAACAAATGGAAATTTTGTCGAACTGAAATTTAAGTTTTGATTTCTAATTTGCTTGAATTACATAAGGATGGTAAGAAAAAATTATGCAGATTCCTTATGTGAGCTACTTCAACGTGTCTAAACTCAATCAGATCTAGTCAGAATGTTGAAATAGAGATGGTGGCGGATAGCCTTATAGCAGCTTCATATCTCATATCCTTATCAAGAGGGTTAGGTGTGGTAAAATAATTGACCCCTTTTAACCAAAGTACAATTAAAAAAAAAAGCCTGATTGACAATTGTGCGTAGTAACCAATACCCCACGTAAGGATGGACTGGACCCACGCAAAACAAAATAGGGCAACGACGCACGATCGGATCTGCATATAATAAAACAGGTGGTTGTGTAAATTTCTTTTGAGTTTATTGAAATTAGTAAATTAGCAATGTAATACTTTTAAGAACAACTACCGAACTGAACTGAAGTACTCCAAAAACTGATATCCCAACGAAACAACTTCTTGTGACTCACGAGTAATAAGTACTCGGTCGTGATGGAATGTACTTACGTTGCGCGGGTGCACACGAGCGTCCCTTGATGTTGCAGCATGATCTAACCATGTCATGAAGGAGAGATCATGTTGAGGTGTCATCTTATTCCTGCTGTGGGAAAAGATGACTTCACGACGTGATGGAATGTGGCTGCAGGTGGCATCTGGGGTAGTGGTCGTCAATCCACTATTTTTGTTGGAGAAGTTGGGGTAGACTATATATCACTATATGCAATGCTAAAGAGACCGCATGTCACAAAAAACAAGCCAGCAATGAACAACTGTAAAATATGCTACAGAGAACAGAAACAGCGTTTATTTAAGGACCATGCCTAGCGTGACCGCCAAAAATACTGCATCAAATGTTTTAAAATTTGGAGGATATATTTATACGTAAAAAATGAATAAACACTGAAATTTTCAAAAAAAAAAATCAAATATCAGCGAGTTATACGCTATCTCCCAAGTCACAAAAAAAAGGTATTCCACTGCTGCAGTGATTGCGGCCTTCATCGTGGTTGAAATCAAAAAAAAAAAACCTAAAAGGTTATTAAATTAGAACGCATTGCCTATACAATGACCCAAGATTACGGAAAATATTGAAATTTATAGAAATGGCATAATTTTGAAAAAAAAGTCGAATTTTGCCCGATTTGCCGAATTTGTTAATTTTTCGCCCGCCAAAATTGCATTTTTCATACAATCGAAAAACTGGGGAGTCATACATATATAGGGTGATACATCGTGAGGTTTGATTTTCAATAGGCTTTTTTTTTGACAGATCACGTGTGACCATTATCAAACTGCTTTACCAAGACTTACACCACAACAGCATCTCAAAATTGTTCAGCTGTATTACGAAAATCAGCGTTCTGTGAGAAATGTTTTTCGTGCGATTCGAGGAACTTACGGTGCGCATCATCGACCTACTGAAATCACTTTGCCAACATCATTCGCAAATTTGAGTCCCAGTTTACATTAGTGGATGATACTCGAACAGTAAGATCACATCAAGCACGCAGTGAAGAGACTATAGCCGGTGTAGCTGAGAGTAAATGCGAAGACCGTGACGAATCCATTCGTCGTCGTTCTCAGCAGCTTGGCTTGGCGTATTTTACCTGAGGACCTCGGCCTCAGAATCGAAGCAAGGTGACTTGAATTTGCGTCATATTTCCGGTTTATGGGGTCTGGTAAAACTCAATGAAAATCCGGTGTTTTATCGTGAAATTTTGTTCAGTGATAAAGCCCATTTCTGGCTCAATGGATACGTTAATAAACAAATCAGAATGTTACCGTCAATGGTAACCGTTATCGCGCCATGTTAACGGACTATGTGCTTCCTGAATTTCAAGCACATGGTCTCGGTGATCTCTGGTTTCAACAAGACGGCGCTACTAGCCATACAGCGCGTGAAACAATGGACTTGTTGAGAAATCATTTTGGTGAGCACTTAATTTTACGTTTTGCTACTGTCAATTGGCCGCCTAGATCGTGCGATATCACCCTTTGGACTATTTTCTCTGTAGATATGTGAAATCTCAGGTCTTCAGGAATAAGGCAGCTACGATTGACGCTTTGGAAGCCAACATTACTCGTGTTATGCACGAGATACCAGTCGCTATGCTCGAACGAGTCGCCCAAAATTAGACCTTCCGAATGGACCACCTCAGACGTAGTCGTGATCAATATTTACATTATATCGTTTTTAAAAAGTAAATGCCATGAATTGTTTTTTAACCGATAATAAAAATTTTAAGTTCACTTTCAGATTTATGTAATTTATTTTACATTATAAATCAAACCTCACGATGAACCACTCTATACAAAGTAAGTGAAAAAAAACAAAATCAAAGCGATCTGATGATTTGTCTTCGAGTTACAACTGCAGCAAATTTGAAAAATGTACAATAGTTTCGAGAAAAACGCATTTAAAGATTAAATGATTGATTTCATTGTTAAAAATTGATACACTTCTTTAAAAAGTGCCTGTTGGGCTGGTGAAGCTCTTCTTCGACATGTTCGACCCTCTTTGGAGGCAGCCTGTTAACGATAATCCAACTAAGACATAATCTCTTACTGCAGGTTCAACTGTCACTCCCATTACATTAAATATTTTTAAAATAGATGTATATATAACCGTCATTGAATATTGAAGAAGCAAAGTAATTTGATAATTCAATCGTTTTGACACCATTGCATTGTGGAAGTATTTCGGAGTAAAATGCCAAAGTAAACCATTGTAGCTTTCATTAATATTCTGCGTATTACTACCCTTACATCTATCAAACAATTCACCCCGAGAAAAGTCCTCATACATTGGCTTCAAAGCTTTTTCAACATTTGGTTCAAGTTGGAGATAATATACATAATTCTGACAGTAAGTATAGCAGACATTACACACGAATCGAAGATTGTTTTACCTCTCGGACCTGCTTGATTAAAGGTCACATTTTGTTTACAAGTTTTACACATTACTAAATTGCTAATTGCATTAAAAATCGAAACAAACTGAATAATGCAATATCCATGAGCTGGATCAATTACAGACGTAGGTATAAACGAAAAATCCCTAAAGGGTAGGCCTATTCATGCATTTCTGTGTATCTTAAGAAACCGGAATCGTATTATAATGGTGCACGATGACGACAGAGCCCGATCAATAGCTCTGGTAGACCCCGTGGCAAACGTAATTTTCTGACCGCTGGGCGGCTTTTATTTAGAAGGCTGTAACTCAAATTCAAATTCAAATTCATTTGAAATTTTAGTAGCTTTCGGTACGTGAGCGAACGATTTAACAAATTCTGCCCCAGGAGGTTTCTAGCAGCTCTTTGATAAAGTCATTCAAATGGTGTTATGTGCTTTTAAAGTCAAAATAGCATAAAAGAATATCCGCTAAATGTACAGGATGTCTCGGATAATGTGTCGAGAATTGTAAGGGGAAATTCCATGATATATTTGGAGAAAAAAATAAGGGGAGATCGAAAATGCATCCGTCTGAGATACAGACGTTGTAAGCAAAGCTTCAGTTTTGACTCCTATTGAAAATAACATTTTTCCAATTTGTCCATGTACTATATGGAAACAAATGGGATGTCGTTGAAATGAGTTTAAATCATAAGTGCTTTAATTGTTTCAAAGTAAATATTGCCCTAAAATTAATGTTTTAAAAGCTTTTGAAAAGGGAATCACCCCACTTTTTGCAATTTTGAAATGTGTGTATTTCTTACATCAAACCTTGTATCATATCAATTGTTTGTGGTGCAAACCACTGTTTTGTATGCACGCCAGAGCTCGCCTTTGAAAGGCTTTAGCAATGTCCGTTCTTTCAAATTCTTCTCAGACTTTTGCAGCTGCCTCGTCAATCCTATAGTTCAAGTCATCCAATGTTTTTACTGAACAATGTGCTTCATCCGTCCCCATAAATAAAAGTCCATTTCGGTCAAGTTCGAGGACCTTGAAGGCAACAGAATAGTCCATTCCGCTTTGTTCACAAATTTCCATTCCTGTGTATCAGCACAATGGCTGGTATTTGCTTCAGTGTCATTGTGGTAATTTGTCCATGTGCCTAAAAATGGAGAACATTTTTTTTTTTTTTTATAATTGGAAGGGCTATGGTAGCAGTTCAAGGAGTATGGTGAAAATGAAGAATATTATGGTAGAAGAATCTGGTGCAGGGATTTGTATTTCAATTTTTTGAAGAAGGGATAATAAAATGGTTTATAGAAGTTTGAAATATGTTATTGAAATCTGAATAGATGAACACTTTATTCATATTGATGATTAAAGGCAATCACAGTGTCGAGTTTCGTGATTTCAACAAGGAAAGCCTGCAAGGGTAGTTGGAATGCCAGAAGATTTTTTGGCTATAAAAGGTTCACTATCTCTGAACTATACCTATTAGAAACCCAATATGATAGCAACTTCCAGTCAAATTATATACATTGCCATCGGTCAATATTTAAAAGGTTGCTAGAAAATAAAAGAAAACAAAAACCAATTAATTAGTAGTACGATCACCTTTTTTATTCTATAATTGCTTTGTGAACCGAATTTGGTGTAGGGTAGGTATTTTGGTTTTATAGCCACGATAAAAATATTTGTCTCTGACTGGGTATTTAAAAAAATTATCACTTTTTCGGAAGTAGCAGCTCTACGTGGCCTCGATAGACATTCCTCTATCTGTCTTTTCAAAAAAAGCTGATGTTTCTTGCATCTGCTTTGCTAGTAGAGTTCGTAAGTATCTTGCATGACCCCTTCTGCTTCATGTACGGATAAAACTTAGCACATTAAATGCGACGTCTCTGATATCTTTTTGCTGACCCTGTGTCGATCTCAATTTAATAAATCTGCTTGACTCTGATTTGGTCAAAATAGTCTCTATTCTTTTTGAATTACATACTACATACATGCGTACATACATATTATGTTCTCCACCAAACCCATAAATTTTTTTATATTATATATACCAGGTGTACCGGTATGAGGGTTTTTTTTTTTGTGAAAATAAAACACTAATTTTTAATGGGAAAGTAAAAAATATTTTATATAAGTTATTGGCCATTGCTAGCTACACATTTTTCCCATCTTTCAGGCAATTTATGGATTCCACGCCAATAAAACTGTTCGTCTTTTGAAGCAAACCAAAAAGTCACCCAATTTTCGACTTCCTCGTAGGATTCGAAATACTGCTCAGCTAATGGGTATCTCATCGATGAAAACAAATGGTAGTCGGAAGGAGCCAAGTCTGGTGAATACGGCGGATGGGATAGCAGCTCCCAGCCAAGTGCTTTGGTTGTATCCTGAAGCAGTTTTGCTTTGTGTGCAGGTGCATTGTCATGGATCAAGATTACCTTGCCATGTCTTCTGGCCCATTCTGGTCGTTGGTCGATCAATACATGGTTCAAATTGATCATTTGTTGTCGGTAGCAATCTGTATTAACGGTTTTACCAGGTTTTAGGAGCTCGTGGTACGCCACACCTTTCTGGTCCCACCAGACAAACAGCATTGTCTTCTTGCCGAATCGATCTGGTTTTGCAGTCGAAGTCTATGGTTGTTTCGGATAGACCCATGAACCCAGTAACAATTCGATGCAAAACTGATTTTTTATCGTGTCTTTGAAGAAAAATTTCACAGGTAGTTTTTCGGTTTTCCATCTGCCTTTCATTCAATTCATGTGGAACCCATTTTCCAGACTTTTGGATCTTTCCCATAGCTTTTAAACGGTCAGAAATTGTTTGTTATGAAACATTTAACATTTCTGCCATTTGTTTCTAACTCAAAGTGTCATCTTCATCCAATATTGTTTGAAATTCGGTGTCTTCAAACTTTTTTGATGGTCTTCCACGTTCTTTATTTTTCACATCAAAATCGTTATCTCTGAACCGTCTCTGAAACCATCTTTTGCATGTTACTTTTGATAGAGCATGGTCACCATATTCCTCGATGTGACCCTGCAGCACTTTTCTTCAAATTTAAACAAAAAAATTAATGCTTTCCGCAAGTCATCATTTTCTGGTACAAAATTCGACATTCTTAACACGATGAAAAAATATGATGTTGTTTGCTCAATGACTTGATGTATACTAAATGTGTTTGACAGGTGTCATAGCAACCAAAAAAAAAAAAATAAAAATAAAAATTAAGACCAGTTCACAATAAATGTTCCCTATCGAGACATTTGTATCTTGACGCTCATATCGGTACACCTGATATCCCTGCATGAAGACTGCAGGCTGAAAGTATAGATTAAAACGGTCTGGTAATCTGCGCTGAAAAAGGGGAATAGCATCAACTTGCTTAAAAATAACCTATCAAACGGCAAGCAACCATCAACCACGCCATTAAATTGAGGGTGACCGTATAGAAAAATAACATGAAATCACATCTTGTTGGATTCTGAGACACTTGGATGTCGCTGGGAACTGGCCAGCTCCAGATTCAAATAACAGGCAGGCAACGTCAAGCCATCAATACTCTTCAATTAACAATTGGCATATAGTATTTTAAGTGCTCTTCAAGTCTAGACATAAAAACATCTGGCCTTATATGCTATAGAATAGATCTTTATTTCGTATAAAAATAATTACTGGTTTGTTACCACACATTTTACATTTTACAGAGATATCATATTATATACATCTTTCTGCTGAACATTATTTTGTTGTTGTAAAGGTAGTGATTACATTTCAAAATAAGATTTATTATTTTAGGAAAATACGAAAAAAACCTGCATTCAAAAAAACAAAAAAAAAAAGCAGTAGTGATAATGAAACAAAAATAGATTTTCATATTAAAGAGAATAAGTTAGCAGAAATCAATAAATAAGTATGTACATGAAGGAACAGGTAAATAAATAAATAAACAAGTAAATAAATAAGAAAATTAATAAATTATATTAAATAAATTTGATACAAGGCAATTGTCAACTAAAGCACATCTGTTTTTAAAATTTTCAGTAAGCTTTTCGATTCTTTTAGATATCAATTCAACATTCGCTCTTTTATGAAGGTCCAAAGAAGAATGGTGCCAGGAGAGGTTGAGCATCATTTTAATTTTTAATATGGGTCTGGGCACAGTTTCCCCACACCGGACATCCACACAAGAGTAACGCTTGAAAGACTATTTTATGTAAAATAATTTTGTTTTCGATTGAAGGGGCAGATTTTCTGTTTATGAAGAGATATAATATCCTAATAGCTAAGTTGACTTTCTGTAAGATTTTAGCAACGTGTTCATGAAAAGTGAATTTTTTGTCCGGATGAATTTGGTAGATAGCAAGGTTTTTTTTTTTTCGGGTAAAAAAAATTGCTTGAGTTCTATAACAGTTTAACTTTTTTTTCTACCTATTGTAATACCGTTGTAATACTTCCATCGCATTTCGAAGATTTGTCTCAACATTTAGAGCAAATTCTTGCGATGATAGTATTGTAGTATCATCTGCAAAAATGACGTCTTGACAATAAGTAAGACTCGGAAAATCTGATGTAAACAAATTGTACAACATAGTACCAAGAACAGAGCCTTGCGGCACACCTAATTGGATACTAATGAAAATAGAAACACTGCTATTGATAACTACTTGAAAAGAACAACCTGACAAAAAATGTTGGACTATTTTACAAAGAGTCGAAAGCTTTGGCAATGTCCAAAAGGACCAACTCTGTTGATTTTCCTTGCTGACGATTATATTTGATAGAATCGGAAATTCGAGTACTTGGTGGGATGTGCTGAAGGATATGGCCCGAAGCCAAACTGGATGTCGGGATATATGCTACGGTCAGTTGTGATCTTAGTGATTTTTTGCTTAAGAACTTGTTAATATAATTTACATACACTACTAAGCAAACTTATTGGCCTATAGCTCTCGGGACTCTCAGGGGATTTTCCAGCCTTGAGTATATGTACCACCTTGGGTATTTTGATCCAACTGATCTGACCAAATTTCATAACTAATTTGCCGTTGGAAGTTCATTAGACGCATATGCTTTTAATTTGGATTTACTACAAAGAAGTGTCTGTGATGCAGCAACCAAGTATTGACAAGGGCTGTATTAATGCATCGGTTTATTAATAATCCAACTCCACTTTATCGGTGCCAAGCCCGGGGTCTTATCGTAAATTAGGGTAGGAGAGGGCGGAGGAGTAACAACCTCGTATAAAAAACCAGGAAACAGTTGACCCGGCTGACAGTGCCCTGCATGGGAAATTCAAAGGCTAAGGGAGAAAACTCAAACCGCCTCCTGTTGGGCTAATCACCTATGAGAGAGCTAACATCGATTCAAAGTGAAAATAATAACCTCGGAATTGACGGATCAATTCGAAGACGGACGGAACGAATAAAGAAAATACGTTTGCAAAGACCTAAAGGACCTAAACGCAAAAACAGGAAAAAATAAAAGCAGACCATGGGAAATCACTGTGAGAAAAATATTTTAAACGACAAGCATACTAAAGCACACAAGATTGCCTTCGAAGCAGCAGGAAGAGAAGCATACAGTATAATAGACTATTTCCTATATCCACAGAATACCAGAAGGAATAAAACGGGTGTTAAAGTCATAACAGGAGCTGAATTGTGGACAGCTCCCTGATAACTAATAACACATGGGCTGAAAAGGTCGTTTCTAAGACAGGGCACCACTTGAATTATATTTATACCATTGAAGATTAGTACCAACCTTCAAAAGATACATGTATAAATTTGACAGCTGTCGGACGATTAGTTCTCGAGATATAGCGTTGTGAGTGAAGCAACTTTTGTTATTGTGAAAAAAATGGTTTCAAAGCAATTTCGTGTGTTGATTCATCATTGCTTTTTGATGGGAAAAAATGCAGCCGATGCAAAGAAATGGCTTGATAAGTGTCACCCGGACTCTGCACCAGCCAAACGAACCATTCGCAAGTGGATTGAAAAATTTAAAAGTGGTCATACAAGCACCAAAGATGATGCACGCAGTGGACGTCCAAAAGAGACTGTTTCAGATGAAAACATCAAAAAAGTCCACAAAATGATTACGAATGACCGTAAAGTGAAGTTGATCGAGATAGCTGAGGCTCTGAAGATATCAAACGAGCGTGTGGATATAACATACACGAATATTTGGACATGCGAAAGCTCTGTTCAAAGTTTGCTCACAGTCGACCAAAAACAACAACGTGTTGATGATTCAGAGGAGTGTTTAAAGCTGTTCAACCGAAATGAAGCCGAATTTTTGCATCGGTATGTGACAATGGATAAAACTTGGCTCCATCACTTCACACCAGAGTCAAGTCGGCAGTCAGCTGAGTGGCGAGCAAGCGACGAACCTCGTCCAAAACGACCAAAAACTTAACAGTCGGCTGGAAAGGTTATGACATCCGTATTTTGGGATACACATGGAATAATTTTCATCGACTATCTCCAAAAGGGGCAGACTATCAACAGCGACCATAACATAGCGTTGTTGGAGCGTTTGAAGGACGAAATCGCAGAAAAACGGCCGCATTTGAAGAAAAAGAAAGTGGTGTTTCATCAAGTCGATGAAAACGATGGCAAAATTGAATGAATTCGGCTACGAGTTGCTTTCCCACCCACCATATCCTCTATATTTGCCCCCCAGCGACTATTTTCTGTTCGCAGACCTCAAAAGAATGCTCGCCGGAAAGAGATTTAAGACCGATGAAGAAAGTAATCGCCGAAGCAGAGGCCTATTTTGAGGCTAAACCGAAATCGTACTACAAAACTGGTATCGAAATATGGAAAAATCGTTTCAATCAGTGTGTCGCCTTCGAAGGCAACTATATTGATAAATAAAGTAGAATTTTGCAAAAATTTTGTGTTTTATTATAAAACGGCACTGACTTTTCAGCCAATGTGTTATGTCACACCAGATTTAGGAAACTGCAAAACCCAAAACATAAAGTGTTTGAAATACTTAAGTTGGAAAAATTAAAGGAAAGAAACACACAGCAGCGATATTCAGAAGAACTAACGCGTAAATTCCAAGCTACATATAATGACACGAAATTAGAAAAGGGTTAGAAAATCATAAAAGATACACTCTTAGATTCTGTGGGAAAACAAAGATAAACACTAAGGAAAAGAGAACCAGCTGATGGACCAAGAAAAGAAAATGGCATGGAAAGCTTACAGTAGAAATCGGTCAGACTGGAATAGATCAATATACCATATATAGAAAAAATATATGAAGTAAAAGCAATTGTCAAAAGTGCAGAAGCAAAATCTTAGGAAAACTTCAGTAACCTAATAGAAGAAAAGGCATACGAGAACAATACCAGCAATTTCTCTAAAATTTTAAAAGGATTTAAAGAAAAAAGAGGAAAACTATTCAGAGCATTAAAATATAGTAACAACAACTGGAAAAAAAAAGTTTTACGAAAAAAAAAAAAAAAAAAAAAAGCAAACGAAAGTACGCCAGTCGAAGGAAGAATATCCTACGGGCCATATCCGGATGTACAGAACATATAAACTGAAGGACCGATTACCGCAGAAAAAGTAGAAGAAGTTATCATGCATAGGCTTTTCCAATAGGGCCTTGACAACTTTGAATTTAATTTGTAACGCACTCTTTCGCTAATCATCAAACTGTCACTGTCAATTTATTCAGTAAACTCAACATTTTCATCATGTTAAAGTACACTTACGAGCTACGTTCTCCGATTGCGTTCTGGAGAAGATGCGCCAAGATGATGATTTTCATCGCAAAATCATGTTCAGTGACGAAGCTCATTTTTGGCTCAATGGGTTCGTCAATAAGAAAAATATGCGTTATTGTTAGGGTGAAAACCCACATGTGCTTCATGAATCACCACTTCATCCACAAAAAATAACTGTTTGGTGCGGTTTGCATGCCGGCGGCGTTATTGGGCCATATTTTTTCTTCGACGATAACGATCGTCACGTTACTGTGAATGGTCAGCGTTATCGCGCCATGATCACCGATTATTTTTGGACCTAATTGAAAGATATGGACTTGGACGACATGTGTTTTACTGTCGTCTTGTGTGCGGAAGGCGACCTACAACGATATAAAGACAATACCAGCAATATAATAGAATAAATAGCGTCTGTTCATAAAGACCCATACTCGACCCAACAAAGAAAACAGAAAAATTTTGGAAAAAAATTTATTTATTTTTCAACATAATCGCCTTTCAGCTCTATACACTTTTCTCAGCGATGTTCAAAAAGTTGGATACCCTTTTTATAATAAGAGCTGTCTTGCTCCTCAAAATAGCCATTAACTGCCGACAACACTTCTTTATCGTCGAAAAATCTTTGACCACTGAGCCAATTTTTCAAGCTTGGGAATAGAAAATAATCCGAAGGGGCTACTAGATGGAGTGAAAAGTAACCTCCTTGACCGCCAGAATGCGCTGCTATTGTAAAAAAAGGTTATGGCGTCTTGAAACCCGTTCATATTTAGGCAGACATGCCAAATTTCAGTGCGATACTGTCTTTAGTTTTGTTTTGACAGCTGATTGTTGTTGACGTGTTTGGCATTATGTTGAGTATGGACAAAAACGTTTTTCGTTCTCTCTTAAAACATTATTTTTTGAGAAGCAAAACGGCGAAGGAAACAAAAGTTAAGTTGGATAAATATTATGGGGCTAATGCTCCGTCAGATTACACCGTCAAATATTGGTTTCGAGAGTTTCGTTGTCGCCGCAACTCCACTACCGATCAAGTCCGCAGCGGCAGGCCCTCCGATGAGGTTTCAGAGGACAATATCAAAAAAATCGCTACAATCGATTTATTGAAGAGTAAGTATGGTGAGCGTGTTATCTCAAGACATGGGCCAGTCGATTGGCCGCCTCATTCGTGTGATTTAACGCCGATTGATTATTTTCTGTGGGGCTACGTTAAGTCATTGGTTTATGCCAACACGCCGACGACGTTGAAAGAGCTCAAAACCAACATAGACGCAAAATAGCGGCCGTTTCGGCCGAAATGTGTGACCGAGTCGTTGAAAATTGGGTCCAATGAATCGATCGCTGCAAACGTGCCCGCGGTGGCCATATGAACGAAGTCGAGTTCCATTCATAAATGTTTTGATTGTACTTCAAGCCAATAACAAAGTTTTTGAAATATCTCAAACGGTTTGCCTTTTATTTAAAAAAAAAAGTTGTCAAGTCGTCATTAGAAAACCCTATATATAAAGTCAGAAAAAGCAGTCTGACCCAACCCGACGATGGAATGAAAACATCATCATCCCAATTCACAGAAAAATAAGCTACGACTGCAATAACTACAGCCCTCTTAGTCTGTCGTCACATGTCTATAAGTTGTATATGAAGTTTCTCTCGAAACGACTAAGGAAATACTTAGATCGTTACCTAGAATAAGAGCAAGCAGCCTTTAGACCAGTATGGAAAACTCAGGACCACCTATTCACCTTAAGAGTCCTCATCGAAAAATCAATAAACCTAAAAGCCGCCTTCAACCTGGTACCAAGGAAACAGATTTTGGAGACACTAAAAGCAAGCAAAAAATGTGCCAGAAGGATATATTAATGCCATTAAAGGTATATTACTTATGACGACCCAGCAAGCACTATTAGGTGGGATGGCGACAAATCTAGTTCCTTTAAATTGGACAAAGGACTTAGACAAGGAGACAGTCGAGCTAACAGAACAATAATCGTCATGATTATTGTAAATCCCATTTACCTGCAGTTCTTAGTCTACGCAGCTGATATAATCATCGTAACAAATACTAGGGACAGACTTCAACAAATGTTTGACATCTTGAATGAAGAACTCAAAACGAAATGAATGATACTCAATATCGAAACAGTACAACGTATGAATATCCAGACGCAATAATTTCAAACGATGGTAGATGCGATCAGAAAGTATTAAACCGCACCAAAAAAGCAATGTCGGCACACTTTCAAATCAGCACAACACTAATATGTACGAAAGAGAAATTTCAACTAACGTTAAAGTAAAGATTTATAATAGTGTAATCGTTCCAATAGCCCTCTACGTAGTCCAACCCCTACCGCTGTTCGATTAGCACCTAAACCGATTTCCAGCGACCGAGATAAAATTTGTGAGAAGAGTCGCGAGCAAAACGAGAAGGGACAGAAAAGAATTTAAGAGACTGAGGAAGGAAATAGGACAGAAGAAGTCGATTATAAATAATTCAAGAAATGAAAGTAGCCGGCCCAACACCAAGAGGTAGACCTCGGCACACCTGGGAATAACGTATCCAAACAATAGAACATAAAAGGGGGGCATCAATTATGGAAATGAAGAGGATCAGTACCTACAGAAAAAAATAGAGATCCTGGATATTGCGAGGCCACACTCACGTCTAGCAGCAACACGGGATTACGAAAAAGAAGAAGAAGATTATTAATAATCCAGAAGTAATACTTTTTGGATTTGTGATTGATTTGGTGTAATTCTACTTACATGTCAGCTAAATACACACCTCCCATAAAACGATTTTAGTCTTTTAGAATGTTCGGCCTTTTAATTTCAATATATTTCTTAGCAAATCCACCGCATCTGCGTAGGGACTCCATTGGATCTACACATCAACAAGTAGAAAGAAGTTGAACTGCTCGATTGTCATCCCATCTAACCAAAGCTATACATATTGTCATTGTTCTCGATTCTGCAGCCAACACTTCCCCTACCTTTAGCGTTTTATGCCTTTTCGTTAACTTATTCTTTTATTTCTAACTTTTCTAACCATATACGTATATCTGTTAAAACGATTGCTAGTTTTCATTTCTAGGCATTGTAAAACATAGATACAAAGCAATATCGGATGATATCCCTAAACGGTATTCAGGGTAACTTGTATAGAGTATAAAGTCACAAATTATACCTGAAGATTCAGTTCTTGTAAAAACTTTGTATCCCCATTTTTGTGTCTTTTGTGGTAGATATTGTTTCAATGCTGATTGACCTTTAAATGGCATTATTTATTCATCCACAGGTTGATGCTCATCGTCATTAGGTAATTCATTACATTTTGTCTTAAGATGGTCTAACAGTGGTCGTTTTTTATGCGATTAGTCATATTTGGGACTATCTTTTGGTTTGGCTTTTAAATGATCATTTATGTGGAGGTATTACTTAATTATTTCAAAACAATTTTTGCCCATCATATTTGCTATTGCATTATATCTTAAATCATCACTCCAAAAACACTTATAATCTGGTATTCGAATAAGAGTATACCGGTGAATTGGCGTATTTCCTCAGTTTGAACTTGAATTTCCTCACCATTTTGTTGCAGTTTCTTCTACTATTTTATTTATAATCGTTGCATCAAAAATTTTTAAGAAATACTCCGAAGGATTTTTAACCCTTTCTGCGTAGATAACTTCATGCCTCCACTTAGAACCCAAGCCTTAAAAATCTTTTTTTCCGCCAGACATACTTTGAAGTGGAAGTAACAACTGGTTTTATCAGTGCACTTGTCCAAGCATCTGATTGTTCATTGACTTTTACTGAAGTTCTTCGAAGTTTAACATTTTCAATTAATAATTTTTTCTCCAACTTACCATCATCCGGATTATCCCAATTTTGTTCCAAAAGATGACGCTACATATGTCTCATATCCAAATGATATGACTAACGCATTCAGTTGAGATACCTGCTACCTCAGCCAACTCGCGAATTTTCACTCGGCGGTCTGTCAATACGAGATAATGGATTTTGTCCACGGTTTCCCCTGTGGTAACATCGAGAATGGGCTTGATTTCCTCGCAGGTTTTCCCACTCAAAAACAAGAATCGGATCATACATATATTGAAATGGGTGTCAAAGCAAAACTAAGGGTCGATTGTCACCAATTTTTGACACGCAAGCTAAAAGAGGTTAAACTAAATGATGGTACATATGGTACATCTTAGCACAGTAGCGCCATTTATCGTTCTATCCAGGTATTCATCAAACAGCTCTCGTAACTCATAAAATAAAGTATGTACATCTTTTATTTATTTACAAGTCGTACTAATCTTTGACTTTCAAAATAATATAATTTTCTTATGTCACTCTGACTTTTTAGTACTTATTTTAATTGTTTATCCCAATTCTCTTTCACTAAAGAATAGGTCGGTTTCAGGACTGTAAATTTGTACAAATTTGTACAAATTCCTGTAATTCATTTCCTCACCCTGCCAATTCTAACGAATTTTTACACGAGATTTGTTCGTAAAAGTTTGAATTTGTATGAATTGCCACAATTTTATACAAATTAACTCAAAAGATGACTTGGACATATAGACATAGTTATAATAACCAATCTAAAAATCCTCTCTTGATTTGTAATTGTATATGCATCCTGAATATAGAATTCTCCAGATATAAGTTCTGTTTCGATTAAAATGTCTGCACAGTTGCTTAAGACTGGTACTTAGATGATATTTTCTGACGTAATGTTAAATGTCTTCTGCTAAAGCAGAATGTGTATCTCGATGAGTTCCGCGTTGTTCCTGTCCACCAGGTCTACGCTAAGCCACATATATCTGCCATTTGGTCACTCTTCAAAAATTATTGGAGCTTGGTTGGGAATTGGTGTTATGGTATATCCACCATCTATGTTAGTCCTGACTTTGCTCCATCAGATTACCATTTATTTTGAACTTAGCCAAACTCTTTGGATGGTAAAACTTTAGATGATGATGACGCTGTGAAATCGCACTTGGTTCAGTTTTTTGCCGATAAAAAACAGAAGTTCTACGAACGTGGATTCATAAATTTGCCAGAAAGATGTGAAAAGGTGATCGATCAAAATGGAAAATACATCATTGATTAAAGTTTATTTGTTGTATTTAAAAAAATGTGTTTTATTATTACTTTGTTGCCAACCCAATATATAGTAACGGACAGTTCAGCAGCCCTTAAAGCATTAGACTCTTCTCATTGATTCCAAATCAGTCATGCACTGTTTCAAAATGTTTGATGACGAATGGCTAGAAACCGTTCGGCTGATTGTTACATCGGCTCTGAGCGGTTCTGTAATATCCCGAATTCAATAATTAACTCAGAATAAATAGTTGGGAGAAAGTCTCAGGGTTTCACCAATCTACAAGAGCCATCAAAACCTTTTACAAAAAATCGAAAAAATACCTAAAACTCAAAAGGGATGATAACAGGAGGCTATTTGGATTTTTAAACTGACATTGTCACTTGTCATTGTCACTTCAGTGAACTGAATGTCGTCTTTGCATGGAAGAAACTGCCGAATAAATTTTTTGAAAGAAGGGCTCTAAGTGCCTTAAGAAGACGTAACTTCCTCAGAGAGATTTTAATCTCTAGAAAAATTCTCAAAATCTCTGTCAGAGATAATCAAAGTCTTATCAAAAGAGTTGAGCCTCTCTTGGGTTCGTAAAACTGATATTGTGGTATAAAAGATCTTTTAGGTTGGCCTCGCAATTGACGAATCAGATTTAAAAAAAAAAAACGTTGAAGTATTAATTTTAGGGTAACATTTACTTTAAAACATGCACCCAGAAACTTCAAAGATGTTATTTTTAATAGAAGTCATTATCAGGCAGCGTAAGGCTTTGCTTAAAACCGAAAACCCCAGAACCCTACCCATATCACCCTCTTATAGTCTTCGTCCTATTATCCGGGATACACTGTATAAAGAATGTTTGTTTTTAGTGTCAAACTCTTCAATAGGGATTAATGCCCGTATTCTGGCACACCTCTGTGATGCCTCATATGTCACAACAACCTCACAAGGGAGTGGTGAGTCACAATTCGTGAAGTTTTCGTATTCTAGCAAAAACCTCACAAGTTGTGATCATCACAACAACTGTCAAAATTGTGATGTCCGGTTAAGCAGCTCACAAGCCGATCAAAATAAAATAAAGAAAAATAAAGGATAGCATAATGGAGGAAGAATTTTTAATGTTGCTGCTTGTGAATGAAATTAACAAAAAAGAGGAAAGGTGGGAGAATTCTACGAAATTTGCGGGAAAGAAATGACCCTTTCTCATTAAGTGATAGCTGCTTTATACAATTTTTCCGTATTCCGAAAACATTGTGCAGAGATATTATACAGGGTGAGTTTTTTAACTTGAGACATCCGAACTACTCGAAAAATACGAAATATCGCGAAAACTGTTTCAGACAAAAGTCACAAGGTTCTGAAGGAGACATAAGATGATGATCACCAGTTTCACCTTGAGACCCATTTTCAAGGTCAAACGAAGGTCACTTTTGATTTTTCAAATGATAATACCTGATTTTCATTGCTCAGTCGTATTCCTCAATGGGGCACACGACTTTGTCTCAAAGGTCTTATTCACTCAGTGCTAGATACCACTGCACTGACACCCCTAAATCATTTATCGGTTTCCAACGTTGTTAGGGTGTTAGATGGTCGAGATAAACTTATCTGAGAGTGTATGATGTGCACTCTGCCCTTTTTTTCTACATGAACGGAACTGTACTTCATTTAGAAGTTCGATATTTGCTTTGAGGAACTGATTATTATTAGAAACGTTTTCCAGAATAATAATGCAGGCTATTTCAATTCAAGAGAAAATTTAAATGATATTGATTTATGGAGAAAGTGGAAGAAACATGGTGCTGTTGCTCTTTACGCCCAACATTTCCCAGACCAGATACTATATCGCGCTTCCTTTTATCGGGTCATCCAACAATTCACTGGTGAAGGAAGTGTGCAACCAAAGAAAAGGAATCGGTCAGATAGGGTGGCTGTTGAGGACAATGAAATAGCAATGTTAGCTGCCGTTGCACACGATCTTCACATTAGCACTCGCCAAATAAATCGTGAATCAGGAATTTCTCAAACGACTGTCTCTAAGATATTACATCGGCATAAATACCATCCTTTTCGCAACCGGGTTTCCTTTTGTCAATGGGCACTTCAGCAAATTGAACGAGATGAAGGTGTTATTCTCTGATGAGTTCCACCAATCACGGTACGGTCAATCGACAAAATATGCATTACTGGGCTACCCTTTTTGGTTGCTACAAGTTGAACGCCAGCACCCTTGGAATGTTAATGTTTGGGTGGAAATTATTGGGGATAAATTAATAGGTCCATATTTTATTGAAGGCAACTTGAATGGCGAAAAGTATAAAACTTCTTGCGGGACCATCTTCCAGTATTACTAGAAGTACTGCCATTGGAGTTGTGACAAATAATGTGATTTCAACATGATGGTTGTCCAGCCCATTATTCCCAAGTAGCCCGGGGGGTATTAAACAATGTTTACCATCAACGATGGATCGGACAAGGGGGTCCGAGGCAATGGCCTGCTAGATCACCTGATCTTACTTCACTTGATTTTTTCTTGTGGGGCTACTTAAAAAGTGAGATTTACAGAAAAAAGCCAACAACACGTGAGGACGTGAAAAGACGAATAACTGCAGCTTGCCGAAAGATTACGCCAGAAAATGGGTCTCAAGGTCAAACTCGTGGTCACCATCTTATGTACCGTTCAGAACCTTGTGACTTTTGTCTGAAACATTTTTCGCGATATCGTGTACTTTTCGAGTAATTTGAATGTCTCAAGTTAAAAAACTCACCCTGTAGAAGAGCTGCATATTTACGATGACCAAGCAAGTAGTTTGCCCTTTCATATTCGAGTAATTTCTGTGCTAAAAATTCATTATATGTATGTACATGTAATATCTATACCTTTCCTTACAACAGTTCCTTTCAGTTTTGAATTTTCTTGGGAATGGCTCTTTCCAAAGATGCATAGGAAATAACTATACCATTTCATTAAGCCAACATTCGGTTTCTCGATGTGTGCAATACATTTGTAGCATCATTTTGCGGGTCAAGGGAAATGTGATACAATTTCCTAGAACAAATTAAGACATAAGTGTCGTAAAAACTGAGTAAATATGCACAAATAATGGTTAAACAATAATGAAAGTGCGTAATTCATTACTTTTTTTTAAAGGTTTTACCAACGATTTCACGTAAAAGGTACAATTGGAGTGATCGATTGTACCCACATATCAATTGTTTCCCCGCCTACTAGAGATCCCACAACTCCTGCGCATTTATATATGAACAAGAAAGTCTATTTTAGCATAAATGTAGAAGCTGTAAGTCATATTTTTTTGTTTTCTTTTCATTATTCGCAGTTTCTTTCTTCTTATTATTATTTATGTGGAGGTTTGAGATGCAAACTTAAAATTTCTGCATCTAAACGCCAAATTTCCTGGATCATGCCACGATTCCGGCATCTGGACAACGTCGCCAGTTCGGATGCATCTTATACAAAGCCATTCCTGCAGACAACTCAAGTGGCTTTAGGCTGACTCAGGATATCCATTAGAGCCTTGGATAATGATTCCGGTGGATGGTCCTACTTCGCAAGCTGAGCTTCTGTACAATCAGTCGCACATCAAGGCTCGAAATATCATCAAACGAGCTTTTGGCGTTTTGAAGTCTCGCTTTAGATGCTTGCTGAAGGCCAGAGTATTGCACTACTCCCACCAAAGGGCAGCACATATAATTTATGCATGTGGTATTCTACATAATATATTGCAAACAAACGGGATCAATTTGGTACAATATATGACGACGAAAACCAAACACCAGAACCTTCCCTTGCAATGGAAACAATTGAGGAAAATAAATCCAGTGGAAGAAGCCAATGCTTTAATGAAGGAAAACGGTTGCGGCAAAGCTACGTAAACACCTTTAACAATTAAGATTATGTATTTGCTAATAAACTGTAGTTATCTAGCTATCTTTCTACTAAAATTATTAAATTAAAATCACAAATTAATCAAGCAGTAAAGAAAACACTTTATTTTATTTTATTTTCTGTTAATAAATTAATTTACCAGCTGAGAAACAGCTGCTAAGCCCTCCCCAACTTTTACCAAAGCCTCCGTTGTATCTGGTGACGCTCCTCCTGTGCTGCTTTCTCCATCTCAAACCTCTTCGCACAAAGTTCAACAAATTTCGAACAGAGGTCAGTTGTTGAAATTCGGTGGCTGCCTTTTGAAGAAGCTGGAGTCGTCGAATTTCTTGGCTTATGTTCTATTATGTCCTCAAAAGTAAAGGTGGCGGTGGACCACCACCAGTTAAATATTTGTGCACTTTTATTTTTCATGCACGAGAACGCAACTGGTGTTTCCAATGGCTTAAAGTCTAAAAACAAATGCATGTAAAATTATGATAACAAAATAACAGATAATAACCAAACTTACTTTTTTCCACTTGGTCACAACGCGTTTAGCTCTTTAGCTAGCACGTTCCAGTATGACTTCATCTTGCTGGGATCAGTTGGATCATTCTTAGTTACAAGAAAATTTGGATTCTCTTGCAAAAAATGTAAGTAATGAGCCAACTGTTCCTGAGACGTGCGCTTATATTTCTTTGAATTTCCTGCAAAGTGTTCATTATTAGTACATATGAATGTTTCTTTTTATCACAAAAAATATTAGTTTGTCCACAATGTTCCTCCAATAGTTCTTGTATTTTAGGATGTATTTTTCTTTATTTCTGCCAAATGCAAGTGGGCGCAAAATTCACGATTGTCAAAAAAATTTTTTTTTGACATTACAATGAATTCACCACACCGTGGTAACTATTCTAGGTGTTTTCTTGTGAGGAATTGGCCAGAATAACAAACAGCTGATCGCTCACAAGAAACCTCGCAAGAGAAGCATCACAAATTTCGCATCACTGATATTTGTGAGCTGTGACTACATCACAAGCAGAATAGGAGTGTAAATATCAAATCTGCTGTCACATTGAGCTGCCAAGCTTAATTTTTTCAGTACAGTACCATCTCATCATTGTACTGTCGATTGTCGCCACAATGACGATTTCAAATCGTTGAAATATATTTCCTCAATCGAAGTTCTATTGCGAAAGTTGTAGAGCAGTTCGGGAAATTTATGGTAGACATTATCGGCCACCTGAACGTGTTTTTTTTTTTTTTTATCGAATTATTGTAAAGTTTCGTGCATCATTCACGCTATGGGATACTTACACCCCAACTTCAACACCCCTTGTGTTGAAGAGGAATATTTATCGATTTGTCGTTCGCGGCGTTTGTCCATTCACTATCTGAGAAATTATGTGTAAAGAATTTGGTTTATAAGAAGAAATTGGTGTAAGGGCTTAAGCCGCGTGACTATTTATTTCTTCGTGTGTTCGGTGATTGGGATCTAAATCGACTGAGAGTTGATCCAGTTTCTTAGCATACAATTTTGTTTAGTGAGGAGGCTCATCTCTGGTTATATGTATATGGCTTCGTAAACAGATTGCCGTATTTGGAGGGAGGACCAACGTCAGGAAGCTCACCAGATGCCATTTCATCCATAAAAATGTACCGTATGGTACGGATTGAATGCTGCCGGTGGCGTCATCGGTCCTTATTTTTCAAAGTTACTGTAAATAAACACTGGTGCAATGCGATGATCAGTGATTATTTGTTTAAAAATTTGCATGACTGACGACATCAATGTGGAAGAACTGTGGTTCTAGAAGAATGGTGCTCGCCTCCATACTACCAACGAAAACATCGCTTTATTGAAAATACGATTTGGCAATTTTCAAAAAATGGACCCGCCAATTGGCTACTAATATCGTGAGATTTGACGCCATGTAATAATTTTGTGTGGGGCTACGTCAGTAGTTTATGCCGATAAACCAGCAACTATTGACGTTTTGGAGCAAAACATTTTAGTGATACACGATATACATGCGCCCCAAATTGCTCGAAAAAGCGATCGAAGATTGGACCTCTAGCATCTACTTTGTATAAGGCACCCGTGGCAGACATAATATACCATATGCCCAAAACTGTTTTCAATATTAAATGACATGAAATAATCTTTCGAATGAGTTAAATAATAAATCGGCATCAATTTAATTTCTTTGAATTTTATTTAAACAGAAATTCTGAGCGCTTTAAAAAAACACTCTTTATGAAATCCTCAGTTAATTTTACCCCCAAAATTATTTTAAAAAAAAAGTAAGTATTTCTAAAAATAGTTTTTTAACCTTCCCCGTTTTTTTTTATGGACTTTCAACAGCCACCTTCAATATGAAGTGTATTTATTTAAAATGATTTTCGAATCAAACGAATTTTGTCTGCTGTATATTTTTGTCATCAATGATTTAGCAGTGCACAGTTAGCTTATACTTGAACCGTTATTTTAGTCATTTAGTACTTTTTTTCTTGTATCTGCCTGTGTAGAAAATGCAGTTTGACGATTATCACTAAAGATGATGATCACATCACAAAAATAATGTTTCGCCCAACGTGGGGCTCGAACCCACGACCCTGAGATTAAGAGTCTCATGCTCTACCGACTGAGCTAGCCGGGCTGGCGACGTCCCCTTTGTTCAAATCACCACACATAATTAAATAAATTTAATTTAAAATTTGAAGATCTTTTCAAAATATCATATTAAAGGATATTTAATTTGATGCCAACATGTACTATATTACTGCTCAACGCGCTCAATAGTTCTAACGTCTATGCACAAGCATACGCGAATGATGTAGCTGTACTGTCTGTTGCATCATGTCTAGCTACAGTCAGCTTCAAAGCGCAGGCAGCGCAAGACGTGACCGACAAGTGGTGCACTAGTAATGGGCTTTCAGCCAATCCTCTCAAAACTGAGGTTGATTTTTTTAAGAGGAGGAAGCTGCCTGGTCTGACTCATCTCGTGCTTAAAGGCATCATCATCCAATTCTCCAAAAAATTTGGGTATTATCTTGGATAACAAACTTTTCTGGCCTAACATGTTATGTCGAAAGCATCTAAGGCGCTGTCGGCTTTTTGGCAATGCAGAGGAGCTATCGGCAAGACATGAGGTCTGTCACTGAGAATGATCCTTTGGATCTACACGGCTATGATAAGGAAATATTATATCCTATGCGTCGGTTGTCTGGTGAAATAAGCTCTCACGAAAATACATGATTGCTGCTTTTACCAGACTTCAAAGAACGGTTAGTCTCGGATGCATGGGGGCTTTCCGTAGCACTCCTGGCTGCGCTCTAGACGCATTGATGAATCTTCCTCTCCTTGATATTCATATCACGGGCTCCACTCTCAAAGCCATCTTCCGACTAAAAAGAAGAAGTCTTGGATACAACACGCATTGGAGCTCTGGTGTCTTTTGGACATGCCGTCCGATGCATTGACATTACTTTATCTTTTAATTCAACTATTGTATTTACCACTATTCCTAATTGATTTTTCAAATTCAACTTTAGAACTGACTTCATCTTTATGGGATGCCGGTATTTATACTCCTTGCCATCTTTCGAGAAATTTCTGTATCAGCCAGCTGCCCATACTACTTCCCATTGGATGAGTCTACTCTTCAAACACAGACGACGCCGTTCACATTTAAGGGGTCATCATAATAATTTAATATAAAAAATTTTTTCTTGATATTCGAGGGTTCGTTCAAGATCACTTTTGAGCCTATTACTTGCCGTCCTGCAGTGTTCAAGCATACTCGTAGATGATTAACTATCCGGGCTTGGTGCTCACCACTACAGTACCTACTTAGGTGCCTCTCTTACTTAATATTTAACATAGTATGGCTAAGCCGTGTGATTTGGATGAGTCTGTCAAACCTTCCCCGGCTAAGTTTCTCGTTGTGTAATCATGGCGGTCTTTATACTCGACGTGCCTGTTTGAATTTCAAGCGATCTAACATACAGTTCAATATTTCCTCGCTTGATGTTCTGTTAAAAAAAAAAAAAACTTTTCAAAGTCGCGGAAGAATAATATTTTTTTTTTTTCAAATGCCAAGTACGTGCTTGCTTTCCTAATAAATAATCAGTTTCGTGGCCATTGATCGGTCGCTGATTTCTAATACGTTTAGGATACTACTTAAGAATGACGATAATTATGACGGTAACATATTTTTGCAACATCAATATCTTTATATTCTTCGCAAAATCCAATATGACCAAAACACGAGTAAAAAAGAAGAAATTATAAACGTCCTTCATTTGATGCCATGCCGGTGTTTATCCTTAATTTTTGTTTTTAGACTGTAGACGCATTTAGCTTTACACTTCATGAGTAACAATGAGTCAGTGGTGCAACTGATTATCCATGCGCAATTATAGGATGTACTTCCCAAAGAATAACTTCCGTTATTCGTTATCAGTTTGGTTTTTTACATATTCAAATCAATGTCAGATTATTGCACGTGCATCTTACGCTTCAACGAAAGCTAATTATGCATATTTAAATGACTGACAACTAAAAATAAATAACCTCTTATCACATTTAGGATTAAAGTTAAATAAGAAGCGAAACAAATAAATTCGTGTGTGCAGTAGCTGATCTAAGACCGTGTCTACATTTTTAAAAATGGAGTTGTATGCAGTAAATTTAACAGTCAGCATTTTACCTTAAACGTTCGAAAGTTGTAGTTTATGCTTCATAAAAACTTTTACAGAATCAATACCTTTATGCATCAAAATATTGACATATTATGTTTGAAAGCTTTTCAAAATTCAGTAGTCGGAGATCGTGTGTCGTGCATTTCCAATGAAAAGTTATGCTTGAATCCCAAAACATCTTTGAACGCTGGTTTGAACCTGCACTTACACATCAATGTGTACACGGCCGTATAATTTGAATAATTTTAAATTCAAAACAAATTTAAGATCATTTGTTATAAAGTCAAAGGGCCATTTATATTGCTTTGTGATTTGAACCTATTACTTATTTACTTATTAGAATATGTAATAAATTGTCTGAATAATTGTATTGTTACATGAATGATTGCAGTTGTTATGCAGCTTTTGATAAGATTTATATAAGATTAAATTTGTGTAATGCTTAATCAACATATATAATTTGAGACAAGGGGTTTGTTAGTAGATAAGACCTACAACAGGGGGTCACGTCAGGGTATCACATCTCTCCAATGGATGTGAATGCAGCTTACTCAGAGAAAATCAATCGATGAGTGAAGAGACGACGATCTCTTTTATAGTAATACCTCAATGAGAGAGCAACAGTGTTATGCAGGCGAACGAACAGCATAATCCAGCACACCCCAACGATGCATCAACTTTAAGAGTAAGGTCCGATGGGTGAAAGAATGACGACCCTTTTTAAGCCAACACCACAGCAATGGATTACCGAAGGAGCAGCAGAGGCATATAAACAACCAACAATCAAAAGCAACCAAAAATAACCACAAACCACAACAAACAAATACAATTAACAAACAAATCACAAAACCGGTCGTGAACAGAAGGCAGAAAGGCTCATATATAGGGTTTTCCAATAGGGACTTGACAACTTTGAATTTAATTTGTGAACGCACTCTTTCACTAATCATCAAACTGTCACTGTCAATTTACTCAGTAAACTCAACATCTTCATCATGGTAAAGTACATTAACGAGCAACGCCTTCAAATTATAAAATTTTCCAATTTTCGGTTGTAATTATCGCCCTAGTAGACAGGCAGTAACAAGTTTAGTGCAAAAATTTGAGTCTACATATTTGTTGTGTGATGTGGCCGTGTCAGTGAGACAACGGGTTGGTCGAAGTGTCGAAAATATCGCTGCCGTTCAGACGTCCGTAGCAAACGATCCAAATCAGTCAATTCCACGGCGTTATCAAGAATTGGGCATCGCTCAGACCACATTATGGCGCATTTTGCATAAGGGACTTGGCTTACATCCATACAAGATCAAGCTGACTCAAGAATTGAAGCCGAATTTCATCGCAAAATCATTTTGAGTGACGAAATTCATTTTTGGCTTAATGGGTTCGTCAGTAAGCAAAATATGCGTTATTGGTCGGGTGAAAACCCACATGTGCTTTATGAATCACCACTTCATCCACAAAAAATAACTGTTTGGTGCGGTTTGCATGCCGGCGGCGTTATTGGACCATATTTTCTCGTCGACGATACCGATCTTCACGTTACTGTGAATGGTAAGCATTATCGCTCCATGATCACCGATTATTTTTAGCCCGAATTTTAAGATATCGACTTGGACGACATGTGGTTTCAACAGGATGGTGCCAATTTATTGAAGAGTAAGTATGGTGAGCGTGTTATCTCAAGACATGGGCCAGTCGATTGGCCGCCTCGTTCGTGCGATTGAACTCTGCTTGACTATTTTCTGTGGGGCTACGTTAAGTCATTGTTTTATGCCAACACGCCGACGACGTTGGAAGAGCTCAGAGTCAACATTGAACGCGAAATAGCGGCCGAAATGTGTGGCCGAGTCGTTAAAAATTGGGTCCAACGAATCGACCGCTGCAAACGTGCCCGCTTTGGTCATATGAACGAGATCGAGTTCCATTGATAAATGTTTTGATTGTACTTCAAGCCAATAATGAAGTTTTTGAAATATCTTAAATGGTTTGCCTTTTATTTAAAAAAAAAAAAAGTTGTCAAGTCGTTATTAGAAAACCCTATACAAATAATAAAACAAATAACAAAGGGGTGACATGCCACTGGTCACTCCCCATTCGCCCAAATCTAAACAATGATCCCCCGAAGCAGTTAGGGATCCGTGATAAAAATATAAAAATTTGTACAAGCACTGTACTTAGTTTTTATTAGAGGGAGCGATTTAGATTACAAAGCAATTTTTTTTTTCTTTCGTTGAAATTTTTTTTTTAGTAGAATGAGAGCAGCAGTATTAGCGGGATAAGGATTGAGGAACTGTGCCAGAAATGGCCGCAGCACCGTTTTCTTATTTTAAACATTGAGACTCCATTAGGTCTAGCATGCGGCAAATTTCGAAAAAAGGCGATACACGTGACCCAGTTAACGTACTGTTTGGTACTCGAGACTGTGGAAATAACGGGTCACTCCATCGACGAGTGTTCCGCTAATTTCAAAATTAATAAATCGTCGTGCTCCAACGGAGCAGGCTTAACTTTGTGTACAATACATTCAGTTTCTTATTTTTTTTTCTCCTCTTTCTTCGTTTGTTTTCGGGGGAAGATTTTTGTTTTCTCGTGAAGGTTTCGTGATTCTGGGGAAAAATCACGTAGCGCCCTTTTTGTGTTACCCAGGTTTAGCTAACCGTAAAGCGCTACTAGAGGAACTCACAGCTGGGTTCCCAGAGAAGTTATTATTTGGTTCGTGGCATCGCTAAATCGGTACAAGTAATCGAACATAACACAGTAGATGTCCATAAAATTAGAAAAATGAATAAAAATAAGAATAGCAATGCTCACAAAATTAAGAAAAAAAATATAAAACTGAAATCAAATTACCAGATACAAAAAGATGAGGCACGAAAACCAGCAGACGTCAAAAACATCTGATATATCCGTAGGGACCAAATGATATAGATACTCGTATGTAAGGCTTTCAACTTCAACTTTCACCTTCTACTTGAATTCCGTCATTTTGAGATATGTTGTATCCACTATGTGATATTATGCTGCGGAGCGTGCAGTGAAGCGAAAGATTTATTTTCGTAATGTCCACAGATTTTGAATCCCTTCTATCTGAAGCTGGACGCTGGATATCCGATTGCAAAGGTTTTTTGCTTTTAAGTGACATTGTTGCTTATCGTCATTCCAATGAATGATAAACGTTAGTTTTAATACCCAAAGTCTTCCGATTCCAGACTTTAAACAGAAGTCCGAGAGTAGCTTTGGTGGCATTATCAGCCGATTCCATTCGATAAGCTTTTAATTTTCTCGGCTTTATCATCGGCAGTCTCATGTTAAGCATTGAAGCTGGAAATTTCTAAGACTTTGTGTTTCTGGCATTAATTTTACTTTATCTGCTTCAAATTTTGGACCATTCAGTTTATATCATAATTTTTTGTGTTAACTTTCTGATTTCCACGATATAGAATAAATGTGTATGGTAGAACGTCAATTAGTATCATTATCAGAGAGACACAAAAGCTCGCCTTGGGTTTTCAAAGATCTTAGAAACCTTACCTCTGTCCGAACACCACACATAACACCATCGCTTGTATTGTAGTTTTACTTATAAAAAGGATTTTTTCAAAAGTTTCAACTTCGTGTGAATCTATTTCTCTTTTCCGCTCTTAATATTTGTTTGCCATTATGTATCTTCACAATGTCTGGAAGAAATTAATTCAAATCAGATGGTCCTACTTGGGCAGCTAGACGATGGATTTTCGTCACGTATTGGATGGGTCATCTTGGAATGGGTCCTTGGACTGAATTCCTCCAATTGCATAAGATTGCTACACATGGCAAGGACCTGGTCTCTCTTAACTAGGTATGATCTCTGGCTCTATACATATATTCCAAGTTGACATACTTCCTTCATGTGCCATCTTTAAAGCAGTAGCAGGTGCAGCCACTGTGTTACTATTGCTACTGAGGGATGATAGTAGGTTGGCAGTAGTTTCAACATCCTATAAGGAAATGTTGTCAATAGCAGAAGACAGTACGATTTCCGTCGCTGTCTTTTCATGATTTTTGGTAATGATCTGCAGATCACCGAAAAAAAAAATGGAACCAGATCTTCGCTTTTTATTGGATAAGCCATTATTCTGTGAAAAGTACTTTCGGCATATGTGTGATTTTAAGAAGCGGGTCTTCTTTACTATACTCACTAGCATGCTAATTGTCTTTTTTTGATTGGTGCCTTCAAACTAAACTTTGTTAACCATTTTTGGACGCTCAACTCAAGTGTCAACTACGTTATTTGAGGTAGTTTTATTTCATTTAATTATATAACATTTAAACCAAGACAAATAAAAGCCTAAAAATCGGCTTAACGAACTCGATTGGCTTATTCTTATTTACTGCCACTATGCAGGTAATGCCTTATTCTCAAACTATAGTATGTCTTTCGTTATAACCTAATTTAATTTTGCCGATAAAGTTTTTTTTTTTTTTTAATTACTACTTGTGTTATCTTGACCACTCTATCTCTATGACAACTTTTTTAAAGAAAAAAAGGAAAATATGCCGAAAATGCATTTAAAAAAAAAAAAAAGTATTAAGCACTTAAAACACTTCTGATCAAAACAAAATCCCGTAATAATGTAAAGGATAACCCTCTCTATTGGAATTAACAACAAAAATTTTATAAAGATTTCCTGAAACGATAAACACTATGTACATGCAAGAAAAAAGCCGCAGAACTTATTCAATAATTCCTAGAACTGATATAAATAGGAGGGATGAGTAGGAGTTAGTGTTGTGCTGTTGAGGAAGAAAAATAGAGGAAAATTGCACTTTTAAAGTTTGCATGGTTGAGAGTTACTTTAATTATACTCGTATATTATTGCAGAGCTCAACTTAGTAGTTTTTAGAAATGTTCAGAGGTATAATCATATCTGTGAAGATCGTATACATAGAGAACTGCATCATTGAATGCCATGTGTAATTTACGTTGGTAAAATGAATTTAAGGCGCTATAGACAACCTCAGTAGAAGTAATGATAAGCAATATTAATGTTTGTACCAACTTACGTTGCACGGGATTGAAAAGGGAAGTTACCGAGAATTTACGTACATGTGTACCGGTATGAAGTGAAAATAAAACACTAATTCTTAATGGTAACTTAAAAAACATTTTATCCAAAGTATTGGTCATTACTAGCTACACATTCTTCCCATCTTTCAGGCAATTTATGGATTCCACGCCAATAAAACTGTTCGTCTTTTGAAGCAAGCCAAAGTCACCCAATTTTCGACTTCCTCGTAGGATTCGAAATACTGCTCAGCTAATGGGTGTCTCATCGATGAAAACAAATGGTAGTCGGAAGGAGCCAAGTCTGGTGAATACGGCGGGTGGGGTAGCAGCTCCCAGCCAAGTGCTTTGGTTGTATCCTGAAGCAGTTTTGCTTCGTGTGCAGGTGCATTGTCATGGAGCAAGATTACCTTGCCACGTCTTCTGGCCTATTATGGTCGTTGTTCGATCAATACATGGTTCAAATTGATCATTTGTTTTCGGTAGCAATCTTTATTAACGGTTTCATTAGGTTTTAGGAGCTCGTGGTACACCACACCTTTCTGGTCCCACCAGACACACAGCATTGTCTTCTTGCTGAATCGATCTGGTTTTGCAGTCGAAGTTGATGATTGTCCCGGATTAACCCATGATTTTTTCCGTTTAGGATTCTGAAAACAAATCCATTTTTCATCGCCAGTTACAATTCGATGCAAAACTGATTTTTTATCGTGTCTTTGAAGCAAAATTTCACAAGTGGTTTTTCGGTTTTCCATCTGTATTTCATTTCATGTGGCACCCATTTGCCAGACTTTTGGATCTTTCCATAGCTTTTAAACGGTCGGAAATTGTTTGTTGTGCAACATTTAACATTTCTGCCATTTGTTTCTGACTCAAAGTGTCATCTTCATCCAATATTGTTTGCGATTCCGAGTCTTCAAACTTTTTTGGTGGTCTTCCACTCCTTCATTTCTCACATCAAAATCGTTATCTCTGAGCCGTTGAAACCATTAATGCTTTCCGCAAGTCATCATTTTCTGAAACAAAATTCGACATTTTTAACACGATGAAAAAATATGATGTTTGCTCAATGACTTGATGTATGGTATACTTAATATGTTTGGCAGGTGTCATGGCAACCAAACAAAAAATTCAGGCCCGTTCACAATAAATGTTCCCTACTGAGACATTTGTATCTTGACGCTCACTTTATACCGGTACACCTGGTAGGCAACTGTAGATATAACCACTAAATGCAATGTTGTGATTATAACAAATCAACAGCCTTGATTTTGTTATTACAGACGAAGATGTCTGACAAAGTACTGAGACCAAAATTTCTATTCGATATGGGTATTACCTGATAGCTCTATCACTGTAGTTTTTAAGCTTCCACTTGATTCATTTATTCATTCATTCATATTTCCTCAAGTTGACCATATCTGTAAAGCAACTGTGATTTTCTCTGACACCAGGGTGAAGGGCTTACACAAATCCAAGTGTAATAGTACTAGGAGATTTCATAATTTGATTCGTAATTTGATTTCATACCTACAATATGAATTCATTGCCTGGTTTTTTGGTGGGTATTAGCTTTGGAAAGTGTTACTCCTTTTTGGATGAATGTATTGTCATAGTGGTGTGAACTTAAAAAATATTCATCAAATTCCGAGTTATCCCGCAATTGGCTTATAATCAATTCAACGAAGGTCGGACACATACCATGGTCCAATGGCTTCAAGTTTTGCTTTAAGTGAATATTTCTAGTGATTAGGCCAAAATTGTTTACAAGTTGTGGACGGACGAAGCTCGAGCTGCTGCGCATGACTGCGAACTGACAAATAAACACCCTCCACAGACACCAGCTTACGCTCGGCATGTAAGACAACTTGCTTCTACTTAAAACCAAATTTGTTATCTGGAACTAAGACTATTTTTGTCATCAATTTACTTATTCAGGGTTCTATGAGTATGTTATTTACATATAAGATTTTCGAATGCTTTACTGATATTGGGAAGGAGATTAGCCGTATTGGATGTGTCTTTATCTCATTTTAGAATACAATGCACCACTACTGTATGGGCATCATTCAAAGCATTTTTAAGCAGTGCGGCAAAAATGTCCATCGATTCCTGCTGATTTCTTACTTCTCAGTGATTTGAAGATTGCTTATGTTTCTGTTTTCGAAATGGACTAGGGTAGCACTCAGTCAGCGATGGTATTATTGACGTATTTTCGCTAGTGAACTGTGACATTGTTCGCCTACCTCTAGAAGAGTGATTCGTATAGTCATCAGTGGAATATGCCTTATAGGAACGTATGCAAGAAGGCTTGGCGCTTTTACAAACGATTTCTGTAGAAGCTGCATGGAAACTCTCTCCCAGAGAAGAAAACTCCACCTAGGATCCTTCTTCTACAACGACTTAAACAACCTAAAAAATACAGAAGTTAACAGTCTCCTACGCTTCATCGTAAGCTTAAATTGGTTCCATGAATAACAGGAACCACAGATCCACGTGGCAGCACAACGGGCCAATAGACCTAAGTGGTTTGGTTTTCTAACCGCAAACTCTAACCTAACCTAGTGCTCGCTTTCCTGGACACAGGTTAAATTTTGAAATTTTTTAGGGTTCTTGTTGCGAAAAATGAAATACAATCTTTTTATGATAATTATATGTTATTATTTAGCTATTGAATAATACAAAAAAAATTTGTTAAATAAGAAAAAAATATTTTAACGTCACTTCGGTGGGGTAAAGTAGGTCTCTTCAAAAAAAAGGAGGTGGCTGGCCCCCCTGATTGCTAATTTTGTAATTATTAGTAGGTTTAAAATCGAGATAAATTTTTTTAATTCTGGTACCGGACGGAACCCATGTGTAGAATATTGTGTTAAAATTTCAGCCGAATCGGTTCAGTAGTTTTTTTTTAATCATCCGTCCCGGCGAATAGAAAGTAGTTTCGAGAAAACTGCGTTTAAAGCTTGGAGGTGCGCCGCAGCTGCAGGGTACGCTCTCTCCTATTATTTGCGGTAACTTTATCGATCTAAAATTTTCCCAGTATATTCTCAACTTATTGAACTTTGAAAATACGTGGAAGTCGCTTATAGCATACACTCGCCTTTCATTTGGTTGGTTTCCTTATATCTTAAGGTAATATACCAACGGATATAACGTCGTCATATATAACGACCAATTTTTGGAAAACAAAAATCAATTGTTGTAGTCGGTTAAAACGACGGAATAAGGGAAAATGAAAAAAATTAATATTTCTGGTTCATTCTTGTAATTTTACAAAGGAACAAAGTAAGAGTTTGTTGCGTCACCAAAGATAGAATATAATGGCAGTATTTGATGTGTATATCGCCGGGATAGCTCCTTTTAGATTTAGCTCTGGTTAACGCGGTTTGCATTTAATGTGATTGCAGTGGGTTATTAATTTACTTGTTTTTATTTTATTATGCAGCCAAGTCATGAGTTCTAGAAAACGTAGGATTTTTTTTGTAGAAGAAAAGGCAGCAATAAATGGACCAATTCTTATCGACAAGCTGAAAAGTTTGGAAAATTGTTTCGAAAGATCTTTGTTTTCTATGGATCTTTAATTATAAAGAAGTTGTCACCATCGAGAGCATCTATTGGATCTATAACTACTGCAAGCAGGATGTTTTCATTGTCTGCCGTTCATTTGGACAATCTTAATTTTACGAAGATTAGGTTGACGAAACATATTCTCAGGGCACTGTATCAGATGAAGAATTCGGAGAGGCATCACTTTCATGTTTAGTTATTTTTAATTTGGATATGAATTACTATATGTCCCAGGAATACTTGGGAGGTCAGTTCATAAGAGCTGTCTTAGTAGTGCTTTTAAGGGCGTATGGTGTTTCTGGGAGAGAATAGTGAGTGAGGAAATGTTCATTGTTCCTAGGTCCTGTTTCAACGGGCTACATATTTTTAGAGTCATTAACTGTACTAAGCCTTAACATCACTAGAAGATAAGCATCATAAGAAATGTATAGAGATCTCACTGAACTATTCAAACATTAATTGGCCATTCATTCAAGTTTTTTCTAATATACACGAGTATGTGCTTGTAATTCCCTTAAAAAGAAGGCATGAAGTCGGTTAACTTCTAATTGAATAACATTTTATTTTTTTGCATGATTTACATAATTATGTAGTGATATTCAATAAAGTTAAAGTATAAAACCTTAAGGAGTTCTACCAAAAGTAATTTATAAGTTCCTTAAACTATTCTTAGATCAGGTCAGTAATCATTTGATTACTTTTTGTTGGAATAAAGCTAATGATGATGATACAATGAGCAATCAAATCAAATAATCTTAACGAGTTCTTATTGCCCTAATGTGGGATTTTTTTTAATTTCTTGGTTTAATTACTTTTTAAGTGTGCATGTTTGTATATCAGTATTTCAGATAAATAACGAAATTGCAAGAATGTTGTTTTTATTTATGAGTAGATTAGATTAAATAAATTATAGCAAAATACAATTGCGTAGCTTGATTCTAAGACCATTTTTGTGATACCTTACATCTCATTTGAGTTAATCTCATTTATTGATGTGCTTGATCCCTTTAGTTTAAACATACAATTAACTATATTGTATGTAAAACAATTGAATTAACGATTCTGTTTAGCAATATTATGCAGCGAATGCATTAATGTACAGGTGATCCATAAACTGCAATTTCAAAATGTTTTGTTCTCAAGCTAATGTTGCTCTTTTTCGAAAAGCTTCGAACTTTCTAGTCAGTGTGATTTCTTACCAGATAAATCCAATTGAGTACTTATCTTAAGTCTGTGGACGTTGGCCCATAGTTGCGAGTGCCATTACAGATTTGGCTGATAGTCCTCCATTCCATCTAATCCATCCCACAAGTGATCGGCAAATCAGATAGTCAATAAGCTCCAGTTGAAGTTTAAGAAGGGCTCAAAGGAAAATGCAAAATGATCAGCAAACTCTTAGCCTTACCAAGAATGTGGTAAATAATGCATACGAGTATATGTTCGTACGTGTAGAGTTAATTTTAGTTAGTTTAGTTAAGTAAAACTATTTATTTCATTAAAAAAAACTATAAATACATGGGTACAATATCTTAATCTTTTTGATTGGCTGAAAGCCAATTTAGCCAGGCTGAAAGTGACAAACATCCTCACATTCTTTCAGGTTGCATATATCGTATTACACAGGATAGAAAGTTCTGGTTTATGCGGGATAGAATTAAGGGGTAATAGTTTCCCACTTATTTTCAAGAATAGCACTCACCATGTCTGTGGTATTGTTAATTAAAAAATATGTTCTCTCACGAAAATAGTAGTTCAGTCTGCTGTAGTAAAATTTGTGCTGCGATGTCTGAGCTTCACTTAAGAACCCATCATTTAATCTTTGATCATTTTTCTCCAGTAGGGTGATAGTTTTTACCGATACCAACTGCTCATTTACGTTAACCAATAGATCTGCAATTTAAATGCTCTGATTATAAAGCAAGGGAGAACATTTTCAATCTCTTCGAATTGACTATATATCCATACTTGTGCTCCGTAAAGAATAATAGAAGATGCAGGTGCGTGGAAAATTTTCTGCTTTGCGTTGTTTATGCAACAGAACCAAAGTATTTTTGTATGTATAATCTCGCACTTCTTTAATTTGTTCACTTTGATATGTTTACTTTTCTCCTCGGCTGTACCTACATCCGCCGCCCATGAAAATTATTATCTTCAGCTTTGCTAGGTTAAGACACACATTCCAGATTTTGCATTCATTTTTTAATTAGTTTATTATCACATTTTTCTGCACTTCTACAGGGATTTTTGTTTTGCCTATCTCTAGTCCTTCTCTAATAGTCCTAATGAGCCATAAATGAAACCCTTGTTACCAACGCATACGTGACACCATTTATATACCTACTTAGGCCTTCCCATAGTATGTGTATCCTTCTACAATTATTTCTTATATTCGAATCTGTTATGAGTTAGTTGTTATTCCGTCTCTCCTTCTGCCTCCCCTGTCATTGTAGCGTGTTCCAGGCTTAAATTCTGACAATTAAGGAAGCCCTAACTTTTCCGATAGTCAGACCGCTATCAAATCCCTGGACTCATGCTCTCTAAATTCAAGAACAGTCATGGACTGCGTATCATCTCTTATAGAGATGGCGGAGGAGTTTAACATTCACCTTTTCTTTGTGAGGGAACAAAGACACATTCGAGGGAATTGTAGGGCCGGCGAACTTGCCAAAATTGGAACCACTATACCTATCACACCTGAAAAGGAAAATATAGGTATACCTATCACTATGTGCAAACAAGAAATAAAGCTTTATGCTAATAGAAGAACAAACCACATATGGGCGGTTGGATCGACATGCTTAGCGACCAAACAAATCTGGCCAAAGCTAGGTCTGAATTGCTCCAGGAGATTAATTCTTCTAGCACCATTATAGTTGTCATCACTGGACACTGCTTCATGTTTACTAATGACTTTTGCAGAAGCTGCATGTTTGAGGAGGAAGAGAAGACAATCCCTCACCTCCTCTGTACATGTTCAGCCCTCTCCTAAAGAAGAAATCTCCATCCAAGGACTTCTTCCACAACGACTTAAGTGACTTTAGCAACATAGACATTAAAAGTCTCCTTAGCTTTATTAAGAGCTCCAAATAATTTTTAGAGTAGGAGAATCACAGATCCACGTGGCATCACAATGTGCCAATAGGCCTTAGTGGATTGGTTTTTCAACAGCCACTTAACCTAACCTAGTTGTTATTTGAACGAACGGTGACGGAGGGAAGAAAACGCTAAAAGCTATATAAGGTGTTCAAAAAGAAATCACAAAGATTGGTTTTTTTTTTTGCTGTGTTGGTAAACAGGTTCCGAACATATGTTCACAGTTTCAAGTATATAGCAAGCTAGTTTGTTTTTGACAGATAGAAATTTTAGACGTGTTTTGTTGATGAATTTGCATCAAATTTTGTGTAAAAAATGTAATACAGCGCTCTAAAAACACTTAAAATGTCGACAGTGCTTTAAATAAAAAAAAAATGTTTATAAGTGGTACAAGGTCTTCCAAGATAGCCGGGAAAATGCCAATGACGACCTATGAATTTTTTTTTTTTTATGTTTTAGGCATGAAACGTACGTCAGCGAAATTTACCCCGAAACTTCTTAATTTTCATCAGAAGAACCGTCGCATGAGCATCATTCAGCAGCTTTTAAATGACGTCTATGATAATCCTGACTTGCTCAAATGTTTCATAAATGGTGATGAATGGGTATATGGTTATGACGTCGCAACCAAAGCCCAATTGTCCTAATGGAAGCACACAGGAAAGACAAGACCGAAAAAAGCACTCCAAGAACGATCAAATGTCAAAGTTTTGATCACTGTTTCTTTTGATTACCGTGGCGTAGTACATCAGGAGTTTTTACCTCAAGGATGTACTGTCAATAAAAAGTTTTACCTTGAATGTATGTGCTGTTTGCGGAAAGGAATATGAAAAAAACTTCCAGAATTGTGGAAAAACCATTCATGGCTTTTGCATCACAATAATGCGTGTGAGAGACTTTTTAGCCAAAAACAACACGACAATCATGCCATCAGATTCGGCAATATGCGACTTTTTCCTGTTCCCAAAACTGAAGAAGCCTATAAAAGAGCGAAGATATGCAACGATTGAGCATCGCTGGAAGAACTAAAGCTATACCAAAAAGTGCTTAGGAAAAGTGCTTCGAGGATTGAAAAAAGTGTTGACACAACTGTATTATATCTGAGGGTGATTACTTTGAAGGGTACAACATTGATATTGATGAAAAAAAATATTTATTATTTTTATAAAATATTAAGTCACCCTACTTTTTGAACACACATCGCTTTTAGCGCTTATTTTCATAAATCTCTCTTATATTTACGAGTGAAAATTGTTGGTCAATAGTTGAATACTTTCTTCTAAAACCTGCTTGGTTTCAACCCATGTGTTAAGGCTATTGACAATTCCTGCAGGAAATAAATTTGTCGACGTGTTCATGATTAATATTCCCCCATAATTAGCTGGGTCCTCGTAATCTCCCTTCTTACGCAACACATATATTATTGCTTTGTAAAATCTGTATGGGAAATCTGCAGTCTCGAAGATCGGATTAAATTCAGATGTAAGCGCTATGAGAAATTTGAGGATACAATTCTTGTAGAATTCGAAGAACACATGGTCCTCCTCTAAAGCTCTATTCATTTTACCATTTTTAATTGCACTGTGGACTTCATCTGGTCGAAGAATCTAAGAATCCATCCATGTACAATCAAAGGGGCTGCGTATTGATATGAAGGAGAGATCTGCGTTGCCATGAGGATGTTCTTAAAATGGTCTTTGAACCTATTTGCTTGTAAGCTTGGGGCGATAACATTTCTCTTTCCATTTATGAGCATTACGAAAGGCAAAGATGTCTTAAATACTTGTTTGTCGCTCGTAAAAGCCTCAAATGAAGTAGATTTGCTTGACCGCAAAAAGGAATCCCTATCTCCCATGCATTCTCTATCAAACCAATTTTGTTTTTTGGCTCTACTATTATTTCCCATTTGTCTGCTTCCTAGGGCGGCTTTTTCTTTAATCTACGTTAGCATATCGGCACTGGAATAGGTCTTGGATTCACTCAGTCTAGTGAGCTCCCCGCAATCCATCCTTCTATGTAAACTTTGGTAATATTTCTAATTGCGGCAATTTCGCTGAATTAAAAAGAATGAGGGAAATATAATCTTAAAAGCAACCTCAAAAGGAGTGTTGTCCATGAATGTTTTCATTGTGTGGTGGCCGTGGTGTAGTGGTACATGCATAGACTCCTCAAGCAGAGGGTCGCGGGTTCGAATCCCGTGCCAGGCAATTCTGTGAAAAAGTCTTTTCATAGAATTTGTATGTAGTTACATGAAAATCCCGTCGGCGTCAACTCTGACATGAAGGCATAACACTGATGTTGGAGTGGTTGCTGGCTGGGCTAAATGTAACTAACTAACAACAAGCACGTACTTAAGACCCACTGGTTGAGGAGGGTGTACTAACTCGTCCTGTCCAGTTTGACAACCACCTATAGGAAAAAGTCAGTAAAAAGGTATGCATATCCCCTTGGTGCGCGCGCGGTAATATATAAAAAAAATTTCTACTCTAAACTCTACAAAATCCAGACAGAAAATAAAAGTTAATGACTGGGCACGCTGTTCTATGGAGAAAAGTTTACTCGCCATGAGGATCACCTTCACGGTTTCCATTAAGTATTCGGCAATCAAAGGCATCTGCTAGTTCGACAATTTATCTTCGTAAATGTCGTCCTTTAGACTTTGGATTTTTTAATCTAATCTGAAGGTTTCATGGCCAAGAAATATCTATGATCTTAAACTTTTTTTGAAAAGTAACACTTCTCGTTTGTATGATCTAAAAATCAGCTCAATATTTCCATTTAAATAGAAATTTTTTGTAATGTTTACTTTACGAAATTTTAATTAGCGTAATGCAAGTATTTAATTAACATTTCTGTTGAAAAAGTTCAATAAAAATATCAAAATGCAACAATAGATAAATTAACATCTTAAAGTAGGTCTTAAAGCCTCTAAAAACGTGACTAAGCGCATATCATACCCAAGTCAATTATGGCAATTAAATTGTTAAATAAATAAACAAAAATATTTTAATTAAATTGTCATACAAACAATTTTTTTGGTAGATACTTTTAATCTCTTGGCCCTACACCACAAATTGTTCCATTTAAAAAAGCAACAAATCAATTAACAGCATTGATTGATGGCCATAGCATAAGTCTTTAAGTAAAAAAACGTAAACAATAACAAAGTCACGTGCTTTAGCTACTAGTATAACAAGATCAAACACCGCTATGGTATAAATTAATTTAAAATCCAATCATCAATACATTAAGAAGAACAAAGAGTTTGGTTAGGCTCATACCGGCACTGTCGGCTGCTTCACGATCGCCGTGATACGTAAATATAAGCACCACATTGATTAAAGAGAGTTAGGCCGATGAATATCTAAACTGATGTTTAAGAGAGGAAAAATGTATCTGTTATACACAAGATTTATCGTGAGTTGCAACTGATATCGCTAGCCACATACTCATATGTTGGAACTATAAGCCAGCGCTCAGTCACTCACTTAAAGGAAATACGGGTCACTATCACTGCGAATTTGACGCGACAACGACAAGTCAAAAAAGTATCTACAACACGGAATAAATAAGCATTTACGATCGAAAGCTTTTTCAGTTTGGTTCAGACGCGCACTCTACTTGCAATAGATACGAGTACAGAGACGATAGAAAGTTAACTTAGTCAGAGTTTTCGGTTTTCTTATTTTTAATTATTTTTTTAAAAAAGAAAAAAAAATTTTTTTTTTTATTAAATTTTGGTTCCATCCTTTATTTGTGTTTTGTTTGATTGAAAAAAAAAAAAAAAAAATCCTAAATTAAGTGTTGTCCGTAAAAATTAAATATCAGTGGCCATTGTGTTGAAAGTTTATTCAAGATTTTATCACGTGAAAAAGTTTAATTAAAATTTTAAATAAATAAAGTCCTTTAGATAGTTTAATGAAAGTTTGAAGAAAAAAAAAAAAAATCTGTCTGAGTTTAGCAATCACAAGATAATCAACTTCCGGGAATTGAGATCTCAACAGCTGCACAGGTATTACAACTTTCCGACGATTAATTGACAATCTCACGATCGGTATCGATCGATATTCGATTTATTTCGATGTCGTTTATCTACGGTTCGATAGAGATAGACTTGAAATTCAATTCCGACAATCATCGACAGTATGCGAGTTGTTGTAGACCGCGAGTCGTTTAAAATTGCATTCCAACAAAGTGTGTAATCTATTCAAATTGATTGTATTATAATATTTTACGCAATCGATCGAACTACTGATTTTTTTATTTTTTTTTTATTTTTTATTTTTATATTTATTAATTCAATGGACAATGTCAGTAAGATATCCGTACACAAGCGTATACTCGCATACGTTTATAATGTATCCGATTGTTAAAATTTATTTTCTTTCAGTTGATTATTGTCAGCTGGTCATAAAGATAGATTTTGGTCTGGTTTTGGTGCGGATAAATGCTCAGTACTTTGTTTTATTGTTATTGTAGTGATTTGTGATTGGATTTGGATAAATCTAAATGTTTTCAATTGTTGTTTTTTGTTTTTTTTTTTTTTTGTTTTTAGCGATCGCCGAGCAAAAAATCCATTGTATCCGTACAATGAATCGTGACAGGTTTTTAATATTTCTACAGGTGACCTGTTTTGAATACAGATTAGATTTTTTTTCTTTCAAATACGAGTATATATTTCATTCACAGGGTAATGAAAGTCAATTTTGACAATTAATTCGGTTGTTATTTATTTCTTGAATGGTTATTTTTAACACACTTCTTTTGAATGTAATGTGTTGTCTACAACGTTTCGTTTTACCATAAATTTATCTATCTAAGCGAGATCTTATAATGAGAGACAAAGTAGCTAAACGCTCTTAGATTTCGAATCAAATAAATTTAAGAAATAATTTATAAGCCCGGTTGTGCATTAACTTAAGAATATACAATATTAGTGCCATAACTTTTGGCAATTTGTATAGCCGCTTTAAAATTGATGCATGACAGATGATCACAGTCAATTTTTCTCCATTTGATTCTATAAACTTTCTATTGAGTAAACAGAGTCATTAATTAATTAATTAATAGAAGAATTTACTAAGTGTTTATTGAGATGGATAAAGACCACCATTTTGGGACCAGTTGTCCCAGTATTATATTAAATTATTCACAGGTAGAAAGATACTTTGAAGTGGAAAGACTAGCATTCCTGAGGATTATTTGAGCTTTGAGAACTTGTCCAACCGGTGACATGTAGGTGGTGCTAAACCGGGTTCCTTTAAATTGAACAGCTTACTTTATTTAAGGCTGCAAGAGTGATTCTTTAATTAAATTTTTACGGAAGTTTTGCATTTGAGTTAAAAGCAGAACAAAGATACATATATAGAGTTCCTTATTACTATAGAGTTATAGCTGATCAACATGGCATCATAATTTCCCTAGCGTTAGATTCAGGTATAGTTTTTTATTGATGGCATATACGATGACCACTGAAAGCCCAATGATTTCATTCAGTAAGCAAACGCACTGGCTTCCCACAATGTCTTTTAAGAATTGCACATTAGAGAAGCGTTTTTTTTTGACATCAAGCGTTTCAGTGACAATATTTTTGACTTTCATGGAGCAGCGAGTGGATTCGTTTAGCAGATATACCAGAACAAAATTGCTAATCCGGAAAAATCGATGAATATACATATATTGGTTATTGACTAAAATCGTATCGTTTTTTAAAGATTTCAATCTACTTGCTGGTGTATCTATCAACCTTAAAGCTACATTAGTGAGCACTTATTGATAGCATTCACACAATACGTAGAAGATAGTTGATAGATTTGCATTGCAGATTGCACATTCATAAGCGAAGTAATTATAAATTATTTAAATATTTGTACGAGTACGTACATATTCATTATTGTTAGAATGTTAAACAAAAGTAAATGTCATTCTTTGTGGGCACTCACGATCAGTCATGGATGAGACTTCTATTGTGATGATTTCTTACTAGCTTTTACTTTATAAGTATCCACTTGAAATCGTCCAACGACTTGAATGTTCCGAATCGTGATGGCAGCAAAGTTCAAAGCAAAGTTATGGTTGATGTTGCCGGCATAGGAAAAATTTTCGGACACAAAATCGGACGCACAATCCTAAAAAAATAGAAATACCACTTTTTCGACGGCTAATGCATCGAATTTGCATTAAAATTGTAAAGCAGAGCATGTTGTTGTCAGATTGTTTGAATCTCAGAACCAAAAAGACAATAGGGCTTCACGGTAAACCTCCTTTGCTCATGGCCCGAAAATATCTACAGAAATGAGAGGTTTTGCATCCATTGCCAGAGAGAGAGAGAGAGAGAGAGATGAGTCAGAATTGAAGTACGAGAAGGCTTCCTTGAGGAATATCATTGATTGTCGATATCCACTTCAACTCCTGTGTCAACGAACGAATATGTTAAGCCTGGCTTAGGGTGGATTTGATATATAAATTAGCGTGCGTCAATGATGTATTATATCGTATTTCTAGTTAGATAAGAGAATTAAATGTCAACAAACTTCAAAAATCTAAAAATAAACATCCTTTCCGTAAATTTTTTATGTATAATGGATACCCGTACAAAGAAAGCGCAGTTGGTATTTTGACTTCTAATACCTATTTATCTGGATCTGATTTAAATGTACTTACTTATTTATTAGAGCAAAAAACTCTGATAAATGATGTGCTTTCGAATAATTAATCAAATTGACTATCATCAAGTTAATTACCACAAACAAATATAAGCCCTGACATCAGTGATGATCTCAGTTGTCATTTGTATTTTATAACTCATCAGCGCAGTTCCGACCAAGCTAGACGAAAAATAGGGTAATCTGCTCTAACAGCAATCCAATTTGGGCAGTGGACCAAATGTCAAGGCCAAAAATGATGGAAAGCATGTAAGGCGCGAATAATTATTTGGTTTCGATGCGTCATATAATTAAATTGTTATCTTCTTAATCTATCTTAAAGTATGAACATATGACTAAAAGACGATTTATTTATGGCGAAAAATAACTCAAAATGCCGACCCATCTAAGAGATGTTGCAGAATTCCATTGAAATCAATTTCAAAGCAATGCTAATATTATATGTTTGTTAAATAGGATACATTTTGGGAGTATGAAATTTTATTTCAAAATATTGTATATGTATATAATAATTTTTCTGGTTGCTTTATTTTTGCTTAAAGATAGTTCGGCGAATTTGAAGAGTATTTACTTTTAGCAATATGAGGTTACACAAGCCATGAAATATATCTTTATTTTATTTAATAGGATGACCAAAAATTAATATTTACGTCAAAAACTTGCGAGAAGTTGATAATATATAATTATAACGTAACAGCACATATTATCAAACATAGGTTTTGGTTTGAATTTAATTAAAAATACTTAGTTATCAAATGAACTGAATATCCCAGGAGTATTATAAAATTAACAGTAGGATCCAAAAAATTTGAGACATCTCTTTTAATGGGAAACAAATTATGCTTATTTATGTCGCCTTTGCATCTGAATTTTGAATGTCAGTATTCTATTCAGATTCCATTCCATTCTGGATGTGTTCATGTCGCTACAAAATGTAGTTTGTGTAGCAGGATTTGTGGCAGGTTGGAGATCAAGTTGTGAAGTTTGAAAAAGAGTAGTGTCGCTCCGTGATTCGATTCTTGGTTTTGAATGGCAAAATCTGCGAGGAAATCAAGCCCATTTTCGATGGTATGTATGGGACTCATTCACTTTCCCGCGCGATTGGTGCAGCGTTTGCTCATACCACTTGAAACAAACTTGGCTCTATTTAATCGAAATCCGAAGCAGTTTCTGCGTAGTTTTGTGACCTTCTATAAGACATGAATTCATTGGTATACACCAGAGACCGAAGAACAATCATAACAATGGGTTTTACCCGGTGAACGTGCTACAAAGAAAGAGAGGACCGTGCCTTCGGCCGGAAAGGTGATGGCCACCTTTTATTGAAACGCAGGAGGTGTGATTTACGTTGACTATTTGGAGAGGGAGAAAACAATCACAGGAGCATACTACCTTGATTTATTGGACCGATTTAATGCCGATTTGAAGAAAAAACGACCATATTTGGCGAAGAGAAAAGTGCTCTTCCACCACGATAACGCACCGGCTCGCACTTTCGCAGTCGCCACAGCCAAATTGGTCGAATTGCAATACAATTTGCTCCCCCATTCTCCATATTTTCCGGATTTGGCTCCCTGCGACTTCTTTTTGTTCTCAAGACTTCAAAGATCGCTCGCCGAAGAAAAGTACGGGTTGAACAAGAAAGTCATCGCCGCTGCGGAGGAGTGTTTTGCAGTTCAACAAAAGTCGTACTATAGGAGGGGTTAAAAAAGTTTGCAGCATCGCTGGGAAAAGTGTATTATACTGTGTATTATGTGAATTATATTAAAAAATAAATTGTCAAAACCTTAAAAAGTTGCGTTGTCATTTCTAATCCGGGTATTCATCAAGCAGCCCTTATATATTGTAATAGCTCTGATTTTATTACTTATTTTATTGATTTTAAATGGTAGGCCTTGAAGACGTTTATCGGTACTTATATTTTGAAACTAACTTTTAGAGATCTTTCCGAAGAAATTTTGTGCATTTATTTATCATAGATATTTGTGAATGTAAAGCGGACTTAACATTGTTATTGGATGCAGTAAGTTAAAAGGATATCTTTGTATTATTTTTATAAAACCCATACTCCAGATTCATTGTTATGCCTTGCTGAATTAATCCAAAGAAACATCGCACTCAAAAGAAATAACGCAAGAACCGTAACTATAAATCGTGACGTTCTCTGCAATCCTGTGATACCACCTATCACCTACTGAGTTTAAAAGATAGTGTGGTCTTTTTTGGTATTTGTCGGCCAAGCGGTCCTAGATATTGTGCATATTTCAAGGTAAACTTGCCGAACCAATGACCCAATTTTCAATGCTTCTATTGGCCGCATTTGATGAAACGTTTGCCGGTGAATTATGTCACGTCAACCCTTTTTTTGTCAGGAACGGCTATGTGTTTAAGCATCTAGTATGGCGACCTTACTGGCACTCGACACTATTGAGAAGATTGTTCCAGGTTTCTACAATCCTGGCATAAAACCTTTTTTAGGTTGTTGATTAACATTTAAGGCATTCACAATAGTAGATAGGATTTTATATGCGATACTTTGTCGTAAAGTCATCTTTAAAGTCTTCATTTAAACTTGAATACTGTTTCAGACGGGTAAACCTTTTTATCCAATCTATAACAGCAACATTTCGATTTTCATGACGGTTATGCACACAATGTGAATCTACATACTATGACGTCTTCCCCTTCATATCTACAGGTTTCCGGCTTCTCCTACTCTTTTTCATCCAACCCTTATCCGATTTTGAAGCGCTGCTGCCCCTGCTTCATAAGAATCTTATTTTACTGCGTTGGCAAGTCGATATCATTGATCAAACTGAGAGATTTGTGCGTCAGTATAGATGTACGAGTATTTGGAATTCTGTGCATGGACTATCTGGAACTGAATTCATCGAGATATTTTGGGATACGGAGCGGATAATAGTTAAGAAGTTGTACGGGCATAAGTTCTAAGAGCTTCTTTAATATTGAGTTGTGGTTAGAAAGGCGAGCGGAAACAGATTGCTTATTTGCATTAATCTTTTATAACTAAAACACCAAAAAATTTTTAATTTTTATTAATCTTTAAAGACTTGAATTCATGTCATTAATATCGACTAATTATGTGGTGAACAGACTGGGGTGAAAGGTAAGAATACCATGGCATAGTGAATAATACTACCGCTGACAGACAGCATTTCGTAGCTCACGCTGATTTTCGTGTTAAGTGTTTGTGTGCACTACTATACCGTACACACAGAGAAAAAGTTACGCTGCAATCAGTAAGAGGGTGGTATATGGTATAACAAAGAATTGCGAATCTCAATATTAGGTATGTTTTGTGGTATACTAGCTTTTAAAGTAGTTACTGACATGTGGTGTAAAACATATGTAGTATAACATGATATCAATACCAGCTGTCTGCCTCCCACTTTATACAATTTAGCTATTCATGCCCCAATAAGACACCAGTAAGCAGTCTGTAGTCTTTTCTTTTTAAAGACAACAAGTATGTCGAAAGGTTTTTGCAAACTACTATGTGTCTAGACTTGATTGGGCTATATTTCCGAGAGTCACAAGTAAGTCCAACTCCAAACGGATGTACTAGTTGGAAAAATGGGTAATTTTGATCACTTTCTCTCTGATATTGTCACTTTTTTCTCCAACGACAACATCTATTCCGCCTTTTAGTATCCTTAAGATATTTATGAAAATTGAGCAAAAAAAATTGTAGTCGTCATACATTATTATAAAAACATTACCTACAACCAAATCAAGAAATACTCTAGTCTTCTTAATCGAAAGGTAGTTTCGAAGGAGCACATAATGATGTACATAAATACCAAGATTGGTGGGTAGATAGGCAAATCTTAACACGCCATAAATTTTGGCTTATCCAATTTAATGAAATTCTACATTTTTCTAAGGTGAAAAATTACAGATTCGTGAGGATGTAAGTTCCATAGTCTTATCTTCCGTTACATCATTCAGCGACTCGATTCTCTTCCATATATGTACTGAGATCTTCAGGTATGCCTCATTTCGTTCATTGGGCTTCTCACAGCTCAGCATATTCTGAGTATTTTTGTTGTTTCCTAACGAATACATATATGATTATGTTGAGTTGTGTCATTCTTTTTTCTTCATATGAAATTTTTTTACTGATTTGACATCTTCGAATGAATGCAAACCTTTGGCACCAGAATCGTATTGGTATGGCAACCGTTCTTGGAAACATACTGAAATATTACTTCAGTCCTTGGTTAATAGTATAATACATAGATTACGTAGAATAAAATGATAATTTTGGTTAAGGCTACTTTTCCTGGTCGAACTAGACCAGGGAAAGAGATAAGAGATAAGAAACAATGCTAAGGTTCGATTCATCGGGCATACATTCGTCCGACCATATTTTACAGATGGATTGGTGTATGCTCCCTACCAAATCATCGTCTGCAGCTTTGAAGAGCTCTGCAGTCAGGCCGTCCGCTCCAACAGCTTTGTTGGACTTAAGCTGAGATATGGCTAACATATCTTTACTTTATCCAGATCGGGTGGACGGCAATGTTGAATTATGTCTTCCAGGTTGAAAGATTCATTCTGCCTGACAATGGTATTTGATTCATCATCGCCGTTATACAGTTTACAGAAATGTTATTTCCAAATCTTCAGCATCGACTGCGACTCTACTACGATGTTCCCTTGTTCATCTCTACAGGCTACGGCTCAGGGTTTATATCTGTGGGATGTTTTTTTTTTTTTTTATCTTTTGTTAAAACTTCCGAATCTCATTCTTGAAGCAGCATCTCTCAATTTCCTCAACCTCGCGTTTCTCATGCTCCTTCTTTTTCTCTCTGAGAGGCCTGTATTCGTCTCTCGATTTATGCTCATAGAGCTCGGGAGCAGATCTGGTCATTCTATGCAGCACCGCATTGTATGCCTCTAGCTTAACTGAATTTCTTGAATGGCGGTTATATCTGTTTTGTAGCAGCCCAGTGCCTCCGCTAGATGTTTGGTTGCACGTGGCCTGTTAAGGGACCTAATATTTCACAAGTAAATCCCTATTCCGTTGTTCGAGGCTTGTTGTTGCTTTGTAACTGGATTTTCTTTCCATACCCGGGGATTTACCCTGGCTGAACCCTCAGAACCCTTAACCTGAATGACCAGTTCCATTGTAGATACCCCTGGGATAAGAAGTCGGTAAGATCGAAGCCAGTAATCCGTTTGGGTATGTAAGCGGTGCCGTTGATCAATTAAAGGCTCAACCGACTTAGTCTCGAAAATCGTTACCGGCCTGGGGTCTAAATATGTTGGAGTAGCCTGTATAATGTCTTCTTTGCTTCATTCGGGATTTTGCTTTCCATGTGATTTCATCTGTATTTTTGTCTGCTGGTCAGTACTCGAGCTTATAAGTGTGGTAAGTTAAGTCCGGATAGACTTCGAACAGTACTCGATGGTTACTACTTGGAGGTAAAATAAGCACACCTCTCAGTGCCTACCTTATTTCCACCGCACGACCATCACCAGACAATTATTTCACACACATACATATATGTATATGCACAAACAAAAAGACTGAAATGTTATATATTCTAACCCATATGCAACAAAGATCACAAGTGCTAATGATTTCTCAAAATTCCACAAAGGAGGTCTTAGTCATAGTTAATCAATTCAAAAATGAAAACAATCTAATAAAAGCAATTTCAGCATTGTATGAGAGATGGTTGTATTTTTGGCATTGTACAAATATGCTGAAAAATAAGGAACATGGACCAGGTTCACACTGTATGCAATAACATCATTGGATCATTCAACATTAACCTCTGCAAACTCGATGTAGAGCAATAATGTTGACGCACTTCACTTTTTGTTTCGCCTTGAATATTTCTGGTTTCTGTTTTCTCAGATCTTTGTTGCAAAAAAAGTTAGTACCGCTTTTAAAGATACTTCAAAAAAAAAATTCATTTCAATTGAACTTAAATCAGGGTGTGGAAGATGAATAATGCCGTACAACATTGAGCTTAGAATTATCTTTTAGATTTTGGTCAGTAGAACTTATCCTTAAGTGTTTTGACCTTTGCCCCTCGACAAAAATCTTCGTGGTTTCACTTTAAAATCGATTCTTTATATCATCTCATTTTATGTTTTCCCGTAGTAGATACTGAAACAACTACAAACATTTCCCGCCGTTTAAACCTTCTCTAGACAAAGTAGATGGGTATGCACAACTTTTGTAATACTTTTGTAAGTTTTACGCGGGTTAGAGTATTTTGAGTGTAGTCTTTCGAGAGCTTTGTTTGCAACCAAATATTTACGAGTATGCTTGACAACATTTGTAGGATATCATTGGATATTTTACTTTTCTTCTTTCTTACATACATAACATCGGAAGGTATAGAATTAACCCAGAAAATCTAACGCTGCTACTGTCAAACCTGGTTGTCTGATTTTTATTTTCCCTTATTTGTTTCTTTTGAACAGTCCAGGTCTCAATTTTTTAAAAAAATGTGTTCCACGGTGTGCTCTAAAAAGCAATGCTTTTGGCCAGATGCATATAGTTCAATTCTGCTGCCCCCTGTAAAACGTACATTTTAGCTTATCTTCCTAAAGAAAAAGTCCGTAGTAAATGGAGCGGGAGCATTTTACTTACTTTGGATGACGCTACTTCCTGGTTTGCACAGGCCTTAGGTATGAATTCGAAGACTCTCCAACCCTCGTGTTCATCCGCTCTGCATGCCCCAGGTTGTAGTCATTTTTGAGGGCCAATCGCTAACTATTTCAAAGTATAACCAATATGTTGAATTTCCTTTTTTGAAGACTACACACGACTACTTCGTTTTTCCCAATTTGTCACTAGACGTTCCTTGCTGCCGTTTCCGAAGCGAAGCGCTGTTCTGTCTTGTCGCTTATGTCAATATGGTTGACATAAGCAACTGAATACATTTTTGGAAGATAACATGCCTCCAGTGTTGAAGTCCAACTCCTCACAGATCTCGGTGAGGTTTATACTGATCTTGACTTAGCAGCGTGCATTGCTGCTTTTAGTTTAGGAATACTAAAACAAGACCTTGTTCTGTATAGCTCATTTCTATAAATTCTATCACATACGTTCTTAAAATCGATTAGGTATGTATCGATCTGAAGATAATATGTTTATAGTCCATAGCACTTTCCTGATCCAAAGCCACACCAATGCAAACTACTCGGGATGATGACAAAATGCTTAAGACGCCCACACCAGCACAGAGGTTGCAAACGGTGCTATATTCCAATTATCTGGCGTAAATATACGAGCATTCGACCAAATCGTGTGCCTTATAAAAATTAACCTATTCGACGCAGACGGAGGATTATTCCTCCGCTGATGCGCAGCAAAACTTTACTTCAGTTGCTTCCAGTTTTTGCAAGTCACAAACGTATTCAGGAGTGAGATTTGGATTAATTAGACTTAATATATCGATACTGCTCCAGCCAATGCAATTATAGTATTTTCTGTTGTTATTTTATGTTTATGCATGCCAGGAGAAAATTAAAAAAATATATATTAAAAGGTTAACAACACTGTTTTTGCTACCTCATTAAGCATTTTTTGAATGATTAACCGGGCAAAATATCTCAACCGTGCAATTTTCTGATCTTTACATTTTTTCTTTCTTTCTTATATAAAGCAAAATTAAAATAAACCTATTTTTATACATCGCATTTAACTGCTAATCATAAAGATGGGATTAAAATGATCAAAGTCTTCGTAAAAAAAAAAATCTTATCTTTTAACGCTTTACACGATAACCTGCGTAGAGTCCATCATTAACTGCGAACAATATCATTCTTAACTTAACTCAATGGAGCAGCATATAATTTAGTTTTAATTAATTATTAATTATACTCGTACGCTTTATGTGAGAGTTATCACTGTTGTGAAAATGCATTCAGCTTAAATACAATGGGCGCGAGATTTCCTAGTATCCATTGGAGATAACATGTTTTGGAATGTCACACTCTATCAATAGAGTAAAATATACTCGTACATATCAGCCCCAAAAGGTGGGAAATCTAAACAATTACGGCGTAGATATTTAAACGGGTATAGTATGTACCTATAAATTTGTCATAAATGTAATTTTACTGTAATAGCATCACATGTAACAGGCTAACATTTCGTAAACTAATTTATCAGATCTGCCGTGCAGTGTTACAATACCTTAAAAAATTGCCTGCTTCTATTCACATTTCGACGAAAGAAATAAAGTATAGAAAATGGGTTCCCTTTCATACTTATCACTATTCCAAAAATTTATTCAATTATTGGTGTGATTAATTTTAACAGTATCACTGCAGTTGAACATTCAGGCCTGTGAAAGTATATAAATCTGAATGAACTTAAGCCCACATGCTCAAGCATTTCTATTTAAATTTGTGGACTGAAAGATGCCTTTTAAAAGACTTGCAATACCTTCCCATAAAAGGAGCATTGTTCAAGATTTCGACTAAAAGAACTGTAGTTTCTGGAATCAAGGTAGGGAATAGATTAAAATAGCTTCATACTTCAAGATATTCAGAGCTCAGGTCTTCAGAATGAGAGATGAGACCTTTAAGTACTATATCATCGGTACCAATGTTGTTTTAAGATCTTCTAACCTCGGATATGATTGTTTAAAAAATTGATGTCCCCAGCAAAGATTTTAAACTTCGACCTCTATTATATATTGTTGTTTATTTGTCAAGAAGTGTTGAGTTCTAGCTAAAGCGCATATGCTAATTGAAATGGTCATCACATGGTTTCTTCACTCTCGTAAGCAAAATTAAGCGCATTTGGTTAACGCAAGACATTCATCTGAAATTTTAGATACCTAGCTGACTCTGAGTAGCAGCTAACGGCCACTTTTTTCATGAAATAGAAAATGCCAATATGCAAAGAAATTCAGAAAGGCAGCTTAGCAATCACCGTTGATGCGGACATTTCACTTACTCTACATTATAATTGCTTTTTGAGTTTGTCGTCCTGCCGGCGCCACAACCTAGATTAGTGCCTCGGAGCTCCTTCCCTGAAAGGAAAATGGCTTTGACAGTGTTGCCATTGAACCAGGCAAAATCAGGAGTGCCGCGGAAAATTCGTATGGAGCTAAGACAGACCGTAAGAGTTATGTAAAAACAGCAATAATGTTTGGTATTTACCTTGAAGCTTTATTCACTAAAAAAATGCAATTTTCTCAACTCATCCGTGATAATATTCCTATGTTACCGTAAGCCTCTTTACATTGCCATGTAGACAACAGCGCCTTGAAAGTTTTTGATGTTAAATGTTTAGTCCAAAGAATTCTGCTATCCAGAATAACACCAAGATACTTAACTTTGTAACAGACTGTGATGGCTAGCGCTAGATGAGTCAGACTGTCTGCATCTTAGAGCAAAGTCGAAGGCACCTTAAATGTCAATATAAAAGCACTCCTTTTTGTCGAACGGCTATGAATAGCAGTAGGGAGGAAGGCAAACTAAAAGGTCTGAAACTATAAATGAATGAGTAATTACTTTATCAACGTTCGATATAAAACTACTCTCGCTATACCTCCAGGTTATCAGTATGTAGACTTAGGCTAAAAGCGATGATTTTCTTCAGAGTTGGGAGTAGCTGAGCGATTTTTTTCGGGGTTGCTGGGCATTGCAACCTAAAAATGGTCGGTTTAAGATCCCAAATGAGCATAAACCTTCTTAGTAAACTTGATTATCAATTTAGTGGTGATACTTTTCAGTTCCTCTAATAACTTAATGGTTCCTTATTACGCGTAGAGTTACGCATTCACCTAGTACTTATGTGTTCTGTAGTTTTGCCGTCTTCCATAGTAAGTTGACATTTAGTTTTCAGACTAGTTATGAGTATTTGTAATTAATGTCAAAGGTTGCGAGCCTGACCACACTTCATTATCATTTCTCTGGAACTTAACAGATAATTTAGATTTGCTTTGGAAGGATTTTATAGCACATTCAGGCTGCCGAAAACTGAGTTTATTCTTGGTTCCTCCAAGTTTTCATCGTTGAACTTATTCCTGAAAACGAAATGATGCAGAAGGGCTCTGGGTCATTGAATGAATCAGCAAGCCAGTCATCAGCCCTTTCATGTGCTTCAATATCTCTGTACCCTGGAATCCATCAAATCTTGATTTTGTTTATTTAGATAAGTCCTGACGGGTTTTGAAGCAGCTTAGCACCGAATTGGAGACAATAAAGATTGAGCTTAACGCCTTCAGTTCTCTTCCCTATCAGTGAGTATATAGGAAGATACTGAAACATACTTGAAAAACGTTGGGACTTTTTCCCATTGGTCTTTCAACATTCGTATTCGAGCTATGGATACTTGTACCTACTCCGGTTTCCATTTTAGATCCATCTGCTTGTTATCCTTAAGATTTATTGTTGATTTTGGAAGTCCCATTCTTGCCGATTCGGAATCACTATGTTGAACCTCTACTATTTGTATTGACCTGACTTTACTACGAATTATCACATTTTAATATAGGGTTTTCCAATAGGGACTTGACAACTTTGAATTTAATTTGTGAACGCACTCTTTCACTAATCATCAAACTCTCACTGTCAATTTATTCAGTAAACTCAACATTTTCATCATAGTAAAGTACACTAACGAGCAACGTCTGCAAATTATAAAAATTTTCTACGGATATTCGGAGTCGGTGACTGCAACTTTAAGAGCGGTAACTCCAATTTTCGGTCGTAACTCTCGCCCTAGTAGACAGGCAATAACAAGTTTAGTGCAAAAATTTGAGTCTACATATTCGTTATGTGATGTTGCCGTTTCAGTGAGACAATGGGTTGGTCGAAGTGTCGAAAATATCACTGCAAATTAGTCAATTCCACGGCGTTCTCAAAAATTGGGCATCGCTCAGACCACATTATGGCGTATTTTGCGTAAGGATCTTGGTTTACACCCATACAAGATCAAGCTGACTCAAGAATTGAAGCCGATGGACCATTTGAAGCGACGTACGTTCTCCGATTGGGTTCTGGAGAAGATGCGCCAAGATGATGAATTTCATCGCAAAATCATCTTCAGTGACGAAGCTCATTTTTGGCTCAATGGGTTCGTCAATAACCAAAATATGCGTTATTGGTCGAGTAAAAACCAACATCTGCTGTTTGGTGCGGTTTGCATGCCGGCAGCGTTATTGGGTCATATTTTTTCGTCGACGATAACAATCGTCACATTACTGTGAATGGTCAGCGTTATCGCGCCATAATCACCGATTATTTTTTGCCCGAATTCGAAGATATGGACTTGGACGACATGTGGTTTCAACATACCACAAGCCACACAGCACACGATACAATCGATTTATTGAAGAGTAAGTATGGTGAGTGTATTATCTCAAGACATGGGCCAGTAAATTGGCCGCCTCGTTCGTGCGATTTAACGTCGCTTGACTATTTTCTGTGGGGCTACGTTAAGACATTGATTTATGCCAACACGCCGACGACGTTCAAAGAGCTTAGAGCCAACATTGAATGCGATATAGCAGCCGTTTCGGCCGAAATGTGTGGCCGAGTTGCTGAAAATTGGGTCCAAAGAATCGACCGCTGCAAACGTGCCCGCGGTAGCCATATGAACGAAGACGAGTTCCATTCATTAATGTTTTGATTGTACTTAAAGCCAATAATAAAGTTTTTGAAATATCTCAAATAGTTTGCCTTTTATTTAAAAATAAGTTGTCAAGCCGTTATTAGAAAACCCTATATAAAGGGTGATTTATCGTAAGGTTTGATTTATAATGTAAAATAAAATACATAAATTTGAAAGTGAACTTAAAATTTTTATTACTGATTAAAAGAACAATTCATGGCATTAACTCCTTAATAGTAATGTCGTGGAAATGTTGACGACGGTTATGTTTAAGGTTGTCCATTCGGAAGGTCTAATTTTGGGCGACTCGTTCGAGCATAGCGACTGGTATCTCACAGATAATATGAGTAATTATTATTACGACAATTTTGTTTATTAACGTATCTATTGAGCCAGAAATGAGCTTCATCACTAAAAATATGACGCAAATTCAAGTCGCCTGACTCCAATCCTTGCACAAGTTGAATTTTGTACGCTTTTAGGTTTATTTTATCCACCAGGTAGCTGTTCAAAAAATACGTCCTTTCCTGCAGATAATAATTCGTCTTGCTGTTATAAGCTCTGTATTGAGATTAGTGAGTTTCATTTACAAGTTTGTCATAAATTCTGTAACTAGTTTTCAAAAATAGCATGTTTAGTATTTCCCATTCTTTTACACATTTTACCTTATTTTACCTGCTTAACTATGTAAATCTGGTTGTCTTGAAACCTCCATTTCTCACTTCGACCATACCTTCCTCCACGATCTCTAAAGATCATCATCTTTGATTTATCTAGATTAATGGTTAAATTTCACGTTTTTCAGTAGGTATCTAGCGTGTTGATCATTGACTGCATAGTATCTATTGTGAGAAAAACGGTGAGAAAAACGATATCATCTGCAAACATCAGCGCCGGAATTATTTCACCCCTAACTTCATCTGTTATATCACTTATGTACAGGGTAAACAGCAATGTGTCAAGCACGCAACCTTGTTTGACACCCATTGAGACTTCAAATTCCTCCGATAGATGGGCACCATCCAAGACACATGACTTATTATTTCAGTACCGACTTGTGACGAGATTCCGTACCCATATATCTTAGAGAAAAGTATTTCTTGCGGAATTGAGTCAACAGCCGCACGAAAATTCACGAAGAAAGTGTAAAATTTTTTGCATTTTATATTGTATATCTCCGCAATGTTAACCAGTGTGAATATTTGGTCAATAGTTGAATAGTTTTTTCGAAAACTAGCTCGAAATTCTTTTAAATTTTTATTATTTTCCACCCACTTCGTAATTCTATTGAAGAGCAAACCAGCAAACTACTTAGCAGATATGTTTAAGAGAGATATAGTTTGCTGGATCATCGTAATCACCTTTCTTGTGCAATGGAAAAATGTCTTCTTCATCGTACCATTACAAATTCAATGAGTTCTGCTACTGTCTTTAGTGATGGTGGTAGTAACACTGAATTATAGAAAAAAGAGGCTAACGAATTGCGCGCGCACCAAGGGGATATGAATACCCTTTTACTGGATTTTCTCCAGCGCGCGGGCGGGTGATGTTGTAGTTTGAAACGCAGGTGTGTTTTGTTTTCGATATTTTTCCCAGAGGTGGTTGTCAAACTGTACGGGACGAGCCAGTGCATCCTCAACCAGTGGGGTCTTAGTACGTACTACTTGTTAGTTCGTAACATTTACTCCAGCCAGCCACTACTCCAACATCAGTGTTATGCCTTCATGTCAGAGTTAAAGCCGACGGTATTTTCATATATGTAACTACGTACATATTCTATGAAAATACTTTTTCAGAGAATTCCCTCGCACGGGATTCGAACCCGCGACCCTCTGCTTGAGGAGTCTATGCATATATACCACTATACCACGGCCACCCCCTGTGGTGGCGTATTCATATTATTTTTTGTTTATTTGCTAGGTTATGACTTCAGCAGATAGATCTTTATTTCAAAACTTTACCAAATTACCAAATGAGTATTAACCGGGTTTTGATTTTATAGAGTGCTCGTCATAAAGTGGTAAGAGACCTTGTAAAATTCCAAAACCACAAATTGGAGTTTTTCATTTTTTTGATTCCTATATGGATTCTAGTAACGTTACCTTAATCAATCGCTCTTTGTGTTGATTTTTCAGTATAGTGTATTGAAGTATTGTTATTGAACGGTTTCCAAACATGTAATATCTCTAAACCCCAAGATGTCTTTCAGGCCGGAAGAATCTGTCTTATAAATTATTGTATGAGTACTCATCGCATTCTAAAATTATAACGTAGCCCAAGTAAAAATCCAAAGTCATCAAAACTTTCACTATCCAGATTCGAGTTGAATGTCGGCCCTTGTTTTGTCCTTGTCCATAAGAAAATTTACAAAAAGATCACATATGGAGGAGGCAGATAAAAAGGGGCTTACTAACAAAGCAATAATGCCTTTAGTTGCTGTAGCTTTTTTTCGTCATTTAGTTAATTAACCTTTATGTAGCGTAATCATTTGCAGCGCAAATTTCTTGAATATCTCCATGTATAGTTCAATGTACATTTAATATTTAATATATGTCTAATGAATTACCAATGTATAAACTGATATCCAAAACTTCAGATGCCATCGAAATTCATCATCACTATACGATTTCGAACTCAAAGTTTTACCTTAAACATTCACCCTAAGGGAACCTACACGTAATCTATGTTGCTTCCACGATTCATAATAAACAAATAAAAAGGAAAAAACAATCAACATTGACAGTGACATTTATGACACAAGAGCTCTAACTCCAAAGTATTGTATACATAAATTGATGAGTTTACGAATAATTAATTTAATTTCAGTTCCAATTCGTTCAAGTAGTACTGTCAAATAACATTGATCGTGTGGAGGCCTCTTAAAGAAATTAATTTAAAAAATCACATTGTATCTATATGGTTCATCATTTTTCTTTTCTTTCTGTTGATCTTTTTCTTAACAAAATTCCAAAAATCTTGGCCTTAATTGAAGTTAACGATTTTAATACAAAAAATAAACCTTCAAACCCGCGATCCGATAATGCAAAACTATTCGAAGAAATTCGTCTAATCTGCCATAGTAAGTCGAAAATATTGACTTTGAAATACCATAACAAGAAATCGACAGTCATTTTGTGTATGCTTTTGTGTATATTGCAACCACACAAGTGATTGCGGAAATATGCAATAATATTAAACCAAGGCTTGATCCAAAAATAAAACTAAGATGCGCGCGTTTTTGAGAACCATGTTTGGTAAAAGAGCCAAGACAAAAATCCAAGAGCGCAGTTGGCAGTGTCTGGTTAATTATGGCAGCTACAATTCTACGACCCTCGTTAGTCATTGCTACCACGACTAACAACTTACTGTGTTCACTTAAAATAAATTAGCTGTTAAAAAATTAACTATATGCTAATGGATAAGTTATATTGGATGTTTGAGAAAGCCATTAATCATTAGTCGTGGGCTACTGTTTGTTTTGGCGATAAACAGATGAGACAAGGCGTAACTAAAGGAACTTATTAATTGGATGTAAAATCACTTGCCACCCGTGGTGGTATGTATGTAAGTGGAATGTCACACAGCCCTTACATGACAGTGACAGTGAGATTCCGGTCGGTATTGCAAAATTTTCAGCGAATATTTTGAGTTGTTGGGTGACATTGTCAATTTAACAGATACACGGATAGAGAAAGCAGATAACGTTAAAGGTTTTTTGTGTAATCGTTGCTTTTGTTTCTAGGATTGCTGCCATTTATTTAGCACAAGGTGGCAGCTTACGTAGATTTGTAATATTTAAATCTATTTTGATCTGAAAACCCTGAAATCAAACTTTAGCTTACTATTGGACACTGAGCTGACCACTAAACGATGCCTAGAATACGAGATTCATAGTAGAAAGGCTGTTGGAAAAGTCTTGTAGGCACCAGGAGAGAAACAGGAATAGGTTCCAAACGGGAACATATTGAATATATCTTTATTTCTCAAGTGAATACAGTACCCTACTGTTTCAGGACTCCAAAATTGTACAAAGTTTTTACAAAAATTATACAAAAACAAAAAATTATAAAATAAAACACTTTTGAGAGAGTAATTCATTTTCTGCCTACCAAAACCAAACGTTTAAATTTCTGCAGGTTGCAATAGTCTTTTGGAAATTATTGTACAATAACTCAAAAGAAAACTTGATCATGGAAAAGGACCCTGTTTAGATGATGACTCATGAGTCTACAATGTTGATAGTATTTAGGGGTGCCCGATGCAGAAGTTCTTCAATTCACTTATCCCCCTTTAAAATTTATCGTAATCGTGCTGGAGTGAGCACTACAATGTGTAAACGACATGAGTGCCAACTACTCTGCGTAGATAAATCGATAAGAAATATTGCAGCCTCTTATTTACTTATTTACCTAGGTGTCGCTACAGTCCAGGATGAAGTTAAAGATCAACCAACAAGTCTTTTCAGCTAAGGGAATCTTTCTTTCTTTCGTCTTCTGCTGCGCTGTCCTAAGAGTTATGATCGACGACTCGTGATGCACATTCGCTCAACATTACATATATTGGATCCGTAGGCGCCTGATAAGACTGATGTCGCTGTACAGCCCGTGCAGTGTGTGACTGTATTCCCTCCGCGTCAATACAAAGGGGAATGAAAATCATAAGTCACAAGCCTCTGTGTTATAGAGCAGTATTGGGTTATTAGGGCTTTGTATAAAGTCGGCTTGGTCTTACAATAAAGGACTATGTTACTCAATTGCTTTGTGAGCCCAAAAATACAGCTATGGGAAAGAAAAATTCTGTGTCTGATGTCTGTGTTGACGTCGTTCCAGCTGGTAGCTGCAGAGCCAAGGTAAATGAAGCCCTTAATTACCTCAAAGTTATAATGTTCTGGCCAAGCAATTGGTAGTGTGCGTCCTTTTTGGGTGACATCATGTACTTTGTTTTGCTCTCGTTTACCATCAGACATAATTTTGCTGCTTCCACTCGAATACTCACGAAAGCTCTATTAATGGTTCACTGTAGTCATCCAGTCACATAAATGTCCTCCACGTAAGCAAATATTTATGAGGCCTTGAAAAGGATTTTGCACAAATCTTTCTAGAGCGATGTTAAAAGGTTACATTTTTTTTGATATTGAGGGTCCCTATTATTTCGTTACGGGAGAGAATATTCCTCATAGGCATCCTGATGAGTTTAGTTGGTATGCCAAAACTGAACAAGGTTCTGCATAGCCCGCTTCTGCCGCCTTAAATCAATAAAGAATTGGTGATAATTGGCCAACTTCTTTGGTTTTCTTTAGAAAGTTTACATACTAAAGTCATCTTAATCTAATCTAAAGATCTAAAGATCGGTGGTTTCATTCACAAAATAATATACGTCCTCAAGGTTTGGCTGCGTTATGTATGTGTATGCTTCTGATTAAGTTATCTACTCGCGCTTTTAATAGTTCAACATTTTAACATCCAATGTTCTTTTCTCCTATTTTGCTCGTAAAACACACTTTCGGTCTTCTATTGTGCCTCTTTTAGGCGAGTTGTTTTTCCTCACATGTCTGGCATCATTTCGTGTTCAGTTTCAACATTCCTGGTTACTACTTATAAGTTGAGGTGTACCCGATCGGTAATGGTTCTAGCGGTTTGTTGCGATTGCAGCCGTTTAATGTTGGGTATCCTCACAGTCTTTCTCTGTAGCTGTGGCGTACTACAATCACTATTAGTGGTCCGAGTCTGTGACATATGCTCCGAAAATACTAGATACTATTCGTCGATCGCAACATGATCAATTAACTGCCGTATTTCTTTAACAATAATGAAGTGAGGAAAGCGTGTACTAGCTGTAGTGGCAATAACCCAAAGTCCGTTTCCAGATTTTTATTTTTCCAATTTATTTCTTACAGGTTTCTTGCTTACAGGTTTTGGGCTTTATGCGATTTGTTAAAAGGCATTCACCCATGTGCTAAGGCCATTGCCTTAGTCTGTCCCATACAATAAATTCATACACTAATAAATGCTGATTCAAATCTCTATAACAGTCTTCATAGAAGAAACCTATGTCATTTTCTTTTTCCTCTGGTCAGGCACATTTCACCGCGCTTCCTATATGGCAGTAATATCTACTTTATAGCAGTCTATGGCCAGTCTAGCAGTGAAGGGCCACTTCATGCTCGGCTACATATTCCATTTGCAGACTCGAAATTAGTTGGTTTTTTATTTGCCGTCAGCAATGAATTCGTGATTATAAGAAGATTTTGGTTGCTTTGCTAGAGTTGTGTTTTTTTGTGGACCCGTAGTTAACCTTTTGAGAGCAGCCGTTAACCCGTAGTGTTCATCTGTCACCATCACCATCCTTTTTGACCTCAGTTTAAAAAACGTTAAAGTACTCCTTTATTAATCCGGCTGAAATTATCCGTCGTACGTTCCCTTCTAAAGGTTGGTAATTCCCAGAGGTTGTAACGTACTTTTTTTTATTACTTTTTACTCGCATTTATTAGTTTAGTCGGGTGGATGGGAACAGTACCCCGTGGTTACCGCAAGGAGGTAAATACTCGTACTAACCTATCTTAATTACAACGTACAAAAAAACTACTTATATCTGTCTGTCTTTCAAAAAAAAAAAAAATAATAATAACTTAGAATGTAATTACTGTTCATTTAATTAATGTATCTATGTCGATTCTTCCTTTTAATTACAGTTTACTTCCTTTGCCGTTACCTCATCTTTGATTCGACTAAATTGCAATTAACTCCTAAACTACCGTCATTCAGAGTGCCACCTGAATTGATTGAATCGATTGAAATTCTATCTCGTTACATGATTATTATTATTTTTTTTTTTTTAGTATTTTTTACAACATCTAATTCCTCAGAGTAAGGTACATGCACACAAAATTCGTATCTAAAGCTAAACTCAGTAACAAAAGATCACTATGGGCACTTGTGAATGGGGAATCAACGGTCAGTCGAGTTGAAAAATTGCAGCACTCCACTGTCACAGAGCACGTGTCCAAGAGCTCCGAGTGTTGTAATTAGAAAATTGCGGATCGCATTTTTATTCATGAATTTCATTCGTGCTTACATACGAGTACATAGTACAGGCGGATGCGTGTATACCAACTTGCTTAGTGGCTGCGGCTTCCGATTTGGATGAGAGTAGGCACCAGTGGACGCCACGCTATTGCGCCGAGTGGCACGATCGTTGATCATGCTTTTGTGTTATGCGAGTAGCAAGACCGCCTGGAGTAAATGTTAAACTTGTTTAGTAATTACCTTGTTGATTTTTTTTTTTATTATTTATTATTTTCCCAAAGCGCATCGTTATTGATGGAATTATGTATTAAGCTGGAGATCGTCTAGTTATAATTTATAACTGAAAGTTGGGATTGTTCAAAGTTAAGTAGTTGGCTTCTAAAATACTTTCTATTTAGTAAAAGGCTAGCCTTTAGAAATTCTTTTGGAATTTATTCAACAGTGAAAGTGTTGTATGATGTTAAGTCAGTAAGAAGCATTTGCTAAGAACGCTTATACACATTTGCTTATATGACAGTTTTACGGTAGTCAAAAACGCTGTGATTCAAGGTTGACGCTGCGCTCATGAATACAAGTACTGACAGAAGTATCAACAAGGTTGAGGTCATGCATTCATCATGGTTGACTCATTGCATGCCTTATTTCACTTTCACAATGAATAAAGTTTTGTTTGAATTCTAGTTTTGCTGACAGCTAAAGAACTACATACATGAATTGATATATTAATAACTGAAAAAGTTGGATAACAATGGCATTTCATTTTCATTAACAACCCAAAAGCAATTTCGTTGGGAAAAGATGGTGTATAATACCTCAATTTTGCAGCTCTGGGTTGTAAGAACTTTACAATAATGCAACAGGATTTTTGAGGTTTGAAAACAGCTCTAATATAAGTGAAATTGCTCGAAATTTATAACCTTATATAAAGCAGCCACAACAGTTTCTTTTGGATGGCCTCGAGTGAACTTAAAGCGCTGGCATCCCTAAACGTGATTGGTGATTGCACTAGAAATTGACTTTCAGTTAATCATCTTTTTACGAGAAACAAGCATAACAATTCGTTTTTGTGTCATCATTAAAAACATACTTCTTTGGACTAATCATGAAAGCCTCCAACGCGCTCTCGTCTTTCCAGTGGTAATAAGAACCACTCGACATGGGGCTTGTCACCAAGGAGATTCTTTTGGAAAAAGACCAAATATATCCTATGCATTGGTTGTCTGATAGAACGAGTTTTCACGAAAATGCTGTTTTTACCAGACTACAAGGAATGCCTATCTCAGCTGCATTAGGAACCTTGGTTCCACTTTAGATGCGCTGATGTATTTTCCTTTCCATTATTTATATATCACTAGCTGTACTGTCAAGATTATCCTCCATTTAAAAAGAAGTGATTTGCTTAGTAGCTACGTTACACACTGGAGTTTTAATAAGATTGCGCGCCAAATGTCTTTTGGCTTTGTACGTAGCGATATGCTGTCAGATGCGATGAAACCAAAATTCCGGTTGCTTCGAAAATATGAAATCAACTTTCACTCAGGAATATTTTCGGGTAGAGTGGGGAGAATGAACACATTAGCTGCAAAGCTGAAGATACGGTAAGCTGACACAATAGATGAATTTATGCCTATGCCACTACCAAGGATCTAACCGATTAACGGAGACCCACGCGGCATCAATAAGGATTTATTTTTGCTTGCGTTTGTGATATTTCTGACCAACAAAATACTGAATATCCTTGTTATTTTTTATAGCACTACGGAAATTATAACCGTAATTAAGGACCTGAATAATAATAAGGTGTTGAAAGTTGAGATATTGAAACCTATCACTTTTCCTGCTGTAGAATAGTGATTATTCAATTTGCAGAATTTCAATTATGTCCAAAATAAAGCAAAGATAATCTGGAATAAGATCAAGCAACACCATAAAGCAGACTTTCACTTTTCCTGCACTGACCATACACACATTTTAAAGCAATACGTCGAGTAAAGATCTTTGATTCAAACTTAGGCAAGACTGTCGCCGTTCGATTTAATGATATTATATTATATAATCAAAACTTCTTTTACTGGTGACTAGTCGTTAATTAGTACCCTTGAAATGTTTGCACACGGAACCGACAAAAGTTACTTTTTTCTTATCCATTCTCGATTTCTCATCCTGAGGTAACCCTATTCAAATTAGTAGTAAGCACGACGTGATAGGTGATAGGTGAGGCCCATCATAGTAATCTTTAGTCCTGACCTATTCGCTTCAACGTTGTGTTGGTATACTGATAAATGGGTACAGTGCATGGAAAATGACCGCCACTCACTCATAAGCTGCTTTGAAAACAGATGTTTCTGCTTTATGCTCAGAGTTTTGGGGGTAAATCACATCTTAAACACAGAGCCGGTAGATTCAGGCAGCAATTCATCATTCCGAAAACAACTTTATTACGAAGTGCTCTATCTAATTTACTTAACATAGAATAGTGAATGGCTTTGAGCAGATGTGACTTTGAGTAGTTAATGAACATTCGATAATAGTTCGTATGAATTAGAGAGTTCTAAGAAGCCGGGATATAAAAACTGTAAAAATTAGCGCTCACGTAAGGTCTGCTTATTCCTACTAAACTAAATTAAAAAGCGGGCATTCCTCTACTTAATTCTGCATAGACACACTTACTTTATAAGTATGACGAATTCATAAAGGGTGAGGCAACAGGTAGTGTAGAAGTTTTCATTAAACTAAACACACATTCAATGTGGAATCAATGTAAATTTTATTGATTAATACAGCTTCGCCTATGGCATTTATGAATGAAATACAATATTGTTCATGCGACTATTATGGCTTCTGCTGCAAGCGACCATCCAATGATTAAAATTATCGTTGACCGAAATTTCAGTTTGGATGTTTTGTTTAAGATCCTAAATTGTCGTTATGTTATTAGAATAGACCTTACTCTTTAAATAATCCCACAGCAAGAAGTCTGTGCAAGTTTGGAGACCAATCGAATTCTCCTCTAACCGCGATCTAAATGCGATCTTCAAATTTCGTACGCAAAACATTGATTGAATGTTGGCTTGTGTGGGCAGTAGCACCATCCTGTTGAAACCATAGTTTATCCAGATCCAATTCATTCAATTTTGGAAAAAATAGCCTCTCTCTTCAATCTCATCTTCATCTCTTTTCAGTCGCCAACCCTTAATTTGGGATGCATTAGTTTTTCGTATGGGTTCTCCGGTCATCAGGAACGACAACTTTGTTTATTTACGTACCCATCCATCTTTAAATGGGCTTTATTGAAAAAATTAAATTCGATGATATGTTATCCTTGCAATCCAACATCCAATTAATAAATCAGCGATGTCGTAGATGGTCCAAAGGCTTCAATTCAAGATTGTTGTGTAATTTCGATTTTACAGGAACTGTAGATCAACTTTTAAAATTAGCGGTGCCATAAGTGAGGCCCAATTGTTGACTTCAGTGACGAATTAAGGTGTCTGGCTGGTTTTGAACATTCTCGCTCACCTCACAGTGGTGATGTTTTAGAGTGTACTTGTACTGGCCTAGTATGCTGATATGGATATCGGTATGACCCGACACCGAATAAGTTTCTTCAAAATGCTTTACCATTGCACGTATTCCCGACTCATTAGGGAGATTTTGTTGGCTGAAAAATTCACGAATTTTACAAAACGACTCCATGATTAAAATTGCCAAAAATTTTGTAACATTTGTTAAAAAGATCAATTACATTGAATTTAGTAAATGACAGTAGTAAACAGCTAATATCCACGCCCTCTGTTGGCTCACCCTTAACAAGCAAGTCAACATTCATGGTGTGATAGCATACATATTGTATCCAATCTGATCACTACTGTGCGACTAGGCTGCAATGGGTAATAAGTCTGTAAAACAGTCATTCTAAGGTCGATTGATTCATTTCGTGAAGTACTCATCAAAGAGTTGTCGTTGTCAATTCGGAAGCTTAGTTGGCTTCAGCAAACTTGAGTTAATCACCATCCATATTTATAATGATCTAGTATATGACTTTGATATAGTGTTGGGTTAGAATCTGTCACTTAAGATAGTTTGCTCACACAATGAGGCTCCTCACTATGTCGTACGTACATACAAATGATGTTGACGGTCTAGAGATACATTCCAGTGCTACGGTAGATGGGATCTTTTTCTAAATGCTGGTGCATTTTTGTTAATTTTAATCTTTTTTTGTTTTGTAATGAAACCGGCAAATAGCACTCAATTTCCCGGAAATAAATAAAAATACAAAGCAAAGAGCATTTTATTCTCGAATTTATTAAAATTGTCTACACGTGCAGCACTCATACTCTCAAACTGGGCAGACAATTATTTTTTTAAGCTACAGCAGCGGCAAATTAAAAAAAAATAATAATAGAAAATAATAATACGGAAATCGGAAACTAACTTCTATTGTTAGAAGATACTCTTAGAAGATACTACTTGAAATATTTCAATTTAACAATAAAATAGAAAAATATTTTTCCAGCAGCAGTAATATAACTATTTTTCCCACATCAAATTGCGAACAATTTACATAACAAATTAGTGATGAAAATTACTCACCGCTTATTAGTATCCAAATCTACGAAGGTACTTGAGTGATATTTGGAATTTGTTTGTAATAATTTTATAGCTAAGCGGTGTGCGACAAATAAAAGATTCAGGTAATGTTTAAATATTATTATTATTGTTAATTCAAAATTGGCAACAGTTAGCGGTAGGTTGGTAATAATAAAAGTGAGTGTAACCAAAATGGGACTGTGAATGGTTTTGTTCAAAAACGTAGTGTACCGGACAGAAATTAATTATTAATCTTTCCAAAACATTTTGCCCGGCACCAATGCCTTAACGTAGGCGAACTGTATATGGATGGTCAGACAATGAAGAAGACTTTAGTATCTTCTTATTATCTTATTTATCTTAATTATCGCGAAAAATGTTTCAGACAAAAGGCACAAGGTTCTGAAGAGGACATAAGATGGTGACTACGAGTTTGACCTTGAGCCCCATTTTCAACGTTTCCAACGTTGTTAGTTTTTTTAATTTTGGTGGGGGCTGATGCCCCCATTTATTTTGCTTTATACAAGCTTAAAAAACTATGACTTAAAATTAATAATAAAAAAAATACGGATTAGCGATATGTGGAACTTATCACTAGGGCTTAAAGCTAGGGATGGTGAAGGAGATCGAATTTGAGGGAATGTGTGCTGCGATTAAAATCGAAAACGGAGAGGTAGGAGTTCACCTTACGCAGCATACGGGATATTGGTTCGGATGTGGTGCGGTGGATGGGTAGATAAAAGAGACGGGGGCAACGTAGATTACGAGGGTTAATGTTAAAGAAAATGGAGTTGCAAAGAGACATGCAATCGACGAAGCCTGAGAGGAGTCGGTGAATGAAAAGAATGTCAGCTGCGACCCTTCGTTCCTCAAGGGTATTCAAGTTAATTAGTTTGAGACGGTCTCGGTAGGGAGTTAAAATAAGAGGATCATTCCAAGGTAGACCTCGAAGAGCAAATCGAAGTAAACGACGCTGGATACTCTCAATACGGGATACATGAACTCGTTGAAAGGGACACCACGCTTGGCTAGCGTACTCGCAAAGAGAATGAACGTAAGTGATGTATAGTGATCTGGTCACGTACGGGTTGCAGAATTCTTTGGACCATCTTTTAACAAAGCCAAGCGATGAGTTTGCTTTAGTAATTATCTCATCAATATGCGAGCGGAAATTAAGCTCCCTGTCGCATAATATGCCAAAGTCGCGGATAGTCTGAACTAGAGATATAGGTTGACCGTGGAGAACGTAAATTCTGGGAGTAGACATGTTGCACTTACGTGAAAAGGTAATCGATTGACATTTGGTGACATTGAGTTCCAAGCAGTTCTTGATGCACCAGGTGGAAAAACTATTTAGATCTATTTGAAGGAGGCTAGAGTCATGTTGTGAGGAAATGGGTTTAAAAAATTTGGTATCGTCAGCATAGAGAGTAAGTGCTGAGTGTTGAATCACCCTTTCAAGATCGTTAATAGTTAAGATGAAGAGAAGTGGACCTAGGTGACTACCCTGAGGAACACCTGAAGTGGCCAAGAAAGGGGCCGATAGGACAGATCTGAAACGAACACTATAAAACGATTATCCAGGTAAGGAGATATCCATTTAAGCAAAATGGGTTCAAAGCCCAGGACGGACAATTTGAACAGGATTAGCTTATGAGATATCTTGTCAAAAGCCTTACTGAAATCAGTTGTTACAACGTCAACTTCTTTACCACTTTCTAAGGCTGAGAGAACAGAGGACATGAATTCTACGAGGTTAGTGGTAGTTGATCTACCCTTCAGAAAGCCGTGTTGACTAGGGGAAATAAAAGATTTGCACTGGAAGCTTAAGGTTTCATACAAAATGCTCTCGAGAAGTTTGGGTATATGAGAAAGTTTAGCTAGAGGGCAGTAATTAGTGACATCCCTCTTTAATCCCTTTTTGTGTATCGGTGTTATGAAAGAAGACTTCCATATTTGTGGAAATTCACCTTAAGAGAGCGATAATCGGAAGAGATCTGCAAGGGGGTGGGAAAGTGTTGAGGAACACTTTTTAAGAAATGTGGATGGAAGGCCATCTGGGCCGGGTAAGTATTCATCATTAAGTTGCTGTAATTTATTTTGTATTACTGTATGATCAAATCTTTGAGAAATAGAGAGGCCGGTGGGGAAATTAAGCAGATATTTGAAATAAGAGGGATCCGGTACGAAGGAATTATTAGCAAAAGATTGCTTAAAGAAAGTAGCAAAAAAGGTGGCTATGGTATGCGGATCGGTTGATGATGTGTTTTCGTATGAGAGGGATGGAGGAAAACCGTCAGATTTTTTTTTTGTAGTTAACGAATTGGTAGAAAGACTTAGGATCGTTTATAAGCCTTGATTGCGCACAATCAATGTATCGCTGATGCCCCGAGATAGTTTGAATAGTCAACAAAAGAGTTGGATTGGAGTAAAACTGCCCATAATTTGTTTCTCTTGTTACGTAAAGAGCGAAGTTTACGATTATACCACGGGGGGCTCGTAGAATGAGTCTTATTGCGTAAAAAGGGGACATAGAGAGAAATAGGATTGAATAATTCTCTATAGAAAATAGAGAGAGGCGTAGGAGTGGATGGTCAAAACACGTAAGGGACGAACAAATTTGTCGTTGTCAGCTCTGCTCCGTTGGAGGTGTGAGATCCTTTTTGAGTGCACATAGTTACCGAAAGCAGCAATAACCGATGATGAAAAAGGGTCACGCACGTCAGCAAGGAATTTTAAGTCATTAAAAGCGATTACGAAGCCAGAACTGACAGCGGAAAAAGTGATGCTTTGTGCTTCAACCGGTTCATTGCTATCAGGGTTGCGTATTGCTTGGAAGACAGACGCAAGTTTTTCTAACGAAGAGTGAAATCTAACGTTGTCGTCCTACAAAAAGGCACCAGTGCCACATCCTATATCGACTTTGGAGCCGTCTGTGACGACCCGACTGCATTCCTTCACTGGTTCATATTCTGGCCGAAATCAGTCTGGAACACAGGGAAAGTAGATTTTTTATTTTTTTCCGAACGAGGAGTTATATTGTCATTGCATTACACGGCATGTTCATAAAACCAGAGTTATACGATAGCTAGCATGCCAGGTGATCAAGGCTTAAGCGCTTAAACTCTTTGTTTACTGTCGGGCCTTCTGGCAAAATTTCATGATGCACTACACCGTTTTAATCAATGAAAACCGTGAGCTTTTTTAACTGAAAACGACGTGGTTTTTTTGGTCTCGGCTCATTTGGTGAACGCCATTCACTTGCCTGATGTCTGGATTGCATGTCGTGCTCATAAACCCAAGGATCGTAATGATCCTATTGATGAATGTGGGATTGGATTCAGCCTCGCAAATCAGCTCTTTTGTGACGTCAACACGGTCTCTTTTTTGCATGAAATTGGGGTCTTTTGGCACCAACTTTGCTGCCGCACGACGGAAACCCAAATCATTAACCAAAATATCTTGGACGGATACAGAGCAATGTTCAAGTCCTCCGGTGTCTCTATGATGGTTAATTTGCGGTAATTGACCAACATTCATTTCATTTCATCAATGTTTTCGTCGATTTTACGATCCATTTTTTATGTAAAATTTAATACAAGTTCTTTGTTGCAAATTTAAATCCATTTCTAAAATTTTAAAAAATCGCCAACACACAGATATAGATGTACTCTTGTCTACGTAACTTTTGCAAATGTCAAGCTTTGACGCTAAGATTTAGAGAAAATATCAAAAACATATGTACCAACTTTACAAAAAAAAAAAAAAAAAAAAAAAACAATGATCAATGTACTAGCATTGGGGTAATTACACCGGACGGTAATCAAAGAAAACAGTATGTTTGATAGTTTGATAGGGGTGGCCGTTCTGTAGTGGTATATGCATAGACTCCTCAAGCAGAGGGTCGCGGGTTCGAATCCCGTGCCAGGCAATTCTGTGAAAAAGTCTTTTCATAGAATTTGTATGTAGTTATATGAAAATCCCGTCGGCGTCAACTCTGACATGAAGGCATAATACTGATGTTGGAGTAGTTGCTGGCTGGGCTAAATGTAACGAACTGATAACTAGCACGTACTTAGAACCCACTGTTTGAGGAGGATGTACTAGCTCCTCCCGTTCAGTTTGACAACCACCTCTGGGAAAAAAATCGAAACCTAATACACCTGAGTTTCAAACTACTACACTACCTACAAGCGCCCTGGAGAAAAAGCCAGTAAAAGGGTATTCATATCCCCTTGGTGCGCGCGCGGTATTATACAATAAAAAAAAAGTCTCTTCCATCACCACAACGGATGAGATATACCAGCTATGGTGTATTGTGTTATTCAATTTACTAGCAGCTTCATTAATAGGAACTGGTTCTGATTAGGTTACCTGGAAAGTGAGCTTAATGCATGAGACGGAGTATCTATACTGCTTCCAACTCGATATACGTCCATCAGACTTTCTGAGTGTTTCTGGCCTGATTGATCTTCTCCTTTTAAGGTTTCACCGACAGTTACGATCTCCTCGCAAAAGCCTTTATAAGACGCACTCTTCGAAATCCGAATAAGCTTCATATATTCTTTTTCTTCGATCTTTCGTCTTTTCCAAATTAGACTTAAGTGTTAAAACGTTTCTTTACGAAGACGCTGCAAACCTGCGTTCAACCAAGGAACTGGCGATCTGCAGGATTGTTTATTAACTGGACATGTCATTTCAAAGCACTTGGTGAGGACACCGTTCAGGTTTTGAACAGCTTCCTCTAACTTTTGTTAGCACTGTCGGACTTTTCGAGATTCACCTTAAATCGTTGGTTTTATGAGTATTTCTTCTCTTTGACAAGGTCGAGACTTCGCATCCGATTCTGAATTCGATGTACTTATGGTCTGACGTGGAGATCTCCGATAGAACCTTAAAGCTGGTAATCTCCTAAGCATACCTGTTGAATAACGTTAAGTCGGTTACTTGCTGTTTTACTCTCGTAACAAAAGTTGGCTGAGACCCAACATTGCTGACAACCACATCAGACAATTGTAAAAAATCCAGGATTTGCTACAGTCCCAAAAAGTATTCTGAGTATTAGTTCGGTATTATTATAGAGTCTTCAATTTGTTCGGCTACCGCTTTCGGTGATTGTTGTAATAACGAATCAAATTAAAAATAAGAGGACGTAGCGACGAATTTGTACCATTGCACAACGTTAGATGGTGAAAGTGAGTTTGGCACATAGAAGACAAGTTCTCGGTCTTTCATATGAAGTAGTATGAAACAGATTTGTTTATTCCTCACTTTTGGTTCCTGTATACATATTATGTGAGGTTTTATATTCAGCACGGAAAGCCTCCTACAAAGAGATGCGGAAGTAGATTTGGAATGTTGAAGATCAATCTGAGTACACAAAATAGATGAATATTGGAGTGGACGCCTCTAATTCGCACTCATTTGTAAATAAAGTGAGTTACACCTAGACTTCTCAGTGTCGAGTCTAGGGTTCAGGGTATGAAGACGAATCAGCACATCCCCCGTTTCCTCGAGTTGGCCATGAATTCAGAAGATGGCACGCGTCAGTTTGGATTATCTAAAAACCTCGAAAGTATCAGTTTCCAGGGATAGAATTTTCGGCACAGATTTGTTCAACCATTCAAAAGTTGGCTGCATGGGACACATCCCTCTAAGAACTCCGTTTTTCATATCGTAGCCCACTGCTTAAATGCAAACATTATCTGTTTTGATGCAGTGTTTGCATTCAGCGTCGTTCAGACTGTTTTCATTGCCATCCTTCCCAATTCAAAGCATCAGAGGGAAGATAGCGGCATCCGTATAGGTGCGCTGGTCTCATCCCCTTTGACGTTTTAGGATTTTCTTTGAGTTTGCTTTAAAGCAACGTCCAAGTTCCGTCCACTAGAACTACAACTTGTGCTGATTGCAGTACCAGTTACAGCCGGATGTTGTGCCCTGGAAAAACGTCCACCAAAGTTGTTTTTTTTTCGGAAACTGATTTTATTATTATTTTTTTTTTTTCGTCGCACAGGGAGTAGCAGAAACTTTCTTTCTCTTAGCTCTATTCGCGACAAAAAAAGAGGGCGCAGTTTCGGATCCGAGGGTTTGGTCGGTTTCAGTGGGTGTCATTTCCACCGACCTGTTACTGTTCTCCGTCGCAGCTGGGTTTGTGCTATTCTAGAACAAAGCCTCTCTACTTCATTCAGGTTCCGGGATTACGTTTCCCAGATATCATGACGATATATATTAGGTTCACCCGCCTATCTTTACCGACAAATTTTCGCAATTTTACTGCAAGTCTATTTATTCTGTGATGGGCTGGGGAAGCTATTATTAATACTCTTTATTAAAGGATGTCGCAGCTAAAATAGTCGTTGAAGCATTCAACCTTTTTCGTTATTATTCACTATTTGAATATGCAACGCATACAATGCGTACATATGATACTTTTCCCACGTATCTTTGATTGCTACTGTGCGGTTGATTAAATCAATGGACATTAGCCTGTTCTATTTCAGATCACTCCGTTGGTGACACCAAAAGTTTCTTGATGTTTTGCATAAAGAGTAATCTAATTATTATTTTTCTTGAACATGGCAAAACCAGCTTATCTTCTGTTCAGCCTGATTTTTTTACGTGAAGTTTTGCTTATTTGATCACGTTTTGTTACACCTGCTGATATTTGTGACATTTTTATTTCCGTCGCTATCATTTTTCTTACTTACTTTGCATACATCGTCCAATGTTGAAACTGGACAAGTGATTCTGGTTTAACCATTAAGTTTGAGCAGTTTTTTTTTTTTTTTGTCATAGAATACAGCGGAATTTTTGCGTCATCTAAACCATCCCATCATGTCAAAGCAATTTCTCTGGTGGTTAACGACGAAATCTAAATTTTTAAATTCCACGCTCATTTGTACGATGATTCTTCTAAAATGAAATTAGGGATTGGGTTTTCTGATTTAGAAATACGACAATGTAGATATTCGACTGATTTAAAACAAATTACCTTCCAGTGCCCTTTTCCACTTATAACATAAATGGTTACCTGAAGGTGTACCACGTGGTTGCTGATAATAGTGCTATTACTATATAAAATAAGAGAAGTCATTGCAAAATTTGCATAACGTTATGAAGCAACAGACTTAAGTATACCTAACTTCACTTACACCTCGAATTATCCTGTAGTTTTCACTGTGCGTTTACGCCTTGATTTTATGTCAAGATATGCATCATCAATCATTCTTATGCATATATGTAGGTCTCGAGTGCATTCTGAGATCTTTTTGCTATCTAAATAAAATCTCTTAGAGCTCTGTCGAATGCTTTCTCAAAGTAAATGAATACGATTGTCAGGTCTTTCCAAATTTCGCGATGGTTATTATTTATTCTTTATTATTCCAGAATATTGATGCCATGCAGTTTAATAATATTGCGTTGTCGACTACTCTCATAGTATGCGACATTAGTTTCAGCGCTTGGTAGCTGTTGCAATTTCATGTGTTGTCGAAACATGAAAACTTACTCTTTCAAGCTAATATTCAATATATTTTGGCAATTGAATCTTTTGTGGCTATTTTATTCGTTGTGCCCCAATATTTAAAATTTTAGCTCATTTGTCCGTACTTCGACACTGCATTGCTTGCTTATGGGTTGTGAGAGTACTTTTTCTAATTGCCGATACATTGCCTCTACTTTGCCATCACATGTGCTGTAACTACCACTTTTTCGACTCTTTTTTTCCAATGTCCATAGACCTTAGGAAAGACGCAATTTATATTGTAGTTTTCGCTGTACTTAGCCCGTCAATCCAATGACGACTTAGTTTGTTAGTCATGGTAACTCGATAAGAATATCAATAGTATCAATACCTCTAACGAGCTGAAGTACCAAGATAGTTATTTGAAGAAGTTGTGACTAGCATCGTTACTACAAAATCGACCCAACATTTATGGTTTAATTTTTTTCCTCTAACGATTCACACCAAATGAATAATGTAACCTCTATTACAGCTGTGTAAAAAAAATAGCACCATGATGAACTTTGTATAGGGTTTTTTAATAACGACTTGACAACTTTTTTTTTAAATGCAGTAAAAGGCAAATCATTTGAGATATTTCAAAAACTTTACTATTGGCTTGAAGTACAATCAAAACATTTATGAATGGAGCTCGACTTCGTTCATATGGCCACCGCGGGCACGTTTACAGCGGTCGATTCGTTGGACCCAATTTTCAATGACTCGGCCATACATTTCGGCCGAAACGGCCGCTATTTCGCGTTCAAAGTTGGCTCTGAGCTCTTCCAACGTCGTCGGCGTGTTGGCATAAACCAATGACTTAACGTAGCCCCACAGAAAATAGTCAAGCGGCGTTAAATCGCACGAACGAGGCGACCAACCGACTGGCCCATATTTTGAGATAACACGCTCACCATACTTATTCTTCAATAAATTGATTGTAGCGTGTGCTGTGTGGCTTGGGGCACCATCCTGTTGAAGCCACATGTCGTCCAAGTCCATATCTTCGAATTCGGGCAAAAAATCCATTCACAGTAACGTGACGATCGTTATAGTCGACGAAAAAATAAGGCCCAATAACGCCGCCGGCATGCAAACCGCACCAAACAGTTATTTTTTGTGGATGAAGTGGTGATTCTTGGAGCACATGTGGGTTTTCACCCGACCAATAACGCATTTTTGCTTATCGACGAACGCATTTGACCAAAAATGAGCTTCGTCACTGAAGATGATTTTGCGATGAAATTCATCATCTTGGCGCATCTTCTCCAGAACCCAATCAGAGAACGTAGCTCGTCAGTGTACTTTACCATGTTGAGCTTACTGAATAAATTGACAGTGACAGTTTGATGATTAGTGAAAGATTGCGTTCACAAATTAAATTCAAAATTGTCAAGTCCCTTTTGGAAAACCTATACTTGTCATGCATATTACAATTTTCTCTGCTCATGTAAACACTTCACATTTTTTGTAGAATATCTGTCTGGCGTTCAGTGATATATGGTAATGCAAAGACAAGTTTTGCAAAAACTGTTATTTGAGATAAGGAAATTCCCGTTATACGTAATGAAATCAGATTTGTTGTTGTGTGAAAAATAACAGCTCTACAGTCATTCTGTAGAGCGTTTTGGTAGTGTTCTATACACTAGAGTTTATTTTTTTTTTTTTTTTTTTTAATTAAACTTTATCAAGGTAAGATATTTAAGCAATTTAAAATTAATATCTTATAAGTGCAACGATTTTGGCAGCTAAAATGGATCGCGTTAATCATTGTACCCCTGAAGAACGTTTATCAATAAGAAAACTTATTGCTGAAAGAAAAACTTACAAATTTATTAGGGAAATACTCGTAGTTGGATGTTCCAATAAAATGTTGAAGGAGAAGAAACAAGAGGAAGAAAACTGAAATTGACCCTTAGCGATGAGCGACGCATAGTAAGATTGGTGAAACAAAATCGGTTTATTACCTCCAACAAAATAAAAGAGAAATTAGATCTATCCATGGTTACTTCTGCAATAAGAAAAAAACTCATAGAGAAAGATCTACCTGCCAGAAGTCACAGAAAGCTACCATTGTTGAAAAAGGCCCACTTACAAAAACGTAAAAAAAATTGCAGAAGAACACTTGCATTGGGAACCAAGTAAATGGCGAAATATATTATGGACCGACGAGTCCAAAATTGTTTTATTGGGGACTTCTGGTACCAGGATATTTGTTGGCAGGCCAAAACACGAAGAGTTCAAACCAGAGTATACCATTAAGACTATCAAGCACGCCGGCGCAAAAATAAACATATGAAGATGCTTCTATTACAATGGCACTGGTGCCATATTTTGGATAAAACCGATAATGACTGCCGAAATTTATGTTGGCATTATGAGGGAAGTCATGTTGCCTTACGCTGAATGGAATATGTTTCTCACGTTAGTCATTCAACAAAATAACGACCCGAAACATACGAGAAAATCTGTCAGAGTTTTTCTTACAGAATAGGGTTTAGGATTTGGAATGTCAGGCTCAGTCTCCAGAAAAACTTTGGACAGATGTTAAAAAAGCCGTATTTAAAGCTAAACCGAAAAATACACTGCAACTATGGTAAGCTGTGCAGGCTACGTGGAGGGATATTGTCAGGCGTTAATCGACTCCATGCCATGACGTTACACTGCTGTGCTTAAAAATAATTTTTTATATTGTGTAATTACAACCTAAAAACTCATTAATTTTACTGGAGAACTTATTTTGCTTATGAATTTTTACTCTTGGTGCTTTTATTTTTCACACTCCAAAATGTATCGTTTTTGTTTAAATGTATGTATGAAACGTTTGTGTTTATAGGTTACTTTGACTTAACTTTTAACATTAAAAAATAAAATAAAATCCAAACTATTGTATCATTTGTCTCTAAAATGTTTCATTCAAAATCCTTCATAAATGGTTGGTGCTATTTTTTTTCACAGAGCTGTATATTGGGGGCAAACTTAATGGCAGAAATCGATTTTTTGAAAGATCAAAGTTCTCAAATATTATACTCATACTACCACAAACCTGAAATCAATTTTGAATACCCATCGTTTATCGTCATAGGAGTTCGTACGACGATACGAGTACTTTTAAAAGTATATTGTAAAACCATCCGATAATTTATAGCATATATTTCTTGGAGATGCCCAATGGAATTTAATATCTTTTTCTTGTTAAATACTCGTTAACTTTTTCGATCTCATTAAACTTGTTTTACCTCAAAATATGTATTTTTAACAACCAATTTTGCAATAACTTGACGAAATTTGAAAATGAAAAAAATAAATAAATAAATTATCGACGATAGGGGTGGAAGTAATAAAAATGCAATTTCAAAAAATTTCCACTATAAACCGCACTATTTAGTTTTATTTCGTTAGACAGTTTTTTTTTTTACAACACCAAACAACAGACACTTAAGTTGCTAATTTTTTCTATTTTTTATTTCAGCTTACTGCTTTTAGCGATACTACGGACCAAATACATTTTTTTTATTGGTAAGTTAATGTGCATTTCATATTTTATAATCAAATAAAAATATTATAATAGTTTTACCAATTTTACTTTACTCTGCCGAGGTAAAGATACAACACTATTTATTTCATTTACTAGAAAAGCCTTAAACGGTAATTAAACATGTATAAAATAAATAAGAAAACCAATAATAATAAATATCTTGGTTGTTGTGTCGTTGCTCTGATTTATAAGAAATTTTATCTATTCTATTAAGTCTATTGGGTCGTGCGGTTTGCTAAGAGATGGCGTAACTTCCAACATGCGTTGGAAATCTACTGTCATTGTACGTCATTTTAGTATATGTCATTCATATACAACAATAATTTTTTTCACTCAAATATGTCGAACTTTGTGCCCGACTTTAAAATGAAGAAAACTGCTGCCGAAAGTCATCGTATTTTGGTGGAAGTTTATGGTGAACATGCGCTAGCTGGTGGTGATTTTGCCTTGGAAGACGATGAACGTCCTGGGCAGCCAAAAAAGTTTGAAGATGAAGAACTGGGAGCATTACTCTATGAAGACTGTTGCCAAATACAAGAAGAGCTCGCAGAATCTTTGGGCGTCACTCAAGCAGCCATTTCAAAACGTTTAAAATCAGCTGGATATATTCAAAAACAAGGAAATTGGGTTCCACATGAACTCAAGCCGACAGACGTCGAAAGGCGGTTTTGCATCGGATTGTTACTGGTGATAAAAAATGGATCCATTACGACAACCCCAAGCGCAAAAACTCATATGTGAAACCCGACCAACCAGCCAAATCAACGGCAAAGCTGAATATCCATGGCGCAAAGGTTATACTCTGTATTTGGTGGGATCAGATGTGTGTGCTGTATTATGAGCTGCTAAAACCGGGTGAAACCATCAATAGACAACGCTACCAAACACAATTAATCCGTTTGAAGAGAGCAGTAGCCGAAAAACGCCCGGAATATGCGACCAGACACGAGGCAATAATTTTCCATCATGACAACGCTCGGCCCCACGTTGCTATTCCGGTTAAGAACTATTTGAAAGACAGTGGATGGGAAGTCTTACCCCACCTGCTTTAAAGCCCAGACGTTGCCCCTTCTGACTACCATTTGTTCCGGTCGATGCAGAACGCCCTCACTGAAATACGGTTCACATCAGAGCAGAATATCAAAAATTGGCTTGATTCATTCTTGGCTGCCAAGCCGGCGCAGTTATTTAGGTATGAGATCCACAAATTGCCAGAAAGATGGGAAAAAGTCATAGCTTCAGATGGGCAATACTTTGAATAATACTATTGTAAATGTTTTTCTTAAATAAACGTTCAAATTTTGAAGAAAAAAAACCGCACGAATTAAATTACATACCCAGTATTTTAATTTTAAAAGTAAAAAAAAAAAAAAACTATGTGAAACTATGTTATACATGTTCCTGTTTAGGATGGCGAATATTACAGCATTCTAAAATTTCAAGGACGTCAGAGTTGTGGAGGTTCAACAACATAATTACCAATATTTTTTGGGGGGTCTTTGAGAACGAGTTTATTTTGTTATTTATGATAATTTAATTTTGTTTCTATTCTTTTTTTTTGCATAAATAAGGATTTTAATCTTCTTCAGACCAATATATTTAGGCGGAAGCTAGTTCAGAAAGTAAAACGTATTAAGTATTTTGCATAAAAATGTCGGTATTCCACCAAACTGAATTAATTCTTTTCTATTCTAGAGCGCGATGCTATGATCAAAATAAAAGATAAACATTTATACAGCTTATCCCTTTCTTTTAATTTTATCGACTTGATATATTTTTTTAATCAATTAGCAGAACTGGAAAGTAATAAAAAATAAACTATCTAGCAATTGCAATTACTTAGATATAACTTGTGTTTAAAGTGAAGAAATTAGTAATTATAATTTCATCATATGCCTTCTCTACATTCAATTGCCAAACAACTGTTTAACTCATTTCCAAAAACATAAATAAGCAAAATAGGTAAACATTAGTTTTAAGCTAACTTACCATTCCATTGAATGGCATCTTATATACTGGTTTTGGATCTTAACTAACGTGCCTTTCCAGCCAGCTCTATCTCTAGTTACATGGCTCAAGTTACAGATGCCGAGTTGGGTACAAGTCCTTTTTAGATTGCGTACTGTGCCTTAAGTAAGTTATATTGTACCTTTGCTGTGTTGTCCCACCTGGGTGGGCTCGAATCTTTGTGACTGAAACACTGATATTCATACGCTAAACACGACCTTGATATCGTTGGTTATGGTCACGTCTTACTAGTGAAAGCTTGTTAGCGCATGTAAGCTTGTACGGGTAACCAATATATTGGTCAGATTTCACGTTTGTAGCTTATTCGTCCGTAAAAGAACCTATGTTTAAAAGCTTGTAGATCAAACTAATTTGAGCGTTGGCTACTATATTAAAATGAAATTTAATATTTTATTAAGAGAAATACAAGAAGAACTATACTTGTAAGAAAAGAAAGTATGTTAGGTTAGGTTAGATTGGCGGTTGGAAAACCAACCCAATTTAGCCTATTGGCCCGTTGTGCTGCCACGTGGATCTATGATTCCCTCACTCATGGAACCAAAACAAGCTTACGATAAAGCGCTAGAGACTGTTAACGTCTGTATTTTTTGGATCGTTTGAGTCGTTGTAGAAGAAGGCTCCTAGGTGGAATTTTCTTCTCTGGGAGAGAGCTGGACATGTACAGAGAAAGTGGAGGATTGTCTCCTCTTCCACTTCATCCATGCATGTTTGTAAAAGCGCCAATCCTTCTTTCATGCTTGCCTATAAGGTAGTGTCCAGTGATGACACCTATAATGGCGCTGAGATGTTTCCTATTTAAAAAGAACCAGACTCTTAGAGAGATTCAGATCCAGTTTAGGCCAGATCTGTTTAGTCACTAGGCATACCCACCGGTCCATCTAAGTTCTGTTTTTTTATAAGCATTCAAATAATAATTTGCACATAGCGATTGGTATACCTATGCTGCCCTTTTCCGGTAGAATAGGTGGAGTGGTTCCAATTTTGGCAAGTTCGTCGTCCCTACAATTCCCTGGAATGTTTCTGTGGCCCGGCACCCAATAAAGGTGAAGGTTGAAATGTTCTGCCATCTCCGTAAGTGATGATCGGAATTCAAAGGCGGTTTTAGAATTTAGTGAGACTGAGTCCAGGGACTTGATGGCGGCCTGATAATCCGCAATGGTTATCTTGATATCCTTTCTAGATATCCCGTTTTTCTTCAGCCAGGACAGGGCTTCTTTAATAGCCAAAATTTCCGCCTGGAACACGCTACAGTGATTTGGAAGACGGAAGGAGAAGCTTAAATTTAGCTTATCTGAGAAAACACCTCCACCAACCCCACTATTGGCTTTAGATCCATCTGTATAAAAATAGATAGACTTGTCCTCCATGAAAGCATCTTTCTCCCACAAGTATCTAGAGGGAAAGCTCGCATGAAAGACTTTGTCAAACCGAAGTTTAGGTATGGTGTAATCGATGTTCTCTAAGTGGATTCCTAATATATTAAGAATATTAGCGTGGCCAAATAAATTCTTTGTCCACTGTGTAGTCGCTTTAAGGCGAATAGTTGCGGTCGCAGCTACTTGCCTTCTGAAGATGTCGAATGTTGCGGAGTGAGTGGAGCGTAGAGCGTAGACATGCTGTTCTTTGGATTCGGCTTTGTTTTTTGTTTTACTGCAATGTCAAAGGCCGACAAACACACCTTAAGTGAGTATCGGTCTTATGTCCGAGGTGTATAGCCAATGGGTTATTCGAGGTTGGAGGCCCCATTTGTTTCCAATGGCTTTCTTGCAAAAAAATAAAGGTACTGTAGCTTTGTTAACTCTTTCTTGAATTTTAGGTTTTAAGTTTAGTTTTCTGTCAAAAATGAGACCCAGATATTTTGCTGTATCGGAAAACACTAAGCTGGTACTGTTTATTGAAGAAGGGTCTATAGTTGGAATTTTATATTTCCTGGAAAAGAGAATAAGATCAGCTTTATGGGGTTTAACTCCCAATCCACAGCGATCTGCAAATCGAGTTAATTTGTTAATATTTAGATGAAGGAGTTCTTTGATGGTATTGAGATACTATGTCTATGAAAGCAACCATTGTGTACTCTCTGTATTGTAGGGATCGTTCGATGTGGCTAGTCAGCGAATGCAGAGCCGTTTCTACCGATTTTCCTTTATAGAAAAATGTCTTGGATAAATTTTAGCTCGAATATGGATATCAATCAGTCGTTCTAGAGTTTTTAGAAGAAAAGATGATAGACTTATAGGTCTGAGGTCCTTTGGGACATCATGAGAGCATTTTCCGCCCTTGGGAATGAAAAATACATTGCCTTCTCTCCATGACAGTAGAATGTGGGTCAGTTCTACACATCTCCTCATGATATTCTCAGGCGTGGGCAAGATAATATCTGAGGACCTTTGTAGTTCGACTGGTATTATATCTTTTGGGCCCCTAAACTTGTATAGTTTGAAGCTATGCAGAGCCCAAAGCGGTTTGTCTCTGTAATCAGTAGTCCTACCTGTAAAGTGGGTATCCAGTAGCAAATTGAGTGATTCATCACTTGATGGCCATCTGTTTTTTTTAAACAACTAGGCATCACAGGGTTTGTAGAGAGGATTTTTCTTGGTTGCGATGCCGCAGAGGTTTCTATGATTGACCAAAATTGACGCTTTGCTTTCCTCAATTATTTTTTATATATTTTGAAGGATTATTTGTAATAGTCCCAGTCAGTCATTTTTCTTGTGCAAGGTTGAAAAGTTTTCTGCAGGTGTTTCTAAGCGGTCCTAGTGCTGAAGTCCACTAGTACCACGGCTTTTTCATGCCCCAAGGTTGAATCAGAAGGTAGGAAGAAGCCATAGCCTAATTGCGAGACAGGGTGAATTCCCTGACTTTCATGTAAAGCTCATTGGTGTTTCGCGCTGGACTTGATAGGTCAGAGGATAGTGTTTTTGATAGTATTCCTCTGTATTTTAGCCAATTAGTTTTCCGATCGTTTCGGAATGCTGTTTAACTGGGGGGAGCATCACCCAGGTCCAATTGGATGTATCTGTGATTAGCATTTGAGTGATGTTGTCTGAGACAAGTGTGATATCTAGCACTTCCTATCGATTTCTTGTTATAAAAGTGGGCTCATTGCCAATATTGCAAACAATGAGGTTAGTACTTAAAATGTAATCAAAGAGTGACTCACTCCTATCGTTGATGTCGGCACTGCCCCATACCCTGTGATGAGCGATAGCGTCGGATCCGATGATGAGGCCAGTTTTTTGCCTTCCAGCTTCCAATACCACCCTTTCTAGGTTATCACAAGGGAGAAGGCCCACCTGATAATGGCCAAGATACACCGATGCCTGCCAGTAGGAGGCTTCGGCAGTCTCCAGCCTGGCAACTGTCAAATCGGGGTCGCTGAGGTTAGGAAGTAAAAATACATTAAGACTAACATACATTTCACTGGTATACAAGTTCTTATCTTACCTTTGTCTTTTGTATAAAGTGGAGAGTAAAAAGGTGTCCCAAGTCCACGAATGCATACGAAAGGTATGCGACAATAAATAATCAAATGAAGTGTGTCCCCGACGGATTATGGAACAATAAGAAGTGGATAGTGATTTTTCAAACAAAATTATCTTCACAGATAAGGCTCATTTTCATCTTGCTAGCTTTGTTAATAGTCAAAATTGTTGAATTTGGAATTCAGAAAATCCACGACTGTTTGTTGAGAAATAAATGCATCCAAAACGATTTACTATTTGTTGGAGATTTTGTGCTGGGGGTATCTTCGGGCCATTCTTCGTTGAAAATGCGGCTGATCCAGCAATTACAATTAATGGTGCTCGCTATAATGATAATCCAGATTTTTGTGCCAAAATTTCGAGATGTGGATGTAGACATCATTGGGTTTCAATAAAACTGTGCTACATCTCATACGGCCCAAGAAACAATTCAATTTCTACATAAGTCAATTTGTGGTCATAAAATTTCCTGTTTTTGTGACCAGAATTGACCGCCCAGGTCATACGATTTAACGGGGGGTTTTTTGAAGTCTAAAGCTTATGGCAACAAATGCAAGACCTCCCACGTCTTAAAGAAGTCAATTGAGCACTGTATTTAAGAAAATCAGCTACGTGTCATGAAAAATTTACTAGCAGAGCCTTGGAGACCAAAAACCTGTCTTTTCTAACAAAATTACTTTTTGCCTGAATTCTGGGACACCCTTTATGAGCGTTATGTTACAATAAATGTAAATTTACTGTTGTGTATGTAACACAACCCAAAATTATTGCTCTTATGTCATCAGGTAAACTGATGCAGAACCCTGCGAGCCTTTAAGCTTTATCGATTTGATGTAAAATGCTAACATCGGCTCATCCAATCACTCTCATTTACCATAGATATCATGGGGCATAATGAAACACAAAATTTATTGCTCTTATGTCATCAGTCCGAGAAAGCTCTGATTTCCAGAAATATCTGCCAATTTTTCGAAAGTGTATTCAAGAATTTATAACTTACCTTATTGAGAAATGGAGTGACCGGCTTTAATTCTGACCGCTGTAAAGTTGTATGGACTTCGGACCAGCCGTTTGTGAGTTCTGCCAACTCGATCTCTGTCTACCACTTAGCGGGAAACTTCATAGTTTTCTCTCAAGTCCAATCCAAATAAATCGATAATTACGATCTAAACAACATTAATACGTGTAGTACTTGTTTCGCTGAGGTTTTCGTATCAATATCCTTGTGCTCTTATGGTAAGTTTTTCCGAAATAAAATTACCCGTAAGTACAATTTCATGCGCTTCATTTATGATAACCTTGACTATGTGTTTGAAATATTGACCCTGACGACTTTGAAAAGCACTTATCTGAATCTCATATACATTCCGCACATCACCGCAGAGACTTAACGTTTCGCACAAATCGTATTCTTCGTGTCATAACGTTCGTACATCGCTGTGCTATTTCTAGATTCACAAAAGACAAATAAGGAAAAGCTCTTATACAGCCCCGACAAAACTCTCCTTAAAATGAAATAAAAGCGACCGTATCATATTAAAGCGTTGTTGAACCCTTTCATTACTACGAGGAGTTCAAGAATGCAGTTGAAATCCTAGAATTAACTAAGTCTCCTGTGGATCCCAAAATTGATGAACTTGTATTTTAACACTGAAACGCCTGCTGATCTTTCTAATATGCAAAAGACGGAGAAAATTTAGGAAAATGAACAAACAATTACAATAAATTGTTAGTTCTTTGTGTAAGTGCTTGGTTTCGACAAAAAAAAAAAAATATTTGTGCGATCGCTTATAGGGATAACCACATACAGCTTGTCTAGTCTGAAACTCTTGGTGATTGGGTTGTCATTTAACTCAGTCAGCTTTTCTTATCCTGCAAAATTTATAATTTACTTGATGATCTGATTCAGACTGCAGCATAACAGGATACATATCATTGGTACTAAGTATCAAAGGATACAACGGTATGTTCACTGTTCAGTGATCGATAACAAAAATTAATAGTGACGGGTCATATTACTAAGCTCAAGTGGTGGTGTATTGGCTTCCGAACGAACGGTTCGATGTTCAATAACAGCCGTGACCGGTATTGGCAACTAAAAATGGTTGCCTAAAATAAAACAATAAAGTAAATTTTCAGTAATAATACATGGGCTGAAAAGTTTCTAAGAGAGGGCACCACTTGAATTCAATCCATACCATTTTCAGTTAGTACCAACCTTCAAAAGATACGGTGTTTAAATTTGACAGCTGTCGGACGATTAGTTCTCGAGATATAGCGTTGTGAGTGAAGCAACTTTTGTGATTGTGAAAAAAAAAGAAATGGATTCAAAGCAATTTCGTGTGTTGATTTATCATTGCCTTTTGATGGGAAAAAATGCAGCCGATGCAAAGAAATGGCTTGATAAGTGTTACCCGGACTCTGCACCTGCCGAACGAACCATTCGCAAGTGGATTGAAAAATTTAAAAGTGGTCATACAAGCACCGAAAATGATGCACGCAGTGGACGTCCAAAAGAGGCTGTTTCAGATGGAAACATCAAAAAAGTCCACAAAATGATTACGAATGAGCGTGTTGGATATATCATACACGAATATTTGGACATGCGAAAGCTCTGTTTAAAGTGGGTGCTGCGTTTACTCACAGTCGACCAAAAGCAACAACGTGTTGATGATTCAGAGGAGTGTTTAAAGCTGTTCAACCGCAATAAAGCCAAATTTTTGTGTCGGTATGTGACAATGGATGAAACTTGGCTCCATCACTTCACACCAGAGTTAAGTCGGCAGTCAGCTGAGTGGCGAGCAAGCGACGAACCTCGTCCAAAACGACCAAAAACTCAACAGTCGGCTGGCAAGGTTATGGCATCCGTATTTTGGGATACACATGGAATAGTTTTCATCGACTATCTATGTTGTTGGAGCCTTTGAAGGACGAAATCGCAGAAAAACGGCCGCATTTGAAGAAAAAGAAAGTGCTGTTTCATCAAGACAATGCACCGTTTCACAAGTCGATGAAAACGATGGCAAAATTGAATGAATTCGGCTACGAATTGCTTCCCCATCTACCGTATTCTCTAGATTTGGTCCCCAACGACTATTTCCTGTTCGCAGACCTCAAGAGAATGCTCGCCGGAAAGAGATTTAAGAAGGATGAAGAAGTAATCGCCGAAACAGAGGCCTATTTTGAGGCTAAACCGAAATCGTACTACAAAATTGGTATCGAAAGATTGAAAAATCGTTTCAATCAGTGTATCGCCCTCGTAGACAACTATATTGTTAAATGAAGTTGAATTTTGCAAAAATTTTGTGTTTTACTATAAAACGGACGGACGGACTTTTCAACCCATGTGTTAAATTAGTTTTACCTTAAATGTTGGATGCCACCCATGGAGCGAAATAACCACTGAGCTCTAAAACCTGTCTCTCTCTCTATATAATTCCCCCAAAAACTTAAAACCTGCTTCGGTGTTTTAAAAGGTGTCACACCCTCTTGAGTGTTTATGGCTTTAAAAAAAAGCGAACGGCTTTTTATCTTATTACTAAGGAAGTGCTGAGCTTATAAGGCCACCGATTAGGTTTCCTCAGATTTTTTCTATTAGTAAAATTGAAATCTCAGTTATCTCATTTGGAATTCGATATGTTATACATATCTTTTCTGGCATGGACACTCCGATAGGACTTTCTAGCTGGTATCTACTTTAGTGTTCCTCTTAAATTAAGTCGATTACTTCCTGTCTTCATTTGATGAGAAAAGTTGGCTAGGAGCCATAATTGCTGGTGACTAAATAAGCAAAATGATGTTATTAATGATGTTTTTTTTTTTTTTTTGCTATAACGATGTTAAGATCATTCTCATTGTTTTAAACACAAAACTGTCGGAGAAAGGTAATCGAAAACACAGTCTGATGATACGTCTTCTGATTTAGTAGCTGACCTGAGGTTTTTTTTTAATAATTAATGCCAATGTTGATTCCATCAGGAAGAGTTCTTTCTGCCTAACGTGATTCTTATTAGAAACCTATACTGGAGCTCTCCTAGGCAACATCTTAGCATCCTAAAAGGAAAACTAAAACGAAAATGTTATCTAATATTATACGATATGTGGGAATCAAAACGTGAACAAATGAACATTTGCAGACCAATTGCAGACATATTTTCCGCAAATAAATTTCGGTTATTATCAGACGTCTGCTGAATGATCGTATAGGTCTAAGAGTCTAAGAGTAAGTCTAAGAGTCTAGCCAATGCTGGTCAGTGGCAGTGATTTAAGTGGTCCGCTGATAGATTTTGGCAATTTGAAAATATATCTATGAACTGTTACAGTATGACTGGCTTCAAGTACGATCTAAGATTGATATGGAAACCGTGCTTTGCTATATAGAAAATCTGAATCGCTAGAATTCAGTTTCATGTAAAAGCTACAAATATTTACATTTCATTGTTCAGGACGACAACGGTTGTCAGTTGAAATCAATACAAGTAGCACTTGGTTCAAAGGTGTATCTATTTCATTGTTCTCTTTGTGAGGTAGAAAAAAATTGTTTCAATTGAATTTATCATTTCCATCGGCTAGTCGTAATTGCCGTCCACTATCACGAACAAGAAATAAATCAAAATTCAAAAAAGAAAAATTAATAAATCTCACTGCCAACTACTTAATTATCAGATATTGTCAACGAACGGAACGCTCTCGTATCGACACACTACATCGCACCTTTCACGATCGGCCAAGATCGTACATGAACTTGAATTTTCAATCTCATTCTCGATCAAGTTCTGTGGTACTGCTCTTTTGAATCTCATGACTTGGAAAAACAAAAAAAAAAATAAAAATAAAAATAAACTAACCCAGCTACGCAAACGATTTAAAGGTGAACGCTTTAATTGAAGGATATGTCTACCTTCTATCATACGAATTAAGACCAGTAGCTGTTAAACGATACGTTCTAGATATTTGAAAAATCGGTTATGCTGTGCACCATAGAAAGTATTCTGTAGATCTAAGCATAATTATTTTAAAACACTAGTGACGCCGTTATTGGCAGTAAATTAGCATTCAAAGCACATATCATAGCTTTATCAATACGTGTACGGTCATTTGCATTTCTAGAGACACTTTATCATTGTAATACATATCTATTTGAAGTTTTTCACACACCACTAGCAAGTGGTGATAGAATTTTCTAATTTAACCTGTCTAGGAAAATAATAACGCCGTCATGATCAGATGCTAATCTTACTATCGTAAAAGAGTCACGATTCAGAAGTTTTGTGGTGAAAAGTACTTACTTTCCAGATAGTTTTATAGGTGTGTACTGTTGTAGTGGTTTGAAATATGTAGGAGGTCCGTAATCTTTAATGTTGGTAATTCTTTTGACTTAAGCAAGACTATGACGTCATATATGATAAATCTACTGGGGGATATTGATCAGGAAATGGTTATTGGTGAAGATGAACTGACGTGATACCCCTGTTCTAAAATAGATGAAAAGGCTGGCCAAAAGTGTGGTTTTTTGTAGGAAAGAAATTGCAACAGCTGCAAAGTAGTTTGTTCTTTATCCTAATAAGTTTTTGTCTCAAAACGAAAATGGGAAATCATATCCAGGAACAAGTTATTATCTCTTCTTTCCTGTGGCTCGATCAGGGCTCAAACAAGAATAAATGTATTTAGCGAGTCAATTGAATTTAACTATACCTCGGAAGTACTACACTTGTAGTTGCATTTGTATCTTGTAGAGGGAGATAAATGGAAATCATATTTCATTTCAACATGGTTACTATTATATGAGTATTTAGGAGAGAACAATTAGTTTGCTTGTTGTTCGCTTATTTTATGCTTTATGTGGGGCCATAGTTTATGGTGAACCCGGGTCTTACTCAACAGTTCTTTTTGTTAAATGCAATCCTGCAAATAGTGTCGAATTGCGCACGCTAAGTTTACTGAAACCCCTTTCAATGCGTCATTTAAGGTGAAGTTTTCCATGAAAAATTTAAACACTGTTCAGGCTGACGCGGTGGTTTCATACTCTTAACATCTCGAAGCCAGCTTAGCTGGTAAGTTCTAGCACTGTAAGGTCAATATATGTACTTGTTTCGTTGTTACATATTCTCTTGTTTGTATTTATGCAAACGGGACCAAAAGTCACTCGAAGCAACCAATGATATTTTCATATGTTTTTCATAAGGTCCATGCTCTCGCATCATACAAGACTGGAACGATCTGGTACAAAACACTTATAAAGTTTCCTTTAAGTAAAGGGCAGCAGAAAAGCCGTTGACCTTTAAGACACGTTGAAAAGTAATCATTAGGTCTACCGAAAAGCAAAAAGCCATGTCATCTGGAGTTATGCGCATATGTTAGCCAACATTCAATCCAAACCCTAACCGAGAATACACACAGACCTAATGTGGGATCGGGTCCTAAAAACTTCTCCTCTGTGCCTTACCTGGTAAGTTCATCGGCGATTCAATTTCCCGTAACCTGCGACCTAGACTAAACTCAGTGAATTTAGCCTTCCGAGTGCGTTCAATGAAGTTTTGCATTCTGGAACTAGTTTGGAAGTCTTAAGAGATGCAAATTTTTTTCCCCCTCCACCGTTTCTTCACAACGTAGTTCGTTGCCATCAGGAGTGAAATCTCGCATTGTCGTCCTCCAGAAAAACAAAAGCGCCCCATTCTTCCACATTGACAAATGTCAATCATCGGGCATACTTTCGTCCGCCACATTTTACAGATAAGTTGGTGTATGAGTTTGCCTGTCTTTTATTAAGTTTACTTTTAAATCTGAACTAAAACTAAAATACATTTATTCATGATATTAAATATCTGAAGTCAGCTATATACAATGTAGAGCAACAAATGTGACATCAGCATTTTGATCAAAATTAATTATGCAGGTGTACATTGACCTTAGTCGATTTTTTCGATTTTTGGCAACGAAAATGTGTGTCAGCTGAATGTAATGCATTGAAATTGTTCAACTGGGTTCATTGCGTTGAAGTGGCCAAACATGTGTTAACTTAATACAAACTTATCAATATACAAACATACAAACTTAATCAATACCGTGTGCTTCAGCAGTCTTTCAGAGACCTTTTCTTGGTCTCTGGCTCTTTCTTCCTGACAGCGGATCGTTGATCTTCAAATAGACTGCCAAAACAATCCTACCAGACTTTCAGTACCGACTATGTCCCATCCTAATCTAAAACTACTTTTTCCGTATTTGAGTCCTCAGAAAATTCTGATAGAAAATTCGATCTTCATGTAATGGAGTAGCACCTCCCCATCGCTTCGATTGAGCTATTTGCGATTTCTTTCTTTTCTTAGAAATCGATATTTCTCTTGTCTCCTTTGCACATAGAATAGAACTCTAGCGCAACTGAGGTTACGCGGCTTCTCTTGTTTCGCGGCATGCGCATTCTGACACTCTTTCGGAGTGTCACGGCGGCTCTGATAACTTACTGACAATGTCATGTCCCATATTCTGGGTTTGGTGCCTTTAGTTTGATGGAGGATGGTTCACTGGAAACTTATCCGTCATTATCTTTGCCGATAAATTCTAACCTCAACTCCGAATATTTGGACCTAGCTATCTGAATTTTTAATACAGGGATTCGTAGTAGATTCAGATTCAATAAAGTTTTTAAGTACTCTGATTAAATTTATTTTATTTGCATTGATTCTAGTTCTCATGATAAATCGAACTATAAAAGATATAAATTGTTTTGTTATCTTCCCACGTTAACGTGTTTTATTCTACGTAAATCCTGACAAATGTTGGTAGTTGTTTTATTGCCATATTTCACTTGTTTATCATTTTTGATTAGTAAAAATTATAGTTCATTCAATAATTTCTTGTATTAATAAGCCCAACCATTTCTGTTACATACGAGTATGTGGTAAATTTGGTCAAGAAAAACAACGAAGAAATATAAATAATTTTATAACAGCCTACCAAGCATGCTTTGGGTGCCACACAAAGTTTGTAAAGCTTGCGTGAAATCACTTTGTTATTGAAGCCAAGGAGGGCTTCTACTTAAAGTGCCGACAACGAACCAGAAAACCATTTTCATGATTGCTACTGTTGTCAATCATGCTTACTGAAAAGGGAAGTCGGTGGAAACGGCTCTTCATTCGCTGACTAGGCACATCGAACGATCTCTACAATATAGAGAAGTGGTTGCTTTCCTGGACACAGAGAGCGCCTTTAACAACGTCAACGTCCGCAATTACGACTGCGCTGTCACATCTGAAGCTAGACGATTCAATTAGGGAGTTGATCAGTCTTATGCTAAATAGCAGGATAATCAGCTCCAAACTGGGTGGGACTTCTGCTAAAAGATATGTCAGCAGAGCTACGCCGCAAGGCGGTGTCCTTTCTCCCCGTCTCTGGAACTTACTGCTAATATACGTGGAAGCAAGATATGGAAGGGTGATTGCCTAAGCGGATGACGTTGCTATAGCCGTCTCAGATAAGTATCTTAATACCATTAAAGAACCCGTTTTGCCCTGTAAAACTGATCTTTTCCCCTTGTCCAGGAAAAATAAAATTCCAATTATAGACTCTCCCTCAATAAACGGTACCAGCTTAGAGTTTTTCGATACAGCAAAATATCTAAGTCTCATTTTTGACAGAAAACTAAATTGGAAACTTAACATTCAAGAGAGTCAAGAAAGCTGCAAAAGCTTTATTCTCTTGCAAAAAAGCCATTTTAACAAATGGGGCCTTCAACCTCAAATAATCCACTGGCTATACATCTCGGGCATAAGACCGATACACACTTATGGTTTTGTTGTCTGGTGGACGGCCTTAGACAATGAAGTCAACTGCAACAAACTAAGCAGAGTCCAAAGAACAGCATTTAGTTCCATAAGCGGAGCTCTACGTTCTACTCCCTCTGCGGTTTTAGACATTCTGTGTCACTTGACACCCCTCGACATCTTCAGTAAGTAGCTGTGACTGGAGTTATTGAGCTTGACACAGTGGACAAATAATACACCCTGACTGACTCGAACTGCAACTTTTAAAATGCTATAGTTCTTTTATTTTTTGATAAATTTTTTTGTGCCAAAGCAAAAAATGTTGGAAAATACATTCAATTTTCAAATTGTATCAGCAGTTTTCAATATGTTCACCTTTGGTGCGAATAATGGCCTTGAGACGGCCGAAGGAAGCATCGCACGCTACACGCAAGTGGCTCTGCAGTATTTTGGCCCATTCCTGGCAAAGTGCTTGCCTGAGGTTGTCCAAGCTTTGGTCATATTTTCGCCTTCAATATATCCCAGACAGGAAAATCAAACGGATTTGCAATCCAACATTGTTTTTTAACCAATCTTGGTTGACGCGCACTTTGTGAGACGGTGCCGAGTCTTGTTGAAATGTCCAAGATCTCCGACTGAAATGATTTTTTGCCCAAGGCTTCAATACTGTCTCTAAGACAGTTTCACGGTATACGATTGCATTAATTTTGACTCCACGGCCCAAAAATACGAGCGGAGAGCGACCATCGGCGGTTATGGCGGCCCAAACCATCACCTTCGGTGCTGTCTGCTTTCTGGTGGCCGTCCGAAGGTGTAAATTTTCTAAGGACCTCTCTGGCAAGTAAACTCGGTCATTTTATTTGTTGACATATTGCTCTATAACAAACGGCGACTCATCGGAAAAAACCGAATTCGGCAACTCACCACTTTCGTGCAGGCGTAGCAACTCCTTCGCTGTTTCGATTCTAACTTTTTTCTGTTGCGTTGTAAGATCGTGTGCTTTTTGGAACTACAATGGCTTGAGCCCAAGCTCATTTTTCAGTATGTGTTGCATCCGTTCCAACGATATGTTGAGCTCACGAGAGATTTTTCTTCCACTTCGACGGATTTCGCTCAATTCGAGCCTTCACTTTCCGAACCATTTCTGCCGATTTTGCTGTTTTTTTATGACCACCTCCATGCCGTTTTGCAACGCTGCCAGTATCACGGTAACGAGCTTTAGTTCGAGACACAAATGATTTATTCACGTTGAGGTGGTGGAGGGCTCTAACGATAGCTACTTGTGGTTTTCCAGCCAAATATAAAGCAATCACACTATCACATTTGAATTCCATCACGAATAAAAGATTTTCAACACAACTGAGACGCGAATCGTTTAAAAGGCTTGTAAATAACAAAATTATCTGTCATGTGTCATGAACGATTTGGAAATTATAGCAGTCTGAAGATGGTTGCAGTTCGAGTCAGGCAGGGTGTATTTTTAATATATTAGGAATCCTCATAGACAACATAGATTACACTATACCTAAACTTTAGTTTGACAAAGACTTTTATGTAAGGTTCCCCTCTAGATACTTCTAGGAGGAAGATGCTTTCAAACATAACATTGCCTGAGCCACTAACCCTGCATAGTAAATCTTCACTACCGATATTTTCTGCCTCATCAAACGTAGACAGTAATGATGCTGAAGTATTAGAAATATAGGGCGAAAGTGAATTTGAAGGATGCAGTCCTACACTTCAGGGTTTCTCTCAAGTTGAACTAAACGACTTAATTCGAGATTTAAACTTATCGAAAAAATCAGCCGAGCTTATCACATCAAAACTTAAGGAAAAATACTCTCTTCAGACTGACGTACCAATAACATTGTAGCGAACTAAAGAGCGAAATATTCTTTCATATTTTACTTAGAATAATGACATTATAGATATTGTATATTGTGTGGATATTCCTGGGCTTTTTAATTGAATGGGCCTTTAAGTATATCGCCTTGGAGATTGATGTTTCTTCATAGATAGCTCAAAAAAAGGCCTGAAATGTGTGTTACTACATAATGGAAACAAATTAGCTTTTCGATTCCAATAGATCATTCAACGAAACTTAAGGAAAAATATGAAAATATCAAACTTGTTTTAGAGTTGGTTTGTGTAGATTTAAAAATTTTCAATTTTCTAATAAGTCAGCTAAGTGGTTACACTAAATACTCCTATTTTCCTTGCCTATGGAATAGTCGGGCAAAAAATTAATACAATAGTACGAAAGATTGATCGTTTAGAATAGATATGACTGTGTAAAAATCTAACACTTTCATACCTCAAAAAAAATCATTTTTCCGCCCTTCCATATTAGATTTGGCCTATTAAACAGTTTATGAAAGCCCCAGATTAGAATGGTGATTGTTTTAAATATATTTGTCAACTGTTTCTGACCTCAGTGTGGACAAATCCGGACACCAATCCGTAGCCTTACAAAAAAAAAAAAAGTTTTTACAAATCACATGATGTAGGTTGAATGGGAACTATGGACAAGCTTCGCATCAGCTGTCAAAAACTCCCTGGGGAACCACAATGTTTTAAATTATTCCGAAATATGAATTATCAAAAATTGATATTACAGAGCCATGTACATAGATTTGCAGGCAACTTGAGTGATTACAGTGAAGAACAGAGGGAATGGTTCCACCAGTATATAAAGACCATGAAAGAAAGATATCAAGGCCGATTGGGATCGCCATATGATGGAAGATCTCACTAAGGAACTCTCCTGCTAAATAATACAACAGGAAGACACATGCAAAGCGTTTTTCCTAACTTACTTATATAAATTTAAGTTTATTCTAAGCAATATTATAAGATGTATCATTTTATTTGAAAATAAAAAAAAATTTTAATATATTCATCAAGAAGCACTTTAGGTCTTCCTCCTTTTTTGTTAGGATCATGAAAGTTAACACAACATCAGTGAATTCTTCTAAGTCATCATCCACACTCATGATCCGTTCCCAATAATCGTGCCATCCGTTCAGTTGGCACATGACACCTTCCCAAGTACTGCCATCTACATAATACAAACAATCTACACACGACACTTTCCCAGCAAATTCCATACACATGACACGAATTGCACTATTCCCACACTAGTTAAACTTGCGGGGAGTCAACATTCCCACACGTAGAATAAATTAGCTGATAAGCTTTTGAAATGTTACATTGTATTTTAATTTTGTAATTTTGAAGTCAAATAAAGAGGACGTTTTCTCCGTAAGTTTTTTTTTTTATAAAAATTGATTGCAATAAATTTTTAACTTGTATATGCAGTTCAATGAGCTGTGATTGCACAGTCACACTCAGCATCCTTCAAAATAGTGCTGAACAGGGTAAAGTTTTCTTCTATATCTGCTTAAATATTAGCAAAAAGCTGCACTTGAAGCACCCCTTACAGATCATCACTTAACAGCAGTATGAAGCTGAACAGGACAACGTCAAAAAAGTAGGAAAAAAATTGTATTCGTATGCTGGGGATGTGTCAAGTATGAGAGCGTTAGGATATTTATGCAAATTTTTGTGGGTATTTTTAACAACGGTCTCAAAAATAAAGACAAACTAACGAAAAGGAATTACAACTTACAGTTTAATAGTACAATATGCATTAATTTAGAGACTAAATTCATTCCAATAAATTGTTAAGAAGTCTACTTGCTTGAATTCCTTAGAAAGTCTATATAGACTTGAGTACGACATAACATGTGCAACTTTATCATGTGAATTAAAGTTTTCAAGTGCTCAGCTAGCTCAGTCGTAGCTCAATCTCAGGGTCGTAGGTTCGCTCACGTTGGGCGAAATCGATTTTTTTCCCAAAAATCTAAATTTAAATGGATAGATAGCAACATATCGGATAAAAAATAAAATATTACACATGTTTCAATGTTTCATTCAACTAAAATATTAAAGAAAAAAATACTTACTACATATTAACATCTCCTGCAAAGACACACATATATATATGCATTATTAATTTAAAAACGTAGAGATCTCATTCAATTGTATTATAAAATATTGTTCTTGATTGTCAATTAGTGCTTTCAAAATAAAAGTCTTCTATATGATGAGACAGACGTTTTAAAGGTGTCCATTGAAATAAATAATGAAATGTTTGTCTTTTTATGTGTCTATATATTGCAAATGTTTAATGTGAAAATGTTTCTTAACGATTCACAAACTTAATAGTTGTAGGTGTTTTAAATGTTGATTGTTTAGATGTTAGTCCTACAGTATCAGATTATCTTTCTGTGTTCGCTTCAAATGGTCTGATAAACTTCATCAATGTACCTACCAGGTCTGTATCAGGTACTTGATTAGACCATATATATAGGCGTTTTCGTAACGTTGCATCTAAAGAGTGCGAATATTGTGTTTTTGATTTTATGATTACTAATCATTCTATGGCAGGTGTTTTAATTAACATAAAATGTAAAAATAACAGCCCAATTCAGAATTGTATCCAAAAGAAAACCAAAAATAAACTTTTCTAGGCTTCAAAATAAGTTGTGTTTTGATTCCTGAAACTATAAGCACTGAAGTGTAAAATATTGTTTCATTTGCGTCTAATATCTTCTGTGATTCTTTTGATTCAGATTGCTTTTTGTCTGCCCTATCTTCGTTTGGTTTTATATCGACTCTTAATCAACTTACTCGTCTTAATTCTTGTTTAGACCATATCTTTATAATACAACATCGAAATAGTCAAGTGAACTACAAAACCATGGTCTACGATCTAAGAATTACAGATCATTGTTTAACTTCCATTCAATTTGGTAGTAAAGTTACTCGTTTAAATAAACTAAAATAGATTTCACTGCTTCGAAAAACCAACTAAATTATGAATTCTGGGATGAAGTCTATACAACTTTTTATCTGTCGTTAGCATTTGATTTATTTCTAAGTTAAAATATTATGTTTCGATCTGTTGCCAAAAGAAAATTAGAGCTGATAACAAATTGAAACCTCTGAAACAATGGATGTCCTTTCCATTATTAAAGAAAATCAAAAAAAAAAAAAAAAAGTGAGCGTTGCTCACTCGTTCAAAAATACCCTAACAATGCTAAATTAAAAACCTTTTAGGATAAAATTTGTCATGAGCTAAAGCTAGAAATACCATACTGTAGAAATACTTACTATAGCAAAAAGCTAGCTGAAAGTATAGGTAACTCCAAAAAAGAATGGCAAATTGCTAACGATATTTTAAACAAAAACACAATAACAACTCTACGATTTCTGACACTTTGGAAGTAGCTAACTTATTTAACGACTTCTTCTCCAAAGTAGGCTCATTTCATAGTGTATCAAATACTGATAATCCAACTTTGTATAATAGTGATAGCATACTGAAAGCCACTTTTTAACACGAAAGCTTCTACTTTAACGAATTTACTCCACTTGAAATTCATAAAATAATATCTTCACTTAAAACATCAAATTTAACAGGATTAGATAATATATCAAGCTTTTTGTTAAAAAAAATTTCTTTTCAGATCTCGGATGTTGTGTGCTATATCTTTAATTCTTGTGTGCATAATGGTGTTTTCCCCGAAGCCCTAAAAACTGCACTCGTAATACCCCTTCAGAAAAAAGGCAGTACTATGCCATTAAACAATTATCGCCCCATTTCGCTGTTATCGGTTTTCTCTAAAGTTTTTCAAAGAGGAATGAAAACAAGAATGATTTCTTTCTTAGACAGGTCTCAGTTCTTTAGCGAATTCCAATTTCCAATTTGGGGAAATACATAACAGCTTGAATACTTTTCAAATTCCATCTTGCCTATTCATTGACATAACCAAGGCTTTTGATACAGCAAACCATACCATTCTTTTAAATAAACTTTCTAACGCTGAATTCAGAGGCTTTATTTATGATTGGTTTACTTCCTACCTTGAAAACCGGAATCAAATAGTAAAAATTAATAATGCTTTTAGTTCTATAAGATACATGAATATTGGAGTTCCGCAAGGCTCAGTTTTGTGTCCTTTACTGTTCCTTATGTATGTTAACACGCTATTCATCCAACCCTTTAAAGGCAGAATCACAGTATTTGCTGATAATACTGCACTTTCATATTCAAGCGATAACTACGTAAATTTGTATCTGGACGTTAATAACGACTTGAATTTACTACGACGATGGTAAAAGTTTAGACAAAGTTTATGATATTTAATCTCAAAGGCTTAATAATTGAAGATCTGCCCCTTCTTTATCACTCTCCGAGTTGCCTATGTTTTTGCTTAGTTAATTCAACTGCTCGAGGTCATGTTACCTTCAATGCAAATGTGAACTGTAGTGAAGATTGTTTTCGTATTGAAAGTGTCGATAGTTTCCAGTATTTAGGTATCATTTTGGATAACAAGCTCAATTGGAACAATCACGCGCTATACCTAAAACAGTATTTTAATAGGGTAGTCAGGTAGTCAGGCAAATGTATCATCTAAGCCTCTATTGAAATATTCAAGTTCTAGAACTGGTTTATAATGGCTTTTTCAAATCTAAGTTGCAGTATGGTATTTCTTGATGGGGTGGTGCGTATTTTAATTAAATAGAACCTTTATTAATTAAACAAAAGTATGTCTTAAGAATTATGTCTAAGGCAAATCGGAGAACGCCTAGTTTTGGACTATTCAAAAGCCTAGAAATTCTTCCATTAAAACATTTATATTATTATAAAGTGCTTAAGATATTTTTCGAAAATTCAGGTTTTTATGATGCTAGGTTTCAGGAAAATTATAATTTACGTGTTAACATGAGGAACTTCGTAACTATTCCACCTGTTAATAAAGCACACTTATGTCGATTCTACTATGTTACAGCTCCCAGATTATTTAATTCTTTGCCAGAAAAACTAAGGTGTAAGAGGACAAAAACTATATTTTTAAAAAATGTTAAAAAATGGCTTTTCAGCCATTATGAAATAGATTCGATTCTCATTCCAATGGTATACAATAAATTGACTATAATTTACTTCTTATTTTTTATTTATCTACATTGCGTTTAAATTTGAAATATCCTACCACTTTACCCCATCAATATTGTTTTATTTTGTTATTATATTTTAAATTTTTTCTTGTACTTTCGCCACTTGCCATATGGCAACAGATTGTGCAAAGCTATTTCTTAGACAAATTCATTGTATCCTGGATCATTTATATTTGTAAAAATTTATTTACATTTTGTGTAAATGATAATTTCATAACCACTCTTAAAAGCCATATTGCACGTTGCAGTTCACTGACTATAAGGCAATCTCTTAAACCTTGGTTATCTAATTATTTATTTAATAAAGTAACAACAAAAAATAAGGTATTTTTTAAAATAATCGTAAAATACAAAAAGATATGTACTAAGTTGAAAAAGGAAATCCCAATTTCCCGTGATTCTTATAACCGCGCTCAATGTTATTCAGCTAAAATTGCATACAAAGTTATAAATACTATTCTGTAACAAATAAACATGAAGTCGCTGAAGCTTTTAACAGACGTTTCTCTCAAAATCTGTGCTTTCAATGTTTATCTGTTGGTGATGACGTAAATTCTGTCCACAGTGGTAGTTTTGTTTTTGACTTTATAACTCCTTTAGAGATTTTAAAAAGGATTGACAGTTTAAATAAATCAAATCCATGTGGTGGCAATGGTATTTCTAATGTTGTCCTTAAAAATATTGCATGTTTTATTGTGGATGTGTTAGCTGAAGTACAATATTTAATCGTAGCGTTTTTTCTGGAAATTTTTCTGACGGCCTTAAATGTGCAGATGTTATTTCCTTGTTTATAAAAGGCTCTGAAATTCGAAACTATAGGCCGATATTTCTTCTTCCATGTATCCGTAAAGTTTTGAAAAACTTATAAATATGAGCACACTTTTAGAGTGTGCAACTTTGACAAAAGAAAATGTAATACATGGGCTGAAAAGCCGTGTCATTTCTAAGAGAGGGCACCACTTGAATTCAATCCATTCAATCCATTTTCAGTTAGTACCAACCGTACAGTTAGTACAATCCGTATCAAAAGATACGGTGCTTAAATTTGACAGCTGTCGGACGATTAGTTCTCGAGATATAGCGTTGTAAGTGAAGCAACTTTTGTTATTGTGAAAAAAATTGGATTCAAAGCAATTTCGTGTGTTGATTTATCATTGCCTTTTGATGGTAAAAAATGCAACCGATGCAAAGAAATGGCTTCATAAGTGTTACCCGGACTCTGTACCAGCCGAACGAACCATTCGCAAGTGGATTGAAAAATTTTAAAGTGGTCATACAAGCACCGAAGATGAGCACGCGGTGGACGTCCAAAAGATGCTGTTTCAGATGAAAACATCAAAAAAGTCCACAAAATGATTACGAATGACCGTAAACTGAAGTTGATGGAGATAGCTGAGGCTCTGAAGATATCAAAAGAGCGTCTTGGATATATCATACACGAAAATTTGGACGTGCGAAAGCTTTGCTCAAAGTGGGTGCCGCGTTTGCTCACAGTCGACCAAAAACAGTGATGTGTTGATGATTCAGAGGAGTGTTTAAAGCTGTTCAACCGCAATAAAGCCAAATTTTTGTGTCGGTATGTGACAATGGATGAAACTTGGCTCCATCACTTCACACCAAAGTTAAGTCGGCAGTCAGCTGAGTGGCGAGCAAGCGACGAACCTCGTCCAAAACGACCAAAAACTCAACAGTCGGCTGGCAAGGTTATGGCATCCGTATTTTGGGATACACATGGAATAATTTTCATCGACTATCTCCAAAACGGGCAGACTATCAACAGCGACTATTACATTGCATTGTTGGAGCGTTTGAAGGACAAAATCGCAGAAAAACGGCAGCATTTGAAGAAAAAGAAAGTGCTGTTTCATCAAGACAAGTAGATGAAAACACCGATGGCAAAATTGAATGATTTTGGCTACGAATTGCTTCCCCACCCACCGTATTCTCCAGATTTGACCCCCAGCGCCTATTTCCTGTTCGCAGACCTCAAAAGAATGCTCGCCGGAAAGAGATTTAAGACCGATGAAATATGCGTTATTGGTCGGGTGAAAACCCACATGTGCTTCATGAATCACCACTTCATCCACAAAAAATAACTGTTTGGTGCGGTTTGCATGCCGGCGGCGTTATTGGGCCATATTTTTTCGTCGACGATAACGATCGTCACGTTACTGTGAATGGTCAGCGTTATCGCGTCATGATCACCGATTATTTTTGGCCCAAATTGGAAGATATGGACTTGGACGACATGTGGTTTCAACAGGATGGTGCCACAAGCCACACAGCACACGCTACAATCGATTTGTTATAGAGTAAGTATATTGAGTGTGTTATCTCAAGACATGGGCCAGTCGATTGGTTCCAGATTGATAACCACCGCCATAATGCTTATGACAGAATACGAGTAAATAAATATGAGTGGATATGAGGCCATGAAGTTTCATTGAAATTGTCCCAAGCCTTACAGACCTATTTATTGCCAGAAAATAATTAAGACAATGTGGTTTCATGCGTTTTCGTGAGATTAGTAACAGATGAGATGAGTAACACAGTCATTTTCAATTCAATATATGTAGTTGCTTCCATGTTGTACCATCAGAACAGAACAAGCTCTCTGAAATTATTTACAAGCATCTAGAGAAAAGGCTCATACAAACTCTACGTCTTGAACAAAAAATCAGTATCGGACATTACTGCTTTGAAATAGTAGAATACCACATCTATTGAATTGTTCAATAAGTTCTGCAGTTTTTTACGGTTAAAGTTAATAACGCATTGTTGGTATGAAAACTTATATTTATTGCCCATCAACAACGTTCTGGAAGAAAAAAAGTTTTCTAGGTACGTTTTGATCTCATCTTCGGAATTGAATTACCTTTCGTCCAAATTGTTTTGGAGAGAGCGGAACAGATGGTAGTCAGAAGGCGTAAGCTCTGGAGAATGCGGTGGATGCTGCATAACTTCCCAGCCCAATGAATTAAGCTTTTGTTTTGTCACTAAAGCTGTGTCTGGTCTGACGTTGTAATTATAGAAAACAACGCCCTTCCTGTTCGGTAACTCTGCCTGATTTGGGATGCAAATCGTATTTACCGATTTACCGATTATGATGTTTCACCAGGAGTGCACCATACCCTCTTATGCCGAATGTTGTTGTAAACCACCCATTTTTCGTCTGCCGTAACCACTCTTTTCAAGAAAGCCTCAACAAAGACTTACAGACCCATTATGCGATCTATAATGTTTCCACTTTTTCCGACATTCCAAGCCTTTTCAATCTCTGCGTAGCGGTTGTATTCGCGGTGTTAAATTGCTGATGGACGTCCAGAGCGAACAGCAAGGTCTGTATTTCCTGAAGGAAAGCGTGTTTACCAACGCTGAAAAATATCAGCACTTATCTCCATACACGCTTCGAATCTCCCGTTGCGCCTATATCGCGTTGAAAACTTTTTTTTAAGAAAAAAAACAAAATATGCCGAAAATGCACTTTCTCTTCCTCCATATTAAAGAAAAAAAAAAAAAAATTGAGCACTTAAAACACGTCCAATCGAAACAAGTTTTCGTAACAATGTAAAAGATAATCCTCTCTATTTGAATAAGCAACAAAAATTTCATAACGGTATTCACAGAGATTTTCTGAAACGATAAGCACTACTTCGCAGAACTGTATTGAACAACCCAATACAATAATTTGGCACCACAATTAAATCTACTTCTGTGGTATAAGGGGGTAATTGCATAGCAAGGCTCTAGCAATTAACTTGGTCTTAACGTCCCAATTCTTGTCATTTACCATATACCAAAAGTTAGTCCATTGTGGTCACACGATCGTTCCGATAATCCTATTAAAAGATACCGCTACAGATGGTGATATGAATCTGAAAAGGTTCATTATATCAATTACAAGTACATATGTACATAAGTCATTATCTCTGCAAAGAAATAACTACCAATAGTCCTTATTCTTCCCTCGGACAGGATAGTAACACTGCAGGTAACAGACAGATTCAATCAATCCTATCCTCGTAGCTATAATATCTGCAGTGGCCGTTGTGATGCTTGGGCCAGCCAGATGTTTAGCATAGATGCCGATGACGCGATACCCATCACTAAAGAGTGTTATCTTTTCTTGCTGTGGCCCAAAATGTCCTAGGTATTGGATATGTATTATTTTGGATCCAACCTCCAATTTTTCGACGGGTTATTCCATCCTCAATGCTTCTGCTCTTCGTCATGGAACTTTGTTGGGTAGGAAAGCGGATTATGCAGTGCCGACCTTTTTCTTGTTTAGATACCCATGTGAATTGATGCCCAGAATATCGGCCCTCAGGTGATTCATGCTGGCTGTTAGTGTAGGCAGCAATTGACAGTATCCAGTACCCAGGAGAGTTTCTTACTTTTCGTGATCTAATTATCTTTGAATTCAGAGCCTAGTTGTTTAGATTGCTTGGCAATCCGAGTAGGTAGAGATTGATTTCCCGGTAATATCATTTTCCATAAAGGTTGTAGTTTAGAGAACAGTCCTACCGTCCTCCGTTCTAAAGGATCGATTTCTCTATGTTGGTGATATGTTTATTCTTCCACACATTCTGTACGAATATGTATGTGTCGTAACAACAGACGACGGAGGCCTGGTCATAGGTTGTGTGTGATTAACATGCATTACTGGCATTTTAGCTGTCAAATTACTGCAGCTTACATCCACTGAATGAGGTTAAGCATAATCTTAAATGCCGCTACTGGAGGCATTTCCCAGTGCTGGCTTTGGTTTGGTTTGGAGCCGGAACAACTTGTCTTATGCATCCTAGGATGGATTTCACAACTGCGGTACAGATATAGCCGCCTTCTTTTTCTTTTTTAAATAATTTTATCGATGTTCTGTTTCCAGTTTAATTTGGAAACAAAAAACCATATCTCACCCATAAAAAATCGTATTGGGTCAGGCTCAGTACCTCCAATCTATGGGGTAGAATAACCTCCATATTTCAAGGATTGACTACTATTTGTACCGACCCTTGGGCTGAAAACTTTCCTTAGAACTAAGGCCGTGGTATAGTTAGTGATAGCAGAGGGTCGCCGGTTCGAATCCCGTGCAAGGCAATTCTCTGAAAAAATCTTTTCATAGAACTTGTATGTAGTTATATGAAAATCCCGTCGGCGTCAACTCTGACATGAGGACATAACACTGATGTTGGAGTGGTTGCTGGCTGGGCTAAATGTAACGAACTAGCACGTAGTTAGAACCCACTGGTTGAGGAGGATGTACTAGCTCGTCCCGTCCAGTTTGACAATCACCTCTGGGAAAAATATCGAAACCTAACACCTGAGTTGCAAACTACTACACCACCCGCCCGCGCCCTGGAAAAAAGCCAGTAAAAAGGTATATTCATTCCATATATAGTAGAATTTTTCCGGTCTACCAGGATGGCTGATTGTTGCAGTTAACCCAAATTGACCGAACAGATTTATTTGATGGCACGGGATAATGAACTAGTAAGTGTATCGAAAGTATTGACAATCCTAGTTGTGAAGAAGTCTCCTATGGGACACTGACTCACTAAGTAAGTCAGTTATTGAGTTATTGAAAATTTCGCCTTAAGTGAGTTTCTCTAGAGCCTTCATATTCCTGCTATCTCATCCAGACGAGTGAAAGTATTCTTTGTTGTGCACAAAAAGATTAAACGCGGAATGAAAAAATTCATCGGCGATGGCTTAAATAGTTGGAATATGTAGAGTGAGATCCAGAAGTGTCCAGAAGTGCGACAAAGCCGAAGAAAGCCCAATCTTAAATAACGCGCACAGTTAATAGGGAACCCCAACGAATTCGGTGGTGAGGTAGCTCATTAAAGACATATATATCTGCTTAGGTTGATTGATTAATGCTTTGAGTGCAAGAATTTTTTTTATCTGGTGCTACAAACCACTAACAACTAAAAGTTGCAGCAAGACAGCAAACTGTGTTTTCCATCTCTTGAATATTTTTGGGCACTTGAAACTCTTATCGTCATGCAACTGCGTACGCTGCACATTGCTGCGAAATCAGGTCCACAGTTTTTTACCACTAAAAAGATTTAAAAGCAAGATGAGAATAGTTTGCTTCCTTTAAATAACACAACTAGGGGCTTGAAAACAAAAGACTACTATGGGAATTTTGAACATGCTTATTCCAATAGAGCCGTACTAAAAGTGGAATGTCCTATTGCAAAAACGTTAAAGAACGCTTCCTGGAATCTGGAAATAGGATATATACAGACATGTAATCGTATTTATGTTCATACCCACATGACTATTAATAAATATAATGTACTTCTTCATTTGAAAAAAAAAATAAAAACATAAAAAATTGCAATGCCATCATAGCATCACAAATGGAATTAAATTACACTCAGCACGACAAAAGATCAGATAAAATGTAGCGCACAACTTCTGTCAGTAGTCACTTAAAATAAAAAAAATAAAAAAATAGAAATATCATGCGCAGTTTCCGCTAAATACTTTCTAAATTACAAACACACATGTCAGTAAGTCGATTAAATGGATTAGTTAAAAAAAAAATTGTTCAACCAATCAAACTTAAATCTAGATTTTAGTTTTCACTCTTTAATGTCAATTTAAGCGTCATTCAATTTCGGTGACAAATGCCTGTCTTGTGGCATTTTATGCAGTCAAATGTTTTGAGTCATTCGACAAATTGCTGGTATTGGACGCAATAAAATATTTTTATGTAAATGAACTATAAACTAGTGCCAATAAAATAAATTTTGAACTACCATTTATTTGATCACATAAAACAAGAATATGACTTCATGGAAACTTTTGCAAGCTTTTGCGATGTTTACTAGAAGACACTGTAACAAAGAAATCTAAATGCTTAATTTAGAATCTTAAAATTTTACTATTCCCTTACTTACATACTTAGACGGAGTGAATCTGGATCTTAACTGACAAGTCTCTCCAGTAAGTCCGGTCTTTAGCTAACTGCCTCTAAGTGCGCACTCCAAGTAGGTTAAGATCCCCAACTTATCTAAGTTGAGGTCATCCCCTACTGTGTTTTCCCTCCGGCCTCCGGGATAAATTCGAAGCCTCTGCAAGACGGAAAATTAGTGACCCTATATAGCTCGTATAGGTCGTCGTTGAATCTTCCCTTCCAATGCCCAAAACAAATGGGACCGAATATTTTTCCAAGGATTTTTTTCGAAACGACTTTGGATGTCTTCATTCGTTTTCGATTTCAACACCATAAATTAGGACTGGCATAATCAAGGTCTTACATAAAGTCTCCTTAGTTTTCCGGGATAGGCAAGGTGATTCTTCGTTTTATTTTTTCTGAGATATTACTGTCAGAATTTATAGTATAGCAGAGCCAAAATAAACACCTCGACTGTGACGTTTTGTACAATTTGTCGACAGCATATATGCACTAGATTTTGCTTCATTTGGAAAGCTTCCGTTTTAATTCTACCGGATGCACCGGTGACAACCCGCTGTATTTTCCCAATAATGTCGATATCATCGGCGTACGCTAGTAGTTGCACATACTTTGGAAAGATTGAAAGTCGTTACCAACTTTGACGGAGCAATAAACGTTCTCCATATTCGCCCTTTTTTGCTACATTTAGTATGTATGCTTAGCCACGCTGGGATCTTATCGAAACTATGTTCCTTAATTTTTTTTAGATTTAAACAAATAATCATTTCGGTGCTAAGACATCTCATGCCTTAATCATATGACTACAAGTACTACAATTGCAACGAGGCAATAGTCATTAAGAACAGCAACAGCAACGTCACGTTCGCTATAGATTAACTATTGTTTTGACTTGATGCACCTAGTAATGTATAAATATTTCAGGTATGAAGTATTAATTTAAAAATAAGTGAAATAATTGAATCGTGTGGGAAATACATTTTCGTGAGACCTGAAAATGTTTCACAGATCGGAATGTGCTTTTGGGAAATTTAACCATCACATCTATGTATGTGTATTAGGGTGCAGTATGCTTTATTCCGTTTTTTATTTATTTTTCAAAATTTGTCAGATTTTCGAAGAGGCAAATAAACCCTTAATTCGAGGACGATAAGGCTATTATTCCCTATCCGCCTTACTGACACTAATCATACCGCCTTCTGCATACTAAAGGTATACACCTACCCGGAAATTCTGTCCCCAATTAGACTATTCGCAGAAAAAGGATTCACGATCCGTAAAATAATTTTTTTAAAAATCTAGACATCATCATAAACCTGTCACTTTACGACTCATTTTAAGAGGTTCTAGGTACGCTAGATTAATTTAGGCATGCTGAGGACTATACTAGAAATGCCAAAAGAAATTGCGCATACTTGGATGGAAATTTGGTGTAAGAAATGGATTATGGATTTAAAACCAATTATGCCAAAAATTAAATGACCTTTGAAAATTAGTTTTTTTTTTTTCATTTTTATGTCTCATGTCAGCTTTATCCCAACTCAGATCCTCTGATGCGGCTTTCGAAGTACTCAACCACTTCGTCACGCTATCACGCGCTCTTCGAAACTGCTACATCGATACAAAACATCTCAGTTCAAAACTTCCAGCCAGAAAAACCCATATAATGCTCTACAGAACGCAAATCGTGTGGCTCTACTATGTGTAGGGTGCTGAATAAAGGACTATCAGTAGGAAAGCAAAACTGATATTGTAAGATGCACCCTTTTGAATATTGAAATGTTTGCTTCCGTCAACGAAGCTAATGACACAAGTATGTGCCAATTTACATTATATATTCAGGTCATATCAAAAAAAGTCATCATTCGATATTCTTAGTACGTGACTCTTCATATTATTTCTTAGAAAAATAATGAACATACAACTTTTATAGATCATTTTGTAAGTTTATGGTTCAGCTGGTTCTGTTCCTGACAACTTGTTAGTTATCCGATTTTTTTATTTAAAATTGTTGCTTGACATTATTCCCACGTTTCGTCTTTTGCCTTTAGGAATTGAATATCGGCCACATATTTAGATGGTCCTACCTATCACCAAAAAATAAATAAGATAGCTTAAGTATTCCAATTCTAGTTGTTTCATAGAACAGCAGTAACATTCGACATGATGACTCAAGAATCATATTGCTCATAGACATTAGAATGAGTTCAAGAAAAGTCACTGCCAGCAACTGGGGTGATAAAGCTTAGGCTTAGCCGTCAAAACGGGCTTTGATTGTAGGCAATTATCAATCGGCAATGTGGAACTTCTGGACATCTTTGATTATGACTACTGCAAAAGAAATTCAATATATTCATCGCCAGTTGTGTGTCTGATCCTATTACCCGTAACAGAAAAGTGAGAACTCTTCGTAGTTACTTTTCGACGAGTCGGAAAACTTAAGCATTCAGTTTAAGCCGGACTCAGCTGAATAACTTTCTAAGATTTAAATTCATTCCTAACATAAAAGACACCAAGGTCTGAGGTGAACTCAGGACTGCACCAATAAGTCTCTTCTATTAACACCGTTATTAAGCATTTCCTACTTAGATACTTCAAAACGGCGTATATCATCCCTTACATCTCTCAATATCTCCAATCTCGTTCTTCTTAGCAGCATTCTTCGCTTTTTGACGAAGCCTACCTTCTTTTCGAGAATTCTGTTCGTAAATCTCCCTTATAAATACTTAGCAGAGCCGTTTTGAGTATGTAAATCTTGTTTTATTGCGTTGATAAATTGCATTTTTCATCAAATCGCTGGTCAAACTCAAGTCGTCAGTTAGGGCATTTCTGATAATTTCTTTGCTTCAGCACTTGCATTGACTACATTTGAATTCATAATGAGATTCTTAATGCTTTTAACGAATGTTAGTTTGCAGCGTTATATGTTAAAAGAAGAAATTATAGCCACTCTGAACAGAAGTTCTGGAATTATTATGTCTACGTCGATCATTCAGTGTTCGGGAAGCTTTGTAAAAAAACCTCGATATACCCATTTGAGATACATCTGCCAAGAGACTAGTGCTTTCTTGGGCACTTGAACAGGTTTGAGTCTATTCTTGTTCTTATTTGAAAATCGTTTTGTGACGAGGCTCACTTTTGACTCAATGGCTAAATTGTCGTTTTTTGAGTTAGGCAAATTCAGAAAAGACTCATGAGACTTATCTAAACCCACATCTTTATGTAACGTACACCCATATCTTAAGAAACTGCGGCTGGAGCTCACGTTTCAGTCAATATCCAACGTAACTGCACGATGATCAATAATGATTCCTTCAAAAAATATGGACGGTATTGATCCGGAAAATATATTTTTTCAGCGGGATGGAGCTGGTACGTTGCCTATTAAAATATTGTTACATTATATCGCGAAATAGAAGAGTAAATTGGCCACCGAAATCGTACGGTTTGGCTTTCCTTGATTAATTCTTGTGGGGCTATGTAAAATCAATGGCGTGTACTGATAAATCGCAAACTATTCAGAGATTTATTATTGAGAAGAGTGGTTGGCCTTAAATTGAGCCGGTAAACTAAAATAAGATAAAACTAAACTAGCGAGCTCTATAGAACTTTATTAGGACTGGGTAAACATCTGTTCCTCGAAACTAAAATGTTGGAGGTCGAGAAACCGCAGTCCACGAAACGAATTTGAAGTTTTTTTTTTAAGAATTAAACCACCAACAATTTTTGTATTTAAATTATGTAAATTTTTATTTCAAGTAAACATATTTACATTACAAGAAAAAATTTAATTGTGCTAAAACTTGGAGCGAAATGAAATTAAAAACAGTTCAGCATACTTATCTTTACATCTATAAAAATCTAGTTTACAAAATCAAACTATTTTCCAATAGGGTATTTGTCTACCACAATTGCTTGATACACAAAATATGCTACTGAGCATTGTATGTATAGGGTTTTCCAATAGAGACTTGACAACTTTGAATTTAATTTGTGAACGCACGCTTTCATTAATCATCAAACTGTCACTGTCAATTTATTCAGTAAAAACCCAATTCAGTAAACCGATTGGGTTCTCGAGAAGATACGCCAAGATGATGAATTTCATAGCAAAATCATCTTCAGTGACGAAGCTCATTTTTGGCTCAATGGGTTCGTCAATAAGCAAAATATGCGTTATTAGTCGGGTGAAAACCCACATGTGCTTCATGAATCACCACTTCATTCACAAAAAATAACTGTTTGTGCGGCTTGCATGCCGGCGGCGTTATTGGGCCATATTTTTCCGTCGACGACAACGATCGTCACTTTACTGTGAATGGTCAGCGTTATCGCGCCATGATCACCGATTATTTTTGACCCGAATTGGAAGATATGGACTTGGACGACATGTGGTTTCAACAGGATGGTGCCACAAGCCACACAGCACACGCTACAATCGATTTATTGAAGAGTAAGTATGGTGAGCGTGTTATCTCAAGACATGAGCCAGTCGATTGACCGCCTCGTTCGTGCGATTTAACACCACTTGACTATTTTCTGTGGGGCTACGTTAAGTCATTGGTTTATGCCAACACGCCGACGACGTTAGAAGAGCTCAGAGCCAACATTGAACGCAAAATAGCAGCCGTTTCGGCCGAAATGTGTCGCTGAGTCGTTGAAAATTGGGTCCAACGATCCGACCGCTGCAAACGTGCCCTCGATGGCCGCGAACGAAGTCGAGTTCCATTCATAAATGTTTTGATTGTACTTCAAGCCAATAACAAAGTTTTTGAAATATCTCAAATAGTTTGCCTTTTATTTAAAAAAAAAAGAAAAAAAGTTATCAAGTCGTTATAAGAAAACCCTATATTTTCTAAATTCTCTATGTAGATATGGTTCAATTTCTTTCCAATATGTGTCTACACTGATTGGTAAGTTTTCCTATACAAGATTTTCAATAAATTATATATGTGCTTGAACCAGTCTTGCACAATTTTAGCAGAATGTACTGTTACAATGTCTTGTTGGAAGAATAAATTAGGTCCAGCTTGAGCAAGCTCGTCCAAAGCAAACTCTAATATTTACAAATATTTTGACGCATTTTATTCTTTGCCCACAACGACGGTATTTTCACTCCATAGGCATTCTTATTTATTTATTATCACCCAAATGATGCTAATAATATTGACCCATCTGAGCCCTCCAAATTAAATCTTTTTTGCCGCTGAAGATAATAATTTGCTATGTTCTTTCCAAGAGATCCATTCACGAGCATATGACTACCTAGCTTCCTCATAACTTAAGTAAGTTTTGGTATAGTAACGAGAAGTTGCAATTTCGATTTTCCGCATCAGATAACTTATTAATTCGTTTCTCCACAGAATTTGTTATTTTTCGAACTACTTCTACTGCACATCCCAGACTCTTTAAGTAATCTTATTTAATTTATTTTTTCGCATCAGAGAACCTCTTTGGAATATTTGGCATATTGAAATTATTTTTGCGCTTACCGTAAACACTACTAAACATATTTTAAAAAAAAAAAAGGGTATTTTCACCAAAAATAGTTTACTGACTTTAAACTGATTTCACACTTTTAATGCACCTTTCCCTGTATTTATTCTTAGATAAGATACAAGATGTCTGCACTGAAATCATGGAATGCCACTTCTGTAGACTGTTAAATGATTGTGAGAACGAAAATCTTACAGAAAGGTAGACTTTTCAAAAGACACTATCCAAAGACAGCCCACCTTTTACCTAAACAAATTAAAAAAAAAAACTGCAATATCCGAACTTAAAACAAATAAAACTGTTACACAAGATTAGCTGCTCGCTAGAGATGAGAAGCGTAAGCCACCTCAGATTGAGACCGCCATAAGTCCCAATTACCAAGATATCATCCCCTTTAATAATATGTATAAGATCATGTGTATGCATCTGTTCGGTTTCAGAGATCAAATGGGTTCATTTGAGTAAGATTGAATTTTAGCAAAAAAGCCAATTCTCCAAAAACTCAGGCAATCCTAAAAGATATATTACCCTCATCATACCTGTCCTACCTTATGTGATAAGGTATGGTAATTGTACATCGAATGAAAAAACCTCATGAAGATTTTAAAAGATATACAGAAGAAGATTTAACCATGAACTATACGAGCTCTAAAGCGACCAGCAAAGAAAATATGTTACTTATTTACATGAAGTTATTTTATACCACAGCGGGCTCGACTGTTTTATTTACACTGGTGAACTCTCTAGCCATAACATTCATATCATGAGCCCGACGCTCATCCATTTACCTCTGGAACTCTGGTTGCTTCGTAAATATTAACTCGATGTCAAAATTGACTTCGACCCAAATCTTATTCAGTCGAATTCTCACGGATAACTCCAATATCAATCAAGGTTGTGGCACTGACCTATAAGTGGTGAGGGATGCAAGGCTTCTCCGATTAGAAGACTTAATTCACTCAGTCTTATCTTGGTCCTAGATCACAATAGGATCATAAGTAATACATTGGTCATCAATGAACGTCCTGGGAAAAACTCAAAGGATGAATTCTAAAAACCAGCACCTTGAGTCAGGACTATCAAGATTATTTGACCAGGACTTCTTTTAATATGTTAGTTTCTTGCAAAGAAGGAAGACACATATATTTTTATTGTATATATGTAATTAGCTGGCATTCAAGGGTTTTGCGTACCCTTTAAATATTTGCACTAAGCGTGGGCGAAGAAAAGTTAAGAAGTAAAAAGTTAGGAAGTAAAAATTTAGGAAGTAAAGAAAGAGAAAAACCTATAAACATTTAACAGCATTTTTGGCGATATCAAATATATGGTCATTCCAACCTAAACTGTCATTGACAAATTGCCCTGCGACTTATGCTTGCATCAGGGTGCAGTATCACGTTTGCGGTTACTAGTATCATAGTGATTATAGCTAAGATGGCCTCTGTATCTTTAAAGTTTCTCAAAATAAATGAATTGCAAATATAAGTCAGGCCTTGAACATAAGACATATATCTGTGTATGTGTTATTATTACAAAATACAAATGGGTTTTAAAGATAATAAAATAAAGTACAATCAACAACTTTAGTCTCATTTGAAGAAAGGAAATTGTTCTTTCACCATACCAAACTTCCAAAATCAACTTTTTTACAAAACATACACGTATACGAGAAGAGTTATTTTAAATTAATCACCTGCATCCATTAGTATCCATTAGTATGAAATATCTACTAATACGATATTTAAAGAAAAATAAAAACCAAACCCAACATTAGTAACATATTGCAAAATGTTTGTCATTAATTACAATCCCAATATCATGCATGATACTCGTACATGAACAATACAATTATCTTTTCAAAACAACTTCATTAAGAAGTACCTACAGCTTCATAAGTACAAGAGTTTACACCCAACTGGGTTAAAGATTTTACTGCAGTTCAATTATGTAGTTTTTGTATAATACACAATTATGGTTTTTAAGCCATTACAAGTTTAAGTGATCACAAAATACAAATACAACTTAGGTATTTTTATTTAGTTATTTTTTTGTTGTCGGTACTTTAAGAGAAAGTACCCCCCTCCCCTTTTTTAGTTCTCGTAATACCATATCGTGGTCCATGCGATCTTGATCTCTAATATGATTGCGATTGCGAATACCCTTTCGTGACTAAATTGTGGCTTACAGAGATTTCCTAGTAATCACGCATTCCAAATCTAATCAATCGAATAGAGAGGTCACGTATCAGCTCGAACAAGTTGCAGCTGGTTTTTTTCAGATTTATCTAAAATATTTTTTGTTTTCAACAAATTTCAAATAATCTGACATTAATGATGCGTAAATTCTACTACTTGTTAACATTTTTGTTTATTAATTTTTAGTTTAGTGGTACAATGTATCTGAAATTTATTCATGCAGGTTATGCATGTTCAAGCTTCGTATCACCTAACGCGACGCGTGCTACGAGTATTTCCTGGTCACCGAGATTCCCAAAGCAAACCGGTTAAGTGCCATATAGCGTATATTTGTCTTATTTTGTACGAAAATTAGGTAGAGCAGATCTCTTGAAAGATGTCAGACGAAAAAGATACAACTGCCTAACAGACAAACCGATTTTCGCGCCGAGTTACTTCACGCATCTCTTTGTCCTTATAAATGACATATTATTTACGATGGTATTTCCTGGTTCGTGCTATGGGGATTCCCAAAGTATAGGGTTTTCTAATAACGACTTGACAGCTTTTTTTTTTTTAAATAAAAGGCAAACCATTTGAGATATTTCAAAAACTTTATTATTGGCTTGAAGTACAACCAAAACATTTATGAATGGAACTCAACTTCGTTCGTTGGACCCAATTTTCAATGACTCGACCACACATTTCGGCCGAAACGGCCGCTATTTCGCGTTCAATGTTGGCTCTGAGCTCTTCCAAGGTCGTCGCCGTGCTGGCATAAACTAATGACTTAACGTCGCCTCACAGAAAATAATCAAGCGGCGTTAAGTCGCACGAACGAGGCGGCCAATCGACTGGCCCATGTCTTGAGATAACACGTTCACCATACTTACTCATCAATAAATCGATTGTAGCGTGTGCTGTGTGGCTTGTGGCACCATCCCGTTGAAACCACATGTCGTCCAAGTCCATATTTTCCAATTCGGGTCAAAAATAATCGGTGATCATGGCGCGATAACGTTGACCATTCACAGTTACGTGACGATCGTTATCGTCGACGAAAAAATATGGCCAAATAACGCCGCCGGCATGCAAACCGAACCAAACAGTTATTTTTTGTGGATGAAGTGGTGATTCATGAAGCACATGTGGGTTTTCACCCAACCAATAACTCATATTTTGCTTATTGACGAACCCATTGAGCCAAAAATGAGCTTCGTCACTGAAAATGATTTTGCGATGAAATTCATCATCTTGGCGCATCTTCTCCAGAACCCAATCGGAGAACGTACGTCGCTTCAAATAGTCTTCAATTGTTGAGTCAGCTTGATCTTGTATGGGTGTAAACCAAGATCCCGATGCCCAATTCTTGAGAACGCTGTGGAATTGACTGATTTGGATCGTTTGCTACGGACATCTGAACGGCAGCGATATTTTCGACACTTCGACCAACCCGTTGTCTCACTGACACGGCAACATCACACAACGAATATGTAGACTCATATTGCCTGGCTACTAGGGCGAGAATTACGACCGAAAATTGGAGTTAACGCTCTTAAAGTTGCAGTCACCGACTCCGAATACCTTTAGAAAATTTTTATAATTTGCAGACGTTGCTCGTTAGTGTACTTTACCATGATGAAAATTTTGAGTTTACTGAATAAATTTACAGTGACAGTTTGATGATTAGTGAAAGAGTGCGTTCACAAATTAAATTCAAAGTTGTCAAGTCCCTATTATAAAACCCTAAACATGTATTTAGAGCATACATAACATTATCTTTGTCTAAAAAGTTTCTTTTTCGGCCACTTCTCTGGCGCGTCACACCAGTTAAAAGGTTGCATTTCAATTCCGATCTTGCTGATCTCTTACTTGAAAACAAAATAAATCCGTCTTAGAACTTTGATTATTTTTTCTCATAATTCCAAGTTGAAACCTTTCTTTAGATCTTCGCTTTAGGACAAGGTGCTAAACAAATAGAACAAATAGGTTACAAATAGGTTTTCCGGCATGGATTCGAAGAATCTTCGGACCTAAGCAGTGCTGTTTATTCGTTCAAAGTGTTTTTGCTATGTAAGCTGATGAATACTGAGTCTTCAAGTGAGTATCGCTGTACAGCCCTTCGAGCTCGTTGTTGTATTTTATTCTCCAACTTCTTCAAAATTTATTCGAAATGCAAGGGACACTTTCATCCGCTTTTGATTAAGCACGTGGCTCTACGTGCAGGTCCCTTTTTATAGTAATCAAAAGAAACAACGATTAACAACAGTGATCCTTTGGTTTATCTCTACGGTTGTATTGTTGTTTAAATTGACAGTGAATCCCAGAGAAACAAAATGTGTTACTATCTAAAAACTACTACATGCAAAATTTCTGTTGCAAGTTTTGAAAATTTCTTTCAGATATGATATTGAAGAGATTAAAGTTGTCGGTGAGTTTGCTTCTAACGAGTTGACTTTTGTAATTTTGCGGGCAAAGTACATTCGATTTTCGATATTTTGTTTGCCGTATTGGTAAAATGTCCCGAACAAACGACATGTTCACAGTTTCAAGTATATAGTATACTTTGATCGCATGAGCATCATTCAGGAGCTTTTGAATGACGTCTATGATGATTTTGACTCGCTCAAATGTATCATAACTGGTAACTAATCATGGGTATACTGTTATGACGTGGCAACCAAAGTCCAATCGTCCCAATGGAAGCATTCAGGAGAGCCAAGAACTAAAAAAATACGCCAAGTTCTATCAAATGTCAAAGTTTTGATCACTGTTTCTTTCGATTACCGTGGCGTAGTGCATCAGAAGTTTTTACCTCAAAGTCGTACTGCCAATAAGGAGTATTACCTTGAAGTTATGTGCTGTTTGCGAGAAACAATACGAAAAAAAAATTCGGAATTGTGAAAAAAACTATTCATGACTTTTGCATCACGATAATGTACCTGCTCATTCATCGTTCCTTGTGATATATTTTTTTGTCAAAAAAAAAAAACACGACAATCATACCTCAGCCATCATATTCACAGGACTTGGCCCCATGGGACTTTTTCCTGTTCTCAAAACTGAAGAGACCTATGAAAAGACGGAGATTTGCAACGATTGAGGAAATAAAGGGCTTATGAAAAGTGCTTCGAGGACTGGAAAAAGCGTTGGCACAAGCGTATTATATTTGAGTGGGATTACTGTGATATTGATGAATAAATAAATTTTTTTTTTAATAAAATGTAAGTCAGCTTACTTTTTGAGTATACCTCGTAAAATAGACAATCTTTGAGTGATTTTTAATTCAGTTTAGATTGACGGGCTTTGAAGGAGAAGGACTAACGATTAGGCTTACGAGTATGCAGCGACATGCATCGATGGTCTGAAAAATCGGCAGTTGGCCGATTGTTTCACGAGCACTATGGTGTACTGCTGTGTGCATCCTGTTAAAACGAGTATTTTCCAAAGTATGCACCCCACCAGACCGTAACATTTGGTGAATATAAAGGAGTTTTAAAAATTAACTATTGATTTTGAGTGTTCAATGAACAAACACGAGTGGCTGAGCACGACGACGATATGTAACACCCTGGTGTTGATTACTATCGACTTTTTAAAGTAAAATTTAAAAATGTCAGCTCTTTCTTTTGGCACATAGTGCTCCATGGAAAAAGGTTCCAAATGTCAGTTAGAGACTTTCTCTCACTTTTATTCTATTTTAACATCAGGTATTATAATGCTAAGGAATTCACATGACAGAGCATCACCTTGTCTAAGCCGTAATCTTGTTGCAATCCTCACTTCATGGTTTTTCTTTATCTTTAGCACCGGCTATAAAGCTGCTATTAAAATTGCTTGTACATCTTTACAGCTTCGATAGCGTTATTCTCTTTCTCCTTTTTGTTTTCTGCTTTCTGTGAAGCGCCTTAAATGTGGCTTGTTAAGCTCTGAGAGTGTTCTTTTATCAATATCTCTCAGAAGTTTCGTTGAAATCCACTTCATATGCGGGGTCAGTTATGATTTAATGCAAGCAGTTACGATTTTGGAAGATTAGAAAAAATACTAACAGTTTTTGGGAAAGCGTCAGTCTTCAAATTGTTATACATTGCTTGGTTCGTGTTTTGGTGCTCGGTTACATGGTTACATGGCTACATGTGAAATGTCCAATTATTCAAGAACTACTATTGTTACTTGCGTCGGTTGCAATGTTATCAATTTGTTTTTTAATCAGGTCTCTCAAGGTTTGTTGAGGTTTAAGAAACACCTGCTTGCACACACAATATTATTTTTCGTTACCGGTAGAAACTTCACAAAACTTAGGGTTACCACATTTCCTTGCTTGCAAATAAAATCACCAAGCACGAAGTAAAGCTCATTCGTAGGGCATTATCCGTATGTGTCGTGAGCACATGCCAGATTTATATCAGATTTACAATAAGGAATTTGTCCACATATCTGAATTTAAGACTTTTTGACTAGGTCTTTCATTGACGATATTCATAGGAGCTTTTTCTGGATCTCTTTAGCAATCGGCATATTAAACCAGTGGATATCGTATACAGATATTAAAACGACAAATGTGGAAATTTGGAATTAAGTACAAAAAATTTTGGAAAAAAAAGAGCTCATGCAAAAACCAATGTAAAAAATATAGCAACATTGGAAAATGCCAAACAAATTTCGTTATCATGTCTGAGAAGATACGGATATTTTTTTTTATCAAGATTATGGTGATGAACATAATTTTTATCTAGAGCACGTAACTAAGTATTAAAACTAAGGAAAAACAGACTAAAATTTGAGTTGCAATCACCTCGTCATAAGTCTTTGACCTGCAAAGGAATGGTGACCCCGAATTTGTATTAGATATAAAACTATACTAGCTACTAGGCTTCTTTTTTATTGAAAAATACATAAATATTGCATTTATTACAAATATTCAAATAAAATTTTTTAAACTGATTTCAAGAGAACCTTTGTGTGTAGAGCTTACTCGTATATTGTTTGTTGTTATACTTTCAACGATTTTTGTTTTTTTACAAACTGTAAATACGTATTTCTGGGAATAAAGATTCGTAAAAACATTTCTCATTGCGAGATTGGTATTCAGAACCATAATTGGGATAATCAGCAAAACTATAGACAAATTAAGATCAGCCTCTGCCTTTATGTAACATAGTACCCGTAACCAAGCAAAACTAGCATACTTTAAAACGCAAAGCATTAAGCGGATGTTCGGAGAATAATGGAAAAATACCATTTAATTTTACGTATAAATATATATATATATATTGTATATATTTATTTTATTTCATTTGAAAGTGGCTAGAAAAAAAAACGGCGCAAAAACTCCCAAAGCTTACAACAATTTAGCTCTGGAAACATCTCAAACGATATAAATCGGTCCTCAGTCAAGATTTTGTCGCAGTCGAGTTTCAACCGTTAAAGTGATAGCAACAGCAATTAAGTAGAATCGCATACACGAATTGAACAATTTCTTTATTAACTATCGCTTCTAAGATCTATGTATGTGTAGTGTCGAATGATTCATTACGTATATTTATTTTAATTATTTCAAACGGATATATTTCAAAATTAGTTTTAAAAAAGTTTTGAATAAAAAAAAAAAACATATTTGCCGGGAAGAGATTCTTCGGTTTGAGAAACAAATGGAAATTGAAGTCCCGAGGATTAAAATAAGGATCACTTTCAAAACCGTACACTATACCTTGTAAGTGCATTTCAGTTCAACACTTTTCTAGAGCAATCTTTTTTTTTTCTGCAATAAAATTTAATGTTAAGTGATTAAAAAACAATTATTATCTCATGGCAGCTAATTTTTAAAAATGCTGACTATGTGTAATTGTTTTAATTAAAAAATACCGACGGACGTTGAAGAAAAAAAAAATATTAACTTCATTTATCTAGTTAAGTTTAGACCGCTACCCATTTGGTATACCATAGGTAATGAATTCGATTTATGTTCAAATTGTCACAATACTTTCCAGAGCAAAATTATCAAGACCTAGTTTGAGAATATATGTCGAATAAATATTTAAATTTTCAGGTGTCAGGTATAAACACATCCAAATTTATGGTCAAATCCTATGATCTAAATTTAATTGTACTTTGGCTTTGCTGGATGAGCTATTATTTTACCTCAGTTTCTATAATGTCGGAATCCAAGACCCCACTGTAACTTAATCAGTGTTCTCTTTAATTTCCCGACGGATTTGTGCTACATGTTTCAGAAAGGCATTGTCATTTGTTATTTTTCGCACAGTTCCTACAAAATCATATGTCCTCAAAGGGTGTCTCTAAACAATGTGGTCTTGACTGATCTCCATAGCTTTCATTTGTCTAGTTTTCCGGTTAGATAAATGGCTTTGTATAGAATGTAGAGCCATTCTGTTATTTTACCTTTTTCTCAAATTATCTTTAGCAAAAATATTCGTTAATTAAATTAATTAAAACTTTAGTTAACGTTGTATTCTTTTTTCTCATTTCAAATTTACATACATTGTAAATTATTTTTTTTTTTTTTTTGTGCTTATAGAGCTCATTAGCCAGTTTCGGTATTTTTTGCATTTACTGCATTGTCTACACTTGAATTGCTTTAAATCACTGGAAGTCTTCTTAAAACAACAGGTTGCTCAATGATTGGCATGCTAGAGCTGCGCCGTATTTGATGCCCACGGGCCTTTGACATTTTAAGCTGGCTCATCTAAGCTTGTCGACAGTTTTTTGCGCAAAGATGCCTTGTACTGTACATTGGCCTACATTGAGGCCATAGATACAAGAAACTTCCAGCTTTTATAATACTCTAGACACGTGCATATATCTTTTGTCGATTGAAAGCTGATGAATTTACTTAATGATCCATTCGCATAGCCATGTCCATTTATGGATACTGACGTGCGGATCTGTGTTTTTATAACCAATAAGAAAATTAATCAACCTAAATTCACTTTCTTTTTTTTTTTTGGCTAAAACTGCCTTTCCCTTTGCTCGACTCGTTTCATGATACTTTTTTTATATTGTTTATTTATTTTATCGTTTTTGGTATCATTAAATCAGATCAGTGGTGGAGTAATCCTTATACCAGGCATTTGGTTGAGACATAAATTTGCTGTTTCCGTAAAATTTGTCCATAGCATTTCATCTTATATTTCCGTGTTGAGTTGCATTTTAAAAGACCCGGAATTGCACTGAAGTTTTAAAAAAAAAAAATACTACATTGGTCTTTGATTAAAAAAATATATACTATATTGTATATATAATTGGTGTCAAGGCCGTTGATTAAAACATTACATGTATCTCACATTTTCTTGAAGAAATATTCTTCAACGATTAAAAAGAAAAAACGCATGTTAAATTCAAATATCCAAGAGCACATCCAATTGGGGAACGCTCAATAGAGTCGAATTTAGGCCAGTTTAGGCCAAGTGCAGTTCTCCGTCATTATAGTGAAATTTATACCTCTAGCCATTGTCCATGAATAGCTATCGCATCGGCGAAATAAAAAAAAAAAAATTTCCATTCTCGGTACGTATGTGAATGACTAAGTACTTACGTTGTTATGATCGTGTATTCGATATCGCCCGTTTTTGGCGAAATGTTTGAATATTTTTAAGCGACGAAAGAAATGCTTTTACCCGTCTGATCTGGCATATAGATTTTATATTATCAAAAATACAAATACAATGCGTGCATCTGGTTTGGTGCTCCACAAAATCTTTCTGTGTTTGCTGAAAAGGATTCAAAACATGGAGTTATTCATACGTATATGTACGTCATTATTGTGTTTGCTATCAAAAATGCTCCAACAAAAACAATTGTAAGTTCAAGGTTTCACCATTCCCTTAAATGGTTATTCTTCTCTGGCTAGGAATACTCATAAGTTAATCGTAAGGATGCTTGTTATTTTTTCCTCAGCCAATGTAAAATCATTCGCTGTCAAAATGTGTCCCGCATTCCTTGAAATAATATAAATTTCTCTTAAATTAAACAACACGTTGGTGGAATACCGTATCAAGTTCATTCTTTCCCAGATGTTATACCATATATGCACTCGGTTTTGCTTCATTTACCGTTAAATGCATTTGGGCAGCTTCCGTCTTAATTCTAATGAATGCGCCGGTGACAGCCCGCTGTGTTTTGCCAATTTTTTCGATATCATCGGCGTACGCTAGTAGTTGCGCATACTTTTGAAAGATTGTGCCTCCAGTAATCGCTTGTGAGTTCCGCACAATTCTTTCAAGTATGATGTTTAAGAAATCGCATCACAACGAGTCATCTTGTCTTAAACCTCTTCTGACATCAAAGGTCTTAGTTGAGTCGTTACCAACTTTGACGGAGCAATGAACGTTCTCCACATTCGCCCTTTTTTGGTACATTTAGTATGTATGTTTAGCCACGCTGGGATCTCATCGAAACTGTGTTGCTTAATTTTTTTTAGATTTAAACAATTAATCATTTCGGTGCTAAGACATCTCATGCCTTAATCATATGACTACAAGTACTACAATTGCAACGAGGCAATAGTCATTAAGAACAGCAACAGCAACGTCACGTTCGCTATAGATTAACTATTGTTTTGACTTGCTGTACCTAGTAATGTATAAATATTTCAGGTATGAAATATTAATTCAAAAATAAGTGAAATATTGTAATTGAATCGTGTGGATAGCGTAACAGATCGGAATGTGCTTTTGGGAAATTTAACCATCACATCTATATAAGTGTATTAGGGTGCAGCATGCTTTATCTCGTTTTTTATTTATTTTTCAAAATTTGTCAGATTTTCCAAAAGGCAAATAAACTCTTAAATCGAGGACGATAAGGCTATTATTCCCTATCCGGCTCACTGACACTAATCACACCGCCTTCTGCATACAAAAAGGTATACACTTACCCGGCAATTCTGTTTTCAATTAGACTAGCCGCAGATAAAGGGTTTACTATCCGTAAAAATAATTTTTTTAAATGAATGCTATTCAAAATCTAGACATCATCATAAACCAGTCACTTTACGACTCATTTTAAGACGTCCTAGGTGCGCTAGATTAACTTAGGCATGCTGAGGACTATACTAGAATTGCCACTATACAAAAAATTGCGCATGCTTGGATAGAAATTTGGTGTAAGAAATGGATTATGGATTTAAGACCAATTATGCCAAAAATTAAATGACCTTGGAAAATTAGTTTTTTTTTTTTTTCATTTTTATGTCTCATGTCAGCTTTATCCCAACCCAGATCCTCTGATGCGGCCTTCGAAGTACTCAACCACTTCGTCACGCTATCACGCGCTCTTCGGAACTGCTACATGGATACGAAACATCTCAGTTCAAAACTACCAATCAGACATTCACAGACATTCAAAACCCATGTTTATAGGTTTCCCACTATCTTTCTTTCATAATATTCATTGCGCCCTCTTTCTGTCTAAGTATTCAATTGAGTGCAAAGATGCGTTCTTCGGTCTGCTGGGAGCCTGCAAAAATATCATTATAAGATACATTGGAAAAATTATATGGATTCCTGAGAATGAGCATGAGTAATCTCAATAATAGATTAAGTTCTGAGGGGTTCTAATGTCCTACTCATAATTGCTTCTATTAAATGACCCTATGATCGATTCCATAGATTCAACCAAATTGATTTTCTTATCATCGATTTGTATTGGAAAATACTTGAGAATTATTTCAGTAAAGTAAAAGAAACTATTGTTCTCAAATCTATTAACAACCAAGCAAAAATAATAACCTAAGTCTTTACCCAGGTTTTGTTTGGTCTTAACTCTTTATTGATCACAAAAAGCTCATTTTGGAGTTCGAAAAAATTGATTTCGGTATTTTTTATATTAGGTTCGCAACCAAGTTCTCTATTCTGTTCTGTTTGTATATAGATGTCATGAACCAAGCTCAGGTATATGGTAAACAAACACATTTGGCACATTAGTGATTTTGTTTTGGTGTCATATACTTTTAGTTGTGTGAAAATGTCTGATTTTGTGCAAAATAATCGTCATATGTGGGAAGTGGTGATTTTCTTCTTACAGAGATACTGCTCTAAGTGAAACAACGTGCTGTTGAATTGGAGGCATTGCTGGATGAGGATCCGTGCCAAGCGCAAGAAGAGCTTGCTTCAGCATAAAAAGTTACCCACTAAGCCATTTTCAAGCGATTGTACTTGTTGGAAATGATTCAAAAACAAGGAACTTGGATTCCTTACGATTTTTTCGCCTGTGAACAACTGCTGCAGCGACTAAAAAGAAAGGGTTTTCTTCATCGCATCGTGACGGATGATGAATAATGGATTCATTACAACAATTCAAAGAAAATAAAGTCGTGGGGATTGTCCGTCAATGCTTTTACGTCTTCGACCCGGCTAAATATCACGCTGCGAAGGTAATGCTGTGTATTTGGTGGGACCAGGTCGGCGTTAATTTTTACGAACTAATGAAACCCAACGAAACCATCACTGAGGAATGGTATCGACTTCAATTAATGCGATTAAAAAGAGCACTGCGAGAAAAACAGCCACAATACGAGGAGAGGCACAATACGATTCTACAGCATGGCAACGCTCGACCTCACATTGCCAAACTCGTTAAAACCTACCTGGAAATGCTCAAATGGGAAGTCTTACTCCACCCAAGACGATGGCACATGATTTGCCTGATCAGCACCTCCGCTCATATGACGGCTTAATTCGTGGATAGCCTTAAAAGATGCCGTAAAGATGGGAAAAAGTTGTAGCTAGCGATGGACAATGCTTTGAATTGATTCATTTGTAACCATTTATTTATAATAAAGTTTCATTCATTTCAGCTCCTAATACAATATAAAAATGTTTTTTACCAAAAATTATGACTGATAAGCAATTTCTATTTTTATATTAGTTTTAGGGTGCCGAAAAACATCTGAAACACCAAAATATAACAAAATACGTGTTGAACAGTGTTATTATAATTTATCACAAACGATGCGAGAAACAATGTGCTAACTCTAAATCATTTCTCTTACAGCTAAAGCAAGTTAAATAACCAACAGTAAGCCAAGCATAAGTGTCCTCTCAAAGGACAACTTACGGCTATAACAATGAAGACGAACCCAGCATCTGATCATGTTTATTTCAACGAAGGATTTAAATGCTCATCATACAGTATTACAATGAACACAGATCAAAACAGTGGATCTCAAGGATCAAATGAATTCATATGTAAGTTTATACAAAAGATTTTTGACTTTTTTTTTTTAAATTTCGACCATCTTCACACTGACTATAATTTTGGGTTAAGAAGTGACTCAAACTTTTTTCTGCTGAAAATAAAACAATGCGTAAAAAATTATTCCTTCCGTGATTTGAATGAAATTGCTAATTAAAAGCATTTATAACAATAACAATCAATCAAGTAGCACATAGGAAACCCAAAGTCATTCGTGCACATCTAAGTTGATTTCAGATACTCATTCAGTGGGTGTATCTGACCATAAACTAACAAAGTAAAAAAGTTAAAAAAAAAAAAGTGTTGAAGCAATTATTTCTATATCTCAATTCGAATCACCGTCATGTATTTTACGTTCAGCATTCTGTGTGATTTTTTTAGAGTTGAAAATCAACACTTTGAAATGACATTTAAATTTAATACAAATACAGGAAGTTAAGAGAAGTACGTTAACAGCTGAAAGGTGTTACCCCAATCAACTTAAAAGGGTCTTATCACACTTCAGTGGGGAGAATTTCCAGAAACAACACAACATAACTGTTATTTATAAAACTTATTTTGAAATATTCCCCAACAAATGCTTCCCGTTAGTCATCGGAACACCACTTTTTTGAAAACGAAACTCTAGCTAAACATAACATTGATAACAATAGAATTTGAAAACGTCCATGAAATTGGTTATGACCCATAATGGCAATTGCTAATAAAGTACAAATACAATTTTTTCAGTAAGTTTATTGATGTTATTATCGCCACTAGTGTTCCGAGACGGTACGAAAACATTTCGACGATTTTTAAGACCGACTAACACTTTTTTGTTGAATGCTTAATTAACACTTTAGTTAGCAGGATTTTCACATTATAGCAAAAACGTCAACGGATTTATGTTATATTGGTTCCTAAATAGCAAAATGATGCATCTATCTGGAAAAAATATTGATTATTTGCATAGAAACGTACTCGTATTAAATGTAGCAAATTTTATTTGAATTTCTTTTACAACGATGACGAACGTGGTTTCAGGTAAAATAAGAAATGTGTTACATTTTTATAAATATGACTAAATTTCGAACAGCTACCTAGTTTCCAAAATTTGATAAGGTTTCAAGGCAACTTTCGTTCAATGGCACTATAACATAGTTCGAAAAGGACTCTTTATTTATATATCGAGGTCTTGCGCTTATCGCCTTCAGTTTTGCCTGTTTAAGTTTCTTTTGAAGTGAGGCCTTCCTCTATCACTTTATGGTTTGTATCGATGCGAAACCGGTAGGTTCGTGTTCATTCGCTCAACATTTCCTGGCCATCGAAGCCGATTAACTCTTTCCCTTCTGACAAAGTCAAAGTACTCGTATAACACATATATTTTGTTGGTGTATCTTTTTCTTCTACTTTTATGTTTTCTAGATCTCGATGCTGAGTTTTCAAAGCCTAAAATAACACTTATAAGACCCATCAGATTTTTGATATAGGCATCAAAAGTTCACATAGCACGGTGGGTAAAATTTTCTACGCTATGTTAACAAAACTGATTCCTTCGACTTCGCCTTAAAAAAAAAAGAACTTGACACACAAGTTCCTGAGCATGTGCTAAGCTTTTTGAAAAATGGGACAGAGAGAGGAAAAAAGTTTTTTTCGGCTCCATGGGTGTCATCTAATATTTAATAAGAAGTCTAAATTATTAGTGTAAATGGACTTGTTGTATTTCAAACAACCACTCATTTAGTTGTCTTAAAAAAGGAATGTCCTTCAGGCGCGCGCGGCTGGTATTGAAAACCGAGCCGTCCAAATTGGAAGCCATTACCACTTGGGTCTATACATATAATATATATATAATTTGCGCGCTCTCAAGGAATTTAAGGTGTTATACGTAGTTACAAGGACGAAAAAAGACGTTTTTTTTACAAATTTTTTTCTGAAAAATTAGATGGCACCATCTAAGTTTAAAGTGGTACTAATGATTTGTAAAAATATCGAACTGGTGTGCAGACGATCTCCTGAAGGTCCTCCAAAAAAAAGGTTTAGTTCATCTGAAATCGAAAAACTCCAAAGATTCTTTTATTGGATAGATTAAACTAGATTTTGAAAAAAAAAATCAAAAATTTTGATTTTTGACAAAATGTCGACTTATTAAAAAAAATAGTTCGATTAATACCTGACAAATATATCTGAGAAAGTTGTTTTAAAATTTCAGACCGGTCGGTTGAGCCATTTTTTAGAGAAAACAAAGTTTACATATAGATAAATTTATTTTTTTACTAACATAGAGTCATCTATTACAGGGACATAAGACGGACCCACCGTAGCATCAGCAGCTTCTGGTACCTCAAGTTGATGTTGTCTACGAGCCATTTTACCCTCTCAAAGTCAAAGATCTTGACACGTTCTGCATTCTCTTTCTCGATATAGGCATGGGCATTGAACCCAATATATATTCCCATTGCATTCAAGTAATATGAAATTGAATTTGTACCTTCAATAAAGCGATGTTAGCTGCTATTACAACATTTTTGAACCAGACGGAACGATTTTTAGAGTTAGGAGTATTTTCCATAAGAACTGACTCTAGGTCTCATTGTTGTTTTGCGTAAAACTACCAGCATATACCACCTTCATCAAAAAGAATTTATTCAGAAAATTAAAATTACAAGTATATTCATCTAAATATACATTGTACCCTTTAAAGTAATCCTCATCCCCATGCCAGCGATTGACCCAATTCTCGAAACATTTTTTATACTCGGTTTTCTGTATGTCAATCAGTGCTTTCTGCGATTTTTCCATTACTTCCTCTCAGCTGCTGAAACGCGTTCTCCGTATTGGTTTTTAACTCGATTAAACAGAAAGAAGTCACTGGGAGCCAAATCACGTGAATTCGGTGGCTGTTGGATGGTATTTGTTGTATTTTTCGTCAAAAAATTACAAATAATGATGGCACGGTGCCACGGTGTGTTATCATAACGCCCTATGAGATAACTCTTTGTTTACTGTCTGGCCTTCTGGCAAAAATTCATGATGCACTACACCCTTCTAATCCATGAAAACCGTGAGCATCGCCTTCTTTTTTGACTGAAAACGACCTGGTTTTTTTTATCTTGACTCATTTGGTGAACGCCATTCACTTGCCTGATGTCTGGATTGCGTGTCCTGCTCATAAACCCACGTCTCATCTCCAGTTATGATCCTTTTGATGAATGTGGGATCGGATTCAGCCTCGCAAATCATCTCTTTGAAATGTAAATACGGTCTCTTTTTTGCATGAAATTGAGATCTTTTGGCACCAACTTTGCTGCTACACGACGGAAACACAAAATCGTCGGTTTTCGATGTCAATGGTCTGCTATTGCGTTCATCATCTTCGATTGACTCACGACCACTTTTGAACCGCTCGTGCCACTGGTAAACGACCGTTTTCTTTAGAGAATCGTTGCCTAAACACTTTTCAAACATTAGCGCACCATTAAATCCGTTTTTTACGCAAAATTCAATACAAGCTCGTTGTTGCAAATTTAAATCCATTTCTAGAATTTTAAAAAATCGCCAATACACACAAAGATAGATGTACTCTTGGCTACGTAACTTTTGCAAATGTCAAGCTATGACTCTAAAATTTAGAGGAAATGTCAACAACAGATGCACCAACTTAACAAAAAAAAACGGAACAATGGGAGCGCCACTTGGTGGTCATTTAGTTGTTTTTTTGATCAAGGTAGTATTTCCAATAAATTTTTAAAGCTGAGATCTGTATAAATCAGAAAGATAGCTTTAGCAACATCAAATGGTAAAGACAGATAATCGTATTTATAAGAAGATAACGTGTCTGAAGTCCAAGACGTCCTTACAAATATGCGTATATTTCAAAATTTAATTGCCGGATCAATTTAAAATTTTCAGGGAACATAGTCAAATATATGAACATTACGAAAATATAAATCGATTTTTTTTTAATTCTAACTGCTTATAACCCCTTAAGTAACCTTAAAATGCTTGCGTCTTGTTTTCCGGCATACTGGTGGTAGTCCTATAAAATCTAGCACATCAGATACGACATCTAGAACAGCTTGCTGATTATCTTAACACTGGTCTTCAAATAGTATAGGACTTCCCAAAACTATTTCGGCCAGAAAATACTCGAGAAGTTTTTTATTGTAGCCCTTTAACGCCGGTTTTCTTCATAGTTCTTCCTTGGTTTTCTGAGGTCCGGAATATTTACATTCGCACCTTGGCAACAACAAGATAATATTGATTTCCAACATGACAACAAGTTGAAATTATGATGGCCTTTGGCCTGGCACGAAGTGGGTTAATCTGAGTCAGAGCTGTTGTTATATTTACAATAAATTAGCAAGGAATATCTAAACTCGTACTAGGGATATTTGGAGAGCCAATAAAATATCCTCTTTATATGTATCGGTATGGGCTTATATCATTCTTTTATTGACGAATTTACCCTTCATATGGTTTTTTATCGGGCTTTCGCCCGTTAAGTCCTCCCCTTATGACATATACACATCCAAATATCTTCGTTTAGCTCTGGACCAGGAAAGAGTTCAAAATTAAAACTTCGCTCTTCATCTATTTTTGACCTTTTTTTCTACATGTACATCATGTATAGTTGCAAGAATCACATTGTTTTGTTACCGAAATTGTAGCCGGATCAGGATCTCACATTGTGTTGGTAGAAACGAGAAATGCTGCCAAGTGGTGTGACAATCGGAACCTCAAATATAACCAGTTTTAGGCATTTCACATACCACACGCCCCTAATGCTAATTGTTGCAAGATATGACAATTGCTCGCTTCGAAACAGATAGATAGAGTTAATATTGCAGTCGTAGTTTTCTCAGGCTTTTAGGTGCATTGAACCATACTACGAAGTTTGGAAAGTTTTTACAAACAACTGTTGCCGCCTTGGCTGAAAGATTCTTCCATGCCGGGAAGGACTACTTCATCGTATATGGTAATATTTCTATCGTCAAAACAGTTCACCAGCTGCTTAAACAGGTCTGCAATTTTCTACAGACTGCCATAAAATTTTGGAAAAAAACTCGAAACCTGGTTTGTAACCTGTAGCGAGGGTTTTAAACCTTTTTTTTAAATTTCGTGCTTTATGTTTTTTTTTTGTTCTAATTTATATCCTTGTTTCTTGTTTTAATCATCTGTCTTTTGTTCCCCTTTTGTTCGGCTTTGTATCTGACAATAGGTGTTGTAATTCTTCTTTGGAGTTCCTCTGATATGTTCTGAAAGTTGTCCTCAACAAGTTAAATTGCACTCAACAGTATTTCATTTAAAAAGCCTTTTTAATATTGTATACATACATTTATGATAAGAATGCTATTGACAAGCTAAGAATTGCCTTTGGTTAGACTTGATCTTCTTGCAGGATCTATCTACTTTTTGGTAAAACTTCTGTATATTTATCCTAGAGTAACAATTCTCAATATATTTAGTCCTATGCTTTTAACGCCCTACCTGTCGTTTGCTCCTATCGCTCTTTGAACTCGAGGAAGTATGTATCTGAAGACCTTTTGCGGTTAGAAACTGTTGATAATATCATATTATATTTGATACATAGTAGGTATTTATTTGTTTTTGGGTCGTAAATAGCTTCTATAGTCAACATTGAATGCCTGTCTTGCATCAATCGCAATATGGTATATTGACTATCAAGGAAAAAATGCAACTAAGCATTTGAACCTGCGGAAGGGCAACTAAGTGAATTTCACACAATGCGGGTGATTTCGGCGGAGGAACTTCCAAAATGTTGTAAGTGTATAACTCACAATTCATCACCATAAACAGAAACACTACGAAATTTTTACAAATTCAACCGAAATTCAAATAAAGACCGGAGAAAGCAATTTTGATATTCATGGCGATGAACTATGAATAAGGAATGTCCTCCTAAAAAATGTATGCACAATTCATACAAATAGACTTTAGTGCGGGCCGAAATGTCTTCGCTGCTAGTTCACATTTTCTATAGATTGCGGAAGACGCAGCTCCGGGCTTCTGGATTTGTGAAATTCAGCAAAGCCAACACAATGCCCCCTTGTAGTCAATGACGGATATCACGAACGCTTAAATATAAATTGACTACAATCGCAAGCGAATGTTAAAGCATCAAATCTTACAAAACCTCTTGAAAAGTCATATGCTGCTAAGATCATGCCTGGAACGTAGCAAACTTGAGGAGACATAGCAAGTGATATACCACCTTGATCAACAAAAACAAAAAAACGGTGTGGCGCTTCTATTGTTCCGATTTGAGTTCTATTTTTTTTTTTTTTTTTGTTAAGCTGGTACATCTGTTGTTGATATTCTCTCTGAATCTTATCATCACAGCTTGACATTTGCAAAAGTTACGTAGCCAAGAGTACATCTATCTCTGTGTGTATTGGCAATTTTTTTCAATTTTAGAAATGGCCTTAAATTTGCAACAACGAAATTGTATTCAATTTTGCGTAAAAAGCGGGTTTAATGGTGCGCTAATGTTTGAAAAGTGTCTAGGCAACGATTCTCTAAAGAAAACGTGACCCTCGACATCTAAAACCGACAAAAACATTGATGAAGTAAAAGAAATGTTGGTCAATAACCGCAAATTAACCATCAGATGCAGAAAGTGTACCTTTGCATCGACTCCTAAGCATTACAAAATTCCAGCTGTCAGCTCTTTCGACAAGGTCAACCTGCTTGACGTCCTTCAATAGGACGAATCCAGTTTCGCACTCATGCAGTAGCAAAAGTACTTAAAGATCTTAATATACACAAATCCGCTGGTACCCAGATGGTATCCCCCCTTATTCTGAAGAAGTGTTCATCAATCCCAGCAGATGAAAAACAGCATTTTTCCAGCACGTCCCTAAAAAGGCTTCTACTCTTCTACTCTCTCCTTATACAGACCCGTCGCACTTACGTCCCTTCTTTCTAAGCTCATGGAAACGCTGATAAGCGGTCAGCTCATGAAATATCTCGAAACACGAAAACTTCTTAATGACCGGCAGTAAGGTTTTTCGTAACAACAAGTCCACTGGTGATTTGATAGCAAGTCACCGAAAAGTCGAACCAAAGCGTACATCAATCTGGCGAAAGGAAAATAGTTGCACTTGAAATTTCTAAGACATTTGACAGAGTTTGGATCAATCTATTTTGTCGAAAATACGTGCTTTTGTGATCGACGTCTCTCTTCTTCAATGGATTAGAAATTACCGTTCGTATTCAATTCAAGCTATCTTAGATGGTTACACGTCTGATATTCACAAAATAAACTATTATGTTCCCCAGGGCTCTGTTCTGTCTCCAACACTCTTTTTAATTTTCATTAATGATATCTTGTCTGCTACTTCCACCCAATACACCAATATACCAATATATATATATCAAAAAGTACAGGTTTATTCATTTTAATCTATATTGTCTATATATAAAGTAATCCCCATCGACTGCAACACACTTATGCCAGCGCTTGATCCAATCCTCGAAACATTTTTTATATTCGATTTTTGGTATGTACATCAGTGCTTCCTGTGATTTTTTCATTACTTCCTCTCGGCTGCTGAAACGCGTTCCTCATGGTGGTTTTTTAACTCGATTAAACAGAGTCACAGGGAGCTAAATCAGGTGAATTCGGTGGCTATTAGATGGTATTTATTGCATTTTTCCTCAAAAAATTACGAATAATGATGACACTGTGTGAACGTGCGTTATCATGGTGCAAAATCCACGAGTTTTCTCCCCACAATTCTGGTCTCTTTCGGCGAATTGCTTCACGCAAACATCTCATAACGCCCAATGATGCACTTCACCGTTGTAATTCATGAAAACCGTGAGCATTGCCTTCTTTTTGATTGAAAACGACATTGTATTTTTGGTCTCGACTTGCCTGATGTCAGGATTGCGTGTCGTACTCATAAACCTACGTCTCGACTCCAGTAATGATCCTTTTGATGAAAGTGGGATCGGATTCAGCCTCGCAAATCATCTCTTTTGTTACGTCAACACGGTCTCTTTTTTATATAAATTTGAGGTCTTTTGGCACCAACTTTGCTGCTAAACGACAGAAACCCAAATCATTAACCAAAATGTCTTGGACGGATCCATAGGCAATCTTCAAGTCCTCCGCTATCTCTCTAATTATCATTGCGATTATTGACCAACATTTCTTTTACTTCATCAATGTTTTCGTCGGTTTTCGATGTCGAAGGTATGACACTGCGTTCATCATCTTCGATTGACTCACGACCACTTTTGAACCGCTCGTGCCACTGGTAAACGACCGTTTTCTTTAGAGAATCATTGCCTAAACACTTTTCAAACATTAGCGCACCATTAAATCCGTTTTTACGCAAACAAGCTCGTTGTTGCAAATTTAAATCCATTTCTAAAATTTTAAAAACACACACATAGATAGATGTACTCTTTGCTACGTAACTTTTGCAAATGTCAAGCTATGACGCTAAGAGGGAATGTGAACAACAGATGTACCAACTTAACAAAAAAAAAAAAAAAAAAAAGAACTCAAATCGGAACAATGGGAGCGCACACGATGACACCACCGGAAACATTTTGATCAAAATGGTATTCCTTTGCTAATGACAGTACTCCCTGCTCTTCATATTCGTTCCCGGACTCCCTACTCTTCGGCTTTAGAACGGGAACGGCAGCGTATTCTAAGCTCATTTATTTTCGATAACCAATTGGAGAACAATATAGAGTGAAATTTAATGCATCCAAAAAACAATGCTGTGTGCTGCCGTTATAGCCATTATCCATAAACGGCACTTGCGTCGTCGAAACTGAAGAACTTTTACTTCTCGGCATGCCTGTCAGTGGCAACTCACGTTGGAATACCACATATTAGATTTCGTCAAAAATGCTGGGAAATGTATAGGTTTTCTCCAGCGATGTTAGAAATATTTTTTCACCTCTGATCTGGCCTCAATATATAACTCGTTCATCCGAACAAAATTTGAGTACAATGCCCACATCTATTCAGGTGTTCCTAAAACATCTCTCTACCTGCTAGATACAATTTAAAACTATGCAATAAAAGTCATAAGCGATACTAATATGAATCAGTCAATTGACACCCTCGAACACCGACTTAATGTCTTCTTTCTCACTTTGTTTTATCGCTCCATTGAAATCACCAGTAGCATGCCGCCCCTTCAATTATTCAACCGTAACACCCGTCTCGCTATGAGTGCTCATCGGTATACCCTCAAGCCCACTTTCGGACATACTCTAAAATATCGTGATTCGTTCCTAAGCCGTACAATTTGCTTATGACAAGCAAATGTCACACTCCATGAATCGATCTTAGAGAGACAATATGCACACCCATTTAAATAAAACCTGCCTCCAAACTTCAAACTTGGTGCGCGTGCGCAAATGAACACGATTGGTGTAATACGAGTATATTGTTCTACAATAATATCGGGCTTCAGGACCAGGTCAACGTGAACTATAGTGCACTAAAGAAAAGTAAAGAAACAGCTTAACTCGTAGATTCAAGATCCAACGCTAGTTTATTGTTATATTTTACAAGCTTTAAGAGGGTAGGGATATGTACTTCTTATAGTGTTGGACCACTCAATGATTTTAACAAAATCGACATTTTTTTATTGCTTTCAGTGGTCCCTTAGGACCTTAAAAATGATATCCCAAAAGATTATGGAGGAAAATACTTCGAAGTACTTGTTTTTTAAATTATAGTACAAGGCCGCTATAACTTGAAACGCATTTATCTCAAAACTGCATTTTTCAAGTTGGCCGCACCCATAACTTGAACAATGGTCAACCAACTCACTTCATATTTCAATAAGATGTTAAAAAATATATTTTTTTCTATGTGGCATGGTTAATTTATTATTAACAAATTTCTAGCTATTTTTCTGCGAACTTTGCAAGTTTGACTTTAGTAGTGCGCCATTTGGCCGAAAATCAATATATCAAAGAAATCCTATACCATACACTTCTCTAGCTGTTGCTATGTACAATAAAAAAATTAAGTGACTCATCATAATTCTAAATTTACAAGAGCTGTTGGTACGGCCGTAGACCCTTCCCAAACAGACAGTTTTTTTTTTTTTTTAAATGCATTTTATTTTATTAATCATTAACCCTTATAGTGCATACTAACAAAAAATGCTTAAATGCTAGTTTAAAATTACTTAACAATCTTATACTAACTTACTGGCCCCACACAGGCACTCTTAGCTACTCTTAATTCTTATATCTATGTCTTTCGACTTTATTTACATTTTATTATTATTTACTATACTTAAGGCTAAGAAAAGTATAGTAAATAACAAAGAGGTCATCTGAGAAACGTTGCACAACCGCCATTTTTAAATAACTTATTTTATAAGAATTATGTTTTACAGTCATTCTGTACTATACCTGCTTCTACCTTTTTAAAATCGATTTATGTTATATTTTTTCTGAAAAAAAGAATCACGAAAAAGCGAAAAAGGGCCTACCCCCTTATGGAAGACAAATGAGCCACTATTTCAGGAACGGCTTGACCGATCTCACCCAAATTTTGCATACACATACTTTAGCTCGTTTTAAAAATTTAAGGTGCAGGATTTTAAGGAAATACAAATTAGCGTTTGTAGTTTTGAAGATAGTGGAGCAAATGTGCAAAAAAGGATACTTTTTAAGGAGATGCAAAAAACTAAAAGCGTACTTGTTTGTTTTTGAAAAAAATTAAAAAATTTATTTTTAACTTAAATTTATTAATTTTGTTATATAATAAATAAATAAATAAATAAAATAGAAATAGCCATATTTTGGAAGGGAACTAAGGAGGCAATGGGATTCGTAGTCTGCGAGGTAGCCAGCCGCAGCACGTCGTTCGTGGGCTCACTTTAACTCAAATGTTAAACCACTTCTAGGTGCAGTTTGTCGCATTCAGTTCCATATTGAGGCTACATATAACATATTAAAAAAAGTGAAATAAAAACAAAAAGTAATTTTTGGGGTCATTCCTGAGGTCCTTAACCGCAGCAAATTATCTGATTTTAAGAGGAATTCTTAAATTAAAATAAATCTGAAACGTGTGTCTTTTAATTTATTTTTCAGTAACCGAAGATGGTAAAAAAATAATAGCGCCAACGAAATCCCTAACCGTCGCAAGCAACTGGCTTAGGGACAGGGCGAAACGAGCTTTAACCAAAAAGATGCTACACAAACGTTTACCAATATTGCGATGGTTGCCTAAATATTCCTCTGATGATGCAATTGGTGATCTAGTTGCAGGCATAACTGTCGGTTTAACTGTGATACCTCAAGCGTTGGCCTATGCAGGGATAGCTGGCCTTCCAGCAGCGGTAAGTCGAGTGTTGACCTCCTTAAACATTTCGTATATCAAAGATTGAATTCGAAATGCCTTACAGTACGGATTGTATGGATCATTCCTCGGCTGTTTTGTGTATATTTTTCTGGGCAGCTGTAAGGATGTGCCAATCGGCCCAACTGCAATTGCAGCCTTATTAACATTTCAAACAACGCAAGGATCATTGGAGAAATCTGTGCTGCTCTGTCTTCTGTGTGGAATAGTCGAGTTGTTAATGGGTTTTTTTGGACTAGGCTTCCTAATCGATTTCGTATCGGGTCCAGTATCCTCAGGCTTTACTTCGGCGGTATCTTTGGTCATTGTGACAAGTCAGATTAAGGACATACTTGGAATTGCAGCTAAAGGTTCAACATTTGTTGAAATCTGGACACATATCTTTGAGAATATCAAACATATTCAGGCTTCAGATACGATCTTAGGTTTGACCTGCATTGTGGTTCTGCTTGGCTTAAGAGTAAGTCTTAACCAAAACTTATATAAATTGCCAATTGTTCTAATACTCTTATTCTTTTAGTTTTTAGCATCCTATAGAGTTGGCCCAAAAGACAAGTCTATCTGTACTAAATTGGAAAACTCTATCAATAAAATATTTTGGATCATTGGCACTTCAAGGAATGCAATGTTGGTAATTGTGTGCGGATCAATAGCTTACGCCTACAACAGTCCTGAACATGGAATTCCGTTTAAGACCATAGGATATATTCCTCCTGGTCTGCCAACTCTGCAATTCCCAACATTCTCAATAACCACAAATACAACGGAAGGTCTTAAAACAGAATCATTTGGTCAACTGATTAGTAGCATGGGCTCTGGACTAATTGTGGTCCCTTTGATCTCACTCATGGAAAACATAGCCATCTGCAAGGCTTTTGGTGAGCTCTACTTCTACTTATTATATGTTAGAAAATATTTCATGTATTAATTTTATTTTAGCAAACGGTAAGCCCGTTGATGCCACACAGGAACTCATCGCAATCGGAGCTGCTAACATAGTAAATTCATTCGTTCAAGGATTTCCTGGAACTGGTGCACTCAGTAGGGGTGCTGTAAACCATGCAAGTGGCGTGCGCACTCCCATGGGAAATGTCTATTCCGGAGCTCTCGTAATTTTAGCTTTACTGTTCTTCACACCCTACTTTTCTTTCATTCCAAAGGCTACGCTGGCAGCGATTATTATTGCCGCTGTGATGTTCATGGTGGAGGCGAAAGTGATTAAACCGATGTGGAGATCAAAGAGTGAGTCCATTTTTTTTTTTTTTTTTTTTTTTATATTGATTTAATTGATGACTAATAATTGACTTGATGAAGGCGTCCGATCTTTTTTCAAAGCACTTGTCGGCAATTTAAAAATAAAATTCGCACACGTTTTGCACAAATGTGACTTCGTATATTGAATAAGTAATTGATTAACATGTAGGTGTGGTTCAATATGTATTGAGCAACATTAGCTCAAACTTGTTACGTCCAAGTGATCAGAGATATACAAATGAGGGACTTTTTTGACATCGCTGTACTATTTTTTAAACAACTGTCAGGGATAGTGTGTAACCGATTGGCCATTACGGGTCACCATGTCTAAAGCAAAATTCCTGCAATTAACTGATACCTCCAATAATACGATAGCAAAGTTATATAAAACATCATTTTTCTTCTCTTGTAAACAAAATGAATTAACGTGTTTACAGCTATCATAACATATATACATGCATACCCATTGTGTTTTTTTTTTTTTTTTTTGTGTTTTTGTAATTGCCACGCGCTCAAGAGGTTTTTTAGTACAGTTAAAGGGAAAGTTAACAAGGAAAAAATAGAGCTACCTATAGTATGTAAGTAAACCTTAAATGTTTGACAAAGACTAGGAAATAAAGAGCACGACAGGGCATTTTATAAGCAAGTTGTACGGCTTAGGAAAGAACCAGAATATTTTGGAGTACGTCCAAAAGTGGGCTTGAGGCTAAACTGATGAGCATTCATATCAAGATGGATGTTATGGTTAAAAGTTTGAAGGGGCGGAATGTTACTGGGAATTTCAATCGAGCACTATTGATGAAAATAGCGATAGAACAAGGTGAGAAAAGAGACAATTCGCCTTTATTCAATGTTGTCAATTGACTGGAAGATATTAGCATAGCCAATGAGTCTTATCACACGGTTTTGGATCCTATCTAGCAGGGAGTACCTCACCAGATGTGAGCATTGTACTCAAATTTTGGGCGGATTAATGCTTTATATAGGGTTTTCTAATAACGACTTGACAACCTTTTTTTTTTTAAATAAAAGGCAACCCATTTGAGATATTTCAAAAACTTTATTATTGGCAAGTACAATCAAAACATTTATGAATGGAACTCGACTTCGTTCATATGGCCACCGCGGGCACGTTTGCAGCGGTCGATTCGTTGGACCCAATTTTCAACGACTCGGCCACACATTTCGGCCGAAACGGCCGCTATTTCGCGTTCAATGTTGGCTCTGAGCCAACTGGCATAAACCAATGACTTAACGTCGCCTCACAGAAAATAATCAAGCGGCGTTAAGTCGCACGAACGAGGCGGCCAATCGACTGGCCCATGTCTTGAGATAACACGTTCACCATACTTACTCTTCAATAAATCGATTGTAGCGTGTGCTGTGTGGCTTGTGGCACCATCCCGTTGAAACCACATGTCGTCCAAGTCCATATTTTCCAATTCGGGTCAAAAATAATCGGTAATCATAGCGCGATACAGATTCACAGTAACGTAACGATCGTTATCGTCGACGAAAAAATATGGAACAATAACGCCGCCGGCATGCAAACCGCACAAAACAGTTATTTTTTGTGAATGAAGTGGTGATTCATGAAGCACATGTGGGTTTTCACCCGACCAATAACGCATACTTTGCTTATTGACGAACTTATTGAGCCAAAAATGAGCTTCGTCACTAAAGATGATTTTGCTATGAAATTCATCATCTTGACGCATCTTCTAGAGAACCCAATCGGAGAGCGTACGTCGCTTCAAATGGGCCATCGGCTTCAACTCTTGAGTCAGCTTGATCTTGTATGGGAGTAAACCAAGATCCTTACGTAAAATACGCCATAATGTGGTCTGAGCGATGCCCAACTCTTGAGAACGTTTGAACGGCAGCGATATTTTCGACACTTTGACCAACCCGTTGTCTCACTGACACGGCATCATCACACAACGAATATGTAGACTCAAATTTTTGCACTAAACTTGTCATTGCCTGTCTACTATGGCGAGAATTACGACCGAAAATTGGAGTAAACACTCTTAAAGTTGCAGTCACCTACTCCGAATATCTGTAGAAAATTTTTATAATTTGCAGACGTTGCTCGTTAGTGTACTTTACCATGAGTTTACTGTTGAGTTTACTAAATAAATTTACAGTGACAAATTAAATTCAGAGTTGTCAAGTCCCTATTGGAAAAACATATTTATTGTGGCCAGATCAGGTGAGGTGAAATATTACTTACATCGCTTGAGGAAACCTATACATTTCGCAACATTTATGGCGACAGAGAATATGTGGTCATACCAACGAAAGCTGTTATTGATACTCATATCGAGAATGGAAATGGTTTCGACGATGCCAGTGCCATTTATGGATAATGGCTGGATATTTAAAATTCGCTTTACCGACAGCAGACAGCATTATGTTTTGGAAGCATTAAATCCCACCCTGTTGATGGTTCCCTAATTAGTCATGATGTTAATATAGTGCTGTCGTTTCCGTTTAAAGGCGAAGAGCAGAAACATGAGCCCGGAAACGAATATGAAAAGCTGAGAGTACTGTCATCAGTAATGGTGTCGGAGACAAAACAAATTTCTAATCCATTGGAGAAGAAAGTTATCGATCCCAAAAGCACGTATTTCGACAAAAGAGCCTGATGCCAAAACCTGTCAAACTTAGAAATATCAAGTGCAATTATCTTCCTTTCGCCAGATTGATGTAGGCTTTGGTTCCACTTTTCGGTGAGACTTGCCATTAAATCACCATTGGACCTATTGCTACGAAAACCTTAGTGCCGGTCATTAAGAAGTTTTCGTGTTTCGAGATATTTCATGAGCTGGCGGCTTATCAGCGTTTCCATGACCTGAGAAAGAAGGATCGTCAGTGCAATGGTCCTTTTTAGAAACGTGCTGGACAAATTCTGTTTTTCATCTGCTCGGATTGATGAAAAGTCTACGCAGTGTCTTTGCCAAGGTGGAAGAACACCTCTTGAGAAGAGGGGGGGCGATGTCATCTGGGCACCAGCGGATTTGTGTATATAAAGATCTTTAAGTAGTTTTGCTACTACATGAGTGCGAAATTACATTCACTTTTTTGAAAATTCGACGCACTTAAGTGTAAGCGGGGACTAAGCACAATCTGGAAATGTTCAAATGATCGCAAAGTTTGCAGCAAGTAGGTTGACCATGTCGAAAGAGCTGACAGATGGAATTTCAATGTAAGTGAGCGTTGGGATGGGGGATGAAATAGAGTTTCTGACATTTTTGACGAACGGCCAAAAATGTTTACTACTTTTGGGACATTGTTATGTTTTTTGCTTCAGTTTTTGGTCGTATTGAAAGAAATTGCAGTCATTTCTGGCTCGTTTGAACTATTGTTTGGTTTTCGTCTGTGGGGTTGGTCATGTAGGACCGAAAAAAATATTGCTCTAACCCTAAAAACATCTTTACCATGCGTTTTTTTGAAAGAACGAAACACTCAAAAGGGTATTACTACTCTTAAAATGGCTCCTTGGGTGGCATCCAACATTTAATGGGGAGACTATATTATTAGTGTAAATTGACTTGTTGTTGATTTTGGTTTGATAATCTTCATCTGATGAGGTATAAAGGATTTCATTCTAAAAAGAATAGTGTCTGTGATCACGTTAGCAGCGCTATCCACGTCGTTATTGGGTTAAAATTCATAAAGAAGGTGCTAATTCCGCTGCAAATGACTTTCTCATATTGCCGTACCTACGGTTCTTTTAGGAATCTTTTCTCTAGTTGGTCTAGTTGGTGGTCTATGTACGAGAAATTAGCTGTACGAGCCTAAAGTGGAAATCACATCAACAGTGCAATTATCAGAGTAAGATGTTGAAAACAAATTCAGAATATTGGCTGTATGATTATCAACGTCTGGTATTCGCATGGGCTCATTTACAAGCTGGGTTAAGTACTTCGGGTGTTGTCTTTCCAGAATGCCGAAGCTACCCAGAATTGTGTATATTAAAATCGCCCACATTAACGATTTCAGTATGTGAATACAGTGAAACAATTATTTGTATGAAGTCGTATTCAAGTATTAGGTCTATAACTTAATTCGCAGTTTGCTTATAGATGGCGTAACTTGTATTATTCCATTGGAACCGGCATTGGAAAGCTACTATCATTGTACGTCATTTCAGTATATGTCATTCATTTCAAGCGTAAACATTTCAACACTCAAATATGTCGAACTTTGTGCCTGAAAAAGTGTTTTTGCGGGGAGTTCTTCTTGATTACTTTAATATGAATAAACCTGCTGCCGAATGTCATCGTATTTTGGTGGAAGTTTATGGTGAACATGCGCAAGCTGAGCGAACGTGCCGAAAGTGGTTTGCACGATTTAAGAGTGGTGATTTTGGCTTGGAAGACGATGAACGTCCTGGGCAGCCAAAAAAGTTTGAAGATGAAGAACTGGAAGCATTACTCTATGAAAATTGTTGCCAAACACAAGAAGAGCTCGCAGAATCTTTGGATGTCACTCAAGCAGCCATTTCAAAATATTTAAAAGCAGCTGGATATATTCAAAAACAAGGAAATTGGGTTCCACATGAACTCAAGCCGAGATACGTCGAAAGGCAGTTTTGAATGTCCGAAATGCTGCTGGAACGCTGCAGGAAGTCATTTTTGCATCGGATTGTTACTGGCGATTTCGGCAGTAGCCGAAAAACGCCCGGAATATGCGACCAGACACGAGGCTATAATTTTCCATCATGACAACGCTTAGCCCCACGTTGCTATTCCGGTTAAGAATTATTTGGAAAACAGTGGATGGGAAGTCTTACCCCACCCGCCTTATAGCCCAGACCTTGCCCCTCCTGACTACCATTTGTTCCGGTCGATGCAGAACGCCCTCACTGAAATACATCAGCGCAGAATATCAAAAATTGGCTTGATTCATTATTGGCTGCCAAGCGGGCGCAGTTCTTTTGGGATGGGATCCACAAATTGCCAGAAAGATGGGAAAAAGTCATAGCTTCAGATGGGCAATACTTTGAATAATACTATTGTAAATGTTTTTCTTAAATAAACGTTCAAATTTTGGAAAAAAAACCGCACGATTTAAATACACTAACTCCTTAAAGGTAGAATTACTGTCCAGTTTGGGGCTGTAAATAAAGCAGAAGCGGATAATTTGCTTACGGAGTGGAATTTTAACCACATGATGTTGAAATCCGATTCGGAACATAGATCACATTGTGATGGAGTTTTGAAGCTACATTAACAGGCACTTAAATGGCAAGACCATGGTGAGGAAGAAATAATAGCTACTAGTTCGGAGACAGGTAGCTTCAGATTTGAGTGGTCTGAGAGATGTGGGCGGAGATCTAACTGTGCTTCACTAAGTCCCAAAACAGCTGGTCTATAATTACAGGGTGTACAGTTTCGCTGTATTTTATCGTATTTTACTTGATAGCACAGCAGAATTGTAATGTAAGACTCAAGTTATCGTTTTATATTTCATGCAATTACTAGAGGAACCGACTATTACAAATTTTGTTTATCTATTAATTATGATTCACTGCGTACTCGTTCGGCACTACGTATTCTGCTTTCTTTATCTTAATGACATCGCCATAACTAAGTAGTGGCTTATACTTAAAAAAAAAAAAAAAAAAAAAAAAAAAAAAACCAATTGGTCTTTTGCCTTCTTACTATATTTCAAGCCAACGATAGAACAGATCCTTTACCTTTCTGGCCAACAGGATCGTGCTTAAGACCAACTTGATTGACGTGACCAAAATTCTCAAAATGATGAACTCGAGCTTGCCTGATTATGTGTAGCTTTTCAGTCGTTTATAAAACTGACTTACACCTAAGTGGCTTCTTTAGTCCATCGAAAGGGCTATTTTTAAGAGTGTCCTTTCACTCGATTTCTGCAGTGCTTGATTTTACAAAGGACTCTAAGTAGAACAAATCCCAAATTACTTATACCTTCTCATTGTGAAAAACACATCGAGACTTTTTATTTTTTTGAGAAAATAGAGTAATTTCTGTTTTCTTGGCGTTCCAAATGCAACAGTAACAGCTCGGTAATTTATTCTTTTGATGCCAATGTCGACAATGTTAACGCAGTTCTGTTCCAGCTTTGTGTACCTGGTTTGTTCTTTGTATCTTTTGTTAAAACACCTGCACATCACTTGGGACTTCTTCATGATCACAATTGGGCATATCTTTGGATCTTTGAAGAAGTAGATTTTTCTTCTTTCTGCGAGACCTAGCGAATAGTTTTTTTCTTGCAGCACTACCTTCTATGCTTACGTTGCATTCTTTAGTCCGCACTATTTTTCTAACTAGATGCTCGTTCGGTTCCATGGGAAAATCTCAGAACAGGAGATGTGCCGCCACTTAACCTGATGTTAGCATTAGAATTGGGAAATCGCTATGCAATTGTAGCAAACAGTGACTTTTCGGTGTTTTGACGTCAGTTAAATCCGCATATGTGCCCTTGTTGCAAGCAAACAAGTTTCATTTCATCCTTGGCTGGTCAGAACATTCAAACATCTAGGTTCTAGATTAAGGTATATTTCTATTATGCTGAGCATCTAAAGATAGGCTTACTTCTACTACGTTGATCTTAAGGTCTGACATCGAAAACTCTCCAGCTCCTGTTTCTGTCCAATATTTCTAGATTGGCCATATCTACGCCTATACTTGAGCGCATCGAATTTACAATGGCATCAATTTACTGTCGCACTCTTATGATAACAAGAGTACTTAAAGATGTAAACATAAACAAATCAGCTATTCCAGATTATAGATCTCCTTCTTCTTCTGAAAAGGTGTTCTATCGCCCTTGCCAGAATACTTCGTTAATTTGTCTACTAATCCTCATCTTTACAACTTTTCTAAACAGATGAAAGACAGTTTCGCCTAACTTCGATAGTCCCATCAAACTTACTTCCTTTCTATATAAGTTCTGATAAATTGTTAACTGGTGAAATATCTCCAGACATAGAAACATCAGTTTAGCCGTACAGTTTTCGCAAGTTCACTGAAAATGAAAGCAAGGTGCTTGATAATTTAATGCATTTAACAGTGTTTGGAATCAGGCTCTATTGTCAAAGTTGTCTGCATTCGATGAATCCCTTCCTGAAGCCTAATATTTACAAAAAAAAATGCTGGAGTACGTACTCTAGGAGTCTATTCTGTTTCCGACATTCTTCCTATTTTTTCCTATCGTCATCTAGTCTGCTACTTCTAATCTAATCTGCTGTCTACAATACTCTTTGATTTTCAGATTCGTTGATTGAGTCTCGTTCGTTCTCTTCGGTTGTATGTTCGAATGTTAAGCTAATTAAATTTTAATAATAACGGCATAAAGGGCATTAATTGAGGAATTATCGACACAGTTAAATGTATAGCCTTGACATGGCCGAAGGCGAGAAACTTTACATACTCGGTATGTATACTCCAAATGTTGCAATTAGCATAGGTTAAGAATATTTAGCTTTATCTCATCTGGCCTTAATATACATATAAGGGATTTATGCGTCCGAAATTTGAGGCTTTAGGTGGTTTCGAAACTCCTCTGGACCAAGATAGGATTTAAAACAGCGCTATAAAGCTTATAGGTGACACCAATATTGCACAGACAATTGAAGTAATTTTCTATCGATATTTTTACCACAAATACTCAGAAAAAAACAGTCAATGGCCCGCCCCCTCAAACCTTCAATCTTAACATCTCAAACGTACTCTAAAATACCGTGGAAACAGATGGCATAGGCATCTGTTTTTAAGAACTCAACACACATGCGATCACGACTAAATTTCTTCACGATCTTAACCGTTCAATAACCTAACTGCCTAGAATACTCCTGTATCTATCTGACTAATGTTCGCATAATGTGGTGTCGGTTTCCAAGCGACACTTAGATCTGCACAATATTTTCACAGATAGCCTTTGTCACAAGTTGCTTACGAAATAATATACGAGTATGTTCAATGTCTAGAGAATCTATTAAAAGTTGAAGTTTGAATCTAAAAAAAAAAACAAAACTGGTTCGATCAAGTCATTTGGAAATTTTTTGCTTTTATTTCCAAGGTCTGAGAAGGATGTTTACTTAAAAATGTATACGTAGTATGTTTACGAATGGTGTGAGTCTTAAACAAGGTATAATAGTTCCCCTCCTCAGATTTAAAGACTTTGGATTTAATGTACTTTGGTTGAACATAAGTATGCCTAGAATTGCCAGCTAAATTACGATTTGATGAATGGGAATCACATTGCTCCAATGAAACTATACTTTAACTTCAGGAGAAAGTAACAGAAACGGTTGTTGTACATGTTTTTTTTAATTACCAGTTAGGATTAGATAATATGTAATGTGAATCTTGGATTTCTTTCTACCGGAATAAAATAAATGTAGGTATCTAATCAACATCAATTAGTGCACCATTTCAGTGAAAAATAGAACATTAAATTCGTCAAGTGTCTTGAATGCAAAATTAAATATTATTGGCTCCAGATTGGTTTTGCTATTTATAAGACAATTCCCAATACCTTTAAGAAGATTATATAAATTTTATCTTTAAATTCCAAATAACACTTTTAAAATTTTATTCAATATTTTCAGAAAGCGATCTCGTTCCTGGATTGAGTACATTCTTAGCCTGTCTAGCTCTTCCACTAGAAATCGGAATCCTTCTCGGAGTTGGCCTGAACGTTATATTCATCCTCTATCATGCTGCTCGACCAAAATTGAATACTGAAAATTTAACAACACCCGGTGGCGTCGAATACCTTATGATCACTCCAGATCGATGCTTGATTTTCCCGTCAGTAGATTATGTTCGAAATCTTGTTACCAAGCACTCCTTACGTCAAAACTTACCAGTAGTTATTGACGCATCACATGTTTATGGAGCTGATTTCACAGCCGCCACAGTAATTGAGTCGCTGTTCAATGATTTCGCCGATCGAGGTCAATTGCTCTTCTTTTACAATCTCAAACCAAGTATATGCGCCATTTTTGAAAGCCTTACACCACCGGATTTCACTGTGTACTATCAAGAAGAACAGCTGGATGAGCTACTCAAAGAAAGAAAATATTCACAGCAGCAGAAACAATTAACGGTGTAACGCTTAGATTTGAAGAGTAACCTGTGAAAGGTTTATGTTAACTATTGCATTGTAGTATTAGAAAAAGAAATGTCAAAACAAAGATTTAGACAAAAATAATGTACGAACTAGTTGTAAGATATTTATTTAATTTTTTCATTGTTCGAATAAGACACTAATATAGATTATGTTAATACGAGTACGTAAGTGGTAACGATCTAGCTTTCTCCTACACTCTTTTGCAGTGAATGACGTCAAGTATATGTAACCTGACGTCCGAGAAATAACTTGAATTGATTTCTTTTGAGTGTAAAAGGCGATATCGTTACTTACAAGTCGCAGATGTAATTCTGCATCATTATTTTCTATATCAACTAAACACTTTTAATGGCACTCAATCCACGAGTAGGAACTTTGCGTGTCAGAATTTCCGCAAACGTCAGTGTCAAGTGCAATAAAATAAAACTGAGCAAAACAAAGCCATAAGAATTAAAAATCAGAATGTCAACCATAGAGGAATATTAACACGATAATATAACAAGATAAAATATCGTAGCATGTTTCATGTTAAGCAGCAAATGAACTGTCAGAAAATTGAACATCACTTTATGAAGGCATTATTCTAATTCACAACTATTTCGCTGTGTATTTGTATTATTATTTTAAGAGTTAAGATACTGTTTTGATATTTTATGGTATTTTTAAGAAAAATAGTACTTTTGTACTTAAGTGAAAGAAAAGTATATTCATTTTTTTTTAACATAAATCATATTGTTTTGTTCTCAACAAAGAAATACAATTCAATATTTAAAAAAAAAAATCAATTGTTTTTTTTTTTAAGCTTTAAAAAATACAAAAGCAAAATGAATTGGCAATACTGCAGTTAAGTCTCTGTTGACAATCATGCAAAACGAAAACACTGCACAGCCCTTCGAATCTGAAGAATGACCAGAAGATGTGCACCTAAACAACGAGCGTAGGGAACGGCGCAGCGGGTAAGACTATGACAGACAAAAGGAAGATAAAAAACTGGTGCACATTCTACAATAACTGATACAGAAAAGACTATTTGTATTCGGACTAATTGTAAGCGACAGATTTTGGTAAGAAGTCTTAAGGCACCAGACCACGGTGCGAGACTTATATTTGGGAGCTATACCCAAATTAAAAAAAAAAAACAAAACTTCTTTTAAACGTTCAAATTTTATTAACTAAAAAGGAACTTCTATGTCTGAATTACATAGATATTTATACAATTTTTATGCTGACTTCTTACAAAAACGTGTGAAAGAAAATGAATTTTGATACTAGATACATTGTTGTGAGACAATTAATAAAAACGCAATGTGAGCTAAACAAAAGTTAAATAAACAAAATAAGTATTCTACGAACAGATTATAGATATGTGACTCCTAGTTGGGTTGTACGAGTATGTAACTCGCGCGCGATGCAAGGGTGTATTTTTCATTTTTTTTTTCGACCAAACAATCATTGTTTTTTTTTTTTTTATTGATACTAATGTTCAATAAATACATATTGAAGACATTACACAATTTTTTTTATTCGAATCTTAAGTCGAAGTTTCTGCTTGCTGGTTGACAGCAGTTAAGCCATACGGTTGATCTGAAAAATACAAAAAAATATATTTATAAACTAGACAAATATAGGGTTTTCTAATAGGTACTTGACAACTTTGAATTTAATTTGTGAACGCACTCTTTCATTAATCATCACTCACTCTTTCACGCACTCTTTCACTAATGTTACTGTAAATTTATTCAGTAAACTCAACATTTTCATCATGGTAAAGTACACTAACGAGCGACGTCTGCAAATTATAAAAAAATTTCTAAAGATATTCAGAGTCGGTGACTGCAACTTTAAGAGCGTTAACTTCAATTTTCGGTCGTAATTCCCGTCCTAGTAGACAGGCAATAACAAGTTTGGTGCAAAAATTTGAGTCTACATATTCGTTGTGTGATGTTGCCGTGTCAGTGAGACAACGTGTTGGTCGAAGTGTAGAAAATATCGCTGCAGTTCAGACATCCGTAGCAAACGATCCAATGGCGTATTTGGCGTAAGAATCTTGGTTTACATCCATACAAGATCAAGCTGACTCAAGAATTGAAGTCAATGGACCATTTGAAGCGACGTACGTTCTCCAATTGGGTTTTGGAGAAGATGCGCCAAGATGATGAATTTCATCGCAAAATCATCTTCAGGGACGAAGCTCATTTTTGGCTCAATGGGTTCGTCAATAAGCAAAATATACGTTATTGGTCGGGTAAAAAACCATATGTGCTTCATGAATCACCACCTCATCGACAAAAAATATCTGTTTGGTGTGGTTTGCATGCCGGCGGCGTTATTGGGCCATATTTTTTCGTCGACTATGACGATCGCCACGTTACTGTGAATGGTCAGCGTTATCGCGCCATGATCACCGATTATTTTTGGCCTCACTTGAAAGATATGGACTTGGATGACATGTGGTTTCAACAGGATGGTGCCACAAGCCACACAGCACACGCTACAATCGACTTATTGAAGAGTAAGTATGGTGAGCGTGTTATCTCAAGACATGGGCCAGTCGATTGGCCGCCTCGTTCGTCCGATTAAACACCGCTGGACTATTTTCTGTGGGGCTACGTTAAGTCATTGGTTTATGCCAACACGCCGACGAGCTCAGAGCCAACATTGAACGCGAAATAGCGGCCGTTTCAGCCGAAATGTGTGGCCGAGTCTTTGAAAATTGGGTCCAACGAATCGACCGCTGCAAACTTGCCCGCGGTGGCCATATGAACGAAGTCGAGTTCCATTTTTGATTGCACTTCAAGCCAATAAGTTTTTGAAATATCTCAAATGGTTGGCCTATTATTTAAAAAAAAAAGTTGTCAAGTCGTTATTAGAAAACGTTCATAACACTACGAAAAGAATTTCCGAACTCTAAAAAAAAAAAAAAATGGCGGGTCACCAAATTTTATTTCCCATTTTTACAGAAAATGTTCGACATTTATGAAATAAAAAAATAGAAAGAGGCTCTTTATAAAAAAAAAAATCCCTACGTGGTGCCATATAGACTGTATTTTTGAACATTTTATGACTTGGTACATGCAAATTGGATGAATAGTTTTTGAAATATGTTTTCAATCAGGTTGAAAAACGTAGTTTCGAGAAAAACGTGTTCAAAATTTTGCTGAAGGAAGTTTCGATATAAAAACTAAATGTTATGTTTTTTTTTTTTCTTAACGTCAATCAGCTATTTCTGGACAGCTTCTCAGCATCCAGAGACTCATCACTTTTTCCGTGTTTTGCACGCAGACGACCCTTATGTGTGTTTTTTCCAGCTTAGTGCTCGTCGTCGCATATTCGCTTCTCATCAACGTCTAGACAATATTGGTAGAGTGCTTCACCAATTTTTATTTTCAATATGACCATTGTTGAAAAGTATTGAAGCAATTTTAGCGACAGTTTTAACTGTCTGCCGCTCCACGAAGTCTTTGGCGCAAATTTATGTTTAACACAGTTCAACTACTCGAGTCTTCTCCTTGCGTGCAATACTCATGTTAGGGACTCTCGTCTGTGGAACGTTCGTTTCCCTTTCCACCAGGCCCTTGTTTCCTTTTTTTTTACAATTTCGCAATCTTGTTCCCATGCGCTTTTGAACATGGTTGACACATTCTGTTTTCACATCACAATTTTGGTATAAGTTTTTGAATCGCCGTCCCTGATATAATATTGAGCTATTTATTCCATGTATTTCCTCCGCTCTTTGCAACACCTCAAGCATAACAGCAGGGTCTATTTTGCTGGCACAACCAACGTGATTTGCGATACAGAAGTCAGCAGGGTCTTCTACCCAATTTTGATATTCCTCTGAATCAGTTTTGCCTTTCCACAGAGCACATGCCTTACAGTATACAGATTTCACACGAATATCAATAACTTTTCGAGCAGTAACCGATAAGTGTCGTGACACCATCTAACGAACTAACGCAAAGTTCCATCACCATAAACTGTCAATCCATCTACTTATTTTTCTTCTTCACCAGCTTGAATAACATTGTCTCTATAGATTCTCTAGCATCACGAATCTATCCCACGATAGTAGTATTGCAGAAAGAATTAAAAATAGGGCGCGACAAGCCTATGAAAGCACACATTTTTCTGCTCCAGCCAATGACACTCCAGGCAATCACATCGCAAAAATAAATCGACGTTTAACTTCGTATGCATTTTGGATTAACGTATATGACGTCATTTCTTTTGGCATACAGGACTTGCAGTCTATCAGAATTTTAAATGCGAGTCCTCTCCGACTACATTCGCAAAATACTACATCACTCCCACACACTTTACATTTCACCGTTTCCTATAACTCCTTCTTGTCGGTTCTCCGACGATATGACCTTTTGAATTTTTATCCATAACGATACACGGAATACACGATGCGAATCGATTGATAGATACGAATCGTACGGCTGCCGTAATATATTACTACTGACTCTTTCGTGTCTGATTCTTCTACGCTTGGTTTTTTTCAATTCAGTGTCGGGAATTTCTCATCTCTCTCCTAGCGAATAGAATATTAAAAGAAAAGTGACTTTATATTTTTATAAAAAAAAAAAATATTTATTTATTCATCATTGTCCCTCCAAAATAATCCAAACAAATTTCTTCACAGCTTCGACGTCTTCGTCTTTTGTTTATCTGGCGAAGCGTCCAGAGCGAGGTTCGTGATTGACATCTTCTCGGCTATCTTGGAAGATCTTGTAACAATTATAAACTTTTTTTTGCTTAGAGCTGACTCATCGTATGCCACTGTCAACATATCAAATGTTTAAGAGCGCTTGATTCCATTTTTTTCACAAAATTTGATGCAAATACTTTGCTCCATTTTTTATAATTAAAAATCGCCAGGCATACCGCAACGCATCTAAACTTTCTTTCTGTCAAAAACAAACTAAGTATGATATGTACTTAAAACTATGAACATATGTTCGAAACATGTGTACCAAAAAAGCACAAAAAAATCCATAATCGAATGTGAGTTGCCTGCGAAATTTCAAAAGTCACCTTACATACACCTTGAATATACCTTGTAGAGAATGGTACTAAAAAAATGTGTTTGTAACCTCTTCGACAAAACATACGAGCAATCTCTTAAGTAATACGAGTAATTGTAAGCGAGGAGATCCTTGGCAGTCCAGTGGGAAAGCAAAACCTACATGACACTATGTCTGGTTGGTGTTAAGGATATTGTGGGAATGATACGAACAGCTCTCAGGCAGAACAGACTATCCAATTTGTGTGATGAAAGAAAGGATTTCTTCCCATTCGATGAAAACAAAATAAAAGTAATTTTTTCTCTTTATTCCCCTAAGTAGAAATACTCGTAACTTTCAAATCGTGCTGTCATTTGACAGTTTTCTAAAAGTTATTCTAAGTATTTCTAACATTTTGTCTATTCCAGAAGTGTAAATTTGTACGAATTTCTTCAAAAATCTCGAGAAATATATTATGAAATTGAATGCTTTTGGGAGAGGAATTCGTTTCTCTATCCTGCTAATTGTTATAATTTTCTACACGAGAGTTTTTTTGGGTTTGGAATTGTAAAAAACCGTCAAATCAATTAAAATTTATAAGAACTATGAAACTTTTAAAATTTTTTAAAATATGGAAATTAAGACAAAAGACGACTTGGACATAGACAAAGAGGAGAAAAATCAACTTCATATTTAAGTAAAATACTCGCCGAATATTATAGAACTCATTAAACGTGTAATGAATCTTGCTTTAGTAAAATTGGGGATGGCCGTGGTGTAGTGGTATATGCATAGACTCCTCAAGCAGAGAGTCGCGGGTTCGAGACCTGTGCGAGGCAATTCTCTGAAAAAGTCTTTTCATAGAAGTAGTCTGCTTCACACTGTGGTATTCCCTGAAGTTCCTTGGGATCGGTATGATGAAAAGTAACCTCCTTGAAAATGAAAAAAAAATTTTTCAAATGTTTTATTTATTTTATTCAATATACTCCCATTTTAGTTTGATACACTTATTCTACCGATTTTCCCACTTCTTGATCCCGTCCGAAAAGTTATTTTCCGGAAGGTCTGCAAAATACTCCTCCGTGGCGTCGATGATTTCCTTGCGTGAGCTGAATTTTTTATTGATGAGCCATCTTTTGAGGTTTGGGAAGAGATAATAGTTCGAGGGTGCCAAATCGCGCGAATACAGTGGATGCGACAGCAACTGAAGCCGTAAGTCATTGATTTAAGCCGTGGTTGCGATGCTCTTGTCCGCCGGTGCATTGTCTTGCAAAAAAAAAAATTTTTTTCGCTTCATGTGAGGCCGTTTTGCAGCGATTTCGGCCTTCAATCGCTCCAATAATGCACAGTAATACTCGATGTTGATGGTTTTTCGGTTTTCGAGGTAGTCCACGAAGAGTATGCCATGACAATCACAGAAAACCGACGCCATAAACTTTCCGACACATCGAGCCTCCCTTGGCCGCTTCGGAGCACTCGTGCCGGCTTCAGTGCATTGCCGGGTACTCATTCTGTTCTCTGGTGCTCAACAGTTACCAGGAGTGGTCAGGAGTTATTATGCGCGGCACCCAGCGGCAGGATAACTTTTTCATATGTAGAATATTGCCCAAAATATGGCGTGTGCGCTCAGTACTAATCTTTGTGGTATCCACTAGTTCGCGCACCTTCACTTTCCGGTCAGCCAACACCTATTCATGTATTTTTTTGACATTGTCCTCTGTAACCGTATCGGAGGGCCTGCAGCTGCGGACTTGATCGGTAGTGGGGTTGCGGCCACCACGAGACTCTCGAAACCAATATTTGACGATGTAATCTGACGGAGCATTAGCCCCATAATATTTATCCAACTTTCTTTTGTTTCCTTCGCCGTTTTGCTTCTCAAAAAGTAATGTTTTATGAGAGAACAAAAATCGTTTTTGCCATACTCAACATGATGCCAAACACGTCAACAACAATCAGCTGTCAAAACAAAACTAAAGACAGTATCGCATTGAAATTTGGCATGTCTGCCTGAATATAAACGGACTTCAAGGCACCACTTTAAGGCTGCACTAGCAGCGCATTCTGGCGGTCAAGGAGGTTACTTTTCACTCCACCTAGTATGTCAACGCTGAAACTGCACTTTTACCTGAAAAGCTAGATGAATGCGAAATTGATTTAGAAGGTGAAATTGGATCGGATTCATGACAAGCAGGCATATTTTAAAGCTAATATTCCTCCTATCATCGTCCTTATCATCGTCCTTTCCGCTCAATTACTTCGAATTCTTGCGAATCAAAAGTGGGTATTAATTTGTTTGGGAAGATTACATTCCGAAGTAACACTTTGTCTCTCTTTCCCCGTTTGCTTATCTATATAGTCTCGATCCCATGCTGAGGAGTCCAGAATAATCCCGCCGATGTCTTGGATTATTTTGTCTCGGATAATGCGATTAAATAAAAGTTCTGAAGGAGAATATGCGATTATCGCATGTGGAGTCACGCTGTACATCAAAATGAATTTCTGAATCTCCTTTTTATAGTCGTTTCCTTTAGCGTTCATTATCTGTTGTCGTTTTATTAGAGAGCGATTCATATTTTCTACCTTCCCATTCGAAAGGTACCTTGAAAACATTACTTTTAAGCTCTCAATGATTACACTTCATATAATCCTTTTAAGGAACATGATCTCATGATAATGGATTATAACAATCTATTGCCAGAGAACGAGCCTCGTATCCAATTTTGATCTCTCTTTAATCTCGTCATAAATGAGTCAAACATTGGTAGTGGGTGATTATCTCTTAAAATGGCGAATTAAGTCTGCCTCTTGTCAATGTACAATAGAATGTCAGTGGTTTATTTGAAAACTCGGTCTATGATGCCTTGAGAAACTGCCTCCATTAATTTTCTGTCTACCTTTCCTTCCAGGGCAGATGGAATTCTCCGCAATGGTTGTTTAACCGGCTTCACTGACTCATCAGTCGATAGAGAAATCGTTATACCTTTAATTAATTGAAATGACTGAAGATTATCGACTTGATTGGCATCAAGTCCTAGCTTAAGAACGTTCAATTTAATTAATGTATCACAACCCATAATTGATTGTCTTTCATTCGAAATTACACACAATGAAGAAATCAAATCGGTGTTCCTATTTACCTCTACTGTCGCTTCAAAAACCATTTTTACCCTTAGCAAGCCGTTTCCGGCGTAAACCCGAAACTGACAGCCTTTTTCTTGCACATGATCTCCCAATCCGTCTCACTGAGAAGGTTATGTCGAAATCCCGAATCTATTAGCATTGGAATTACAGGACCTCCACTATAAAAATGAATTATCTCTCTCATCTTACCCGCAGGATCTTCCACTTCGGCTATTCCAAAGCAATTATGTTCTTAGAATTTGTCGAATTCATCATCGGTTGTGTAGTTACTATCATCTCCTGGATTCTACCTTGTCTCGCAGCTATTTTTAAAGTCGATTTGTCTGCGTTTGTTGCCCGTGGCTCTACACTTTAATGTCCGATAACACTGCACTTGTTCCATTTAGCGTTTGTAATAGGGCAGATTTGGCTAATCGCTAAATGTCTACAGGAACCACATCTGCTATATTCCTCTTTGAACTTATTTTCACTCCTAGAAACAACATGGTTTATACTCATGGAAGTGCACGGCAGCATCATGGGCTCCGACGATGATCTCTGTCAACGTACGGTATGTTCTTTTTCTAACAGTCGTTTTTTTTTTAGGTCTATAGCCGCCTACGTGTCACCGTCCCCTGCCACACCGTCCTTCGGTGTTAGACTCATAGATTCTTTGGGCTCAAATCACTCAGACGTCGGATCCGTAGACGCCTTCGTTCGTCTTTAAATCTCCTTTCCATTTTTTTATCCGCTTTCCGTCGGACCCATTCCGCTTCTGCCTAGATATTCATGAAAGTTTGACGACTAGCAGTATTCATCCAATCACATCATACGAGTAGACATCCGCGTTCGCAAGTAATTGTGTGGACTTAAAAATACCTTACCTCTTTTGTTGGTCAGTGAATTTTGTAGGTATCCTTATAGAGCGATGTTAAAAAAGTCATATGACAGCGAGTCGCCTTTTCTGAAACCTTTTTTTGACATTGAAGTTCTTGATTAATTTGTAACCGATTTTCTGGAACAGAGAGAATTCTTCATAGGCATCCTGCACAACCTGATGAATTTGGCAGGGGTGTCAAAATTAGGCATGTCATTCCGTAACCCTGTAAGTAGTCATATGCGACTTTGAAATTAGCAAATAGACAGTGTGTTTCAATATGAAATTCCCTGGTCTTTTTCAAGATTTTCCGTAGTGTGAATATTTAATCGATGGTTGACTTTCCTGGCCTGAAACTGCACTGATGTGAATCAACACGATTGTTCATGAATAGTTTCAGATGCTTCTATAAACGAAAGGAAGATTTTCTAGGCGAGGTTTGGAAGACTCATTTCTCGGCCTCTATCACAAGGGTCTCCTTTCTCGTGGATCGGATAAATGATGTTAGGGTTACACGTTTCGGAGATGCTTTCCTCATATCTTAAAGATGAGCAGGTGCATGGTCGCAATAAGATCACCTCCAGCTTTAAATAGTTCAGCAAGCAATCTGTCTATGCCAGCAGCTATATTAATCATAAGCTTCGATATTGCTACGTTAACTTCGTTTAGATCAGGAAACGAGATTCTCTATAGTCTTCATCCAGGAAAAATAGTTTATTCTGCTTGACAGTGGTGTTTTGACTACCGTCGTCGTAATACAGTCTGCAGAAATAATCTTTCCATGGTATCAACATCGACTGCGACTCTACTACTAGTTGTCCACGTTCATCATTTCAGGCTTCCATTCTGGCTTGTAGCCTTGGTATGTTAGTTTTTATGATAAAACTTTCGCTTCAGTAATACAAGTTTAAGTATACGACTATGCTAAATACGTCCTCCATTTGATTAGTTTGCTGGCTTCACGGAACGTTTCAATATTTTTCCAATTATCTTTACAGAAAACTTTTAACTGTAAAGATTTCAGTACGCCTCGAAAATAGTTTTCTTAAATTCGCTCCGGAACTGCATAACAACATGGAACAGACAGACTGCATAAGTTTCTCCTGTCACGACACATCATTTCAAAACATTTAGGTCAGACACCGTTGTATTCTGAACACGTTTCTCTACCCTTTGTATTTTTTTGACTTTGGGAGGAATTTTGACGCCTTTAATTGAATCGTTCTCGTATTCCTTTTACGCAGTCTAGAAGATGATTGCCCCACAAGTTGCACTTATTTCTTCCAAAAACTGTTGTCAACATTCATTTGAAATCATTTGAAATGTGTACTGACGCTCTTTCTCCTCAGTCCTCCCATGCTTAAGCTTCAGAAATAAAGCAAAGTTTTATGTTCAAATTGGAAAGCCTCCTTCATAGAAAACATTAGACTAGAGGTAGTGAAATATAATCGGAGTAAATCGGAGTTTGGTGACATCCCCAAACGAAGTAAAAATAAACCCCTGCACGGTACATATAAGAACATGAACATACATAAACTTATTGTTCTCAACTGAAATTTTTAGCACAAAATTGCTCAGATATTTAAGAGTTTACTCTAACTTGTGAGTCCCTCCACTTGAATAAAGCACCTTCAGCTACCTTACAAAGTTGATATCCGCAGTGGGTGCACTGTAATTCAAAACATCAAAGAAAACGTAACTCTACCCATGTAAGTAAGCCGGTGTTCTGCCGTTTACTCACCAAAATTCTTCACTGATTGCAGTACTAGTTTCATCAAGGCATCCTACTCGGGAAAATCCAACAAGAGAGCCTTCCATTTCTACCATCCCTACTGTAGGAGAGTTGCTTTTGCCATTTCAGATTTGGACTTTATATGCAGTTTCAGCGACGTGTGTTAGTCATATACTTTCTTCTCATTCTCATCTGTCTCCTTAATGGGTATTCTTTAGAACGTCAATCCAAACCTTCAAAGGAAGCACCCTATTCAATCGACTTTTATGAAGTTTAACAACAACAAACTGAACGTAGCGAATAATGAAACGCAGGAATCGAAAAATCAAGCAACTCTATGGTCAGTGCTTAAATTGATGGGATTTTGGTAATACTAGGTGGAGTGAAAAGTAACCTCCTTGACCGTCAGAATGCGCTGCTACTACAAAAAAGTGCCTTGAAGTCCGTTCATATTTAGGCAGACATGCCAAATTTCAGTTTTGACAGCTGATTGTTGTTGACGTGTTTGGCATCATGTTGAGTATGGACAAAAACGATTTTCGTTCTCTCATAAAACATTATTTTTTGAGAGGCAAAACGGCGAAGGAAACAAAAGAAAAGTTTGATAAATATTATGGGGCTAATGCTCCGTCAGATTACACCGTCAAATATTGGTTTCGAGAGTTTCGTGGTGGTCGCAACTCTACTACCAACCAAGTTCGCAGCGGCAGGTCCTCCGATGCGGTTAGAGGAGACAATGTCAAAAAAATACATGAACTGGTGTTGGCTGACCGGAAAGTGAAGGTGCGCGAGCTAGCAGATACCATAAAGATTAGTACTGAGCGCACACGCCACATTTTGGGCAATATTCTACATATGAAAAAGTACCGCGCATACTTACTCCTGACCACTCCTGGTAGCTGTTGAACACCAGAGAACAGAATGAGTGCCCGTCGATGGACTGAAGCCGGCACGAGTGCTCCGAAGCGGCCGAGGAGGCTCGGTAGTTCGGAAAGCTTATGGCGTCGGTTTTCTGGGATTGTCATGGCATATTCTTCATGGACTACCTCGGAAAAGGAAAAACCATCAACAGCGAGTATTACTATGCATTATTGGAGCGATTAAAGGCCGAAATCGCTGCAAAACGGCTTCACATGAAGCGAAAAAAAATTTTGTTTTTGCAAGACAATGCACCGGCATACAAGAGCATCGCAACCATGGTTAAAGTCAATGACTTACGGCTCCAATTGTTATCGCATCCACCGTATTAGCCCGATTTGGCTCGCTTGGACTATTATCTCTTCCCAAACCACAAAAGATTGCTCATCAATAAAAAAAATCAGCTCACGCGACGAAATCATCTATGACACGGAGGAGTATTTTGCAGACCTTCCGGAAAATTACTTCTCGGATGGGATTAAGAAGTTGGAAAACCGCTAGAATTAAATAAAAAAAAACATTTAAAAGTTTTTTTTTCACTTTGTTGGTTGGAGGTTTCAATTAAACATCTATTCAGGGCCTCTGTTTTAGTTTAGTTTAACTTCCAGCCTAAGTTATCCGACTCTTAAGACTTCCTCCAGCAAAAAGGCCACCATTAAACGAAAGTAAGTTTAAGGTTACATATTTCAAAGACATTTTTAAAAATTAAGTACTCATATTGTATACGTATAAGCGTTAACTGCACAAGCGGTAGGGTAAGTGTACCAGTACCCGCCCTTCTAGCATCTTACGTACTTACTTACAAATGAATGAAAAAAAATTTTTCTTAAAAAAAAATGCACGTTTTTGACTTTATGCATTTGTAATCAAAATATAATTTCCAGAAAAAAGAGATTTTTCACCAGTATCCGGCCAATCTAGATTTATCTTAAATTAATTTTATTTAATAGATGATGTTTCGACATTAACACCATTTGTTTCTAATTCATTTCTACTTTCTATGTAGTACTACAGACTATGGAGTAGCCTGTAGGCTACTTCCTCCACTTCCAGGAAGTGGGAGAATTGTCATTGTTTCTATGCCTTTGCTTTCAAGTGCATCTTGGACACATTTTCCTTAATCGACCGGGAACAGTCCGCATTTCCGAAAACCAGTTTTATTCTTACTAAGAACACTTTCAGAAGTGGACAGAAATCCCTCCGAGTTAAAACACTTCCTATGTTGCTCATGTGCCATTCTCTAACCGTCTGCGTCCAATCTTTCTTTTGAGATTTATGCCCATCTACAAAAAGTAACACTGGCTTTAAAACGTTGTTGTCCTCGATCCAATTGCTTACACAGTTTGCTATGTATTCATAGAAAGTTTCACTACGCATTCATCCTGATTCTGTTTTTCCTAAAAATCAATCTTTTGGAACGCTCCTGATTATATCCGGCGATGGTGAAATGTACTTGAAAATTACCATAGGTGGCAGAAGTTCCCCGCAGGCTGTCATCATTACTAAGAAGGTTAAAATGTACTTTTCTTTTGCCATTTGGACTTGGTAAACGTTTCCGTAACCTTTAGGAGCTATAACTTTTTCCTGTTTTAGAACAAAACGAGAAACTTGTGTCATTTCCATTCAATACTCTCCTGAGGTTCAACAAGATTTCTTCATTACCACCTTCTTTTAGGAAACTATGAAGATCGCTAAACCATTTCCTAATGGTATTTTCAGTAACCACTGCTCTTCCCTTAGAACTTGTTTCTGCTTCTCTAAGGCTAAGTAAGGGATTCCTTTTGAAAAACAGTTATCTTGATTTTCCGTCTTTATTAGTTTTGGCACTAAAATATAACACCTAGAAGAAATGCTATTCGAATAACCGGCCACCATAAATTATTAACACAAAAAGGAAAAAACTAAGTGTTTTTTACGTTTTATTATATTATTTCAATGTTAAACTATAATTCAGATGCAAAAACATATAAATTACATTTAAACTTACGTTTTAAGTACCATACACTACTTTCACTAATTTTCGCGAACCAAAAACAGGACATTTGATCTGCACAACGAACTACACAGACTGTGATATTTTTCCCGGTCTTTTTGAAGTACTACATCTGGGAAATTTAACCAGCATGAAAGATACCTAGACCTCAAATTTAATGCACAAAGCAAAAAAGCTTTTATTGAAAAGTGGCCATATACCAGTAACTGGTTGGGTACTGGTGCACTTACCCTATTTTAGGAGCACTAGTGAAAACTCGTTTTCCTCTTTTATGAATTGTTCTATCGAAATAGGTACAATCATTGAATCCTGTTTGGAAGCATTCGATCTCTACTTCGATAAAGAAGCAATCGAAATGTTAGAAGGGAATACTTAAAAAGAAGTCTGCTGTACATGTTGCAGAAAGGGACGCATTTATAATCTGTTGCTCCTTAGGACTGGTAATTACCGCCAGAATATGTAGGCAAAGAATTCAAGACTTCACTGTGTTTTTGGATCCTCGGATGGAGAATCCAATATTCAGGAATTTAATGGAAACAAATCGTTTTGTGTCATTGACAAGACTTATCTGTTTCTATATCGCAAAAATAAAATCTTCCGAAAGGCCAGGATATATTTGCATCAACTTCAGATTTTTAGAATATCATCAGCATGAACTTGAAAAACTTGTATATTCCCGGTGCCAATTTGACCATCCATGATTAATTGGTCTCGCATTCAAGCTTTGCATTTCTACCATCCAAACACCGGCTCGAGAAGACATCGCTTTTTGCATACAGTGGCCCATCGACATCCGTGAACTCTGTTCCGAAGGCGATTAAAGCAGTGACGCTCCTATCCACAATGCACTAAGAAAATGATGTGAATAATGAATCTTCAAAGCCTTAAATCGTCCTAGATTATAATGCCAACAAAGGTTGAACCAAAACTCTCAATAAATTGGTACGTTCACCTTTAACCAAAATAAAGTCACCACTGGCTGATAGTGCAATTTAATTGATAAGAATGTATAAATTAGAAAAGTGCTCACTGAATATTTTTAATTAATTTTTAAATATAAAAATTTATAAATACGAATACGTTTTACATATTTAAAAATCAACTGATTTGTTTACGTCGCCATCTATCGATGACTAGCACATTCTAACTAAACCTTAAAATAATTCGTTCTTACTGTACCGACGCACGTGTTAAAAGATGTCACTTTGACATACTATTTGTATTCAAATGAACTTTGCCGCAAAACACTTCGTCGACAACTGAAATTGTGAAAAATTAAAGAAAATTTAAGGAAATTATTAGGAAAAAAAGCTTAATTTTTTCATCACACCTTAACACAAAATGAAACGACTTAGTGACGAAAGAGCCAAAATACTTTTTGAGAAATTATCCAAATAGTAAGTATTGTCGTACGCAAACGTGCCTGGACATACATTAACTCTACCAATTTTAGTGTTGGCGTCAACGTTAAGCAGCTAATTGACCGCCCTGATGGGACATACTGTTTCCGTGAACACAGAGATCGAGTATACTACGTTTCTGAACGTATCCTTAAACTCTCCGAATGCTTTGGACCCGAAAAACTTGTCTGCGTCGGAACATGCTTTGGCAAATTTTCAAAAACCAACAAACTTAAATTCCATATAACCGCATTATATTACTTAGCTCCCTATGCACAGTATAAAGTCTGGCTGAAACCATCGTTCGAACAACAGTACCTGTATGGCAATCACATTCCAAAGTCGGGCTTGGGGCGAATCACTGAAAACACCGGTCAATACCAAGGAGTAGTTGTGTATTCGATGAATGATTTGCCACTTGGCTTTGGTGTGACGGCGAGATCAACAACAGAATGCAAAACCGCAGATCCACTAGCGACAGTGTGCTTCCATCAATCGGATATCGGGGAGTATATTCGATCGGAGGATACGCTTTTTTAATGTTGATCTTTGCTGTAGGAATTAAGTTAGTGAAGTTGATTCTAAAAGAAAATGTGTTTTTATTAAAATGTTTATGATTTCGTAAATCTTGAAGTGTGTTTTGTTACGTGTCCGTATCCTCTATTGGTCCTGCCTCAGTTCACAAATTCCATGGTGATTTAATTTCTAAATAGACAGAAGGGATTTCTCCAGATGAATTTGACGCACTTTAAGGCCACATATAATTCCAACAATGAATAATTGGTTGGTAGTGCTCCTGACAAAGTAAAGCCGCACTGGGCATCTCCCAACCAGGAATTCTTTTTATAATATTCAGCTGTGCGTTCAATATTCAATGAAATAAATTAAAAAAAAAAAAAAAAAAAATGTTTACTTTTTGTTTCAATTTTGTCGCACTGTGATTTGATTTTGGTGGGGACTGACGCTCCCATTTATTTCGCTTAATACATGCTTAAACTAACTTAAAAAATTAGGACTTAAAACTAACAAAAAATTAAGGGTCTATCACTACGGCTTAAAGCAATGGATGGTGAAGCAGATCAAATTTGAGGGAGAGAGTACTGGGATTAAAATTGAAAGCGGTTGGAGCTTACCTTACGTAGCATACGGGAGATTTTTACATCAGAGACATATATGGTGCAGGGGATTAATTAGATATAAGAGACGGGGGCAACGTAGACTTTGAACGTTAGTGTAAAAGAAAATGGAGTTGTGAAGAGAAATGCAATCAACGGAGCCTGAGAGGAGTCGGTGAATAAAAAGAACTCCTACTACTTCCCTTCGTTCCTCTAGAGTCTGAGGTATGAGTTTGAAATGGTTACGATTGGGCGGTAAGATTAGAGGATCGTTCTAAGGTAGACCCCGAAAAGCAAATCTAAGACAAGGGATTGAAATGGACACCAAAAGTGATGTATAGCGATCTGGTAACCTACGGGTTGCAGAATGCTTTAGACCATCTTTTAACGAAACCAGCTGATGAGTTTGCTTTAGTAATTATCTATCAACATGCAACCGGAAATTAAGCTCCCTGTCGCATAATATGCCAAAGTCGCAGATAGACTGAACAAGGGATATAGGTTCGCTGTGGAGAAGGAGATTGAGTTCTAAGCAGTTCTTGATGCACTAGGTGGAAAAAATGTTTAAATCTACCACACTATAAAAACGATTATCTAGGTAAGAAGATATCCATTTTAGCAAAATGTTTTCAAAGTTTAGGACGGACAAATTGAATAGGATTAGTTTATGAGATATCTTATCAAAAGCCTTACTTTTATATAATAGATTATACGAAAAGGGGACATAGAGAAAAACAGAATTCAGGAATTTTCTGAAGTTAGGGTTTGCGATAAAAAAAGATTCATCATCATCGATTGGGTTCTGGAATGCAAAAACTCTCATTTGGAACGTCAATGATGTAAAATTCCTAGAATTCCTAGGAAGCGTAGTCAAATGGACTTAATGTGATAACCATATTCCGAAATCACAGTTAGAGTTTGACGAAATTAACATCAAACTCTCTTACTCTCGAAATCATGCTTTTACCGCATCATATTCTAAATTGAATGTCCGGAAAGGTGCATCAAAAACCTTCAGAAACTCCGCTACAAAAGTAGGAAAGTTTATAAGGTAACCAATATCGTACGCCAAAAAATTTACATACTCTCAAGCGCTCTTTAAAAATTGTCGTAGATAGACTCAACAGGACGACTATTAGTCATGTAGACTTATGTATATGTCCCATTCTCGATCCCAAACGATCAAGAAAGCTGCTCAATCTCAAACCAAGAAATATCTCTAAAATCGCAAAGTATTGTTTTGAAGACCCGAAAAATCATTGCGCACTTCCTGGCTTGGCTTAATTCGACAAGATCAACCTGTATCACTATAGCTAGCGAACAATTGCCTCATCTCGTTGTTCACAAAAGAATATGATAGTTACCTGATCATGTGATTAGAAGTTTGAACATCCGAGCGGCCATAATAGGCTCGGATTACTGCCCAGCAGTTCCTAAGCTACGTGGATGGATATCTCAGGCCTTACAACCACGAAGAAACCAAACCCTTTACATGCTGCATCAAGTGACATAGATAACAAAAAGCGTTAGAAATCCCGAAACTGATGTGTGACCACCAAGAAACCATATCTTTTATGAATGACGCGGGCATGCATATGCAGTAAAACATCTCGCCTACTTCATGAAAGAGCGAAGACGGCATCGAGAGAAAAAAGAAAGAGCAAAATTAGTTGAAAAAAATAATAAACCAGCTAGAGTTCGATATTTGTCTAAGTGCGGTGAAAGGAAAAACTCCTGACTACGATCGTGTCAGTTTATATGACCTAATCTTAGACCAAGTTATATTTCCATAAACATAGAAAACCGCTGGCATCGTCCCGATCCCAAAACTTAAGAAACAACCAACAGATGCAAATGATTTTATATACTTAACTAAAGTATTGCCTTTGATCGCATTGGCATTCATGTCCTAAATGAACTCCTTAAGTGGAGGTTCGGACTTAAAATGTATTCCCACATAAAAGCTTTCTTAATCAAAGAGAAGTTTAGAGATTAATCAATTAACTGCTACTCCAATGTACACAATTTAAACAACGGTATACCCCAAGGTTCACCTTTATCAGTGATACGTTAGCGAAATTAATGCAAAATTATTGCATTTTGGGTTTAAAAGAGAATTCATCCCTACTCCTCAAACTTAAGCAAGAATTTCTCTTTTACAAATTATTACAAAAATCTCACGGGAACAGACCTATTGTTTAATTTTAAAAATAAATTAGCTACCAGACTTAATATTATTCGATTTTTAGCTTCCGAAAATAATTTAGTCCATATTTATACTCTAGTCGGATTGGCAATGTACGGGAAATGTTCAAATCCATCACCCCTACCATACTGCTGTCTGATCTAGCTTATACATGCTTTTAGAACTACACCCATATTAAATGTAGTCACACAGTCTAGACTCCTTCGATCGAGATTCGCTTAAAGCCACTAACATAAGGCTGTCCAAATTAAAAAAGAAATCAACACCTAAAGAAACATATATCCAATTGTTTCATGAAATGATCACCAGGTGCAGCAATAACTCGTGTATACCATATAATATATACAGATGGTTCTAAAAGTGAGATTGGTACTGGATTCGCAGTAATTGCCTAAAACGACAACGTTCTTTCTACAGAGAAACTGCCAGACTACTTTTCAATATTCTCCGCAGAAGCTTTAGCGATCCTTAAAGTAGCGGAAGCCGCAAAACCCTACTCTAATTTGCACCGATAGACTTTTTATGGTTAAGACAACCCGATTGATCAACAATCATCACGTGCCACAATCATCACAAAAAATCGCGACAACATCATCCGAAACGCACCGAATCTGCTTTTACTCTGGATTCCGGCACCTGCGGTACTTAAGTAGCAAACAGCGAAGACTGAAATATCGCCACATAACCGGACATCAGAATGCACCCACCATCCAAAAGAGACATTACCAAACAACTTAACTCATACTGGGATCTGAAAAAATTTCTTGAGTCAATCCAGATAGGAAGGTATACTTCTACCTACGATGACAACTTTATTTTCTGAGCTCTTCCAACGTCGTCGGCGTGTTGGCATAAATCAATGACTTAACGTAGCCCCACAGAAAATAGTCAAGCGGCGTTAAATCGCACGAAAGAGGCGGCCAATCAACTGGCCCATGTATTGAGATAACACGCTCACCATACTTAGTCTCCAATAAATCAATTGTAGCGTGTGCCGTGTGGCTTGTGGCAACATCCTGTTTAAACCACATGTCGTCCAAGTCCATATCTTCCAATTCGGGGCAAAAATAATCGGTGATCATGGCGCGATAACGCTGACCATTCACAGTAACGTGACGATCGTTATTGTCGACGAAAAAATTTGGCCCAATACCGCCGCCGGCATGCAAACCGCACCAAACAGTTATTTTTTGTGGATGAAGTGGTGATTCATGAAGCACGACCAATAACGCATATTTTACTTATTGACGAACCCATTGAGCCGAAAATGAGCTTCGTCACTGAAGATGATTTTGCGATGAAATTCATCATTTTGGCGCATCTTCTCCAGAACCCAATCGGAGAACGTACGTCTCTTCAAATGGTACATCGGCTTCAATTCTTGAGTCATCTTGATCTTGTATGGGTGTAAACCAAGATCCTTACGCAAAATATACCATAATATGGTCTGAGCGATGCCCAATTCCTGAGAACGCCGTGGAATTGATTGATTTGGATCGTTTGCTAAGGACGTCTAAACGGTAGCAATATTTTCGACACTTCGACCAACCCGTTGTCTCACTGACTCAAATTTTTGCACTAAACTTGTTATTGCCTGTCTACTAGGGCGAGAATTACGACCGGTAATTGGAGTTAACGCTCTTAAAGTTACAGTCACCGAGTTTACTGAATAAAGTGACAGTGGCAGTTAGTTAGAGAATGAGTGGTAAGATTGGGTGTATGAAAATTTGTGGATAGGGTGGGATAGACCCGTTCTCTGGAGTTTAACTTCTCCGGATTTGACCCAAATGGAGTTTTATTTATGGGGACGGATGAGGGACGTTGTTTACTTATCAGAAACAACAACATTGAATGACTTTAACCATGGGATTGACAAGACAGAGAGAAACTCTGAAAAGAATTGGAAAGAATAGACCTCGTTACAGCCTTGCAAAGACGACCTCTGGCGTTCATACAAAGCAATGGTTTGTACTTTGAACAATTAATATGATACAAGGTTTGAGGAAATAAAAATAAAAATATGTAATTCATATTTGTTTTTTTTTTATAAAATTTTGAACAATTTTTAATTTAGCATTTTACCTGTTTCAATAAATTAGGTCATATGTTCAAAACTACTGAATTAAGATGAAATCATTTGACTTTTTTGTTTTTGTAGATAATAGGTACACGTTTTAAAGTTGCAAGAAGTTGCCAGTCAAATATTTTTATAATTTTTATTTTACTAGATTTCCAAGAACTTTTGAATATTAATTTGAGGGAAACGTATACTTTGAAAAAATTAAAATATTCATAATTACAAGTTCAACGATATCCCATTTCTTACCATACACGCAAAAATTTGAAAGATGTTTTTTCCAATAGAAGTCAGAAAAAGAATGAACAGCATAAGGCTGTCATCTGTATCTCTGCATTTTCAATCCTCCCTCCCACGCCCCTATATATTTTCTTAATATATATCTAGGAAACCCTCCTTAAGGTCTCCGGTACATCATTCGAAACACCCTGTATAATTGATTTAAGCCACATAAACAATTCTGTTTTAAGTTATAAGGATGTAGCAAGCACGAGGCCTACACCTTTAGTTTGAGAGTCACTGTTGAACACTTCGACATTTCTTACCAAACGTCAATGCATAATATCAAAAAATAACAAACAAAGCAGCTGCACCAGATAAGTCGCTTTTGCTTGGCCTTCGGATTGGTGTTGATATATCACCGGCTAACTCCAAGTCTTCCATAGCAGACTGATTTCATTGATCGAGTGGCTTTAGATTGCACTAGCCGAATACTTGTAAAGAATATCTGATTTTGATAATCCAGATTGCTGACTAAAGGGTACAAAGTTCATTTTCATTGCTGCATTCCATAAGTAAGAAGCTTATAATTCCAGCCCCCTGGAACCCTGAAAGCAATGCTTTTATTTTTTCACATTTTTCTCTTCTAGTTACTGCAAAGTAGTTCTTGTTCTTCAAGCATTTAGAGACGCATACTAAAGTGGTAGTGAGCAAATTGGCACTCAGCTATTGACAGAGACAGCTTATTCTATAAAGGCCGTGGAGCTTCGCATTTAATTCTATTGAATCGAGAACATTGTGAAGTATTCTAAATAATTGGAATAAAAGTCCACGATCGTTGTACAAGTAAGTGCATGGATTAGCATTTCATTAGCATGTACATATATACTTTATGGCATTTATTAAAATTTATCACAAAAAACTAAAGTTGCTCTAGATAATGTAAACAATTGATGATAATTAATAATATTTCTGCGATTTATCACAAATCAACAGAATTTCGTGCGATAATTATTTATTTAATGAATAGGTTGACAACTACCGCAATTATCTGCAAAATCGCTATAACTAGAACTGCCTATCAATGGAGTAGGTTTAATGAACTTTGTACTAAAAGGCACTTGGCTTTCGCTATTCGTCATAAATATAAATAATCTTATCGCGCGAAAAAAAAAATGGATCTGAAGTAAATGCAGCATTTTTTTCGTATCATTGTTTGCTGACTGATAGTATTTGAACATTGATCTTATTTCTTGCCGAAAGAGTTTGAGATATTCGATCATTATTATATTGCGATTACAGCCGTTAGACTTAACATTTATGCACACAACTTCTTCAAGGTTATATTGTCCGGTTATTCGCCTTCGCACCTTGGCTACAACAAGGTAGTGGTTTGAGTCAATGTTGGTTCCGCCGAACGCTAGAACACACAGAATACTACAGCTGGGTTTAAGGTTGATCGCAATATTATCAGTCTGGCTGACAGCTTTTTGATCAGGAGACTGCCAAGTCCCTTCGCGGATGTTGAATTGTATGAAAAGTGTGACAGATATTGTCACATTTATTTATTTTCAGAGCTGATATCTAGGTAGGTAGGTAAAAACCACCAGGGACTTAACGTCTTGAGCAAAGTCGCCCTTTGTCTGTCTGAGGATATAAGTTTACATTATCGATTTTCATTAAGGCTGACTTTTCCGACGATCGGATGCGTTCCTTCATATCCCACAAATCGTATAGGGTATTTGACTTCATCATTCTTCTCATCCGTCCTAGCGTGCATCCATATCAGGCTAATGTTAATGAAATTACCATATGGGACAGAACTTTTAAAAATTTACTGACAATGCTGCCACTGTAAGGTTTTCGCAATAATTAACATAAAAGACACTCGATTGGTAATAGTTTTTATTAAACTATGCAAGCAATACCGAGTTTTTCTAAACAATACTTTGATTGAAGAAAAATTATGTTTCATGTTGGTCATTTAGAAAATTCTCATTACTTTTAGCTTTAGAAATATTTTTAAAGTGGACTTATTTCTTATTCAGAAAAATGGATCGTGCCAGCATTTATATCTCTAAAGAGGGTGAGCCCACCACATATGCCTACGACGAAGATCTTCCTTCAGTACCAATACCCAACTTATCGGACACCTTAGTACGTTACTACGAGTCACTAAAACCATTTGGTACCCCACAAGAATTGCACAATACCCAAAAGATTCTTGGTGAATTTAATAAGGGAGTTGGTTCCTTACTCCAAAAGAAACTTGTAGCACGTGCTTCTAAGATGAAAAATTGGCTAGACGAGTGGTGGGATTCATACGCTTACCATACTTTGCGATTTCCTCTCCATCCATATATGGTTATGTCAATGGCACTGAAATTGGACTGCATAGGGATCACAGAAACGAAAAAAAACTCTCTTCATGTAATGGCAAGGCTAATATATCATACATTTGAATATTGGGATTTATTGCGCACCGAAAGACTGAAACCAGTCTCGTCGGGTGGAGGTAAAATAAAGTACTCTTCAACATTGTTCAAACGATTTTTGTCTACAACACGTATACCTGGTGAAAATTTAGATAGAGTGGTGCAACATTTTAAACCAAGTATGAAACGTACAATAATTAACTTCTAATCAGCATTATTCACAATTTTTGATTTAGTAAGTGAGGGTGAAACTCCAACGCATGGATTACTGTTTGGAAAAGGACGTATCTTTCTATTTGATTGTGTCAATGAAGACGGCTCAATTTTGTCGCCACAGCAGATTCTTATTATTCTACAGCGTGTTAGAGGTATTTTAGACTCCGAAGGAACAGGAGATTGTGTTCCTGTTTTAACTCATGATGAGCGTACCGCCTGGGCACATGTAAGAGATATGAATTTTGAAAAAGAGAAATGCTTACAATAATGTTATCAAAATTTTAGAATCGAGAGAGGTTGTTGGAGATTTCAGAAAGGAACAAGGATTATCTGAAGTTCGTGGAAAGCTCTGTTATTGTTGCCGTTTTGGATGAACACGAGCCTAAAAATTATGAGGATGTTGCACAGGTTGCAGTCACTGGTGATTTTCATTCGAAGTGGGCCGATAGAAGCAGTATATGTGTTTCTTATAAAAATGGAAAGATCGCTTTCATTGGAGAGGTATTAAACTGCAGATTTTGAAACAGATTGTGTAAATTTGAAGTAATTTCCTAGCATTCAGCGTACGACGGAACTATTAGTATTCACTTTGCATTCTTTGTACAACTTAGTATGCTCGAAAGTGGTGAACCTGACTGGAGTGTTATACCCAAAACTCAGCCATCTGTGAAAGAAATTAAATTTGATTTGGACGACACTTTGAGGAGTGAAATTCAAAGGCTAATGAACGATTGTGACAGTCGGGTAAGCACTTTTTTCTGGAAAATATATGTATTTTTTATATTTCATTCATATATCTACTTTCGTTAAAGCGCATGGATGTTATAATAACGGACATAACTTTTGACGGTTTTGGTAAGGAATACATCAAGACACTTAAACTTCATCCTGACTCCTTCATTCAAGTGGTTATCCAGTGGGTGTACTACCTAATACATGGAGAGTAAGTATAGAGTGACCAGATAAGAAAGATTGGGAAAAAACAACAACGGTATGAGATTTATTTTGAAGCAACATTCATGCCATTGTGTGTGGAATAGCACATCATTCAAATGACAGCCTCGGCTTCGCTGGCAATGCTTCAAGCGGTCGATCCATTTTTGATGACTCGGTCCAATATGTGCGGTGTTATTCCGGTAATAGCGTGTCGAATTTTGGCCTTGCCTTCGTCCAAAGGTGTTAGCGCAGACTAAGGACTTGATGTAGCCCCAGAGAAGATCGCTGTGCCCGATTGAACAACGCTCGCCGTGAAGTGACCCAGTCGCCAAATGTCTCCTTTACAACTTCAAGCGTTAAGTCGCTCGTATGGCATGTACCGACGTCTTGTTGGAACCACAGCTCTGATACATCAATCGTAACATCGTTCTATACCTCAGACCATTGACGGACTCATTCCTCGTTTCAAAAGAAATAAAGTCCTATGATACCGCCATGCAGTAGACCGCACCAAACAATCAATCTTTGTGGATTCATTGATGCTTGACCGAACACTTGTGGATTGTGTTCGCTCCAATAACGCCAATTTTGCTTGTTGAAATAGCCGCTGAGCAAAAAATGGTCCGAGAAGATAATCTTTTGGCCAAAATCCGGCCTTCCTCAGCCAACATTTCCAGCACCCAATTATAGCGAACTGTGGTCTTTCGACTTCAATTCTTGCGTCAGCACAATCTTATACGGATGTAGGCCTTAATTAAAGCGCAAAATAAACAGCTGATCGGCGCCGAATCAACAATTCTGGTTCTTCTTCTATACTGGCTGCTACAGCGGTTATGTTTTCTTCATTTCGAGTCAATCTTTGTCTGTACATTCTAATACGAATGTAGGTCCAAATCCAATCGCAAAATAAGCCAGGTCGACTCTTTGGCGATGCCCAATTCAGTTGATCGGCGCCGAATCGACATTTCTGGGTCTTCTTCGATGCTGTCCATTACAGCGGCTATGTTTTCTTCATTTTGCACCAATCTTTGTCTGTTTGGTAGCTTAAAATCCAAAAGAGTGTACTCACGCTCAAACTTTTCCACCTCGCGTCGAATTGTCTGCACACTGAAACCATGATGACGACCGAGCGCACAATGAAATTCAGATATTGCGTATTTACAACGGCAACTACAATTGCTATTTGGTCACCATTTATTAAAAATCAATCACGTTTTCCACAAACCCTCATCCGTTTATTTTCATTTATAGGATCGCATCTATCTACGAAACTGCACTAATGCGACAATATTACAACGGTCGTACGGAAACTCTTCGTTCCTGTACTCTTGAGGTTGTCAATTTTATTAAACTGGCCAGTGACCGTAAGGCGAAGAAACAAGATATCGTAGAAAGTTTTCGCAGAGCCGTGAAACACCATACCCATATGATGAATGAAGCACGTGCTGGACGTGGTGTGGATCGACACTTATTTGGATTGTGGTGTGCTGCTAACGATGCCGGCATGGAAATTCCAGCACTCTATTCTGATCCATTGTATACAAAAAGTGGAGGTGGTGGAAATTTCGTGCTATCTACAAGTACTTTGGGCTATACTGTCAATAATGGATACGTAGCTCCAATGGTGACAGACGGCTATGGTATCTTCTACAGCATTGTGTCAAATGCGTGAGTTTAATAAATCGGATTTCATTAAGCATTTTTCTTTAAAAGAAATAATTATTTTTCAGGGTCCAGATGTACACAACGGTTTTCCACGCAAGTGACAAAACAAGTGCTCATAAGTACAATCAGAAGTTCATCGAAGTAATGACGCAAATAAAAAATTTTTTCGACGAGGTATCTTCGTCAAAATTATAAATAATCCAGTTAAGTCTAAAGATTTATAATATAATTTTTATGTTTTATATTAAAAAAACGTGATATTTTAACATTGAAGAAGTTTTTTTGTTTGAGTACATTTTCCTACTTTCTCAATTTGGCTTAACAAAATTGAGTGCTTTCGAAATATTTTTTCGTCGGCTTATTGATCTTCACCGCTAATATACATTTGTTCTTTATATTTCTCGTATACTTGACGCTGCGATATACATATATGGCAGTGTAAGAAGCTTTAGGTTTAAATCTCATTTTCCACAGGTCCTACAAAAGGCTTTTAAGATTGTTCGGTCGACTGCCTTAAGCTTATTCGTAGATTTCGATTACATGCGAAATGAGTTACTTGTTTTAACACCACATTAAATAATTCTGTTAATATTTAAACATAGTTAATATTAATTAATTTTTAGCACCACTTGCAGTATATTGAGTCTGACCGCGCGAACGTTACTGAATTCTTAGACCCTCAGATGCAAAGTTGGGTGAATTTAAGTACAAAATACTGCTTTAGAAATTACACAACATGGGGCGATTCCATGTCAGGATTTCTAGTCATTTGAGTAAGTCGAGAATCGGTAGCACTCATTAAATCATAGTGCTACTGCCACTACACTCTAAAAACTTAGTACCTAGTACCATCAAGCCAAATGCCAGGCCACGTAAGACACTTGGATGTGGCGACTGCCGAGGTTTGAACCGGTGCGTTATCGTGGTGGAAGAGCACTATTTTCTTCTCAAATTTGGTCGTTTTTTCTTCAAATCGGGATTGAATCGGCCCAATAAATTGACGTAGTATGCTCCTGTGATTGTTTTTCCCTTCTCCAAATCGTCACATGGATCACACTCGAAGGCACGGTCTTCGCCTTCTTTGGAGCACGTTACCGGGTAAAACCCATTGTTTCGATTGTTCTTTGGTCTCTAGTGTGTACCAATGAATCCATGTCTCATCGACTACGAAACGATGCAAAAACTGCTCCGGATTTTAATTAAACAGGACCAACCACGTCTTTGAAGTAGTCTCACGGTTGCGGTGTGAGCAAACACGGCACCCATTGCGCGGACAACTTTTTCATACCCAAAATCTCGTGCAGGATCTGGCTAACGCGTCTAGTTGACATGCTTGCTATCTCAGTCAACTCGCGAATTTTCACTCGACGTTCCGCCAATACGAGATCATGGATTTAGTCTACGGTTTCCTATGTAGTAACCGTTCTTGGGCCACCTGGGCGCGGTTCATCAAAAACCTACGTACGGCCACGAGGAAAGTCTGTAAATCAATGGTAAACGGTTGTGGGGGAAGGTGAATGGGTTCCATACATACCATAGAGAATGGGCTTGATTTCCTCGCAGGTTTTGCTACTCAAAAACGAGAATCGGATCACGGAGCGATATTGCTCTTTTTCCAAGGTCGTAAAAAACACTAACACGATGTTTTGAAATTGGTGTCAAAGCGAAACTAAGCGTCGGATTGTCACCAAATTTTGACAGGCGGGTTAAAAGAAGTTATACTAAATGTAGTACACCCATTTTGGTTCAGTAGCACCACATATCATCCAATCCGGGTACTCATTAAACAGCCCTCGTATGTTGTGAATCGACAAACCGTCCCACAGTAAATCAAAAATCGACAACGATTTTCATCCATATTTGTACATGCGCAAAATATTCGGACTCTTAACAGACCACATGCAGTCGAATAATTATCACTTACTTACTTACTTAGGTGGTACTATAGTTTGCGCTTAAACTGGGTCATTAGCTAAATGCGTCCAGTTGCGCAATCCAAGGCGGTTGAAGTCCCATTTTCAGTGCCACCTTAGATGAGCTCTTTATCTACTGCGCAGTTTTCGGACTAGATCGTTGTTAAATTCGTACAGTTCATCGTTGAATCTTCTCCCCCAAAGCCCGTCAACACAAACGTCATTTGCTTTTGATTAAGTCCATGCTTTAGCGCCATAAAGTAGGACTGGGATGATCAAGCTCTTAGTTCTTTGGGATGCGGTCTTACTACTCAACGATTGGCTAGAGATATTCTCCGTTTTATTTCTGCCGAGGTGTTTTCGCAGAATTTATAGCGAAGCCAAGGTTCACAAATTCCCTTATTTCCTTAATAATAATTATAGCTGTCGACTGTGACGTTCTGTTCAATTTGACAAACCCACCGGTGACAGCCTGCTGAGTTCTTCTATCATCGGTATCATCGACGTACGCTAGTAGTTGTGCAGACTCTTTAAAGATTGTACCTCCAGTTTTTACTTGTGAGTTATGCACAATTCTTTCAAGTATGTTGAAAAAGTCACCTGAAGAGTCACATGATGAAGTCCCCAACCTTATTTGACATCAAAGGCCTCGGTTAAGTCGATACTGACCTTCAATAAGCAGCGACCGTTCTCAATCGTCATTTTGCACAGACGGATGAGTTTAGCAGGGATGTCATAACTAGAAAAGATGACTTTGAATTTCTTGAATTTTTTCCATATCTGCCGGAGTTTCAAGATTTGGTTGATTGTGAACTTTCTTGGTCTGAAACTGAACTGAGAGGGATCAATCAAGTTCAGACGTTCAGGCAATATGACAGATAAGATTTTGTATCCGGTGTTGAGGACACTCACTCGTATACCTCTATATATAGTTGGCGAATTTGAGGGGTCTCCTTTTTAGCGGATCGGGTAAACGGTACTGAGATTTTATTAATTAGGCATACTCTTTTGAACAGATCTGATAAATGAATTAGTGCATGCTCTCCAAAAAACCATTTCCAGCAGCTTGAAATATAAAGTTTCATGATCCGGAGGCGGCCATGTCCCCTTTTGTATATTGAGATGAGGAAACCATGTGCTTGCTATAGTGATATTTTTTTCCCGCCGCAAAGTCATTAAAAAGTCGGTTGCCAGACGTAGTTTCATGTAGCCAATGTTTACCAATAGTCCCACCAAGATGTCATCCTTTCCTATCCTGGCAAATAAAATCGCCTAGTAGTTGTGAGCCCTAAAACGGCGTAGGCTAGTATAATTTTTCCTGGCCGTGCATGCCCTTGAAATATTAGCCTCCATAAGTAAGGGTTTACTTACGCAGTTACCGGGGACCAGCTACGAACCTGATTGATGCGCTGCTGGCCTAATCCAGGTTATAGGACACTCAGCAATTTCCCGATTAATCGACATGTAGGCTCCTCTAGATTCGGTACTAAGCAGATATAGTATAACTCTTATACCAGTTGTGCGATGGGATTTACCGGAAATATAATGAATAAAAACTTTGATATCTATTCGAAGTTCTTCAGCTTTCGTCATGTGCAACAAAAGCTGGAGACTAAATACGACAACATAAGCCTGACATGTGCTCACCCTTCTACAGATGACAAGAATGCTGATATTGAAATTTAGCTTGCTGAACTTACGTCAAAATAGGAAAGAATATTGTCTTTAGTGGGTTATTTGGGAAAATAACATTCTCGAAACTAGTTCTAAAAACGGTTCCTGGCGCTTCAGAGCGTAAGTGATCACAAAGTAAAGTTGTTACACTTGTTGGCGTTATATTAAACAAAATAGATGATCTCATGTCGTGTTTCAAAATTCAAAAATGGGTGTTTCGTAAGTATCTATCTGGAAGTGTTTAGTTTTCTACAAAATCTGCTCTTGTGGGTTGATTAGATTTTTAGGGTGTTCATAAAATATGGCAGACAAGACCTTGAATATTCGCTCTGGAAGGTCTGAATAGAAGCCCACCGATAAGAGAAGATCATACATGTGTGTTGAAAGTGTGAAAGAGTATTTATGTTCCATTAGCTGTATCCTTTTTCTTTGATAATTGTTAACTCTTATATGAAAAAAATTCTATCTCTTCTGTTTCGAAGAACAAGACGTATTATTTCTCGCTCCCGCGATAATCCCTTTACATCACTAAGAGACGAGCTTGCTGGTTACTGTCGCGGGTTTGTAAAAATAATGCTAACGCTTATGAGTATGAGGTTGGTTCAAGTCCAATCATTGCGCGCCTCAACTTCCTTAAGTCTCTTCTACCTTATCCTTTCAACCGTCATGCATGCATAACAATAAAAATAAAAAATAAAATATCTCCAATTGTTTTTTGAAATAACTTTTAAAATATTTTATTTTTTTATTATTCCCTTAAATATACACAATAAAAAATATTTTGAGTCGTTAAAATAATTTCTTAACATTACAATGAAAGTAAATAGATAATTTTTCTTCTATCATAAATTTGTGTGTTGTTTTTCGTTTTGGAAAACTTTGTTTTGCATAAATAAATATGAAAAGATATACAAAATAGAATACCAGCAAACTGTTATTATCATATTACATCGGTATCGAATTTTTTTCAAATAATACAAGTTTTTTTTAATTAAAAAAAAAAAGAAAATATACAGTCTCTATATTTAGAACGTGAAGTGTAATGAATCATTTCAGCATTACACAAAATTCAGGCTCAATTGTGCATCTCTAAAGATTCATGTAATTGTGATTTTCCTCAGTGACAGTGGCTGCAGCGTTCCCACTGGGAAGGCCACCGTTTATTAAATTTTGATAAACCTCCGCTGCGATTACTTCCTTTTTAACTTGTGGCGTCGCAGTTTGTGGTTTAAATGAACTGCACACAACTTTTGGCTGGGCTTTGGTTAACTTTCCGTAAATTATGTTCGATCTATCGTTGAGCGTTTGTACTTTAATTGGCTGCACAGTAACGCCATTTTGGTAGTTGTGTTCATTTTCTTTGGCCTCGACAATTGTATTCAAATAGCCATTGCTAAATGATGACGAAGAATTGGACTGATCAATTGATGTCGGAGATACTGGAACGTTCGATGGGAACATGTAATAGTTATCGATGTTGCCATTCAAAGCTGGGCTGGGACTAGTTGGCGTGATGACTCGCGGATGAAATGGAAATACAAGGCGTTCTTTTTCTTCACCCGGTGTTGAACTAGGTGTTAGAACTGGTCTGGGAGCTGGTGGAACTAAATAATTGTCCATACGACGATCTTCATGATCAGAATGAGTACCACTGTCGCCGAGACTAGCCCCGCTGCAAGCACTACCTGTACTCATTCGGCCGGATGAGGATGATGATGAAACACTTTGCAGGCTAAGGGTACTAATTGGACGCTGGCTTGATTGGAAGGAGGAGGCAATTGACGACTTTGTCTCATCGGAACTTTCAACAGTCACTTTGTGCATGGGAGTCTTATGACGTGAGAAGAGTTTCTTAATTTTTTCGAATGGAGTTTCACGTTTTAACTTGGATTTAATTTGCACCTGTATTCTCTCGTATTCTTGTCTCAGTATTTCAATTTGTTCTTGTTTCTCTTTAAAGCTTTGTTTTACATCATTACGATGTTTCCACTTCTCCACCAGCTGTTCCACATCGCAAATTGATAGAACGTTATTTTTGAAGTCGTTCATGATTTCAACAAGTTCGTCATCGACATTACCTTTGCTGCTTGATGCGTCACTTGCTGTTCTTTTTAGCGTTCCCAACTTAGTGCTGGAGCCCATTTTATTTAAATTCAATCGGGATTTGTGGATTTCTTCGAGTGGCAGCTTTTCAATCTCTACAGGTTTGTTTGAGGGCTGGAAAAGATAATTCCCATCATCGACGACTGGTTGAACTGGAATATTTGACGGCTGAAGCATGTAATCCAGCATAGATGCATTGCAATTTTCTAGAACATTTGAGCATTCTTGACTAAATTTGTCTGTCTGATAGGGAGATACTTGCAGATTGCATTTGTTCTTCTCCTCAGACTGATAATAGGGAGGTTCACTGATTTTTAGTTCATTTGTAGTGACCTCTGCCTCAGCAATTATCTTCATTTGGTCGAAATTCTTTGTCATTTCACCGGAACTTTGAAGATTATCATCTTCCGCCTCGACACTTATGTAATTTAAATTTGAGACAGCCATTGTGGTGGTGATGGGTTTAGATGATGATGTTCCCGGGCATGGTGAGTTATCCCGATCGCTACCACTGCTCATCTCCATGTATTCGCCAGATGTGGGTTCCTTTGATTCATGTTTTGCAATTGTCTTTTTTGGTGTTTCTTTTCCAGCTTTCGCTTCGATCATGACTTTATTTTTGTTCGCTGGGTCTCCACCTTGAATTCCTTTAAAATAATGATACATCGTGGTGAGTTCATGAAATTCAGAAAAACTATTTATGCTCTGTGCAAGTTTGTGGAATCCCTCCATATCTGCTAGTTCGGCAGGGGTTTTTCCAACACAATTTCGTATTCCACAAGCTGCATCGCCTCCGGGACATTCCATCAATTGTATGCACAATCGATCTAATCCAAATCGGCTTGCAAAGTGTAAAAGAGTTGGATACTCTTCTGGACTGGATTCTCGGATGGTTAAGAAATGATGTTGCTTCTCAAATGGACCGGTTAGCAGGTGAAAATTTGGTGGCATATTTTTCTGAAAGCATTGCAATAAATGGAGATCTAATGAGTCACGATCAGTTGGGCCAATGCCCAATGAATGGCACATAAATTCAATTGGCGAGTCTTCAGTGCGGAGTAGCTGCTCCAGCTCACGTAGGCGACTTTCACATTTAATTGGTCGACTTCCAAGACTGCGTTCGTTTTTCTCAATACGAATTTCGACCATCGTTGATATTTCCATACAGGATTCTTTACAAAAAAATAAAAAATAAAAATAAATTATTAAAAACCTTCGAGAATTCTGAAAAGTCTATAAAATCTTACCAGGGATCGTAAATTGCAGATTAAACGGATTCCTATGCTTGATATTCCTAACTTCAAGAAGTTCTCCAGATTTTTCAATTACAATCTTCACAACGTCATCCTTGTCAAGTGGTTCATTTAACATGACCACAACTTTGTTTTGTCCGACTTTTACTTTTCTTGGTAGGACAGTAAATCCTTCGGAGCTACTAAAACTTTTCGTTTGACTTGTACTCATATCCTGACATGGAGGTCGTTGACACAATGCTCTTCCGAGAATATCCGTGGCGATGCCAAGAATGTTACCAATCTGAGATTGATCATTGTCACGGACTGCACAGCGACGCCATTTCCGGAATGATGGAAGAGCTATTATAAAAATTAATTTTTAATATAAATTGTGATCGCTGAAGAGTCAAAATTTGTAAACTTACCATTTTTATGAAACTCTAATACTTTTTCCTCACTAACATCCAACAATATCGCCAGAACCTTGTCGATTTTCAAAATCGCTGATAGTTGTGCCTGCAAATATGAATGCGAAATTGCCAATAAGGCTGGACACAGAATAACGATCTGCAATGCGGTATCTTGATACTTCCGTGCGAGGTCTTCGCTAAAAGGACCATCGTCAATTTTGATGTGAAGAAAACTGAAAGCAAACAAATAAGATTAATTATGAATGAATTTGTATTGATCTTCAACAGCCAGGCGAATTTATTTTTAACTCCATTTTAAAATTATTCTAACACTCCTTATAAAGCTATCTAAGATAGACTTAGAGAAAAAAACCTGCTCTTGCTTTTGTTAAGGTCCTACTGTGCATATTCGCCTTTTTTTGTATACAAGAACATCCACCTATGATTGTTTGCTGACTCCGAAAAGCGAGAGAGTGAAAAATTTTGCTGTAGACAGAAGTTGAAATTTTCTTCGGAGATTTACCAACATCTGATGAAATGGGAGTGACGTCAGAATTTTTTTTTTTTTCTGTTTTTCGGTTTTGGCCTCCAATTTGAACCCAAAATCTTTGACTGGCTGCGTGCGTAGTGTTTTGGTGCTGTAAGTTTATGTTTCTTGGGAACATGATTTAAAGCAAATATTTGTATACATCTTATCGCAATGCCCAGCCTTATTCATCACTGTGTATCCACCCTTAAAATTCAAAATGAGGCAAAAAGATTCACATTCGAATTAACTGTGTCAAATAAGTCATAGATAACTTAGATGACTGTTTCCGCAGAAGGGTAACTATGAACACAAGAAAAAAGCAAAAGTTTGGTTTCATTCATGGAATCAACAACATAACGATCTCGTTTTCAAAAACAGATCAGAGATTTGTCGTATAGGTCAGGTTACCGTATAGAAAAAATTCAAAATCTTTTCTCAATAAAACAATTTCTTTCGTTTAGGAGTGACTTCGAAATTATGCAACATTCGACTACTATCTGTCGCGAATACCTCAAAAATATATCCAAAGGATGTTCAGAACATAATTAAGAAACTGTACCAGAAAATTTGTTTTTAATTTTTTAATAATTTAATTTAAGATAACTGGCACTCCCAAAATATGGCACAAAAATTTGACAGTGAATCCATTAATGTCCATTTGGCAAAAATTGTGAGTAGTCATGAAGAAGGCTAACAAATATCAGAACACATTAAACCCTTCCGTTTCCTACGTGACGTACTTAGTGAACATTTTTTAAAAAAAAAGTAATAAGCAACGGCTGTGGTTATTTATTTTAAATCCTTTTTAGTTCATATAAATTTATAAATTGTCAAAGACTTACTTGAAAGGTTTCCGGCCACGTTGTTTGGTAATTTTATCAAAATGATTTTTTAAAAAATTCGCTCGCAATATTGCACGTTCGCTATGTTTGGCTGTTATGATTAGGATGTCGTCCATATTCGAACTGGTTCCACAGTTATCTGAAAATGTCAAAAAGAAAATCACATTTAGTGAAAAGAGTCTTATCGAAGGATAGCCTATTTAAATATTTGCTTAGGATCATTTATGCAACTACATACTTGAAATATTTATCCCTTTTTATCTCACCTTGAGGTGAAGCGTTGCATTGAATGCAAACAGTGCCCTTTTCTTTGCATATCACTTAAGAGTTATTCCTATATATGTAAGTATTTGAATGCGTATGCATCTTTTTTTGTATTTAAATTTGTTCGCTTTGAGCTAATAATAATGATATCTTAGCCCTGTAGAATAAAAGATACGCTCGCGCGTATTCTATTTATAAAGATATAAGTATCTCTCCCACAATCCGTACAAATGGGCAGAGATCAAACAGAAGAGCAAGAGGATTCTTATGGTGATTTTATTTTTTCTACTTTTTTTTGTTTTGAGAAAGGGGAACAGCACTTGTCTGTTGGAATTATTAATATTGTCCTTGAGAGTACACGCCGCATGATAGGTTTTCTTCAAGAGAAACCAACAACCAACAGCCAAGACCAAGATCAAGAAAAGAAAAAGAAAAAACATTTGAGCATGCTTTCGTGAATGCGGTATTGTCTGGATACATATCTACATAATTTCATGCGAAATGTGAACAACGTACTGGCGACCCAATCGCTTTAATTTGTCGCGACGGATGTTTTTATTTTTATTTTTGAGAACTTTTTAATTTCTGATTTAGTATACGAGTATCTGGTAGCAATATGATCAAGATGACATGGCCAATTTTGTTTGAAGAAGTCTATAGCTAGAACAAGAAATACTTAGAATTTGGTCTGTCCCGTCTCGACCTTCTGGATATTCTATTCGACATGCGAATAACATCATCCAAATCCAATGGTAATAAATTTTGTGGAGCAAAACGAGTTGATTTGCGCTACGTCTTTGAATACGTAATAATTTTTGGCATACTTTTTTTTCTTTTTCTCTTTTTCAGAGTGTGAGAACGGTCAGTGGCACACGTAAAAGAAAACTGCATTACGTGATTAAAAATTTAAAAAAGTTGTTAAGTATGCACCGTCCCAAAAAAAAACATGGATACGTACTCGTATATAACAACGGTACGGTGCAAGTGCTTAAATTCGTTGATTTGAATATATTTGAATACAGACTTTCCCTCAGAGCCTTAACCATAGTGACCTGGTTTCAATGGATGTCAAGGATTGAAACTTGTGCATTTAAAATATATTGTAACGTTGTTATATAGACAGTCCGAAATTATTTTGCTTTATCGGTTACATCACTCAAGAACTCAGAAGTTTTGTTAACTCAAAATAGTCCAAAATTAGTTTTATCAGTTTGTTGGTAATAAGGACGAGTTAAATTGAATTTATCTATGAAATATTTTACCTGCTCACTTTTAAAGCCGAAAAAAGAAGCACAAGACTAGGTCTACACATATTTCATCGAGAAATAAACCGCGTCTTCGTATAAAACTATTTTGTGTGCACTCTGTCTGACGTTATGATAGTGTTCTAGAGCTTAGGAGGTACAGAGATACCTGCTGCTTTGAAGTCTTATTCCTTAAGTATACATTATTCATGATATAACTTTTTTTTTTTAAAGAAGTCATTGTCAAGACTTAAGCAATTAAATGAAAAGATAGTTGAAAAGATCAAAAGCAAATGTTGGTCCTTCGAGCTGAATACTCGCTGTTTATATAGGGTGATCCATCGTGAGGTTTAATTTTCAATAGGCTTTTTTTGACAGATCCGCGTGACTCATATCAAACTGATTTATTTTTTTCAGTATCGTTTGGCAAGTCATCATGGAAAGACTCACACTCACACACTTGGGGTATTTTACGTGAGGATCTCGGCCTAAAAGAGTTCAAAATTTAACTTGTGCAAAAATTGAAGCCAGGCGACTTAAATTTAAGTCATATTTTCAGTGAATGGGCTCTGGAAAAACTCAATGAAAATCCGGTGTTTTATCGTAAAATTTTGTTTAGTGATGAAGCATATTTCTGGCTCAATGGATGCGTTAACAAACAAAATTGCCGTATTTGGACTGACTAGCAACCCGAAGAGTACCTAGAGCTATCATTACATCCATTAAAAACATGCTTCCTGAAATTCAAGCACATGGTCTCGGTGAGGTCTAGTTTCAACAAGACGGGGCTACGAGCCATACAGCGCGTGAAACAATGGACTTGTTGAGAAATCATTTTGATGAGCACTTAATTTTACGTTTTGCTACGGTAAATACCTTAAGACTATTTTCTCTGGGGATATATAAAGTCTCAGGTCTTCAGGAATAAGCTAGCTTCGATTGACGCTTTGGAAGCCAACTTTACTCGTTGCTATGCTCGAACGAGTCTCCCAAAATTGGACCTTCCGAATGGACCACCTCAGACGTAGTCGTGGCCAACATTTACATGATATCATTTTCAAAAAGTAAATGCCTGTCGGAAAGACTAATGACTATGAGGACACAGTTGAAAAGTAAGATTTACAGAAAATATAGACAAGACGAAATTATACTTTCTATGCATATCCTATATACAAGATGATCTTAGCATGTTTAGGTGACTTGATTTTTAAGGCTAACGACGAACTCACTCATAATTAAACCCTACACATGTAGGAAGGACAAATGACGCAACGGCAAAAATTCGCAAATAGTGGTTTTGACTGCGACTGACACTTAAAAACGAAAATCTTCAACCTTTTCATGTGCTGATCTCGCAGTTGAGTAGTTTTTTTAGATTTTGATGACCCATGAGGAAGTATAGAGAAGAATATAGAGCTGCTCAGCCTATTATGATTATACTCCATCAAGACAAGATTGGTCGCAGTGCTGCTTCTAACAAAGAGTTTTTTTTTATTCCAAAAATAAAAAGCTATCCAACAATTCAATTTTATTGGGTAATCTTTATTATCATACAAAAGAATATTATTTCTTTCAAATGTTGGCCGTAACTGCGGTTAACATGGTTCATTCTGAAGTTCCAATTTTTTATTACGTGTTCGAGCATTACCAATGACTCTAGTAATGTTGGCATCCAATTCCTTAATCGTAGTTGGCTTAGCCATGTATACTTTGACTTTACGTAGCCGAAAAGGAAAAGTCTATAGGCGGCCAATTCATCGGTTCAAAACGAGAAACCATTGTTTCACCTGCTGTATTGCAATTGTTGCCGTCTTCAATTTTAGGCTTCCGTTATCATAGTGAGATAACGTGCGAAATTCACAGTTGTTTTGTCTGGGTATATCCATAATGAATATATGGATATTTTGCTTATTGAAGTAGCCATTAGGCCAGAAATGGGCCGCTGAAGAAAATTTTTGTAGTAAACAGTGAAACTTTTTGAAGCTTTTCAAGAGCGCAACGAGTGAAATGGAGACGATTGCACGAATTGAATTCTGTACGCTTTTAAACAAGATCCTCACATAATATGCGACAAGTCAAGCTGTTGAGAACGGCGTCGAATCGATTCATTACGGTCATTGCTTACAATCTCTGCTACCGCCGCTATATTTTCTTCACTGCGTACCAGATGTCGTCTATTTTGTCGCGTATTACTCAATTATGAAAATTGGTTTTCAAACTTTTTGATAGTATAGCGAATTATACGTTCGGCAGGTGGATTATGTGAACCAAAAATTGCTCTAAGCGCACGAAACACATTTCTCGTAGAACTCTAATTTTCGAAATAACACTGAATAATTTTTAGACGCTCTGCCAAGCTAAATCTTTCCATTATGAAATGTCAAAAAATATTGAATGAAAATATCATTTCACTGAGACACTACGCATGCGTGATCTCTCGTGAAATCCGCACTGGAAAACGTACTTCTAAAAGATTCACCCTTTAGATTAATTTATTTACCCGAATTCAAAATAATAAAGCATGAGGAAGACATGAGGCCAAAGAAATTGTAAATATAATCGAAGGCGCAAATGCTATAGTATAATGCTATCAAAGGTTATGATTATAGTCGACGGGAATCAGTCAAGTATATATTGTAGAATAAAATATATCTAGTCGGTGTTGGTTTTTCCCGCGCAAGATATTTGAATGAAACCGACGTAAAACAGTAAAGCAGCTTTTCTGTACAAAAATCGGTTAAACCAGTTGAGTTGAAAAGCAATTAGAACTCTGTTAGAAGTTTTTTTTTTTGAGTCAGAACGGTCAGCTTGAAGTCACCTCCAAAAAAACCGAAGACGGTAAGAAGTAAGAAAATTGGCTTACTTACAAAGGAGCTGATACCTTTATTTTTGAATTTAAAAAAGCCAGCAATAGCATCAGTTGGACTTACTCAGAGTGCAAGCATTGGGAAGATCTACTGGAAGAGCTAGCCCAAGGAGAGAATTGTTTACATCGTTCATTTTAAGGTTGGGACGAAAATGTGTTATGTACAAGGTTACCTTTCTGTACGGCTGCAGTGTTTTGAAGGCTTTACAAAAATCTAAAATTTAAAAATGTACACATTCATTCAGCGCAACCAATTTTCAACTATAGCACATGTTGTAACTTCCGATTGGACTAGTTAGACAAGGAAGAATTCTAATGTAAGTGTGCCTATACCAACTTGAAACTCAATTTTTAAAAGTTTGATTTGACTTCATTTATTGAAGAGAATTCAATTAATTGTGTAGTCTAGAGTATTCATGACTCTATGTAATACAGAATACCGTTAGTTTAAAATCGAGTTGTTGGAAAATGCTTCTAATTACTATCCAGAATTGTTAGAAGAAAGTGTTCTAAAGTTAAATTGCTCTCTGACTTCTCGTAGAGTACTACGAGTATTTGTCTGAATAGGTGGCGATGAATCCACCCGTTATTTTTTTCACTTGTTAGAAAAGATACCTTGTTTTTATGGTCTAATTCAAGGTCGGTTTCTCTAAAAGGGTTTCAAAATTCATTTATTCTTGAAGGTATCGTCACAAGATGATTATACCGAAAAATCGAACAAATATATAAAATTCAAATGAGATTAAGGAATTTTTTTTTTTTTTAAACTTAAACTGTCAATGGCAGAAATGTAAAGTCACTTTCAATTGCTAAATCACCTTTTAACTTTGGCATATTTCCAGATATTTTATTTACCCCGCAGCAACCACAGCTACTCATTTATTATTTTTTACCACATATACATTTTATACATTCCCCACAACACTATCGATCACCATTAGAATATAAGAAAAATCAAAAAACCACGCATTTTTTTTATTTTGTATAGAAAAACCATTAGCTTTCCTAATTCTTACTTATTTCGATCAAAAAGCACCGCCAAGACAAACTAAAGCACACCAAACCGATCTTTGTGCCCACTAAATCGGTACTACTGTTCCTACTATATCCGCTGAAAGAAAAATGAGCCTTATGTTGCACAGCAGAAGTTTAAGCAACAACAGCATCGTCGTGTCGCGTCGAGACAACCAGATGCAGCAAAAAAAAAAAAAAAAAAAAAAAAACCTTTCGATTCGTCTTAAACTATCTTAAGTTTTCTTTTTTTGTTTTTATTTTGATTTAAAAAAAAAAAAACGAAAACCGAAACAAAAACATCAACAACTTCCATGCAATGAACTCCAAGAAGAAACCGAAAACATTTATATATTTTGAATAAATGGCGCCCAACGGAGGACTACTGGAGGAAGTTCATGAAGAAAAAGATCCAGGCGCAATGCCTCCTGTTCTTCTTCGTCGATTTGAGGGCGGCAATAAAACGAATCGAATGTAATAGCAATTTCGGGAACAGCTATAGCAACAGAAGCGCAACCAACAGCAATGGCACAGAAAATCTATCACAAAAATTCCTCTTGGCAAGATCACTACAATTGATCGCGATTTACTCGTACGCCATGACATTTAAGTTCACTTAGGACATCTGCTAAGTGTTATGTCTCCGACCAAAAAAATAAAAGAAGAAATTTCTGCATCTGAGTACAACCCTATCAAAGAGAGAACAATTTTTAACTTCTTGAGGGTTGATCTCTGATTCATTATAAGGAACGCGAGCGTGATCGTGACGATGTTCTTTCGGACATAAAAAAAGTTTTTTTTTTTTTTTTGTCCCCCTTATTCTCACACTTACTCTGTTCGATTTGTGTTTTATTTCGTTGGCATATCGATTGCAAATAATAAAAAATAAAACAAAAATGATTAACAGTTCAAGGATCTGTCAAGTTGTTTTCTTTTTTTAAATGTCGATCGAGTTCTAAATTTAGGAATCGAAAAGATCAGATGCACGAGACAAAGAGATTTCTTTTTTTTTTATGGTCGATTCACTAGCACGGCACGAAGAATTTTCTTCCGTGACAGTGGTCTTCGCTAGACCAACAATTAGTAAACTGAATTGAAAAATTGAAATTGATTAAGGAATTCGTTTTCATTTTCATTTTTATTCCATTTCATTTCATCTGACGAGGTTTGAAACTAATTAAATCATCACTTTATGTCCACATGTTGCTTGTGCCCACTATTACGAATAAAGTTTGTCTTTCTGCCTTGAACAATTAAATATCATTTCGTATGATAACTGCGTGCAGCAACATAATATGCCTGTATCCGTACGAACTTACTCGTATCTATATACATTCATACATACAAATATATTTACCAAGCCAAGTGGTGGTAAGTGAAGAAATTAACAAAATGCCAATTGAATTCAGACACTAACCAGAAAGTCTGGGATTTTGGTTCAATCTCTTCCAAGTCACAAATTTATTTGGTCATTTATCAGAATTTGTGGAAGTCTTATTTTATCCGGCATAAAATAAGTGACAATCCTTTTTTGTTTCTTCATCTTTATCCATTTGCAAAGGGCATTATGCTCACTCAATTGAAGACCGTGTGCATTATTGCAGACTTCAGAATATAATAATTGTCAACTTCCGGAAAGTAAAACGATTGTAGCATTCGAATGTGAGGGACATCAACCAATCGACTTATGAAAAGAGGGTGTAGGGCCCTAGATTGTAACCCTGCCTGCCTGTGCGTTATGTGCGTGTGGAAAGGGAATATATTTCCGGTTAATGTTTGTGGCTTCTTTATATTCAATGGTGGAGACTTTGATTCTTTTTCCGTTTGTAGATTATGTTATTGATGTTGCAATGCATGCGACCACCCAAAGTGCCTTCGTCTGCTTTTGCCCTTCCTATACCTGGCATTCATGATGAATCTATATTAATGGAACAATTTGTAGCCGCTCTAAATAACGATGAATTTAATTTTCAGATATTTTCAGACAATGAATCGACTTGGAATTCTGTGAACATATGTACCATATTTGTAAGTGAAATTGAAATTGAAATAAGAACCCTTTCTCAGTGTGTATGGTAATACAAAACATTGCACAAGTGCGAATTTCTAAACCAGCAAAGGAGTATCAGTTTTCAGTAAGGAACGTGCCCATCTATATTTTGCTAAGTACCCATGCACTGTAAAACTAAAACATACTCGTACTCTAGAGCCATTTGTAAGACTTACATATATTCTTAGTTCCTAGTAAAGTTGTTTAATTTTTACAGCAACAGTTCGTTACTCTTTACTTTCTGTGTCGCTTGCCCTGTCTTTTTGTGCAAATTATGAGTTTTCGTAACAAACGTTTACAATGTCAGGAAGCATTTTTCCAGCTGACAATAAATTTATCATTGAGCTATATCTACCACAACTTGCTATATATCTACACTATGAAACTTGAGAGTAGCTATGAAAAGATGTTATTCTCATGATATTTATATGAGAGTTTCTAAAAGGATCCATCGTCTAATAACACCGTCAACATAAATTTTAAGTCTGGGTTGTGCTCATAAGAAATGGTCTTATTTATCCCACTCTACTAATTAAAAAAAAAAAAAAAAAGAAAAGAAAAAAAATGCTTACCCGAAAAAGTTTGCTTATGAAGAGTTCCTTTTCGTATCTTTTTATTGTACAAGGTGGGCCACAATGTGTGATCTTATGGGAAAGCGTCATACTAGGTGGAGTGAAAAGTAACCTACTTTACCACCAGAATGCGTTACTACTGCAAAAAAGATTACGGTGCCTTGAAGTCCGTTCATATTTAGGCAAACATGCCAAATTTCAGTGCAATACTGTCTTTAGTTTTGTTTTGACAGCTGATTATTGTTGACGTGTTTGGCATCATGCTGAGTATGGACAAAAACGATTTTCCTTCTCTCATAAAACGTTATTTTTTGAAAGGCAAAACGGCGAAGGAAACATAAGAAAAGTTGGATAAATATTATGGGGCTAATGCTCCGTAAGATTACACCGTCAAATATTGGTTTCGAGAGTTTCGTGGTGGCCGCAACTCCACTCCACTCCACGGCAGGCCTTCCGATGCGGTTACAGAGGACAATGTCAAAAAAATACATGAAATGGTGTTGGCTGACCGGAAAGTGAAGGTGCGCGAGCTAGCAGATACCACAAAGATTAGTACTGAGCGCACACGCCATATTTTGGGCAATATTCTGCATATGAAAAAGTTATTTTGCCGCTGAGTGCCGTGCATACTCGCTCCTGACCAAAAACACGAACGCGAAAGCACTTCGAAAGAGTGTTTGGACTTGCTGATGCGGAATCTGGCGGACTTTTGACGTTGATTGGTAACTGTTGAATACCAGAGAACAGAATGAGTGCCCGGCAATGAACTGAAGCTCCGAAGCGGCCGAGGGAGGCTCGATGGGTCGGACAGGTTATGGCGTCGGTTTTCTATGATTGCCATAGCATACTCTTCGTGGACTACATCGAAAAAGGAAAAACCATCAACAGCGAGTATTACTGTGCATTATTGGAGCGATTGAAGTCCGAAATCGCTGCAAAACGGCCTCACATGAAGCGAAAAAAAATTTTGCTTTTGCAAGACAAGAGCATCGCAACCATGGCTAAAATCAATGAATTAAGGCTCCAATTGCTGTCGCATCCACCGTATTCGCTCGATTTGGCTCCCTCGGACTATTATCTCTTCCCAAACCTCAAAAGATGGCTCATCAATTAAAAATTCAGCTCACGCGAGCCACGAAGGGGTATTTTGCAGACCTTCCTTTTGATGAACAATTCGTCAGTGCATTTCGTGCCCGTTTTACCCCGGTCGTTAAATTTGGAGTTTATCCGCACGACTCTTAGAGACTGGAATAACACGGAACCGAGCAAACCCAGAAAGGCGTTGTACCTCTCGTTCGGCCGAAAAATCGCTGCCGTGGTTGAAGATGTCATAGAGGCTCCGTCTACCTGCACGCAATTGTCAATTCCACGCATGTTTCTGCGGCGCATTTTGGTGAAAGAAAGATATTTTCTTACAAAGTACAGACAGTCTATCAGTTGATTGGTGTTGACCGTGAATCGCGTCTAACTTAAGCTCACGCCATCCTTAGTCTCAACAAAGAAGTGGACAATTTTGTGTCAAAAATAATCATGAGTGAAGACGCCCATTTCCTCTTATGTAATACATAAACTGAAAAGAGAGGGCACCACTTGAATTAAATCCATACCATTTTCAATTAGTACCAACCTTCAAAAGATACGTGTATAAATTTGACAGCTTTCGGATGATTAGTTCTCGAGATATAGCGTTGTGAGTGAAGCAACTTTTGTTATTGTGAAAAAAATGGATTCAAAGCAATTTCGTGTGTTGATTTATCATTGCCTTTTGATGGGAAAAAATGCAGCCGATGCAAAGAAATGGCTTGATAACCTGCACTCTGCACCAGCCGAAAGAACCATTCGCAAGTGGATTGAAAAATTTTAACGTGGTCATACAAGCACCGAAGATGAGCACGCGGTGGAGATGCTGTTTCAGATGAAAACATCAAAAAAGTCCACAAAATGATTACGAATGACCGTAAAGTGAAGTTGATCGATATAGCTAAGGTTCTGAAGATATCAAAAGAGCGTGTTAGATATATCATAAACGAATATTTGGACATGCGAAATCTCTGTTCAAAATGGGTGCCGCGTTTGCTCACAGTCGACCAAAAACAACAACATGTTGATGATTCAGAGGAGTGTTTAAAGCTGTGGTATGTGACAATGGATGAAATTTGGCTCCATCACTTCACACCAGAGTCAAGTCGGCAGTCAGCTAAGTGGCGAGCAGGCGACGAACTTCGTCCAAAACGACCAAAAACTCAACAGTCGGCTGACAAGGTTATGGCATCCGTATTTTGGGATACACATGGAATAATTTTCATCGACTATCTCCAAAAGGGGCAGACTATCAACAGCGATTATTACATTGCCTTGTTGGAGCGTTTGAAGGACGAAGTTGCAGAAAAACGCCCGCATTTGAAGAAAAAGAAAGTGCTGTTTCATCAAGACAATGCACCGTGTCACAAGTCGATGAAAACGATGGCAAAATTGAATGAATTCGGCTACGAATTGCTTCTCCACCCACCGTATTTTCCAGATTTGGCCTCCAGCGACTATTTTCTGTTCGCAGACCTCAAAAGAATGCTCGCCGGAAAGAGATTTAAGAAGAATGAAGAAGTAATCGCCGAAACAGAGGCTTATTTTGAGGCTAAACCAAAATCGTACTACAAAACTGGTATCGAAAGATTGAAAAATCGTTTCAATCAGTGTATCGTCCTCGAAGGCAACTATATTGATAAATAAAGTTGAATTTTGCAAAAATTTGTTATATGGTATACATTCTGGGCATTGCAAATCCGCGAATAATGCACGAATAGCCATTACAACCACTCAAGGTCACTGCATGGTGTGCTGTTTACGCTTGAGAAGTCATTGGAGCCAAGTGATAACTGTGAATGGTGAGTGGTACAGAGCCACGATAAATGAATTTTAACCCCTAATTAGATGACTTGGGACTGAAAGACATGTGGTTCCAGTAAAATGGAGCAACGGCGCATACTGCACGAGCCACAACTGAACCGACATTCTAAAGCATGCTCATACATTATGGTTCACCTTGTACTTAAAAATAAAAATAAACTTTTGCAACTTTTTTACTAACTAAAAAACAATGAAAAATTATCACTATATAGTATATGGTATACTTCTCTTGTAATTGTGTGGACTGTGTAGTACACTATGGCCTCCAAATATAATCTCCCAACATTCTGTCATTACATTGACCCTGATAACGACGTTCAAAATCCATTAAATCTTGTTCTTCCGAATAGACACCCATATTGTCTCTAAATTGATCCAAGTGGGCATGTAACATATACACTTTACGGGACATTTTGGAGCTTAAAATCAACTCTTTGTAGTTTTCAGGTCTTATATTTCCGAGAAAACCATCGAGCACTAATATAAGGATGTTCTATGCCCGTATTTCATGAGTTTTGAGTATTTATTTGTGGTCCGACGACTTTGGGTGTGGATGATTTAGGAAACATTTTTTTTTTTTTTTTTTTTTTTTTTAATTATAAAAAGTTTCAAAGTCTTGATGAAGAGCTTTAACGGGTTGCTTCATAAGGCCTAATTTGTATGTAATGGAATCATCAATATGTGTTTAGGTATCATTTTACATTATGTTTTCCTATTTCGAACTCGGTTCGCTTAGACCAACAATGCTGTGGTTAACGCAAATTGTCTGCTCTACTATTCCATAAGCAAAGGAATACCCGCTTTGCGTTCCCACCAGAAAGATAACCAGGTGTATTAAATATATGTACATATAATACTTCAAACTCTTAAACACAATTTTCACACTTTCGTAATTTTCTTTGAACATCACTGAATGAGCCAAAAATTTAGATGGCCATTTTCCCATTGTGGATGAGGACAGCAGTTAAACATTTTGTGGAAATGTGTTTGAAACGATGCAAGTCCGAATGAACTCATAGAATTCTGATTTCTTCAAACAACCCCTTCTCATCATTACAATAGCAAATTCCGTCTTCGATTCTTTCTTTGATCACTTTGTAACATTTGTTTCAAACTAATTGCACTGTTTCAGCCGAGAAGCCAGAATTTCTTCTCGACTTTTAGGCAGATTCAGATCTTTAACTTAAACGTTTAATTCGTTGGAGCTAATGAGTTGCGGTTCGGAACTTACTGATTTGATCACAAAGTCATCGCTCTCATAACTGGTTCTAATAGTTTGGGATTGATATAGTACGATATCTTGTATCACTTGAGGTCATTTTTTGAAGCTACTGTTACATAAAATACGTTATATCACTGAAAGGTGCATTCTCATTATTACTAATTAACCACTTGAATATAATGACAAATCTTCTCAAACTGCTAATTCCTGATTTTACCGATTTCGAAAGATAAAAAAGGAAAGTTTTTCAAAGTTAATCGTAGTTATTTTTCGGTATAAGGAAATAAAATCTTCAAATTTTTGTTTTCTATTTTTTTTGCCTGTGTAATCGGTCTGGTTTACTACTATTTACTTCCCAGGTGTTATCTAGCTGATTTTTTAAGGACAGCTCCTTAAATAAATCGAATAATTTGTCAATGTCAAATATTCCATGTCATATTATTCATTGTTTTTCTGAGTTCTCGGTTGCAGACGCTTAGCCTGGAGTTCAAATCTCCCATCGCGATGACAGTATCTGCATTCCATTCTGTTCTGCGGACAGCACTCAGGTAGTTTTAAAACTTTGAATTCTTGCTGTCAGCGGCATCGCAAGAGCCGTGGCATTTCTTACTTTAGTACGAAATGTGACCGAAAGCATTAGTTCGTTCCTGGTCGATGATGCCACAAGCGTGATATCACACCAGACACTGCACCTCTGTGGGTGTAATTGAGTTTCATTAGGCTCTTTTAAATTTGTTTCACCTCAGAAATGGGCATTTTGCTTTCCAACATACTTTCGATTGCTGTTTGTGAATAGCAAAAAGTTTCTCTGTTTGTCAAGAAATCAAAATCAATGTTATCCTGTGAATTGTTTTACAGCGAATGCGAAAGTGCAAAATATTTTATTTTTTATTTATAATTTGCCCGCGCTATAGCAATTGCGGTTTTAAATGTTTGCATTATATCGTATAATGACTGGGAAATTAAGAGCTCGGCAGGGCATTCCATAACTACATCGATTGAGGAAATCTACACATTTCGCAATGTCGCATTTTTGGCGACATCAAATATGTAGTCATTCCATCGTAGGTTGTCATTGACACACATACCGAGAATGGAAAGTTTTTCTCTCAAGTGCCATTGAGTTTTGGAAGCATTAAATTCTACTCTGTTGATGGTTTTCCAATTGGTTATGCTATTAATATCGCAATTTAACATACGCTGCCGTTCCCGAACAAGGACGTGAGTCCTGGAACGAATATGAAAAGCAGAGAGTAATGCCGTTAGCAAAGAAATATATTGGATTTGACGAGCAGAGAGAGAGAGAGACAATTGATGAAGATTAAAAAGAGTGTCTGAGACAAAACGGAACCCTTTGCAATATCAGCATTTATTTTGTGAATATCAGATTTGAAACCATCCACGACTTCTTTAATTCAAAGTTCCTTAAGGTAATTTCTATTCCATTGAAAATATAAATTCGTCGATTCCAAAAGCACACATTTTCGATAAAATAGCCTGAATAAATGTCAAGTGCAACTATTTTGCTTTCGCCAGATTGATAAATAATTTGGTTCTACTTTTCGGTGAGACATGCCAAGACCAGTGGACCTGTTGCTACGAAAATCGTACTGCTGGTCATTGAGAGGTTTTCATGTTTCGAGATATTTTATGAGCTAACGATTTATCAGCGTTTCTATGACCTTGGGAAGAAGGAATATAAGTGCAATGGGTCTGTAGGAGGAGAAAGAAGATGATTCGCCTTTGTTGGAGGCGAGCTGGAAAAATGCTGTTTTCCATCTGCTAGGAAAGGGTCCTAAAGAGTAGGATTGATAAAATAGCTTACGTCGAGATTTTGTCAACGTGGAAGAAAACCACTTCAGAAGATATATGTTGCAAGCATGCCTTGCCCAAAGAGCTGACAGCTGTAATTCCATTATAAGTGAGCGTTGGTATGCATGATGAGGCAGAAAAATAATGTTTTTGAGGAACGACCAAACATTTTAACTACCTTTGTAGTATTTTTTGCGTTTGAACTTTTTTCGGTTTTCCTCTGTTGGATTGGTCTTGAAGGACCGAAAAAATATTTCTCTAACCCTGACAATCTCTTTACAGATCGAGTTGTACTATGACTTTTTGACTTTTCTTTTTGTTTGATACTCTTAATCGGATGAGGGATAAAGGATCTCATTCCAAAGAGATTAGTGTCTGCAGCGGCATCCACGTCGTTATCGAGGAAAACTAACGACCAGTACAAGAAGATGTTAATTCCGCTCCAATTGGCTTTCTCGTATTGCCATACGGTTCGTTTAGGAATCTTTCCTCTAACAGTGTGGTCGGTATACGAGAAATTAGCTGATATGACACTAGCCTAGAGGGGATAGCTTATTGACCTGTACTTATTAGAGTAAGAAGTTAAAAAAAAAACAATTCTAGGGTGTTGGCGGTATGATTATCAACGTCAGGTATTCGCGTGGGCCTTTTTACAAAATGGGTCAAGTTGTTTCCTGCAGCTAAGACCTCAGCATACCGCCCTTTGGGTGTAGTCTGTCCAGAATGTCGAAGCCACCCAGAATTGTGTATATTAAAATCGACCGTAATAACGATTTTAGCATGAGGACACATAGATACAATTATTTGAATGGAGTCCGACAACGCATCAAACTTGTTAAAAATTAAATTGCTATCCAGTTTAGGGCTTCTGTAAATAAAGCAATATTGGAAATGGAATTTTGACCACTTGAAATGGAATTCTGAATTGGAACAGGGATTACATTGTGGTGAAGTTTAGTCAGCTACACATCTGAGAGAAGTTCGGGGCTCTACCTGCCTTTAACTAAGTGCCAAAAAAGCTGGCCTCTATTTATAGACTAACACATATGCAGAAAGGTGTTTATTTCTTAGGCCGGGTATATTTGTTACATCCACTCTGAACTCCCGAGTCAAACAAATATCATAAACACGGACGATACTAAGCAAGGCTGCGAAGTGAAAATTCGCTCTAACAACTTTCGCAGAGGAAGAAAGTGGTGTTTTCAAATTTGATCATTAGTTTATATTCGGCACTGGTTGACAACAGACAAAAAAGTGCAATTTAAGTGTGGACTGCAGCTGACAGTAAACAAAGATTGCATGTGTGGCTTTGTTGATATTCACTTGATGATGCCTCAGTTGCATATTTGAGTTTCAAATACTCGTACATGGAAAACTATGACCATTTGAAGTTTCTCATTTTCACTTTATTCCAAAAATATCCGAAAAAATTTGGTTTGACAATCTTTAAACTCTCAATAATTAACAATTGTCATGTTACAGTTTATCGATGATTTATAAATTTGTCCTCTTACTTCTCTGAAATAATAATAATCACTAAGCATTATGAGAGCTATTAGAACATACAATATTACAAAGAAAATAAAACAAGCAACAGATCTTCTTCTTTTTCAATTTCGTGAGATACATATCTAAAATACGTTCGAAGTGTTTCTTTATGATAATAAATTCGATTAGGAATCCTAAAGCTCATCACTAAACATATAAATTCTTGTTATGGTAGATACTCCCCTCTAGAATATTTTTGTTTTGTTACTTGTTTTAAATTTAATTCAGCTTGAATGAGTCTATGATCTCTAATACTTCCCCTAAAAATACACTATTACAATGGATGCCTTCGATAACTGCCACAGCATCAAAGAAATTCTTTTCAACATACCATAAATTCTCCTTTTCCAAATGATGCATTTGCTTCTTTCAGCAACCTCAAATTTACTTCTCAAAGAAGCTTTTGTCCATTTTTCATTCACAGAACATTTAGAATAGAAATTTGTTTACAAAACAACTAAAAGTCACACTAATGCATGCTAAGTTGTTTCCCCTTTTTTCCCTTTTTTTTTCGCTAAAAAAAGATTTTAATCTCCCTCGAATAAAACATGAATTAATCTTATCCGAATGCCTAAGTCAGTGAGGCAGTGACAACACTCCATTGCGTTTTATCGTCCATCAATCAAATTTACATTTCATTCCAGTTTTAGTCTATGAAATTGAGATTCTGAATCTGGCAACTTTCAGTCGCTCACCTTTAAACAGGGCATCCCTATTCCTTGTCACATTCCAGAAGACGCTCTTCTAATAATAAGTGTCCTCATATATACATTTTAACGTTGTACTTCATTTTGAATAGCTCTGCCGAAAGTATCATATAAATTATGAAAAAGCACGCGTGGTTGGTGTTTGTTTCTAGCCGTCTGGGGGTGGGGATGATATTCGCATCGTACTTCTAGTTGGAGCCCAATAAATAAAATTGGATATCTAAGAAATTCGCAGCAAGTGTGCAACATCTGCGAAAATAGCTTATGTTTTGGAATGCTTCGCCAGCCGAGCCGGATGTTAGAAATTAGACGCCCTTTATGTTGGAGCAGGCGCAACATAACGATCGGAATGGTTGCGTTGAAGTGCATCTGTCGATGGGCACTCATTCAAGTTCAATTTCAATTTCCCGTTTACTCAGCGCAACGTGTTAAATGTGAATAACCTTAGGGTGGTGCTGAGTAAAAAACGCATTTCTCGTTTCAAAATATGACCCAAGACGCCTAGAATGGTTTTCAAATAGCCATGAGCTTGAGTTGGAGGGTAAATGATAAATACGCATATATGTAATCATACGAGTACTCGTATATACCATAATATATACATTATAATAGTATGTACGAGTATATTAAAAACGAAGTGCTTGTTTCAGTTTATTTCCGTGCCTTGGGCGATGGTTCTTCTGGTTTCTTTTCATTAACTTTGGTGGATTGAAATCAGTATTTCTTGTTAGAAATTTTTAATAACTCGTATTTGTATCCAAAAATACTAATTGTCTTTGAATTTCAAACTGGAATTATTATGCATGCTTGTGGCTTTATATGTTACTACTTCACGGAGAAACTATTGATCAAACTATAGTTGCATTATCTTTCTTAGAAAATGTAGGAGCTGGAAAGTAATATGAAGCATGACATGTTATATTTTCTGAAAACATATGTACATATATCATACTGAAGCAACTCATTAATGGTAACAAATAGTTTCGAGTCCTGAACCATCTGTTTAAAGTGAACAAATATTCGTTTTATTATAAAGAGCAAAGGTTTAGTCTAAACATTATACATGACGGCTTTAGCTATATATACAATTTCTTAAGAAGGCTTTCAGTCGTGCCATCAGAGAGGCATTTAAATTGCCAATAATTTTTGGGCTGCAAAACTGAAGGGAGATAGATTTAAAGAGTAGTTGAGCATCTCACTTTCAGGGAAAACGTATATCTTATGCTTATGTCGCAAAAATCCTTCTTACTCTTAGCGCAAATTAGGAGATTTTCTGAACGAGTATTTTTCCTGATGATAAATATCAGCTTTTAGCTTATTTTATCCTCTGTTCTACTACATGTTGTTCACATCAATGAACCAAATAAAAATATTTCAGAAAATAGTAAGAAATATCCAACTGGTGTCAAGCCTGGGAACTTATCGTCAAAGTAAGCGAGGACGAAGAAAAAGAAGAGTAACAACCTCGTTATAAAAAAAAAAAACTGGCCTAAGCTGACCCATCTTACAGTACTCTATATGGGCTCCCTTCCAAGGTAACGGTAAACTCCTCAACGGAAGATAAGGCGGAGAGCAAAAGGTCCAGAAAGGTGGTTCCGGCAATCCGATCCGACTGTACTCTGCTGGTCCATTCTTTTCACTTCTTCACTAACTTCGCGAGACAATCAATAGAATGGGACTGCGCTGGAATTCTTCGTTTAGTAACGTAACGTAAATTGGTGGTTTCCGTCTAGTAGGTATCGTAGGTATTAAATCTCTTCTTAGTTTACACCGCTTCACTTTTAAAAAGTTATTTTTTAATTTAAGTCGCACTTTTACAAATTTTTTTTTTTGTTTTCGCTGTACTTAGTTCACATTTCTTTATTTGCTGTGGAACCAGGTATTGGAATTGGCAGCACAAAATACTGACTACTTCGTTCTCATCATCCTCAATTTTGAAATATTAGTTTTACAATTTCGAGCAGCGAGGACTGGGTGAGTATGGTTTCTTTGCTGATAGTGAGAACTGAATAATACTCTCTGTTTACTGTCTGGCCTTCTCGCAAAAATTCGTGATGCACTACACCGTTATAATCCATGAAAACCGTAAGCATTGCCTTCTTTTTTGACTGAAAACGACGTGGTTTTTTTGGTCTCAGCTAATTTGATGAACGCCATTCACTCGCCTGATGTCTGGATTGCGTATCGTACTCATAAGCCAACGTCTCGTCTCCAGTAATGATCCTTTTAATGAATGTGGGATCGGATTCAGCTTCGCAAATCATCTCTTTTTTGCATGAAATTGATTTCTTTTGGCATCAACTTTGCTGCTATACGGTAGAAACTTGGGTTATTAACTTGGTCATTAACCAAAATGTCTTGGACGGATCCATAGGCAATGTTCAAGTCCTCCGCTATTTCTCTGATGGTTAATTTGCGGTTATTGACCAACATACTTCATCAATGTTTTCGTCGGTTTTTGATGTCGATGGTCTGTCACTGCGTTCATCATCTTCGATTGAATCACGACCACTTTTGAACCGCTTGTGCCACTGGTAAACGACCGTTTTCTTTAGAGAATCGTTGCCAAAACGCTTTCCAATATTTCCAACGTTCGCGCACCATTAAATCCGTTTTTTACGCAAAATTGTATACAAGTTCGTTGTTGCAAATTTAAATCCATTTCTAAAATTGTAAAAAAATCGCCAACACACACAAAGATAGATGAACTCTTTGTTATGTAGCTTTTGCAAATGTCAAGCTTTGATGCTAAGATTAAGAAGGAATGTCAACAATAGATGTGCAAACTTAAAAAAAAAAAAAACAGAACTCAAATCGGAACAATGGGAGCTCCACACGGTGGTTATTCATATATAGGGTTTTCCAACAGGGACTTGACAACTTTGAATATAATTTGTGAACGCACTCTTTCACTAATCATCAAACTGTCACTGTCAATTTATTCAGTAAACTCAACATTTTCATCATGACAAAGTACACTAACGAACAACATCTAACGTCTGCAAATTATAAAAATTTTCTACTGATATTCGGAGTCGGTGACTGCAACTTTAAGAGCGTTAACTCCAATTTTCGGTCGTAATTCTCCCCTAGTAGACAGGCTATAACAAGTTTAGTGCAAAAATTTGAGTCTACATATTCGTTGTGTGATGTTGCCGTGTCAGTGAGATAACGGGTTGGTCGAAGTGTCGAAAATATCGCTGCCGTTCAGACGTCGTAGCAAACGATCCAAATCAGTCAATTCCATGGCGTTCTCAAGAATTGGGCATCGCTCAGACCACATTATGGCGTATTTTGCGTAAGGATCTTAGTTTATACCCATACGAGATCAAGCTGACTCAAGAATTGAAGCCGATGGACCATTTGAAGCGACGTACGTTCTCCGATTGGGTTCTGGAGAAGATGCGCTAAGATGATGAATTTCATCGCAAAATCATTTTCAGTGACGAAGCTCATTTTTGGCTCAATGGGTTCGTCAATAAGCAAAATATGCGTTATTGGTCGAGTGAAAACCCACATCTGCTTCATGAATCACCACTTCATCCACAAAAAATAACTGTTTGGTGCGGTTTGCATGTCGGCGGCGTTATTGGGCCATATTTTTTTGTCGACGATAACGATCTTCACGTTACTGTGAATGGTCAGCGTTATCGCGCCATGATAACCGATTATTTTTGGCCCGAATTGGAAGATATGGACTTGGACGACATGTGGTTTCAACAGGATGGTGCCACAAGCCACACAGCACCCGCTACAATCGATTTATTGAAGAGTAAGTATGGTGAGCGTGTTATCTCAAGACATGAGCCAGTCGATTGGCCGCCTCGTTCGTGCGATTTAACACCACTTGACTATTTTCTGTGGGGCTACGTTAAGTCATTGGTTTATGCCAACACGCCGACGACGTTGGAAGAGCTCAGAGCCAACATTGAACGCAAAATAGCAGCCGTTTCGGCCGAAATGTGTAGTCGAGTCGTTGAAAATTGGGTCCAACGAATCGACCGCTGCAAACGTGTCCGCGGTGGCCATATGAACAAAGTCGAGTTCCATTCATAAATTTTTGATTGTACTTCAAGACAATAATAAAGTTTTTTAAATATCTCAAATGGTTTGCCTTTTATTTAAAAAAAAAAAAGTTGTCAAGTCGTTATTAGAAAACCCTAAACATAAGCTAAATTGACTGATATGCCAGAATATTTGCCTATAAACGTCCCCTACAAACGACTTCTGCAGAAGCTGCGGAGAGGAAAAAGAAATTACTTTTCATTTGATGTACAGCTGACGCGCTGTCTTCACCAGAGAAGAACTAATATTGGTGATCTTTTCGTCGATCACGTTCAAGAAATCTAACTAAATTTTTCGAGTTTTGCTAAAAGTACTAAATGGTTCCCACTTTTGAAAATTTAGATATTAACATATCTCCTTGACGCTCTCGTTAACACTTTAGGTGTAAAGGCGAAGAAGTCTATTACCTATGTTGCTTAACATAAACACTTGAGTAGGTTGGTTAAAAATATTAACGTAGTATTCACATTTTTACATTTCATTAATTTTGTAAACAAAGTACTTAAAAATTTAATTACATATATCTAAATAAAAAAATAAATAAAAAAAATTATTGTTAATTTAATTTTCGAAAATGTTAAAATTTAAATATTTGGGTCATTTAGCGAGCGCCACCGATAACCAAATAATGAAAACTGGGCTCATGGCGGATATAGTGGGACCATATTTTGATGGATTTCTTTTACTTTTAATTGAACAAATTATTTTGCTGGTTTGCAATATTTATCGCTTTTTAATCAGTCCTAAGGAAACCGCTGAAGCTATTGCAAATTCTCAAACTCAAACAAGTAACAAAATTTTAAAATTATTATCTTCGGCTCAAATTCATCTATTTACAGCTAACTTGGGACTTAGAAGGCAAACAAAAAAAATTCGCACTCCAGTTTTCCGAAGTAAGAGAAAATCAAAGAAATGTATCATGCCCTTCTCTTTATCTAACTTAAAAGATCCACCTAAGCAAGACCTGAAACCTGATTTGAAAGGCTGTCTAAATTTAAAGAAATCATGTCTGCCTTATTGCGAGGAAAAAATTAAAACTGAACGCGTTCTGAAAGTTGTTATAAAAACAATGCCTAGCAAAGCAGTTATGAAATTTGGTCAGCTGAATTAGATCAAATTTGTCCTTCTGTTGTTTTTGTTGCGTTAACAAATGAGGATTCAGATTTCTTTAAAAATGTTCCCAATAAATAAAAATATCAAACCGTTAACGAAAAAGCATTTTTTCAGTTATATTCAACTGTTGAAGTTCGTAGCCAGTGTAAATAGCATAAGTAGAACTGTTTAGATCGGGGTTTTGTAAAGCATTGGCTTTGTCTTTCAGTTTTGTATCGAAATGTATCAACACAGCTCTTCGTTTATTCGTTACTAACACTCCGAGATATGAGCAACCCCTCGAACGGTCTTACTATACAGAAAGTCAAAGAGAAGAAGACCCAAAACAGACTCTCAATGGCCTTACCACCTCCAAGGAAGCTAAAATGAGTCAAAGTAAAAAGAAAAAAAAAACAGCCTCGAAATAGACATCAAGGTCGATGATCTTTAGGCAGTGATCTTGGAAGTGTTAACTGCCTGCGGATTGTATTCTGGTACGTGCCAAAGCTGAGCAGTTTCAAAACAAGTGCAATGCCGTGTAATGCCCACGAAATGATTTTGAAAAATACTCAATCCTAGCGCGTATATTCCAATAATTATGTTATATTTGAGCGTTTCAAGATATCTCTTTTCCTTAGATTTATGCTCTCTTTATCGTTTGAAATCGAGTATACGTATGATAGGTCATAAAAAACCCATATATCTCTATGACTGGACTTGAAGAGCACTTAAAATGTGTCAACTGCTTGCTGAAGGACATTAATGACTTGACGTTGGTTGCTTCCTATTTGTTCCTAGGGATCTGGAGCTGGCCAGTTCGCTGCGACATTCAAATGTCTCAGATTCGGACAGCATGTTATTTTTCTATACCACCCTCAATTTTATAGTGTGCTGGTTGCTAGCCATTTGAAGGGTTATTTTCATACAAGTTGATGCTGTTCTTCTTTTTCAGTGCAAAGCATCAGACAGTATGCCATAGATAAGAATTTGTCTAACGAATAATCTATAGACTCAGTGCAAGGCCTTGGGTTGTAAACTACACTTTGAGCGTACAGCCTTCATACACGAGTAGATAGCAGTTTAATAAGAAACAAATATCTTAGAGGTTTGGTGGACGACATAGTAAGTACGACAATGCTTCCAAAAAAAGAATAAAGGCTCAATTGGCCAAATCACAGTCAACCAAATTGATTATATTGAAAACGACACAACGTCAGCATTCCGTATAGCGGAACGTTTCAGCGAGCGGTAAGTCAAAACACCGAAAAACTACTGCGAGTGAAATGCCTTAAAGCTGTATTCGCAGATATTCACTTTCTTATCCCATAATTTTGGCAGTTGGACCGAGTCTCTCAAAACATTTCAAGAAATTCTATGAAAAAGACAAGTAGCGACATTGTGACAGTGCGAGTTTCATTCACATATTAAGCAAAAGGGGTCATGCAAGATGCTCACAAACTCTGCAAACAAAGTAGACGGACGAAACTTCAGCTTATTTAAAAAAAAAGAGACAGGTAAAAAATATCAACCGTAACCATGATGAGGTGCTACTTCGAAAAAAGTTATAATTTTTTTAAATAACCAGTCAAGACAAATATTTTTATCGTGGCTATGAAATCATCATATGGTACATACGATACACCAAATCCTATTTACAGTGCAACTAAAGCAATTATCGAATAAAAAAGGTGATCGTACAACTAATTAATTGGTTTTTGTTTTCTTTTATTTTCGAGCAACCTTTTAAATACTGACCGATGGCATAGTATATAATTTAACAGGAAGTTGCTATTATATTGAGTTTCTGATAGATATTGTGCTGAGGTAAGGTACCTCTTATAGTCAGAAAATTTGGTGGCATTCCAACTGTTCTTGCAGACCGTCCTTGTTGAAATCACGGAACTCGACACTGTGATTGCATTTGATATAATCTACATCAATATAATTAGAGTGATGTTTTACTCAGATTTCAATAATATATTTTCAACTCCTGTAAACCATTTTTCTATCCCTTCTTCAAAAGATTGAAATACAAATCTCTTTACCAGATTCTTCTGCCATAATATTCTTCGTCTTCACCATACTACTGGAACTGCTACCATAGCTCTTCCAAGAACAGGTAATAAACTTATTTTTCAATAAATCAAAAAATCAAAATTTCTCCATTTTTGGACACATGGACACCTTCTGGTACTGCATCCGTAGCAATGAAGCACACCACATAAAGTTTTTTTTTCTAATTTTGGACTAAAATTGTCTCTGCATTCGACTAGCGTATACCGCCCTTCATCGCCGAACCAATCCAGACCTCCAATGCAACACGAGTTTATTTTCATTTAATGGACGGATTTAGTGTGTTCCGTGAACTGATTTTAATTTTTTAATTTTGTTTTTGTTTTTTTTTTTCTAAATCGAGATATCAGCTTTAGAGCTGTGGAAATGTTGTTTAGAATGAGGGAGGGGTTGGAGCCAATGGAGTAGAGGCAATCCATAGAGATCGCCTCTATTGAGCGCGTGTTCTTTCTCCAGTTGTAGATTAGGAACGACAGGAAATCGCTTGTTTACGTTCTCTACATGTGTGCATAGTATACTCATATACTGATACACAAGCCAGAGTCCATCTATTCCACTTTCCACCGCAGATGTTCTTTGGTTAAGGCCCACACTGTATAAAATTGGTTTCAATGAAAATATGCTTCTCGTATAAGCAAACCGACGGACCCTCATAATGCCTCATTCATTTAATTCGATGGAATTTCTTTTAGTCCGCTCTGTGAACATATAGAGAAGCTGTGTTAATCGCGTTCGTATCTTATACACAAATGTTAATGTATCCATACGAATATCTGCACTTGTACTCGCTCTGTTCGATTTAAATTAATACAAAACATTTTTCTGTAATTTTGTATGATTATGACATTTTTGTATTTGACAGTATTTTAAGATCCCCAAATGTTCCATCTTGAAGGCAGAAAGTGACAGTAGATTTGGACCATTTTACATGTGGTGTTTGTGATTAATGTCATTTAAAAGTTTTATTTATGATAACTTCATGTTTCCATATGGCGCAAAGTGCAAAATTGTAGATTTAAAAATAAAAAGGGATGCACAGAAATACCCTACTCAAGGACTGCAAAAGTACTTTTGTACACAAATCTTTTGAAAATTCACACATGAAGATTGAAAGCCAAACAAAGGACAACAAATGTGTATGCACAGCATGAACTGACACTTAAGAATTTTAATAGTTAGTCTCGACTGACACATGTGACCCGCATTTAATTAGGTAGGGATTTTCTTATTTCGGGATTTTTGCAATTGAACTGCCCTTGTGAATTGTAATTATTTTTTTTTTTAACGCAGGCAGACAAAAAACAAAGCCCGCACTATAATCTGAAAACACTTGAGACTGGAATAGCAGTTGTCAAGAGTTCTTGTACGTAACATAGTACTCCTTTAGATAGTAGGTCTATAGGTTTTCTGGTTTATTAGTACACTTCGAACGTCATCCATTTGAAAGTGAAATTGTTTGATGTGCTTTGCGTTGATAGGCAGACACTTGTTGTTTTCGTGATCTTATAGGGTATACACACACTTTATATGTGTACTAATTTTTTTAAGGATCACACATGCACATACAGAACCATGAACTTCATAATTTTGTATGTTGCTGTAAGGTAATAATAATCTTTTTCAGAATACGTGTTTTGCACGGAAAAAAGAAGCATTGAAACAGCTTAAGCTGCATCTTCGCTGCACCTATAGAACACTGTGATAATTTTCACCCCTCATATCCATAAAAAAATTACCCTTTTCCTTAATATCAGTATTCTAATCTCTAATTTCTAAATATGCTATATAGGGATTGCCGAATATCTTGAACTGAAAGTCATTACATGAACAATAGCCGAAACCAGTTTAAGGTTCGATGGTTGATTAGTAGTGGGCTAGTGGGAACAGTTTCTAGGAACTCTTCCACAAACTCGATTGGAGGTTTTGTCCTAGGTAATATGTTAAAAAGCAAGACCTACACGGTTTCTGAGCTCAATATACACAAAGGAACATAGCGGTCTCAAGATTTTAAAAACCGTCAATCAAACTGACCATGTTTCGACCGATGTAAATATAATGCAACATTATAATATAAAGGGTGATTCATCGTGAGGTTTGATTTATAATGTAAAATAAAATATATAAATTTGAAAGTGAACTTAAAATTTTTATTATCGGTTAAAAGAACAGTTCATGGCATTTACTTTTTGAAAATGATGTCATGTAAGTGTTGGTTACGACTACGTCTGGAGTGGTCCATTCGGAAGGTCCAATTTTGAAAGACTCGTTCGAGCATAGCCACTGGTATCTCGCGTATGACACGAGTAATGTTGGTTTTCAAAGCGTCAATCGTAGCTGGCTAATTCATGAAGATCTGAGACTTTACATATTCCCAGAGAAAATATCCAAAGGTATGATATCGCACGATCTAGGCGGCCAATTTACTGTAGCAAATCGTGAAACTAGGTGCTCACCAAAATGATTTCTCAACAAGTCCATTGTTTCACGCGCTGTATGGCTCTTAGCGCCGTCTTGTTGAAACCAGAGCTCACCGAGGCCATGTGCTTGAATTTTAGGAAGCACAGAGTCCGTTAACATGGCGCGATAATGGTTATCTTTGGCGTTAATATTCTGATTTGCCTCATTTTTGAAGAAATATGGACCAATGATTCCACCAACCCATAAACCACAGCATACCGTCGTTTTAAATGGATCTAATGGTAGCTCTTGTTACTCTTCGGGTTGCTCATCAGCCCAAATACGGCAATTTTTTTTTATTAACGTTTCCATTGAGTCAGAACTGGGCTTCATCACTGAACAAAATTTCACGATAAAACACCGGTTTTTCATTGAGTTTTTCCAGAGCCCATTCACTAAAAATATGTCGCAAACTCTAACCGCCTGGCTTCAATTCTTGCATAAGTTGAGATCCTCACGTAAAATACGACAAATTGTCAAATACGCCAGACCAAGCTGCTGAGAACGACGACGAATTGATTCGTCACGGTCTTCGCGTACATTCTCAGCTTCAACTGCTATAGTCTCTTCACTAAGTGCTGGATGTGATCTAATCGGTCGAGTATCATCCACTAATGTAAACTGGGACTCAAATTTACGAATGGTATTGGCAATAGTGGTTTCAGTAGGTCAATCCTCGAATCGCACGAAAAACATTTCTCACAGAACGCTGATGTTCGTAATAGAGCTGAACAATTTGGAGGCGCTGTTGTGGTGTAAGTCTTTTCATGATGACTTGCCAAACGATACTGAACAAAAATGGTAAACGAGTTTGACAGGAGTCATGCGTGATCTATCAAAAAAAGCCTTTTTAAAATCAAACCTCACGATGAATCACCCCTTACAACATGTTCTGGGAATCATTTTTCGAAGACCTTAAGGGGAGATTCCTTGAAATACATATGTGTAGTGGTGAGGACAAAAATGCAACCACTTCGAAATACAGAGGTTTAAATCTGCTCTGTTTTGATTTTTATTAAAAATAACATCTATCCAATTTGAGCATGTACTATGGTAACAAGTTGGGCATTCTTGAACTCTTAATTATGAGTGCTTTAAATGTTTCAAAGTAAATGTTGCCCTAAAATAATGTGTCAAAAGTTATTGAAGATCCAAAGTAACTTTTTTCTAAACATACAATTTTTCTTTTGTCATAATTTTTTCGGAAAAATATCTTATTATCTCCCACTTTTTGAACTTTGAAAACTGTGCCTATTATTTGTAAGCAAAAAAAAAACTCTCAAGTAAAGACACGACTCGACTGGATAAAACTATAAAGCTAAAAAATGGAGTACTCTATTAAAATTAAACAGCTAACAGCTACTTTAGTAAAATAAGTTTACTATTGCGCAATGTAAAGCAAAATGAATGCATAACCATTTTGTTGTTTTTAACCGAGATATAGATGTTTAATTCATAATACCCTCAATGATGGACTTTTTATTAGCAGACGTGGCTTATGTCTTTAGTTTCTACAATGAGAATAGTCAACGAGCGAAATTGGAATATCTGAGAAGATATCCTTATAGGACAAATGGCAAGAAATTTATTAGAACAAGAGACATCTTGCTTCTTGTAGAAAACCCGTTAGCAGCTACGTCTTAGGCAACTATGCAGACAATTTCATCTAAGCTACTATACATTCTTATCTGGATGATTCCACTTTCAAAAGGCATGTTTGCATTCCACCATATACCAGTACAGAAGCTATAACCCGGGGACTTTTCTTTTCTTGAAAGAGGATGACAACTTTATTGGCCAAATTCCGTGACCAAATGAACCCCAATTCACCAAGAATGAATTCATCAAATTCCACAATTTACATGTCTGAACAGAAAGTTATCCCCACTCCATACAGAGCTTTTTAGCATACGTTTAACGTCAATGTGTGGAAAGGTATATTTTTATAAAGCTGATCGGATCTTATGGGGTTCCTTCAAGGCTAAGTTTGAATCTCTAATTGGATTTTTGCAAAACAAATTACTGGAACTATTAGGTGATATAAAACAGTAACAAAGAACAGCCACTGTGTATGGTAACAGCAGAATGGCGCTCCCGTACACTACAGTCATGCAATTAGAGAGTGGTTAGATTGGATGTATGCAAATTTGTGGATATGGCGGGATGGACCAATTCTGTGGCCTTTTTTTTATGAAGAAGGATTAGAAACATAGTTTACTAATCAGAAATAACAACACTGGGTGACTTGAGCCAAAGGATTAACGAGTCAGCTGCGAAAGTCCGAGAAGAATTGGAAAGAGTGTAAATTAATAAATCCTTTCAAAGACGAGCTCTAGCGTTCATACAAAGCAATTTTTTGCACTTTGAAAAAGGTTTGATGAAAAAATAAAAATAAAAATAGAAATATGCAACTAATATTTGTATTGTTTAAAAAAAAAGTTACTTTTGATATTCAATAGTTTTTGACAAATTAATTTTAGCAACTTTGAAGCATTTAAAGTACTCTTACAATTACGAGTTCAACGATACCCCAGTTGTAACCATACACGCATAAATTTGAAAGATGTTATTTGTAATAGGAGTCAAAACAGACAGCGAATAGCTTTGCTGAAAACCTCTGTATCTGTTGATACAGATCTGATCTTGTTTTCTTGTCCGATGGCGATAATTGTGTTGTCGCAGAGAGAAAAAACCTTTTATCTACTCGTAAACTCGACAGCTCCCATAACTACTTCTTACTTAGTACTATTTTGATAGCATCTCAAATAGCTCTAATATTTCCATAGATATTGTAATCAAACTTTTGTACACGCTAATATTCAAACTCTTAAAAAAAAAGCAGTTTATTTCGTTCCCAAAAATGATCCTACATTTTCACCAACCGTGTACAGTAATGAGCTATGCTCGCTCCGAACCGAAAGAAATAAGTTATGGCGCACGTATCGCGAACCTAGGTCTCATTCTGACTTCTTCGCTTATGCAACTTATATCCTTTTTTCTTAGCTTTGTGAACCACTCTATCACGATTACTTCAGCCGAATGCAATCTTAACTTATCACTTATCTGATAGTTACCTACCTACCATAAGATTCTCAAACAAATCCTCGAACAACTCTGAAGAAATCTCAATCTTATTCTCTAAATTTTTTATCCAATCGTTTACTACTCATGTTAGGGAACCTGATATCAACTACATTTCTTACATGAGTAGCTATGTCCAAACTTAACTTACATCAATTAATATTAATATTGAACATGTAATTGAGAAAAAAAAATCTGCACAAAGACCAGACTCTCCGGATCCTGACAGGCTGCCTACAATTGTTTTGAAAAATGTGCAACAATCTTAGCCAACCCTCTCTCCACCATCTTTCAGCTCCTTATATTGCAAAATAGTTTGCCTTCATTTTGGAACAGATCGTACAACCGTTGCATAAAAAAGGTCCTAAAAATTAAATCTCTAATTACCGTTTCATCGCTAAAATCTATCTCCTGTATACCAAAATCTCTTTAATCTTTCACTGCAAACCTATCTTCTCTCCTTACTACCACGGTTTTCTAAAAGGAAGATTAACAATTACTATTCTTCGTTTCTACTATTCTCCGTGCATTGGAAAATGGAAACGAAATCAATGTAATTGCTACCGATTTTAGAGAAGCCTTCGATAAGATTTCGCACGAAATAACACTTCTCAAGCTTGAAGTTCTCGGCTTGATGAAAATGGGTTCATCTTTGGATCAAATTTTATTTAACATATCCTCTAAAAACCCCTCATTTCCATCTCATTTATAAGATTTATAAGCACATCTCTATACCCTCTGACTCTTAAGCACCACAAGATGATCTTAACTATAACTTATTGACATAAACGTGTCCCATCACCATCTTATTTCATCGGCAATGAATTATTTCCCCCTGTCACCTTACTTCGCGATTTATGTGTTATATGCGATAAAGAACTTAATTTCCGGCCGCATATTGATAATATTACTAAGAAAGCTAATTCTTCACTGGGATTCATTAAGCGATGGTCCAAGGGATTCGCTAACCTTTAAATCCCTTAACCTTACATTTATTGGACCCATATTAGAATATAGCAACCAAGTTTGGTCCCTTTACCACGAAAACCACTCTAGCAAATTCATTCGATTTACATTACGTGGTCTACCTTGGACAGATATTTATATCATGTCGGTACAGCGATCGTTTAAAACTAATTAATCTTCAGCCCCTCAAAAAACGTCGAAAAGTGATGTACTCTTTGTTCATCAACTACACACTGGTTGTATTAATTGCCCTACCATGCTCTAAATGATATCCATAAATACCACGCACCCCACTTCCACATCAACTTTCACCGAATAAACTACGACTATAACGAACGTAACGACCAGAATGCTTCAAATTGCGAAATCATGATAATGGGTTCGACTTCAACATCAGCAAAACCAGTCTTCGAAATTTCCTCTCCCAAGCTTCTTAACACCTTGCCTTTATCGTAGTTTTTATATCATGTTAATGTTAGTTTTAATTATAGTTTTTAAGTTATATGTTTGTAGATAGCATTAAATAATCTGACCGGACCTCAATCAATTATTTATCAATCAATACTTTCTCAAAATATGTCAAGGAAGATCCCCCTAAAATTTTCGGCACATTATCCGGGAAATCTTATTCAAGATCCCTCAACCTGTAGTCTTGATGTGTAATCTCCACCAATCGAGACAGTACAAGTAAACAAGTACACAGACAATAAAGTGTGCTTGAATTGTAAAAAAATTAAAGGTTAGACAATGTTGTAGCGAATTGTTCACAGAATGTCATTAATATCAAAAATAGATTTTTTTTTTTCATTTCACAACTATGAAAAACTATGGACTATGAGCCATTTTATCTCTTGTAATTCAAATTCTTCTAACAAAAATAGAAATTTTAATTTTCCCATCCATCTCTCATGTATTTATGTGTGTCGATAATCGATCTTAAAAGTCATTAAGGTAACCAAAACAAACTTCTTCAACAAATGCGCTTTAAGTGTACCTCCCCTTCATCTTGTCATAAGTAAGTATACAACTTAAGAGAAAGCCATAAAATCTATATCACTCACCTAAAAGTGGTATGGGAACTCTATACATATGCAGAAAAAAAAAAAAATTTAAATGAATAAATTTAATCTAAAGTGGTGTCAATCCCCGACATCGCTGATCATCATCATTATTATCGTTGCGATAGTGATCTGCCACCGATTTATACTTCATACGGTTCAGAAATTCTTCATTCCCAGCGATCTAAGAGCAAAACGAATGAAATAACATTTGTACGATCACTACACAGATGCAGACGATTACCCAAGCGATCTACTAAAAGGTATTCCTCTGCTCTCTAGCCATGATTTCAAGTGATAATATACACGTCGCACGCACTTGATGAGGCAATTTCCGTCGAACCGGCAAACACAGAATAGTTGTGTCGGAGTGCTGTACAACAAGGGTGGAAAATATTCAACCCCATGTATCCAGTGTTTTTTATTCATAATCCACTTGATTGCAAGAGATGAGTTCTCTTAGAGGTTCTTTTCAAGTGAATACACCATGAACACAAAACAAATTTAAAAATATTGGGGAAAAAAAAAACAGTTGTCGCATTTGTAGGTATTTAATCTAAGGGATTTCCTGTCCATACCTTTTCCATCATATTCATCTCGTTAATACAGTTGTCACAGTGTAAAGTCAAAGTGATTCTCCCCTTATTTTTGATATCATATTTTTAAAACCTCACAACTGACTCGTGCTTGCTTTTCTTTTTAAAGTTATGAATGATTATAAAAGGATTTTCTCACTCCTATTCATTTCGTAGATAGAACGGGAGAGATTTTTACAAGTACTCGTATTAACAGCTATTCTCCGGAAGTTTATATGGCTCTAGGGACTGATTTTGTATTACTTCGATAGCATTTCCTGTGCGAGTTTTTATATGTATTGTTATATCTGTTTCCTTTCGCCCCACTCTTCTCCGAGTAGACGACAGAATTCAGAACCAAGCAATTTTTTTATGCCAACACTCGCTTCTAACTTCTTTCTAGTTGTACTGCCAAAATGAGAAGTCAAATGGTAGCTACCGACACTGCACTTCCAACACGCGCTACTTGGCATACGTGGGACCTTACATAGGCTCACATGCAGATCACGTCGATTGTTTATTTGAATTTGAACATAAACCAATTTGTAACAATGTTTGCTTTGGAAGAGGAGGCGAGTACTGTGACGCGTGATCAATACGAGTATGTTTGGTTTGTCTTGTGGCGTTGTGGAATCGGAAATTGGGATTGGATGAGTCGGAGCAAGTTTGGTTATACAAATGAAGTGGGAGATCAGAAATTCCTATTTGATGACTTTGGTACATTTGAGAAAATTCGCCTGAAAATTAAACAAGGACGTTTGTACATATGAGTACATATGTGTTGTTTTTGTCACAATCCATACAAATTTGTTGAGCGCAGCATCACAGATTGGTGTAAACATAGAACTTTCCAAATATCACAAACATACGATATCATACATCCTGTTATTAACTGAGCCCTGAATATGAAGCGACTCTGATGATATGAGAATATTCAATGACCGAATAGTTCTAAATATAATAGACGTTTTGGATATTGGATGTTAAAAAACCATATGCCTTGTACAGATTATGAAAAATCCGGGTATGGAGTTCCAAGTATTTGGATATTAATGTAAGTAGGGCTAGAATCAGCCCATCACTATATCGATGTTGTATAAGTTGCGCTATTTGAGTACATTCAATAGATGTACAACTGCCGTCTCAGTGTTAAGCCAAGGAAAACTGATCTGATCTTTTTCCAAAAAAATACTTAATTCCGTGCTGGCCATTACTATACCCACTTTTAGTTTTTCCAACAGAAATGTAGAAGATATAGTAGATCCAAGCTACATCGAAAGGACAACGTTGACGAACAAGGCAAAAAAGCTAAGGAGACTATGTACTCCTACAAAAGTGCGGTAGACTTTCGTCATAGGTCTAACAACGCAACATAATAGGAGTATTATAATGGCTATAACTTGGATTCTCTTAAATGGAGTGATGGTTTATGGAACAAGTTTAATTTAAAACTAATAGAAATAGTTCAGCGACCGGCATATGTCAACGTCACGGATTTACGAGATCCTCATTAAGAGCTTAAGTCCAAACCATGCTTCATATTCATTTCATCGATATCGTCTGTCTCAGCTCTGGCTGCGCAACTCACGAAAATAAAAAAGCAAGACACTGGTCATGTGAACATTTACAATTTACAATGCAACAAATTTTTTTCAAATTTACAGACCTTCTGCTTACACAAATTGCTTGCAGTGTAACATATATGTCAAGTATGCGATTATTTTAAAACTAGAGTAAGAGTCAAAAGATGTTCTATGAAACAGAGAGACTGGTCGCTGTAGTGACTTTCAGACCACTATTGTCATCGCTATACAACATGCCGCTAGCCCAATAGTCTGGTATGGAACATGGGGTTGTCTCTCCTCTCATTGTGTTGTTAATTTTGTCATTTTGTGCAGAGAGAAAACGACCCGTCCTTTTTTCAGACTCTTAATGGAAAAAAATGAAAAATTTTTTCATAGGTTGACAACTATTTCAGGGGGACAATGTATAAGTTATTAGCTTTCCTTTAAATTAAAAAAAATCTAAGAGTAGCCGGTATTGCTGAAATTACAAATTTATTAAGACTGCAATAGGTTCTAGGTTCGAGCAACGCGACCAATCTGTGTTTCTCAATGACCACTCATAATGACACTATTCGTACCTATCTCATTGAGACCAAGTTAAAATGAAGAATAGCTCTTGTGCACATTATTAAATCAAATGGATGGGAAAGAGTATTAAAGTGCGAAGTATGATGTTTTAATGAAAACGAAGAATTTGAAATTAATATTTGAGTATGGCAATGCAGTGTTTATACCGTTGTTTTATAGCATCGCGCAAGATTTTTTTATTACAGAAAACTTAAGTCTGAACAAATCAGATGGTATACCATCATCAACAAAACTTCGGCCTCCATAACCAGGTGATTCAAAATAAAATGGCCTATAGAATGATACTTAGATACACACATTTGGTTAACTTAATGCAGTAACGTGAAAGATATATGTAGGAATCGATATATTTATACTCGTAAGGAACAGGTGGGAACGTTTTTCCATTTGAGAATAATTTTGTGAAATGCCAGCAAAGTAAACGGGTCCGACTTATTAGGGCCGACATTACTTTTTTGATAATATGAAGACATTTTTCCATTAAAGAGCTCATTCACACTTTTAACAATAACTACAAAGTTTTTAGGGATACATACGAAGTACAAGGGAATTAGTCTTTATGCTGGTAAACACTTTATTACAAAAAAGAGAACAACTTAGTAGAGATACTGTAAAGTTTCGCCTTATATAACAGCTACTACTCATGTTGATTGAAATGAAGTGATTCAAATTTCTGTTCTCGGATGAAGGAATTGAAAGAACTTATTTTATAGAATTTATACAAAAAATCAAAACATTCAAGGATAATTTTTCTTAGTAGGGGTAAACTATCACCTAAACCAAAGGATATCGATTTGAAATTAATCACCTCTATAAAGAAGATCGCTAAAAAGAATCATTTGCTTTAGGAGAGTAAAACTCTTATAGACTGTGGACCATATGAAGAATAAATATTTTTATCCAAATTCGATGAATATGTTATTTAAAAATGTCTCGTCCAAATTTTGATTTTTTTCCTCTCAAAAAAAATCTACATCAACTTGTCTAAATATCCTTAACGAATTTAATAGCCAGAATGGATCGTCAATATATTTTCTTAATTTATACTTGTACTTTAAGCGGCACTTATATTGTAAATCACAGTTTTCTTTAAAGTATAAAAATCTAGTTCAAAACTAAGTGAAAAGTATTCTGCGGTATTACATTTTTATGAACAAATTTGTGCTGAAAATTAGTCACATCCATGACTACAATAGTTTAAATTCATAATAAGAGAGATCCTTACAGACCTTTTAGAGCACGACACTTAGAGAAACCGAAAATGTCGTTAAAAAATTTACAAGATATATTTCAAAAACAAAAGTTAATGGGTGATACAGTTAAAAAAAAAAAATCTAACTCACCGCAACAAAATTCCTTCATTTCCATTTCCTCCATACAACTATTTTTCAAATGAAAGAAATAACTTCGATTTTACTTTGTGGTTAAGTTTTGTTTTTAAAAACAATTGTTTTTAAATGACACATCCAGAAAACTTAATCAATTAAATCGATCAATTATTATTTTTAAACATTTAAACATTTCCATACGTTAAAACACCGCTAACACACAATGCACTTTACGGTAAAACAATCGATAAAATACTGCAATTTTCGTATTGCCCACCAAAAATCGATAATTCGCGGCAATCGCTTTCAAAAGACACGATCCAATCGCTTGACTATCGTTCCGATATCTGTTGGCACAATGCAACCAAACAGCAACAGAACACTCAGCTCTGGCCAAGCAAAAGTGAGCAAGCGTACAGGCGCAAACGACAGTAGCGCGTGCAAAAATTGAACGTGTTAAAATATCACTATCAGGCAAAAAGAACAACAATTAATCAAAATGGAGAATCCAAAGCGAATAAAAATCTAAGTAACCAAGGAATAATAAAAATACGAATTACAAAAAAAAAAAACAATCAATACTATAAAGTACGAACAGAAAAAGACAAGCAACGACGTCAAACTCTAAAATTATGGCATTGGTAGCCATACTTTATCCATAACCCGTCAGAGAGTTGTTGTCATTTTATTTTTTTGTTTTTGTCGTTTTTGCTGTTATTCTCCGTGTTGCTGTAATTTGGTATTCTTCTCCTTCCAAATATAAAGAAAACACAACACTTATAGAGAAGGTAAGTAAAATATAATAATAAAAAAAAAATATTAATAACTTTTATGAATAAACAATAATGGCCGGAGGAGACCGAAAATGATGAGCGGCGACAGAAAATTCAAAATTAAAAATGCAACATATGATTGTTCATGATTGACAACGGATCAAAAAACACAAGGTGCCCTGTTGTGGGACTCGGGAGGAAGCCACCACTGGACACTTGATTAAATTAATATTTTTCTCTTCTTTTTTTCTGTTACTTGATTTTTTTTTTTCATTTAGTATTTTATTTTTGTAAGGAGCTGACTGTAAAATAAGAAAAAAAAGGAAACACTTTTCCCGTGGAAACGTGACTTGTTGACATAATCTGGAATCGTATGTATGCGCAAAGTCAATTTTGAACTCACTCCCGCAACAATAATAGTGTGAGGGTCTCCTAAGTCGGATAGGATCGCTCCTGCGACATGGAATTAGTTATTCCAAGTTGCTTTACACGAGACCGGAGAGATAAAGGGTCTAAGGATAAAAGATCTCTTTTTAAAGGAATTTCACTGAAAGGCTCATTTATGGGAATCACGTTTTTCGGGTGTTCAACGTCAAGATGCTTAGGATGTGAATTTGGACAACAACAAAAAACACTGTTTTATTTTCTCCGAAGCTAACCTAAATGATTTCCAAAAAAAATTATACCAACTTTGTGAAAGACCGACAATAATATAACCTAATAGCCCTTCATGAAGTCGTTAAAGACTGTGAGAAGTAGCCACAATTTTTATCTGTATTTTAGGTTTTTAAGTTTCCACTTGAAAATATTGTCCATGTTTTTAACTCGATGAATTTTCGTAGATAACTAAACAAGGTAATTTTGAGTATTAGAGTATGGGTCCATAGATCGTGAAGTCCGCGCTTCTTATTTTCTCATCAAAACTATCTATCCAAATTAATCGTCTTCACATAAATCAATATTCTAACCAACCAAGAACATCAACCACCGACACACTTCAGGACCAACTTTCTGAGAAATCACTCAAAGAGATAACGAAGGGCTTTTCATCAACATTGAAAATGCTTTTAATAACACAAATCATGTGCCCAGATATCAAGATGCACTAATACAATGGAGTAGCTAGTACTATACGCATATGAATAGGGAACATGTAAGCAAACAGAAAAATAAAAACTTGACTAGGCAGAGTACGACTCAGAATCATTGCTGCGGAAGCTTGCTCACAAGAAGTGGTCCTTTTTATCATATTATTGACATTGTTTACTATGTAAATGAACTCTACGATCATGGTGACCAACACTTTATTCGAATCAAAGGAAAATTTGGATCCAGAGGGCTCCCAACTTCGTAGCTAAATACGGACAAAAGGTTGAACTTAACGTAAACCCTAAAAAAAAAAACAAAAAACTATGCCATACTAGGTGGAGTGAAAAGTAACCTCCTTGACCACCAGAATGCGCTTCTACTGCAAAATAGGTTATGGTGCCTCCGTTCATATTTAGGCAGACATGCCAAATTTCAGTGCGATACTGTCTTTTGTTTTGTTTTGACAGCTGATTGTTGTTGACGTGTTTGGCATCATGTTGAGAATGGAGTATGATTTTCGTTCTCTAATAAAACGTTATTTTTTTAGAGGCAAAACGGCGAAGGAAACAAAAGAAAAGTTGGATAAATATTACGGGGCTAATGCTGCGTCAGATTACACCGTAAAATATTGGTTTCGAAAGTTTCGTGTTGGCCGCAACTCCACTACATATCAAGTCCGCAGCGGCAGAACTTCCGATGCGGTTACAGAGGACAATGTCAAAAATATACATGGTGTTGGCTGACCGGAAAGTGAAGGTGCGCGAGCTAGCAGATACCACAAAGATTAGTACTGAGCGCACACGCCATTCTGTATATAAAAAAGTTATTCTTCAAGAGCACTTCGAAAGAGTGTTTCGACTTGCTTGGTAACTGTTGAACAGCAGAGAACAGAATGAATGCCCGGCAATGGATTTAAGCCGGCATGAGTGCTCCGAAGCGGCCGAGGGAGGCTCGATGGGTCGGACAGATTATGGCGTCATTATGGTCGTGGACTACTTGGAAAGAGGAAAAACCATCAACAGCGAGTATTACTGTGCATTACTGGAGCGATTGAAGGCCGAAATCTCTGCAAAACGGCCTCACATGAAGCGAAAAAAAAAATTTGTTTTGCAAGACAATGCACCGGCGCATCGCAACCGCGGCTAAAATCAATGACTTACGGTTCCAATTGCTGTCGCATCCGCCGTATTCGCCCGATTTGGCTCTTTCGGACTAATGTCTCTTCCGAGCTCAGCTCACGCGAGCAAATCATCGACGCTACGGAGGAGTATTTTGCAGATCTTCCGCAAAATTGCTTTTCGGACGGGATCAAGAAATTGGAAAATCGCTAGATTTTCATTCCCAAGGAGGTTACTTTTCACCCCACTTAGTATGACGAAAATATAACATTTTCTGATAAACTTGGACAAAGGGCTTACCATTATTTGAATAAACAAAACTGAGTCATTAACCTCAATATGGTACTGTGGAAGTACGCCAAATTGCTAAACCTGTAATTATCTATACTTCCTCTATTTGGAAGCATAAAACATAACAAATTTCTTGACGGGTTGGACTGAATAAACAGCAGAGACTAACACCTATCATGGCATTCGATGTTTTATTGAACCTCTTCACCTTCAAATTAAACTGCTTACTTAATTAGCCAGTATTAATAGAATTCACTCAATCTGGGTGCCAGGACGCAGTAGCGAAAAAATACTAACGAAAATACAAGCAGCTATTTAAGCATAATCTTATTGACTCCAAGTCAGTTCTCCCATAAGAACAAAGTAAAACTTTGGTGAATGCCTTCCTGGTTGGAACTGAAATAGCCGACGAAGTGGTAGCCGTTCTGTAATATACTGAATTCAGAAATTAAGTCAGCAATAAACAGTTTGGCGAACAAAATGTTTATATCCCATTGGAAAAGTATCCCAGGTCTTCGCTAGGCTAAAAGAGCCATCAAACCCTTCCACAAAAAATCAAAAGAATCATGAATCCAAAAGGGATAATATCAGAACACTGGTTGAATACACAAAGTAAGTCTTATTCATGAAACTGATTCAAATTTCTCTGTGGAAGCATCGTCACCTGGTACTTAGACCCAAGCATTCACATAATGCATTCACATAAATCCATCGGTCTAAGTGCCTTAATGTGACGCCGCTTCCACAAAGAAATTTTAATCCCTGGGGAGATTCTCAAAAATCTAACAAAAGAGATTCTCAATTTCATCTAAAGAGTTAATGAGGCCTCTCTTGGCTTCCTAATATTGATTTTGTGATACAAGATCTCCCGTAATTGGCGGATCAGATCGCTTAAAAAAAACCAACAGCAATCCATCACTAGACGAAAACTGAGTGTAACTGACAAGCGAGGAAAAATTCATAAACCCCTTCCTCCAAAAGAATAAAGCAATTTGTATAAGAATGAACAAAATATTGTTATAGTGTGAATTGGCTGCCATTTGTTATGAAAAGTTTATTTGAAGGTGTAAAACTAATAACGTTAAGCTCGTTGGCCGAGTTGTGTGAGCGGTTGCTCCGTCCTGCTGGAATTAACAATGCTCGATACCCAACTCAACATCTGTCTTTTACGCTCACTAGTTTTTAATTACGGTTAAAGTGGTGCCGTCGAAGTTCTCAAAAAAATATGGCCCAATAACTTGTTAATTGCAAATGCCTAACCAAACAGTCACTTAGAAATGCTCTTCGTATATTTCATGTGGATTCTCCGTGCCTCAGAAATGCAAACTTTATTTATTCACATAACCATTTAAGTATGAATGGGCTCCGTCGCTCGTTGACAGCTTTGAACAGGAATTTCTTCGACATTTTTAGTGGGCACATTTTGCATGGAACGCTCAGCCAAACACTTAATTGTTTGTGTGTGTCGCTCATTGCTTGTTGTCAGCTAATTCTTTATCTCTTATCAACATAAACGTCAAAGTACTTTAAACACTTTATGACTCAAATGTCAGTGTACATTTTTTGAAATTTGAAATTTCGTTCTTTTTTCAAGATTTGCTAAGACGTCAGTCAAAATGTTGAGTCAAGTCCAAGGTAGACATAAATTCAACCGTTTTAGTAAGGGAACTCGTAAAATAACTCATCGTAAGCCAAATGACCATGCGTTGATAAGTAACAAAAATGCAAAATGTCATTTGGTTACAGAATGAGTACCAGACTAACCAGAGTATCACGGCAGAAATATATTCTCAACAGCTGTTCACCATAACTGAAATTTTTATGCCATGAGAAAAATCATACAGCTGGGAATGATGCCTGAGAGGCTCTTGTGTTTTTTCGTGAAATCCAAATAATTTTCTTAGCCACATCATTGAGAAATGATCTAAGAGGTGGGCAAAAGTTCCGCCTAAAGAAGGATAGTACAGTGGCCGCGGTTCGGGGTTTTATGCCAGCCTTAAATCAGCTAAAGATGAATGGTTGCCTAAAGTACAACAACAATTCAGCTTATTCTTTGAGATGAATTGAACTCGATTCGTTTTAATGTTTTCTAACTTTTTCTGCTTTTCAGACGAACCAAATTGAGCAATATTTTTCTTTTTATCTTAAACGCTACGATAAATACTGCAAACATCTTAAGGGAATATGTACCAACTGTGACCGTACGCTGAAATTTGTCGCTAAGGTGAGAGTGCTGATTTTCCAACTTCTTTTTTAGCCGTTTCCGACATAGACTTAAGAATTTGCTTATGTGTTGCAGGTTGTGTTGATGGACGAGCTTTAAGACATCATGGCGCTCAGAATAGTCCTACCTAGTATTTATAACAGGTGGTTCGAAAAGAATGACTGAGACATAGATGGTGACTGTAATAATATATCCATACGACGTTTAGTTAATGCCAAACTTTAAACTGTACCATACGTGTCAAAATTTAATACTTAAATATCTGATGATATTTAGACCAACTTTCGATATTTTTCAACACCGTTGAAAAAAAAAAAACCAGTTTCGTACATTGATAAAACACTGTTATTTAATGAGAAAAAATACCATTAAAATTTAAGTATAGCTTATTATAAGGAATGTGCTCCGTCGAAAGCAACCAGCTGTTGCGACATATTTTCTGACGAAAAAGTTTTATTTAGGTATATTTAGTAGTTTGTGTTTGTTAACTTTCACCTAAAAAAGTGAATTTTTCGTTTCTTTAATTAAGTCAAAAATTTCAGTAAAGACGTTGCATCAAATTTTACTTTGAAAATGCAATTTTGGCTTATAAAACGTTGGAAATACATATTAGAAAAGGCTGACAATGCACCACCTAGTGCGATTGTTCTGATTGATATAAGTGCTTTAAAGAATTCATATTACACGTTGAAGACAATGGCAATCTTTCGTCGTTCACCGATGAACACCACGTCAAGGAAATCAAAGTTTACGTTCTTAAAAATCGTTGATTAAGAATCACGGAACGTTTACATCATGGCAATATTGTTTGGGTCGATGCAATCGATTTGAGACCATTTTCTCCTCAAACTCCTCTCATTTGGTTTGTTTCCAAAAACTGCATTGGAGATGACTATTTGTTCAAAAATTGTTCCGCAACTACCCTATTTGCCTAATTTAACTCCGCCTGACCTCTAGCTGTTTTCAAAACAAAAAAACCTCTTAGAAAAGCCGAGTCGAAGAAGGTCTTGAAGAAGATTTAGAAATTTAACAACTGTTTTAAAGCCGTTTGTGTTTTATTTAGAAAATCTTGCTACTTATTGAGCAAAGTATACTAAGCTGATTGCCACTGATACAAAAAGCAGTGCTTTATCGAATGCGAATATGCCGTTGGCAAAAAGCTAGAGAGGCCACCAATGAAATGCTGAGTTTCTTTCGGCCTCTGGTTTGAAGAAGAATGTCAGAAACCATATGAACGGAGGCAGAAAGCTTACAGTGTGACGTAGCTATCAGGTGTGAATATTACAATATAGGTATGTCTGAAAATAACTTTATTGTCAAAATATAGAAGTAAATTGAATTTGAATGTTGAAAACTCAGTGTGAAAAAGGTGCTAAAGATGACAGCCATCTTGCCGAGATGTTTAATACAAGTGAAAACAATTTGGTAGGAAGCATTCACCAATTTATCTGCTAAGTATGGTCCGCCAGAAGTATGAATGTAGACTTAGCATTGTTTATTCCATTCTTAAGAAAGGAGACGATATTTGATTGAGCTATAGAGTTATGAATCTACCCTAGTTAATTCAGGTGCTAACACCAGCACTAATACCAAACAACAAATAATTGTCCAATTTTTGTTTCTTTACCCAAAAATTGTGATGGGGTAACAAAGCCCTTTCTGAAATAAAAACGATGATTTTATATAAGAACCTTATCATCCCAGTATATCCTCTCTGAGAAAAGCACGAGAATACCGGAGCTAAAAATCCATTGAAAATACAAATTTACTACTTCTTAGTTTAGGAATAAGTTATACAACACTTTATAAAACACAAATTAAAAAATAGGTGCATTAAGGCATTTGTTTGATAACGAAAAAAATAAACAGCAAATGAATTAATAATAAATGGCAAAAGTTTAATTGAATAATTATCGTTAAATGCATACCTGCACGCATAAAAAATAATCACATTTTTTAAAACTCTTATTACATCAATAATACTAATTAATATTTCTTCTACGTAAAACAATTGTAATCACTTGACACCTTTTAACATTTCTATGTACACCTAACTACTATCATACTTCTATTTGTAGCTGGAGCCGGTAGCAGTTTCTTGTCAAACTGACGCCACTTTTCACTCAAACATGGAATCGCATTCATCTTTTCAGTCTCCTGAATGTGCATCAATTACACATTTCTACATTATCTACAGTGCTAGAACCTCTTCTTTACCATTAAATCAATCATTTGCCATTCACTACAACCACCCTCACGTAAAATCTACAAGTACAAAGCAAACAAAACAAAAAAAAAAAAAAAATCAAACCGATCAACCAAAAAGACACCCCATTACATCACACCATCTAATCTCTATCATGCGTCAGTCGTTCGGTCGCTACCATCGTTTTCGTCGTCAATTGAAACTGATCCCTGGTGATACCATGATTTGATGCCGTGTTAGCTCTGTTTAAGCTCCGTTTAAAAACAGCTTTGCTTAAATTTATTTCAAATTTATACACAATTTTCTATACAAATTGTCGTAATAACTCTCTGTAGAAACCGCGCGTCTCTGGCATTGGCGCCAACTCTCCACCAACTTAACCTACGTGAGTCGTATTCCCAAGTAAAGCGCTACAAAATGCAGAGTCTCGTCTTCGTTGTTATTGTCGATGTCGTTATCGTTGCCGTTGACGTTGTCGTATGCCGCGCCATGCCGGCCGCCGCTGCTACTGTCCGTCTCAGGTTCAAAATCAACATCATTAACGTTTATAAATTATTGCAAATGAACGCTTAACAGTTGCAATTACAAGACAATACAAAAGTGAGAGTTATCATCTCTGAATACGTCCATCCATCTTGGCAGCAGACGCGTGCGTCCTCATTTACCTCAAAAACAAATTTATGAGACAATTTTAAAATTTTGCATTCGAATCGACGATGACAGTTTGATCCTCTTTTTTTTTCAAAGGAACTCGACAATGTTCATTTTGTTAATGCTCTCCTTAAAATATGAGGAGAGGTCAGTGTTAAACAGAAAAGGAACTGCAGAAAAATAGAAAGAGGAACAGAACATTATCACAAAACATGGAGTAGCATTACCGTAATAATTGTCAACTGCAGTTTCCGGTTAACGTTAAGCACTCATTATGGTTGCTACTGCAACCACAGAGCACAGAGTAAAGTAGTTGAATAATAATTATTGTACACTCGTTTACAGTTCCTGTTTTGTTACTGTCAATTGGGGAAAGAGGGAGTTTAATAGCTGTGCCTACTCCAAAAACAGGAACTCAATGGTGTTGTGGCACGTGCCATTTAAAAACCAATGATTCCTCTTTGTACTTATAGATTACCATGGTAGTAATGTGTTTACATATGAATTCTGAAAATGGAAAAGAGAAACCGTTCTGCACAACAACAACAACAAGAAGAAAAATAATAGAAGGGCAACCATCTTTTTCTGATTTACGGCACTTTCTGGTGAAGTAAATCGGTCGTAAGTCTAAAACATGTACCATGAGTTGGGATAAACTTTTTCGGAAATCGACACAAAAAATGACGAAAACAGTTTTGGAGCTGTAAGTGAAGAATGTCGATCAGTGTAATGGCAGTGCTGTCAAATTCAGAGAACATGTGTTCAAAGTCAACGTGATTGTTTTGAATGGTGTCGATTTAGCGGTTTTTTTTTAGGAGAATCTCTGTATATTATTTTTGTTTGTAAATGAAAGGGGAAAGTTAAATGGTTTTTTTTTAGCGGTTCTTCGTTTCTGGAATTGGATCCAAAAATAGGATTGAGTTCAGAGTGGAGAAAAAACTTCCGTGTTAGTTTTACGGTAGAATTCTGGACCAGCTGGCTGTCATGGGGAGCAGGTAGACGTTTCGGGATTTCTGAACGTTTTCTTTTATTTAAGAATATAGCAGATCTTCTATCCGCGTAGAAAGCAATATACAAAATACTCAAAAATACTTATTTAATTTTTGGCGATCGGCTTCGCGCATTAGTAAAGTTCATCGACCATTACGTTAGAAGTCTGGATACAACTCACAAACAAATTGTTGTAGTCTGGCTATGAGAAAGATTCCGTCTGCATTTTACTTTCGAAAGTAATGATTTGATGCAGCTCAATATATGGATAGTGCCCTATTGTATCTTTACTTTTCAGATGAGCTATCTATCTTTTGTGTTTCTTGAGTATTGACTCAATATTATTGATTGATTGAAAGTTTGTTAGAGAAACCATTTCGTGAATTAAAATAAAATTCTAATATATATTGAAACGTCTTATCATAGGCCTATTAAATCAACGCCGCTTAAACTATAAAGCTTCAACAATTTTTTCGATGGTTTCGTATCTAACTATTTCGTACTCGTAAAGAAGGTCGAGAATGCTTGCTTTACTCTAGGTTAATTTGATTTGATTGACTCTATTATTATTAATATTTTTTTTCCATATTTTTTTCCATCTCAAGAAAGTCACAATTTGTCACAGAAAAGTGTTATAAAATGTGACAAAATGTAAATGCATGTCAGCTGTTTATTCGATGAAATCGCCTTTGTTTTCTTATTTGTCAAAATTAAACTCAGTACAAAGTCGATAGAGGTGATGCTTTCCTGAGATACTGTTTCGTTGAGAATAATGGTTTAATTTAGGATCAGTTTGCAAATTTGCTTTACATTTCAAAAATAACTAGATCTCGCACGGAAAGTTGGGTATATGTTAAAAAAGATCGATTGCAGCTGAATTCATGCCAAGAATGCTCACAATCGAAAACAACCGCCAAAAAGTAGCCTTTGGGGTTAATTTTTATTTATTTAATTTTTATTTTTAATTTTATGAAATGTAACAGATACCCAGTGTGAATCACGGGAGATCGTGCTCCCCTCAAGTTTAAAGATCAACTAGGTAGTGGCAAAATCATGATTTCAGTTCCCTGAAACAGAGACGGAAATTACGTATAAGATTCTGTAGAAAAATTATGGCTTCTAGAAGTGAATGCATGAGCTGCCAAAACGTAATCCTCTAGCAACTCTAGAGAATTGCTCAGTGTCTAAAGAAAGTGCATTTACTTGAGGAAATAGATATTTAAAATAAACAAGTAAGAAAGTAAAAAGGTTATCCTACGATATGTGGCCTAAGTGTCATAACATCTGGTGTCTGAAAAATGAGAATAATTTTCGCACTTTTTAAGAAACGCGATAGCAACTGAGCTTGAATATTAACATAACTACGTAGCTATGATTCTAAAGATGCCCTGAAAGTATGATATACTGCACTTATCTGCAACTGTTTTATGAGTTTATAAAATGGTTATGATTGAATCCTTCTAAACAAACTGGTATGTGAAAGTATTGTGAAAGATGGCTGATTGCTACTTCGCATTTGGTATACAGCTTCAGGGCATCGTTTGGTTTGCTTAGTGTTCTAAATTCGTATTCTTAATCTAGAGGATGTTTGTCTAAATAAAACACAAAGAAATTAACGTGATAACGATTTATTAAATCCATTTAATATTTGAAAATAGTTTTGGGCATATGTGCACCACGGGCGTATATCCAGTATTTCTGGAACAATGTTTAGCTCTAAATCGTCAATCATTGCTGGATTATCAGTATAAACTAGCGACTTAACGTAGCCCCACAGAAAATAACCCAACGGTATCAAACCACACGATCTTGGTGCCCAACTGACGGGTCCATTTTTTAAATGACTCTAATGTCAAATCGTATTTTCACTTAACCAACGTTTATTGGAAGTATCGGGTAGACCACCATGCTGTTGGAATCACTGTTCTTCCACATTGATGTAACGCACATTTTGGCACAAATTAACATGACATTCGGGCCTCGACGAATCGATAAATTCAACACTTCCACACCCTGGATATTTTCTTAAAAAAAAAACCCCAATGTTCTTGTTATTGTTGGCATGCGAGTATCCAATAGCGTGAATTAGTTGTGAACTTTTTTCAATAGCGCGTTAAATAGCACGTTCAGATGGCCGGTGAGACCGATAATTTTCTTGAATAGAGCTTCGACTTTGGAAACAAATTTCAACAGTTTGTGGCGTTAGCCTTTCCATTATAAAATGGAAAACGGTACTGAAAATAAGTAAAGTTTGGCAACTTAATGTTGCAGCTAATTTGACATTTAATTCGAGTTGAAAAAACACCCATTATATGGGTAAGATCATATTGCAGAAACTAAACATCTATACCGAGAATGCTAAGGAGCTTACTTACGATGTGCAATAAAGGAAGGTTCATTATACACCCTGCCTGACTCGAACTGCAACCAACCTTATACTGCTATAATTTCCAAACCGTTCATGACAGTGAGCTCAAATTTTGACACCTGACAGATAATTTTATTATTTACAAGCCTTTTAACCGATTTGCGTCTCAGTTGTGTTGAAAAATTTTTATCCACGATGGAATTCAAACGTGATAGTGTGATTGCTTTATATTTGGCTCGAAAACCACAAGTAGCTATCGTTAGAGCCCTCCAGCACCACAGCATGAATAAATTATCGGCAGTTCGGAGAGTGAAGGCTCGAATTAAGCGAAATCCGCGTCGAAGTGGAAGAAAAATGGCTCGTGCCGCTCCGTTGGAACGGATGCAACATGTACTGAAAAATGAGCTTGGGCTCAAGCCATTGAAGTTCCAAAAAGCACACTATCTTAGACCGCAACAGAAAAAAGTTAGAGTCGAAAGAGCGAAGGAGTTGCTACGCTTGCACGAAAGTGGTGAGTTGCCGAATGGTTTTTCCGATGAGTCGCCATTTGTTATAGAGCAATATGTCAACAAACAAAATGACCGAGTTTACTTGTCAGAGAGGTCCTTCGAAAATTTACACCTTCGGACGGCCACCAGAAAGCAGGCAGCACCGATGATGATGGTTTGGGCCGCCATAACCGCCGATGGTCGCTCTCCGCTCGTATTTTTGGACCTTGGCGTCAAAATTAATGTGATCGTATACCGTGAAACTGCCTTAGAGATAGTATTGAAACCTTGGGCAAACAATCATTTTGGTCGGAGACCGTGGACATTTCAACAAGACTCGGCACCGTCTCACAAAGCGCGCGTCAGCCAAGTTTGGTTAAAAAACAATATTCCACACTTCATTTCTTTGACACAATGGATTGCGAATTCTAGGGATGCAAATTCGTTGGATTTCTCTGTCTGGGGTATTTTGAAGGCGAAGGTTGGCACTAAAAAATACCAAAGTTTGGACCACCTCAAACAAGCACTTCGCCGGGAATGGGCCAAAATACCGCAGAGTCACTTGCATGCAGCGTGCGATGCTTTCTTAGGCCATCTTAAGGCCATTATTCGTGGCAAAGGTGGACATATTGAAAACTACTGATACACTTTGAAAATTTATGTATTTTCTAACATTTTTTGCTTTCGCACAATAGAATTTATCAAAAAATAAAAAAAAAATATAGCATTTTAAAAAGTTGCAGTTCGAGTCAGGCATGGTGTAGACACTAGACACTTGTCTAGTCTGCGAATTTCTGAGGGTCATTAAAGCTGACACACTTCAAGATCCGAAATCTTCTATTTACTAGTTCGTTTAGTTTTTAAAGAAATTAAAATATATCAAGTTTAGCTCAAATCCTAAGTAGCGTTGGTATAATAATGTATGGAACTCACCTCTTCGACGACCACTTGAACCGCGGTATCTATTGGGTGATACAACTGGTGGCCTTGGTGCAATCATATTTGGTACCTCATCTGGTGATGTTGGACTCTTAAAACGATCTCGATGGCTAAAATTACCAAAAGAATGTCTACGTGATCCATGGCTGGGCAGTGTGTGGTGATTCTTGCTACAAAAAAAATAAAAAATTTGTATTTAAATTATAAAAATACGAATACGAATACTATAGTCCTACCTTCTGGGTGATGCATTAAATACATCGTCATTCTCGGGATTATAGGACCCAGATTCATTGTAGGAACCTAACCTTTCACGAAATGACTCAATTGTATTTTGACGACGTATAAATGGTCCATTTACACTTGTTGGTGAACCTAATTCGAAGGCCTATTTTATAAGTAAATAAAAAAAATAATTATTAGAGAGTTTACTTTGTGTGTATGTGTACTATATGTCGATAACTTACTTGCAAGAATCCTCCACCACCAGAATATGAACCCAATGATCCGAAACTTCCTCGGGGGCTGCCCAAAATCGATGCAGCCGAATCAAGATTCCCTGAATTAATTGGTCGTATCTTTTCGGGTATTGTGACACGCGGACTATTGCCCTTTGAATTCCTTCGCTTAAATATTGAGAAACCTTTACTGGAAGTTGTTGAATCTGGAGTCCTTGGCGATGACTTGTCATTGTAAAAATAATATGGATTATCTGGAAAAAATAGAAAAAAAAATAATGTTAGTATGATTCTACAAAAATACTGTGAGGCTAGAAAAAAATTGCTGTGGTTGCACCACAGAAAAATTGTTCTACTGACAATTTCGATGTCAAGAAAAAGTTTCTAAGAAGTTTCATAGACGCAAAAGAGGAAATGCAATACTCATAATAAGGATTTCATTTCTCGCATGCAATGACGATAGAGGAAACTAGGATAGGATATATATAGGAAGACCACGAGCCATGGCTGGGTTCATGCAACTGTGACTTATATTCACCTCCTCTCTTGGCTTTATAGAACAAACATTGTTCTATGCTAAATCGCTTTGGTTCAGCCCCTTTCTTGTTAACCAAGTAGCATTAGTTAAAGCTCATTAAAAAGGATCTTGTCAAGGTGGTATATAAATTAATGAAAGTTGCATATTGACTCATGGTCACTCCATAATGGTCAGAATGGCTTGACAATTGTCCATGTCATACGTCACGATGAAGCGCATTATTCTTAATGCCAATAACTTAATGCGCTTTGCATCTTGTGTTGCGCTGCCATATGCTATTATGAGATATCAGCCGTCAATCTTTTAATAATTGAGCGGAAATTTGACATACCAACGATTGAAGAGTACTACAATACATAAGAGTGATCCTTAATTATCATTTAAAGACAACACAATAATTCTCTGGCATAAAATGTTCGCTAAAGTTTGGGCCCTAAATTCTTAATTCGATAAATAGGTTATTTTAGCTTTGTCTGTTTCAGTGATGTCAAATACTGCCATATAGGCTATAACTTTAACACTCTTTAAATATTTCAATAAAGATTCAAAACTAACAAGTTTCTGACACTAATAATTCTGTTAATAAATTATTTTTCGAGCGCAGAATATATTCCTTTTCCCAGAACACTAGATAAGGCTTGAATGATTATACTGATAAGTTCCTGATCGGATTATCCGAACTAACAATGGGGTCTTCAACATCAGAAGGCCTTACTACTCTAAAATTTCTTTTACATTGTCTTTGGAAAATGTTTGAAGAACTAACACGATAATCAGGAGAACGCAGCAAGGTTTCGTAACCACGTCCTTGAGTATAGAGTTTGGCTACGATCGACAAGCATAAAGTGAAGTAAAGTGCTATATGTTTTTTTTCTAGCAGTGTAATAGAACTTTTGATAAAATTTGATCAAATTTGACAAGTGTATGTGACTTTTTGGACAGTGTATTTTGGAAAATCATTATTGAAAGACACCTTAAAAGCGTTTGTGTGTTACAGAATTTATTTCTAATATTCACATTCTGTTCGGCAAACATTTAAGTAGGTACTTCGTTAATTTTTTGGTGTCCATAATCGTCAAACGAATTAAATTATATGAACATTCATGTATGCGCTACTCGAAAATACTCATTTAGTACGACCTCATACCGTGAGCACGAAAAAGGATATAGATATGTTTTAAGTGCATAAACAAGCTTTTATTAACGAGTTAGAAGCCAATAAGTTGTCAAAAATTGAAATGATCGAATTGTCATATACCGAAATTATATTTAAATATTCAATGTCAATAGTTCTTCAACCAAATATAAAAAAATATAAGGGCTATTTATTTAAGTTTTGTGCCAGTAATTTAAACTTGTTTTGCCGCTCCAAAAGAACACCCTTTTTATAGTGTTTATAGGTATAAAAAAGGCCATTCAACACAAAAGTCTCAGACAAAAAGTGAATTCAAACAGAGAGAGCTCTGAGTAAAGATACCTAGGTAATAGATAACAATTTTGACAAAGACACCAGCCCTGAGATATAACGAAGGGTAATACATGCTATTCGCTGTTACTTTGAACTTAAAAGGCAGTTGAGTAGCAAAGCGATCTCTCCTACCAGAAAAGTGTATTAAGAATGGATGAGACCGCTCTAGACTCAGAAAAAAAAATTTCGGGTAATCTTTGATTCTCTCTGCTTAGACAGTGAATTAAGAAGAAAGTACTCGTACAACAACGAATCAATTTGTCTGTATAATCGATCAAGATACAAAAGTACAAATACAACGACTTTGAAGTCTAAAATATATAAAGCAGATTAGCACCACCCATAAGTATCTTCACGGCCCCCTTGGATTTGGCCTCAGGTGGGACGCGCAACTAGAAAGGAAGTCCAACTCATTTGGAGTGATATCCACTCCACCACGAACTGAGCTGGTGCTCAGTAAAAATAAAGTAAAAAATTCTAATCATCCAGGTAGTAGAGACCTATCGTGACTATATCTCTGTGGAATTTGAAGTGAAACAACCTATTCATTTTGCTACATACAACTTTAATGGATACAAGTTGTATACTAATAGAAAGGATGTTATATAAGGAAAGCCATTTTCCTTTGGCATCAATTGTATTTACGTATTTGCTTTAAAAATTAACGCTGTAAGAAAACTTAATTTTAATTCTAATCGGGAACTGATTTAACTAGGATTTGTGAATTTAAGGAAGTTATTTGTCGAGGCTTTGACAATATCCTCAGGGGTCACAGTACATTTACAGAAGATACGCTTCTTTAAGTGGAAAGTGGACAGTATATGTTCGTGGGATTCGTTAAGATTACAAAATAAGAATTCAGTGCATTAAGTTCATCATCACACACATACGGCTCAGTACACGAAGTTCTCATACTAACGATTTACCTTTCCTTTAACTTACTAAAAACTTGAAATCGAAATCCTGCGAGTCTATATATATATATATATTTTTTTTTTCCTTTCTTATAGGCCTCGACAAAATATGAACATAAAGAGCATTCAAAGTTAAAACTATAATTGCAACTTTGTCACTTCTTTTATGAACTGTAAGCGATATTGGTTTGTATTTTATCTGTAACTTTGAAGAACAAATTAATTAAATCCACTTTTAATTGTAGTCTTATTGGTAAACCAAGAAGTGCAGGCTTATTTCTGCCTGAAAAAGTAATTATAATTAAACAATTTTTAATATGTACAAGAACATATACAGACAAAAATGAAGTTAGACCTTACAGATTCTAAGACGCTGACAGAGCTTAAGATGAAACGAATGGCAAGGACAGAAATAGGAAAACAATTCCACTTAAGTGCGATCATGCATATTTTACGATTCAAATGGATAAAGTCTAAGCATTTTGAGATATACTCAAAATCATATGTTTTCCATATGTCGTAATAACCGCTCTCACTCATGCGTACATACATACATAAGTACTCGTTTGCTGATAACAACTATACACCTTTTTGTCGAAACCTATTCTTCTTAAGTAAACAAAAGGTGCCTAATAAATCAGCATTGTTTGGGGACAAAATATAAGCTGGGAAGGTTAATTCTTGGTCAAGAAAGAAATCAGAAGTAATGTTTAAACTCGATTAACAACTTGCTAAGTCCAGTTTTCGTCAAACAGCCTTTTAGCCATAAAGTTAGTACTACATATGTAACTTTTTAAGGAAAGTAGACCGTTGGTTATACCCGTATATTTACAAGCATACATAAAACTTTAGTCAGATCCAAGATAGAGTTCCCTCTCTACTTCTTTATTTCATCTAACTTACCAGATATAAAAGAGCTTGTATTATCCACAGTTACAAACATTATGACGTCTACTTTGTTTTATAATTTTTCAAAATAGAATTATTTTAATATGACCTCTAATTTAGAGTCAAACACTTATCAAAAAAATTGCAAAAATCATATTTGCCAATCAAAATCAAATCAAACACTCTCCGAATTTGAATACGACCTGCCTTTCAATCACTTTCACTATCTTCGCAATAAAAGAACAGCACTTATAGTAAACATAAACAACGAAACATCACTTCAAAACGAACAAGAATAAAATATCGAAAAACAAAACAGAAAATAATGAAAAATTCTCAGTGAAATTGTACTATAAAGTCAACGACGTCATTCGTATCAAAACGCACCAAATGCACTGAACGAACGAGGACGGGTCACATCATAATGTACCCTTAGAAGTTCCGAAGTAAGAATGATTTTCGTTCTTTTTTTTGTTGAAAACAATATCTCACAGATACTTTACGCATACCACTATAAGATATGCCCTAGCGCGTTGATATTTACTCTGCTACAACACCAACTCTGCCACGGCCCGAAAAAACAAAAGAAAATCATTGAAATGGGTATATGAGGCCGTTTTATACTGGCCTCAGAAACATAAAACCCCTCTATACCCTGACAGGCAACTGTAATTATCCCATATTGCACCCACTCTACCTACTGTACGGGAACAGGCAATACACACGAAACGTTTGTGGGAGGAAAATCTATCAGAATTTTCTTTTCCTTGCACACACATGCACAATTATGTAGGAGTACAAGAATGTAAACGTCACGTTTCATACGCAGAGTATGGCAGCATTGTTTATACAGTCAGTTTGGGGATGCGATCATACTTGTTGTAGTTGCAGCGGAGATCGAATGATCATTCACTTAATTAAGAGCAACATTTGACTGTTTTGAAGTGAAACGGATTTTTGTAGTGTATTTTGTAGTCCTAGTCCGGCGATTAACGCACTAGAAATTGGCTTTTACTTATTCCTCTCAAAACTGAAGTTGTTCCCTTTACAAGAAAGAGAAAGCTGGCTGGTCTAACTCTCATTCACGAAGTGCTTAAAGGTATCACCATCCGTTTTTCCAGCGAAGCTTAGTATTTGGAGGTCATCCTGAATAGCAAACTTTTTTAAAATAAACATCTTATGTCGAAAGCCTCCAAAGCGCTGCCGGCCTTCTGATTATGTAACGAAGCTATGATAAATTCAATTAAATCCATATAACTATATGAGTCGGTAGTTTCACGAAAATATGTCACTGTTATTTTAACCAGACTCTAAAGAAGAGTCTGTCACAATAGAAGATGGGCTGTCCCTACCAGCCTGGCTCTGCTCTAGACACACTGATGAATCTTATATTTCATGTCATTTGCTGGACTCTCAAAGCCATTTTCTGTTCAAAGACTAATGGTATCTACAACTAGCACTGAAGTTTTGATAACTTGCCGTTGCCGAAGAAATACGAAACCGTCTTTCGCTATGCCCTGGGATGGATGCGGCCTGAATTTGAGCCCGTAAGGGAATGTAGTCAGGTCTTTACGGATGGTGCCAAAACCAATTTAGAATCCGGCGCTGGTTAAGTATACTTGCGACTGTCTACCATGCCGAGATATGCTCAATCCTGATATGAACGAACTGTATTGCGAAGAATTGGTGGAGGGATCAAAGCATTTGCATCTGTAGCGATATTCTGGCTGAGCTTAAGAGCTGAACCTCCCCCCCCCCCCCCCCAAGACTTCCAAGCTAGTTCGAGAATGCAAAACTTCACTGAACTCAATCGGAGGTTAAATTCACAATGGAATCGCCGATTAACTTGCAAGGCAAGGCTCAGAGGAGAATCTTTTTTGGACTCGAAAATAAGTTAGAACTGCCTACGCCTTCGGTTTGGGCCCTCACTGACAGGTAGGTTTCATATGAGCATTACTCTACAGGTGGCCACCAGACTGAACGAATGCTGCTTTAAGGGTCAGGGTCTTTCTTGCCGTAGAAAAGACTGTAGGCTGATTAATGGCGTCTTGATGGGGCAGTATTCTTTAACTAAGCACTTAAGTGTGATGGACACAAGTGTCAAAATTTATCGTGAGGATTGCTGTGAAAATGATCACTACACACTAGTACTTTAGGCATTTTATATTCGAAAGACTGAGAAATTTCAGTTAAAGAAACATACAAGTGTTTGAAGACAGAAAAAAACACATTTATGTTAAGGTCCTTCAAATTTTGATTAGCCACTAACAAAGCTAATCGACGACAAAGCATCGACTAACATGGTCGATAAACATTTCTTAAACAAAAATAGCGTATGAATTATTTTATTGTCACAAATTAGCACTGCATAGACAAAGTTTCCAATACTTTAAAAGCTTTGTCTAACCTCCTTGGTTGCCTTGTCGGTGCGGTAAGGCTTAAGAGTCAAATATCCTAAACGCCAAAGATATTCCCAATAATAGTTCAATTGCTAAAATTAATATATAGAGGTGACCCAAAAGCATTTATGGCATGTGTGTAACATATACTGTAATAGCAACAATCTAATAGTTGCTTTTTTGAGGCACACTGAACACGTACATGTGCTTGCTTTTCCAGTTCCAATGTCTCCTAAGTGTCGTCCGGTAAATAGATTGAGCTGGAAAGATGAATGAAAAATTGCTAGAGATGCTCAGCCTGTACAGAATGACTCATAAGTCCCCTACTGGCTGATTTGAGTGTGCCTTTTGACGGCATAGTTCGGGAAACTGAAACCTGTCAAAGCTAAGGTTGCTTTTTTTCCAATGTCTGGGGAAACCGATGTTGCAACTGGTAATCCGAGGTATTGTGCAAAAATCAATGTTTACGAAAATGTTAAAATGCCAGACGGTACCAAACAGCTTTACCTATTCGTATAAGAATGCCGCAATTTTCTTCCTGACTCTCTGAATTAGGGAAGATGGGAATGGCAATAGTTTTAACGACGTAGAATCCAAACGCCGCGAAGAATAACTAAGGGAGCTAGAAGATACTGTTTGTATTCAAGGTAGAACGGATTATGATATATAAAAACGGAACTCCCAGTGCTACTCCTTTCAGCTTCTGCCTACACCAATAAGTCAGACTTATATCCTTAGAAGCGCTTTTTCCCATATCATTTTCAAAATTTATTCTATAAAATTAACTCCGTAAAATTCCAAGTATGCTATGGAATATTTATAAGAACCATTGGCATGGAAAAAACGTTTTTGGATGTTTGCGGAATTTTGTAGTGCAATGAATACTGTCTTAGTACCTAAGATTGGGCAATCCTGCGATCACAATTTGGTTGCTGCGGTAATAAGCTATACAATTGAGGGAGAATATCATATCGTCTTACATCTCTTATGATTTGTTACTGCCGCTAATACTAACGGCAGTAACTGAACTCATTGAATATTGTTATACCAGGAAGATGAGATTTATCATGTACTGATGTACTGATCTTTATGATTTCTTACAATCGTCTAACTTGCTTCCCAACAATGTTGGCTTTCAGACAAAAGCTGTTACGAAAGAAAGAGAGCAAATAGTCCGCTTCAGCTTCTCCCATACCTACACTCAAAAGTAGGTTGCTTTAAAATACTATCGCAAGTTTTTATTCATAGGCACATCGAATTCGAAATCGGATGCAATTTCTTGACTTTGCTGAAGAAGACTTATCCAAGAAAAAGCTACTGGAAGAGCATGATCAGTTCAGAGCGGTTTATAACTTTAACGATTTTCTCGCCAAATGTTTCGTTCAAAGTTAGTAACAGCAACTATGTACGAAAACCAGAAAACTTTTTGTGAGCTTACTTAAGAGTTACTTGAAGGAAAGCTACTCGTATAATCACTACAAATTAAGCCATAATAAAAGATTTTTGCGAAAAAAAAAACAAAACAGTCGGTGAAACTAGAAACCCTCAAGCGACAAGATAGCCGGACTTGGAAAATCTAATAACACCTCCACTAAACCGAAAGAAGAGAGTCTCAGAATTAAGCTCGATATTCACTAGTAAGTTTATAGTAGATATATTGTACAAGGTGTGTTTAAAATTTCGGGGGCAACGTAAATTTGATTATCGATTTTGTTTTTTGCTGTGTTGGTACACATGTCCCGAACATATGTTCACAGTTTACAGTATATAGCAAACTTAGTTTGTTTTTGACAGATAGAAAGGATAGAAATTTACAACTACTAAAAAAATGGAACAAGAATTTGCATCAAATCAAAGTGCTCTAAAACACTTGAAATATTGACAGTTGCATACAGTCAATCTGCTCTAAGTAAAAAAAATTGTTTACAAGTGGTACAAGCTCTTCCAACTTGGCCGAGTAGATGCCAATGACGAACCTCGCTCTAGACGCTCTAACACGCTCTAACAGAGAAGTTACTGAGAATGTCGAAGGACGGACATTTGCAACGATTGAGGAAATAAAAGAGCTCAAGCTTATGAGAAGTGCTTCTAGGACTGGAAAAGCGTTGGCATTAGTGTATTTTATCTGAGGGTGATCATTTTGAAGGGGGCAACATTATTGTTGATGAATAAATAAATATTTTTTTTTTACAAAAAGTCACACTACTTTTTGAACATACCCCTTATAACTCCCTGTAGAATCGTTTATGATGAGAGATAAGACTATAAAATACGCAGCTGCAACGACTGTTTAGATTATCCTCTTTTCAATCTGGAAACAATCTTCACCACTACCCTTTCTGACGATTACATACCGAACTTTTGGCGAACAGTTAGAATAGCTTTTACGCCAAAATTTGGAAAACTGACTTCTCACCTACGCCTGCGCAGTGATTGGTCGGAAAACTGCTGAGTATTCTATAACTTTGCTTAGGCAAGCAGATCAACAATCAAGTTTGCAACGAAATGCTTACCTCTCAGTAGTGGTCCCCGGTAGCTGCTTGAGTAAACCCTCACCCATGATGACAAGGTCATGCAAGGATGCAAGGTCAGTAACATTGTAATGGCCTACGCTGTTATAGGGGTCACAACCCTATACGGAAGAAATTATAATATATAACAAACCAATTAATGGCCTCTGATAAAAATGGGCTCACTGTTGACGGACCTAGCAAACTTTTAAAGGACGACGACCTTCGGATCTGCACATGGAATATTCGGACACTTAAGAAACCACGTGCAGCCAAAAATTTAGTAGAAACCCTTGACTGCTATCACGCAGATATGACCACCATACATCCAAGGCGATTTGAATGCCAGAACAGGAAAGGACGACATCTTTAGCAGGACGCGACATCACGTCTAGTAACGAACTTGCACTTATGGATTTTGTTGCGGTACAAAATATTAATACAGTAACCACACGCTTTCCTCATCTCCTCAAATTGATCACACTGGGATAGACGTAAGGTATGCCTCCAGTGTTGTGTACATCTGAACGTTTCGGACAGCCATCGCCGTCAGACCCGGATCATCACTTTGTTGCAGCGGCTTGTTTCAGAGTGCCCCACAAGCCCCACATCAAAGTATAACTGTGAGAAGATATAACGTATGAAAGCTGCAACCATAAGAGGCTGCCGAAAGCGTATTCCCACATCTCCCAACAACTCCTATGCCGCTTTCATCAAGTACCGAAGACCAGCGGTAACGCTGCAATATTACCATCAGAAGCGTAGCAGCTGATGTGCGACCACCAAGCAATCTCTGGTTTGATGAAGAATACCGGCCAGCACGTGCATCTAAAAGAAAATTTTACAAAGCGAAAGAACATCGGCTTTTGCAGAAGAAGAAAGGTATTCAAATGATGTACTCCAGCAAGTCTTACCAACAGGTAAAAAGAATTTGGCAACGCAAGTACACCCGTACAAAAGCCTATAGAGATGAAGAAGGAAAACTTGTAGTAGAGCCAAAATCGGTACCGGGATTATGGAAAAACTTTTTCTGCGAACTATATAACTGCGAAGAAGCCCAACATCCTGCCGTCAGGCAGAATAGACCATTCAACTAAGAAGATAGTATCCAAAATTTCCGTCTACCTAACCAAGACATATCTAAGCTAATACTCAATAAATCAGCTAGACCTGACGAACTATCGACCGAGATTTTCACAGCTGATGATCAATTCATCTGATCTGGTCAGAAGAGTGTATGCCTGATGGATGGAATCTCAGGAGACACTCTCAACGGTGCCAACTATAGAGATATAAGTCTCCGCAACATTGAATACAAGATCGTATCTGCCATATTTCGTGAACGTCTACCACCCTTCGCTAACAACCTGATAAGTCCCTCTCAGTGCGGTTTCAGACCAGGAAAGTTTACAATCGAATAAATATTCACACTCTGGCAGATTCTGGATACGTTCAAGAAGTTCAAATCTATACCCCCCATTTGTTTATCGATTTTAGGACAGTATATGACAATATTTATAGAGACGAGCTATTTAGAGCCAGATCTAGTTTTGTCATCCCTCCCAAACTAGCCCGTTTGTGTAAAATGTTGATGGCGAATGCTCGCTGCTCCATCAAGGTTTGTTTCGACGTGACTGAGATCTTTGATGTAAGAAAAGGTTTTAGACAAGATGACCCGCTGTCATGTGTCCTTAGCATCATACTTGAAAGAGTCTTTCCACTACTAGCGTACGCCGATGATATCGACATAATTGTAAAAACTTGGCGAACTGTCACTGGTGTGTTCTCTAATATTGAAACGGAATCTGCCAAATGGGGTATAACGAAAAACGAAGACAAAATCAAAAATATGTTGTCAACAAAAAGGGGCACAATATCGACGAATTGCGCAAAACGTCACAGTTGACAGCTGCAATTTCGAGATAGTAAAGGACTTTGTCTACCATGGATCTGCTATGAATTCTGTCAACAACAGCTCAGCAGAAATAAAACGAAGAATCACTATTGCCAATCACAGTTTCTTTGGGATAAGAAGGCAATATCCCGAAAAACTAAGAAGACTCTATACATATAATACCTTGATCATCCCAATCTTACTTTATGGATGGACCCTATCGAAAGCAGATGAAGTAGTTTTGAGAAAAAATCCTTCAGAAAATATTCGCTTCCATATGTGTTGACGGGACGAAAGAGAAAATTCAATCACGATTTGTACAAGCTGTTCCGCGACATCGACCTAGTAACAAAGTCACAAAACTGTTTACAATCCTCAGTCGCCTGAGATGGCTAAGACATATAGAACGAATTAATATTAATGCTTCTGTCCACAGAGATTTCGAATCTAACTCGGAGGACTACGCAATAGAAGAAGACCAAACCTTGGGTGGCGCGAACAAGTTAAAGGGGACTTCGACTGACTTTGAGTGCGTAACTGCTGAAAGTTAATTAAACAGCATACTAACTGGAGAGGCTTGTTAGTTGAGACCCAGATTCAGCGCTAACTTCAGCGCCATCTAAGTACGTAAAATCTCTACTAATTTTGTTGTTTGAAGTAATACTAATGAATAGAGCCTTGGTTGTGCATGCTGACTCCAGTCGATATAGCATGACAGAGGTTTACCCCAGATCGGCTTCCTATTTTCACTGTTATAATATGGGCTGACCAAGTTAGCAGAAACGCTCTTAATAGTTCTAACACCAAAACTCGGGAATGTCCAAATGATGGAGCTGTACTCTATTTTTACTGTTCGTCGGATCATACCTAACTCTCGCCCTAGACATAATTAATGTTTGGTGCATCGGAAATTGACTTTCAGTAAATCCTCTTAAAACTGAGGTTACTCCCTTCAGGAGGAAGCTTGCTTATATTATTGTACTAGTGCTAAAATGTGGCGCCATCTGTTTTTTTAACGAAATTTAAGTAGTCATCTCGAATAGCATACTTTTTTAGACCAAACATGTCGCCTCAAAAGTTTCGAAGTTGGTGTAGCGAGAACTTTCTGTAAGACATAGGGCTTTGTCGTCTTTTAAAATGCAGCAGCTTTGTTCTATTCCTTGGAAGGAAAGGCTGTACTTTTTTGGCATTTTAGTGAGATTGGTAAGCACGCAAGGTTGCTAGGTGTAATTCTCAACGCTTAGAGAATTATTCACCTTATTCACATTACCTACTGAGAATTTGATGTGAATTTCAATTGTTATTCGTTAACGTGGCTTTCAAAATTGGGTGCCAATTTTTAACATCGGCACTATGTAAGGAAAATGTTATATAACTAAGCAGAACTGATGTAGTTTGAATCGAAAATATCCCAACTGATTTTTATTATTTCCTAAACACTCATTTTTTTATGCAGAATAGTAGATTTAAAAAGATGTGCTTCACCACCAGAATTCGATTGTTTTGTTCTATGAAAATATTTTTCTTTCTTAGGATGTTCCTGTCAAATCGAAATTGGTCTTATTCAACGTTAGTCAACTATAGCTGAATATTGATTGATTGATTCTTTCTACCACACACTATAAAACATGAGAAAACCTGGATTTTTGGATTTGTCAGTATACCAGTATAAATTATTTAATCCTGCTCGTCTACCCAAATCTACTCCCCTAGCCATGCTGAGCTGTAATTGCCAATATTAGGTTCAATACAAATCAAATTGATTGTCAACCTTCGGCACTATATGACCTGCGTTTTTAATTATTATTATGCGGGTATTTCTTTTGAAGATAAACCTCTAATGAATAAAATGATCGTGACAACGTACATATGAGGTAGTCGATGTAATCTCAATGCACCCACATTTGCGTACATGTTTCAGTTTGTCGGCTTCGAAGCCCACCCATGAATAATCGAAAGCAATCTTTCAAAGCAATTAAATTTAGGTAACATTAGGTAACTATTGTACATCAATTAAACAGAACAGGTTCTTTCAGCTTTGCCGCCATATTTCCGGGATTCCGTCAAGCGAATCACTCATGCACCCATAGAACATTTATAATTTCAAGAACGATTTCCGAAATATTTTTAATTTTTTATTTTTTTTTATTTTTTTTTTTTTATTTTGAATGTAGGAGACAGGCCGTTAAGGCACTTCCTCGTACGTGGACTGGCCTTTGCTTCAATGCTTCAAGTTCCCCCACATTTTGTGCATTTTTTTCGAATCCAATATTCCATCATCATCATAATCATTGCCATCAGCGTTGTCGTCGTCATAGTCTTCATAATCACAATAATCACAAATTCAATACGACCTCTTCCTGTTTTCTGTTTCAATAATAGATTTTTATAGGGCTCCCTTTTAAAGGGAACCTATACAAGACTTGGAAAGTTAAAAGTGAAAGAGCGGGATAGCACTAGCAGCCCCTTAATGCGAGTATAGTGGAAAATCCTAGGGCACAAGTGCGGAACGCATGGCCGGCAGCCGCAGACAACCCTAGTGTGTTGCATGTATAATACCTATACGTACGGATACATACATATGGTATGTACGCTGTCAGCACTGAAGAACAATATTGCACTCGTACATGGGTCTCGAATTGGAATTGTGCTCCGGTGCATCTTAATTGCGCTTGCCGCAGGGCTTAAAGGGGTTCCATGCGCTATCATCAACACTGGCTACTAACCATTTCAGCGAACATGTGAAACGTCCTGTTTATTTGAATTTCTTTCAGCCGTTACGTGTGGAACTTAACACAAATGGATGTGTTGCTATTCGGGCAGCTTCCATAGCAACTCATCCTTATGAGAAAATTTCTGAAAGGCGATTGTTATAATGTTTACGTTTAAGTGCATTCACTTCACTTCTGTTCAGAGAAACATTCAACTGAATTTGACCGTAAAATGTTGTTTAAACGTGTAAAAGTGTCTATATAAACACAACGAGTAGCTCCGCCAGAAATATGTTACGAAAACGCGTCCGAAGAAGTGAATGTTGATTTTTCAGAAATCTGTACATTTTGCACCTGAGAAAGATAATTCAAAGAGTCTGTGAGATTGGGTACACTTTTGGTTAGAGGAAACTGAAACTGACTACTTGGAATGCATGAGTGAAAGTGGAGCAACTTTTCTTATATGATGCAGCTGCTACCAAAATGCACATTCTATCAAGAAAGACGCCAATTTGTTTGTTTAGATGCTCCTAGGCACAAACATGCCCTAGTAATAGAATTTCCAACAGCAAATTCAGACTCAATCAATCTTGCATGAAATACTTCTAGAACATTAGTCGTTGAGAAATCCTTCCTAGTAGAAGTTTATTCCAAAAACAACGCGTGCTTTTATTTAGATGGCATGTATCTACTACTCGTAAACCAGTACATATGTATGTCATGAAACTTCAGTTGATTTGTATCAATGACAGGATGATATATACATTTTACAAGACGTGTTTAAAAACCCTAACTATATTTCTTCGAGACAGCCAATGTGCCTGTTCACATTGGTGTGGACATGAAAGTCCTGTCCATGAATGTTGTGTTCACATTTTAATTTAGATGAAAGGCTTTTTGACAGTGCAACACTTGAATTGAATCATTTTTATTTTTTAAATCTGAGCAGTTGGCCTGAAACACACCTTTTCCTCTTTTTTACACTTCCTTGCTCATCAACGATCAAAACTAAAATGAAAAAATGGACAATCTTTCTGTCCACGCTAATGTAAACAGACACAATCAGTTAGAAAGTAAAGGGTGATTCATCGTGCGGTTTGATTTATAATGTAAAATAAAACACATAAATTTGAAAGTGATGTTAAAATTTTTATTATCAATTAAAAGAACAATTCATGGCATTTATTTTTTGAAAATTATATCATGTAAATGCTGGCCACGACTGCATCTGAAGTGGCCCGTTCGGAAGCTCCAATTTTGGGCGACTCGTTCGAGCATTGCACCTGATATTTCGCGGATAACACGAGTAATGTTGGCTTCCAAAGCATCAATCGTATCTGGCTTATTCTTGAAGACAAAATAGTCCAAAGATGTGATAACGCTCGATCTAGGCGGCCAATTTACCGTAGCAAAACGTGAAATTAAGTGCTCAGCAAAATGATTTCGCAACAAATCCATTGTTTCACGCGCTGTATGACTCTTAGCGTCGTCTTGTTGAAACCAGAACTCACCAAAACCATGTGCTGGAATTGCAGGAAGCACATAGTCCGTTAACATGGCGCGACAACGGTTACCATTGACGGTAACATTCTGATTTGCCTCATTTTTGAACAAATATGAGCCAATGATTCCACCAGCACATAAACCACAGCATACCGTTATTTTTAATGAATATAATGGTAGCTCTTGGTACTCTTCGGGTTGCTATCAGCCCAAATACGGCAATTTTGTTTATTAACGTATCCATTGAGCCAGAAACGGGCTTCATCACTGAACAAAATTTCACGATAAAACATCGGATTTTCATTGAGTTTTTCTAGACCCCATTCACTGAAAATATGATGCAATTTCAGTTCGCCTAGCTTCAATTCTTGCGCAAGTTAAATTTTGTACGCTTTAAGGCAGAGATCCTCACATAAAATACGCCAAGCCAAACTGCTGAGAACGACGACGAATGGAATAGTCTCGGGCTTCGCGTACACTCTCAGCTACAGCTGCTATGGTCTCTTCACTACGTGCTGGATGTGGTCTAACCGGTCGAGTATCACCCATAATGTAAACCAGGATATAAATTTGCGAATAAGCGCCGTAAGTTCCTCGAATTGCACGAAAAACATTTCTCACAGAACGCTGATTTTCGTAATACAGCTGAACAATTTCGAGACGCTGTTGTGGTGTGAGTCTTTCCACGATGACAAAATGAAAAAGCAGTTTGATAGGATTCTTGCATGATCTGTAAAAACAAAAGCCTCACGATGAATCACTCTTATTTGCTCGAAGAAGGGAAAATCAATCAATAATGAGTAGACGACTTGACGACTTTTGTAGAGCGCGCCACGTAAGGTGAGATCGTCCTTTATCGCGTGGTTGCTCCAAAATATATTAAAAGACGTTCTAGGCCGAAACAGTGTTCATTCCCCTGACATGTCCTCGCCATCGGAGCAGATGAATTCCAACCATTCTGACCAAGTCAATATCACTTACCCAGTTCATTTTCAAATGTTTTTCTCCAAGTTCCTTTTATACTTACGTAAGTGGCACCACAGTTCGGGGTGAACCTGGGCCTCAACTACAAAGCCTCTTCAATTAACCCGGTCTTTAGCTAACTGTCTCCAGTTGCGCACTCCAAGTCGGTTGAGGTCTTCCTCTGCTGCGTTGTCCCTTTAGGTTAGATTCGAAGAATCCACGGACCGGAGCATTGGTGTCCTTTCGATCTACATGTTCTAGCTATCTCAGGCGACTGATACGAAGTTTTCTGAAAAGATCGATGTCGCTGTGCAGCTCGTATAGTATGTCATTGAATCTTCTCCTCCAAATCACATCAACACAAAAGAAACATTTTCCGAAAATTTTTTCTCTCGAAATGCCATAAAATACGACTCATGATCAAGGTTTTATATAAAGTCTCTGATCTTTTCTTTATTTCTTGGTAGTAATCGGGTAAAACCTAGCGTAGCAGTTACGTTCTCTGATGGCATGTTAGCAGCGTTGCTACTTCTGTGTTCGGTACTTGATTCTGGTGGCATAGGAGTTGTTGAAAAATTTCGGGATACGCGTTCGGCCAAGGTTTTGGCGGTCTCTTACAATTGCAGCTTGTAATTCTTCTTCTATGTTGCAATAATCGACTGCGGGTATTGGATTCAGGCTGAACCAGGCCACTACCTGATGCATAGCGAGGAATTTGGTTTAGAAGATCATACAATTTGTGGGCAGACTAAAAGTTTTATGCCTGCAAAAGCTAAGATCTGTGGGAAGATGGAAACTGACTTACTGAGGAAGATTTTTCGTTGTTTCCATTCTTTCTTTTCTGGAATCACGTGATTGAAGTCATCGTTGAAGTCACTTTTAGATAATTGAAGACCGGTTGGTTGAGGGAAGCGTGCGTATGTAGAATGTCATGTCTTATGCATATTCAGCTCTTTCAATTGCTTAGTGTCTTTTACTCTGAGGACAGAAATAAATGCAATCTGCATCCCGAACAAGTCTATAGGTAGCAAATGAAGCGTATTTTAATGAGCGGACTTTCAAGGGGTTCCTAACGTGCCAGTGACTCTTATGCATGCAGCTCGTTCCATTCTTTCTAATAAATTGATGTTAATTTATTTTTCAGTGCAGGCGACTATACGGCCAAGTGAGAATTTGTCTGACGGTAGTAGACCCTTTTTCGAGCCTACAGTCAGGGCAAATTTTATGAATAGAGGGCAACTAGAGCTATTTAACTTCGCATTGGAACTTTTTTTTTTCCACCCCAGTTGGTTAAGAATCGGGGAGGCTTGTCAATTGACGCTCAGATTAAGAACGAACTGAGGGCTAGATACTATGCTCAGCGAGGTGCCATTCACTCGTAACTTGGGTGGGTTGATGCAGGGTATCTTGATATTTCACGTGAAGAAAACGTCGAAATTACCCTACTACAACTACGTGTCGTAAGGAGAGTATTAGAGAGTCTCTGGGGGTATTTGCTGGTTTAAATGTTATACAACATCTTTCGGAGATACTTCTGAAAATCAATTGACTATCAGGTCCCTGAAATCATATCCTTTTCATTTATATGCCGCTTTAAACATTGAGTGCCGTTTTCGAATTCTTACTCTATATCTCGACTTTGCAAACGCGTCCAAAATTGAAGCAAAAAGATGCAATAGTCCCAAAAAAATGTATTATTTGAGCAGCACAATAAAGTGAACTGTGCCTGAGTCAGAAACGAGCCTATCTTTGATTGTGCTGAGTCGAACGAACTTATATCCACTCATCAATCACAAAAATATGTTAATGAAAACTCTAATTTCCTTTGCAACATAAACTCTGATGTTTAACATAAAGCATCGTATTTCAAGCAGGATATACTCGTATTCAGAAAATCATTCAAAAAACTTCCGTGTTGTTTACTGAGATTTTTATGTACTCGTTAGCGTGGTATCATCACTAATACATACTTCGAGATGCATTTTTACTTATAAACATAAATCACTTATGGTGTCTAGATTGATGTAAAGTTAAAATTCAGAATAATAAAAGAAAGGTTATTGCCTATTTTCTATAACAAAATAATTGCTCTTTCGTTATTTGAAATCGGCCATAAAAGTAAATTATTGTTCCATAGAAGTACCTGTAGAGGAAATTTCTAACTATTTTTGGATTTTATTGCATTTTGCCCATTTCCGATCATGCTACTGTGATACACTCATAAAGTGGGTACTAAAAATTACACTTAAGCGACTATGAATGTCAATTAATATTCTTGGTAATTGAAAACTGATAATATTGAAAATTGAAAACCTATAATTTTTTTTTTAGAAATTTTCAATAAAAGTTCTAATTATGAATATTGCAGTTTAATTAACGTCATGTCAATAAAATAAGAAGCACACAGATATTATAAAGAAATACTTTGTCCATCATAAAAATTAATATATAGTTAACAAGGTATCATGAAAGCCTTTACATCAAGACCTTGTCTACTAAGTCCAATTTTGACAAAAAACATTTAAGACCAGCAAGGACAGGTAATCTTGAAAATCTTACGAATGCCAAAGACGTTCAATAGAGTTTGAAAATATATTTTATATAGGCGGGGTTAACATCCCAAAAAGTACCAGAGACGTGTATAAGGATGTTATGCAATATGTACGAAAACGTCAAAATAAAAGTTAAATAGACAAAAGGAAAAAAAAAAGAACACTTTATATATTTGGGCTCAGTCATTAAAACATCGGGGAGATGTAAGAGCAACGCATTAATGTTATTCAATCAAAGGTGCTATCAGTGGTCAGAGTGGCAGACTAAGTTTAAGTTAAGCTTGGGTGAATAAGAACTTTTTTAGCACTAGTCTTGGCACTTCTTATGTCCAAGGAGTGGGCATAATACCCTGGCTAAATGTTGTGCGCGGAATATTTAACCCAATGGCTATATTTTTGACGGAGCTGTTAATCGAAAAACGGATAACGATATCCATGGAATTCTAGGAGTTTGACTAGGCCACGCGCAGACAAACAAATAGCAGAAGCTTACGACTGATTTAAAGCAAGTGTGGAAAGATGCGCCGGACAAAAGGCGGATGAAAAACTGTAAAACATGCTACGATAATCTATACAGACAATAGAAGCAGCGTTTATTTAGATTAGGACACGAGTATTGGCTTGTGAGCGATGCATTCAAACAATTCGCCAACATCAATCTGTTTTGCGTTTACGTCAAGAAATAGATTTCTTGAGGCTTAAATTATTTTAGCTGATTTTAACTCTAAGGAACGAAGAAATCTTTGGTAGAACAGACAGCCTACATGACACCATATCAAGAAGTGAACTTTAGTTAATTGACTTTCCTTCGGCGAAATATTGCAGTAGCAAGCACAAGGTCTCTTTACCGCAAGATTTTTAATGAATCATGATAGTTACCTGAATAACAAACTGTCAACCAAGGTTACAAACAACACAAGACACTCTTCTAGTGCTATTAATGTCCGAATAATCCGACCAGCCAATGTATCAGGTTAGCAACTAAGTAAGTGCCGATTTTGTTCATATAAATAAAACACTTTTTTTTTACATACATCGAATAAACTTTAATCAATGATATATTTTCCATTTTATTCGATAACCCTTTCCCAACTTCTGATCTTTATCGGCAAAAAACTAAATCAAGTGCGATTTGACATCATCATCATCATTGCAAGTTTTAGCATCCAAAGAGATTTGCAAAGATCGAAATAAATGGTTATCCGATGGAGTAAGGTCAGGGCTATATGGTGCTTCTAACATCAATTCTCAATCAAGCTCCATAAAATTTTTGGCGAGTAACCAAAAATGTATGTGGCCGTTGTTCAGGTGAAAAATGGCTCGTTTTCGATGGACTGATTCTGGCCGTATTTAGTCTATCTAGTTGTTGACAGTACATATTTGAATTGATCATTTGATTCCTTGGAAGCAGCTCAAAATACATCACACCTTTCAAATTCCACCAAATTGAGAGCAAAATCTTATTTTGGTGGATATCAGCTTTCGAAGTTAATTGAATGATCATTTTCGATTGACGTTACTGTAAACAATCCGGTTCGTGAAACGACTTTCATACGTTTTAAATGTTTCTCAATCGCTTTTAACTTTTTAACTATCTCTCATACACTTACACGACGAACCGACTCGATTATGGCTTTTATTTGATCATCATTAAGCTTATCTGGTCGACCTGATCGCTGTCCTTCTTTCAGCGAAAAATCTTTGGAAGGAGTTTTGCCAAACCAATACCGGCATTATTTTTCTTATAAGGCTTCTTCACCATACACATCACACGTAACTTTTTAGCAGATTGCGGTGCGTTCTTTACTTTACAGAAATAAGAAAAGTTAAGTATGACAAAAATGCTCGTTTTTGCACTCCATATTAAAATTGACGACAAAAAAAAAATTTCACAAAAATACGGGCAATTTGCTTCTAAAGCACAATAAGACTGACAGCTAACAAATTTCAAGAGGGAAAAAAAAACATCTCATTGACAGAAGCCATTTAAAAAATATGGCCAAAGACATCTATGCGTAAAATCGGCAATTACTTAGTTGCCAACCCAATAGAATCTGACCACTAATAAGCTCCAGCGAAAATACAGATATTTCGGAGCCCACAATAATAGACAAATGTGAACAGATTTAGTGTAAAATGTCGCATTCGCAATACATCGCCGAAACTTAAATGGATTGTTAATGAATCCTTCCATAACTCGATAAAATCACTTTCACCTAGTGCTTAGAAGTATTGTCGATGTCAAGAAGCCACTCACGTTTTATCCGACCACACTCATGAAAATATAGGTGTGATGAAGAGAACTATGGTAACATATATAGAAAATGTTCGGGAATTGTATCAAATGGTAGAAAGAACGTGTCAAAACAATAAGACCTGGACACAATGGATGCTAATGACATGGAACAACTATTTCTGCAGATTGTTAAGTGGCGGTGTCAACGCAAGATCAGCTACTAAAGAGAACTATCCAATTTGGTCTCAAAGTAGTAAAGGAAAATGGAAAAAGCCGGGCTATTATTTCATCACCAATTGTACCATCTTACCGCTGAATTAGATGGTGTCACTTAGATGAAGTGATCTTCATTCCCATAGCAGGTGAGTCTACGTAGCTAAACTAATGTGAAATAAATAATTTTGAAAACACTTGAACATTTGTTTGGCATCCATATACGCAGAAAGCCGTACCTAATAGACCTAGTCCCAACCAATAATAGACCTGATAACTTGTAATATAAGAAATGGCAAAGTAGTCGTATCTGGTAGCTGCAACTATGAAAACAGAGCACTAGAAGCGCACGATTAAAGATATTGAGAAGTTTTGCTCCAGTAATATAATACGTAATTCTTACAAAAAGGTAGAAAAAACGTATCACGGCAATAAAACCTATATAGCGCCTGTATAGATAAGAAAAAAAATCCTGTAGTAGAGTCAAAGTCGGCGCCGAAAATATGGAGAAACTTTTTCAGCAGACTGTACTCATAGACAATTCAACTAAAACGAAACCAAAACTTCCATCGAAATAAGGATAGCATGTATAAGCTAAAATCTAACAAATCAGTTGGACCTGACGGCTGAGGTATTCTATAAGCTGCTGGAAATGACTTTGTGGAGAACATGCACCCACTCATTTCTCAGATCTGGTCAGAATAGTGCATGCTTGATGAATACAATCTCAGCACTGCGCGCTCGATCCACAAAAAGGGATCTTCTCAACTGCATCAACTTTAGATATATAAGTCTCCTCATTATCGTATACAAGATCTCACCTGTCTATCTGAAACCCTTCGCCAACAACCTATCAGCGCAGCTTCAGACTAGGAAAGTCCACAATCGACCAAATTTTTAAAAGTCCAAATCAATGCCCACCATCCATTTAAAAACAGAAAATGACAGCATTTATGGAGCCATGTCTAATTTTGGCATACCTGCCAGGCTCGTCCGCCTTTACAGAAAGACGGTATAGAACGGTCGCTGCTCCATCAAGGTCAGGTCGGCCTTACCGAGACCTTTGATAACAAAAAAGGTTTAAGATACGGTAATGCGCTGTCATGTAACTTCTTTAATATCAAACTTGCACTTAAAGGAATTGTGCTGAACTCACAAATAAATACTGCAGGCACAATGCTTCAAAAGTCTGTGCAACTACTAGCGTAAGTCGATGGTATCGACATAATTGGGAGAACTAAGCGGGTGGTCATCAGTGCGTTCGCTAGTATTAAAATGGAGGCAAAAAAAAAGGGGGCTAACAATATCGATAAATTGGACAAAACGTCACAATCGACAGCTATAATCACGAGGTAGTAAAGGACTTTGTCTACCTCGACTCTGCTTTGGATTCTGCCGATAACACCTAAGCCAAAATAAAACGAAGGATTATTCTTGCAAATCGCTGTTTCTTTGGGCTAAGAAGGCAATTGAGTAATGAAGCCCTATCCAGAAAAACTAAGGAAATTCTATATAAGGCCTTTATAATCCCAGTTCGACTTTATTGCGTAGAAGCATGAAAGGCAGATGTAGATATCCTCAGATGTTTCGAGAGAAAAATTCTTCGGAACATATTCGGTCCCATTTGTGTTGACGGGGTTTAGAGGAGAAGATTCAATGACGAAATATACAAGCTGTACAGCGACATGGACCTATTCAGAAAACTGCGCATCAAGTGGCTGAAATGCTTAAATAACATGCAGAGTGAAAGGACACCAATGCTCCGGCCCGCGGTATCTTCGAATCTAACCCTAAGGGACAACGCACTAGAGAAAGACTTCACCTTAGGGAGAGCGCCAAGTATAGGAGAACTCAACTGACTTGAAGTGCGCATCTGGAGGCAGTTATCTAAAGATCAGACTAATCATAAAATACTTCAAAACTTAAAACGAAGGGACTTGAATCCGCTGTTTGTGGCCGCCATATGATTCATATGAACATTGGATTTCCTCCCTAATATCAAAGAAAAGCTGAACTATGCCCTTAGAAGCCGATTCCACAATTTGCCCCTTCTTTCATATACGTACAGTCCTCTAATTATCCAATTAAAATATTTAAAATGTCAATATTAAACTTAATTGGAGCCTAAAGTTGGTAGCTTAGTGTGATGGTAATTTAATCTGAATTTAGTGATAAGTAGAGGATTTTACCCATCTACACATCTAGCGCAATGACAAAAAAGAAAGGACAAGAAACTGTTCTTGGTTACTGCCTTCTTTAAGGCTAATTCATTGCAATGGATGGGAACCAGGCCCTAACTGCCATGTCTCAATCTTCAAATGAACTGCGTGTATTCTCTTATATGTAAGAACTACGTACTCGTACTACCGCATCCTGACTTTGAAGAATCATTTCCCTAAATTTTCCCAAGTGGAGAGACGTATAAAAGGAATCAAGTGGTGGATGGTTTAATATCAATCAACTCCGGCGCTGGCATCTTCTTCAATCAACTGAATCTACCATAGTCTCTTTTTCGTCCAAACCACAGTAGTAGCTTTCAAGGCAGAAAACTAGCAGTATCAAGGGCGGCGCAGCTAGACATAGAAGGCAAACCTACTGAGTTCCTGTGGATTGTAACATAAAGACCCCAACCTGTAAGACTGAGTTTTACATGTTCAATGATTCTCTTAAAAGAAGGAGCAAAATTATGATATACACGTTCGTTAAATTTCTCATAGGCCATTCTTAACAATCTAAAACATCGAATCTTAGAAAGATACTATTTCCATAAACCCGCAGAACTATTTCTGCATCATTAACTTAGCTTTTTAAACTCATCGATGCAATAAAATGGCTAAAACATCAACAAGATGTAGTGGAGATCCAACGAATATTAACCATACCAAAGCGTTTCTACTTAAGTATGACGAAACAACTGAGTTCAAAACTCCGAAAGATCAGCATCTGCAAAAATCTGATCCTGGTGGCTCTATTTTCTAGTGGCAAGTGTCTTTTGAAAGAAAAATACTTATATGTGTATGTGAATCCTTTTGCCGTTTGTTTGGTATTATGGTTGCAAAAAGAGGAGAAGACACAGCAATGAACTTTATAATCTGTAATATCAACGATATTCATGACAAGACTAAAGTTGTATAGAGTTTATGAAGAGGATATCCTTTTAATCTAAGATAAAACAAAGAGTAATACTATGATAAAATTTGTAAAATCTAAAATAATAAGAAAAAGACAAAAAACCCATCACTCACTAAAAGTCTATTCTCCTGAGGACAAAAATCACCCCGAAAAACATCAAAAACATTTTATCAACTCGTCCCCCATAGTAATACTATCTTTCTCCTCAATGCCCTTTTTTATTGCTTGTTTCAAAAACACATAAAAATGATGTAAGTACTCATTATCGAGGATCGTCCGCGTTACCTTAAAAAGTGAAACGCACGACAAGCTCCATGAAAGACGGCGTAACAATTTTTAATTACAAAACGAAAAGATAAAACTAGTAATAGGGAACACCTACCCGTACATATTGGTATCAGTCACATAAGTCTCGTGCCGTACTTTTTTCATATACGGAAGTAAATTTTCCACATTACAAACATTTTCTATACGCGCCTGCAAGAAGAAAATATAATTTATTAAATTTCGAATTTGGAAAATCAACGACGCGTGCCACAAGGGGAAGCCAGTACCAACTTATGGCACCTTATTTCGTCCCCTAATCAAGTAAGTCACATGCTTATTCCCTAGCCTGTCATTGAACTAAGTATGTTTTCCAGACGTGAAAAAACGAAGACCAAGGACTACGAGCATATTACGAGTATGTACCCAGCGTACATCTGTTAAACAGATTTCAAAAATCTTAAAAACGGTCCCGCTTTTTTGGTTTTTTATTGTTTTTTTTTTTTTTATCTTAAGGAGCATCACTTCTACGTATATACTCGTATAAGTTGCAATGCAAATGCTTGAATTCTACTCAGCGCATATAGCAGAAGCACGGCAACTATCCGGCAGCCGAGAAGAGAGATTGAGATATAAGTTGAGTTGAGTTGAAATGTAAAAATAACTACAAGCACAATCCCCGACGGAGGGCAAGAAAGACCAAGAGCAGTGTTAGTCTCCCGAAGGAATAATAATAAACCAATCTCAGAAACCACAGGTTGACGGCTGCCCGGTGATCCCGAAAATACCAAAAATTCTCTATCGCCTGACAAGATTGTTTTCAGCGAACACCTCGCGCATAAGTGTCAGATTAAATTTCGGATCGCGTCTAAAGAAGGGAGATGCACCGACATGCATCCCGCATGTTGATCATGATTACCACAAAAGACTTATCTGAAAGGTTTTCAAATTGAAACGCACTTGTGTAAATGAGTCTGTTTAGGGATTTGTGATCACCCGTAAAGGACTATGTCACCGCACAGGATACAGGTCAGAATTTATAGCGATGTAGGTAGCTGTGTCAGGCTCAGGGTATACTCATATTTGAAAAATATCTCAATTATTGTTGTGATAGATGCATGTTGGCTCACTGATGCACAAATAACGGATGTGGTTGTGAAAACACGTATCAAATTTATTGCCAGCCTTCGTCCTTTGTTGATACAGCCCACTATGTTACAATAGATAAACATAGAGGATAAGAATCTTATTTCCTACTGGAAGAAGATGAAACACGGTAACCACGCCTAATCAACAAATCACAATGAACATAAACTAAATAGTCTCCTGATTGTGAGGTAAGACTCTTCTGCCATGTGATGATACTAACACTTAGGAAATTTGATAAATTAAGATTTGAAGGAACACAGTCATTGTGATAAAGGATTTTGCCTGGGTTTTTGAAAAATCTGGCAAATTTTGCAAACAATAAACCGAACGTATGTTATTTTATGAAAAGAAAATAATCTTGATGGATGCATACTAGTATGTAGAGATGTCCACAAGGATGTTTGATTTCATATTCAAAAACACTTTAATTATTGTTGCTGCTGTTTTTGTTTTTGAACGGCTGCTATTACAAATTAAAGAGTTAACAAAGTGGCTTAATCTTAAAGACACACAGAATATATCTCATCTTTAGTAAATATATTGGATATCTAACATCCTTTGCACATGGCATTGAAAACTGACTTTTCAATAGAAAGTTTGCAACAACTCAATGGCGCGTTAACACCGAATACCAACTAGGTCGTTTTTGAAAGTTGTATCAAGATTTCACATCTTTGTGTAAGCATTGGTTTTTAATTTGATTTATATGTTTGTATGTATATATATTCCCTTGAAAAAAAATTATTATTTTATTTAAAATTGAATTATTTATTGATTAGAACGTAGAAAACTTCCAAGAATGACAATCTTTTTTTTTTTTTAAATTTGAAATTGTGCAATCTTGTTGTGACAACAAATCTGACAGCTGTTTTGCTGACGTGCTGAATGTTTCAAAAGGCGTGTCTGATTCAACAATCTTACAATTGCGAGTAGGTTTTGAGTAGTTTTGCTGGAGTTTCAAAAATCTCAGCTGGATACGCAGAGGGATGATAAAGCTCTTACTAGAGAAAGTACGCTCAAAGATCGTTAGTCCCTTCCGTCCTTTCTACAATAGTTTGGCCTAAATGTGTTTAAAAACAATTCTGAAAATAGTGAGAGTATGAGTACACTAAAAGTGACTAAAGGCAACTGACCACTGCTTATGAACTTTAAATCAATTTATCTTACATTTTTTTTGATAAAGCGCTTTAAAAATGTCAAGTCTTCTTAAACTGAGTCTGTTCCCTCCATTAAAAACAGGAATCTGACAGGACAAACGTAACTATATCAACGTGCTGACCGTAAAAGCAGAGGACTCAACGACAGAATCACAAAAGAGCTAACAGGTGACTATCCCTCTAGCCAACATCATGTGAAGGCTAAGATGGATCCGTACTTGTTACAGATGAGGATCAGCTTAAGCGCTGAAAGGAGTACTTTGCTATAGTCTGTAACCGTATATTCGCCAGCGGTGTGCACCCACATCAAACTGAGCTGCCAGAAGTAACGTTTTCCGAATTCGCACCACCACTCCCAGTAAAGGTGAGATCGCTACCGCAATCTACGCGCTAAAAAACAACAACACGATAGGACTAGATGGTATTTTCGCAGAGCTTCTGCTAGCCGCTCCAAAAAAATCTGCAGAGCTTTTACAACTCCTTGTTGAGAGAGGCTGAGACGCCAAAGTCGAAGAAGAGAATGAATGTCAAGCTTCCTAAAAGAAATTAGAGCGACATTTGCGTTCTTCCCAAAGTTGCTAAGGTAATAGTAAATGTAGTTCTTGAGCGAATAAAGAAACATCTCGAAGATATAAGTACACTTGATGTCGAACAAGCAGATTTCCGCTCTGGATACTCCTGTGTCGACCACATCAACAACACCTGCTGCTCATTGATTTTGAGAAGAAATTCGAGAGTGTCAATAGACAGTCGCTTTTTTCAGGAGACTCGACAAACAAATGGCTTTTATCAAAGCAACTTATGATGTCATGCTCTGCATAGAAAAAAGTTATTAGAGGAATTCGAATTCCAAAGTGGCGTCTGGCAACGTTGTATTCTATCACCTATATTTTTTTTTATTGGTAATAAGCGATATGCTTTACGCAGCCTTGTCTACTTGAAACGGAGGAATTCATTGGAATCATACATCTCAACTCAAACATATGTACTCTCTCACAGGGTTATGGATCTACACCAAATGACAGCAAGAATGGAGAGGGAGGAAAAAGATTGACACTGCTAAGACCAAAATCATCAACATCGGTTATAACTCAAGTTAACATAACTTGAGAGAGTAGAGAGTTTCCAATATTTTGGAAGTATTGTCTTAACCGAAGACAATATTGTCAACCAAATCGCAATGAAAAGTCTGCGTTTGGAATGATGTCCATGATATGACGAAGCAATGTAATTAGCTTATGGTATACACCAGGCTACGACTGTTCCATTAAAATGTTGAGCCCGTGTTGTTGTATGGTGCAGCATGAGGTGAGGGGTACTATCACAAAAAAAAAAAAAAAACACCAAAGTATCAAAGACGATAGAAAAACGGGCCGACGTTGAACAGTTGTGGAAGAGTCACGGCAATTGACAAGGAGTCGAGAGAGCTCAAGCTGAAGCGAGGCGTAGTTAAGGCCCAGTACCCGCAAGGAGAAACAAAAGATAAGTAAAACATAAGAAAGCTGCTTTGACATTACGGAAATGAGATCGTCGATGATGTGACTAGGTTAAGAAGAATACTTCTCAGGGCCTTAATTTGCATTATGACTTGTTGCCTCACCCGTCGGTACTTCCACTGCTATTTGTAAAAAGTCAGTAGCATCTTTTCTCTCTCTTAAAAGAAAGGAATATAAGCTTTTTACCGCCATTTTTACAGTTCACAATGCTTTTATGAAACACCTTAATGTATAGTATAGTATAACCGAGACCAATTTCCTACGATACTTGCATTAAGCTCGACTTGGACGTGTCTGCTTTATCGCTATTTTCATCACCAGTGCTCCATAGAAATCGACAGTAGCATGCCGCCCCTTCAAACTTTTGACCGTAAAACCCATCTTGCTGTAAATGCTCATCAACACACCCTCAAGCCCACTTTCGGACTTACTGTGAAATATTGTGATCCCTTCCTAAGCCGAACTCTTTATTTACTAGTCACTACAACTTGCAAACATTCAAAACCAACGCAAATCTCATTTTTTCCTCTCACTAACTTCCCTTCACCCACGCTATGTGCAAAAATCTTAAGCCTATTGTAAAATGAAAAAGAATTAAATCGTTTCAAACTTTTCACCAACCTCGCACATTTTCTTTAATTCCTCCGAATCATCTGAATAGTCCTGTTCTTTGCTAACAATTTTTCCCTTAACACTATGACCTTCTTGCCTTTAATTCGTTTTAGCCGCTAAAAATAATTCTTTCTTAAATATGTTGCCCTCAATTTTTCAACACTGCGCATTTTAAGCCTGTCAGACAGTTCACTGAAAGACGAGAGTGGATCATCAAATTCCTCAACAGGCTGGCTGTTTTAAGCGAGTCTTCATTTTTTTTAAAGCAATATTCGTTCCACTAACCACATTCTACCCTCTTTCCTTTTAAATGGGCACAGAATGGTTTACGTCTAACTTTAAGTAGTATAGTATTCCTCTGAAAGACGTTTGCAGAAGAGATATTGAACAAAACTTCCACTCTAACAAATAACCAATTTTGTGCATCGCTAGGTTTTTTCATATATTGGGAAACTCATGGTTTGTGCCAAAGATTGTCAAAAAAGGTGAAGTGAAATCGGTAATCAGAAGACTGAACGGAGAACGGAATAAAACTAAACAATAAATGCCATATTTAAGATCACACATGTATCAAACACGCGTTTGACCAACATGACTAGCGAGTGGAATATAGTTCTTTCGCTTATTTCTCACTAAATACACAAGGTAAACTTCTGTGAAGCACATTTTTCGGAACAATTCGGAACTTTTCTAAACGGGCTTAACTTCTCAGTAGGACTCACTGTTGATGACTCTAGCAAGCATTTTAAAGACAACGACCTTCGGATCTGCACATGGAATATTCGGACCCTTAACACCCGAAAAATTAGCACAAGCTCTAGACTCCTAACATGTCATCCAGGAAGTGCGATGGGATGGACCGGACATAAGGAGAATTTATTCAGATGCGGATTCCTCATATAAGTCTTGAGCTTCCGAAATGTGAGCGAACGTCTTATGACAATCCGCATCAAAACATCCGCATAATGTGCCTAATATGTATGCCCTCATGTCACAACGGAAAACAAGGACGGAACTACCAAAGAATGTTTCTACAAACTCTTCGACAATACATATGAGCAATGTCCGAAGTGTGACATTAAAGTCGTACTAGGCGCAGGACAGTTAGTAAACATAATCTGCACGACACGATGTCCAGCAACGGATTAGGCTTATTGATTTTACGACGGGACCAAATATTACTAAAACAAGCACACGGTTTCCTCATCGCAGTATACACAAGGTGTCATGCCGGTCTCCGCATCATTAAACGCTAAATCAAATTGATGATACTCCACTCGAAGCAAGATATGTCTCCAGTATTCTAGACCTCTGAACCTTCCGGGCAGCCAAGGTGCGAATACAAAACAAAGAAGAGATGCTGTGAGAGGAAATCTGCAATCGCAACAGGCCGCTAAAATATTTGTTGAAAGTGTATCCCAAAACCATTATTTTAATGAAGAATGCCGGCAAGTAGATGCAGCTTAAAAAAATCCTATAAAGCGGCGCTGCAACGAAGGACGTGAGCTGCTCGTGAGCTCTGCGAGCAAAAGAGCCGGGAAGAACATCTGCTTCTTCAGCAGAAGAAAAAAGAGCACATCTTCACGTTCGAAGATATTAAGAGGTTGTACTCCAGAAATAACAAACGGAAGTTTTACAATACGTAAAAGTAAGGAACATGTCAAGGCAAGAAAACCCGTACCTGTAGAGATGAAAAAGGAAACCTTGTAGTAGAGTCACAATCGGTGCTGAGAATTTGGAAAAGCTTTTTCAGCAGACTGTATAAAGGCGAAAAAGCCCAACATCTCGCCGTCAGGCAGAATAGACCATTCAACTTAGATGATGATAACCAAAACTTCAACGCTCCTGGCTAAAATGAAGTAAGGATAGAAATATCTAAGCTAAAATCCAACCAATCAGCTGGATATGGCAGCTTATTGGCCTGGGTATTCAAAGCTGCTGTAAATGACTTTCTGGCCAGAAGAGTGTACGAGTATGCCTGATTAATTCAATTCAGCACCGTGTGCCCCAATTACAAAAAAGGAGACCCTGAACTGCGCTAACTATAGAGGTATAGCCGTATAGGTCTCCTCCACATCGAATACAAGATCTTATCTGCCATATTGTGTGAATGTCTGAAACTTTTCGCTAACAACATGATTGGTCCCTATTAGTATGGTTTCAGAATAGGAAATAGGACCAAATCTTCACACTCCGGCAGATCCTAGAAAAAAAATTAAAAAGTCCAACGAAGTCTATACTCACCATCTCATCGTCGATTGTAATGCCGCTAGTTTGAAGAAACGAGCTATATAGAGCCACGTCTAGTTTTGGCGTCCCTGCCAATCTCATCTGTCTATACAGAATGACGATTATGAACGTCAAGTTTGGTAACGACTTAACCGAGACCTTTAATAGTACAAAAGTTTTGAAAGAATTGTCAGAACTCACAATTAAACACGAAGAGCCTAATCTTTTAAAAGTCTGTGCAACTACCAGCATACGCCAATGATATCGACATAATTGGGAGAACTCAGAGAGCTGTAACCAGTGCGTTCGCTTTTATTGAAGTGGAAGATGATCAAAATAAAATGGGACACACGACACAGACGAATTGGACAAAATGTCACAATCGACAGCTATAATTTCGACTACTACATCTCGGTAGAAATAAAACAAAGAATCACTCTTGTCACCCACTGTTTCTTTGGGCTAATAATGCAATTGATAAGTAAGACCTTATTCCAAAAAACTGAGCAGACTCTACGTAACGCCTTGATCATCACCGTTCTACTTTATGGCGCAGGAGCATGGACCCTATAAAAGCCGATGAAGATATTTTCAATCGTTTCGAGAGAAAGGTGAAGAAGATTCAACCACGAACTATACGAGCTGTTCAGCGACAAAAACCTAGTCAGAGCACTGCGTATCAGCCGCCTGAAATGATGTGGATATGTAGAGGGAATGCTTCGGCCCACAGAGTATTTAATTAAATCTTACCCGGGACAACGCAGTAAAGGAAGACATCACCTTAGGTGACACGCCCAAATAGAAGGGGACTTCAATCGACTTGAAGTGCGCACCTGGAAGCAGTTACCTGAACACGGGGCTAATTGAAGAGGCTTGTTAGTTAAGGGCCAGGCAAGAACATTCAGTTGAAAAAGAAGTTATATCAAAGAAAAGTAGCATCTATTGTCTACTAAACTGCATAGAATTTTTCTTTTTCCTGATACTATTCGCTTCTAACATTAACATTGTTAAATGTAAATATTTAAAATATAAGACTCAAACATTTCCTCTAACTGGATTGTGTTGAGGTAAACTCAACCTAATTAATCCTGAATTATCTTCGAAACAGCAGATTTTTGAGCTTACAAGTTAAAAAAAAAAAAAAAAAAAACAGTGGAAAAACTAGACCCCTGTTACAAAAACTTTAAATTTCGTTGCGACTTTTACACCTTTCGCCCATTATGAGAAGAAATAATCGACTTCAGTCTTCACATCAGAGAAGTACTGTCAAAAAATTTAAATAATATCACTATCTACGTCGAAGATTAGTTTACTTAAAGAACGATCAAGTCCTCCTAAATGAAAATAATCAATACCACTGGACGCTGCAAAACTCATCAGACTTATACTTCTTCCAACATCTCGACCAGCGGAAGCCTTCAACATTCAGAAACCTTGGATGAGTTTACTGCTTTAAAAAATCAAAGTTTTCACATTACCGGAATAAATAACTTGTTTCTGGTTGTCTATGTTACCACAGTTCTTAGTGCTTAAGGGCTCAAATTACAGCACTTCGACTTGTCCAGCATCCATTAGCGACTTTTAAGTGAACTAACATTTTATTGTCATTTCACGTCATTTGATATTTTGAGTTCTGCAAGATTAAAGTCCAAAGCAAAAACAAATCCGAGCCATGAGAAACGCATTCATAATTGAATTTCTTGTCAGCAATTAATACTTTACACATTTGAGAGGTATACTATTAACGCCTCTGCAACCATTTGAGCATTAGTCAAACCTCAAAACTGACAAACATTTCTTCTTTCATACTTAAAACACTCATAAATCAAAAATTAGAATCTCAGCATAAGTACATTGCCATCGAATGGTCACTTGACGTCGACGATAGATTTTTCCCAGAATCTTTCTTAAACAACCCCTCAAATAGCAACTTTCCCTAGTCAATTTTAGTCACATTTAAGGGATCTATTAGTAGATTCGACCCTCTTTTCTTTCTATCTACTTGCATAGTCTAAAAAAAGGGAAAAAAGTAGGCGTCTGCAACATGGACAAAGTACAACAAAACGCCACCAGAAAATTACAATTCCCATGAATATGGATGCATGCACTACATCTCCGTCGAGTAGTCACATAATAGAATCATAATCGCGCCCAGCACATGGAATGTCTTCAATCTCAGTTTATGCTACAAACTATCAACTGGGGTCATCCATCAATTTATATATTTCTCCACCATCATAGCCAGCCAGGCAGTCCAAGTCCAGCACAGATATGGGAACTGCACCAATTAATGTCTTCCATTCATATTGGGTCCAGTCCACCCTGGGATGGGACTATACTCGTACATACATATGTTAGAAGCAGAGATTCGCGCAAACATTAGGTTTTTACCGTGCGTTCAAATACGAGTACAGCCCAAGTACAAGTACTCACAATCGGATTTGTAATCTCGTGTTGTCTACTATCAAGAGACAGCTGACATCGCTGCGTCGAGCACAAGCGATGTGACCAGCCCAGAAATATTAATTCTAATTAAGGATTTGAGTCAAGGTTTCCCGTTTGCAACGTAAGCAGTGCATTTAAATTTCTACCGTGATTGAGATATTAATTAATTGCATAATAGCGGTTCTAAGGGAAGCTTGGCAATCGCCTTAGATTGCCCATGCGAAATATGTACTTATCATACATATATACGTAGGAATACCGCCAGCGGTGATATATGATACGATACGAATGGTGGTTTGTATCCAAAGAGCTCCGCAAAGAGTGCTTCTATTGAATTCAAACTACGCGATCGTCATCCATTTTTTGGACAATCGCATTTGAAATAAATTTTAAATTTCCACAAATCAATTACCGTCTAATAAGTGCCATGAGCTTGGACAGAGAGTGCCCCTGTCTGTGCATATTTTTGGACGCAATAAATTGAGCGAGACCCTTAAAAGGAAGGAAACATTGGTTCGGAAGCAGGCGACGACCGACCGACAGTTAGTGCGGGCGAACAATCACTTTAAAATGCAAAGGCAGGGAGGGGTATTTTTATTTTTATTTTTATTTTTTTGTTTCCACTTACCTACGGACATCTTTGACGGAATTGCTTTGTTTGAAGCTATATATGTATATGTATTTGTATGGATATGTACAGTTTGGAAGCGTCTTCTAATGGTCTTTTGTATTCGTTCTTTCACCAAAGTTGAACTTCCGCCGGATGCATGAAGAGTTCCGTGTTGAGATTTCTTAATTTTGTCGAGTTGCCTGAAAACAAACACAGAAAGACGTTCACAGAAAGTTCATAAATTTTAGACTTCAATATGAGAGGTGTGATTGATTAATTATAAATAAACATGTAATGAGGGTTTCCCTTATTTGGGAGGGGGCATTTTATCGAAGAGGTTATACCATATGTAATTCACTAGGCGGTTTAACCTTTGCCGTTCTGGATTAAAGGGCTGAAACATACACGATCAGGAGCCCACAATATATTGTGCAAGTTTACTGGTCATAATTCGAAACTTGTCAACCTATCATGTTGACAAATTATGGCTCTGGCAATTGATAATAGATGACACAATTATGATAATTGTTAGTGCTTGGGGAATTTTAATTAAAATTTAAGGGCGAATATGGTTTTATGTGATTGTAGGTTGACTCTGTTTGTTTTGATGTAAAAAGCACTGTCTTAGCAATTATAAATGTAGCATAGAAACTGCCTGTATAAGTATGATATTGCGAGTATAGTTGGGTCTGGTTTGTTCCACGCCTATATTTGGTGAACTTGAAATCAGATTTCAAACAATTCACGTGAGTATCATTGCAATTGATGATACATTTTCTAGAGTGTTCTTAGATCATTGCGCACTCTGTGAGCTATTTAATATTCTTCAAATATTAAAAACCATTCACTCACAGAAGAGGGAATACAGGATGATTGCATTTAATGTAGCGGGTTCGCTACCTATTTCCACGAGGGAACAATCTGGAAGGGATCTGTAATTGCGATTTTTGACCAACTACCTCCAGTTGCACTTCCTAAATAAATTGAAGCTTCCTACAGAAATCAAAAAGTCTTCGAGTCGGAGCATTTGTGTTGTAGAATTTTCTGATATATTATCTCCAAGCAAAGAAAAAATCACAGCTTTCGCTTATGTCCATGCCTCTGCGCTACGGAAAATTCCAGGAATTAAAACAGTTTTTGATTCTTGTTGAATAGTGTTATTTTCATTTTTCATTTATTCTCAAGTCACCTCAGAATTATAGCTATATATTATAACGTTTGGATTCGACGATATTGTGCGTCGCTATTTGTTTAAAGCATATACTTTACAAGCGAAACATTTATTCCATTTCCTTTCAAAAATTTAAAAGGGCACCAATGTAATTCCATTCTTCCGGTGATATCAAGGTTTTAGCAGATTCAAGTATCATACTAATAGTTGCACAGATTTTTGGGAAATTGTGTCTCTGGTTTGGTCTATACATAAGTTTCGCTCAAGAAGAAATCTCTTGTAGAAATCACTTGCAGAAATCACTTGCAGAAATCACTTGAAGCGCATCACCTTCTTTAAGTCCTTTTTTTGACATCAAAGGTCTCCGTGAGATCACTTCCTACCTTTACAGAAATTTTCTCCATCATTTATCTAGAAATCTGAGGAGTTGAACAACGTTGTTAAAACTAGAAATAATTATGTTAAGCTCATCTACGTAGATACATTCGTTTATTATCCTAAATATGACAAATTGCTGGCAAGTATGTTTTGAACCTCTCGCGATCACTCCACGATCTTCGGTCAGTTAAAAATGGACCCACCCAATTTAAAGCTGCATGAGATTTTCAAAAGGTTGAGCGCAGGCTGGATCTTGTACACTGCGTTAGAAAGCCTCATGACTCTATTGTTGTCATAGGTCGGAGAGTTTGCTTTTTTGTGCATCAGACAAACAATGCTGAAGCTTCATTTATCAGCCATACTTTCCCAAATCTTGCGAATGGCTTATGACATGGTCCCTAACATATCATCTCCTACTGCCCTCTATAGCTCGGCAGGTAACGGGTCCAGTCTGGGAGCTATAGCTATGTTAAAATATTGCTATCCTAACAATATTTTGAAGTACGGCAATGGTAAAAACGGAGTTGGGACCACTTTTTGTCACAACCTTAGAAATACAGGTCGGTTATTTCTAAAAGTACAAAGTATAGCAAATGAGGAGTTCGCAAAATTAGCAGTTCTTAAAATCTTAACAAATAGAAATTGCTGATAAAGTGGAACAAATAGAAGTAGCACAAAAATATGGAAAAGAATAAATAGGAGTTGAAGAACCAAGAAAGATGTTCTGATACTCCCGGACTACCCCGCAGATCAATTTACAGCAAACTTGTAAACTTGTAAATCTCAATATTCAACGATTGAGTAAATATTATGAACGAAGTATGTATCTGAATATAATGTTGAGACGTTCAGGTGAATATATGAACTTACTCCACATTTCTAGCAAATGTGGTACATGCAACATGGCAAAGAAAGAAGATGGTGTACTTCATTTTATTGGTAAGTGTCCCAACACACGAAGAATTCGTAGGAATTCGTAGCCTGATAAACGCCTTCCAATCTGCAATCCAAGATCTTGAAAAAAATCTAAAAAGACCAACAGAAAGGCCGAACATTTTGACTTTCATCCAACTTCAACTGTAAATTTTAGAGTCATAACGTTGACAAACGTTAATACAAAATAAACTTTCTGTTCTGAGTTTGCTGCGGCACGCAGATAATATCGACGCATTTTGAGAGCAAGCTAAAAGAATTGATCTTAAATATCACGATTTCACTAACTCTTGTTAGTGTTGTATTCGGTGAATTTATCCATTATCATGGATAAGGGTCATCGTCACCTGCTAGTTGTGATTTGTTTCCTATGAAACTAAATTAAGAGAAAAATAAAATAATTTCTTTTTTCTTTTTTTTTGAAATCAACGTTAGTAAAAGCCGAGTTATCACTCAGCATGTTCCACCACCCCCAATGAAGTTTTTAATTGGTGATAAATTTTAGATTAGATTAAACTCGATTAATTTTGCAAGCATGCTGATAGTATCATTAGCAGAGCTAATTCGTCACGCAAAACCATGTTCCAAGGAGTTCTCAAACCTTTGCTTATAAAAAACTTCTTTTTCTCTATTACATTTCTACATTCTACATTTTGCAGCCTTCCTTGAGAAGATACTTATAGTCTGCCACCTTATGCAAATCACCTACAACTAATAAAACTTCAACACAGAAACTAATATACTCTTATGGCATGTACCCCAACTGGGTGTACTGACTACTCTGCACTGCTTGAAATGACCTCTTTAAACAGAAAAATACCTCACTTTAAAACTACACTTTTCTTAAGAATTAATTAGTCATTAGACGTCAATCTTCGAACAAACTAATAACTAGATTAAAATTAAGAACTAAACGAATCTTTAAGAGATTAGTTGATTGAAAATGTAATTGGTTAAAATTGTAATCAACTATTGTTGGAAAAAAATCCAACATTGAAACAAAATCTGAAAAGCAAACCCAAACACTGGATATTGTTTTTAATCAATGCACACAAGACATAATTCTTAATATTTACCAACTGGATTTGAAACACTTACTGTTTCTTTTGACAAAAATGCAAAAAGGCTATTCAATAGCTTCTCAGTTTATGTTTACGTATAATCTTTTTGCGTATTTTAGTGCTTCTTTTTTTTTTTTAGTTTTATATCACTCGATGTCTTGGGATTCGCAACACGTGAATTCTATTTACCGCTTTTGGTCAATCGATTAGTATTCAACTATCGTTTTGAGAATTCTGTCATCAAAACACTCTTGTGTATCGGAATTTGTAATCGACTTTTATTGAATGCGATATAAATGACTACAAGCAATAACTTTTGTTGTCTTGGTCAATTTCGAAATTCGTTTTATATTTCAGCAGTTCCGTCATTTAAAAAATTTCTTGTCTGGGGTTCAAGGAAACAGATTGCCCAAGAGCATGCTGCTTATCCACTTTGCAAGATTTCTCATTTCTTATTTCTCAGATTTACAATTAAGTAAACAATTTCGTGTGGAAACTATGTATAAACAAATAGTGGGTGAGTCCGAAGCTATTTAATATGGGAATACCTGAGTATCTGAAAACAAATTCACTACATATATGTAGGTATTCAAAGGGCTACAGCACCACGGTGTGCTGAATTGTTAAATAAACAATTTTGAATGTTCTTAATTTTTTTTTTTTTTTTTTTTTTTGTTTGTTTATCAGCGAAATTATCTTCGAACAACCACAAATGTTTGGGTCAAGTGGTGATTGGCAACGTTAAACTTTTGATGATGAAGAAATTAATTAGGTTGACCTATGTTTAGATACAGTTAAATAGTCTTACACAATATAATTGAATTGGATATGGTAAGTCTTCTCGATAAAAGTTCACTGAATTTCACTGAAAACTCTTGGCTTAGAAAGCTTATGTAATTATTGACTTTTTTTATAATTAAGACTATTTTTTTTTTTTTTTGATTTTTTGTATCTCAATGTTAGTTTTAGTATTCTACATAGTATTATCCGAAGGTCTTTTGACGCTCAATCAGCGTGCGAAGGATATTTGTTTATTCTCGCAACTTTTGACTAATCGGGATGCTGCAGTAAGTGGTATGCTAGTGTTCGAACCAACATAAATATCCCTTTACAGGCAATCGACCCCGTTTCATTTCTATTCACACGTTCATGCTTTGCTACACATCGGATCTTGACTTCGTTACATTAGATGACCCCTTTGCGACGGTAGATAGAAGTTTTTTTCTTTGTAATATCAAATACACATACATACTCGGATCTATAATTGCCGTGGATATTTCTTTTAGAAAATGTACTTGTATCTGTGTTACAACATTGGCAACACAGTTCGTTTTTATGATTATACAATATAAAAGCTCTACATATTTTACGAGCACTTTACTGAACTATCGAACCATATGTAGGTTTATCAGTCGCTTAATAAAACGCCTTTGAAGTGGATGTGTTCCTAGTTTTTTACTCTTTCTCCAACAATGGTTATGGGCCCAGAACCGAACACGTTGCGATAAGTTAATCTCACGTTTTTATTAAATTAATTTTAATATTCTAGATGCGAACATTTTAATAAAATTCGTGCGTAGTAAATTATTAGTTAATTTGGCGCGAAATGAGTTAGTCTTTTTATCAGATTGATAAGCTATCAAATGTTCAATGATTCAGATGAGGTCGGTCCACATACATTCTGAATTTTGGCCACACAAATTTGGCTGACAACCAGAAAGCTGCAGACATCTCAATGAACAGGCTCATCACTCTGTGTGTATAGTCAACACATGTAGTCATATCAAGAACTACAAGTCAGCAAGGAAATCATAAATAATATTATCGAACGTTCATCAAGCTAGCGGTCCCGCTAGGAACGTAAGATTTTCTAAACAACTATTAGCATTAAAATTGTATGAAAGTGGTTCAGTTCCCAATCATTTAATACAATTTTTTGCGATAAATTAACTAAAATTGATATAATTTAGATATAGATTTAGATTTTTGTGGGAGATGGTATAAATAATCTCAGACGGGCCTATTGTGATATCCTCCATTTCGAGCTCATCCATGATGCCACAATTTATAAGGAAGGCGGCTACTCTTTAGGTGAGCTTACAGCTATGTCCGCCAATTCAAAGTAGAATTTACCTAGGTAACGTTGACATGTTGTATGTATTGTCTTATGCTATGCCCATGGTCATCAAGTACTTTTTCACATGGCAATGTCCTGTAGAAAACCTGCGATCACTCGAATCTGACTTCTACTTTGTTGTAGTCGCTGTTTTTTTTTTTTTTTTTTTTTTTTTGTGGCAACAGCTGGGCATAAAAATTTTGGCTTGTCTGTTTCCTTCGATTTCTCTCCAGAAAAGAAGCTTCTTTTCCTCTAGCCAGGTTTTAATACTTCCTTTTATTGTATTAATTGATAGCCCACAGAATGGTTTTGGCATTATTTATTGAGATGCGGATCCTTTCCTGGCTAGTTTGTCGGCTTTTTCGTTGCTTTTATGTCCGCTGTGTCCTGGCACAAAATCAGATGAACTTTATTTGTGGTGGCCAGTAGTTGTAGGAGTTGAAGGTGATCCCAGACTAGATTTGATTTTATTTTAAAGGCGTTAACTGCTGTCATATTATTATATGAATATTTAGATTCCCTCGTATGCAAAGCTCTATTGTATGGACTTCAGCCTGTGATACGGAGTTTCTTGTATCCATACTGGCATGTTTTTTTTTTTTTTTGCTTGCGCCAATGGATGTGTTAATCTTCTAAAGACGCGGTAGCCACCAACATGCACGATTCGCAACACCCGAATATTCGATGTCAGGAGTGCGCCTATGTACTAATCCACACCACTACGTCCTTCAACCACTCTCTCCGCGGGACTGCCGTTAGGCATTACTTCACGGGGCTGGTTAGCAGACTATGCAAGTCTTCTTTTATTTGCTTCTTCAGCTCTTCTAATTTTTTCTATTCTTCTTAGCTCGTTTTGCACAATTATCACAAATGTACCGATTTCCATCCAATTTTCCTCGGACTGCAACATTTGATCTATGAGTAATATTGGACTGGGCAGATTAATTCTCCACTGCGAAAAACGCCGGCAATGAAATATGGCGTGCTCCGTATCTTCCACCTCGTTTGAGCATTCTGGGCACAAAGGGGAGCTATCGTGTCCGAATCGGTGCAAGTATTTGCAATAGCCGCCGTGACCAGATAGGAACTGCGTAAGGTGGTAGTTGTTATCCCCATTGCTCCAGGTCTTGATATTCGGGATCAGCTTGTAGGTCCATCTGCCTTTTGTACTATTATCCCACCTGGCTTGTCAGAGGGCTGCTCTTCTTCGCTTCTTCGCTCGCTCTTCTCCTTTTATTCTTGCAATTTCACCTGCATCTTGTCGCCCTGGGGTTCTTCTATTATAAATTCTCAACATCTCGTCCGTGAGAATGTCGATCGAAACCATTCCTGCTATCACGAAGGCTGCTTCATCCGAGATTGTTCGAAATGCACAGATCGCTCTTAATGCACTGAGCCTGTATGCGGACAACAGTTTTCACTTGTTTGCTTCTATGGCGAGTACCCCCACCCAGACCGGAGCAGCGTAAAAAAGGACTGAGCTGACTACTCTAGATAGGAAATCCTCCTAGCATACCCAGGTCCACCAATGTTTGGTAGTATTCTATAAAGTGCTCCTTGCAGCAGTAAAGCCTTGTTACTGGAGTACTCTACATGTGCTTTGAACTGTAATCTGTTATCAAGTATTACTCCCACCCGTATATTGCCGTATTCCACAATTCTTCTACTGGTAATTAAGACGGCTTTCGTTTTATGGTCCGCTAATTCTAGACCGGCGGATACTAGCCAGTCTTTGGTGCGAATAATCGCTACATTTGTGGCTGACTCTATCTCCTTTATTTCTTTTGCCACCGTAACGACGGCAATGTCGTCTGCAAATCCGATTACTTGAACTCCTCTCGGCAACATAAGCCTTAGCACTCTGTCATACATAATGTTCCATAGGAGTGGACCGAGTACTGATCCTTGTGGAACCCCAGCTGAAACGCTGTAGTATTCCAACCCTTCATCAATTTCATACCTCAGTATTCTGTTGGTAAAGTAGTTTTCTACTATCCTCACCAAGTAATATGGCGTATTCATATTGGCTAGACATTTTCTGATGGACGCCCAGTTTGCCGAGTTGAAGGCATTTTTGATGTCCAAAGTCACCACTACACAGAATTTTTTTTGTACCACACCGCCATCTTTCTCTTTGTATCGCTTCGGCCGCAATGTCGACCACAGTTTTTACGGCTTGAACAGTAGACCCAAACTGAAAGTCTGATAGTGCTCCTCTCTCTTCTGCTATCGCGAGCAGTCTAGCATACTGGCATGTAAGAATGGCTTAGTACGAGGACCATATACTCCGGCTCCAATTCACTTGTTTTGGATTCTTCTGTGTACCATACATGTGAGTCGTTAGCAAATGTTGGTTTTTCCTCTTCTCAGTAAAGACGGTGTGGAAATGTAACCTTAACATTTATCTATTAAGTGTATTCCAAGTAGTTAATGTTCATGAAAAATTGTAGAATGAATTAGTTTGAAATTAGATTCATCTTCTGTGATGAGTATGTAGACCTTAACCATTGCTTCTTTCAGGAATTCTAGATGAAGTGGTCGAATGTTTAGGATAACTTCAAGCGCAGCTGTTGGTGCGGTTTTCATTGCACTAGTTGCACAGACACAGGCTAGTCTTTAATATAATGCTTCAAGAAGTTTGCTCGTGATCAAAAAACTTCGAATAATTTTGTAGTTGCGATCGAGTCCAGAGATGCTTTGATTTCTATTAATATACTGAAGACAAAGCTACCGGAAGTAAGGAAGCGCCGGGAGGATAATCCGCAAGACATAACTGGATCTGCGTTTCTTATACGGCAGCAGCCGATAGCACATAAGCCGAAAAACAACAAGCGTGTTAAAGTTAAATGCCACAATTGCCACAGAAGATGGCATTTTGCGTCATCATGCGCTGTACCGAAAAGATCTTCTCATATAAATGTGACATCATCATTTGGCATGCAGAATATATATATTTACTCTATATTCTTGATAGGAACAATTGGGTTTTAGATGACTTGCCATATATGCTGCAACCATAATACGATCATATATAGAGAAAGTTCAGCGGCAGATTATTCAATTGATCCGTTGGCATTGGATCCGTTTCAATTACCACGGATGACAGAACAATTGAGTCTAAAAATGTGCTGTTAATTCCTCAGAAAAAATCTGCTGATGATAAGAAAGAATAACCTTATTTTACATGCTGGAAAAATAGTGATCTTTATTTGTTGAATATTAAGCATAAGTCGAAAGCTATTTGCTTGAATAAGTTAGATAACTATTTTCTGTGGCATGCACGTTTTGGCCATTAAAATTGTTAAAGTTTGGATGATGTATATGATTTCCTTTATATAAACAATAAATATTTAAATAATGTTCCATAACGAGTCAAACAAGAGATTTTAGAAATTGTCCACACATGTATTTGCGGTCCAATGAGAACCATTTCATGAGCGGGAGCAAGATATTTCACATTATTTATTGACAATTTTAGTAGAAAAGTGTTTGTTTATTTTCTTAAAGCTAAATTCGTTGTGTTTGATGCGTTCAAAACATTCAAGGCTGAGGTTGAGCGTGCAACTTCTGCCAAAATTAAATGCATTAGGAGTGACAATGTTGATTTTACAAAATATCTGACCGCTGAAGAAATAAAGGAGAGTTACTGTGAAGTATACTCTACAATGCGCAAACAAAACCATGATAGAGATCACTAGGTGTCTTTTTCTTGATAGTGCTCTGCCTGATACTTTGTGGGCAGAAGCGGCAAACACTGCTGTGCGAGTATACCTGCGAAATTGCTCTTACCAAATTAGTCGGTTCCAATACCCCGTATGAAACCTGGTATGGACAGAAATTATATTGGGCCCATAACTTATTTGTGCGGTTTGCTAAGAGATGGCGTAACTTGTATTATTCCATTGGAACAAGCGTTGGAAAGCTACTGTCATTGTACGTCATTTCAGAATATGTCATTCGTTTGAAGCGTAAAAAACAATAATTTTTTTTCACTCAAATATGTCGAACTTTGTGCCTGAAAGTGTTTTTACGGGGAGTTCTTCTTCATTACTTTAATATGAAGAAAACTGCTGCCGAAAGTCATCGTATTTTGGTGGAAGTTTATGGTGAACATGCGCTAGCTTAGCGAAAGTGCCAAAAGTGGTTTGCACGATTTGAAAGTGGTAATTTTGGCTTGGAAGACGATGAACGTCCTGGACAGCCAAAAAAGTTTGAAGATGAAGAGCTGGAAGCATTACTTTATGAAAATTGTTGCCAAACACAAGAAGAGCTCGCAGAATCTTTGGGTTTCACTCAAGCAGCCATTTCAAAACGTTTAAAAGCAGCTGGATATATTCAAAAGCAGGGATATTGGGTTCCACATGAACTCAAGCCGAGAGACGTCGAAAGGCGGTGTTGCATGTCCGAAATGCTGCTGGAACGTCACAACAGGAAGTCATTTTTGCATCGGATTGTTACTGGTGAAAAATCATGGCGCTAAGGTAATGCTCTGTATTTGGTGGGATCAGATGGGTGTCCTGTATTATGAGCTGCTAAAACCGGTTGAAACCATCAATGGACAATGCTACCGAACACAATTAATCCGTTTGAAGAGAGCAGTAGCCGAAAAACGCCCAGAATATGTGACCAGACACGAGGCAATAATTTTCCATCATGACAACGCTCGGCCAGACGTTGCTATTCCGGTTAAGAGCTATTTGGAAAACAGTGGATGAGAAGTCTTACCCCACCCGCCTTATAGCCCAGACCTTACCCCTTCTGACTATCATTTGTTCCGGTCGATGCAAAACGCCCTCACTGAAATAAGGTTCACATCAGAGCAGAATATCAAAAATTGGCTTGATTCATTCTTGGCTGCCAAGCCGGCGCAGTTCTTTTTGGATGAGATCCACAAATTGCCAGAAAAATGGGAAAAAGTCATAGCTTCAGATGGGCAATACTTTGAATAATACTATTGTACATGTTTTTCTTAAATAAACGTTCAAATTTTGAAAAAAAAACCACACGAATTAAAATATATACCCAATATGTTGGAAATCTCTGCGGTTTTGAGAGTAAGGCATTCAAGTTAGACAAAAAGCCAGGAAAAAGGAAATTTCGAGCCAGAGGAATGGAGTCCATTTAATGTAGACTTTATGATCCCACAAAGAGAAATATATGTAAAAGCAGGGATGTTAAATTTTTAGAAAATTGAATTAACATCGGCCAAGCAAAGTGTAGTGACCTTTTGTTAGTGGACTTAAAAGACAGTTAGTCTAAGGAAGAAAATTTCGAAAATCCTAAGAAGTACGTATATTAGTTATTCTACAAATAGTAGTGAGGAATCTTTTAACGCAAGATGGTGAAAATGGTATTGGCGATGCAGATCATGGTGAAAATGGTGCAAATAAAAATGTTGTGAATTATGACCGCGATGAAGATTATGAAAACAAGATAGTTGAGGTAAGAAGTCTTAGGCCACGATTAAAAAAAGTCAAATACAGCTACTTCATGAATGACGTAAAGTTGTGCGAAAGCCCCACATCAGTTAAAGAAGCTCTAAGTAGATCGGATACACATAAATGTTGCAGGCAATGAGTTGTGAGCATAATTGAAACAAGACTTTGGACTTTGTCGAGTTTCCAGCAAATCGTCATGATATCAAATCCAAATGGGTTAAAACACGACTCGCCATTTGCAGCAAGGATTGCAGCTAACGTTTTTGTCTAGATTATATGGAAAATTTTGCGCCAGTGGTGAGATATTACAGCATTCGTCTTATTTTAACTATTAAATACCTATAACCTGTAAGTTTATTATATTGACATTTCATCCGCGTACTTGAATGATGAAGTAAAGGATTAAATAAATACAGAGCAGTCAGAAAATTTTGAAGTCGATTCTAGTGGCAAAACGGTTTGCAAGTTGAGAAAAGCTATCTACAAGCTAAAGTAAGCCGGACGTGAGTGGAATTGCAAGTTAGACGAAACACGTTGCTCTACTGATTCATGTGTGTATACGAACAACCAATAAGACTACAAAAATATAGTAGCTGCTTATGTAGATGATCTTATATTTGCATGTTCAAAGAAAAGCCATTTAATCAACAGTTTTTCTTCAGTATAGACATTGAAAAGGATCAAAAAATGGGATCTGTAAGTCTTTCTCAAGTTCAATATACCCGGAGTCTACAAGAAAATGCTGTACACCATTGGATCCAGGGGAGGCAATGAGCATAATATCTCAATTTAATGTTGAACCTTACCAAGAACATATAGCAACTGCTAAGTATCTTTTAAGATGCTGATTAGGTCAATTGTATTAACGATCGTAAATCATGCACTGGGTATGTCTTCCTACTTGCTGGCGCAGATATATCGTGGTAGTTTCGAAAGAAGCAGGCAGTTGCGCTCAGCAGTACCAAGATTGAGTACATGGCGTTGGGAGCAGCTTCGACGGAGGAGGTTTATTTGATTCGTTTGACAAAAGAGGTTGGATAAAATTGTGCACTAAGAGATCTACAATATAAAACGGCGATAACTTGAGTCCACAGAACTTACTATATTTAAGAATCCAGTTTTTCATTCAAGGTCAAATCACGTTGACATTAAGTATCATTACATTAGAGACAGTTATAACAAGTTTTTGATAGCGTTAATTTTTTTTTTCAAACTAATGATGTGAGCGCTGATGTTCTTGCAAAAATTTTACTGAAATCGAAAAATGGATATTTTTCTATGAAACTTGGATTGTTAAAATAAATTTTAAAATTTAATTTAAAAACATTAAAAGGCAATGTTTTGAGAAGTGTATTAAAAATTGAATTAGTCTTAAATGTGTGCCCCGAAATTATCTTCTCATTGTTTTAAGAAAAAAAAAAGTCAAGCTAGAAGGATGTCAAGATTTAAGTAGCTTAGTTGTTTTGATTTTATTACAACGTAACATATTATTATGTTTATTTATTTTGTTTCGAATAATATCTATTCAGCATGTACTAAATTATTCAATGAATATGGAAGGATATCAGTGCGGTCTCAATCCTGGTAAATCGACCAAATCTTTACATCGACCTATTAAGATCTACAGGCTGTTAGCTAAATTCGGAATCCAAATACGGTGTGCTGCTTTATCATTTGACTTCTAATATCCAAACAAATAGTGGGCAGGTATCAAACGAAACACTGTATCTTTAATAAATCTGACCAGCTATTGAGATATGCAAACGATATTGGCATCATCAATCGCCCTCATCATACTGTACCATCGTAAAGGCAATTAAAGAGCGAGAAGATTTATCCTTGAATTACTCGTAAATATATATGTTATGTAAGGTAAACGAAACACATTTTGTCAACAATCAAATAAATGGTTGACGGATAACAATAGTAACTCGGAGTGGTAACAAATTTACCTAACTTGGTGTTAAGATAAAAACCACGAAAAATACCCTAGTGGAAATTTGACAAAGACTTACAATAAGAAACCGCTGTTTCTGCGGTTTGGCAAAATAAATGGGTTAAAAGCTTTTACATCAGAAGACGAAATAATGTAGAGTAGTAGTCAGCCTACAGCATACACTGAACTCTTAGTCCTACTATACAACTCCATATCCTGGACGATAAGCAAAAGAGCAGGGCAGATATTGTACACCTTCCTGAGAAATATTCTTCATCTTATATTTGGTAATGCAAGGAAGATGAATCAAGAAGAAAATACAACCATCAATTTTCTAAATTATTTCGCGATATAGATCGACTACATTAGCTTTCCCAGATACATTGAATTAGCAATAAAGCTTCTACCAACAGGTTTGTCCATTCCTAGCTCCCAGGTTCAAGATCAGGAAAAGGGGTAAACCTCTGATTTAATAACGAAGTGAATGCAGAAACTAATGGATATACTCGTAGAAACAGCGTGTCTAAGATCGAATAAAATATAATGCTGCCGTTTCTCAGGCAGAGACTTTTCTATTTCCTATTGCTATTTGCAAAACTTGTACTTAAACTAAGTGGGTTTGATTTTATATGGATTCTATCTCAGAAAGGAAACTTGCAAAATGCAATCTGCTTCAAACTTATTAAACACGGTTGAAAGTATAGCTTTTAAAGACTTAAATTGGCTTTGGATATGTTTGCAGCTACGACTATTTTCACAATTTGAATGATAGGTTGATGATTTTCTAGGGAAAACGTAAACCATTGACAAAAATCGTTGGGTTGTAGGTAAATTATAATAAAACTGTGAAATATGTATTATGTACAAGATAATTTTTTTTTATAATATTTGATCTAATCTGCAAAAAAGACGGCAGAGGCACGACCAGACTTAGAGTAGACTGCGGTTATAAGTTCAACAACTATAATAAGTCGATAATGAAATGTGTAAAGAATAGTTGTTCAACTTATGAAACTCGTTGTATTGAGTTTCCAAGCTTGTATTATCAAAATGGTTCTTGTTCATATTCCTTTCAAAGTGAAATAACACACGACAAAGACTCAATAGCTGCTAAAACATAAAAATTAATTACCGCCATACACACCAGATTTATCAGTTAAAATTAATTTCTCAATTTCTGACTCATTCTTATGACTCTTGTAAATTATTTAAATCTTGTTCAATGAATCAGATTGAAAAATCATGTTCAATCCTTTTAATCAATTCAGTCATTTCAATTGCCCGTATTCAGTTCGGATTGCTCATTAATTTATAAAAACGTGAGACTTATCAAATAGAACCTTTTCTCAAACCCTGCCTCCGGACTTGATGGTCGGCTTATTCACACAATCGTTTCGGCAATTTTCTCAAACACTCGACATTAATACTAATAAATCTGAGCGTTCTCATATTCTAAATCGTACGCAAATTTGCATCCGTTAAATAACAAATGCACAGACTGGCACATCAACATCAGAATCATTCGGAAAAAATTGCTCTGAAATTGCCCTATCGAAATCAGTAGACGAGAAAAGCACGAGAGAATGACCAACGAACTGTGTGACCAAGCAGGGTCATTCGCGTTTGTTTGGGTGAATCAGTTTTTGAGATATACTAACGAAATCCGCTCATTTTGTTCTTCGTTTAAACCATACAATTTTTAATGGAAATTATAAATTTTATAAATTTATTGCATTGGGCCACTTTAAGTTTCACAGCTGCAATGAAAAACACGGAGGGAACAAGTTCTGGAATCTTTTTCGCTGATTCAAAACTTAATTGACTCTTCGCCTAAATTTGTATTTCCATCAGAAGTTCTCACTGTTCCTAGGACGGCAAACCTAATTCGTGTGGGATCAATATCAACTAAACTAGCCAGCCACTAACATCAACTCTTAAATCTGGTATATCGGCAGAACAGAATATAGAACACATACGAGGTGTGTTTTGACGTTTCGCGGGCAAGGTATTAGATGGGGTGAAAAGGATGTTACTTGGGAATGAAAAAAAAAATTTTTTAAATGTTTTTTTTTATTTTATTCAATATAGTCCCCTTTTAGTTTGATACACTTATTCTAGCGATTTTCCAACTTCTTGATCCCGTCCGAAAAGTAATTTTCCGGAAGGTCTGCAAAATACTCCTCCGTGGCGTCGATGGTTTCCTCGCGTGAGCTGTCTTGCAAAAACAAAATTTTTTTTTCGCTTCATGTGACGCCGTTTTGCATCCATTTCGGTCTTCAATCGCTCCAATAATGCACAGTAATACTCGCTGTTGATGGTTTTTCCTCTTTCGAGGTAGTCCACGTCCATAACGACGCCATAACCTTTCCGATCCATCGAGCCTCCCTCGGCCGCTTCGGAGCACTCGTGTGGGCTTAAAACCATTGCCGGGCACTCATTCTGTTCTCTGGTGTTCAACAGTTACCAATCGACGTCAAAAGTCCGCCAGATTCCGCATCAGCAAGTCCAAACACTCTTTCGAAGTGCTCTCGCGTTCGTGTTTTTGGTCAGGAGTGAGTATGCGCGGCAACCAGCGGGAGGATAACTTTTTCATATGCAGAATATTGCCCAAAATTTGGCGTGTGCGCTCAGTACTAATCTTTGTGGTATCTGCTAGCTCGCGCACCTTCACTTTCCGGTCAGCCAACACCATTTTATGTATTTTTTTTGGCATTGTCCTCTGTAACCGCATCGGAGGGCCTGCCGCTGCGGACTTGATCGGAAGTGGAGTTGCGGCCACCACGAAACTCTATAAACCAATATTTGACGATGTAATCTGACGGAGCATTAGCCCCATAATATTTATCCAACTTTCTTTTGTTTCCTTCGCCGTTTTGCCTCTCAAAAAATAATGTTTTATGAGAGAACGAAAATCGTTTTTGTTCATACTCAACATGATGCCAAACACGTAAACAACAATCAGCTGTCAAAACAAAACAAAAGACAGTATCGCACTGAAATTTTTCATGTCTGCCTAAATATGAACGGACTTCAAGGCACCATAACCTTTTTTGCAGTAGCAGCGCATTCTGGCGGTCAAGGAGGTTACTTTCACATTTTTGCTTGCTATATTGGTACACACGTCCCGAACGTTTCAAATATATAGCAAGACAGATAGAAAAGTTAGATTTAGACATTTGAAATGTCGCCAGTTGCATACGATGAGTCTACTCTAAGTAAAAAAAACTGTTTACAAGTGATACAAGCTCTTCCAAATTTCCAATGACGAACCTCGCTCTGGACGCCCCAGCATATCAACGAAAGATGATTACGTCGAAGCTGTGAAGAAAATTATTTTGGAAAATCGTCGAATCACCATAAGAGAAGTTGATGAGGATGTTGGCATATCGGTCGTATCGTGTCATGCAATTTTTTCGGATGTTTTGGACATGAGACGAGTTTCAGCTAAGTTTGTTCCGAAACATCTTAATTTTAATCAGAAGAACCGTGGGATGAACCACGCTCAGGAGCTCTTGAATAACGTCAATGATAATCCTCACTTGCTTAACAGGATCATAGCTGGTGACGAATTATGGGTATACGAGTATGGTTATGATGTCGAAAACAAGGCCCAATCGTCCCAATAGAAGCACCCAGGAGAGCCAAGAACGAAAAAGCATGCGATCGCTATAGCTCAAGGCTATATAAAAAAGTGCTTATGAGAAGGACTTTGAGGATTTGAAAAAGCCTTGGCACAAATGTATTATATCTGAAGGGAATTACTTTGAAGGGAACAAAATTAATATTGATAAATAAACAAATATCTTTTTATTTAAATATAAATTCACCTTACTTTTTGAACACACCTAGAAAAATAGTCGTTAGAGGAAATGAACTACAAAGGTAACTCAAACGTATTTGAACTTATTGCACGGCTTATTTTCGACTTTTAAGAAAACTCCCGGAATCATCACAGAATATCATACACATCCATCTGACGTTGGCGCATGCGAGCAGGTATATAGTTTATCATAGAATTTTTTTCTAAGAATAATCTGGTAGTTTTGAATGATTTGGTGTTGTAACTACTGCGTTGACGGAGATTTTGTCGTAACTAAAGCTAGACGTATGTACGTAGCTCTGACATATCGATGAAAATATGAAGAATATTGATCGAGAATATCATAGATATATCAAAGTTACAATTTTTGGAAAATGCATCTGAAAGCAAAATCAAACCAAACGACCACACGGGTTGCTGCCAGGGGTTGTTAAATAAAGTAATGTTCAGAGAGAAGGATTAAATGAAGAAAATTAAAGAAGTATTAGTAAAAGTTAAAAAAAAAAGAATTTTACACGAATTTTATTGAACCAAATTGCATTGAAATAATTACGCATGGACCAAAACAAATGCTAATCCAACTATGCAAGGTCCTGTATGCATCAAAACTTACCACCCAAGCTCCTTAAGATCTGATCGGATCGCCAAAAAGGACAACAATGCGGTTTGGGATTGCCATGAAATATATCATATATTCATTTATGTTGAACAATTCTGACTTCATTAAATTTTGTTATCTGCTGGCAATATAGCTCAGAATTAATCGTCTGTCAGCAGCTCGTAATGTATTGATCCCTTCTATTCCCACTAAATACTCAACATTTCCTTAATTGCATTCAACTCCAGCTTCCCAAAAGTTTGAGAAGATTCAAACTTTTTTAACCTCAATCTTTTCCGCACCATATTTTTGTACGTAATGCACTTTACATCCTAGTAACCAATCTTTTCAAAAATGGCTAGATTTCTTTACGTTTCACCAACGAATTACAATTTGAAGTTATCTTACGGTTTTTTAGCCAATTTGAACTGCAAAAATATGGAACTTTATCATGGAGAGAACTATTGACTGCCGAAATTATAGTGAAGAATGGTGACGTCAGAAACTATTTTTCGCCGTACTGCCTGGATTAGTAGTCAATGAACTATCTATTACATCAAGCTGACCACAAAGGGTTTAAGATACGATAATTTACCATAGACAATGTTTTGGAAGGTAGCATTCACGCACTTGGTGTATTTAGTAGAGTTTCGTGTAGCAAATCAGACAAACAATATTGAGTCTCTACTAATGGATCACATTTCGCAGAAAGTTTTGTCATGCAGCCGTGAATCGGTACTGCTTTTTGTACTTCAGAGAGATAAGATCAACACTTAAGCAGCCTCTAGAAGGTTGTCAGCACTGACAGCATATTTAAGTAATCATCTAAAGCCTGCAATAGGACTTGGGTTTGTAGCTTATTTTAGAAAAGCTTCTTTACAATTACTTTAAAAAAATTCCAACGGATTGCTTACAATTCCGATCGTCAGACACTTACATATATGACTTTTGTTTACGAAAATCTTCATCGGACCGGAGATGTTTTTGAACTCGTCGATCATAACAAAGGCTGCATTGGGGACTTTAGGGGCTGCTCTATTGACAAATGCTTAAATGTTCCTTGTAGTGTAATGAAAAACTTCGGATATTCAAAATATTGCAGTAATCTTGAGGGATCTTACACCGATATGAAACTAATACAGTGCACGCCGCTTAATAAAATCACGGTTAATGTTATCAACCGTTTAATGTTATCGCTTTCGTATAGTCCCGTCCGCTCATATACTAATGAATACAAAATTAATTTAATAAATGTAATCAACACATCGGTTATTGTTATCACTTTTCTCAAATAAAGCATGCCTACATGTGTGCGATTTGTTTTACCACGCAGACTGTTTTGCCGCCAACATTAACGGTAAAATGTCTGCGAAATGTGAACATTTATGTATGTTTTAGTGCACTGTAAACGTAAAGGAAAATAAACAATACCTGGATACCTTTCCAATTTAAAGTTGGTTTATTATCGATTTTGATTTTTTCGAAGCTACATACCTTGGCACCTTGGCATAAAAGTTGTTTTGTGCGGTTTGACAAACTTCCAAAAATGAGCTAGCGTAATGCAGCGATTCAGCTAAAGATTTCACAACCCTTGTCATGCAGGCTTTTAAAAAATAGACAACTTATTGAAAAATCCACAAGGGAAAATGAAAACCTCAAATCTAAACGTATCAGGAGTGGAAAAGACAGTCTGATGGAATTAGCGTTGAAACTTTGGTTTACTGATGTCCGAGCAAAGGATGCTCGTGTCGATGGACCACTTATGCGTCAGAAAGCAGAAGATCTAGCTAGCAAAATGTGAAGACACAGCTTTGTTGCAACATTGTTTACAAACTCCAGATGCCTTATAAGCTGACACCTGAATTCACAATGAGTGGCCGAAAATTCTAACTGAGTTTTTGCCTTCTAACATTTACAATGCGGATGAAACAGGACTTTATTTCTGTACTTTATCCGAACATACTTATTTGTTTAAAAGTGACAATCCAAAGGGATGTAAAATTTCAAAAAAACGTCTTACAGTTTTATGTTGTGCTAGTATGTTAGGCGAAAAAAAAAGACTTTTGGTAATTCGGAAAAGTCAAAATCCAAGATGCTTCAAAAACGTGAAAAAACTTCCAGGGGATTATTACGCTAACTCTAATGCTTGGATGACAGCCTCAATTTTTAATGACTGGTTGGTTAACTGGGACATCGAACTAAACAAAAAAATTGCTGTCCTTGTTGATAACTGTACAGCCCACAAGATAAACTGTTCCTTAAAGAATATAAAAGTCGTATTTGTATCCGCAAATACGACATCACTCATACAGCCATGCGACCAAGGAATCATCCGAACCTTAAAGGCTTTTTTTGTGTTTTTATAGGTGCTGCGTTGACTGAGGAAGAAATATGTGAACCAGTTTCTTCTCCATCAATAGAGATTGATCCAGTTCCAGCCAGTTCTGAAGAAGCAAAACCATCCAACTCTGAAATGAGACATGCTTTGGAAGTGCTATGTAGAGGAGTTTACCTACGTTCAACCGAATTTGGAAAACAATATGAGTATGAAAACTTTATCAACGGTTAATTAAGAAAAAATTGTAGACAAACAACAATTGAAGAGTTTTACTAAATTTTAATGTGTAATATGTATACGAATACATTTTTTTTTTTAGATACAATGAAGGGAGTGTTATGTATTCATTAATCAGTTTTCTTTATTTTTTTTTTTTTTTTTTTTTTTTTGTTTTCTTATGTATTTATGAACACATTTTTTAAATAAACTTATTTCAACAAATGTATACTTCTCGTTTGAATTTCTTCTATCGAACAATAGCACATCGGTTATTGTTATCATTCGGTTATTGTTATCAATTTGGTCTGGCCCCAAAGTGATTATAATAAACCGCGTGCACTGTAGTTTTGGTTGACAGTTAAATGATTAATTGATTTGGAGTCATAAAAGTCAATTTGTAGATCTTCAGGAGAAAAAACAGGATACCATTAAGAACAATGTTAAATGAATTTAGACCAATACCCCAAAGTTCAACATAACATCTATAGCTGCACATGAAATTTCGAAATTCGAGTCGTCCTGGCTACACTTAATAGAGAATTACTAAACCAGAATGTACCAATATAACACAGATAAATTTAACATATAAATGTCCACCTCGGATTTACTATGATGACATACACCACTTTGCGGATACTATTTCTAAAATGTTGGCCAGTATTTTGGCCATAAATTGATAACTTTTATTTCTAAGCATTTTTGGATGGCATAGGACCGAACGCCAGGAGGAATAGTGTGATGGTAATTAGACATTGATCTTGGTACCCCGACTTGGCCAGCATTGATATAAAGCAACCGTTTAGCTGTTGAATCAATTTAAAAAAATATAAAGAATATACGATATTAACGTTTTATAAAAAAAAAACTGGAAGAAGTTTAAGCGGTTTGAAAATGCTAAAAATTCATATGGCAAAATCATTTTTTAGAAACCTTAATACGTTTCTGGAAGTCTTGATTATAAAAGTCTTATAACGTCAGCACTTTTCTTCGAGACATGATCATTAATAAAATTTGTCTTTTTAAAATTTAAAATTTGACATAAGAGCAACAATAGTAGCAAAGCCCTCCCTTGCATAACCAAAAATATTCTATACCATCGTAGTTCTGTTTTACAGAGCAGAAGATTGGGCATTGGCGAAAGCAGATGAAAATGAGTGATAAGTTCTTCGGATAATTTTCGATCTCGAATTGTACAGCGATGCTGACCTCGTCAGAAGAGCTCGGATAAACCGGCTTAGATGGTAAGGTCAATTTGAACGCATGGACATCAGCGCTCCACCCAGTAGTTTTCGACTCCCACCAAGAGAGACAAGGCAATGGTGGACGACCACATCTTAGGTGGCACACATAAGTAGCCGCAGTCAATTTCATATGCATAACTGGAGACAGCTGGCAAAAGACCGTGTAAACATGGGATACAAATGGAGCAAGGAATGGGCTAAATGAAAATTTTTTTCGTTCAAAAAAAAGGCGCACAAATACAAATGGATGATGTTTTCATTTTCAATAGGGAAAACTTTCAAATTGTGACTTTTTGATAGTTCTTTGATATTTGTGTTGAGTGCTGTTTGAAAAAATCACCGTGAATAGGCTAATACCATATGAACTATTCCATATCATTCAAACTTAGATATATTGACAATAATTCTAAAAACGTACTCGTATATACATAAGACTACGTGATTTATTGGGTTATAATAATCCACTAATTGAGCTGTATATATAGAAAGCCAAAGTAATGTGCGTACTGGAAAACTTTAACAGAACTGAAACTGTTATGTAACTGAAGTAAGTCTCAATTGCCAATTCGGCATCAATACAAATTGTTTGACCTTTGTCCATGCACTTAAGGGTATAAGATCCAACTGGCGTAGGAAATGAAGCCTCGTATTCGACGGGACTTCGTGTTTAGGGCCCTTGATCTGGTTGAAATCGACCCTTACTTTTATTGAATAGTTTTTGTTGAGTGACGAGGCTCACTTTGGCTTAGTGGGTTTTTAAAGAAGCAAAATTTTAATTTTTTTAACTGAGGCTAATCCAGAAAAGACACAATTAGCCATGAAAGTGCACTATTTGGTGTGGTCTTCGTGCTGGTGACATCATAGGTCCTTATTTTGTCAAAAATGAGGCCGGGCCTGTGTAACAGTCAGTAGCCAACGTTGCGGGACAATGATTAATGATTATTTCGACGACATCGATCCGGACGATATGTATCATAGTTCCAAACGATATGGCGCTACTGAGGTCTTTATTTAACAATAACACTATACCGCGGGACTAGTGAATTGATTACTGAGACCGTGAAAGTTGGCTTCACTCGAATACTTGTTGTGGGGCTATGTAAATTTTGATGTATACTGACAAACCGCATACAACTTAGACCTTGCAAGCCAATACACATATCGTTATTGGTTAAAAAGTGCTCCAAATCCTTGAAAAATAAGCCAAAATCGGACTAATAGAATTAACATCGTCAAAAATAGCCGAAGCTGTACGCATTAAATCGTATTTAAAACATAATGTCAAGATCTATTCTTCACATTAACGTTGCCACTAATTACTAAGCGTTTAAATGAATAACTATTTGCGTATTCAAAAACTACTTCAGTTTTCCACCAAATTTTTTTTACTTTTAAAAGAGTTGTAAGAATTTGTCTAAGGCGTTTGCGAAGTAAGTTAATTTTCTAATTTAAAAAAATGTTACCTCTATATGGTAGCACTGTTCGGTTACTCGTATAAACGACCGATCATCATCTCTGCCACAAAAAAATGACGATGGTGATGATGGGTACGTATTTTGCACCCCCGCTTCACTAAATTAGTATTTCCGGCGAAATGAAGACGAACAATTTTCCATTTATAAAGAAATTATGAATTATTTCAATAAAACAAGTCAAACAAAAAAAAAATAAAAAAATCATAAAAAAAATGTCTAAAAATAGGTCAACTGCATAATTTGCAATTTATTTAAAAAAATGTACAATTCCAAAAAAAAAAAAACTCACCATCGGCATGTTTACATGTGGGGGATTACTAGGAAAATACTTATTCTACTCTACCTCCACCTTGTTATTAATCATTCGTTTATTTATACATATGTAGTTCTTGAAATTTACTTGGTGTCAGAGTTTTTCTTTTCTTTTTCTGTTTTTCGGGGAAATTTTGTTTTTTCTTTTCTGATTTTTTATTTTTTTATTTTCTTTTTTTAGTAACTTTAGAGGCCAGACAGCACTTAATCTATTTCAGCAAAATTAAAAAAAAAAAAAAGAACATAAAACACTATAAACTTTTTAACTTTGTTTTGTATCTTAAATAACAGACACTGCGCGATTTTTCAACTGAACGTCCTCGAGAACACCAAAGAAAGAAAAAGTAAAAACTAGACGGATAAACGATTAAAAATAATTCCACCTCCGCCTTAAGATATGTCCATGATGTTGTCCCTTAAATGCCTTAAACTAAAGTCCGAAGACGAAGGAATTCCATTCCACTACCTCTCTCTAGTTAAATGTTATTTTCAGTTTTTTTTTTTTTTTTTTTTGTACGTTAAATAGAAACGAAGAAACTACAAAGCTATGAAACTACTACTGAACGAAGACGATGATCGTAGAGCGGGACCGTGTTTTTTGCTGTACGGATCGTGCATGCGTATCGATCGCGAACTACTACCGCTCGAGAATACTAATTGTGTGCGCGTCTTGGCGTTTTTCAATCACACATATGATCACAGCAAGCAATGATCGACAAGGCGAATTAAATGCAGAGAAAACTTTACAGGGGAAACAAATGTCTTCATATTTACGAATAGAGTATCTTTCACTTGGTTTGAAATTTATAAAATATGTACATACCAAATATACTGACAACACAGAAGGTTTTTTTTCGCTTTATTACTTTTTAAATAACGATCTTCGTCCCTTCACAATCGCTTTTGATTAATTCGAAAGCCCTAAAGATTCATTCCACAATCATCCTCTCTTTGCAATCGCGGATAAGTTAGTACTAGTGTACTGTCCCAAAGTATCTATACAACCATACGGCGTATCCCAGCCCCGGCGATCGCGCGCGAGCAAACTTTAGAGAACATTATGAATAAAAACAGAAAAAAAAAATCAGAAACGACGATGGCAGACTGGCGGTTAGCTGCACGGCTGGCAATGCACAGTATTTGTGTACACATTTGATTTGAATTTTTCAGATTTTCTTTCTTTTCCTTTTTTTTTTTTTGTAATTAATTTATTTTCATATTTAGCAAAGAACCAACAGTGAGTAGGAGAAAAATAAAGGGGGAGAGTATTACTACTGTCTGCGACTTGGTTGCTCAGTACACATGCTTACCATAGTGGACAAACTTTGGGGTTGAATACTACGGATAGGCCTTTTGTTTTGAGAAAATACACATTGGATTTGGAGTAGTTTTAGCTAGACGAGGGTAATTAAAATTAAATGGAGTGACCTAAATCAATTTAAATCCAATGTTGGCTATTTTGAAAAAAATAAAATTGAAGAAAAGCTTAAATAAAAGATATAACTATTGTATACATAATTAGCTTATAAAAGTTTTCCCACCCGAGTTCACACTCTGTAGGATCTGAGATACCGCAGTTTTATACTTTTGAGGATTCCGATAAGTTGTTTCTAATTGTCGAGAATATAGTTTACGCGATAACATGTTAATAAGTTTACGCTGACTTAAACTTCTACTCAGTAGTACCCCAATTTAATTCAGGACACTGATAAGATACAATATGTGAGAGTTCTTATCTCCCTCGTCTTCTTAAAAACTATGATCTTCATATGAAACTCATGACTGACCACCTTTTCCGATGTGCCTTGGTTCGTTTCTTGACATGGTTTGCCACTGTTTTTCTGGTTTAACCAATAAATGGTCCAAAGAGAATAACTTCTGTTATACAAGAGCCCTTTTATTGTATTCGATTTCTTTATAGCCTTCCATCCAAAATATACGGTATTGTGAATGAAGCGCCTGCAACGTATTAAAATCAGTTTGCTGCATTCTTGTCATCTCTGACCGCTTTTCTGTTCTATTGAGACATTTTGTTTCATCACCTGACTTTTAAACGATTCTGTGGCAATCACTTGCTGGAATAATTGAGGTTTGCGGTTGCAAACTAAAAGCCCAATTTAAATTTTTCAAAAAAGATATCCACTTTAGCCGATGGCAGCCACCATAAATCTGGCCATAAGCCTGACTATTTTATTAGCCTTTCCTTCGTTCTCGTAATTCCATTACTTGTGATTATTATCTAGTGTTTCGCTGGACTTTAACACTCAAAAATAGGTACTGAGATATCGTGCTGGTATTTATATGCAACCGGAGTATTGGTCCAAATGTGTTTTGACGATTGTTTGTGGCATCTTGTTGCACCGAGCCAGCGTATCAGGGAGAAATTCCACATTAAGACATTCACATTTTGATTACCTTCTTTATGCAAAATTTTCCACATCTTTCCGTTCATTTTCCTTCATTCTTTTGAGTTTGACTACGCAAACGTAACTGAATTTAGATGGGTAGACTTCGCTACATACACATGATCAACGAAAAGTACTCCTTCCGGCAAAGAATTTCTCAATATGGAGCCAGCAGCGACATCAGAGGCGGATCCAGGAGTAGCCTTATTTAAGCTGCTTCAACATATTTGCACCTTACGCCACCTGTGAATTTTTCTGTATTTCGCTAGCTTGCCGAAATCGAAATATTGATGGAGCTGTTTCATGCGAACCAATGGCAGTCGCTAGGGATACTATATTTTCATATCCGACTTCCACAACAAAACAGGTCCCAAGCCTGGATTTGTTTTTTTTTTTTTTTTTTCAACCATTGCCTCTAACTTGATTTAGTTGATCTGGATTCACAAACGTCTAAATTTGTTTCCTCCGTACATATACAGTAGCCATGGCTCAGGTTATGCGAACTTATTGCCACGTTTGAGCGAAAAAATCAAGCAAAAACGGCCGCATTTTTCTAAGAAGAAAGTGTTGCTTCATTAAGACAATGCACCAGCTCACAAATCCGTTATTGCAATGGCCAAAAATTAATGAATTAAAGTTTCAATTGCTACCTCATGCACCCTATTCGCCATATTTAGCCCCTTAGATTATTTTCTGTTCGCAAACTTGAAAAAATGGCTCTGTGGTCGAAGATTTTCCAACGATGAAGAAGTGATATCGGCAGTTAATGGCTATTTTGAGGAGCAAGACAGTTCTTATTATAAAAAAGGGTATCGAGTAACTCTGGGACCGCCCTCGTAAGTAAATATTAACTAAATTAAATCAATCAAAGCAAATACTGAGTGTAAGTAAGTATTAAGTAAGTAAGTAAGTAAGTAAGTAAGTAAATATTAACTAAATTAAATCAATCAAAGCAAATACTGAGTGTATATTTGAATTCGTGCGGTTTTTTTTTCAAAATTTGAACGTTTATTTAAGAAAAACATATACAATAGTATTATTCAAAGTATTGTCCATCTGAAGCTATGACTTTTTCCTATCTTTCTGGCAATTTGTGGACTCCATCCCAAACGAACTGCGCTGGCTTGGCAGCCAAGAATGAATCAAGCCAATTTTTAATATTCTGCTCTGATGCGAACCGTATTTCAGTGAGGGCGTTCTGCATCGACCGGAACAAATGGTAATCAAAAGGGGCAAGGTCTGGGCTATAAGGCGGGTGGGGTAAGACCTCCCATCCACTGTTTTCCAAATCGTTCTTAACCGGAATAGCAACGTTGGGCCGAGCGTTGTAATGATGGAAAATTATTGCCTCGTGTCTGGTCGCATATTCCGGGCATTTTTCGGCTACTGCTCTCTTCAAACATTTTGAAATGGCTGCTTGAGTAACATCCAAAGATTCTGCGAGCTCTTCTTGTGTTTGGCAATAATCTTCATAGAGTAATGCTTCCAGTTCTTCATCTTCAAACTTTTTGGGCTGCCCAGGACGTTCATCGCCTTCCAAGCCAAAATCACCACTTTTAAATAGTGCAAACCACTTTTGGCACGTTCGCTCAGCTAGCGCATGTTCACCATAAACTTCCACCAAAATACGATGACTTCCGGCAACAGTTTTCTTCATATTAAAGTAATGAAGAAGAACTCCCCGCAAAAACACTTTTTCAGGCACAAAGTTCGACATATTTGAGTGAAAAAAAAATTATTGTTGTTTACGCTTCAAATGAATGACATATACTGAAATGACGTACAATGATAGTAGCTTTCCAACGCATGTTCCAATGGAATAATACAAGTTACGCCATCTCTTAGCAAACCGCACGTTATAGACTTAAAAATTATTGTTGTTTACGCTTCAAATGAATGACATATACTGAAATGACGTACAATGATAGTAGCTTTCCAACGCATGTTTCAATGGAATAATACAAGTTACGCCATCTCTTAGCAAACCGCACGTTATAGACTTAAAAATATATATTTTTTTTTTTTTTGAGAGGAATGAATTTCAAACTACCACAACGGACCACTCTAGGATTTTTAAAAAAATCGTTTTTTTTTTTTATTTGTTTCAATGGTCCCTTAGGACCTTAAAAATGATATAACTCAAAGTAATTGTTTTTCAAAGTATAGTACAAGGCCGGCAGGTAGGCAGCGAGCCTACTACCTAGAGTAGGTATCCGGCAGATTTTTTTGAAGCTATTTGCCATATATTCAGACTAATGCTTGGTTCTGCTTTCAAACCAGCCTACGAAAAATTGAATAGAGATGATCTTCTTACTCGATGCATTGGCGGTTATACTAAAAACTGTAATGAAGGTTTTCATTCGACTGGTGTGGGCATTGACCCCAAAATCCATTTCTAGTGGTAAAACTGTGTTGCTATAGATATTCAAAACTTCAAACTTGCACTTGCTTAAACTTTGCACATAATGAAGGCGATGGAATTAGAAATTGACTCTAACAGCTCCGAAATGTGCTTTGAGATTGATAAAGAGCTGTCTGAAGCTGAAATCCAATAGAAAAGAAATGGAAGAGCAGTACACTAATTAAGAAGGCCAATTATATGGTGCAGGCAACGCGTTTATCTAAAAACTGTATTTTTAAAGTTGGCCGCACCCATAACTTGAACAATTTTTAACCAATTTACTTCAAATTTTAACAAGATCTTTAAAAATGTATTGTCTAAATAAGTACGTAGGATTTTTTCATATGGCATAGTTCATTTGTTATTAACAATTTTCTGGCGATCTTTCTTCGAATTTTGCAAGTTTAATTTTGGAAGTGCGCCATTCGGCCAAAAATCAATATATCAAAAAAATTCTACATACTTCTCTAGCTGTTGTTATGAACAATAAAAACAATAATTCAAAATTTGCAGAAGCTATTGAGTATTGGTATAGCCGTAGACACTTCCAAAAAAGAGAGCTTTTAGGGTTTACTTCTCCCTTATTCTTTCTATGTAATTTTATTGCACGTTAAAAATATTGTATATTCTAGTTGAAGTTTCATTTATACTTTACCAGTGGATATTATATACATGAATGTGCTCAGGACAAAAATATTGCGATCGACCGCGACCGCTTTATACGAGTAGCTTAAATATTTACTGCCAATACATACCACCCACATAAGTTCTTCTGTCTCTTGAAAATATGAAAGGCAGGCTGCTGCTTCTCAGGTAACTATCATTTTCGACTAACATACCACCTTGATCAATTTATTCAGAAAATTAGAAATACAAATTTATTCATCTAAATCTATATTGTCCCCTTCAAAGTAATCCCCACCGACTGCAACACCCTTATGCCAGCGTTTGCTCCAGTCCTCGAAACACTTTTTATATTCGGCTTTCGGTGCTTCCTGCGATTTTTCCATTACTTCCTCTCGGCTGCTGAAACGCGGTGGCTGTTGGATGGTACTTGTTGCATTTTTCGTCAAAAAATAACGAATAATTATGGCACTCTGCCCACAATTCTGGTCTCTTTCGGCGAATTGCTTCACGCAAACGTCTCATAACGCCCAAATAATACGCGAGCACTGAATTCTTTTTTGACTGAAAACGACGTGGGTTTTTTTGGTCTCGGCTCATTTGGTGAACGCCATTCACTTGCCTGATGTGTTGTACTCATAAGCCCACGTCTCGTCTCCAGTAACGATCCTTTTGATGAATGTGGGATAGGATGCAGCCTCGCAAATCATCTTTTTTGGGACGTCAACACGACGGCAACCCAAATCATTAACCAAAATGTCTTGGACGGATCCATAGGCAATGTTCAAGTCCTCCGCTATCTCTCTGATGGTTAATTTGCGATTATTGACCAACATTTCTTGTACTTCATCAAAGTTTTCGTTGGTTTTCGATGTTGATGGTCTGCCACTGCGTTCATCATCTTCAATCAACTCACAACCACTTTAGAACCGCTCGTGCCACTGGTAAACGACCGTTTTCTTTAGAGAATCGTTGCCGAAACACTTTTCCAACGTTTCCAACGTTCGCGCACCATTAAATCCGTTTTTCACGCAAAATTTAATACAAGTTCATTGTTGCAAATTTAAATCCATTTCTAAAATTGGAAAAAATCGCCAACACACACAGAAATAGATGCCCTTTTGGCTATGTAACTTTTGTAAATGTCAAGCAAAAGTTATATTACGTTTGTAATATTGTAAGATTTGTAAATTTGTAAGATTGGCTTAAGTCGCGTACCTTAGAACCATTTTATAGGCCACCTTATTTTGGATCACCTCACCTCGTTAGTGACGGCAAAAGTTTCCTAATGTTTTTGAATTTGAGTGATCTAATTATTTTTCTTTCTATACATTCTTCGAGCCTGGGATGAAACTAGCTTCTATGGATTTTTGGACCAGTCTTTGAGACGACACTCGTTGAACATGCCAGTTGATTTGCTAAGCCTGAAGTTTCTCTACTATCGATTTCTGTATGTTTCTTACACCAGCTTACATGCATAACATTTTTATTTCGTATACCGTCCAACATACGAGTATGTTAAAACTGGACGAACGGCTGTCGTATATAACACACCCGAGTTTTCGCGCCATTTAAGCCACCCCACACTGCCTCACGGCGTTGTCTATAATGATAAAAACAATCGACGAAAAGAAGATAAGTTGTTCCGGACTCGTTTATGTGCTCAATAGAAAATCTTGTACGACATTAAAAAGCAACGAACTTTGTACACTGTCTTGGTGCATTTCAACTTAAGCTTCGAATTTTCTGATTATTTCCGCTGTCCATTTCACCCAATAGAATGGGTGGTTTCGATGGCGTGATGTTTGATCCACTGGCTGTCACGCCAACTACCTGGGTTCAAATCCCGGTGGGAGCAGCACAGCAAATTTTTCAAAAATTGTCAACACCGAAAGTTGAATTCTGCCTATGATCTCAGCTTCTCAGGAGAGCCGTTTGAAACCCGGCAACAAACAGTAGGACCCTGCTCCAGTAAGTGTAAAAATTCACAAAGTGAGAAACACAAATGAGTGCGAGAAGTTTTTAGGCCTGGCCCCGCCCACACCGGACTGTCGCGCCACTTATTTATTTATTTTTTTTTACAATGAGGGGTAGACCATGAAGTTTGTGTAAAAAGTAAGGCGACTTTATATTTTTATAAGAAAATATTTATCTATTCATCAATATTAATGTTGTCCCCTTCAAAGTTACCCCCCTCAGATATAATACACTTGTGCCAACGCTTTTTCAAATCCTGGAAGCACTTTTTGAACTCTTCCAGCGACGCCGATTTTATTTCCCCAATCGTTGCAAATCTCCGTCCTTTCATATGTCTCTTCAGTTTTGGTAATAGGTACAGGAGTAGGGAACAGTTGACGTCATTCAAGAGCTCCTGAGCGATGCTCATGCGACGGTTCTTCTGATCAAAATTAAGAAGTTTCGAAACCAACTCCGCTGACACACGTCTCATGCCAAAAACATCCGAATAAATTGCTTGACACGACCCGATTGATATGCCAACATCCGCAGCAACTTCTCTTATGGTAATTCGACGATTTTCCAAAACAATTTTCTTCACAGCTTCGACGTTATCATCTTTTATAGATGTGCTGGGGCGTCCAGAACGATGTTTGTCATTGGCATCTTCTCGGCTATCTTGGAAGAACTTGTACCATTTGTAAACTTTTTTTTATTATTTAGAGCAGACTCACTGTATGCCACTGTCAACATTTCAAGTGTTTTAGAGCACTTTAGAGCACCAAAACAAGTCTAACCTTTCTATCTGCCAAAAACAAACTATGTATGTTATATACTTGAAACTATGAACTTATGTTCGGAACATGTGTACCAACACAGTAAAACAAAAATCGATAATCTTATGTACGTTCCCCGCGAAATTGCAAGTCACCCTACTTTTTGAACACAACTCGTACACTGATTTCCTTTTACATGTGTGCTATGAATTATTATTATATTCTAATCTAGTTTAAAAGGAATGGCTTTCTTAAAGATTTTAGAAAGCTTTTGGATTTTTATCACAGATAATTCTTACGTTCAGAAAAAAGGTTTCCATCTATGCTTTATGTTACGATAATGTGGCCTATGAGGGGGCATGTATATATTTTATTTAGCCAATAATTCAATATGTACAGGTCTTATAATTTTTACTAGAGAAACTATCTTTTGAAATTTGATGATTTATTTTACTAAAATGAATGTTGCTGTTCCGTGTTTGTTTCTTAAAAAAGTGAAGCACATACAGTGCTCAGATACCATCCAGCTCCTTTTCGGGGAAATTTTCTGTTTTTGTGAAGAGTTTTGTCTTCCAGTTCTTTTGAACGGTTTTATACCACGATAGTCTGTGTGTCGTTCGTTTTTCATTTTAAAAAGATTGAACTGGTGATGCTTGCTTATTTTCTTTAGTGGCTTCTATGAAATATTTATAGGTTTGAAAAGTCAATCTCTTTTTTAATATGCACCTCACTAGATTTGAAGAGTTTATTCGCTGTTATGCCGACGGCTAGAAGTTTCTATGGAATAACTTTAATTCATACATCTCCTACTGAAAATATTTAACTAGAACTATTAAAGCCACCATACAAAATTCCGCCTGACAAATTAGAAACATTGCTTTTAATAACCCCAAATGAGGCGTTTAATTAAACCTTCACCTACAAATTTATTTGCTCTTCATACAAATTGATTCCCCTCAGTTTCTGCCGAAAGTAATTTATTAATAAATTAATAGTGACATATGTATGTACAAATCACTGGTCTGAGATAAGACAACTTTGACCTTCTATAACAATTACTTGTCACATTTGTTTTGCTGTAGTTTGTATTAACTTTTTTTTTATTTACCCCACTCAATGTGATGATATGTACTCGTATGTGTCTTTGATCTCAATGAAATGATCTTACTTACCAATCTGTATAAATTGATTACTCTTTTTTTTTTCTATGCCGAAAAAAATGCGCAAACTCATAACAACATGTTCTCTCATTCAGAAACAACTCTCTTTTTTGGTTTTTGAGAATTTCTCTTTTCTCTCGTCAATATCAACACGACGACGATCTACATAGTTTGCCACCATAAAGCGACTGCCTGTGAACAAACAAGTATTCATGTGACTGAAAGAATACTTCTGCAAATGGGAGAGATTCCTCACTCTATAGAAAAGATTGGGGTTGAAAAATTTTAATTATTTCAACCGACAACTGAAAGCAATAATATAAAATGTAAAAAATGTGTCTTGCAGCTTGCTGCTAATGTGTCAAACTTGCTGACCACATTTTGTCTTTTATTATTTTATATATATATATATATTTTTTTTTTTTGTTAGGGATTTTAAATTCATGTAATAATATCACAACATATCAAAAATTCTATGAAAAAACAACAGAAATAGTAGGGCTTGTGCAGTTATGTTATGCACTTTGTAAGGCAAGAATTTCCTCTTTCAATTTCGACGGACTATACACACCCATTTCGGTGATTATTCCTGTAATTAAACTTGCCGGAGTCACATCAAAGGCCGGATTCCAACAGTTGATACCTGTGAAATAAATTTTGGATATTATTATCAAAAATAAATGAAAGGAAACTGTTCCTATTGTAAGTTAATTGCCAATTATCGAGCGACGATATGAGACGTTTGGCAATTATTTTCTAACGTGTTTGGCTTTTGCAGGTTACTAATTATTATTATTTTTATACTACTGGTTGCGGCAAAGTTTAGTTTTATTACAACAATGAGCCTGTTAACCGACCACTGCAAAAAAAAAGTAAAAACGAGATTCGGAGATTTCAGAAGGAATGACATAAAATGGAATACGTATTGCACTGGTTGAGCTCCTACTTTCGTTCTATGTCCCTAATCAGGATATGAGTAGTTTTTTGACAGCAAAATTGCATTATCTGTATCCAAACTTCAAAGCCCACTCAATAAACTTTTCAAAAAAGACCGAAGCTCACGTTACAGCCAATTCAATGACAAAATTATATCACAAAATGGATTCGTGAATTGGCAACCTAAATTAGCATCAAAACTTGATGTTATTCAAAATTATTAATAAATAAAGATTTTTAATTCAAACCCGATTCCTATTGTTGAAAAAAAAATCTATATCTCTTAAAAACGCTCTTTATTTGCTTTAATTAGTCATATACGCAAGCCTCTTTCATTCGAAAGTGTCTAAACGTACAATTATTACCACCTCATCACCCGTTCTTGACTATCTAACAGAAAACTATTGATATGAATATACATACTGAGTCTCCACCCTATTCAGTGTTTTACCTGTTAACGGTATCAGTTAACAGTTCTGAAATTACAAATCGCCCGGCGGAGAAACAAACATTTCAGAGATTGTGTTCCAAATTGTGCAAATATATAAAATCACAATTTTTTTTAAGAATTTAACACTTAAGTGGGTATGAATACACTTATACGAGGAATGTTTGATGAGTACCCAGATTGGAAGATAGGTGGCGCTACTGAGCCAAAATGAGTATACCATCATTTAGTATAACCTCTTTTAGCCCGCCTGTCATTGGTGACAATCCGACACTTGGTTTTTCTTTTTGACACCCATAAAAAACATCGTGTTAGTGTTTTTTGCGACCATGCAAAAAGAGCAATCTCGCTCCGTGATCTGATTCTTGTTTTGAGTGACAAAAATTGCGAGGAAATCAAGCCCACTCTCGATGGTGTGTATCGAACCCATTTACCTTCCCGTACAACCGTTTACCATTGGTTCGCAGAGTTCCGCCGTGGCCGCACGTCGGTTTTTGATGAACCGCGCCCAGTTGGCCCAAAAACGGTTACCACGGAGGAAACCGTGGACGAAATCCATGATCTCATATTGGCGGACCGCCGAGTGAAAATTCGCCAGTTGGCTGAGATAGCAGGCATCTCAACTGAATGCGTTAGGCATATCCTGCATGAGATTTTGGGCATGAGAAAACTGTCCGTGCGATGGGTGCCGCGTTTCCTCACACCGGAGAACAAGCGCAATCGTGGAACCACTACAAAGACGTGTTTGGCCCTGTTAAATCGAAATTCAGAGGAGTTTCTGCGACATTTCGTGATGTGAGACACGGATTCATTGGTATACACCAGAGACCAAAAAATAATCGAAACAATGGGTTTTACCCGGTGAACGTGCTCCAAAGATGGCGAAGACCGTGCTTTCAGCCGGACAGGTGACGGCCATCGTTTTTTGGGACGCGCGATGTATGGTACACGATTTTATTGGGCCGATCCAACGCCGATTTAAAGAAAAAACGACCACATTTGGCGAAGAAAAAAGTGCTATTCCACCAAGATAACGAACCGGCTCACATCTCCGCAGTCGCCACAGCCAAATTGGTCGAATTGCACTGCTCTCCCATCCTCCGTATTCTAAGGATGTGGCTCCCTCCCTGAAGTATTTTGCAGGCCAACAAAAGTCGTACTATACGGAAGAGTTAAAAAAGTTGCAGCACCGCTTTGCAATGTGTATTGACTTGAAAGGGAATTTTGTATATTGAAAAATTAATTGTCAAAACCTAAAAAGGTTGCGTTCTCATTTCTAATCCAGGTATTCGTCAAATAGCCCTCGTATTTCAGCATGTATTAAGTTTTTTGGAAAATGGGATAGAGAGAGAAAGAAAGTTGCTTGGGCCCAGTGCTTATTTCGCTCAATGGGTGGCATCCAACATGCAATGGGGAGTCTAAATTCTTAGTGGAAGTTGGTTTGTTGTTGATTTCTAGTCAATTACCCTTCTTACTTAATTTTTGTTAACTGAAAAAATGAATGTCTTTCGGGCGCAGTTGGGATTCAAACATCGAACCTTCCGATTTGAAAGCCAGGCCACTACCACTTGATTTACAGCCACCCACGTGCACTTTATCATGACACTTTATGACGAAACAACTACGTTACAGTTCCGTGATCGAAAAAACATCCGGAATTTCATAAATGCACTAAGAAACTGGCAACGCTTAAGATGCAAACTTTTTCGAATAGTGGTGGAAACCTGAATAAATACGGCAGAAGTATGGGTGTTTCAACGAAAGGATTTGTTTTTGAAATTGAGATATCTCTGAAACATTGCAGCCGCTAATGTGGAAATGGGCCTCATCCGAAAATACGATTTTCTGCAAAAAGCATGTATGTTTTCAAGGACCCAATGCGAGAACGTACGGCGCTGCGGTCATTTAGAAAATATTGTGCTCCATAAATAATGAAAAACATGATAAGAGATATCTCAACAATTGTTCGTTTTACTAAAAAAAACTAATCATACACCTTTTGTGGAAACACCCTTTATAAGTAGTAACATTTCCAACAACTTGCAAATGGATTGTGGGTAGAAAGAACGATAGCTCAAAAAAGTAATCAAGTTAAGTTTATATTTCTATGTTATTAAAAACCTACCCACTCTGAATATCTCATTAAATATTGCATTAAATAATGTTCCGCGGTAAACAAATCAGAACATACCAATGATAGACCAAACTTTTGTACTTAAAAATTCTGGAAAAGACCAACGAATCGCAATCTTTTTATCAACTTCAAGGCTGCATATTATATATATTTCATTCATAGACTTTTGCTCTGGAATGCGATGCCGGAATTCAGGTTCACGGCTTGAACGGCTTGAACGGCTTGAAACTACCATATGTTACAGTATGCTGGAGTGAGATTTTAAGAAAAAAAATTAATTGGATTGTTCCAGAATGAATCAAATGTGAGGTTGGAGTGCCTAAAGCAGCGAATATTCACGTCTAGTACCAGCAACATTTCTCAATCTGATAACATATCATATTTTACATAATAATTACACCAAATCTGATTTAGACCCTTGTGCACAGTTACCCGTTGGCCAAAATTAATGAACAATTATGTTAACAGATAAAGAAATATCTTAACATATTTATACATATTAATTAATAATTTGTTTTCTTCTTTTTCCTTTGTTTTTGATAAATCACTCATTCGTCAGAAATATAAATTAATTAAGGGTATGGATCCAGAAAATTATGAACAAAAACAAATTTTGATTAATTTGACTGCTACAAAGATCTGTTAACGATGCCAACAAATAAGTAACGAGTAGGGATATAGTCCTATTCATTTATGAAGGACGAATTGCTAAATGAAGATGAAGCCTCATTTTATAATGATTTAAGAATGTGAAATTTTAGGAAATGCCCAGTAGAAAATGAGTACTATAAATCTTAACAAAATAGATAAATGGATGGTTCGGTTCTTCCTCAAAGGCGAATCCAACACTACGCCAATTCCGAAACGTTAGGTCGTTAATAACGTCGAACAAATATAATCGCAAGAGACTGGAAACCTTGCGAAAAGTCTTACGCTGCCTGCGTCGAGCAGGCATCCGCATGTACCAACTTCTAACCGACCACCACCGGCAAACCTATGCGGTGTACAAAAAAAAAGCCTTGCTATATGAGCATATCAGACTGAAAAAATATCGGTTTCTGCGAAAATAACTTTTAAAGAATACAAATACCGAACATTATTTAATGACTCTGCTGTCAGGCAAAATGGACGGACCATTTGCTCAATTATTTAGAGCAGCATTGGTTGGTTTGTACACCAATTCGTTTGTAAAATATGTCCGGATGAAAGTATATAAGTATGTTCATGCGACCTTCTAAATTGTGCCAATAGGCAATGCACAATACTCCTTAACATCGCGTACATGATCCACCATCAATATCGATTTAGGCCTGGTAAGTTCACCATCGACCAGATATCAAAATCAACACCTACTCTCTGCGAGGTATATCGAGCTATATTAAATGTTCGCATCCCTTCCAAACATTTGCACAGAAGCGCGAAAAATTAATTTGGTGGTAAATCAGGATAAAACAAAGTATATGATGTTGACAAAAAGGAACACGCAACCCAACGTCTCAGACGGCACGCTATAACGGCAAACTATAACTTTTAGGTGATAAAGACACAATTATAGAGAACAAGCGAAGAACCACTCTTGCCAATCGCTGTTTCTTTAGACTACGAAGGCAACTGGGATATAAGTCTCTCTCGAGTGATTTCCGATCCCGTCTCCATAGACAGAATTTGGAGAAGATAAATCGTTAATGTCGCTATCAGAAAAGCTAAGATTCAGGGGCTGCTATGGGTAGAACAAATCGAGCAAAAGAAGATCAGCACAAGTTCGCGCTAAATAAAGAAAGCTGTCAGCTGGAGACTAGGTTTACCTTAGATATAGCGCCACATTAAATTAAGTAAAAAAATAATTCTCTAATATCTTTCCCAATATTCTCAACATCTTTTATTGCCGCCTACTATTAAAATGGTACTTTGATTTTGTTAAACTTCAGGACTAGAAGAAACTGCTGTGATGGACTACATCGATGGACGATGGCTATGGATTATCATACAGCCATGATTTCTCAACAGAAGGTATAATATGATATAATCGTACTTGGTCAAGACAGAAAATTAATATTTACATAAACCAAACACCTTATTTGTTCATACATTACTCTTCAAAAATAGAATCCCTGAAACCGTAAGGCACATACCTGGTGCAGCTATTCTATGCTCTCCAACATGCGTCATTTCTCTATCAGGACGTTCCTCAATAATAATGTGATCTCCACTTGGAATATTTAAATCAACGGAAGTCAAAGGCGCTGCTACATAAAAAGGCACGTCATGGTGTTTGGCCACGACAGCTATTTGGTATGTGCCGATTTTGTTTGCTGTATCACCGTTTGCAGCAACCTAATTAAAAAATGCAAAAAAAAAAAAACAATGTATAAATTAAACCTGTAATGGCGAAAAAAATAATTTAATACACTCATACTCGATCTGCACCAACAACAACAGCGCCGATATTTTTGGCTCGTATCAACGCCGCCACCATACTATCCAGAACCAATGTTGCCGGAAGTTTATCATGCACCAACTCGAACGCTGTCAGACGTGCGCCTTGGTTGTATGGACGCGTTTCTGTGCAATAAACATGTTCTACAAACAAAACAGACAAAGAAGTATTTCATTTACATTAAATGTACTCTACCATATATACTCCACACTTCTTACCTAATTTCTTCAGCTCGTGTAGTTTCCGCACAACGCCTAGTGCTGTTCCATAGCCTGCTGTTGCCAACGAACCAGTATTGCAATGCGTCAACACTCGAACAGATGTTTCTTTGGGATATCGCTCCAGAATAGCGGCGGCACCATTGGATCCAATGGCTTTGTTGTCGGCAATGTCTTTCTGTAACATTGCCTCTGTTGCAGCCAAGAATCTGCAGAAAATAAAATTGTAAACCCAACAACTTTCGATTAGACAACAAACAAAGATGCAGACGTGTTAAGTGTATGCATGTACCTCGATTTCATGTCTTCCACAGTGCACTGCTCATCCTTTGTTAATTCGTTTGCAAGTGCGATTAATTCATCGGCGGCAATTTTCATGTTCACAGCTGTCGGCCGCGCTGACACAAGATAATTTAATTTGCCCTCGATTTCCTGACGTAACGATTTCTTCGAATCGAATTTTTCCGGATAAATTTCTACCGCCAGGGAAAGGCACCCCACGATTGCAATAGCTGGAGCTCCTCGCACCTGAATAAAAATTTAAGAAATACATGAAATTAAATAAATTCACAAAAATTTCAGCAAATTATAAAGTTGTCATGTCGTACGGATTGACACCGCCTCTGCTATAAGCAAAGCAGTGTCAAGCGAGTAAATTAACTCTAAATTTAGAAAAATACTTTAAAAATACACGAAGACAAATTCAATATTTTTTTGGCGATAAATCGCCGCACATGACAGACAGATATTGAGGAGGTTCACCTCTGCTTGAATTTAAAAATTTCGTGTTGGCGTGATGTGGTAATTGTTCTTATTGTAGCCATGTACCTATACAAGGTTGGCAGAATTAATTGATGAGTTTCAGGTCTTAACATATGCCTGTTGGCAAAGGAATCAGTTGTCATTAAATGAGTAGTTAAGATGGCTTTTAATATATTAACATGTATACCTGTGTGCCATCAATCATATTAAATAAATGTTGAAACTACAAGTAATGTTAAACACTTAAATTCTAATAATAACAAATATAAATTGTCAGTTACTCCATAATTGTGGATGGGGCTGATTAGTAAGGCTAGTTGCGGCTATGAGTAATTTAATTTTTTTTAATTTAGATTTTCTTAAATTTGGAAAATTTAACTTTTGCGCTAGAAATTAGAAGGGGAACTCTTAGACATTTTAATAGGACAAGAGCAAATATCAAATTATCAATATGGTATATGTTATTGGAACAGAAACAAATACTTAATATTCCATTCTATTAATAGCGTACGGCTCAAACTCTGTGGTGAATGATCGGAAGACTGCTGAGTGTCCTATAACTTGGATTAGGCCAACGGCGTAACAATCAAGTTTGTAGCGGAGGACTTGCCGTACCTCCCAGTGGTGGTCTGCGGTAAGCATATCCGGCCAGTATCATGCGCCCTATAGAGATTCAAATATGTGAAGAACCAACTAACGGCTTCGGATAAAACTGGACTCACTAGTGATGACCCTTACAAACGTTTAGAGGACAACGACCTTGGGTTTGCTACTGAAATGTTATGACCCTAAGCAGAGGGCATTGACCGCTATTACACAGATATTACCGCCATCTACAAAGTGCGATGGAATGGGCCAGACATAAGGGGAATAAAAATATGTGGTATACCATATATAAGGTGATTCATCGTGAGGTTTGATTTTCAATAAGTTTTCTTGACAGATCACGCGTGACTCCTATCAAACTGCTTTGTCATTTTTGTTCAGTATCGTTTGGCAAGTCATCATGGAAAGACTCACACCACAACAGCGTTTCTAAATTGTTCAGCTGTATTACAAAAGTCAGCATTCTGTGAGAAATGTTTTTCGTCCGATTTGAGGACTTACGGTACGCATAATCGACCTACTGAAACCACTATTGCCAATACCATTCGCAAATTTGAGTCCCAGTTTACATTAGTGGATGATACTCGACCGGTTAGACCACATCCATCATCACGTATTGAAGAGACTATCACAGTTGTAGCTGAGAGTGTACGCAAAGACCGCGACGATACGATTCGTCGTCGTTCTCAGCAGCTTAGCCTGGCGTATTCGACAATTTGGCGTATTTTACGTGAGGATCTCGGCCTAAAAGCGTACAAAATTCAGCTTGTGCAAGAATTGAAGCCAGTGGACTTAAATTTGCGTCATATTTTCCGTGAATTTGCTCTGGAAAAACTCAATGAAAATCTGGTGTTTTATCGTGAAATTTTGTTCAGTGATGAAGCCCATTTCTGGCTCTATGGATACGTTAATAAACAAATATGCCGTATTTGGGCTGATGAGCAACCCGAAGAGTACCAAGAGCTACCATTACATCCATTAAAAACAACGGTATTGTGTGGTTTACGGGCTGGTGGAATTATTGGTCCATATTTCTTCAAAAATGAGGCAAATCAGAATGTTACCGTCAATGGTAACTGTAATCGCGCCTTGTTAACGGACTATGTGCTTCCTGAAATTGGCCGGCTAGAACGTGCAATATCATACCTTTAGATTATTTTTTCTGAGGATATGTAAAGTCTCAGGTCTTCAGGAATAAGCCAGCTACTACTGACGTTTTGGAAGCCAATATTACTCGTGTTATCCGCGAGATACCAGTTGCTATGCTCGAACGAGTCTCCCAAAATTGGACCTTCCGAATCAGACGTAGTTGTGGCCAACATTTACATGATATCATTTTCAAAAAGTAAATGCCATGAACTGTTCTTTTAACCGATAATAACAATTTTAAGTTCACTTTCAAATTTGTGTTTTATATATGTACATTATAAATCAAACCTCACGATGAATCACTCTTTATAAAAAATAAAAAAATGTAAAAAAATTGACGGAAAAGAATATCGGAAAATAAGTCTTATTTAAAGAGTCGGCGCACCTAAATATTTATCACTATAAAAATAAAGAAAATGGAGCCTTAAACATATGGTGTGTTCAAAAAGTGAGGTGCTTTTATATTTTTATAAAAATATATCTTTAAAGTAACCCCATTCAGATATAATACACTTGTGTCAACGCTTTTTCCAATCCTCGAAGCACTTCTCATAAGCTCTTTTTGGTATAGCATTGAGCTCTTTTAGCGATGTCGTTTTTATTTCCTCAATCGTTGCAAATCTCCGTCATTTCAAAGGTCTCTCCATTTTTGGGAATAGGAAAAAGTCGCATGGGGCCGAATTCGGTGAATATAGTGGCTGAGGCATGATTGTCGTCTTTTTTTTGGCCAAAAGATTTCTCACAAGCAACGATGAATGAACAGGTGCATTATCGTGATGCAGAAGCCATGAATTGTTTTCCCACAATTCCGGAGGTTTTTTTTTTTTTTTGTATTGCTGCTCGCAAGCGGCGCATAACTTCAAGTTAATATTCCTTATTGACCGTACGACCTTGAGGTACAAACACCATGGTTATTGAAAAAAATTGTGAACAAAATTTTGACATTTGACCGAACTTGGCGTGCTTTTTCGTTCTTGGCTCTCCTGGTTACTTCCATTGGGACGATTGGGCTTTGGTTTCGACGTCACCAGTTATGACCCTTTTGAGCAAGTCAGGATCATCATTGACGTCATTCAAGAGCAAGGCTACGGTTCTTCTGATCAAAATTAAGAAGTTTCGGAATAAACTTCGCTGTCACATGTTTCATGTCAAAAACATCCGACAAAATTGCATGACACAATCATCTTTTGTTGATGTGCTGAGGCGTCCAGAGCGAGGTTCGTCATTGGCATCTTCTCGGCCATTTTGGAAAAGTTTGTACCACGTGTCAACATTTTTTTTTACTTAAAGCAGACTCACCGTATGCCACTGTTAACATTCCAAGTATTTTAGATAATTTGATTCCAGTTTTTACAAAAAATTTGATGCAGTCTTTGCTCCACTTTTTATAATAATTGAAAATCGTCGAGCACACCAAAACACGTTCAACCTTTCTATCTGTCAAAAACAAATTAAGGTTGCTATATACTTAAAACTGTGAACTTAAATTCGGGACATGGGTACCAGCACAGCAAAGAAAATTTAAAATCGAATGTACGTTCCAAAAGTCACCTTACTTTCTGAACATATTAGTGTTTCTGACCAAACTTTAAAGTGAACAGAAATACAAAAAAGAAGTGTGCATTTGTGTATCACTTTACATACGGACAGGCAGGCAGCCAGGTCTACCAAGACTAAATAAGGCCAATAAAATTCGCTCCCTAAACTTTAAAAATATTAATCAATTTGCATCCCTACCTGTCGTAAAGGGCAATCAAATAGAGGAAAATCATATTCAGTCACCTTAACATCAAGGAAGAGCTCTCATTCACATCTAATGAGACTAATGGTCTAAGAAGAAAATAGTGAAAGAAAATAAAGTCGGATGTACGAGTAAAATCGATTTACGCATATCAGCGCCACACGCATTAAAGGAGAATAGCAAGAAAGTACGGCATCATTGAAGTAAACGTACGCACTATCCCGCCGGACATGTTTCTGCACAGTAGAGGATTGTTTCCGGGGGGAATGGAAATATTCGTTTCATTGCTCAAAGCTTTCTAGGGACATCATAATGCTTAAAAGAAATAAATTCAATATAGTAAGCTAGAATATAAAAACGGATTCGACATCATATTCACAGCAATATAGCATTAGTGACCGATTAATGGTCATAAAATTGTTAATTAAATATGAAACTCGGAATATTATTATCGCCTATGGATCGCAAATAGTCATATCTTGGCGCGGATAGGATATCAAATGAGAATATGAGGAGGAATAGAAATACGAATATGAACGTGGTGGTGAAATGATGAAATGAAAATGGTGGTAGAGGACAAGAGACAATTAAATCAGAAATAGTAAAATCAATAAAGTGCGACTTGAGTCGGACAAATAATGCTGCAATAAAAGAAGCAAATTTTAGCAACTACCGATTGATAAAGCTTATTGTATGTCGCAAATAGATTCATCTCAATATAATGGAACTTCAGGCTTCAGACCAACATACGACGCGTTTTAAAGTTTATGGTTAATAATGGGGAAACATTGCGACGCTACGAAATAGGTCCTATATATTTATTTCAAGATGTATTCGAAATATTTATATAGATAGTATGATGACGGGAAAGAAAAGATTAATGCACAACTGGAATAACTGGTGAATTCGGAGTTATAGTTGGAGTACGTGGAAGTAGTATTCAAAATGCGTTAATTTTTGCAAGATTTTCTATTAAAGCACGACAACAGTGCTATGCTTCAGGCAAGCCTTAATTATTGGATAAAGGCGCTAAAATCAAGAGTAGTAAGACAGTATAGGGCCTCAACTAACAAGCCTCACTAGTTAGCCCGATCCTTAAGTAACTCCTTTCAGTTGCGCATTCTAAGTCGGTTGAGGTCTTCTCTTACCTGTACTTCCTTACCGCGTCATATGAAGGATCAGACGTCCACAATGAGGCGTCTTACGTCGAATGGAAAATGATCAATTTAGTTTAGATTTTCTTGATCCGGAGATCGCCATGTCCTCTGGTGTATATTGAGATGAGGAAACCGTGTGCACGCTGTTGTTACTTCGGGACACTGTACTACTGCACTATAAAGGCATTCCCCTTTTCTCCTTCCCATGTGTAAACAAATAACAGAAATACACGCGGTAGCCATTTATGCACACTTAACACAAAGTATGTTCATATTTCATTGCACGGGCATGAAATTTCATAAAGAACTTCATTCCTTTCCTACGGAAAGCTATGCAGGTGTATTTCCTTTACCTCTTATTTGTAGAATTTTGCATGAGATAGTTGTTGTCTTGTTGTAAAAGCAAACAGTTGTATTTTAAAAGGTTGATAAAGATTTTTTTTTTTTTCAAAATATAAAAGGCGATTCATCGTGGGGTTTGATTAATAATGTAAAATAAAAAACATAAATTTGAGCTGGCTTATTCCTGAAGACCTGCGACTTTACATATCCTCAGAAAAAATAATCCAAAGGTATGATATTGCACGTTCTAGGTGGCCAATTTACCGTAGCAAAACGTGAAATTAACACATGGGCTGTCCGTAACGTTTGTAAGCGAGGACACCACTTGAATTAAATCCATACCATTTTCAGTAAAAACCAGTACCAACCTTCAAAAGATACGTGTCTAAATTAGACAGCTGTCGGACGATTAGTTCTCGAGATATAGCGTTGTGAGTGAAGCAACTTTTGTTATTGTGAAAAAAAAAAATGGATTCAAAGCAATTTCGTGTGTTGATTTATCATTGCTTTTTGATGGGAAAAAATGCAGCCGATGCAAAGAAATGGCTTGATAAGTGTTACCCGAACTCTACACCAACCGAACGAACTATTCGCAAGTGGATTGATATGAGTGGTCATACAGGCACCGAAGATGTATGACCACAAAATGATTACGAATAACCGTAAAGTGAAGTTGATCAAGATAACTGAGGCTCTGAAGATATCAAAAGAGCGTGTTGTATATGTCATACACGAATATTTCAACTTGCGAAGTCTCTGTTCAAAGTGGGTATCGCGTTTGCTCACAGTCGACCAAAAACAACAACGTGTTGGTGATTCCGAGGAGTGTTTAAAGCTATTCAACCGCAATAAAGCCGAATTTTTGCGTCGGTATGTGACGATGGATGAAACTTGTCTATATTACTTCACACCAGAGTCAAATCGGCAGTCAGCTGAGTGGCGAGCAGGCGACTAACCTCGTCCAAAACGACCAAAAAGTTAATTTTCATCGCTGTTTCATCAAGACAATGCACCGTGTCACAAGTCGATGAAAACGATAGCAAAATTGAATGAATTCGGCTACGAATTGCTTCCCCACCCACCGTATTCTCTAGATTTGGCCACCAGCGACTATTTCCTGTTCGCAGAGCTCAAAAAAATGCTCGCCGGAAAGAAGTAATCGCCGAAACAGAGGCCTATTTTGAGGCTAAACCGAAATCGTACTACAAAACTGGTATCGAAAGATTGAAAAATCGTTTCAATCAGCCCTCGAAGGCAACTATATTGATAAATAAAGTTGAATTTTGCAAAAAATTTGTGTTTTACTATAAAACGGCGCTGACTTTTCAGCCCATGTGTTAAGTGCTCACCAACATGAATTCTCAACAAGTCCATTGTTTTACGCGCTGTATAGCTCGTAGCGCCGTCTTGTTGAAACCAGAGCTCACCGAGACCATGTGCTTGAATTTCAGGAAGCACATAGTCCGTTAACATGGCGCGATAACGGGTACCATTAACGGTAACATTCTGATTTGCCTCATTTTTGAAGAAATATAGACCAATGATTCTACCAGCCCATAAACCACACCAAACCGTTGTTTTTAATGGATGTAATGGTAGCTCTTGGTACTCTTCGGGTTGCTCATCAGCCAAAATACGGCAATTTTGTTTATTAACGTATCCATTGAGCCAGAAATGGGCTTCATCACTGAACAAAATTTCACGATAAAACACCGGATTTTCATTGAGTTTTTCGAGAGCCCATTCACTGAAAATATGATGCAAATTCAAGTCGCCTGGCCTCAACTCTTGCACAAGTTGAATTTTGCACGCTTTTAGGCCAGCAAGTTGTCGAATACGCCAAGCCAAGTTGCTGAGAACGACGACGAATCGATTCGTCACGGTCTTCGCGTACACTCTCAGCTACAGCTGCTATAGTATCTTCATTACGTCCTGGATGTGGTCTAACCGGTAGAGTATCATCTACATTAATAGATATGCGAATGGTATTGGCAATAATAGTTTCAGTAGGTCGATTATGCGCAACGTAAGTCCTCGAATCGGACGAAAAACATTTCTCACTGAACGCTGATTTTCGTAATACAGCTGAACAATTTGGAAACGCTGTTGTGGTGTGAGTCTTTCCATGATGACTTGCCAAACGGTACTGAACAAAAATAACAAAGCAGTTTGGTAGGAGACACGCGTGATCTGTCAAAAAAAGCCTTTTGAAAATCAAACCTCACGATGAATCACCCCTTATTTCCACATTTCGAAAGCCTCAATTTTGTTGACTTATTCTTTCCGCAATGACCACGTGTCTACACCATACAGCAATATGCTCCAGATGTAGTATTTGAGAATTTCCAATTTAAGCTTTTCATTTCGACAGAGGAATCTATCTATTTGTACGAATGATCCACTTACTTGATCTTTTTAACACCCGGCGCAAAAAGAGGGGTGTGTATGTGTGTATCTGTCTGTAGCATCGAAGTTCCCAAACGGCTGAACCTATTTCGATGATTTTTTTTTATTGAAAGATGACTTTATCTTGCGCCGGGGGTTTATAAAATTTTAGTTTAATTTTTTTTAAACTGATTTCAGTTTTAATACAGCTGCTCAAATGGTTTGAAATTTTTGTTTCATAGGTTTCAATTGCCTATTATCACTTTACGTTGATTTGTAGATTTTGCACGATGCATTTATATTATCTAACAGCCTCAGAAGTTATCAAAACATTGTAGCTGGCAAGACTATCGTTATTTATCAACACTCTAACTTTAATACAGATGCTACTCTCGCTTAATATTTATTTGAACATTTTACATATAGACGTGGTACAAAAATACATAAATGTCGCACTCATATTTAAATTTCTCTTTCCTTAGCTTAATCATGAACGGTTTTATGATTTCGGTTGACTGGTTTGTAGAGGTATACAATGATTTTTAGATTAAAATTTTCCAAAACTAGTTCGAAGTCGATAAAACATTCTATCAGAATGTTTAACATACATAAATATTGTTTCTCTATACCCATGTACCCATGCTATTCCTGAAGCCGCACTATCTTTTACACTAACCCTCTGCACAGCTTGTGGTGTAAAGTACCATAAGAGATCTAGCTTGTTTCCCCTTCCCTTCTTCTTATTTATTTTAATCATTTTTTAGACCAGGCTTATTTGCCAAACTTAAGGGTATAAGTGCGAGTGTTAAGCAGCAAAAAATAGCAACACTATAATATTCACTGAATCAAAGATGGAGCCACAAGTCAATATTTGGGCTGAAGTCAATAAGAATTTGTCAGGAACATTCAGGGTGTTGAAATAAAGGGGATGAACGACCTACATATAGTAGGTAACTGACTCCGAAATATCCGCACAAGTTAAAAAAAAGGACAAAGATGTTCAAATAATAAACAAATTTTTGGAGAAAAAGTTTGAGAAATCGTCTCTTCCATTGGAGACATCCTACGACTTTTTGCGATATCGGGAGGAGTCTTTTGATTAGGCAGAAAACAGTGGATGGGAAGTTTTACCCCACCCGCTTTATAGCCCAGACCTTGCGCCTTCTGACTACCATTTGTTCCGGTCGATGCAGAACGCCCTCACTGAAATACGGTTCACATCAGAGCAGAATATCAAAAATTTGCTTGATTCATTCTTGGCTGCCAAGCCAGAGCAGTTCTTTTGGGATGGGATCCAAAAATTGCCAGAAAGATAGGAAAAAGTCATAGCTTCCGATGGGCAATACTTTGAATAATACTATTTTACATGTTTTTCTTAAATAAACGTTCAAATTTTGAAAAAAAAACCGCACGAATTAAATTACATTATTGGGTATGTTTATTATTTTAATATAAAAGGGCTGATCCGGCACAGATGTGTGGTCCCGCTTATCTTCCAAGTCACTCGAATAACTGCGGACGGACGACTTAACAGAGATGTCGAACACAGCAGAGCGTAGCGTCTCTGGTTAAGTAGGGTGGAAAAAAGTCATGATATGAGGGATGTTAGAATCGTTTATGTTTCTGATACGTTTAATTTTTTTATCTACCTGAGAAAGGAACTGTAATAGCAAAATATTACTGTCCAACTTTAAACACTTGTAACTTTTGAGTGAATTAACCTTATTCGGCATTGACTTCAATACATTTTTGTCAATGAGATAATAATGCATTGAATCGTCCTCGAAGGCGTTTTTGACAACTCCGTCGTCTGTGTTTATTTTTTCACTACAAAACAGTCAAAAACTGTTTGGAAAATTTCCGGAGAATAGGTGCCGAGGCAAAATTTCACATCGCAGTTGATGGAACTACTGCATATGTGATACATGTTACCTTGCAGTTATCATGGAGTAGAAAAACTTCATGTCATGCTTGTCAACGAATGCTGCTTAAAGACCAATTTCTCATACATATGTATGTTGTAGTTCCAACAGCACTTCTCTACACTTATTGTTTCACGTGGTTTTAGGAAGGTTTAGTGATCAACATCTTTTGCAGATCACTACCTTTTTTTCGTCTAAAGGTGGTTCGCTTTCGTTTCGAGCAAACAGAGAAGGGAAAACATTCCATCGCGCATTGCTATCGTGTCAATTTATGTGGAATGTATATGTTATGTCCAGCTTTTTCACTGTACCAAATGCTGGAGTGCCAACATCGATCTGATTTCAATAAAAGTTTTAGCTCGTCGGAGATCACAAGGCTTATTTTCAGTGCCTACATTCCTAGACTAAATTCATCAAGTTAAGGCCTTGTTTTTATGTCACTAGTTGGACTTTGCCCAAGTTTAAACTCATGAAAGAAAACTATCCGTATTTGGTTTAAACCCATAACTTCAAATAGGTTTGTCACTCACTACCATGTATTACATTTGTCATTTTGTGTACAAGAGGAAGAATTTCCGATTGCCAACTTTCAATGGTTGACGGCTCAAAAAATTACTTCTTTCTGCTTTCCGTGTTGGCCAAGACTTCAACCCAGAACCTCTTATTGCGGTACGTAATAAAAAGATTCAATCTAACATTTAAGATGATAACTTCGACATAAATATCGGAACAACAACACCTAAAGAAACTTGTGCTTTGGTGCGGTTTTACCTAAACAAAAGCTTTCTAGACCATACACACTACTGGGAAAAACGAATCCGAAGCTCCGTTTACGAGAAAACTACCCCGCATAACAGTTAGGTAAGCAATGTTGTAATTTTAGTTTACGCCGTTTTGAATTTCTTAAGATGTTTCAATATTTACCCGACTCTTTCCAAAGAGTCGCCAACCGGGCGATTGATTGTTCTAACACGTTAAGCTAGTTTTACCTCTTTTATGGTATATCCAAATACGTATTAGTTACGAACTTAGTTAAGGATTGTTGTATCTCTTCCCAATTAACCGCAGCGTACAATTGCACAGTTAACCGCAACAGCAGATACTTTAAGCGATGTATACTTATGAGTTATTTAAACTATAAAATTCCCACTTGTATAATAGGAAACCCTAAGATGAAAACTTAAAACAAAATTTTAGTGCGTCAATTATGGGAAACTACTCAGTTTACGTAGACGTCATAATCATTTATTTGATCTACCTAAGTAAGTTATAACATCTGCGATAAGCTCAAGTTTATTTTTATAACAAAACAAACTGTTTATTTACTTTCTGATAAGTTGAAAAAGTGCTGAATAATACATAAAGTCACGTGATCATCGTAGTCGTAGTCTAAAAAACAATAAAAACTCACCTGCATTTTATTAATCACCTTCCAGCCATCTTCGACTCCTTTCACTGAAATGAATTTCGATTGAACGGGCAAAAGCAATTGATCCAAAATCTCCAATTTCGCATCGGCATACTTAATTGATTCCAGACTCATTTCACTTTCAATTGGCTATGAGTAATGCAAACAATTATCACTCTTTCATGCAACACTTAACTGCAATGAGACAAATTAAAAGAAAGTTCATTAATCAAGTAAATTCTTACACTTGACAAATTATAATTTCCTCCGAAAATACAAATTAAATCAAATTAAAAACACTACTCGCCGGTATTTTAAAAAGTGTAATTGATCACTTAAAGAAGTTCAAGAAAAAAAAAAAATAATAATAATAATAATAATAAGGAATAACAAAAACAAAACACTTTGATGTAGGAAGTGTCGCAAAAATGTCCAATGCAGACGGGCTGTGAAAATATTCTACCTTGACGCTCGAATTTAAATTGAGACAGTTTCTGCTGTTGTGACGGTGGGTACTATCGTATAAGCAATAGTACTACGTCAACGACAAAGCATACACGAGTATTTCTCCCTGTAACTAATATACCACCGTCTGACAACGATTGATCAGACTGACGACGAAGCACTGAGCATGAAGAAAAGGCCTTACTAGAGAGAGTGTCCCACAGAGTGTGAGATGTTTTTCAAGATAATATCAATGGCATCGTCAAAATACAAGGCACATGGCATCAGAAAAAGAACAAGTAAGAAATTAGAACTAGCAAACAATTGGCACATATTTGTACGAGTATTAAGCAAGAACGAGCTTTTACAACGTGTAGATCTTATCAATCGAACGGTAGGGTAAACGGGTGCTATTATGCCAAGAACATTAAGAATTGCTTGACGCGACACCCGACGGCGCTAATTCCATTGCTGATTGATGTTCATAATTGCTGTAATGTAGGTATTTAATGTTCAACAAATGGAAATAGCATAACATAAATGTTTTGCGGACTCATTTTCACTCTCTCCCTTGGTCGAAAGGAGATAGTCACGAGATTGATCTCAGTGCACATATTTGTAGATATTTTGACCTTGAGATACAACAGCAAAGCAGAGAGTGAAAATGTGTGTTTAATAATAATTGGTTTTGTAAGCCAAAAAAACTTGAAATATCTAATAGGTGTCGATATTTAATTTTCTCTTTGAACTAATGTCTATACAGGATAAGTGCTTACAGTTGACGTTAAAAGTTAGTCACCGTATCTATTCTGTACAAAAAATGACAATATTTTAATGACAATGGATCTAATTTTTGGGATACAACTAAAGCTTGTTTCAAAAAAGTGTGCAACTGGCTTCCTTTACATCACAAAATAGGCTGACTTTAACTTTAACTTCCAAATGGAAAAATTGTAATATTTTTTCATGTGCTTATAATAGAAACCGTGGTTGTTCTCCAGTGCCTTTCTTGACTATTGTGCAATCTATGACCAGCATATAGTCGTTTATGGCGTTTTGAATGACGTTTTAATCAAAGGTTTCTCGTGCCTTTTAAATGAAAGATTCAGTACCTGGCACCTAACCGTTTATCCAGTGTTCTCGACTTTATTTTCTTCTCTAATTCTACGCTTGTCCTTCTTTTCGACAAAATATCCTTTGACGTTTCTGATCATGACCTACTTTTCTTCGCTTACAATAACTAAATATACTTCCAGTGAGTGTTTTACATAAAAAGATTTAAATCCTATATACGTTAGTGACGTTCAACTTGCCATAATCCTTGCCCTTTGGTTTGTGCCTCTTATAGGCAAAGTGGTGATCCCAATGACAGTCAACACTTTCCAGTGTTTCTGACCCTACTGCAACTGTTTAATGAACATATACCAACTAAAATGGTAAGAGTTCGAAACCAAAGTTGACTACGGCTTACTTCTGTTATGATTAATTCAATCAAAAATCGCAATAAGTTGCATAGTAGATGGAGACGAAGGCATACTAATGTAAATTGAGGAAGAATTCAATTAGGTACGAATCACGCCATTATGACAATACGTTAACTCAAAAAGATCCATTACTCTTCAAAGCTCCCTACCCGCCAAAAAAAACTCTGAAGCAATTTAAGGAAGATCAGTATTTCCAAGTAGTTAGTGAAGATGAGGCTTTTAAATGTGTTACGGTTATTAATTCTAATTCTGTTAGTGAGGATAGTATAGCTATTGGTTTTGCTAAACTTATTTTACCCCAAATCACCAATTATCTCACCCACATTATCAACTTTTACGTATCTACTGCTACTTTCCCCAATGATGAAAAATCGCAAGGGTTCTTCCTATCGCCAAGAAAACAGACGCCAATTCCCCTGCCGACTTCAGACTGATCAACATCTTACAAACTCTCAGAAAATGACAATAATTCGACACCTTTCTCTTATAGGAAAGGTAAAGTAACTCGATAAGTGTGTATCCCATGAACTGAACGAATGCCAAAAACTACGGTGCCTGGAAATCTGCGCATCGCTTGCATTAGGAAACCAAACTGAACCCTTTTTGCACCAAATAGTCATATGTGATGAAAAGTGGATACTGTATGATAATCGTAAAAGATCTGGGCAGTGGTTGGATGCAGATGAAAAACCAAAACACACTCCTAAGCCCGATCTTCACACAAAAAAGATTATGGTGACAATTTCGTAGAAATCGAAAAGTCTTTTAATTTCTTTAACCAGGAGAAACGATAAACGCTATCAAATATTGTGAGGAAATTGACATATTGCATTCCAAATTGTTAAAAAGCAACCTGCCTTGGTCAAAAGGCACGGTCCGATCCTTTTACATGACTATGTTAGACCCCATACTTCACAAGTAACGGTGCGAAAGCTGTTGCAGTTGGGATTTGAGATTCTTCCGCATTCACCGTACTCTCCTGTTATTTTCCCAACGGATTACCATCTTTTCCGCAATCTGGATTCATTTTGCCTGCAGAAGGTCTTTCGGAACCCAGCAGAGGTCATAAAAGCCTTTGAAGATTTCATTGCTTCAAAAAGTCAGCACTTCTACGAAAAAGGAATATTTGACCTTGTTCACACGTTGGAAGAATGTCATAGATGCCAACGGATCCTATTTTGATTGAATAAATATTTACGGAAAAATATTGGTATTTAAATTTTTACTATTGTGGTACAACCCAATATAAGTTTCCCGTTCTTGCTTGGGTTTGCTAAGGCTCTCAATAAATTGAATCATGGCATCCTTAGGTGGAAACTTAAAAACTACGTCGTCATTTTTCAGGCAGATTCCAGGGAGTAATCTCCTGGGACAGATTCTCTTTACTTAAGGATTTCCTTAAGGGTCAATTCTTGGCTAAAGATTATTTGCATGTTTATTAACGATCTCCCATCAGCCTGTACCTCCACAGAGGCATTCCCTTTGACAAAATTGATGAAACTGCTTTTCTTCGTCCGTGGCTTAAAATAAATTTTGATCTCAGCATCTTGCTGTTTGTAATAACAAAAATAAGGCTGTTAAATGCCGCACTAGTTTAGGATTCAGTATTGATAGAAACCTCTCGGGTTATAATCACCCTAATGGAGTTATTGGTCATATATACAGCTGTCTACGTATATTGTGGCTAATTCCGTATTTAACCTCTGTGAAAACTAGACGTAAGTTGGTACTAACATTAATATTTCCCATCATTACTTATGCTATAGCGCCCTAAATTCACTTGTTTTAAGCCACATAGCAATCTAAAGGGTGAGCAAACAGATGGTGTGGATGTGGGCTGTCAATAACTGTCATTTACTGACAGATGTCATTAAATCTTTTGCAATTTTAGTCATAGAGTCGTTTATTCAATCGTATCACGAAAATGGACAACCTGTAAAACCTGTAAAAATATTTCCTAAAATTCGTAAATTTTTCGCTCAACATAATCGCCCTAGTGTGTCCGGAATTCGTGCAATGGTGAAGTGTTTTGAAGAAACTGGTTCGGTATCGGGTCAAACTCCATATCAGCATGCTAGGCGAGGCACGTACACGCCAAAACCAGCCAGACATCTAAATTCGTCGCCGAAGTCAAGAATTGAGCATCACTTATGGCACTTTACGGCGAACTTTAAAAGTTGATCCTCATCGAATTTGATCTTTTCCGATGAAGCCCATTTTTCCATTAATGGATATGTAAATACAAGTAAACAAAATTGACGTTTCTGGGGACCGGAAAACCCATACGATAGAAATGAAAAGCCAATGCATCATAAAGAAGTCACTGTATGATGCAGATTATGGGTTCCCACCATTAATGGCTAGCACTTTTTCGAAGATGATCCTGGAGAGACAGTTACAGTGAATGGAAAACGTTACCACAACACGTTGACCGGCCATTTTTTTCCAAAATTGAACGAATTGGATCTAGACGATGTCTGGTTTCAACAGGACGGTGCTACCGTCCACACAATATAGCAGTTAGAGAAGTTGATTGGCATCCAAGGTCATGCGATTTGACACCTTTAGACTTCTTTCTGTGGGGTTATTTGAAGAATAAGGTCTAAGCCATAAACCCAGCGACAAATCAGAATGTCAAACATCTCGGATCATTGCTTGCAACAAAAGCCGTGGTAGTCACATGAACGATGTTGTGTTCCATTTATAATTACCATAGACCGAGCTTTTATAATCCATAAAATTCTACAACGATTTCACAAGAAATGTATGTTTAATTTTATAAAAATTTCAACACTAGCTGTTCGCTAACCTTTTATATAAGTTCTAAGAATTATTTTATTTTAATACGTGTTTTTGTGATATACATACGAGGTGTGTTCAAAAGTAAGGTTCGCAGGCAACGTACATTCGATATTTTTTTTATTTTTATTTTTTTTTTTGTGTTGGTACACATGTCCCGAACATAAGTTCACAGTTTCAAGTATATATCATACTTAATTTGTTTCTGACAAATACATAGATAGATTAGACGTGATCACTGTTTTTCTTATTACCGTAGCGTAGTGCATGAGGATTTTTTACTTCAAGGTCGTACGGTCAATAAGGAGTATTACCATGAAGATATGCGCCGTTTGCGAGAAACGAATTGTGGAAAAACAATTCATGGCTTTTGCATCACGATAATGCACCTGTTCATTCATCGTTGCTTGTGAGAAATATTTTGGCCAAAAAAAAAGACGACAATCATGTCTCAGCCACTATATTCACCGAATTTGGCCCCATGCGACTTTTTCCTATTCCCAAAACTGAAGAGACCTTTGAAATGACGGAGATTTGCAACGATTGTAGAAATAAAAACTGCATCGCTATCAGTACTTTTTGGAAGGTTTCGATGATTGGAAAAAGCGTTGGCACAAGTGTATTTTATCTGAGAAGGATTACTTTAAAGGGCACAACATTAATATTGATGAACGAATAAATATTTTTTTATAAAAATATATAGTCACTTTACTATTTGAACATACCGTATTATTATATTGTATCTAAGTTCTAATAAAGATTTAAATCTTTTTGCACACCCCATTTGTATTCAATTATAAATGAAATAAAATGAACGTTCATATGTAAAAGACAACGGAAACAAGCATAGCAAATCATTGCAAAAGAGGCTTTTACAACCGCAGCACAAAGCTTGGCTTTGGAACCTGTATCTATAACTTCAAGAGTTTAAGAGACAAAGTTAAATTCGAAATGCAGCACTAGGAACAGAGAAATTCTACATGCCGTAAAACGAAGCAAGCAAAATCACATTTATCCTATTCGAGCCAAAACGCGAATAAGAAAAAGAGCATGAATGTCGGTTTCTGTACGAAGGGATTTAATAAATTGGTATCCTTTTCCAGGAATCTAGGTGTTCAAACCATCATTCAGCTACAAAAAAGGATTGTTGTTATCAGCTAAAATGTTGTGCAAACGTGGAAACAGCTACAAAATACGAAATATAATAATCGTATCTATCAGAGCCTCAAAGAAGAGGATGATAGCAATGTGTTAAAATAGCCGTTTGCCTTCAAATTCCAATCCATGTCCGAGTATCCTATTATACGCCATTTTCTAGAACTGGATGGCCATATTAAAGAAAAGAGCGAATAGCCGGTCGCCCTGTCTGACCCCCTTGTTAATGCTGAATTCATCTGACTTCTTCCCTTGGATTAGAATTTTTGCTTTGGACTCATTTATCGTCATCTCTAGTTTTACTAGTTTTTTAGGGAACACCTTGTACTATCACTGCTCCTTGTTTGAAGTCAATGAATAATATATGAAGGTTTTTGTCGTACTCATAGCTTTTCTCCATGCTTTATTTTAATTTAAAAATCTGATCAGTAGTAAACGTTCCACATCGAAAAATACACTGGTGTATGGGACAAATGAGTCCTACACTCTTCATTCCCTCCTATTCTCATATTTTACACATTATATTGTGCAGTTTTTGCAATAAGTTTGTGATTTCATCAGGTGCTTGAGCTTCCGATAAAGGTTCTACTCTTGTTCCTGTTCACTTTCTCCTTATTCATTGTCCTCTGTGTGTAGCAATTCCTCAAAGTGTTGAGCCCATCTTTGGATCATTTCTTTTTCTTCTGATAGTACAATAATAATCCGTTTTTATCCTCACAAACGCTAACTTCTCTTCTGATTCGTTAGTACACTTCTTTAGTATTGTTCTTCCATAGTCCTCTTATATTTTTAGGATTCTTTCTTTTGTAGCTTCTTTTATTTTTTTGTTGCAGAGTTTTGTAGCAAGTTTCCTTTTGTTTGTAAATGATTCTCTATTTAAACTTGTGTTTACTTGAAATAGTTTTATTCAAGCTTAGTTCTTTTCATTTAGTGCATTGTGACATTCCGTGACAAACTAGTATGCGTTTCTCCGAAAATTTTCTCTGATAAATGTCTCACTTGCTGAATATGCAATTGCAGTCTGAAACACGCTGTATTTTTTAAGTAAGTCTATGTTTTCGTTTTGGATATTTATTTCTTCTAGTCTATTTGAGCGTGGCTGCTTGTACTGCAACTGAGTGTTCGGATCCTATAACTTCTTAGTATCCCATATTGTTTTCCCTCTTCCTCTTCCTTTTGCAATGTTGGATATTCTTTATCGTATCTTTATGGTATTTCTATAATGGACGAAGCTCTTCTGGCTGATATATGTAAGTGCATAATCAATTTGACTAACTAATTCTGTTCCTTTGTGTTCTCTTCCAATTTTTTGCGTTCTTAGGAAGATAAGCGTATCATATCGTTTTATTTCCTCACATGCTTCAAATAATTGTTTATAAAAAATATCCTTATCATCTTCACTGCTGTTCTGTGTAGGGGCATATACTGTTCTCAAAGATATACCATATTCGAAAATTGTTCTTTTAGTCTGCGTGTTTATAACTTGCTAATTATTAGTTTGAATCCGAGAACACATTTTTTCATTTGCTTGCTTATAATAAAACCAGTTCCATACATACTTCTTCTTTCTTTTCCGCTATTGAAAGTCGGAAATTTTGGTTTTTTTTTTACCTTTCATTTACCCTTCCATCTGATCTCTAGCAGTGCTATTATTTCTAGTTTGTATTTTTCCTTTTGGAATTTCTTGCAATTTTCCAACCTGTAGCATTGTTCTTACGTTCCGTGTTCCAATTTTCCAATCGTTATTCATTGTACAATTCCGAGTTCGTATTCCGTTGTTTCCATTCAGAGGCCGTCTTGCAGATTTCATAACTATATTAGTTTTCCAACCACAACTTGGAGGACCAGGTCCATGAATTGTTCCCCACGGACAGGATGATCCGGTTATACCTCCAGATACTAGGTATGAGTTGTACTGAGGATAGGAAAAGTGAGTCTGTTGCATCAAACCCTCCGCCTTTAACAGAGTTTGGGACCGGCATTAAAGACCTTTTAAATTAAATAATAACCCACACGCTTTTTTCAATCACACTGCATATATGATCCTCATCATCTTTTCCATGGATGAAAAATGTGGAATACAAGCGGGTATATAAGCTGGAATTATATGCAAGAACTCTGCTGAAAAATCCCTTCCGACAAAGCAATTATAGCTCAAGTTCCAAAAGATGGTCGATGAAGTGTCTTAAGGATAAATAACTGGACTACTGAAATGCACAAACCCCAACAAACTATCAGGTTTACGGACGATGTGGACTGCAGATTGTATTAAAGTTCATAAACTTAGATAACTCCACAATCGGCGTAATAGCATAGCAGATAATTGAGAGAACACAATGACAAGCCAAATTGTTTTTAAAGTGTAGGTACATTTTCCGACAGAATAGAAACATATCAGCACATTTTTGCTAATACAAAAAAAAAAAAAAATCGATGATAAGGTCCAACACAATCGCCACATGTGCGTTAACAATATCTTTTAAAATGAGCTATAATTATGACCATTTATTGAACATAAAGTTAAGCCGTCATACCTACTAGTATTTCGTTTCCTATCAATTGATATCACCTACAAGTACTCGATAAAAGATAATTAAACGAATGTCGCCCGAAACAGCTACATGCAACATGCGGCAAAGCTCTTTCACTGAATAAAAAATATTCTCGACCCTGTGGTTATATTAAGGTGTATCTCATCGGACGTCACTTGTTACAAACAAACCAAATTTAGAGTATGGAAAGTAAATTACAACAAATTAATAGCGGAAAGAAAATATATTGAACAGCTTACGAAAAACATTCACGACAACGCCAGTTCGAGGTATTTTAAGAAAAATACGAAAGCAACAAAAAAAAAACTGAAAAGAACACGCAGAGAACATCGGTGTCGCAAGCAGACACTAATAGCGCTTACTTGGGAATTTTGGTCTCTTATTAACAACCAAAAAAGCTTCTAGCAATTATTGTTTATAATTCAAAATCAACTGGTGGTTTATCTGGCAGACAAACAATCACAATCAAAATCAGCACACCACACTACCACCACACCGTCGCCACAGCAGTCAGCAACAAAATGTGATATGACCACAGGAAGTGCCCCCGATGGTCATAAATCAAAGTGGTTCACCACTTTTATAGTTTTTTTTTGTTGGGACATGGAAAAATTATGTTCAATCCACGTTAATTCATGAGAATTACGAAATATTTACCAAAAGCACAGCTGATCAGGGGCAATGATATGTGAACACATTTTGTGGTTATAATTACGAGAGCGCTGAGAAGACACTTTTTCAGTAGAACTTTAAAGGAACAAAGAATTCATTTAAATTTGCACTTACCGTGATGGGGATGTTATTTAAGGAGGAGTTTTATTTATAAACTTCCTGAGTATGTTGGTGATGGATTATTTGCTAAAAATCGGGCAGAGTGCAGAAAAGCTGGAGGAAAAGATTCGCAACAGAAATCCACCCGCACCGGTTTGACGTACTACTTACAGATTTTTTTTTTTCTTTATTTTTGCTTTTCTGCTTCTCCTCATACTTTTTAACTTACTTAAAGGCCATAACACAATATAAAAATAAGGAGTGTTAAATCTGATTTCTATTACCGCAATATTTTAATCAAACATAAAAGCTTTAGTAGCTTTCAAATATAAAAGTATATTTTTTTTAATTCATTTGTCTATTAAATTTTCTTTTTTATGTTCTATCTCTCCTGGTTGCCATTTCTTATATTTTCACACCAAAATTTCCTATAGTGTTTTGTTGTCCATTTTCTAGGTTTTTGGCCGATTTCACTTAAAGTCATCTGCACGTTGAGAAGGCTATACTTTGAAATGCTGACAGTTCTGGCAGCACTCGCCCCGGGTAACCTGCGTTTTGCCAGACTATCATTCTCATTACGAAACCAATTAACATCTAAGACTGCCAATTTTGCTGCTGGTCGTTTATAAATGCTGGCTAATTTATTTGCCTATTTTTGCTCCGATGAACTTGAATAACTCCACCTTTTGGCCAAGTGCTTCTAGGAAAGATGGCATCTGCTATTATAATAACGTCGCCCTTCGAAATAGGTTTTACCAGCTGAAACCATTTTGTCCTCCTCTCGTAGGCGTTGAAAGATATTTAAGCACGCAACGTTTCCAAAACCTGTCCGCATATTATTCGCACTTCATCTATTTTGTTCGAAGAATGATCTCTTTATCACTTATCTGCCCTATAAGCATTATACCACTCGAAGAATCCATCAGAAAAGGATTGGGTATTGCTGCTACGTCACTGTCACTGTAAATAGATACATAGGTAAGAGACCTCAAATTTATTATACACTCAACCTCCGCCATCATAGTCCATCTTTCGGATTTCGACTATGAGACTATGTGGGGTAAAGCGGGGTATGAAATTCCATTTAATGCCCTCGCGAACACACTAGTTCATAAACGCATTTGGGTCTTACAATTTTGAGGCATCTATACAATTAGTGCCATTATCTGATCAAATTTCTATTGGTTTTCCTCTTATTGCAAGGAACTGTTGAATTGCTAAAATGCACGAGTTTCTGGGGAGATTATGTGAAATTTCTTATTGTTAGAGAGTGAATAATACTACCCACCGTTTTTCAGTATATCTTCCTACTGTTGTCACTATAAGAAAAAAGTAGTGTAAAGGCCTTAAGCCTTAAGGAGGTAAGTCCACCATCAGTGGTGGTGCTGAAACTACTCTTGCATTTCTAAATTTCTGACACTTATATTGAACTCCTTTCGAATATGTCCGTAGGTTCTTAATATAATATGATTGCACTATCATTATGATAATATAATTCATCATAGTTAAACGAAACCTGGCTTGACGCATCGAACCGACCTCTTATTCGCATTATCCCCTCCTCCACTAAACTTTGATTTAAGGTGACATTGAGTTAGACTTATAAATCAAGACTGATTCTAATAGTATAATAGAAATTCGTTTCAGCACGTTGATTTCAGTTCCATAAACCTTAAACTGACATAATCTGTAGAGATACAATTCAGCTCGGGCAATAACATCTGTAAGAAGGGTCTTATTCTGATTTGACAGTGTTTTTCTAAGCTGGTTTATCCAGATGATGGGTGCAAATTTGGAACTCGTTTTTGTTTAACTTTGGCGTAGGTATTTAAGGGCCACGTTTCTTTTGATTAATATACAAAATTGAGCCCATGATTCAAACGACTTTTGGATGACAAATCAAATTTCAAATTCTATTTAGTGATATTGTATCGAGGAAATCCTTCAGATGTCTTAAAGTCAATAGCATCATTTTTCTATATTTTTATTCTCTCATACATAAAACAAAAATGTTATTTAAAGAACTTATTAATTTTAATTTGAGTAGTCCAACTTAATGTGTTTTCCGCCTTAGAAGTCTCCACTTTTATACTTCTGCATCTCCAATAGAGGAAACTAAAACCGAAATCGAAAAATCTACTACAATCTAACGTAAACAAATTCCGTTTACTGCATTCATTTGTTAAAACATTTAACGAGTATAGTGGCGCGTTTTTTTTGTTAAAGAAAAAATTAATGTTACAATGGCAGAAATAAAATCTGGTGAAAGTATACCAAACATGGAAACTTGGTGTCGCTTATGTTTGAATTCCCACTCTGGAACATTTAACATTTTCGAATTTGAACCAGGACAGTTACCGTTACCAATACGAATCATGGCCTGCGCTGCCGTAGAAGTCCATGAATTGGATGATCTCCCAAAGTTAATTTGTGCGCATTGCAAACGTCAATTGGAAGCGTTCTACGATTTTCGAAAAATGTGCCAATTTTCGGATGCGAAACTGCGCGTGCATGCTAGTCTATTGAAAGCTGGAAAGGAAAGTCAAGTTTTCTCCGAACTAGAAATTGAGGACACTGATGAATATGACAGGGACGTGGAGATTGACGAGACATCGCAACTTACTGATACACATTCAAATGACGACGAAGAGTACCAGCCATCACAAATGGATTCTGAGCAGTGCGATGAAAATGAGTCCATCTTTGCAGCCGACGGTTCCAGTCATAGTCAAGAGCAATTCCCAAACGATTCAGATGCTTCATGCAGCACTAACATACGACAAGAAGCAAATATTGCCGGCCCTAGCGATGAGCAAAAGGGAACAAGAGCCGATCAAGCCAAAAAGAAACAGAAGACACTAAGTAGAGTGGTGATTGAGACTGAAAACGCGTTACATCCACATTCGCATTCACTGTCTATTCTGATAGGAAAAGTTGGTGATGATCCTAGATTAACCAAAGCCGATAATGACTACATTCAAGAGAAGCTTGTTAATTTATTGATGGCTGAAAACCTGTGTTTCCGAGGCGATAGATTAATGTTTTCCGATGGTTTGCTTCTAATTAGATGTATTAATCACGTATCCTATAATTGGCTCGTCAACGCTGTTCCGAAAATTCCTCCATTTGGAGGTGTCAGCTTTAAGATAATCGATGTTTTGAAACCAACGCAAGCATACTGCTGGATCCCTGGTGAAATCATGGATACAAAGTACGTTCTCAACTCTTTACGTGAACTAAATCCAGACTTGAATACGAGCCGATGGAAGGTTTATTCTCACTTGCCAAGTACTTTTCGAACAACCAAGCAGGGATCAACACTTATTTTGGGCTTGGATCCGGGTTCGGCGGAGACTATCAAAAGAAAATATAAAATGCGACTACGTTTGTACAGTGGACGGGTCTTGTTTCGATTTAGTTCCAAACAAAGGGAGGTAAAGTAGATTTAAATTTGAATGTGGCTGCTGTTAATAAGATGACAAAATGTGATATACCTATCACGTAACTTCCATTGATGTTTCTGTCGTTTTATTCTTTCAACTAATTTTTTAAGAAATTGTGTAAGTGAAACGTTTAGGTTGACTTGTGTTGATTAAACAAATAAAATGTATTTCCTAGTAAAATTGTTTCTTTGGTTTATTTGCAATACGGCTGCGGTATCTCGCTGATCTCATCGTTGTTAGCATATACGTTGCTTGTCGTTAGATGTCGTGCCTTAGCTTATGCCATCTTGGATTTGCGATACTACTGTGTCACAGCCTATCATGAAATTGATGTTATTTTGCACTTGTCTACTTATGTTCTATATTTGGTTGTGGTTTCCAGATTTGCTCTTCCAATCTAGCCAAGCGGGTTTCAAAACGGTGCATGACAAGCACTATGACTGTCGCATTTGTAAATTTTATGGCTGATCCGCTGTTATCTCTCTCTTCGCATTATGTTTATAGGATCCTGAATTATCTTCTCGTGGAGGTGCGCGTATGAATTGCAATCATGTCAGAATGTTTACGATATGTAAAATTTATAGTTTTGTTGCGATATCGGAAGCACTTTTTATTTCTTGGAAAATCGAGGCAGCATGGGTCTAACATCGGGACGAAACAGTCGTACATTAGACTGGAATCATGTGGTATTATTCCTTCACATTCTCGACAACGTTGCAAACTCAGATTTCGCTTTACTTGGTTGGTTTCATTTTGTTTGGTGAAGACTATATTTAGAAGATATTGGAAATACTCCGGTTTTTTGGTGAAGTAGTTGGTAGACTCCGATTTTTGCTAAATTAATGTTTATCTGCAATCATTAATTGCAGACTTAGTTGCTTAGGTCATAATTCGTAGCAAACAGCATAATGGACCTACTGAAACCACTATTGCCAATACCATTCGCAAATTTGAGTCCCAGTTTACATTATTGGATGATACTCGACCGGTTAGACCACATCCAGCACGTAATGGAGAGACTATAGCAAGACGAATCGATTCGTCGTCGTTGTCAGCAGCCTGGCTTGGCAGATTTTACCTGAGGATGTCGGCCTAAAAGCGTATAAAATTCAACCTTCTGCATCATATTTTCAGTGAGTGGGCCCTGGAAAAACTCCGGTGTTTTATCGTGAAATTATGTTCATTGATGAAGCCCATTTCTGGTTTAATGGATACGTTAATAAAATTGCCGTATTTGGGCTGACGAGCAAACAGAAGAGTACCAAGACATAATATTAAATCCATTGAAAACAACGGTATGGAGTAGTTTATGGGCTGGTGGAATCATTGGTCCATATTTCTTCAAAAATGAGGCAAATCAGAATGTTACCGTCAATGGTAACCGTTATCGCACCATGTTAACGAACTATGTGCTTCCTGAAATTTAAGCACATGGCTCGGTGAGCTCTGGTTTCAACAAGATGACGCTACGAGAAATACAGCGCGTGAAACAATGGACTTGTTGAGTAATAATTTTGGTTAGAACTTAATTTCACGTTTTGGTACCGTAAATTGACCGCCTAGATTGTGCGATATCACACCTTTGGACTATTTTCTATGGGGATATGTAAAGTCTTAGGTCTTCAGAAATAAGCCAGCTACGATTGACGGTTTGAAAGTCAACATTACTCGTGTTATCCGCGAGATACCAGTCGCTATGCTCGAGCGAGTTGCCCAAAATTGGACCTTCTGAATTGACCACCTCAGACGCAGTTGTGGATAACATTTACATGATATCATTTTCAGAAACTAAATGCTATGAATTGTTCTTTTAATCAATAATAAAAATTTTAAGTTCACTTTCAAATTCATGTCATCTGTTTTACATTATAAATCAAACCTCACGATGAATCACCCTATACATTCACCTCAATTCCACAAGTCGTATACCATAGTCGCATTTAGTTATTACAAAGTTGCATTTTACAAACAAAACCCAAATTTTTACTATTGTGAGCGAAGGACCAGACTCACAAAGAGTAGAATCCAGTTCAGCTTTTATATTGATTGGGCTGAGGTCTTTCAAACAAAAGTATTGTATCGAATAACGATGACCAATTTTCTCTGACAATTCTATGCTTTTTAGGCTGCGTACTTTCCAATACAGTGATATTTTCAAACAACTACCGCCATATCTTTGTCAGGCCGGGTACTTATGGGACTGTCCTTGTAACACTGGCACCAACAGTGAAAAACTCCACCTCTACACGGACGGCTACAAAATGGAGAAAGGCACTGGAGCTGGAGTCTACTGTAAAATGCTACAGATCCGATTCCGGACGAATGTAGTTTTTTTTTCACGCAGAAATATTTGCTATTCGTAAAGCTGCACAAGCTGTACTACTCATGGAGTTCATTCTCAGAGATCTCTATATTTGTGGTCATAAAAGCTTGGGAAAGTGAAACTATCAATTCAATAGAGGTACAAAAAAGTCATCAAACTCTAAGTAGAATTTGTGAATCTCACCGAATGGATATTTGCTGGGTACCTGAACACAGAAAGGTGAGAGGGAATGAGAAAGCGGATGAGTTAGAAAAAGAGGGTGCCTCTTTGAACAGGAGTATCACACACAACAACATAAATATACCTCTTGAAACCCTGAAACGTAAAATTGAACTTACAGCCATAGAGCGATCCAACAAAGTATTGATCTCCACTGACTGTCATATCACGCTCCCTTCGACCAAACCTAGACAGCGAGAGAACACGTACTCTTCTCTGACTTAAAGAAAAAAATCATATTACTAGCTGTAGGAACGAAGAGGAAACAGCGACTATCACACACTGGTTGTGTAACTGTCCTTACTTCCAAATACGCCGTGCCAAACATTTGGGTACAGACTTTTTAGAGAACTTGTTTCCTAACCTAACAACAGTGACATTGAAATCTTTATTAAAGCGTTTTGTTCGATAACTAGGTTATCCAAGAAAAAAAAAAAAATATTCAGAAAGAAATCATAATCGAGAGTTCTTGAACCCTTTCAGTCATGTAATGCCCGTGCACTTTGTAATACCATTATATTTCGATGAAATTTTAGATGCACCCCTAATAAAAAGAAGTTTTATCGGCCAACAGAAAACTAAATGACAGAAAGTCGCCAGGTCCGGTTAGGATTCTTGTAGAATTTTTGAACCCCGGACGGTTTCACAAGTAAACTGACTGTGGCCTTCAATAAAATACTTGAAATTGTTTTTACAACCCACAATTTTTGGTAGCTTTATTATTTCCCATCCATAAAAGAGGTAGTGTAGGGAATTCCAATAGGGACGTGACAACTTTGAATTTAATTTGTGAACGCACTCTTTCACTAATCATCAAACTGTCACTGTCAATTTATTCAGTCAGCTCAACATTTTCATCATGGTAAAGTACACTAACGAAGAACGTCTGCAAATTATAAAAATTTTCTACAGATATTCGGAGTCGCAAAATTATCATCAGTGACAAAGCTCATTTTTGGCTCAATAGGTTCGTCAATTAACAAAATATGCGTTATTGGTCGGGTGAAAACCCACATGTGCTTCATCACCACTTCATCCACAAAAAATAACTGTTTGGTGCGGTTTGCATGCCGGCGGCGTTATTGGGCCATATTTTTTCGTCGACGATAACGATCGTCATGTTACTGTGAATGGTTAGAGTTATCGCGCCATGATTACCGATTATTTTTGGCTCGAATTGGAAGATATGAACTTGGACGACATGTGGTTTCAACAGGATTGTGCCACAAGCCACACAGCATACGCTACAATCGATTTATTAAAGAGTAAGTATGGTGAGCGTGTTATCTCAATACATGGTCCAGTCGATTGGCCGCCTCGTTCGTGCGATTTAAGGCCGCTTGACTATTTTCTGTGGGGCTACGTTAAGTCATTGGTTTATGCCAACACGCCGACGACGTTGGAAGAGCTCAGAGCCAACATTGAACGCGAAATAGCGGCCGTTTCGGCCGAAATGTGTGGACTACTCATTGAAAATTGGGTCCAACGAATCGACCGCTGCAAACGTGCCCGTCATAAATGTTTTGATTGTACTTCAAGCCAATAATAAATTTTTTGAAATATTTCAAATGGTTTGCCTTTTATTTAAAAAAAAAAAAAGTTGTCAAGTCGTCATTAGAAAACCCTATATATACGATCCAAAAAACTGCAGAGGAATATCCTTTCTCATTGTGTCCTCGATCTTGAATTAAGGCCCTTTTATTTGCAGACGATGTCGTTATTTACGATATTCATCTGCGACATTGCAATTAAATATAGAGTCTTGTAGAATTCTATCAGTAAAGTAATTTAAAGGTATATCCAAGTAAATCGAGGGTAAGAATTTTTAAAAAGGGTCATCGTTAGATTTCAAGTTAAGAGAAAATGCACTTCAATGAAGACCCCAAACTATGGAGATAACAAACTAGTATTACATTAAACACCACCGAAAGCAGAAGCATTGAATACAAAGAACTGAAGAGCATATTGCGAATCGGGCTTTCATCTAGTAGCAGACAACCGAATATTTTTAAAAGAGGCATTTTATGACTTCATTTCGAAAGTTGATGAAAAACTAAGGCAAGATTGCATTAACAATGCAGTACAAAGCAAACTCGAGAGCAGTGGAACCAGGTTTAAGCCCGCAGCACCGTCAGTTTGTATAAAAGAAGCCAACAACAAACTAGCAGTGGAATTCCACCAAAAGAGCCTAATGAGGTAGATCTCGCAATAATTGAAATATCTAAAATCGCTTTTGCTAGTTTTTTTTTTCCCCGACAGCGGTAACATCGGAAGAATTAATGAAGAAAATTTTACAGCAACTAGAACATAAGTTTACAAAGCCAAAAATTATTCTCGACGTAAAAGAAAAAGTTCAATGGAACAAATTAGAAAAGGAGGATAAAGAAATACAACTACTTGATATCCAAATAAAGACACCACAACAATGACCAAAAATATAATAAAGTAATATAAAGACTTGAATTGCGATACGTCCGCAAGATAAATATATACATATCTGTGATATGTAATAGTATATTTAACATAAGAAATATATAATAATTAAATTGAATTCTTTATTTTTACTGTTTTTATTACTTAACGGTAGGTATTTACATGTATTGCGAAAAGTGTTCATTTATGCAGGCTCTATATTGGCCTTCACTAATTCTTCCATCTGCTGCTGTTTCAACGTCGTTTTCGAAATCGGATACTGTGTCGGATGAAATTTCGACCACTTAAAAATTCTTTAATAGAAAATTACATAATGTGTTATTCGACACGACACGACCTGCTTCAGAACAGGAACCTAGTACGAGTGTCGAGACATGACACGCGTAAAAATAGTAAAATCGAAGACGAAAAAGTTTACTGAATGTGCTCTCAATTATTAAATAATGATTGACGCTCGGAGCATCTATGGGCCGCCTTCCATTTTTTTTTTTTGCGTCCTTATACTCTCTGGATTGGATTGAAAGTTGATAAAGTTAGTCATTTTCAGCGCCAAAGCAACGACAACGTCTGACGCAAATGTAGACAGACTGATGGTATATGTAATGTAATTCTTCTAAAATTAAAACGTTAGACAAACGAACAATATAATGAACACTGGTTTTAACTATTTGCCTACCAACTGTGCAAAGAACTCCTTTTCGTCATACTTTTTAAATCGGTTTATTCTTTTTTTTTTATATACGTTAACTGATTTCACAATTAATTTAATATCCATATAAGTATATATCCTCATCGAAACTAGAAATCATTTTTAATTTATCACAAATATGTATTTCTTCACGACTTTAAAATAAAGTCAAATTTAAATGCGGATGTAAAACGTCAAACCACAGCTATGCGACATTTTAGAGCGAGTTTAGGCATGAGCTATACAATGCCATGTCTGGTTCGCATTATCAGGTTGTGCAGGATGACTATGGAGAAAAGGTCGATAATGAATTAGCATGGGCTTAAAGGTCAAGACAGACGTTTGACAAAGCTACGCGCAGACATCTGAATTTTTTAACATCGCCCTAGGAAGAAAAGTGTAAAACTCATTGGCCATTTAAAGGGGCACGTTTTTTAAAATGATTGTTCGGAAACAGCGAGCTGTCAATGTAAATCCAATGCCTGATACGACTGTGCTGAGCGAAAGGACAATCACATCCAAAATGAGGCACATAAACGGAACTTCAGCCAGCTTGGAGTACGACACTGCAGACAAATCTAATTGGAGATCTAATTGGGGCGGGCTGATTAGAGATGCGTCTTACTTGTAATTTTAATTACATTCTATTATCATAGAATATACATGTAGATAGATAGATACACCGATTAAAACAAATATTAGGTGTTTTTTTTTGGCATGTTAAGGCGGATAGCGACAAACTTCCAGACCAATTTGTCCATGTAGCGATAACTTGTAAGAGGACGCCAGTATTGCATGTCACTTTTAAACAAATGCAATGCCAGTGCTGCCAAATTTCCGAATCTTAATAATAACTCCGATAGACGTTTTTTGGGCTCTGAAAATTAAACGCTGATACCGATGCCAAAATAAACACACCTATTGTGTTCGACTAAATTCAAATATCTGATTTTGATTATTTACTTGTATTAGTGGCGTTTTTGTTTGGGCTTTTCTCGTAGAATTATTTCCCCTCCTTTATTCAGACACAAAATTTTACTTCTCGTTTTCATTTGTGAACCAAAATTTCCTTATTGGATATGTCAAAATGTATAAACGTCAAATAGTATTGTGTGTCAAACTAGATTTCTGTTTTTGAGCAATTAATTATCCTTACCTAAGTGTTCAAATTGAAATCAAATAAATTAAAAACGAAAAAGTTTTGGTTTTACTTTAAAATTAAATCGGATTACACAAAAAAGGGCTTCTGACTGCCTAAAAAATTTTATTTTTATAATATCACAAGGCACTTAATACAATTACTTTCATTCAGATAAAATTGGATGTTGATTAACGCTCTCATAGATACTTTCGCATTATGGGTCTTTATCTCTTCTCTTACATAAAAAGTACAAATGTTTAGATCTATGATATATTAATTGCTGTCAAGGATCCTTTAATGTTTTATTTCCTTGGCATGGCATGTATACATATATAAGACGTCTGACATACCCTTAAAATTGAAAACGAAACCAATTATTTAAACCATTAAATCGACAATAAACAAGAATGGTGCTTTCTGGCCAACCCATTCTTTTTCACACGACAGTTTTTCCCACCAATTTGTATATGTCAAACAAGCAGACAATCTATTACGAAAATAATAGTAAACTGTCAAAACTTTTTTTTGACATCTGCCATTAAAGCATCAATTTCTCATACAATTGTTTTATTGAATAAATTCGTGGGAAAAGATCAAATATTTATTCAGTTTTAGTAAATAAAAATCGTTTAAATAATGTCTGGAGTAAAACCATACGAAAGTAATGGTGCCCCCGACTTGAATACAATTTGTCGTCTGTGCTTGGAGCCGCAGTCGGGAAAAGTAAACATTTTCGAGTCAGGTCGTCTATCAATCGCGGTAAGAATTATGGCTTGTGCTTCTCTGGAAGTCCAGCAAACAGACGACCTGCCGAAGTTGATTTGCGAAACATGTCGTTTTCAATTGGAAAAGTCATATTACTTCCGCCAAAAATGCCAATTATCTAATGCAAAGCTTCGTAAGCATATTCGTTTGTTAAACGCTGGCAAAAGGAGTCGTGTTTTTCTAAAATCTAACGATGATGACGACGATGAGGATGAAGAAGAGCAACTTCTCCAAGAATCCCTCAGATTTATTTGTGAAGAAGAAGAGAAAATACGTAAGGAGGAGGAAGGAAAACGTTTGCAGTGGTTGAGTGAACAACAAGAGCAATTCCGTAAAGAGGAAACTCAAAGATTATTTGAGGAATTCGGAAATTTCGTAAACAGTCGCAAACCTGTAGAAAATCCAACTTCTTCAAAATTTGAAAATGTGGTATATGGAATCAGAGAAGTCTTATCTGAAAAAGATGAAGAGAAAGTATCCCCTTCAAAGCAGATTTCTAAAGAATATCACATCAAACGTCCAAGGATGAAAATAATGCCTCGCAAACCACGTGAACAATTTATTAAGACCGAAACTGAAGTTGAAGTTGAAACTGAAGCTGAGCCTGAAAATGAAAACGAAATAACTTCTTCGGAACAAATCCCTGATGAGCAAGAACAGCAGCACGAACAAGAGCAAGAACAAGAGCCGGAGCAAGAGTCGGAGCAAGAGCACGAGCAGGAGCAAATGTTGATTTATAATGATGAGGAAGGAGAGAATGCTAACGGAACAATTCAGACATTCCTCTTTTATGGTAAGAGTGGTGATGAGGAAAATAGTCAAATTATTGAAATTGAAAGTGAAACATTCGATGGATTTGAGGAGGAATTAAATCGCGAGGATGATGATGACACTGAAGAAGCCCATATGAATGTAGACACAAATGAGGACGATGAAACGGAGGACTTTCTTTTTGCCACTGAATACGATGAGTGTGACAATAGGGATGAAGAGGGCAATCCAAGTTCTGTGAATGTTGTCGAGTCGTATCAAAGTAAGTTTAGTGTTTTCTTTCTGATCCTTGATCAGACATATTATTTTATAAAGACTGCAGCAAGAATATAGAGATTTAAATATGATACTTTCATTTTATATTGATTTTGTTGAAAAGTAAATCGACACTTTCGAGTGCGATGCACAGACAAAAATACATTTTCACGTATCTGGCCTCCAAGAGATTACCGGGCATGTGATACTTTACGTCATTCTGTGTTAACGGGTTTCATTTTCGTTTCTTAAAGCTCTCTTGGTAGAAGTTAACAGCCTCTTTTTTTTTCTTTTTTTTTTTTTGCTTTTTCTACCGAGGCGGTTATTTGACAGATACGATGAATGTAATGACGTTAGAATCCTTTCGAAATGAGTTTCTGCAAAGACATAATAGTTTGCTGTTCGTACTTACAAAGGCACGTTTAAATTGCCATAACTAAAACCACCCTCAGAGGTGTTAGAACCTCAGCCACTGGTGATTGCATTACATTGATTTTGCGATATCCACAGATTCTTCACTCATCATGTTCTAAACAATATTTTAGTGGTAATGTCACAAGGAACAACACTTCTTGACTGTAGAAAATATCAACTTGCTTCTCAATAATATCTATGATCTCTAGAACAAGTCATCCATAAGAACTCCTAATTCACAAAAGGAAAGGATCTTTCAAAGTCGAATAATAAACCATTACTCCTCACAAATGGCCGTAGAATCTAGTGTGGTGGGGTTAGGTTAATTTGCAGACCTTAGGACCGTTCTACAGCTAGCTCTACATATTTTGATTCACTTCGTTACTAAGGTTCGTAGTTTATTGATAAGGTGAGTTCATAAACGTCAATACTTCTACCTTAGTATGATCGCGGATCTTTCCTCGTGTATTTTTGAACGCATTCACTTCGCAGACATGTCAGTTCAAAAAAGTAATATTGAACCAAATCTTAGCTTAGTTTTTTTTTACAAAAGAAAATGTTGTTTATTTTTATTACATACTACTGCAATAGTTCTTACATCACCCGTTTTCAAAAACACAAAACTATTTCGCACAAAGCCTTCTAAAATTTTCTACATCGGACATTTGTAACATTTTACTTCCGTCGTTTGTCTTTTTCCCTTTATATTTATCGCTCATCATCCAACATTGCGATGCGTTTGTTAAAGCTGGATGGACGAATGTCGTATATTACAAACTTTAAAGTTTTTTTTTTTTTTTTGTCACAGACTTTTCGCTTCATGTAAGCCACCCCACGCTTATTCTTTGTGCGAAGCCTTCATCACGATTTCCTTTCGCACTTTGTCACGATGGCCCCTTCTAAATAAATATAAGCAGTTGGGTGTTCTGCTTCGGAAAATCTGATTCGTAACCTGTTATCTTTAAACGCCTTTATTTGATTGTTAAAAGTTGCTTAAAGGGCTGTTACGTCGTAACTTGTAATAGCGCTGTCACTGTCGAAAAGAGAAGATATTATTCCAGACTCGTTAAAGTGTTGTCTCAATAGAAAATCTTGTACGACGTTAAATACACAGTTTATTGCTTTGTTAAATTCATCTTCCGTAAAATACACTGTTCTTCATGTAGTACTCACTCCTTCCATCAATTGTGAGTTTCGCTATTCCCCATTACCAGGCATCTCTGCATAAATATATTTCGACGATCGAATCAACTGCAATTTTTTCTCCGTTGTACCGCAATCTTATAAATGTAAACTCATTTGCTCTTGCTATGAAGTTACGCTTTTTCTACTGCTGTCGCCTGCTTCTTCTTATTTCCGATAGCCTCATTTTATAGGTCTCGCTATTTCTTCTGTACTTTGTCTGCGCTTGGGAAACTTGACATTTTGTTCTTTACCGACATTTTCGTCTCATCGTCTTTTACTTAAATGGGTGCATTTAGTTTTTTTTTTTTTTTAGTTTATGACAATGTGGAGTCATTTTTGTGGACAGAGCTGGCTTCTTTCGTTTTTTTTTTTAATTTGGCAGTTCTTTTTCTTGATTGATGCTTCTTTTCTTTGGTTTTCCTCTGTTTTCTTCAGCAAAAATGCTACTGGCTATGGATTACTTCAGAATCTTTTATGCCGTTACGCGTTATTCTAACATAGATGGTTATCTATCTGAGTCTGATGTGCACCGGTATATAATCAAGCCCAATTTATAAATGAAATTTTAATTTATATTTTTAGTTGAAGAAAATGGCGAAATCCAATACCTTAAGGAAGAAACTCACCCTGAAACGTTGTCTGCCAGTGATGAAGAAGAAGTACAGAATATACTCGACAGTGCGGAAATACCACAATATCAAATTGAACAAAGCATTGTGGTGCCGCCTTCTAAACACGTAATTTTTGTATTATTCTCTTTGATATTATCAAGTAATATTTACTCTTTTTTAGAAACTAAAGCGAAAAGCTCCTGACTCGAATAGTGACACACATCACGAGAAGAAGCCACATATAGCAAGTTCCCCAATGATTTCAGTAAACTACGCAAAAATTTCCACTGAAGATCTAAAAATATTCAAATGCAGCGATTGCCCGCAATCATTTACTCGAGAGACTTCCCTTCTTCGACATCGATCAGCACATAAAAAAGGCCGTGAATATAGCTGCAACAAATGCGATAAGTGGTTTTCATGTAAGAGCTCCCTAGACCGTCACATGCGGATTCATACGGGTGAAAAACCATTTACATGCGAGCAGTGCGGTAAGAGTTATATGCAAAAAGAAGTTTTAAAACGACATTTGGCAATACATTCTGGTGAACGGCCACATCCGTGCCCGCATTGTCCAAGGGCTTTCGTACAAAAGTTGATGTTAACTCAGCACATAAATGCAACACATTTAGAAGTCCCACAAATCCAAAAGCACGATTGTCATTTGTGTTCAAAAGTAAGTTAGCAGTGAAAAGGTTTTCTGTTTTCAACAGAGTAATAAATTTGAAACCTTTTTTTTAGAGTTTTCACCATGCATCTGGTCTCAGTAGGCATCTGATAACACATTCTGGTATGAAATTTCGCTGTTCAGAGTGTGGTCGTTCGTTTAATGATAAGAGCTCTATAAGACGACATGTTATGTCGGTTCACTCAAAAGCAAAAGACAAAACAACAATTCAAACAACAAGAGTGTCGCCTAACAATGACACGGAATATATATTATAGTTCAATCCAACCAACAGTACAGAGTAATTGTTACCGAATTATGTTTTGTAGTACAAAGAAATATTCATAAGGTATTTCAATAACAAAGTAATTTATTCCAGTCTGCTCAGTGTTTGTTTTTCTTTTTTTTTTTTCTTTTTTTATGGTATGATACGATATAATAAAGAAAATAATGCTATTTTAAAAAAATTTGAAATAATAGCTTAAAAAATGTCTTTGATATATGTGTAGAGACGTGGTTTTTCTCATCTTTCATAGTTTCTTAGAACGACGTGGAAAATGACGAAGATCTTTCTTTTCAAAACCGTAGCGATTTTGTGCAATAGAATAAAGAGAATAAAGTTACTTGATGATTGTATAAAGGCAGATGTGACACTAAACAACTTCCAATTGAGAGAACTAAGATGTCATAACGATCTTTTTTGAAATGGTTTTGCAAAAGTTTCATTAGGAATCAATGTCTTTACACGATATTATGCAAACCTTAGGAGCAATGATTGAGTTACATTAAAACTTCACGAAAGATCTGAAGATTGAGGGGCTGTACACAGTTTATTTAAAAAGTTTCAGGACTAATTTATTAAATTTACAACTTTGTATCCTCTTTTTTAACACAAATTTTCATAGAGCTTCTGGAAGACCGTCAAGAAATCGCGCGCCGTATTCATTTCAAAAATTTTGTGAATGCTTTTTTCACTAATATTTAGCTGCTTAGACAGCATTTAAATAGTAGTACGTGGATTGGACTGGCAAAAGTGAATACTTTGCTTCGTCTCAAATACTCTTCACTATACGCGGTTTCTAACATTTGAAACGTTTAGGTGGCGGTTTTATTCAGTTTTAATGGCAGCTGAATGACACGACAAAACAAACACAAGTACTTCAAAGGAATACTATTGGCTACACGATATCTCTTTTTCTCTTCTAAAATCAATCATTTTCGATTTTCTACAAATCCACAACTGAAGAAGTACTAGCATCAGCATTGGCATTGGCTTTCTTCTCCATTTTGAAGGTTTATTTATCTTCTGCATTAAATTCTTCAAATAATTTGGGACTTTTGACGAGCATAAATAAGTTAAATTGTGAATTTGAATTTCTGGTGGTCCATCTTTTTTTAAATTACGAACACTCTTTCAACGGTCGCAGAAGTGCTTGCAAATAATAGATGAAGCTGAACACGCACAAATGAATAAAAGCAGTTTTGTTTTTGGAGAAATGTGCGAAGATTTCCACCCAAAATAGGTTGGCTGCAGTGCGATTCTCTTTCCAACATTAATTCTTAGCGTCGGGGACATATTTTTATAAGCAAGCAAAGTCCACGCAAGCAATATGATATCAAATTGCGCTGTCCATTAGGATATGATGGCATTTTCTAAAGGTAAAAATAAACTTAAATGCTGAAAAGCTAAAGGAATTTAAAATTGCCAACCAAAAATCGGCATTGTTACCTTGTAGCAACATTTTGAAATTCCCTCTGCAGGTATAGCTGCAGACAAAATGTTCGCTGTTTTTGTGTCTTCAAGAGCTTCAATGAATACAAGAGCGTGGCCAACTTCCATTGCCGAAACATGGTGTCTTTCTATTGTTCTTACCATATAGTTCGTAACATGACTAGAGAAATAAATATAAACGAAAATGAAATATAAATACAGTAGAACCTCGATTATCCGGCACCGGCACCGGCACCTCAATTATCCGGTGCACTTTCCGGACATTTCTTTCACCAAACACAATTTTGCTACATGCAAAACTAAAGATGCATAGAGAAGTTCATGTATTATATATGTATGAGTGAACAATTTCATGCTTCTAGATATAATTGCATAGACAGTATTGCTCAGTAGAAGATCATGATAAAGTAAACTAACGAGCAACGCCTGCAAAGGTTCTCCGATTGGGTTCTGGAGAAGATGCGCCAAGATGATGAATTTCATCGCAAAATCATCTTCAGTGACGAAGCTCATTTTTGGCACAATGGGTTCGTCAATAAGCAAAATATGCGTTATTGGTGGGGTGAAAACCCACATGTGCTTCATGAATCACCACTTCATTCACAAAAAATAACTGTTTGGTGCGGTTTTCATGCCGGCGGCGTTATTGGGCCATATTTTTTCGTCTACGATAACGATCGTTACGTTACTGTGAATGGTCAGAGTTATCGCGCCATGATCAGCGATTATTTTTGGCCCGAATTGGAAGATATGGATTTGGACGACATGTGGTTTCAACAGGATGGTGCCACAAGCCACACAGCACACGCTACAATCGATTTATTGAAGAGTAAGTATGGTGTGCGTGTTATCTCAAGACATGGGCCATTCGATTGGCCGCCTCGTTCGTGCGATTTAACGCCGCTTGACTATTTTCTGTGGGGCTACGTTAAGGCATTGGTTTATGCCAACACGCCGACGACGTTGGAAGAGCTCACAGCCAACATTGAACGCGAAATAGCGGACGTTTCGGCCGAAATGTGTGGCCGAGTCGTTGAAAATTGGGTCCAACGAATCGCCCGCTGCAAACGTGCCCGCGGTGACCATATGAACGAAGTCGAGTTCCATTCATAAATGTTTTGATTGTACTTCAAGCCAATAATAAAGTTTTTGAAATATCTCAAATGGTTTGACTTTTATTTTTAAAAAAAAGTTGTCAAGTCGTTATTAGAAAACCCTATATATGTATGAGCGAACAATTTCATGCTTCTAGATAGAATTGCATAAGCAATGTTGCTCAATAGAATGTTGATTTCATTGTTTGCGATAAGTATCTGAGCAGTATCTGAGTATGTAGTTTGTTATCGATTGTCTCTGATGTTATTTAGATACATTAACTTAACCGTTATAAACAGTATTTTTCCATAGAATGTTGCGATGTAACTCTGATGGTCTCGTGCACAATTGTGTGCATATCTTCGTCGTCAGTTTGATTTTTATGGCTTATGGTAATCCAAACGATAAGCGATTTCAAGAAAAACTCCGAAGAAATTTTGAAATTCGCTTCTCGAATGGATTCAATTGATAACTTGTCACGTAGACGCAAAACAATGAAGAATTCGCCGCCTGAAACACTCGACACGCCATCATATTTGTAGTTTTTACAAAAACGAAGCGACGGAATCCCGCTCTCAGGCCCACTGCTTTGCGAGAAAGCGTTATTTTTTAACCAAAAATTGGGTGCAGATGCCGTTTCCAAAGTCAGTTAAGGAGGTTGATAATTTTTGAAACATTTAATGCAAAGACCAACGTTGCATTTTGAACACCCAGTGCGTCCTGTTACAGCACATAAATCACCTGCACATCGTCGTCTTGCACGAGGACGAACAAAGTGATCTCTTCTGTCATACCGAAGTGTTTCTTGGGCCGTTCCTTTTACGTTCCTTTTGCGAGGATTATTTGCTTTTGGTATTTCACCAAAATGCTTGCAGTAGTATCTGGCAATATGAAGTCTGAACTCTATTTGTGGTATGTCAGGGTGGGATGAGCGATGTAATTGCCAAGCATTTTGTACTGAAACATCTACCAGCCATGTAAAAATACTGCTCCACCACTTCTTCTCTCTTAGTCCAATGCAATATAGGCTGACATTCTGATCCATACGATCTACACCGCACATGCGTTTATTGTACTCTGCAATAACATATGGTCGAGCAACATTTATTTTTTTCTTATGTTTCTTGGAATAGCGTTGAACATTGCAAATTGGATTTATGCCATGAGATGTTGAAGCGATATTGACAACAGCATTTTCATACCATTTAGTTAAGACAATATCTGTTTCTTTCATTTTGATAGAATTGCAATACCCTTGAGTTGTTTTTCTTAACAGTTTCTTGTGCTCAATGGACAACTGTTAGGAATTTGATTCTCCCGAATTGTTCCTGTTGCATTGTAGCCACGAGCTTTTAAAAACGTCAGTATGGGAAAGCTGATAAATAAATTGTCAAAATAAAAAGATAATGGCAAGCTTTGCAACTCTAGTGTGAAGTCGTCGATCATGCTGACAAGTGGCGCTGTACATTTTCCAAATATTTCTTCATAGCTTGTAGTCGAGCGTGGATTTTTGCCCTGATAAATTTCAAAATTTACCAGGCAACCAGATGTCGTACACAAAGACCGGCTTGTAACCAAACCGCATAGGTTTTCCTTTTATGAATTGCTTACACCCATGACGTCCAAAGTAAGAGATCATGCTCTGGTTGAAAGAAAGATTTTGTTCTGGGTGGAAATGTTTCAACATATTCATTTTCAGGTGATCCGTTAAGGGTCGCAACTTCCACAATTTATCGCTATCGGTCACTTTTTTACCACTATCTTCAAAATAAAGAAATTTTGAAATATCCTGAAAGGGATTTTAGCGCATTGCCAAATATAACATACTATTTCTCAAATCATCGTCAGCACTCCAAAATGATCTAAAACTGTTACGACCATCATAACCACTTACTAACAAAATGCCAATGTAAGTTTTTAGCTCAGTGATGGTGATTTGTGGGTTTGGTTTTCCAAGAAAAACTGCATATTTTTCTGATTCGTGGACAATGTGATTCAGCAAATCTTCATCAAAAAATTTCTCAAATTGCTCATGAAGTTTTCAATTATCACAATCTTTATAATTCGCTTGGGGAAAGATTGGAACCGTGGCTACTGCAGAATCTTTCGTCCAAGTGAAATTCATGTTCTTGTTTGATATTGGAAGTTTCACTGTCGACACTGTTGGAATTACTTTACGTAAACGGCTCAAACTGTGTTCAGCATTTGATGACGAAGGCCTATCTGTGAATGTCGTGCACGATTCTTCAAGTAAATTAGTTTGCTTGACACTGTACCACTTAAAGCTAATTCGTCCTCACTTTCAGCATCATATTCCATCGTAGTGGCTTCCAAAGAATGCCACTTTGCATTACAAGCTCACATGTTGATTTAAGTTGTCCAATACAAATATCTTCATGTATGCTTTCTATTTCCGGTGGAAGAATGTACAACGCTGCAGCCCTATCGTTTTCCTGTTTATCACAAAGCTCATTTAAATAGTCGATTGCTTCTTGTGCACTTAGTGGTCTCGAAAATTATGAAAAGCACACATATAAAACAAAATAAGACAAAATATGTAGTAATCTGAACTAAAAATATGCTAAGTCATGTTTTCCTAATCATGCCCAGCGTGATCATATAATCACACCGGCAAAAACTCTATTGCAAATGTTGAAAATCATCCGAAAATCCAACTTTTATATTTTTAACATAAAACTACATTTAATAGCTGAACAAAATATATTTTTGGGCATTTTTTGACCACATTCAATTAAAAAAGAGATACACTTACTTTTTGAAGTAATCACTTTTCACGTTTTTTGCCATTTTTTTTTTATACTTTTGCACAACTTCTTACACGTAGAAACACTAACTGAATGAAGAAGAAATGATTTTAGCTTTCATTGACCAAACTCGACGCTCTGTCGAAATATTCCAAAGCTTCGAGTACCTTCTACCCAAAGCCTCTATTGTAAGAACTTATGGTATAATTAAGAATATTTGCCGAAATCCCCCCCTCTCCCACTCTTAGATCCCTTAGTACAGGGGTATTGAGCCAGATAACTGAATATGTTTCAAGATTGAAAGCGCCACATTGTTTAGTATTTGTTTGGCAGCCATCAATAGTGAACGTTGTCAATGAATTTTTGAAAATGGAGAAAATTGGTCATCGTTATGTGATACAATACTTTTATTTGAAAGGCCTCAACCCAACCAATATAAAAGCTGAACTGGATTCTACTCTGGGTGAGTCTGCTCCTTCGTTTACAACAGCAAAATTTTGGGTTACTGAGCTTAAACGAGCTTAAACGAGGTCCAGCGAAGTTTCACAGCAACAAAATTGTTTCATAACAATGGATGAAGCATGGGTCCATCACTTTACACCCGAGACAAAAGAACAATCAAATGGATTCAAAAGGGAGAAACGGCTCCAAAGAAGGCGAAGTCCGTTTCATCTGCAAGCAATGTCATGGCGTCGATTTTTTGGTATTCATGTGGGATAATTTTCACTGACTGTCTTGAAAAAGGCAAAACAACAACCATTATTATGCGAACTTATTGCCACGTTTGAGCGAAGAAATCAAGCATTTGGCTAAGAAGAAAGTGTTGTTTCATCAAAACAATGCGCCAGCACACAAATCCGTTATTGCATTGGCCAAAATTAATGAATTAAAGTTTGAAATGCTACCTCATGCACTCTATTCGCCAGATTTAGCCCCCTCGGATTTTTTTCTGTACCCAAACTTGAAAAAAATGGCTCAGTGGTCAAAGATTTTCCAACGATGAAGAAGTGATGGTTATTTTGAGGAGCTAGACAGTTCTTATTATAAAAAGTGTATAGAGCTGAAAGGCGATTATGTTGAAAAATAAATAAATTTTTTTCCAAAATTTTTGTGTTTTCTTTGTTGGGTCTGGTACTTTTGGGACCGCCCTCGTATTCTTGATTAGCTTTACCAACAATTTATGAAATAAAAAAATAGTCGGCTTTTCGAACCGTCGTTTACCCCTTTAAAGGCGCACTTGACAAACAAGAATACGCGCTGGGTGTTTTCATCATAATTGAGAGTAACTTCGACACCGCAACTTTTGTCGGCATATGTAAATCGACGCGACAATACGGCTTAGACGACTCACTAGTTTTCTGGATAAAAGCAATACTGGTGAATAGTGCCCCGATTGCGGCCAATATGTCTGTAATATGGAATTGAAATGTCGGATCATGTCTAGCGACTATCTGCTCTTAAACGCAGTCTGTCTTTGACTTGATCGACGATTGGTGGATTAGAATGGATTTGCTTAAAAATGAGGTTGTCCTCTCTTTATGAGAAGGAAGAAGCGAGCTGATTTGACTCATTTAGTGTTTCAAAGCATTACCATTCGTTTCTCCAACGAAACTAAAAATTTGGGTGTCATGTTGGATTACAAACACCTTTGAACTAAATATATTACGTCGATAGCTTTCAAACAGCTGCCTGCATTCTGGCAGTGTAAAGGAGCTTTCGACAAGACATTGAGCTTGTCACCGAGAAGGGTTGCACTGCTATGATAATACCAATTTTATCCTAAGCGTATGTTGTCTGAGCCGACCTATGAGAGCTCGCTTTGCTGTGGTGGAGAATGATCCGCGTTCAGCGGTTCCTTTTTCAAAGACTTCTGGCAAACAATTGGTGCTGTAATATTTTATGGCTTTTTCGGTTGGGCTCCGGAGCACAAAAGTGATATACAATTTTTTCCCTCATTTTTTCAGAATAAAAATTTCTCTCCTGGATTTTATGTCAAAATGTACAATATTAACACATATAAATATGTTTAAACGCCAAATCGTATTGTGTGTCAAACGAGTAAATACACTTAAAGAAGTCCAAAGAGGTTCATAGTGTTACATTGGAATCAAAAGTGGAGTAAAAAAAAACATTTGGCCTGCAACCATTTTATAGACGTCTTTTGAAGCATCGTGATCTTTTCACCGATCGATATTACATTTAAATGTATGCGAGTGGAGCTTATGCCCAAGTATGACTCAATTTCACGATAAGTTACATGATCTTGCAATATCAGTTCCCGTATATCATCGATGTTTTCTGGCACAACAACCACTTCACGACTGAATTCGGAAAACCAGGGTAACACTATAGCTCAAGATAGTGCTTCATCACCAAAAGTCAAAGCGAGTTGATCAAACCATTGTTGATGAGTTAATCAACGTCGAAAAAGTCTCCGTACAAAACTTAAATAGTACTCATATGACAAAACGTTCTGAGCACGTGTACCATTAAAAACTTTAAACTTTACGATCGTGATGTCAGATTTGACGAGCTACACCGGTATTGCCGTATCTCAAAAATTCAAATCATGGGTTGTACTCTCAAAACCATCACGTATAACACGCACTGGAGTTTTGATGGCCATGCTCGCAGACTCTCTGCGCTTAAAGACTAGGACAGCCCTCTCTCTACTTCCATGCATGTTCGAGAAAAGACTGAATCCAGTTTGGTTTGGTTCCACGGTCACAATGGGATCACAGAAAAAAAAAAAAAAAACGCCGATGTACTTCCTCGGCAAGGCTCAGATGAGAGTTTTTCAGAACCCGAGCCTGCGTCCCAGTAAGTTCAGATAGAATGCTTCTGTTGGCTGCCGGTAGGCCAAGCGAATGCTTCTCAACGCTTCGAAGAGATCAACGATTTCCTGTTATCCCTCAGTAGGAAAGACAGCAAGCTGCTTACTGGCATCGTGTCGAGGCACAATGGTTTTGCAAAGCACTAAGTGATACTTTTGTGTCTTGGGCAAATGTGACACAAATTTTTTTGGTCGAGAATATTACACTCAAGAGGGTATTACTACTTTTCAAATGCCGGAGCACATGTTAAGTTTTTCGGAAAATTGAATAAAGAGAGAGGAGGATGTTCCTAGATTATTAGTGTAAATTGACGAGACTGAAAGACTGAAAAAAAAACGTGGTAGCTGTTGGCACTGAACTGCACTTTAACACTAAAGCGCTTGCTTATCTTTCTGCGCAAGTCTGATGGATTTTTAGTAAATGGAACATACATACTACTTCTTTGTTCGCTTGCTATGTTCAAACAACAAGGAAAGACCATTGGCTTAGATATAGCCAGCACAGAAAATCAGTCTTCAGGTGGACTTTATGAAAAAAAAAAAAAATTAATAAAAATAGACTGGAATACCAAATGCCGTATGCTAGAGATGACGCACGCTACTTTTTAGTAAGCCCGCGGAAAAAAACGATATGCTTAATTAAAATTATTATACACAGATTTTTTTAGTTATCTTTTTATTGTTTTAATATATAAACGTTGGCCATGGAACAGGAATTCATTTCTACAAATGTATATTATAACGTTCAATTACTTATTAAATGTACAAATAGCATATTTTCAGAACTAAAAGTTTTACTGTACGAATGTCGAATGTATTGTATGTTAAATACCCAAATTATACTCATCAAATACGTATTTCATTAGGATTCAATGAAATTAAGGAATAGTTAATGTAAAATAAAACAAATCACTTGTACAAATAATCTTTGTGAAGGTTTTGTATAACGTGTGATTTATTGATATTTTTTTCCCTAATAAAAAGAAAGTAAACGATAAAAAGTAATACTTGTGTAAATATAAGACATATATATATATATATAGCATGCATTTGTTTCGATAAAAGAAGAAAGAAAAACTTTGCAAATTGGCCAGTTGAGGAAGGCACGCAATATAGTATAAACGCACAACATCAACAAAAACACTAAACGTAACGTAATAATAAATACAATAATAATAATAATAATAATAATAATAATAATAATAATAATAATATACAACTTATAGCTTACAATAAAAAATAGTCAATAAAAAAAGTTTTTTTTTTTTTTTAATATTTTGAACAATCACGAGAGTACTTAAAAAAGGCGTAGCGGCGTATACACTGACGACACTGTTTAATATCAAAAATATATTATTCGTAAGACAACGAAATTGTAAATCCTTTTTCAATTGCTAAATAAACATATTTGACACAACAACAAAGAGATATAACCAAAATCAGTTAGCAAACATATCACTTGACTTAAACTTAAACAGAGTCTAATAAACGGGGGAGCCTTGAAATATGCTAAAAAAAAAAAAAAAATGAACTTGGCAGAAGGGGTGGCACAGTTACACATCTCAAAATACTGGAATAGCGAGAGTGCAACATAAGCTTTTTGTTTTTTGTTTTTTTCTTGTCTTTTTTCTTAATCTGAATTCGTCAGAGAGGATGCCTGGGATTCGAGCGTATTTGTGTCGGTGCGATTTCGCAGCATTCTTGGTTGACTTGAGGCAAAGTTTGAAAAGTCTTTCATTACATCTTTATAGGTTTCATCTTCACCGTTTCCCTCATCGCTGAGCCCGATTTCATCGTTCAATCGAGTCAACCGTAATCTGTTTAGAATTTATTTGATTAATATGAGATAGTCAACAACATTTAACTGTTTGTATGCAACTTACAAAGTAACGATATCAGCGTTGCGTAGATCAACCGCAATATCTAAGGGTTTCTTTCCATCCTTTGCGATGATATCGTACTTGGCTTTGTGCTTGAGTAAAAGGTATGCTTGAGCAATGCAACCTTTTTGTGTGGATAAATGCAGAGCGCTATAACCGAAGTCATCTATTACATCGATTGGAACTCCATTAAGTAAAAGAAATTCACAGGCCATCACTGAGCCCTAAAAAAAAAAAAAAAAACAAAACCTTCAAAATGTTACAGCTTCGAATACATTTTTTATTTTTTTTTTTCGAAGTATCGTAAGTATCGAATTTAATTGTTAAAAAAAAAAAAACATTTCCTTCTGTAAGATTATTAGATCGTGGGAATTAACAATTTGCTGATCATTTAAATCTGATTTAACAAGTTGGGTCAAGGAAATTTACTTACCGACAACACGGCTTGATGAAGATAAGTTCTATTCGAATCATCATTGTTCTTCCAACCCTTTTCAGCTCCAAGAGCAAATGCCATACACATTACCGGCAAGTTATGCACAGCTGATGATTTATACAGCAACAAATTTGCACTAAGATTTTCGAAGCGCTCTTCATCCACAGTGTAATCATCTTCACCTTCTGTTGACTCCTGATCAGAACCAAGAATCGCTGGTTGATCACAAGATTCTGTCTTTAAATGATCTCCAATGATCATCAAATCCTCCCGTGATATACTCAATGACATTGATGGAATATTTAAAGATTCATCATCACCATCTGATTTCGAACTTGACCCGTTACGATACCGACGGCGGAATTTTTTAACCCCCCACTTACGGGTCAACGTTCCATCACCACCAATGCACTCAATATTTTCCAGTTCTTCACTTTTTGGCATACCGCATATGAAACGCTTTTCGACATATTTCGCCTTTATCCAAGCCTCTCGAACGCTAATATCACAATTCTCCGTTGCCGGTTTCAAGTCACAATTCTCATCGATATGAGCTTCGTAGATTCGATTTACAATATCATTGCCCAGCTCCATCATGACCTTTACATTTTCAGCTTCCCAAGCATCTAATGTTAGTGATCTTACTTTGCTATAGTGAACACCTAAACTCCGGTGTACCCCAGAGCATTCAATGCATAATGTGATGCCAAGATTAATTGACGCCCATCGTGGATCTGAGCCTCTACAATCGCAGCACTGTGAGTTTCCAGGAATTTTCAGGAATTGTTCCCAATGACTAAAAAATAAAATAAAAAATTTAATCAGAAAGAAAAATGTAATTGGAAGTCAGAATTTACATTTTCCTTCTCATATTCAAGGCATTCGATGATAATGATGACTGAGGACGTGAATTTATACTGTCGTGCTGGATCGCCGCACCAATGCTTCTTTGTAAGGCGCCAATCCAAGCTTGTAGCATTTCTGATGAGTCTGCCTGGAGTGTATGAGATCTAAAGAAAACAAAATACATTTACAAATAAATGGAAACAATAAAATCAACAATCAAGAAAACCTTACTTCGTCGGTGATATAACTTCGAAACAAAATCGCCTGTCACCATCACTGACGGGGCGCACTGTGCATATTCGCAGATCCTCTTCCATAACCGAGAACGAGTCCTCATTGCAACGCTTTCTGAAACTCGTCAAATCACTTATGAGTCAAAATTATATATCAAATGCCCTAATGAGGTAAAGGTCATGTGAATTTCCTTCTCACCTGTACACAAGTTGATTATCACTCAAATAGAACCAGCGACGGCACCATGTCTTGAATCCTTTCGATTTTTTTTTGAACAGATAACCTTCAAGTTTATTCGATGAACTGTTGGTGTTGTTGTCGTTAAAGCTATTTACACTGAGATGTCGATTCTGCATTGATTTCTCCAATTGTTGGTAGTCTGTACGAAGGCAGTTTATATCTTCAGAAAGGTTTTTGAAAAATTCATCAAAGTCATTGCAGAGGTCTGAACCTTGATGATAATAAGTACCACATGCTTGGTAATAATCTAAAAGCTAAGAAGAAGGGCGTTAATTAATATCGTTTAAATACAGACGAAGCAAATATTTGAAAACAAAAGAAAAATTAAGAAGAACTTACAACAGGGTTTGGTATTTTATCTGAAATCAGTAACCCATGCAGCCTTATGAATAAACGAAAAGCTCGGCAGAATACTTTTGAGTGTCAGAGTTCAACCTATTCCTAAAATACTGTCATCATTGCAAATGTTGATGCTCTTCTATCTTTGGGGTAAAATGGGGAGAGTGTTTGGATAGAGTATAAGAATGATTTTTTAATTCTTTTGGAGTCAAAGGATTGGTATTTTAATAGATATTGTGGTTGCTGAGAACAGAACAATTTTACAATTCTTTAAGTTTACAACACATTTATCTTGTAAAGGTATACCCAATGGTACTTCTATATAAATAAACATAAACTTTTCTACGGTTTCTATTTTTGGTACTCGAGAAAAAAGAATCTTGGAAATTTCGACGAACTTAAAATACACGATTTGGTTTTTGAATTCTGCTAGTTTGAAAGATTAAGTATAAGGATGCAGTAGACCTAAGATACTTACTTAGACTTAGATACTTCTATTTGCACAACTTATAGTAATAAGATACACACATTACGTGTGTAATCTGGTGCTGTTAATGTTATCAAGGATGAGTCATTGGCTCGATTTTGGATACCTGGCGTTAGTTCACCTGCTGAGTGAACTTCAGCAATTTGCTTTGTCAGTTATATCATCAAAAATGAACATCGAATGAGACTGCCTGAAGTCTGTATGCATAATCACGTTCAAGCGCGCAAAGACTACAAGTAAGGCAAAAGAAAAGCCGGGTATACTTTTATAGAAAGTCTGATTCTTGAAATGTGGACAAATATAAATCAGCCTTACATTTATTTTTTGACAAACTTCACGTCTGGCGATGACATCTTACTGTACGTTAAATTGTTGGAGTCGATAGGAGATCAAATGATCGAACAATTACATGATCTGTGCAGAGATTTAAGAAGAACGAAAGACGTCAATATCCACGTAATGTGCGTACTCCTGAATTCAACAACATCCATTGTACAATATATTGTGTGATTTATTGATATTCTATTCAATTCTGTATCTATTCGCCGAAAATACTTCTGTGAGTTGTCTTATGCAAGTTTGCAATGGATTTTAAAGATTAATTTGAAAGTTTGTGCATATAAAATCAAACCAACTCAACTAAGGTTAACAAGACGGCACCACATGCTATACATCGCACCAAACAATCAATTTCGCTTAATGAAGTCTTGAGTTGACCTGAAAGATCGTGTAATCTAACGCCTTTCTTTGCGATTTTCTGAAATATCGAGTTTACTTCGATGCTCCCCGAAATACCGCAGCATTAATCTTAAAGAAGAATATCCGGGCCGGTATTCGTTTGATTAAACAAGAAATGTGTCAAAATGTCAAAAATATCAACCAAATGATTGTGTGTAAAGCAGGTATGGGAGCACACATACCTGAAATTTGGTTCACGTATGTATAATTGTATTGAATCAAACTTCCAAACTAAATAAACGGTACACCTAATACTGTACAAGATATGTTGTATTTTTGCATTTAAAATTGTATACGCTTTATGAATCACCTTTTAGTAATGCATACCAGGTACGAAAGTACATTATGCAAGTGAGCGCTGCCTCACTGGGCACTTCCTCTGCATGCTTTTAGAAAATAGACTATGTACCGCAAGCTAAAATGGGTAAAAGTTTAGAACTTGAAAACGTATAAAAGTAACGTGGAGTTGATTCCTGTCGGCGAAACGTCGGAAAAGGGACTGCTACTTGGAGAATTCAGGAACGGAACAAACTACGAACGGAGCCCTCATCATATTGACATCTTAAATCCTAAAAATAAGCTAAAATCAACGACCGCCTAACAATAAAAAAAAAAAATTCAATTACCATAAATATGACGAATAAAAAAGAAATATTTGGCGGGACTTAGATGATCTTTTAAACATGACAAAGCGGAAGGGAATGCTTTTCTTGGAGTAGATTCGTATGCGTAAAAGGATTCAGAACGAGAAGCTCAACGAAAGAAAATACATATACATACATACCTATTTCATGCAGATTACTCTAACTTTAATAAATACAAAAATTATCAACCAAAAGCGACACTTAAATACGTACTGTAGTGGTAGACACCAAACCTATATAGATATCCATGTATGCTGGCATAACACAAAACAGAAAGTAAGAGATTCTAAAGTGATGCTGGGCAAAATCTATTAAACCTTTCTTGCTGGTAGAATTTTTCGTAAAGAAACCAGAGAAAAACGCTCACAACTAAATTAAGGAACGCGATGTTTGGATGCTGTAGAAATAGGGTAGGCACTGAGAGGTGTCAACTTGGTGATGGCGATTGGTTGGAACTGTTTCTCACACATCAATTATGTTTATTTTACCACAAAGTGGTAACCATCGGGTACTGATCAATGTCCATCCAAACTTATAAGCGCCAAACTTATAAGCGCCAAACTTATAAGTGCGATTGCTGACAATCAGACAAAAAAGAAAAAAGAAAAAAAAACAGCATTATAAAGGGGACAGCGGATGAATTTTCCAGATGTAGTCAACGCTGAAGTAAATTCCAGGAGTAAAACAAATCTGAAGTTCAGGTCGGTATGGATTCCGAAACTTGGAAAAGAGATGGTGGCGGACGAGCCCTCAATGGACCAACGGTAGCGTTCACATCCCCAAACGGGTTACTGGCTTCGGTCTAACAGACCCATACTACTAGGGGTATTTACAATGGCCTCCAGGTTGAGGATTGTGCCGCCGGGATAACTGCTTGGCGAATGAAAAGAAAGTAAAGTTAAGAAGCAACAACAACCCTCGGAGATGGACGGATCTACTTTTGACATGAGATAGCTGACCTCCGATAACGATCATTGTCGTAGCTAGCACGCGGTTCCCACATCTTGATTCTTCTGATCATTGAACCGTCAAGCAGATTAACGTCATTGCGATCGGAGAAAGGCACATAGTATTATGGATGTCCGAACGTTCTAAGGGGGAAGTTTTACCAAAAAGTAAATAAAAACATGCCACGGATACAAACCCCGAACCGAAACCTGTAGAGACGAACAGGTTGCAGTCGAAGCTGAGAATTTGGAAAGAGCATTTCTGTAGACTGTATAGCAGCGATGAAGAACCAAATGCCGTTGTCAGACAGAATGCATCTTTCAACCTGGATAAAGTGAAGATAATCATATATAAGTCAAACAAAGCTGCTGGAGCGGACAGCCGGACTGCCGAGTTTTTCAAAGAGCCAGGCGATAACTTGGTAAGGAGCATACACCAACTCATACTCCAGTAAAATATGGTCAGGTGAAAGTATGCCCGATGAATGAAACCTCATCATTGTTTGTGCGACCCTTTGAACTGCGCAAATTACAGAGGCATCAAGATCCCACCTGCCGTATTGTATGAACGCCTGAAGACTTTCGTCAACAACCTGATTGAGCCATATCAGCGCGGTTTTTGGAAAAAACCCATGAACTTCAAATAGATACACACTACCTATTCATCGATTTTAAGGCTTTGTATAACAGATAGACAATGTCTAGCTTTGGCATGATGATGGGGAATACATGCTGCTCCATCAAGGTCGGTAAAGATGTCAAAAAAGGATTTAGATAAGGCGATGCGCTGTGCGGTTTCTTTAACATCATTCTTGAAAGAATAGTGCAAAACTCACGCGTCAACACAAGGATGCAATCTTTCAAAAGTCCGTACAATAACTCGTATACGCTGACGATATATAACAAAATTATACATAACATAATCGGAAGAAAGCGGTACTTTCGAGAGTAATGATGCGGAAGCGGCGAAGGTGGGTTTAACGGTCAATGAGGGCAATACCAAGCATATGGTGTCAACAAGAAATGACACTCAACACTGATGTCTCGGACAGAACGTCATCCTCGACAGATAAAACAGATAGTTAAGAACTTTGGGCTAAGAGACATGGACAAAAATGGATGAGGGTGCTCTTGGTTGTTGAGAGAAAGACGGGTGATTTTCGGTCCCGTCTGCTTAGATATTGGGTGGAGAAGGGCATACAACGACGAACTGTACGGGCTGTACAGCGACATCGACCTAGCCAGAAGAATGAAGGTCCAGTGACTGAAGTAGATAGATCATGTAGAGCGGATGAACACCAATGCCCCAGACCGAAAAGCCTTCGAATCGTCCCCCGGAAAAGCGCAGTAGAAGAAAACTGCGACATAGGTGGCGCGCGCAAGTGGAAGAGGACCTCAACCCACTAAGTGTGCGACACTGGAGGCAGTTATCTAAAGATCGAACTTGCTGGGACGTTCAGGTCAGGTCCATCCCGAACTGTAGCGCCACCTCAAGTAAGGAAGTAACTGAGCAAAAAACGCAATCCATTGATCAAAAATGACTATAAAGGACCAAAGGTAAACTTTAAAATCGGGATTTAATACAGCGGCCATAGCGAACCCGATAAAGTGCGCCTTAAGATGGATTGCGAACTGTGGTAAAAGGGGGGAAACACGGGGTTGCTGTTGGGGCTTAGAAGATGTTCCTTTACAACCGATAAACGACCAACAAGCAATATAAGAAGTTCAACGTCAAAACAAATTATCTAATATTTTTAAGATTAAGAGATTTCTAGAGAAACGGAAGCGCAATTTTATTTAATTTAATGGCACACACTTCGGCCTTGTGGGATGCAAATTGACATACTCAAAGGGTAATTGCGGAGTAATATTGCAATAAATTCGATAGAAATAGAAAAAAAAAAAAAAAAAAAACATCAGCAAACGAGCTACTAGCAAAATGGTACTCGGGACGGTGAATAAAACCAACCCCACTAGTGGCTCAGTAGTAATATAGAAACATTATACGTAAGATGCCATTATACGCGTTAAATATTTCAACAATTAAAAAAGAAAGAATAAGAGAACTCCTGACCATGCAATGCACTTCTGCTTTGACTTAATTTGAGCTTAAGAAACCTTTTTGCATGTTGTCCAACCTACAGAGTACATTGGAATTCGGTACGAACAAATATCACAAGCACACTGAATGCCATTGAAATTGTTTATACATTTAATTGGACGTAACTACGCTAGGGGCTAAAAATCATAAAAAAAAGGTGACTACCCCCATGCCAAAAGCAAAACAAACAAATTTTTTCATAAACACCCACAACGCCAGCCAGCGCATGTTTAAATTCGAAGAAATTTACTAACGAATCGACAGTGTATGTATATGTGCCTTCACTTTTACTTGGTCGTCTCTAATTATCCGTAAATTAATTTTATCGTGACCTTAAATTATATGCAAACAAAACAGACGCAAAATATTTCGCTACTCGTTACAGAGTCTCCCTCTTTGTATAAAAGAATAAAAAAATAAAAACAACTTACTGTAGATAGTATCGATGGGACTTTTCGTGATTGTACTAGGGTTATATAATTCACGTAGTCTAATGCGGTGTGTTGGAAGCACGATTTAGTAGCTGAAAGAATGTTTACAGCCTCCTGCACCTCTTGCGGTCGATTTTTGTTTGCCTGCACATACAAAACGAGAGTGAATATTTGATGATATGATGAATCATTCAATTGTAAGTAACAGCAAGCAAACAGAAAAAAAAAAAAAAAACAAAAATGAAAAAAAACGACGAATTACCTGAGCATTTTTTATAAGGGCGTTGTCATAACTCTCGGAAACTTTTAGAAAATGTCCCCTATAATCCTTGACTTGGTTGATGTCGTCCTTAACAAATACACTTAAGTTCTTTAACACTGTTCGACTGGCCTGATCCAACAGTATCGTATGGAATTTATTCATTTCCTACAAATTGATAACAGACACCCCATCAGCAATTTATTAATTATTGGCGTTTTTAATCTCAAAACTCAAACTGCACACAACAGACCTGAAAACAGTGAATGATCTTTCCCAATGCGTTATGTGCGTTTTTATTATCAGCAAAATGCTGCTGTAGATCCCACAGCGACATTGCAAAAGCACTGTAAACAAAAAGGAAATAGACAACAATCTACAAGCGTTCAATTTGCGTATGTGGCAAACCTTTGATTCTTGACATATTCTTTGCCAGAGTCCACGGCCACTGTGCACAGTTTAATGATCTTCTCCAGACGCTGTTCCAAATGTTCGATTTCAGCTTCCTCTTTGGATATATATTGTCTGTTTGGGGTAAAATGTACATTTGTTTATTTTTCAATAATCTCTTCGGTTTATCATGAAATGATGAGTCAGCAATGAAATGCGAATCCGTAAAGATTTTCCTAGTAGACCAAACGAAATTTGAATTTTTAATTTTCAATTGATTGCTTACCTAAAACGTGGAGAATCCTTCAGACACTCTTCGAATTCAATGGAGGAACGCATTTTTTCCAAGTTGCTTTGCGTCTGGCTAAGCGTTTGTTTTCTTTGGAGCATTGGATCCAAAACTAATTAAATCGAAGGAACAAAAATAAAAATAAAAAAAAAAAACAAGAAAAATAACACCGAGGAAGACAACACATCAACTTCGTTTAGAACATATTTTAGGGGTTTGGGCTTTTGGAGTGATAAACCGGTGTATAAATATTTGACTTGAACTTATTTTAAATACACATTTACGTTTCGATGTCCAAATTATGGAATTATTTTCGGGGGAGGCACGTAAATATTTGCGAATTTAACGTTCGATGTCTATTCCGACTTTCACTTGGAAATTTCTTCAGATTTGGCAAATGGAATTTTGAAAGTTGTGCTGTCAATTAACTGTCAAACAAGTGGTACTGCGGTGTGTTCACTGAACATAAGTTACAATACATGTTCGAGAGGATGGCGCACTAATCGATAAGATGAATAAGAAATTCGTTGATGAAAATTGAATTTAAATTGAAATCACTCAGCAATTTAAATATACAACTTTCTGGAGGAAATATGCTTAGGTTTAAAAGGATGCAAGTTAACATATCAAATTTTGTGCCTAGACAACTCAACTTATTTTAACTCCTTTAATAAAATATGGCGGGAAAATCAAATGAACTGGTTTCGCCAGGTGGCTTAATACAAGCAATGCTGTCGCAAAGAAAGATCAAACAGAGGAACATTTCTTACATTTTTTCTTGTAAATATGTAGAAGTGTGCGTTTTAGGAAACTTTCTTCTGATTAGGATTTACGAAGTGAATTGAGAAGCGCAAAGTTAATCATTGTTTCAGCTAAATTCGTTATTTTCGTAAACCCCAAAGGCAATAGTGTAATTCAATTCAGTTGGCCAGTTACTGCGCAGGTCTCTTGAATTTGCTCCAATAAAAATTCAAATGTTTACCAAAAGTACATTTTATACAACACATTTGTCGCATAAATAAAGACAGAAAAAAAAAAGAATAAATAATGGAAGAGCTAGAGAGCAACATTGCATTTTTTCATTAAAATTTTTTCTTAGTCTCTCTGCGCATGTGGCTGTTTTCCAAATGTTTTGAATCAAATTTTACATACTTAGGTTGCCTTATAGTACCAAGCGAGTCCTGCAGATGTGACAGCACAGTCGTGATTGCGGATGTGTTGCCGGTGTTAGAGGGTAGTCTCATGTTCGATATATCCGATTGCCTTCCACAAATATTCAGGAAAAGATAAGAAATACCATTTACAAACAAAAGGAATTCATTTTATTTTTAAAATTAAGTTCATTCATATTAAATTTTATTTTATTTTAAAGTTTCTGAAAATAATCATCAATTTTTGTTTGTTTTTTATAGAGGCAATTTAAATAAGTAGATTTATAATCTGCTGCTAAAAAAGAAAGGCTTTTTATTGCGTTCTCACCAAACTCATTAAAATAGACAAAAGTCCGGAATAATTGAATAGCTTTTATCGCTTCCAAGGCTGTAGGAGGAGTGAAGTTTTCTTCAAGCTCTTTATCATCGTCAGTTTCCATAGGGGATGTCAATACATTGTCGTCAATCTGTACCGTTTATGATTTTACCCACTAGTTCGTTTAAAGGAATATTGTCCTCTTCAATAAAATCTGAGTCCACAATTCCACAAGTTCTGATGAAAGGAAACCAGCCTGCTTGCAACAATTCGCAATAGTTTTCTGCGTGAGATCGCTCCAAGACTTGGATAAAATAAGCACTGCATCCAGTAAATGATTTACGGAAGTGTACTTTTAAGTCCTTTATTATTCCTTGGTCCAAAGGTTGTAAAATAGATGTGTTTGCAGGTAGGAATATCAGTTTAATTGAGGTTAGGTTTTTAACATTCAGATGATTAGGATAATTGTCTACAGTCAAAATAATCTTTTTGTTTTGTAGCTTTAATTCCTTATATAGTATATACAAAGATAAACATTGAAAATGCCTGACGTCATCGATGCAGTTTTATTTGCTTCAAAGAAGACCGATAAGGACTTAACATTTTTAAAACATCGAGGGCATTTTGATTTTCCTATCACTATTTCTTTTTATGGATTCCGTCATATTACAAGCGACCATAATTGTTACTCTATTTTTGGACAATTTTTCAACAATGCAACGTTAGCCTCTAAACCGGAAGGACTTATCGAGAGCAAGCCTATAAAAAAGTGGAGATGTCTTCATCTGAATAACCCTGTCGCAGATACGGCCAAACTTTTTTAATTCAATTGTCACAAAGCGCCTTATCGATGTTGGCTGCTTCGCCTGAAAATTTCCCAAAAACAATGATGTGACGTTGCCTAAAGCGTATTATCTAGGCCTCAGAGCATTTGTAATCCTTCTTTCCAAGAAATTTTCGTGCTTTCGCGATTTTTCCATTTTGTAGATAGACGGTTGAATGTGTAATACTAAATTTCTGTCCGATTGCACTATTTTTCTAACTTGACTCCAATCGGAAGATGATCGCTGCCTTTTCCTCTACAGAAAAATTCGTTTCCTAGAGCTCATGGCTTGTCCACTGCAATCACATTAAATGCAAACCGCGTTTACCAGAACTAAATCCTAAAGCAGCTATCCCGGCGAAATACACATCAAATATTGGCATTATGTTACATTTAACAGAATATTTAGGTACACAGCACAGCTCCACAATGTGGAACTATCTTTGGTATAATAGCTTAAAATATAAAGAAATCAACTAAATGAAAGGCGAGTGGATGTTATAAGCGACTTCCACGTATTTTCAAAGTTCAAAATGTTGAGAATATACTGTGAAAATTTTAGACAGTAAATAATAGGAGAGACCATACTTTTAACGCAGTTTTGTCGAAACTACTTTTTATCCGTCGGCCCGGTATTTGGTGGGATCAGATGTGCTGTATTATGAGCTGCACAATTAATCTGTTTGAAGAGAGTAGTAGCCGAAAAACGCCCGGAATATGCGACCAGACATGAGGCAATAATTTTCCATCATGACAACGCTCGGCCCCACGTTGCTATTTCGGTTAAGAACTATTTGGAAAACAATGAATGGGAAGTCTTACCCCACCCGCCTTATAGCCCAGACGTTGTCCCTTCTGACTACCATTTGTTCCGGTCTATGCAGAACGCCCTCACTGAAATACGGTTCACAGCAGAGCAGAATATCAAAAGTTGGCTTGATTCATTCTTGGCTGCCAAGCCGGCGCAGTTCTTTTGGGATGGGATTCACAAATTGGCAGAAAGATGGGAAAAAATCATAGCTTCAGATGGGCAATACTTTGAATAATACTATTGTACATGTTTTTCTTAAATAAACGTTCAAATTTTGAAAAATAAAACCGCACGAATTAAATTACATACCCAATATTATTCAATAGCTAAATAATAACATACCATAAAATCATCATAAGAAGATTGTACTTAATTTTTCGCAAAAAAAACCTTGAAAACCTTCAAAATTTAACCCATGTCCAGGAAAGCGACAATTAGGTTAGGTAAAGTTAGAGTTTGCGGTTGGAAAACTAAGCCACTAAGGCCTATTGGCCCGTTGTGGTGCCACGTGGATCTATGATGCTCTTATTCATGGAACCAATTTAAGCTTACGATGAAATGCAGGAGACTGTTAACGTCTGTATTTTTTAGATCGTTTAAGTCGTTGTAGAGTTTTCTTCTCTGGGAGCGAGCTGGGCATGTACAGAGAAGGTGGTGGATTGTCTTCTCTTTCTCCTCGTCCATGCAGCTTCTACAGAAATCATTTGTAAAAGCGCCAAGCCTTCTTGCATGCTTTCCTATAAAGCAGAGTCCAGTGATGGCACCTATAATGGTGCTGAGATGTTTCCTATTTAGAAGAATCAGACTCTTAGAGCGATTCAGATCCAGCTTTGTCTACATCTGTTTAGTTTTTAGACATGTTGGCCCATCGGTCCATCTAGGGTCTGTTCTTTTATTAACATCCAGTTTAAAAAATAATTTGCATGTAGCGATTGGTATACCTATGCTACCCTTTTCCGGTAGAATAGGCAGAGTGGTTCCAATTTTGGCGAGTTCGTCGGCCCCATAATTCCCTGAAATGTCTCTGTGACCCGGCACCCAATAAAGGGGAAGGTTGGAATACTTTGCCATCTCCGTAAGAGGTGATCGGCATTCAAGGGCGATTTTAGATTTTAGTGAGACCGAGTCCAGGGACTTGATAGCGGCCTGACTATCCGAAAAGATGCGAATATCCTTTGCAGATAACATGTTTTTTTTTTCAACCAGGACAGAACTTTTTTAATCGCCAATATTTCCGCCTGTAACACGCTACAGTGATTTGCAAGACGGAAGGAGAGGCTTACATTAAGTTTATCTGAGAAAACACCTCCACCAACCCCGCTATTGGTTTTAGATTCATCTGTATTGAAATGGATAGACTTGTCTTCCATGAAAGCATCTTGCTTCCAGAATTATCTACAGGGAACACTCGCATGAAAGGCTTTGTGGATCCCTAATGTATTAAGAATATTAGCGTTGCCAAATAAATTATTTGTCACTGTGTATTCGCTTTGAGCCGAATAGCTGCTATCGCAGCTACTTGCTGCTGACGGTGTCGATGGGTGTCAAGTGAAACAGAAAGTCTAGTGCCGCAGAGGGAGTCGAGCGCAGAGTTCCGCTTATGCATAGACACGCTGTTCTTTGGATTCGGCTTAGTTTTTTGCAGTCCATCAGACGACCACACCGTAAGTAAGTATCGGTCTTATGACTGAGATGTATAACCAGTGGGTTATTCGAGGTTGGAGGCCCCATTTGGTTCCAATGACTTTCTTGCAAGAGAATAAAGCTACTGTAGCTTTCTTAATTCTTTCTTGAATCTTAGGTTTCCAATTTAGTTTTCTTTCCTATCAAAAATGAGACCCAGGTATTTTGCTGTTTTGGAAAACACTAAACTGGTACCGTTTATTGAAGGAGTTATAGTTGGAATTTTAAATTTCCTGGAAAAGAGAATGAGACAATTTTTATGGGGGTTAACTTCCAATCCACAGTGATCCGCTCAACGGGTTGATCTGTTAAGATTTGGCTGAAGGAGTTCTTTGATGGTATTAAGAAGGGGAGAAAGGACACCGCCTTGCGGCGTACCTCTAGTAACACATCTTTTACCAGAAGTCCCGCCCAAGTGAGTTGTCTACCTGCAGATTGATAGCACATTCGTGATTCCGGATGTGTCGATGTTGTTAAAGGCCCCTCCTATGTCTAGGAAAGCGACCATTGTGTAGTCTCTATATTGTAGGAATCGTTCGACATGTTGACAAAAGTCGTGGATCAATTTTAGCTCCTATATGGAAATCAATCAGTCGTTCTAGAGTTTTCAGAAGGAAAGATGATATAGATAGAAATAGATAGAGATAGAGAATAGTGGTAGGATAGGAAAGATAGAGACCAATGGCTTAGTTGTCGCCTCATATAGATTGGAGTCGTCGCTATCCGTTTCTGGATACCGGCGCTTCAAGACCTGAGGTTGAATTTGTAGTTTCAGCTAAGGGAGGAGGAAGTTTAGGTGAATTGACTCGAAGCCGAACCGAATCATGCCTTTGGTCTGCATTAGAGGGTTAAGGGATTCCTTATTGATCACAATTAACGCCCATCTAAAAGTGCCCTTTAGCTCTTCCAATTTCGCGACTTTCCAACCAAAAGTTGGAAGGGTCGGCCTGCTGAGCCTGATGATCTCCAGAATACTTTCTGGGCGAGAGGGTTCGGCTGGGACCCAAGTGCGGGCTCTAGGTCTGCCAGGAATATCGTTATTAGCCACGATTTCGAGTTCTGCAACTGACCAAATCTCTTCTAGTCTATATACGGCTTTGGTGTAAGGATCGAGAGGTCTTTCTACGGCACATGCAATAAGTTTAACATGGCCTTGGTGCCAGCCAGCGTTGGTTGTGCTGGGAGGTGGTCCGGGGTTTCCTGCATGCTGGCCAAGAAGTTCCCCTAAAGCTTGACCACCATTCAGGTGCTATCGATCTGTCGATGTCATTTTTGTCGATTACTGCGCTCGTTATTGTACTTTGTACTAAAACAAGTTTTTTGGAGTTATTAGTTTTAGGCCTCTTGGTGAAGGAGGTAAGAAGGGAAAATTGGGAAAAGGGGAAAGTAGACATGTGAAATGTGAAAAGCGTGAATGGGAGAGGGAAGAGTGGAAAGGGGAAATGGGAAAGGGGAATGGGCAAATAGGAAAACGGATGGAGGCATCCTTTAATGTTAGGACTCATTTGGAGAACTTCTCGAGATTCATTGACCTTATTCAGCATCTTAAAACTCGCGAGTTGACTGAGATAGTAGGTATTTCAACTAAATGCATTAGCCATATCCTGCACGAAATTTTTTGGCATGTGAGAGTTGTCCGCGCGATGGGTGTAGCGTTTGCTCACACCGGAAAACAAGCGCAATCGTGAGACCACTTCAAAGATGTCCTTGGCTTTGTTTAATCGAAATTCGGAGAAGTTTCTGCATCGTTTCGTGACCGTCGATGAGACATGGCTTCATTGGTACACACTAGAGATCAAAGAACAGTCGAAACAATGAGTTTTACCCTGTAAACGTGCTCCAAAGAAGACCGTGCCTTCGGCCAAAAATTTTTTGAGATGCGTGAAGTGTGATCCACGTTGGCTATTTGGAAAAGGGAACAACAATCACAGGAGCAAACTACCTCGATTTATTTGGCCGATTTAATTCCGATTTGAAGAGAAAGGTATCACATTTGGCTCTTTCACAACGATAACGCACCGGTTCACACCTCTCTAAACTCCACAGCCAAGTCGGTTGAATTCCAAATATGAATTGCTCTCCCATCCTCCGCATTATCCGAATTTGGCTCCCTGCGACTTCTTTTTGTTCTTAAACTTAAAAGATCGCTCGCCGAAAAGAAGTACTGGTTGAACGAGGAAGTCATTGCCGTTGCGGAGGATTATTTTGCAGCCCAACAAAAGTCGTATTATACAGAGGGGTTGAAAAAGTTGTAGAACTGCTGGAAAAAGTGTATCGAATTGAAAGGAGATTATATTGAAATATAAATGTCATTTATCAGACAGTCTTCGTATAGGGAGGAATCAAACAGTCTAGCGATGGATACGCCGAAGCTCCGGGCAAGAAAGTGGGAAAAGATAGTTCGTGTCTTGGCAAGCACCTTTAGAAAGCAGATGTTCTTAGAATCCGGCTATGGTGCAAGCTGTCAGGTTCACCACAGATGATGTTCATAAACATTTTCTTAACATCTACAACAGCTTGTTTAGACATGCTATAAAAGCGCTCTGTTGAAACAACCTTCCTCGAAGATAATGGGTATTTTGATCCTTATATAAATCTTTATTATATAGGTATCTTTGTTTTTGCTTCCAGTAAAACTGTATTTTGTACGGCTTAATCAGAATTTGGCCATTTGACGTATTCGTGGGCGATGAATATGACCCAAGATTTTACAGTATTGAAAACGTTTCATGCCGCCAATCTCGAAATTCCAAATAAATTGGAGATTTCACGAAAAGTGTTTTTATTTCCAATACACCACATAAATAAAAATATTTCAAGACTCGGTGAAGCTTTTGGCAGTCTTCTTTTTGTTGTAATTCGGGACCGTTCTGATATGTTGTAATGATCTAAAAGTAAATGCAAAATATACATATTTGATTGTTGAAAATTATTATACATACAAACATACATCCATATGTACCTTTTATAATTTGGGCAGTTGAGCGATGTAGTCTAAAATTACTTCCTCGAAGTTTTTTGATTTTTCGGTGGTTGTCAGGAAAATTTTCGGTATCGAGCGAGGAATCCGTGCTTTCAGAATTAAACGTCGAAAAATCTGATGAACCGTTTTCTTCGCTATCATCATTGCTTAAATACTTGTAATATACGATGAAAAGTATTGAAAAGTACACAGTCTTTCTGAAGCATATATTTCAAGTTTTAAAGCGCCACTTTCTTTAGTATTTGTTTGGCAGCCATCATTAGTGAACGTTGTCAGTGAATTTGTGAAAATGGAGAAAATTGGTCATCGTTATGTGATACAATATTTTTATTTGAAAGGCCTCAGCCCAACCAATATAAAAGCTAATTTGGATTCTACTCTGGGTGAGTCTGCTCCTTCGCTTACAACAGTAAAATTTTGGGTTGCTGAGTTTAAACGAGGCCGTACGAGCTGCCAAGACGACTCCAGAAATGGTGAAGAAAATCCACAAAGCGGTACTGGATGATCGTCGACTGAAAGTGCGCGAGCTAGCAGACATTGTAGGCATTTCAAAAAGTGCGTTACATCGCATATTAACATATTTGAAAATTTGGACATGAGAAAACTATGTGCAAGATGGGTGCCGCGTTTGCTCACATTCGAGCAAAAACAGTGTCGTGAAGATGTTTCAATTGAGTGTTTTTAGCGGAGTTTCACAGCAACAAAGCAGAATTTTTGCGCCGTTTCATAGCAATGGATGAAACATGGGTCCATCACTTTACACCCGAGACAAAAGAACAATCAAAACAATGGATTCAAAAGGTAGAACCGGTTCCAAAGAAGGCGAAGATTGTTTCATCTGCAGGCAAGGTCATGACGTCGATTTTTTGGGATAATTTTCATTGAATATCTTGAAAAAGGAGCTACTATCAACGGTCAGTATTATGCGAACTTATTGCCACGTTTGAGCGAAGAAATCAAGCAAAAACGGCCGCATTTGGCTAAGAAGAAAGTGTTGTTTCACCAAGACAATGCACCAGCTCACAAATCCGTTATTGCTTTGGCCAAAATTAATGAATTAAAGTTTGAATTTCCCAAACTTGAAAAAAATGGCTCTGTGGTCAAAGATTTTCCAACGATGAAGAAGTGATGTCGGCAGTTAATGGTTATTCTTATTATAAAAAGGGTATCGAACTTTTTGAACATCGCTGGAAAAAGTGTATAAAGCTGAAAGGCGATTATGTTGAAAAATGCCGCCTAAGGGTACCTCTGGGACCGCCCTCGTTAATAAATGATGACTAAATTAAATCAATCAAAGCAAATATATTTACCTTAATTGCAGCTGCTTCTATTTTCAATTTTTTTTTTTTTTTTTTTGAGAGGACTAAATGTCAAACTATCACTCTAAGATTTTTAAAAAATCGATTTTTTTTATTTGTTTCAATGGTCTCTTAGAACTTTAAAAATGATATCCCAAAAGATTATCGCCGGGATATTTCTTAAAGTACTTGTTTTTCAAAGTATAGTACAAGGCCGCCAGGTAGGCAGTGAGCCTCTTATTACCGAAACGATGTATTTTAGGGGACTAGAGTAGGTATTCGGCAGATGTTTTTGAAGTTATTTGCCATATTTCCAGACTATTTCTGCTAATAAACCAGTATACGAAGAATTGACCATAGATGATCTTCTTACTCGATGCATCGGCGGTTATACTCAAAACTGTAATGAAGGTTTTCATTCGACTGGTGTGGGCATTGACCCCAAAATCCATTTTTAGTGGTAAAACTGTGTTGGACATAGCTATAGATATTGCAGTTTGCGTGTACCTAAAACTTTCACTTGCTTAAACTTTGCACATAATATAATGAAAGCGATGGAATTGGAAATTGGCTCTAACAGCACCGGAATGTGTTTTGAGATTGACAAAGAGCACATAAAGCTTACAGCAAGATCGCTGTCTGAAGCTGCAAAAGAGTGAAGGATCGCATTAAAATCCAATAGAAAAGAAATGGAAGAGCAGTACACTAATTAAGAAGGCCAATTATATGGTGCAGGCAACGCGTTTATCTAAAAACTGTATTTTTAAAGTTGGCCGCACCCATGATTTGAACAATTTTCAACCAATTCACTTCAAATTTTAACTAGATCTTTGAAAATGTATTGTCTAAATAAGTACGTAGGATTTTTTTTTTTATATGGCATAGTTCATTTGTTATTTTTAATTTTCTGGCGATTTTTCTGCGAATTTTGCAAGTTTGACTTTGGAAGTGCGCTATTCGGCCAAAAATTAATATTTAAAAAAAAAAAAATCCTACGTACTTTCTAGCTGTGAGAAGTGACTCTTCATAATTCGAAATTTACAGGACCTGTTGGTTCGGCTGTAGATCCTTTAAAAAAAAATTGAGGTCATGCTGTTAAAAGTTATGTTTTACAGTCAATCAAATGTACAATAAACCTCTACCTCAAATTATTTTATATTTTTCCTGTAAAAAATCACAAAAAGCCTATTTTTATGGCATCTAAAGTGGCTTAACCTCTTAAACTTTTCGTTGTTCTGAAATGTTTAATTTGTATCGGTGATTCTTATGGATCATAGGCGATAATAAAATATGGCTATTGAAAACGCATGTACGGATGTGAGACAAGCTGAAGTGGGCTAAAAACATTCCAAAGAACCATGCAAATGAGGCGAGAAGTGACCTCACGTCAAATCGCCGGACGTTAAGTTTAGCATCACTTTAAACGCTTTTAACGTCACATCTCAAGGGGCGATGGCGCTCTTTAAGAGAACATGGTGATCGACTCTACTATCCTTTCGCAACAGTGGCTGACAGTCAAGTTGAATCTCTCAGGCAGCTTCTTGAAAATCATGAAGGACAAGCGTGGATCATCTGTAATCACTTGTGTTTTAATACTCTACTTCTATGAAAAAATTGGCCTGGTGTGATGAATAGAGATATTGGTAGGGATGATATTTCAAGGTGACTGCAACCCAGCCCATCTCATCTCCTCTATGGATAAAATATTCCAAATTATTAAACTTGGAAACTCTTCACTTAAGACACCCATTTAGAGAATTATTAAGGTGGATTAGCAAAAAAGTCTTTATATACAATATATGCGCTCCTATCCTTGTTAATAAAACTTAAAGTTGGAAATTTATTTGAGTTCGAGCTAATCATTTCAAGAAGAGGGAGTTAACGGCCTCTATATCCTCAATATCCAAAACGTATACTCCCCACTCTTGGAGCATTAATTTCTACAAACGTCAAGTTTATTTAAAAGATTTATTTGGAAGCTTCATGGACAAGGATTACGAGGAGACTATCTTTCATTTTCTCTCTACATAATCTGCTCTATGCTCCAATTTGGCGGTTTACAAAATAGCGATGACACGACTATTACAATGTTTGGGATGCCTTCATTGGAGCATTGCTGATTTTGCATGCAATGATACTATAATTCAGGTTGCTGCGAATAGACGAAATCGCCTGTCCAAGTACTTGGTTTAGTTTGGTTCACTATCTGCGTAAGGAAAGTAAGCTAGTGCGATCTTCGTTTGTGTATCCAGAACAAATAATGAATGTGACGATTTGATCTATTTGGGGATGTCAATATTAGACTTCACCACTAGTTAGAAGAACTAGCGTCTGTCTATATGATTTAAAACCACCCAAAATAATTTGAAAAATTATCCCCAATCCATTGAGAAGGAATTCAATAATCTGTAAAACTGTATGCGGCTTGGTTAAAACGAAAAACTTCCCCCACTTATTACTTGACTTACTCTCGAATTAAGCTACAGATGCAAGGCATGGATGTAGTGGGTGCTGATATTAATAGTCCACTGTAGTAATTTGTCACCTTTCTTTAAAAAACTGACAAATTCCATAAAGAGAAACATATAAGGAGTACAAAGGACTAATCTGAGCGCTCTGTTTCGACAAAAAAAGAGGATGACACTTTGAAAAACTAAGAAATTTCTTTACAAGGAATACAAGAGAAGTATAATGGACTAGTTGTTGTACTATGTGTCCTGTTGCAATAGGAAAAAGGACAGGCATTAGACATATAGACATGTCCTTATATTGGACTAAGTGTGCAAGATTTTAAAAAGCAGTTACTTCAATCTTACCTAGTTATTGATTGAGATGGCTGAAGGAACTTGCAATATCGCTAAAATTGAATTGAGTTCTTTAAAATCTTTCATTTAATTTACAATAATCTAATATAAGTTCTTCCCAAAGTATAATATTTTTATCAACATTTTTAAGTACCTTAAGTGGTCGTATTGTAGCTTTATCACTTTGTAACTTTAGCTATGCAATCTAATCAGATAGCAAGATATAAAGTCAGCCAGCAGCCTCAACTTCTTCATCTTTCAATAAAATCCAATTGACTTAGGTAACCAATCTCACTCCAATCAAATCAAATGCAAAGTTGAGTGCAATTAACTTTTTTGTTATATTTTGAGATCAAATTTTAAATCTAAAACCGACAATTTATTTTTAGCTCGTTGTTTGTGGTTGATCTTTTTTGGAAGATTAGCATCGTTTTGATATCACTTCTAACTACCCAACACCTACATATCTAAAGCACCTCTCTCTCAAATTGTATCAAGTGTAGATACATTTGTAGTTACAAAAAAATTGTGTGGGAATATATATAAATTACCGCATCATAAATCTATCATGCTTCTTCTCTGAACCACTTAAAATGCAGCATCCCAATTTAGGTCAACTTAGTCGATCTCATGAAAGTTAACTGTTGCCAATTAATCGTTTTACACATCTTTTAAAAATTATTACCAACTCTTTAGGTTTGTCGCCCAATATAGAGATTTTTTAATTTAGTTTTGTGCCCACATAGATACATGTGCAGGAAATTAAAACAAATAACGTGTAATTAATGCGTCCGCAGCGTGTTTACACACAAGCCATACAAAATCGACAAAATCGAAAATAAAAATTAACAAAATCGACCGGCTTGGCAGTTTAGCCAATACTGACTTTTTATGGAAGAAGTTAGCCAGCAACGACGATTCAGCCAATTCATTCAAGCGCGGTCCATTAATGCTTAATTTACTTCGAAAGAAGTCCAATGAGTAACAACTCCATATATAGTGCAATGGATTTTGTCGAATGTATCCATAAGTACGTATCTAAGCTCAGAATCGATCTTAATTGCTTGAGATGCTCGTATGCTCGTATACCCCTATACTCGTACAACTGGAATTACTACTGAAAGACGATTGAGCTCTCAAGACGCGCCTTCATCGAAATGGTCGTAATAAATTTTCATCTTTGGTTTTGCTATCTTTCTTGATTGACAAGAAGATCAGTCATGTGGAAAATTACATTTAGATGAATTAAATCGATTGTCGATACGATATAGAACTACGAGTGCGAGTATTCCTTGAATACGTTTATCAATGCTTAGACTATTATTTGGAACGAATCAGATTAGTAAATTGCCCATTTAAAAATGCAAATCAATTTTGGAATTGTGGAAGTGATTTTATTATTGTGAGACCATATTTAGATTATTTGATTTATTGGTTTTATGTGCATGTATGGAATAATGATAAGATGAATTGTGTATCTATGCTCTTACATCCGTTGAACAGTGAACACATACATATACATATATGATACATTGTAGAAGTAACCAAAAGAAATGTTTTTTTTTTTTTCGAATTTGAATAGGTTTGTAGTTATGTATTTCCTAATTTGCATGCGACATTTGACTTTGTATTGCTTTTCTTCTGGCTCTTTGCTACCCATGATTTTCAAGGTTGTTCAGAAACCAATGTCCTCATAATTTGAAAATATGTGTGTCCGTGCTAATTAGTTGAGTGGCACATCGTCGTTCAAATGATGTCTAGTCTGGGTTATTGGACAACGTCAGAACTTGAAGAAATTAGTTTATTTTTCTGGTTAGAGGGAAATACAATGTAAACTATCACCTTATCTGAAACGAATGTTTTTCAGCTCGACAAATTAGGGCCGTACGCTTTTATGACTCTATTGAGAAGAAAGATCACAACACGGACACAAATGCAAGTCATATGATATCATTGTCCATATGTTAATATGGTAAAAGGCTTCTTTATATCCATCTTCCTTTCTACGTGTTGAAGTAATTAGCGGTAAATAAAGGGTGAGTCAACAGATGTTGTGGTTGTTGGCTGTCAATTCAATGACAGATGTCATACAATCTTTGGCAATTTTAGTCATGGAGTCTTTTATCACGCAACAACGTATTTTTGTTAATCGATCTTATTACGAAAATAGGCAATCTATAAAAGTAAAATTTCGTAAAATTTGTGAATATTTCGGTCAACATAATCGGCCTAGTGAGTCCGGAAATCGTGCAATGGTGAAGCGTTTTGTAAAAACTGGTTCGGTATTGATGAAGCCTATTTTTGGATGGATGGGTATGTAAATAAACAAAATTGTCGTTTCTAAGGACTGGAAAATCCACACGAAATTCACCAAAAACCAATGCATCACAAAAAAGTCGCTGTACGAGGGCTGTTTGATGAGTACACGAATTAGAAATGACAGCGCAACTTCTTTAGATTTTGACAATTTATTTTTCAATATTAACCCCTTTTAACTCGACACACTTTTTCCAGCGGTGCTGCAACTTTTCTAACCCCTCCGTATAGTACGACTTTTGTTGGCCTGCCTCGTTAAACCCGTACTACTTTTCGGCGAGCGATATTTTAAGGTTTGGGAATAAAAAGAAGTCATAAAGGAGCCAAATACGGAGAATACGAAGGATGGAAGAGCAATTCGTAAGTGGAATTCGACCAATTTGGCTGTGGCGATTGGAGAGGTGTGAGCCGGTGCGTTATCATTGTGGAAGAGCACTTTTTTCTTTGCCAAATGTGGTACTTTTTACTTCAAATCGGGCCAATAAATCGATTGTTGTTCCCTTCTCCAAATAATCAACGTGGATCACACTTCGCACGAACTTCGTGCAGCACGTTCACCGAGTAAAACTCATCGTTTCGATTGTTCTTTGGTCTCTGGTGTGTACCAATGAATCCATGTCTCATCGACGGTCACGAAACGATGCAGAAACTCCTCCGGATTTCAATTAAACAGGGCCAACCACGTCTTTGAAGTAGTCTCACGGTTGCGGTGTGAGCAAACGCGGCACCCATTGCGCGCATAACCTTACCATTCCCAAAATCTCGTGCAGGATATGGCTTATGCGTTCAGTTGGGATGTCTGCTGTCTCAGCCAACTCGAGAATTTTCACTCGGCGTTCCGCCAATACGAGATCATGGATTTTGTCCACAGTTTTCTCTGTGGTAATCGTTTTTGGGTCACCTGGACGCGGTTCATCAAAACCGATGTGCAGCCACGGCGAAACTCTACGAACTAATGGTAAACTGTTGTACGGGAAGGTGAATGGGTCCCATACACATCATCGAGAATGGGCTGGATTTCCTCCCAGGCTTTACCACTCAAAAACAAGAATCGGATCACGGAGCGATACTGCTCTTTTTTTATAGTCGCAAAAAACAGTATCACAATGTTTTGAAATGGGTGTTAAAACAAAACTAAGCGTCGGATTGTCACTAAATTTTGACAGGCCGGCTAAATGAGGTATACGTAGTAGCGTCAACTATCTTTCAATCGGGGTACTGATCAAACACCCCACAAATGGTGCGGATTATAGGTTGGCGAAGTTGAGACTGAGAAGACAGTAACAGTGAATGAAGAACGTTATCACAACGCAAATGAATTGGTTCTGGACGATCTTTGGTTTCAACAGGATGGTGCTATCGCCTACACAATCCACCAACATGATCGAATTATTTCTGTTATAGGAGCAGTTTGAAACCTTTTGACTTCTTCCTGTGGTTTTATTAGGCTTAAGTTATCGTCCTTTTAAATCATGACTAGGCTTTATTTCTTAACTACCATCTTGATCTACAAATTGATTGATATTGATTTGCAAGCGTAACTCCTCCTTTGCTTTTAGATGATGTGTCATTATTGAGAATGTAATATTTAAATATTGGGAATGATTGTACACTCAACAAGGATATATCCAATTGAATCTTACTTAGGTAGTGTAAGCGTCTCCAGATTGCACGATTGATCGCAAGCTATTTCCAGTGCCTCACTCCAAGTCAGACTTGAAGACTTTTTGGGCCGGAGCTATGACGTTTGGCTAGATGTATTATACCTGCCTGAATTTATTGCCAAGCCAAAGGTTGAAATCACATCAGGAGCAGCTTCTCTGATGGCTTGTTAGTGTTCTTTAGTTTACATATGGGGGATAGGATTTTAAGAGAGTTGGAGGAAAACGCGATGGGCAATGATTCGATCTCCTGCCACTGCACAGTTTTGCCGCCGCACTTTAGTAGTCTTACTTCACTTCGTAGGGTTTTGAGATCCGCACTCCTACCCCGGCTGTAGCGAAGAAAAGATCGTTGTAGGCTGCTCGGAAAGTTCGGACCGGACAGCTAGAATGGTGAACAAGTGTCTGACATTGGTCGCAATGTGATCAATCTGCTTGTTTGAGATATGGGAACGAAGTGCTGGCTACTTAGCCGTTGGCTAATTCAGGTTTTTTATGTCGTCATCTCCCTTTACGCCGACGATACTAAATTTTTCAAAAAATTCAACTATTTTCTTAACCCATGATTCCTTACTCCTTCAACAAGACGTTAAAAGCTTTTCGATCTGGTGCCTTAAAAATTTTTTGGAACTTAATATTGCCAAATGTCAATCCGTCACCTTCTCACAAAAGCGGTACCAATTTCCTCCCCGCCTCAACCTTATCCACGACCAATCTATATCCTCCGTTCAATCTCTTCGCGACCTCGGCATATTGTGTGATAGGGAGCTCAACTTCCATTTACATATGGATGAGATAATCGTTAAAACTAACTCTGCACTAGGTTTTGTAAAACGGTAATCCAATTAATTCACCAACCCATACGTGACCTGGTGCCTCTATATTACCGTTGTACGCACCCTCCTAGAGTACGCCAGTCAAGTGTGGTCATCATACTATCGTGTTCATATATCGACAGTTGAAAGCATCCAGCGCCGTTTTCTTCGATTTGCTCTTTGAGATATGCCCTGGAACGATCATTTTATTGTGCCCCTCTATCAAAACCGTCTCAACCTTCCTCCGTCGCCTTCCTGATGATAGTGAAGTGCCATAGCGACCAAGCAAATCTGACCAAAACCGGATCTAAATCGCTCTAAGTGTTTGATCTTTCTAAAAGGAAGCATCTCAGCGCTATAATAGGTGTCATCACTAGACATTGGCAAGCATGTCAAAAGGCTTGGTGTTTTCACAAATCACTTCTGTAGAAGCTTGCATGGCCAACGATGGGGAGGAGACAACACTGCCATGTCCAATTCTCTCGCAAAAAAGAAAACTTCACTTAGGAGTGTTCTTCTACAATGACTTAAGCGATCTAAAAATTATGATAAGTGTCCTACGCTTCCTCAGAATCTCAAATTGCTTCCAAGAGGAGAAGAATCACAGATCCACGTAGCATTACAATGGGCCAATATGCCTATTTGGTTTGGTTTTGTCAACATCCACTGATACATATCCTAGCCTAGGCTGAAGGTCTCGTTTATCTTTTTTATTGTTCATCGAGTTAACATGTTAACACAAATGTGAGGGTTACTTTCCACATTTCAAATATTAATATCTGTTTTCTCTCCACTACGTCAGGTAGGCCGTTCGGTTCATTTTTTCCGATCGCAGAATTCAGGTCGACCTCGCCGCGTAACGGTCTGTAAAAGTGGTTTTTCTACATTCTAGCAACGATTGTGCGCTTCCTACTAAATTTTCTTGCTTGGGTCTTGTCGGCCTTACATGTTTTTATCTTTTGTAAAACTTGAGAATTTTGTTTCTGGAGTAGCACCTCTACATTATTTCTTTCGGTCGTATCTCATGCTTTTTCCTTTCTTTCTCTTTGAAGAAACCGATGTTCTTCCTCCTTGATACACAAGCAAGTGCTACTCAGGAAATTATCACTAATCATCACTAAGAAGTGATGGACATATTTTAAAATTTATTCCCAGTTAAATCGTCCGACAGACGTTAAGTTTTTGCACCTTATCCAGAGTTTCCCATTATCAGCCGTTTACATATGTTGAACGACAACTTGGCCTAAGAAACATGCTTTAGGTCTTATTTCAGAGAAACCCACTTCATTTCACCTCCGACAATTACTGCCTTTTCTCAAAAGCGCTAAATAATTCATGTGACATCAACTGCAAAATCAGTTTCAAAACTAACTTAAACCTTATGTAAGTACATAATATACTTAGTATGTATTTCTTGAATTCTGTTATTGAAAAAACAAGGATAAAACCATTATTTTTTTCTCAAAAAATACATACGACTCATATATATGTACGAGTATGAAGTAATATTAACAACGGCAAACAACATCAGACTGCAGGACGCGTCGCAAAATTGAGGACTTGATGACTCAAAAGTGCACTCGTTGGTCTCATCCATATAAAGCCCTAATCCTTGTCTTGCCTCTTCTATTTTATATATAAAAAAAAACAACCTATTCAATTACTTGTACCTACATACCATATTTATGTACAATGTTTCCACTGCACACCGTAAAGTCTGTTCTTATCCGTATTTCGGCACACCTCAGAGTTCTGGAAAAATATCCAAAGCATCGCTTAAAGAACGAAACGAAACACCTCACCCTAACGAGTTTTTCTCGAGTGGGTCGCTTTATGATCCTTTCAGTCATGAATCGTAACAAGCACCGTCTGCGGCGCGCCGGTGACGAAAAACCTAAATCTTTCTCTTTCCATTTTTGTATCCTCTGAACCTATCTCCAGTTGCAGCTCCGATGAAATGAGTCATCTTCTTCATCATCTTCGTACAACCCAACAACAAAAACAACAACAAGGAATTATACTCACAATCACAGTTGACAGAGTAGATAACCTGAAAAAGACGGCGCATGTCCCGTAGTTGGGCATTCCCTCTGCTCCTACGATAGCTAGGAGCATAGGGCATGGAACTACATAAATTATCCAAATGTCATGTGTGCCTCCACTGCATTATGTAAGGCAGCTTATTCTAGATGACAATCAGTTTCAGCCTTTGTTAGGCTTCACAATGACATTAACGACAATTTTATTGAAATTAATTACGTCCAAGATTCCACCGAATTAAATTTGACTTTAGAGTAGAGGTTCGGCGACGACGCACGACAGCGTATACAATTTTAGTTGTAGACGCGTGGTATCTGTATATTCTTTCTGGTCCTGGCCATGATGTAACCCATGTGACCCACAAAAATAAAAAAAAAAAAAATATTTTCTTTCCAAATGCAGTCGTCGGGAATGGTTTGGAAAGTGCGTGTGGGAGTTGGTGTGCCATATACTTGTAGTGAGGGGCAACTTATCGGATACGTCACGCATAAGAGTACGATACTGCTTTAGCCGGCAATGGTATGCTGGAACCGGCATAGTACTCTTTCCAACAGATGTGGTGAGTTACTACAGGTTCCAGTGTAGGTGGAGGGATTATGCAGAGAGTATTTAAAGTTGTATGCAATGGTGAAGTTCAGTTCTCCTCTCTACGTCGCTGTTGACTGAGGTACATACTATACATGCAAATAGGTGTGTGGTTGAAAGTATGCACTTGCGTGATTTCATTTGATAAGATTCAAAAGTGCGTTTAACTGTGAGGTTTTTGGACTAATTATCAAATTACAGAAGGTGTATAGAGTACGCAGATATTTTTCATTTTGTGGGACATATATTAACCTTTTAATTGCACAGCAGCACGAAAGCGCAAAAGTATGGGCTGAAGTTTCGCATGATAATGATAATGTCAGTGAGATAAAATGTGTTTTATAATTATTCACGACAGCAGAAGTAGGAATGAATCTTCACCTATTACACTACTGAAAAGAATGATACTTGAACACACCTGAGAAGAGGTAGTTTTACACAAGTCATTTAAGATTGCGCGGGTAGACAGTGACTGTTAGTTTTAAGCACAATGCTGAAAAGTCAGTGCTGTTTTATAGTAAAACACAACATTTTTGCAAAATTCAATTTTAAATATCAATATAGTTGCCTTCGAGAGCGATAGTCCTCTGTTTCGGCGATAATTTCTTCATCGGTCTTAAATCTCTTTCCGGCGAGCATTCTTTTGAGGTCTGCGAACAGGAAATGGTCGCTGGGGGCCAAATTTGGAAAATACGGTGGGTGGGGAAGCAACTCATAACCGAATTCATTCGATTTTGCCATGGTTTTCATCGACTTGTGACACGGTGCATTGTCTTGATGAAAAGGCACTTTATTTTTCTTCAAATGTGGCCGTTTTTCTGCGATTTCATCCTTCAAACGCTCCAAGAACGCAATTTCATAGTCGCTGTTGATAGTCTGCCCCTTTTGGAGATAGTTTATGAAAATTATTCAATGTGTATCCCAAAATACGGATGCCATAACCTTGCCAGCCGACTGTTGAGTTTTTGGTCGTTTTGGACGAGGTTCGTCGCCTGCTCGCCACTCAGCTGGCTACCGACTTGACTCTGGTGTGAAGTGATGGAGCCAAGTTTCATCCATTGTCACATACCGACGCAAAAATTCGGCTTTATTGCGGTTGAACAGCTTTAAATACTCCTCTGAATCATCAAAACGTTGTTGTTTTTGGTCGACTGTGAGCAAACGCGGCACCCACAGAGAGCTTTCACATGTCCAAATATTCGTATATGATATATCCAACAAGCTCTTTTGATATCTTCACTTTACGGTCATTCGTAATCATTTTGTGGACTTTTTTGATGTTTTCATCTGAAACAGCCTCTTTTGGACGTCCACTGCGTGCATCATCTTCGGTGCTTGTATGACCACTTTTAAATTTTTCAATCCACTTGCGAATGGTTCGTTCAGCTGGTGCAGAGTCCGTTTAACACTTATAAAGCCATTTCTTTGCATCGGCTGCATTTTTTTCCCATCAAAAAGCAATGATAAACCAACACACGAAATTGCTTTGAATCCATTTTTTTCACAATAACAAAAATTGCTTCACTCACAACGCTATCTCTCGAGAACTAGTCGTCCGACAGCTGTCAAATTCACATCACGTATCTTTTGAAGGTTGGTACTAACTGAAAATGATATGGATTTAATTAAAGTGGTGCCCTCTCCTAGAAACGGCATTGACTTTTTAGCCCATGTATTATCATACACATACTCGCATATGTATTTTGCTCTGCAGAATATGTATTTATTGGTTTTACACTACCAAAAGATCAATGTTGTACAATGTTATGAATGTTGGAAACGTTTTAAACATCAGAGGTAAAGGTGGCAAAACCAATATAGTAATGATAATTAACAGATCAATTGTGTCTGATCTCACAAAGTCAAAGTCTTGACTTTGTCGCGTCAGTTATCACACCATCAATCAAATTTGAGTTTTGTAGCAATTTAATAATTATCTCTCTTCTTCACTGGTCCAAGACTAATTCTTTTTAACTAGGATGCCCCTAATCTTAGGTTTCACCCTTCCACCATCAAGAAATCCGTGGTTTGATGAAAAACGCCGGTAAGCATACAGTACTACAAGAGAGGGGAAGAATATCATATGGTAATTGGCCCCTATCAGTGCGGTTTTAGACCAGGGAAGTCCACCATGGACGAAATCTTCACACTCAAATATGGGAAAAACTCAAGAAGTGCAAGTCGACACTCACTATCTTTTCATCGATTGTAAAACCGCATATGACCGCATTTATAAAGATTGAATATACCATATGAAGCTATGTATAATTTTGGCATTCCTTCAAGACTTGTCCGTCTGTGCAAAATGAAGATTCAGAACGTTCGCTGCTCACCCAACGTCGCTAACGACTTTACTGAGACCGTTTTGGACAAGGTGACGAGCAGTCATGTGAATTCTTTGACATTATACTTGAAAGAATTGTGCGGAACTCACTGGTGAACACTGTAGTCACAATCAAGTATATACTGCCAACAAGAATTGACACATAGAATCGACGAATAGGACATAATGTCACAATCGACAGCTTTAGTTTCGAGGTAGTAAAGGACTTTGTCTACTTTGGCTCTGCTATAAATTCTGCCGACAACATCACGGCAGAAATTGAACGAAGAATCACGCTTGCCAATCGCTGTCTCTTCGATCTAAGAAAGCAATTGAGTAGTAAGGCCCTATACCGAAAAACTAAACAGACTCTATATAAAATCTTGATCATCCTAGTCTTACTAGCATGGATGCAGATATCCTCAGTCTTTTCGAGGGAAAATTCGCTCATATTCGATTCAAGGATTCAACATCAACCTAGTCAGAGATGTATACGACATATAGAGCTAATGGACACCAATGCGCCGACCCAACAGTGGCATGAACAAGTTTAAGGGGTCCTCGACCGACTTAAAGTGAGCAACTAAGTGAGCTTAAGACATGACTCACTGGAGAAATCCAGGTTCATCCTGAACTGTAGCATCACCTAAGCAAGTAAATGAGTCGTTAATCCTTACCTCCATGTTGTTGATAAGTTTATCTTTTGCAAGTTGCTTCGGTCCCCAAGGTTGACTGTCCAAAAATGCTTCGAGCCACAAGAGCAGGAATGAAATTCGTATTGAGCTATTGCTTAGTCTCCTAGTTGGAACAATAAGCCTTTACACGGGGGGACCTCTGGCGGTTCCAAATGAGTGAATATAGGTTATTACCCTGGCTTACTGAAACCGAAGCCAACGAAGCCGGTAAATGACCAATTTTACCATATTTGGCTATTGGACCCGGACTAAGATCGGTTTCCGAAAAATGACAACGCCTCTAGATTCTGGAAGTGTAGGGCCCAGAAAACGTCAGATTCCTTCAGATTAAGAAACAGTTTATGTGATATAGGTTTGGCATAAATTGCTTAGAGGTACCAATACACGGTAAAAGCCCTGTACGATTGTTGAAAGTTTTGGATGAGGACTAACCTAGGAGATAGAAGGAGTATTTTGCTCATCGATTCGAATGTTTGCTACCTGAATGCATTCTTTTCGGATGAAGGTGTCCGGCATCACAAAATCTTTTAAAAGATATGATTTGTTTCGCTACCAAATGCTAAAAAAACAGCAAGTCGTTAAGATTTGGCAGCAAACTTACGTTATCGGTTGAACCAACGAACTCAGTTCTAGAAAAAAAAAAAAAAAAAAAAAAAAAAAAAAAAAAAATACATTTAAACGTAAGGTTTTATAAGGAAATTTTGCCTGCAGATAAGACCTGGGAAGGTATCTGGATGCTATTTGTATTATAGCTAAAGCTATAACAGTTTTGCATGGATCCTACTTATTCGGGTTGCATTTGATGCTCCTTTGTCAAAGTAAAACGGAGGATTGGATGAAAACTTTGAATTTCAGCATATTGACTACTCTGGCGATGCATACGGAAACGAAAGCAGAAAACGTCCAACAAAAAATTAAAAAGGCATGATTGCTCAAATATGCATTCCTGGACAGCTAATAGAAAGAGTTGATATGATAGTTTCTAATATCTTGAAAGTATTGTCTCCTTGGCAGGACCGAAATGAATATAGCCAGCGAGCTATATTATGGAGCAATGTAATCAATCCAGACACGGAGCTGTGACTTATTCATTCCAAAGTCAAGTCTATGCTATTATATGGGTGCAACGCTTGGACAGTATCCACAAAATCAGGTAAAACCGAAAACGCTTTATAGATTTTCTGACTCAACTGTGTTTCTGATGAAGAATTTTTCAGATCACTGAGTAGGAAACAATGGGCACACGCATTCAAAGACGGCAGTGTTAGTGGATTAAGGAAAAGGCGAAATCTGTTAATGCAGGGTGGCAGATCAAGAAAAACATGGCGCAGATCTGTTGGAAAGGAAACGTGGCAACTAAAAGCCATGAACAGTGTTTAGGTGCGGTAGAATCCAAAGTACCTACAAAGCTATATAGTATATACCAACAAGTGCAATGAACTTCAAATATGCATGAATGCGGATACTCCGAACGAAAAGCGCAAAACATAATGTTTGGTGTTTGACAATTGCGATCACAAGAAGCTGTCACAGTATTTGACTATCGAGTGCCATTTAAACAAAAAGCCCATTCCACTAGCATCAAGTGCAGAAATCGAGTGCAAAAAGGAATTCAAGCTATCAGAAATACCACTTTTCATGTACTGAGTTTTGACGACTAACGCAAAGAAACAAAGTTTGTTGGGTTGTGCCCGCCACGATATGGAATAGGATCAGAATTGGATTTACAGAATAGAATGGTTATTTGCTCTATATAAATAAATTATACAAAAGTGGGTAAGAGCATCGGCGTCAATAAAGAAATTGAGAAATACAAATGCAACAAACAAGGAAAGGAAAAATACTCCTGCAAGCTAAAAATAATCTCAAGATTAATGATAGTTCAAGGCCGTTTATGGCAGCGTGCTCCGAGAAGATCAATACAGAGCCCTATCAAATGACACCGCGGTAACATGCTGATTCGTTAACATTGCACACTGCTTCCGCTTGTATAGGAAAGCGGCCATAAATACTTCCCGTTTAGATATTGTAGCGAAATTTTCATCAAAATTCTTAAAATATGTTGTGAACATAGTCTAAAAAAATTAGAACAATCGGCGACTTGTAAGGTGGATAGCAAAAAGGTGACGTGTAATTATCTGGACACTGCATTTGTCAAAAAAGCATTACAAATGAAATAGTTAAATAAATAAGAGAAAATACATTTTTGTAATTATGTGCATCAAATAATTAAAACTATAAATATCTTAATGTTTAATAAGCCATAAAAAATAACAGTAAGTCCGAAGAATTTAATAAAAATAAAAAAAATGTACATGTAATTGACAAAGATTATATTGTGTCATCTAGAAGGACATAAACAGATTTCAATAACTTTGATTTATCGCTCTTTCCAAGTTCTCTTTGCCCTGTTATAAATGGATCTGAACCTAAAAGTAGAGTGTTCATGATGTCGACGTTTGTCAACATGCATGACATTTTTCGGCTATGCTGTAGTCTACATTTTTTTGATTCTTTATTGTTTGACTCTGCAGCTTCCTCCGAGAGCTCTCCAATTGATACTATTGCATTCTCTATCACAGCAGATCCATGTATTAATACTTTATGGACCGTAACTGGTAAATAGTACCACGGATACTCATTGATCAGGTCCTTGGCAGTATCGAGAGCATATTCATTAAATTTGTGCACATTGATTTTATATCCCACTGCCAACGCTTGATGTAAAGTAGCACAGCGATTAATCAGACTTTCATTAACTTCTGTGATTTCTGAAGCCAATCTTGGGTTGGAAAAAAATTTCCTTGCAACATTCCCATCGTTGGACGATCCTTTGCCCCCATCTCTGGGCTTGTCTGCTATTAAGCCCATTTTTTTATGAAATTCCTTTTGAATTTGTTGCTTTCTTTCCAATACTTGTAATTTATTTCTAGGACCTCTAATCTGCAACAAATTTGGCAACAGAATTATAGAAAAGATGTAAAAAGTATTCAAAGAAGTGTATTTTCGCATGAAGTGGAAATAGACCAAATTCAAAATATTTCGCTTTTATGTCTTTGCTTAAACATTTTGCCAAATTATTCATATCTGTTGGATTTGCACCACATATATAACATTTGGCAGAGGATGGCGCACTTAAGGAGTTACATACTTTTCCGTCTACCATAGTGAGTTGTGAGCTATGCTCAACGCTTATCTTTCTATTGCAAATCAAACGTTCTGTCGGCCCCAGATTATTTATTTCCTTCTAAAAATATTTTTCCTCTTCGATTGAAAGCTCGGTTGTCTCCTTTTTGAACTGAAATCGAACTGGCCTGCAGTATCGCATTGACGACGGCCTATGATTTTTCCATATTATTTTATGATCAGTTTTAGAAAGTAGTTGGAGAGGCACGTAGGATGTAACAAATAAGCTCTTGTCTGCCAAATCATTATTAAAAAACTTTTGCCTGTACTCACTATGACCAGTATTTCCATCAAATACCCATTTTCTGATTAATACTAAATTTGTAACTTAATCATCAGGGACTGTTTCGACCACATTAGCTTGTAGCTCTAATAAGCTCGACGCTGTATTATCTAATAAATTTTGCAGCTCAACTTCAGCGTGAGATTCGTGTACAGATATATTGTGCGGGTATCCCTCTTTTTTTGAGGTTAGTATACTTTGATAGCTTGGAAATAAATCAAAAGATATTTTGCTATTCACAAAGTTTCTTATCAGCAAAAATTGGTTTTAAGACATGCCGGTCTCCACTATAAGTGAAATTACTTTAATGGGATCTGCCTGCAATACATTTTGCATTTGATGGTCATTGCGTAAAGCAGAAACAGCAGACTTATCAGTCTCGGTCAGCTGAGCTATACGCCTACGCTTTGTTATTGCTGAAGACACCGCAAGATCAAGCTTTGGGCGCCCACGATGAGCACCATTTGCTGAGATATATTACATTTTATTACAATTAATTGCCAATTCAGCCAATCACATTGATATTGCAGAACTGAAGTTTTTTTGCGATCGTAACGCGTCCAGAAAACAACGATTCTTTTACATATGTAGCTGATAGATTTTTCAAGTAGCCGTTATTCTCAATATTACGTTGTATATCAGTGATCACATCTTGAGTTTTTTCCGCGCTGCTACCCTTTTTTGTGCACCATAAATTGAAAATATGTAGCCGTGCAAACACACACTGATACGAATCGCCTTCCAAACCCAAATCGAAAATAATAAAAAAGTGTGCAAAAATAAACAGTGTTATTTTATATAATATTAATTAAATGCAAATTGAACATTGTTTACGAAAACAAAAGACGAAAACAAACACACAGCACAGAAAAACAGACAGGCTTCGCTGGGCAAAATAGACCTTGAAAAAAAATGACGACGAGTTAGTAACACATGGGCTGAAAAGTCAGTGCCGTTTTATAGTAAAACACAAAATTTTTGCAAAATTCAATTTTATTTATTAATATAGTTGCCTTCGAGGGCGATACACTGATTGAAACGATTTTTCAATATTTCGATACCAGTTTTGTAGTACGATTTCGGTTTAGCCTTAAAATAGTCCTCTGTTTCGGCGATTACTTCTTCATCGGTCTTAAATCTCTCTCCGGCGAGCATTCTTTTGAGGTCTGCGAGCAGAAAATGGTCGCTGGGGGTCAAATCTGGAGAATACGATGGGTGGGGAAGCAATTCGTAGCCGAATTCATTCTTGTGACACGGTGCATTATCTTGATGAAACAGCACTTTCTTTTTCTTCAAATGCGGCCATTTTTTTGCCATTTCGTCCTTCGAACGCTTCAAAAATGCAAAGTAATAGCTGCTGTTGATAGTCTGCCCCGTTAGGAGATAGTCGATGAAAATTATTCCATGTGTATCCCAAAATACGGATGCCATAACCTTGCCAGCCGACTGTTGGTTCGTCGCCTACTCGCTGACTCAGCTGACTGCGGACTTGACTCTGGTGTGAAGTGATGGAGCCAAGTTTCATCCATTGTCACATACCGATGCAATAATTCGGCTTTATTGCGGTTGAACAGCTTTAAACTTTCCTCTGAATCATTAACACGTTGTTGTTTTTGGTCGACTGTGAGCAAACGCGCAACCAACTTTGAACAGAGCTTTTGCATGTCCAAATATTCGTGTATGACATATCCAACACGCTCTTTTGATATCTTCAGAGCCTCAGCTATCTCGATCAACTTCACTTTACTGTCATTCGTAATCATTTTGTGGACTTTTTTGATGTTTTGATCTGAAACAGCCTCTTTTGGACGTCCACTGCGTGCATCATTTTCGGTGCTTGTATGACCACTTTTAAATTTTTCAATCCACTTGCGAATGGTTCGTTCGATTGGTGCAGAGTCCGGGTAACACTTATCAAGCCATTTCTTTGCATCGGCTGCATTTTTTTGAATCCATTTTTTTTCACAATAACAAAAGTTGCTTCACTCACAACGCTATATCTCGAGAACTAATCGTCCGACAGCTGTCAAATTTATACACGTATCTTTTGAAGGTTGGTAGTAACTGAAAATGGTATGGATTTAATTCAAGTGGTGCCCTCTCTTAGAAACGGCACTTTTCAGCCCATGTTTTATATTAAAGATTACAAAGCCATCCGCAAAATTCCGCAGCTAACTTCAACACTTTTATTACCTTAAGACTCAGGTTAATACAATGAAGAAGAAATCTAAGGGGGAATTTTGGGGGAACACAACTAAAATTTTAGGTTAACATAATAAACACGCACAAAAAACGAACAAATAAATAGGTTATCTAAAACAAGAATTTCTCAAGGATTACTGTACAAATTAGTATTTTCTAATTACTCCACATTAAAAAGAATTTAAAATAATTAAACTGAAGCAAATGCTTGACCACTTTGAATTGCGATCTTGATGTGAGAAAAAGCTAACCAAGCGCAGCTGCATTGCGAAAATGAACGCGTTTCTATGATTTCAATTGATTTTAAGAAAATCCAGTTAGATTTCTAGAAATAAAAAAACACCGGTTTGCTATTGGTAGGATGGGACATTTAACTGACTGAATTGTGTACATTTTATTTGAAAACTTTGTATTAATATTTTTGATTTTTGGTCTATAGTGGTCCCCACTATGCTAAGAGAAACTTGAATTAAATCCATACCATTCAGTTAGTACCAACCTTCAAAAGATACGTGTATAAATTTGACAGCTGTCGGACGATTAGTTCTCGAGATATTGCGTTGTGAGTGAAGCAACTTTTGTTATTGTGAAAAAAAATGGATTCAAAGCAATTTCGTTTGTTGATTTATCATTGCTTTTTGATGGGAAAAAATGCAGCCGATGCAAAGAAATGGCTTGATAAGTGTTACCCGGACTCTGCACCAGCCGAATGAACCATTCCCAAGTGGATTGAAAAATTTAAAAGTGGTCATATAGGCACCGAAGATGATGCACGCAGTGGACGTCCAAAAGAGGCTGTTTCAGATCAAAACATCAAAAAAGTCCACAAAATGAATAAAGTGAAGTTGATCGAAATATCTGAGGCTCTGAAGATATCCAAAGTCAGCTGAGTGGCGAGCAGGCGGCGAACCTCGTCCAAAACTACCAAAAACTCAACAGTCGGCTGGCATTCGTATTTTGGGATACACATGGAATAATTTTCATCAACTATCTCCAAAAGGAGCAGACTATCAACAGCGACTATTACATTGCGTTGTTGGAGTGTTTGAAGAACTAAATCGCAGAAAAACGTCCGCATTTGAAGAAAAAGAAAGTGCTGTTTCATCAAGACAATGCACCGTGTCACAAATCGATGAAAACGATGGCAAAATTGAATGAATTCGGCTACGAATTGCTTCCCCACCCACCGTATTCTCCAGATTTGGCCACCAGTGACAATTTCCTGTTCGCAGACCTCAAAAGAATGTTCGCCGGAAAGAAGTAATCGCCGAAACAGAGGCCTATTTTGAGGCTAAACCGAAATCGTACTACAAAACTGGTATCGAAAGATTGAAAAATCGTTTCAATCAGTGTATCGCCCTCGAAGGCAACTATGTTGATAAATAAAGTTGAATTTTGCAAAAATTTTGTGTTATACTATAAAACTTTTCAGCCCATGTGTTATTTTTAAAACAATTTTGAAATATTCACATCAGAAGAAAACATATAAGGCACAATTTTTCAGAAGTTAGTGCAATTACTTGTCTGCACAGACGACATAGACGGATATAATTAGAAGAACATAACGAACTCTCTGTTGCATTTAAGGTAGCCTTATCTGACCACATCTGTATTTTCGTATTTTTTTTCCACGTCTGTAAGTCCACAACAAGCAGCTTTGTCCTATTAGAAAGGTGCGATATTGATGTCATTAAGCTCATCAAGCTCTCACACATTTGCAGACATATCTCAGCAATCCAGAATTTTATAATTAAACAAATATAAAACAAAATTAAAAAAAAAAAACGCTTTTATAAGCGTACTAAGAAAAATATTTTGAGATTGTCGAAACTACAAACATTGAGCACAAACAAATACCTGAAAAGAGAAGTTGTTTCAATAGTCGTTAAGTAATATGAACATTATTATTATTTGTTATTTGTGAATATACATTATAGGATATAAGTTTTCCATTATTTTTTGTTTTGGCTGATTATAGTATTTTTCAGTTAAGCCACAGAAAATATAGTACACTTTAAAAAAATATAATATTTCATGGAAAGAGTAAACAACTGCAAGGTATGCTTGATACTTATTTATTTTTACGAAAATTGTATTTTATTGCAATTCCTGAATCTTTTTACAAATTTTTGTCTACAGTAAAAGAGTCGTAGGCTTTAACGCATTCAATTTTTGAAGAGCTAAGTTTTTTATTTATGAGATACTCGCTCTGTATCACTCTTCTCGCCCTTTCGAATTCATATTTAAAAATATCCTTCTTGTGAATGCAGATATGCAACACAGGCAAATTTTTCTAAAAACAGTTGCAATAGCAATTTGTTGTTTTTTTTTTCATCTAAATTTGTTTACATATAAAAGGAGCATATTAAAGAACAATCCCGCTATTTATATTGCAACCGTTTAGACATTTGATCCGTTGATCCAAAATTGAAGCTTCTGTGCGTCACGTGCAGTAACAAGTTTGTTGTTTGATAAGTGGAATTTTTGTTAAAGTTTCCGCGTGACCTTATAAAAATAAATAACTTATGGATTCCGTAGAATAGTTGTAATGCAAAATTTTTTAGTAACTTTAAGTTTTATGCAGATTTCAAAGTGTTGAAATTAAATCGTACTTTTCGATTTAAAAAAGGAAAAGCTTTATTTTTCGGTGGAATCAGGTTATATAAATTAGTTTGAAATTTATTTTGAAAATAAATAAAATTGCAATAATTTTCAATGTTACCAGATATTGTTTATTTTAAAAACATTGAAAGTAAGAAATTGCCTTAAGAAACACTTTTGTTTTTGGCTTTTTGCTACAAGGTCACAATCAATTTCTGTTTTTTTGGTCAAGAAATCACTTAATGAAGTCTTGCGAAGCTGTCCATATCATGAATTTAAAGAAAAAATTAAATTTTTTGTAGAAAAGGTAAAAAATTTGACTAACATTGATGCCTCAGAAAAAGTTAACTAAGTACGCATGTGAATATAAAAGTCGATTTAGCCTCCCCAAGGAACAACAATGTTTTTAAAAATTAGAACAAAACTTGGTTGGAATTTAAAATTACGTTTCCATGTCGAGCCCATGAATTTTTTGGCGAACCACAAAAATAAAAGAGGAAAAAAACTGAAATATTACGTTGCGAATTTGAACCCGAAGAGCTTTGCTCAGCTGCTTAAAAAAAATTAGATTCTTCCAATGTGATGAATAATTTTTCAACTCCTACACACGCGGAAAATTATCAAAAAAGTCTATAAGAAATTGGACGACGATATTATTCTGTATACTGTCAAATTAAAAAAGTTTAAATACGATTATAATGTATTAAGGGTGCGGCCAAAGAACACAACACCAATATGTATCCTACTTACGAAGCTGTTACGGAACCAAAAAAAAAATTTTATCCTTAGAATTTGAACATTACGGATTCAGCAGTAGAATCATTGCTGCTGCAGTGAATACAAACAATGTTTACAGACCTTAAAATTTCAGTTGCTAACATTTTTTTAAACTATTTTGTTCCTGTCTCGTTAATGTAAAGTGAGCGGAGATCAAATAGCAAAATAATTTGATGGTAAAACCCTCGTCCATCACTGCTAAGATTTTGTAGACCGATTCGAATTCAATTTGTCTACGAAACAACAGATATATCGGTAAGAGTAGTATCAGAAGTATCCTTCTGATGTTTTATAGTTCTTGAAGGTTTCACAACCAGATCATTTAAGCTAGTTACAATATTCTATTGCCTCTATACATTATTAGCGATAATTTTTTTTTATTTAAATTTATTTTTCTTATTAATTATTCATTAAAATAAAGTTTCTTCTTCTTCTTTTTCATTTTTGGGAAAATCCGCCTGTGTGCGGCGTGAATAGAGAACATGAATGAAAGAATCCTGAATAAATTTGGTAAGTTATTTTCGGTATTGGCCTGTGTTTCTGTTGGTACACTCTTTATTTTTCTAAAGATTTCATTTAAAATTGTTATTCTGAAGTGAAGTGCGTCCATTTTAACATAATACTAATTTTTTCTTGTTATCTTAGAACTTCTAATATCGTCTCACAGTCATCAAATAAAACTTCGGATTTTAAATTACATTTTTGAATTTTGCGTAACCAGTTGCTTTCATCATAAACAAACCATTTATTAAGATATTCTAGACATTTACCAACGATTACTATTGCAGAAAATTCTAATTAATTTTATCAGTTTCTGCGGGGAATCTGGCTTCTAGGGATTGCAACAAGATCCAGTCTTTTTTTGCGTTGTTCTATCGTCAATTTTAAAGTTGACATAATATTACACACATCTGGGACTGTAATGTTATTACTTTTAAATTGTTTAATAATTTTATAAAAGTTATGAAAAAAATGGATCCAAAAAGATTTGAACTTTACTGTTTTCATCAAGTTCATTTATCGTCAAAATATTTTGAATATATGAACGTAGGGCACTGCAACAAGATCCAGTCTTTTTTTGCGTTGTTCTATCGTCAATTTTAAAGTTGACATAATATTACACACATCTGGGACTGTAATGTTATTACTTTTAAATTGTTTAATAATTTTATAAAAGTTATGAAAAAAATGGATCCAAAAAGATTTGAACTTTACTGTTTTCATCAAGTTCATTTATCGTCAAAATATTTTGAATATATGAACGTAGGGCACTGCTCCCCTAAACTAATAAAATAATCACTCAAAGACTTCTAGTTCAAAAATACGTTGCCCACGCAAGGTAGTAATTAAAGCCACCTGGTACCAACATGTCGTTTCAGCTCATGCCATTCATCTTCAATATCAACAACACAATTTTTAAGGTCTTCTCTTTGGACTGCAGATACAGAGAAATGGCTGTAAATTTTTAAAATTATATTTTCAACATTTAATTTGTAAAAAAATCATTGTACGCTTGACTGTGTTGTGAATTATTTGTGCGTGACAATTGCGTTTTATTAAATTTGTAACTACTTGTTCTACATTTTTATAAAGAGAGTGGCGGATACTAAAATTCACATGGATATTGTCTGCGCTCAGATCAGACCCTCTATCAAAATAAAGGTTGTGCTGGAGTATTGTCACATATCCCACTTGCTGACTTATCACAATTTTCATTAAATAGCTCCAACAACTTGTTTTGTATCTCATTTTCAATATCAAAATATTGATCAACTAAAGGTAATAGTAAAATATAAATCAGGGGAATTTAAAACATTTTGTAAAGTTTGTAACACATGGGGTACTAAAACCTCAATAAGCGGTGCTTCCATTTTAGTGCGTGCTAATTGTATGAGTATGTTCAAAGCAGTTTTAGAATAGACGTACATACCATTTATGATTTTGTTAAGTTTATATATACTTTATACGAGTATTATAAAGGGTGACCAGATAATAACGATAGAAAAAAAAAAAAAATTATGCTACGTTTATGCCATTATGTGGGGAATAGAACATCATTAAAATGATTCCTTCGACTACCCTGGCAGTGCTTCAAGCTTTCGATTCAATTTTTGATGACTCGGTCCAATATGTCGAATGTTGGCCTCGAGCTCGTCCAAAGTGGTTGGCTTATTAGCGTAGACTAAGGGCTTCACGTAGCTACAGAGAAAATAATCGAGTGGTGTCAAATTGCAAGATCGCGGCGCCCAATTAATAAACGCTCGCCGTGAGATGACCCAGTGGCCGAATTTCTCCTTCACCACTTCTAGCTTGTATGGTATGTAACGCCGTCTTGTTGGAACCGCAGCTCGGATAACGGTGTCTCCTTCTTCATTTCGAAAGGAATAAGGGCAATGTTGCTGTTGACATAGCCACTGAGCCAAAAATGGGACTCGTCTGTGAAATTGATTTTTTAACTAAAATCCGAATTTCCGGCCAACATTTCCAGCACCCAATTATCGAACCCACGGGGTTGCCTTTTGTTGTCTGGCTGCAATTCTTGCGTCAGCACAATCTTTTATGGATGTAAGCCCAAATCTGACAGCAAAAAAGGCAGAATTGACTCTCTGACGATGCCCAATTCAGCTAATCGGGGCCGAATCGACATTTGTGTTTTTTTTCGATACTGGTTGCTACAGCGGCAATGTTTTCTTCATTTCGCAACAATCTCTGTCTGATTGGTGGCTAAAGGATCCAAAGGAGTCTACTTTGATAATATTTTTTTAAAATTTCCGCACGTTCGGCAAGCGTAAAACGATGCATGATAAAATGGCAAACCTTACTGAATATTTTGACAGTTGGATGTCATTTGTAACTTTGACAGCTGCTGAAACATAACAATTGGAAAACTATTATTGCTATCTGGACACCCGCTAGTACCGTTGCCAATTAATTAAATGATATGTCCAGTAATTTTGGTATTTTGTATGTACTTACATAGGTAAAGAATGTTTCAAAAGTCGCACCTAGATGTCAGTAGAAATAAATCTGGATACTACCTTTTTGTATGCCATCTTTGACATTTGTAAAGTAATCAAAACACCTTGTTCGCGGAATTTATTCAGAAAATTAAAAATACAAGTTTATTCATCTTAATCTATATTGTCTCCTTCAAAGTAATCCCCATCGACTGCAACACACTTATGCCAGCGCTTAATTCAATTCTCGAAACATTTTCGATATTCGGTTTTTGGTATGTCCAGCAGTGCTTCCTGCGATTTTTCCATTACCTCCTCTCGGCTACTAGAACGCTTTCCCCGTAGTGGTTTTTTAACTCGATTAAACAGAAAGAAAGAAAGTCACAGGGAGCCAAATCAGGTGAATTCGGTGATTGTTGGATAGTATTTGTTTAATTTTTCCTCAAAAAATTACGAATAATGATGGCACTGTGCGACGGTGCGTTGTCATGGTGCAAAATCCACAAGTTTTCTGTCCACAATTTTGGTCTCTTCCGGCGAATAGCTTCACGCAAATGTCTCATAACGCCCAAATAGTACTTTTTGTTTACTGTTTACTACAACGTTGTAATCCATGAAATTGGTGAGCATTGCCTTCTTTTTTGACTGAAAACGACTTGTTTTTAGTTTTTGATCTTGTCTCATTTGGTGAACACCATTCACTTGCCTGATGTCTGGATTGCGTGTCGTACTCATAAACCCACGTCTCGTCTCCAGTAATGATCCTATTGATGAATGTGAGATCGGATTCAGCCTCGTAAATCATCTCTTTTTTGTATGAAATTGAGGTATTTTGGCACCAAATTTGCTGCTACACGACGGAAACCCAAATCATTAACCAAAATGTCTTTGACGGATCCATAAGCACTGTTCAAGTGCTCCGCTATGTCTCTGATGGTTAATTTGCGGTTATTGACCAACATTTCTTTTACTTTATAAATGTTTTCGTCGGTTTTCGATTCGATTGACTCACGACCATTTTTGAACCACTCGTGCCGCGGGTAAGCGACCGTTTTCTTTAGAGAATCGTTGGCAAAACATTTTTCGAACGTTCGCGCACCATTAAATCCGTTTTTTACGCAAAATTTAATACAAGTTCGTTGTTGCAAATTTAAATCCATTTCTAAAATTGTAAAAAATCGCCAACACACAAAGAGATAGATGTACTCTTGGCTACGTAACTTTTGCAAATGTCAAGCTATGACGCTAAGATTTAAAGGGAATGTCAACAATAGATGTACCAACTTAACAAACAAAAAAAAAACAAAACTCAATTCGGAATAATGAGAGCGCCACACGGGTTATTCCTTTTTTTTTTTTGATCAAGGTGGTATATACAATTTTTACCATGGAAAGTTGCTCGGTAGAACAACTCATTAAAGTTCAAACCAATTATAAAAACGGCCGGGTTTTTTAAAAAAAAATTATATAGTAAACTGCCTGATTTTTTTTGGCTCTAAACAATTGTCCAAATAAATCAACAATTCAAAGGTTAGTGAAAAAATTTGAAGAAACAGGTTCTATCGAGGATAAAAAAAGGTCTGGTAAAAAAAAGTGACTGCTCTAATGTGAACATTGTTGTTGTAGATCATAGTGTCGCTAAAGAACCTTCAACATTGATTTCACGACCGCGACGTTCTCAAATAATTGACGATTTTTTATGGCCTCATATTGAAGAAATACTCGTATATCATTATTTGTAACAGGATGGAGCTACGAGTCACACAACACGTGCAAACAATGAGCTTTTTCCAGGTGGATTAATTTCATGTAGCGGTGACATAAACTTGCCATCTATATCATGCGATTTAATACCATTAGATTACTTTTTTAGGTTTTTTTTTGTAAAGTAAAGCTCATGTGGATTGTTATCCAACAACAATTAAGGAGTCGAAAAACAACATTCGGACCGAAACATAATGCAGTAATATGTGAGCGAGTCCTTTGAAGTTTTGATGTTCATATGAACATCTGAACGCCTGTAGACGAGCGCGTGGTGGATACTTAAATGATGTTATTTTTCACAAATAATTTTTTAAAGCCATATTTTTAATAAAAATAAAAACACCAGAAAAAAATCCAAGTACTTTCGTGTTTTATTTAAATAAAAAAGTATCTAGGCACGATTTTTGAAAGACTCTTTACTTATAATATCGGTAAGGTTAAAAAAATTGAAATTTTGGTTTTAGTGTATTATTAATGAATAATACACTCCACTTTGTTCATGTAATGAAAAGTTCATTAGATATCTATATAACAATCTTTAAGTAAGAGTTTATCAAAATCTATAAAATTAACGGTCACAAAAAAAAAGCTTTTAGCTTCGACAATCTATATAAATTTTGAAATATGTTTTTATAAAATCATAAAAAAGGTTATTGCCTTCTCTTTAGAACACTGCGTTGTTTTTAAATTTTTTTATATTACTTTTTATTAAACTCCTTTTAAGTTTTTGTGATAAAATGTTTCATGTATAATGTTATTTATCATACATTCATTTTTATTTATGTAATTGATAACTTAGCTTACTTCGGGTTAGCATAAGCCGCTAATTTAACATAGCAAGTAATTTATTATTGCTCTAGGTGGAGCTTCCGCAATAAAACTCGCGTTTACTCATATTTCTTAGCCTATTTATGCTACAGAACTTCACTGTGAGTTATGCATAAATCAAGCATTATTTGTTGACCCACAAAGTTATGCTGATGTGTATGAATTTTATTTGCTGACCTCTTCGTTTACGGTTGGTATTGCAGGTAACGGGTGTTGAATCGTATTTTGATGTTGAAACGGCAGATGTATATTTGCACTTGCATGTATTGTGTTATTGTACAATTGTAAGTCTTAAAGAAAAATTAATCTGTTACATATACGAATACATAGGATGGCCTCCTGGTACTCGCCGATAATTTGTAATGAATTTCATAAGCGCTTTAACGCGAACCATGAAGTATCTACTTATTGTAATTGAATATTTCCAAATCAAAATTTTGTTTTCATTATTGTCAAGATATTTTTGATCAACAGTTGGTCGTTCATAAGCTATTAATAAGGCTTGTTTCATATTCAGCCCATTCAAGTCATTGAAACTGAAAGTTAAAAAGTACTTTAGTGGTCCAAGACAACATACTGAGTTCCAGATACCATATCTACGCAGATACTTTATCTTGGTATATGGGAAGTTACTCAGTAACTTCAAAAATATCTTGATCGTATAGGACCGCCTGAATTTTAAACGCAACGTACTTACGGACCACCATAATTGATGGCTTTAACAAAAAGTATGATTCGTTATTCAACGTTAATGCTGACAACCTCATCAGGTATTTCGCCAGGTTCTAAATTGATCTAGTATTCTTTAGATGTGTACGTATTTTTATTATGTTTGGTAATGTGTTACTTATCAAATATCGGATAGCAGTGTTGAGTACGCGGTTTGAAAATTGGTTTATTGTTTTTTTTTTTTAAAGGCATTTGTCGAGTGTTCAATTCTTCATATGGTCTTATATGAATTAATCGAGATTACCCCGGTGTTTCTGTTCAATTGCATTTAATTTACGAAATCTATCTCTTGCTCTTCTAGCTTCAAGTTGTTGATCCGATTTTGCCATCTTTTGTCGTCATGTTGCAAATTTTCCTTCTTTTGTTGCTCACTTTCTATTTTTTGCTTTTCTTGACGCTTTTGGCATTCTTTTTATAAACGTCGCTTTCTCTGTATAGCAGTTTTTGTTCTAGTACCATTTTTATCACCCATAGCTTTGTTTTGAATTAATATTATTGTAGTTTTGTTTACATTGTAGGCTTCATTATTAAATTTTTTTTGTCGTTTTTTATTTACATCCGTATGAAGTCCTTCGAATCAAAATTGTGACGTGGAACTTGAGTAAAAATTTAGTATAGAAAACTTTTTGTTTTAAAAAAAATTATTCACGATGGTGAGCAGAGGAAAAGTTGATGAGTAGAAATATTTCCGTAGAGAATTCTGGTAGGTAATCCGCCATCTTGGGGCATCCGCCATATTATACTTATAACGGTATTAGATAACTATATTGCATTGCCACCAGTATTACTAATGTTGGACATTCACTTTTCTGGCTAATTCGATGTCGCTCTACAGCCTGTACAGTTCCTCGTTGTATAAGTATCTGCTCATTTACGCATCATCTATGAAGACTGGACTGAAAATTATCAGAAGAAATTTCCAATCGAAGCACTCAAGAGCGACCTGACCATTCTTGACCAAGTCCATGTCTCTGCGCAATAGAGCAGTACTGGAATTATTAGGGCCCTATTCGTCGTTTGTTTTCAGCGCTGGCATTGAGTTCTGAATTGATAACGGAGCCTAGGTAGGATCCTCATAGTTACATCCTTTAAGTGTGACGTTTTGTTACGTCGGTGTTGGTTGTTCTTTCTTGTTGACAGCATATATTTGGTCCTGCTTGCATTGACTGTTGAACACATTTTTTCGGCTTCCGCCTCAATACTCGTGAAAGCGCCATTGACATCACGCCACTTTCTTCCGATTAAGTCAATATCATCGTCGTATGCGAGTAATTATACGGAGTTTTGAAAGATTGTGCCTCATGTGTTGGCACGTGAGATATACATACATAATTCTTTCAAGAATGGTTTAAAGAAATTCCATGGCAACGCATCGCTTTGTCTAAGCCCCATCAAAGGTCTGGGTGGGTTCTTTTTCAACCTTAATGGAGCAGCATGCAATTTCAATAGCCATCTTGAAGACTGATGGCTCTATAGTTGGCGCAGTTAAGAGGATCTCCATTCTTGAGAGTCAAACAAACAATGCTGAGGTTGCATTTATCAGGCATACTTTCGTCTGACCATATTTTACAGTTGGTGTATGCTCCTTATTAAGGCATCGCCTGCTGCTTTGAAGATTTCGTCAGTCAGGGCTCCAGCCGATTTGTTGGATATGGCTATCTTGACTTCATCCGGAATTATTGTTTTATATCGTCCAGGTTGAAGGCATTTATTCTGCCTGACATCGGTATTTACTTTGTCATCGCCGTTATATACTCTACAGAAATGTTTTTTCGAAATCTTCAGCACCGATGTTCCCTTATTCGTCTCTACAGGCTTCGGTTTGGGGTTTGTGTCCGTGTCATGTTTTGTTTTTGCCTTTTGGTAAAACATCCGAACCTCATTCCTGGAGTAGCATTCTCTCAATTTCTCAATTCTCATGTTTCTTCTTGTTCCTTCTGAGAAGCCGCTGTTCCTCTTTTCTCTTCTGCTCGTAGAGCTTATGAGCTGCTCTCATCTTTCTATGCAGTATCGCTTTGTATACCTCTTGTTGAGCTGCATTTGCTCACCGAAACTCGTCGTCAAAGCTGGAGTTTGGTTGTGGTGGCCGAGTTAAATGGTAATATTGCCACTGGTCTTCAATACTTGATGCTGGATGCATGGAACTTCTTTAGGGATCAAGTGAGCCACGATTGGAAATAGATTTGGCGATCTCTTGCGGTTATAGGCTCACAGTCAAACTTCTTCAAGTATTAGCTTGTTTTTGCATTCGGGATATCTAAAACCGTACCTTGGCTATGATAAGGTGATGGTCCGAGTCGATGTTGGCCTCGGAGAATTCAGACGTCCATAATACTAGAAGAATGGTTTGCGTCGATCGCAATGTGGTCACTCTGTTTGACGGTTGATTGATCTCAAGTCTCCTTATGAATATCTATGGGCGTGAACAGATTGCTCGCTACGAAAATGATTAGCCTAAATCTGTGATCGAAGGTGGTGTAGTGCAGGGTATATTTTCCGACAGTACTACCAAAGATGCCTTCTCTTACTAGCTTTGTACTTCTCTTACGAGTTTTAATGTCATAACTGAGACACTGCTAGTAAGTCCTGTCCAATAGCTCATAGAAGCTATTTTCGTCATCTTTCTCCTCTATGGCGCCGTTCGCGCATATAAGTCTTATGTTGGCAAATTTAGCCATAATACGGATTTTTACGAGGCGCTGCCTTAAACTTAAAACTTCTTGCCTAAGTCTTCCTCTAACAGCAAATCTGCATCTGCATAAATAAGCGCTGCTTGTGAAGTCGATACGCCATACTAAATGTCACCGTTTTTCATCCTTTCATCCTTTTGATTGCAAGACTTGTCCCGGAAAGAGAAGTTGAGCTCATGAAAGCGTTGTAAAAATAAAAAAAATGTTAGAAGTCGATCATTAGCTTTTAGTCTGTAAATTTTCCAGTAGCATTTGTTGCCTTAGATATGATTTCTCATTTACATATTTTATAATCAAGAATAAAAAAAGAACATATAATACATATGTACACATGTATATGGTTAACATAATCATCTTAGACAAAATACAAAGGAAATTCCATCTAAGATATTGTATTTTTTCAAATGTATCGTAAGATGCATGATATACATATGTACACGCAAACGCTGATAAATTATTTTCAGTGAACTGTCGTAGAGCGTGATGCATAGGAATTTTTTGAAAAAGAAAATTTGTGATTGGTGCTTGTGATAAGTTTTTATAATAGTGTTGCCACCTCAGGCAAATAACAAAAGCGATAAGATAATTATTCAAAATTTCTTTGAGGAAAATTTTTAAAAATTCTATTTGAAATTCTTTGGTATCGTTATATATTTCCAAAGTAGTTTCGAAGCAATGTCATAGATATTTTACCTCTTTCATTTGTTCTTCATTTTTGACACCGGTTTACCGTACGAGGGGCAAAGGTTGTTGCCCTCCATAAAATAGTTCTTCATAGAATACCCTCCCCTAAATTTGATTTGTGTTTTGTCAAAAGTTGTCTTACATGACTAGGAAATTAAACTGAAAGCACCTATCATTCATTACGTTCAGAGCTTTGTCTTTAGATATCATCGAACAAATTGTATAGCTACATTCTCTGCTAATATCTAATGAAGTAGTTATCTTTGCCGAGTTTTGATATGAAAGTTACTCTTACTGTTTGCCGGTTGTCGGCATATATCGCAGTTCCTGGCTGGGAATAGGAATCTTTTTTCAAGTTTACAGTACCTGGTATACATCCTTCTGAGGAATAGAATATATGTAACTGTGTATTAAGTTCTTTTTTTTCCTCACCATATCTTTTGACAGATAATGGTTGGGGCGGGCTGTATGTAGTCAGATTATTTGCAGTTCCAGCAATATGAGCTGGTTGTAAGCAAATTTAAATCTTATTACCTGAGAAGTGAATTCAAGCATACAAGGTTCTTCATTTTGTATAGTTCCATTCAAATTCCATTCAAAATCCATTGAATTAGCTTTTTATGAGGATTTTAATTAGTCAGTAACAATGACAACCTTTGCTTGTATTCGATTGGCTCGCGATTTTTTAAAATAAAATGATGGGAGATGATCAAATGTTCCTTGTTCCACTCTATAAAGATAAAGGCCACACGATAAATTGCAATAAACACCGATCGGTGAAACTAACATAGCATACTTTGAAAATATACAGGGTCATCCACTTTGTGGTTACGAAAGTAAATTTAAATAAAATATATTTATAATTTAGATTTCGATCAATTTTTTATTTCAGTATATTGTTTTTTTCTTGCCATTATGAATAGAATAAAAATTGATTCAAATATCCTCCACGGGAATTCTTGCAAGTTTTGGTACTGACAAGGTAATTTTCGATGACTTTTCGACACATATTGGGCAATAACTGGGCCATAACTTGACGAATATTCGTTTTAAAAGCGTTAAAACTTGCGGATTGTGTGCATAAGCACGATCTTTTGATTAGCACCACAAATAGAAATCTAAGGGCGATAAGTCGCACGATTTTGGTGGCCAGTTCTCATCACCAAAACGCAAAATAGCTCGCCGTGTTAGATATGGAACTGTATTTTTGAAACTATATGTCTTTCACATCTATATCTTCGATTTGACTCTAAAAAAGAATCGGTTAACATTAGACTATAGCGTTCAGTCACGGTCACGTTTACATCATCTCCATTTTCAAATAAATATGGTCATTGGGCCGCCACCAGAACCAATTGCACAGCATACAGAGACTTTTGTGGATGAAATGGTCATATGTGATAATTTTGTTCGTTAACGAATGCACCGCGTGAAAAATGAGCCCCATCGCTGAAGAAAATTGTGTGTGAAAATTGGTTATCCAAACGCTGATGTTCAAGTACTCAATCGGCGAATGTGCTACGCATTTCGTGGTCAGCTGGCTTCAATTATTGAGTAAGTTGAACATTTGAAGGGTGTAGATACAAATTTTTATGCAAAATACTCCATAATGTGCAGTATGATAAGTCCAAATGCTGTGCTCGCCGTGAAATCGATATACAATATTTGGATTTTCTTCAACACTTTCACTAACGGCAGCCGTAGTGAAATTGCTAACTGCTCGCAATGTTCGAAAGATAACTACTGCAGCGGCTACGGGGTCTATAAGATAAAGGGTAATGAATCAGACGTACTAGGATCCCGATTGTACTTTTTCGAACTTGCAGCTTTTGTTCTTATTTTAATTCCTATTGATGCGCGGTTAATGTTACTCTACTGTGTCTACTGTGTAGACGGTTACTCATGAGTCTGCTATGTCGATAGTTATGTACCATATGTAGGGGAGAATAGTGAGGAGTAAAAAGAGGGGGACAGTCACGAAGAAAATATAAAAATCGAGGAAATCTATATTACATAGCCGAAATATGCCGTCCTTGTTTCATTTTATCATTATAACTTCGATCGTTGAGTAGTGAATTTCGTGGATATTAATGTGTATTTGGATGTAAGATGCGGTGTCCGCATCACAGAGAAGTGTTTCAATTCAATTATTCCCTTTTTAGACAACAGGGTCTATGTACATGTTCTCAGAACCCTCACAAAAATTGTATATATTTTTAGATGGTTTCCAATAAACCATCACTCCCTACAATATTCACATCGGCAACACTATCATTTTTCCCCTTCATTTCCAACCAAATCACAAATCAGTGTGGAGAAAAAAAGGAAATTCAAAAATTCATTTCACCACACAAGAGTACTGTGCATGCACTCGCGTGAATCCAACATATATCAATTCACTTATCCGCACTATTATTCCCCTAAGCCAAATTTATCGTCATCCACAAAATCCAGACTTTCAAAAGTGCGTTTAGCTATCGCTGATGGTCTATTGCTTGTTCTCAAAAAAAAAAAAAAAAAAAAAAAAAAAAAAAAAAAAAAAAAAAAAAAAAATCCACCAAGAACCTAACCTATAAACATAAATACAAACAACCAAACAATCTCTCTACGAGTATAGTAGACTTTCAGTTTAAAGAGGAGTGTACGAGTATCTACCACCATATTGCTGTACCGAGAACCGTCTATAGAAGTGTAGTTGAACTTCAAATCCAACAAAAAGGCACTTTCCTCAGTCTCAAGGGGTCGGTATAAAAACTCGTTGGAGTTCTGGAAAGATTTCAGTTGAAATCCACATTTGTTGCATTGCGGACAAATTTTGCGGAGACCTCTCGTATAACGTTCAGTCAAGAATAATTGTTTTTTTTTTAATAAAATTTTAAAAATCCAACAATCAATACTTAATTATTTATAACGAATATTTGATACAAAGTGTTATTTTGTGATCAAGGGTTTTTTCCTGATTTTTCGAAAAACCGGTGTGAACTTTTTATACAAAAAAAAAAAAAAAAGGAGGAAAAACGTGCTCACGTGTGCTTTCAAAGAGTCTATCCAATAGATCTATCTATCTAAAGATAAAGTAGAACAACAATAAATTCATCATGGTGAGTTTGAAAAAGATTTTAAATTTTTTTAAGATTTGAATATTTGGTTCTATGGATATTAGATACTTAGTTCTAGTTCGATCTAGAAGGTGTATAAAATTGGATTAGGAAATTCCGGCTTTTAACTAGTTTGTTGTTGTGACTATAATCTACCCATAAGATGATGTCACACTATCGATGCCGTAGTACGAGTATGAAGGTATTTTGTCCTCACGCAAGGTACACACCCTAGTCCTAGGACAAAGGAAAGCTCGGAAATTACCATCCCACTGGGTGAATGGATTTTTTTTTGTTGTTGTTATGTTTGAAAATAGATTTGCAAATTTCTGTATGGATGATTTATATTTGCATGAGCTCGTATATAATTTAGTTTACTTGCATGTATGAACAGATTTACACTAAAGATACTCGTCGCCGTTTGAACTCTTTGGTGGAATTTTATAATTAAAGTTGGAAATGAAAGAAAGAACAAAGAAATTACCGCTGCTTCTGTTTCTAAGTAAAAAAAGAATAAAGAGTCATTTGAATAAAGTCAGTTACCTCTAAACACTTTGTATGTACACATATATGTATGTACTCTCAGATTTATGTAGAAAAGGTATTAGTCTGGGGATGGCTTTAACTGACAGAGTAGAATGACATTATTTTTTGAGTTTTGAACGAATTCGGTCATCGGAGACGAATTTGATGACTATGATTATGACTATGAATTTTTAAGAACATTATAAGTGAACTTTCTGACATTCTGTGACTTAGAGCTGTATACACAATACTACGAGTACATTCTTAGGTAGATACATAAATTTGGTTGGAGATGTTCCTCAGATTTTCAAAATAATCATGAGTGTGGAATGAGTATTTAGGGACATTTCTCAGCCGGCATCTGGGGGGAAAATTTGCTCAATAGATCGATTTTTTCGGAAAAAGACAATAAGTGGATAGTGGAAAATTAAGAAAAATGTTTCACATACTATATCTAGACTTTTATGTTTGGACACGAATAATTTTTGAATATACGGGTAATGTTTCAATTTGGTTAACGTTACCCTTTTCTTATAGAATGCTTTTAAAATAATTGATTTTTGTTTCCGTTTTAAATGCGGGCCATCAGGTTTCTAGATAAATGAGTTTGAATCACTGAGTTTATGCAATGTGATTTGCAATACTAGTTAGTCAAATCTTAGCCATTCTAGTCAATTTTAATCAAAGCGGCAATCTAAATTGATTTTTTTTAAGGTGGCATAGAATCATTGATTTTTTAGAGTTACTTTCTATATGCATATTCTATTGATTTAAAAATGAACCAATTTAAATTTGTGAGCAGTAGACTGTTAATTATTTTAAAAATTGAAAAGAAGAATTAATTTCTTCTACACTTTCAGAATATTCAATTTATTTTATTTTAAATTGCAATCTAGTTGACTATCTTCGACTTTACTTATTGACCCTTGTTTTAAGGGAATAAGGTTATCGTCCTCCCTTTAGAACAGGGTAATATGTATGTGTACGCAGGTGGGAAAATTTTCATCTTCCTTTTTTTGTCCAATTAAAATTAAAATTTTTATTTTCGAACAATAAATCATTGTTTTCTTTTTTGTCGACCGAAGCCAAAACAATGTTCGGTGTTACTTTAGGTAAAAACCTTTCTCATTTCGTGAATGGGAAAATTATATAAAGTTGTTCCATTTGCACTTATTATTGTAAGGTGTTTTACTTTGAAATTTTGTTTCAATAAACATCCGTTGCTGTTCCCTAGGGGTTAATTACTTATTACTTTGGCTTATAGAATTTAATATTATTTTGATTGCTGTAGAAAATATTTTTGGCTTATGATTCACATGAATTTTGATTTGAATTCAATATGTGTATGACAAATTTGTCAATAGTTAGCGATCTTAACAGAGCGGAGATCATTTAACAAAAATTTTTTGCAAAATTCAATTTTACTTATCAATATAGTTGCCTTCGAGGGCGATACACTGATTGAAACGATTCGGTTTAGCCTCAAAATAGGCCTCGCCTCGGCGATTACTTCTTTCCGGCGAGCATCCTTTTGAGGTCTGCGAACAGAAAATTGTCACTGGTGGCCAAATCTGGAGAATACGGTGGGTGGGGAAGCAATTAGTAGGCGAATTCATTCAATTTTGTCATCGTTTTCATCGACTTGTGACACGGTGCATTGTCTTGACGAAACAGCACTTTCTTTTTCTTCAAATGCGGCCGTTTTTCTGCGATTACATCCTTCAAATGCTCCAACAACGCAATGTAATAGTCGCTGTTGATAGTCTGCCCCTTTTGAAGATAGTCGATGAAAATTATTCCATGTGTATCCCAAAATAGGAATGCCAGCCGACTATTGCGTTTTTGGTCGTTTTGGACGAGGTTCGTCGCCTGCTCGCCACTCAGCTGACTGCCGACTTGAATCTGGTGTGAAGTGATGGAGCTCAGTGTCATCCATTGTCACATACCGACACAAAAATTCTTCTTTATTGCGGTTGAACAGCTTTAAACACTCCTCTGAATCATCAACACGTTGTTGTTTTTGGTCGACTGTGAGCAAACGCGGCACCCACTATGAACAGAGCTTTCATATGTCCAAATATTCGTGTATGATATATCCAACACGCTCTTTTGATATCTTCAGAGCCTCAGCTATCTCGATCAACTTCACTTTACGGTCATTCGTAATCATTTTGTGGACTTTTTCGATGTTTTCATCTAAAACAGCCTCTTGTTTGGACGTCCACTGCTTGCATTATCTTCGGTGCTTGTATGACCACTTTTAAATTTTTCAATTCACTTGCGAATGGTTCGTTCGGCTGGTACAGAGTTCGGGTAACACTTATCAAGCCATTTCTTTGCATCGGCTGCATTTTTTTCCCATCAAAAAGCAATGATAAACCAACACACGAAATTGCTTTGAATCCATTTTTTTTCACAAAAGTTGCTTCACTCAACGCTATATCTCGAGAACTAATCGTCCGATTTTATTCAAATTTTGGTCAAATTTATACACATATCTTTTGAAGGTTGGTACTAATTGAAAATGGTATGGATTTAATTCAAGTGGTGCCCTCTCTTAGAAACGGACTTTTCAGCCCACGTATTAGTTCTTGAAAGTGGCAATTAAATGCCAAAGTGCCTGTTAAGTTTCAAATCAAGTTGAATAACTTATACTCCTTTTCCTTATCCTTTTCAAAATTATTGTGAAGATAACTCGATCATTTGTGAGATTTTCTATCTCCAGAGGTTAACTGGGGGGTTCGAGCGTGGATCATATGTCGTTGTCAGTCTCCTAGTTTTTCTGATGCGTGTTATTGCTGGCCAGCAGAGAAAGGGCAATGGAGAGTTCCACTGAAGAAGAAAATATGTTCGAAAGTTCTCGTATAAAATTTCGTTTACGATGCAAAGAGCATTCAAAGTTTCCAGGAATAGTAATGGGGACTAATAAGTTGTTGAGTCACTATTGTTGGCTTTTGCTTATAATGAGGAAAAGTTTTGAAACTGCGTGAAGGGAAGGCTTGATAGCCCCTATGTTAGGCTGACAGTGGTCATAATGAGATCGTAATGAATTAAAGTTAAAATCGTTGAAAAACTTTTTAAACAATGCTTAAATGAGTATTGTTCAGAACTATATTTTCTGCGCCTTGGGATGCCTTTCAATAAAAGTTGAGTTTCTCATGATCACAATTGTACGGCCTAGGTAGATCGAACAAATTCCCTTTAAGGCTGCATAGAAAACTGAGATTAGTTCTTTGTTTGAGTGCCTTGTTTTGCCTGAAAACGAAGATATTCCATCACTGTCTGAAATGGCATTATGGTCAGATCTGAATAGAGGAATAGTTTCCAACTGATTTCCTCTACTTCAACCCACTCTAATTTTGGCGAAGAAACATAATAGACGCAAACCCCGGAGAAACAGACAAAAAATCTTCCTTGGTTTTTAGTCGAATTCGTATGCTTTTTCTGCTGTAACTTCTTGATATTTGGATAAGTGAGTTCAAACGCTGGCATGTTTGTTGCCCTCATCGAATGATTTGTTTCACGTTTCTCTCTTGCACACCTCTCAAGATAATGTTTTTTGATTGCAAAGAATAATTGTTAGTAAAATATTAATTAAGCTCTCGTGATTCTCGCATCTCAAGCTTAGAATTGAATATCTTGAAGCAAATTAAAAATTTAGACAAAGAAACTTTACCCGTCTCCAGGTGCTACCTTTCGTAGCCACAGAGTGATCTCGTGACTGGTTTATTATGTAAAGGAATCAGAGAGACTCAAGTCCGAGAACACATAAAACATATCGAAAAATCAAAAAAATTATTAAAGCCGAAACTTCTTAAAGACCGACTCTCAGAGAAGCGGCTTTATAGATGAAATCTCAAGATCTTATCAAATAGTGTAAAAAATAATCTATCCGGAAAGGAAAGGATTCAGCGATGCATGATATAAACGATAAAATAACTCTTGTAACGCTCCAACACAATTGTCGGGTAAGATTAGCCTGTTAAAACTCCAAAATCACATGCGTTTTGGTTGTTGAAGGCCCTAGATAGCACATACAGCGCTATCGAGTAGTCCTGATGACATAACTCATATGGCCTCTTGTTTATTGTTTAAATCCACGCTTTGGAGTTGACAGACTCAATGGTTTTGAAAAAGTAGTTTAAGAGCAACGTTGTATCTGTATTTGAAATACTGTTTTTCTTGCGCTTACTCGTACATTTTCAGTACGATTTCTGTTTATGAATTTCATTGCATGCGTCTTATTACTAACGGGCTATCCTTTACTATTAAAGATATGATACAGTTTACCTGTATGTTTCATCTCTGTTTGGATATTACGAATCTACGAATAGAGATAGAACTTCTACCGCTTTTTAAGCTTTCATAACTATCTCATAACTACAAGTCGCTATGGGGAGGAAATGTTCCGTTCAGCTTAGAACCTAGTCTACACAACACACCATTCTCAAACTGCAGCTTAAAATTTTAAAATTGATACTTTATTTGTGGATTGTAGTCCACGAATAATCAAGACCAATATACTTTGGTATTTTCAATTTTCACTACATTTCCGCGGGTAGTTAGACAGAAAAAGAGCTGCTAAAGTCTTCTATTGAAATTCTCCATTTCAAAGTATCAATCAATTGTTATGGGTTAATAGAGCTTAACATTCGATTGATCAGATTATGCCATGGCTTTATCAGAAAGTACCGTCGATATTTTTCAATACCTTCTTAAAAATTGAACTTTGAAATATTTTAGGTCGAATCTTGCAAGGAACAAAATCATTTCTTCATATTTTACTTCGTCCTATGACGGAATTCGTGCAATCAAATTCAAAATTGCTTAACGTTTTTAGAAAGGCAGTCAAATAAGTTCAAATAGTTTTATTCGGCATTCGATTTACAACCATCACATCGCCGTTAAGAGAAATGTACAACAATAAGCCCTAACTATTTTATATCTATTATTTTATCCTCCACAAATCGCTGTAACCCATTAAATTGATTGCCACAATTTTTAATGTATTCTACAAATCGTGATCAAACTCCGTTAAGAGCACTTTCTACTTGACCAACTCCAGCAATTAGACTTCTAATTACAAATATCCGTTGGAGGAAAAAAAAAAAAATCTATCTTTTCTTGTATCCACTTTAGTTTCTCTATCTTTGTGAACTTCTTGGTTCATCAGTCAGTCTGATTGAGCACAATTTCATGCATCAATCATTAGAGATTTTTTTTTTTTTTTTATTATTATTATTATTATACTAATATCTCTTCCCTTTTGCTTTGTTGTGAAATCTAAAAGCATTCTTTCATTCTCAATTCGATGGGAATACCTTATCGCTTCAGTAAGCAACCAACTTCATAATTTTCCATGACAGTCATCATCTCTATTCAGTATTCCAAGTCATCATGGGTCTGAATCGAAAGGTACACGACAAAACATGAAAAAATCTTCCGTTCTGGTATAAAAGATACAAAAAAAAAAAAAAGTAAATAAATAATAGTATCTCGGTGGAATGCAGATGTGCCACCGCTTGTAAAGAAGGCCAAATAGTATTCCAATCAATGCCTCTTCAGCGATTTCCTGGGTATGGACAAGTGCTGGTCTGACGGTGCTCGGATGATGGAAATAGTGCTGGTTCTTTGACTGGTGCCTATGCCAGCCTATCGGGAAATCAAAAGATGACTCATTAAATTCTTGGCAGCAGTTGCCATCGCTAGATGCATCGCGTCGACCGACCCAGCCCGGTTGGCTGTGCCGTCCCCATCTGCAATCTTAACTTGAATTTGTGTTTAGTGGTGATCTGTGCCACACCCTAGTGGCTGCTTTCACACCGCTATTGGTGTGAGGAACTTTTATGGGTTTACCTTGTTTTTTCACCGAATGCTATGTACATACATATGTATACTAATTAATTAAGCAAAATGTTCCGCTAAGTATGCATTTTTAATGCGTCGTTCTTATAAGGGCGAAAATTTTAAAGACAAAAAAACGAAACAACCCACGTCAACGGCGCGACGCGGCGTCATCTGGCCGTGCACGTACGAATATGTTCATATGGTCTTTCATACATACGGATAATACGACTTTGGTTAAATCAATTGAAATCCGAGAGCCAGTTAAGGGGGTGTTGGGCACATATAAAGCACCAAAGTGGTTTTACTACATGAACAATGAAAAGATGTAAAGAATACTCGTATGTGTGGCTTAAACCCTTATACTCGAATATCCTATTGAGTATGCAGCCCTGAGTGCATGAATGTGTCATGCTTTCGTAGGGTAAGGAGCAACGTCAAAAATACAGCCAGGAAGGAAGTTTGGTCGCATTGTTCTTTGAAAGGTGCACCGTACACACGCTGCAGCCATTCGTTCATACATATGTACATGCAACCCCTCAGGATACATGAAAATTAAAAAAAAGTCCTTAAATGACTGACTTGTCGTAACGTTCCTTTCTAATTCAAATATGGGAAGATGAGTATGAGTATATTTGCGAGTATATATGTAAATCCGTGCCGGCACGTCCCTATTTTTTTCCTGTATCAATTGATTTTACGGCGTAAATCCGGTCTTGCAGACCCATTCAATTATTTTTTGTATTCTTTGTTTTCGTAAAGGCTTTAGATGTACATAATGTACAAGCATACTCTTCTGGCAATGGATCATACTCGTTTATACATAGATGCATTTATGTAAGCTCAAGTCTAGTAATGTTTCATGTTCTGATAAATGAAGAGGTTGTACCAAAATGTTGATAAAAGATGTTTTACAATATTTAGTCTTTGAATCTTCCCTAGGTTCTTCCAATTTTTTAATCTTTGACTGTACATCTGTGTTGTTGGTTATATGAGTAACATCCAACTTCCAACTAAATTATCGGTGGGTTGGGATGACAGACAACCTCCGCATTTCAGTTGTATTTTCATATTTATAAAGCCGACGCATCGAAATATCATACAATTGCATTGGAGAAACACGAAGGCGGTAAAGTTTGAAAGATGTGAAGGCTGCCTTATGAGATTTGGTAATGAAATCGAAGTTACTCTGTTCGTGGTTGATTGCATGTTATGAGCGTAGATGGATAAATTATGGGGAGAGGAATTAATTAATTAAGCATATCTGCAATGTAGTAGGGTAATAAATAGATTAGTAAATTTTTCAAGCAGACGTGCGTGGGAAGCGATGGGTTGTCTGCTACTGTTTTCGGAAACAGCTTTGTTAAGGATGCAGCCGTACCTACTTACTTTCTTGATCAAATATGGACAACTTGTAATAGTTCTTTTGCTGTAGAATATTGTAATGATATATTTTATATGCTTAGGAATTGCTGTGGGGTTTTTGATTTAAGCAGTTCAACTTAAAGTTCGTTTACTCATTCAAATAGCCTCTCCAACAAGTCATGTAATAATGCCAGGACTGTGTCTGTAACGAATTCAATCCCTTTCCAGTCAGTTTGTATTCTTCTTGCTTTGCTCCATGCACAGCTGAAACTCTTCATTGAACCATACATACATTCCGAGTGTTAGTCGGATGAAATCCAATACATCAGAATCGGCATTTTTGATACTCTCGCGTAGTATTTTTTGAGCGGCAAAGGGATACTCGATCGGGAAAGGCTATAGCGTTCCTTTTTAATCAAAAACGTCCAACGTTAAATTTTCTTACCGTATTTCTATAGCTTAGCACTGTTAGAGACGCGAGCATTACTACTTAAGCTGCAACAGAGTCGTGGTCCAAGTTAATGTTTGGTCCTCGAAACTTTTCCATATCCTGAATACTGGAACACCGTCTTACGTTCTGTTGGGCAGCTAGTGCATATTAGGCTAATTCTATTGGGTATGTTATTTATCTCGTGCGGTTTTTTTTTTTTCAAAATTTGAACGTTTATTTAAGAAAAACATGTACAATAGTATTATTCAAAGTATTGCCCATCTGAAGCTATGACTTTTTCCTATCTTTCTGGCAATTTTTAGATCCCATCCCAAAAGAACTGCCAAGAATGAATCAAGTCAATTATTTGATATTCTGCTCTGATGTGAACCGTATTTCAGTGAGGGCGTTCTGCATCGACCGGAACAAATGGTAGTCAGAAGGGGCAAGGTCTGGACTATAAGGCAGGTGGCGTAAGACTTCCCATTCACTGTTTTCCAAATAGTTCTTAACCGGAATAGCAACGTGGGGCCGAGCGTTGTCATGATGGAAAATTATTGCCTCGTGTCTGGTCGCATATTCCGGGCGTTTTTCGGCTACTGCTCTCTTCAAACGGATTAATTGTGTTCGGTAGCGTTGTCTATTGATGGTTTTAACCGGTTTTAGCAGCTCATAGTACAGCACACCCATCTGATCTCACCAAATACAGAGCATTACCTTCGCGCCATTGATATTCGGCTTTGCCGTTGATTTGGCTGGTTGGCCGGGTTTTACATATGATTTTTTGCGCTTGGGGTTGTCGTAATGGATCCATTTTTTATCACCAGTAACAATCCGATGCAAAAATGACTTTCTTTTGTGGCGTTCTAGCAGCATTTCGGACAAGCAAAACCGCCTTTCGATCTCTCGACTTGAGTTCATGTGGAACCCGATTTCCTTGTTTTTGAATATATCCAGCTCTTATATCTTATATCTTATATATCCTGTTCTTAAACGTTTTGAAATGGGTGCTTGAGTGACACCCAAAGGGCTCTTCTTGCCTTTGGCAACAATCTTCATAGAGTAATGCTTCCAGTTCTTCATTTTCAAACTTTTTTGGCTGCCCAGGACGTTCATCGTCTTCCAAGAATCACCACTTTTAAATCGTGCATAACTTTTGGCACGTTCTCTCAGCTAGTGCATGTTCACCATAAACCTACACCAAAATACGATGACTTTCGGGAGCAGTTTTCAGTAATGAAGAAGAACTCCCCGCAAAAACACTTTTTCAGGCACAAAGTTCGACATATTTGAGTGAAAAAAAATTGTTGTTGTTTACGCTTCAAATGAACGACATATACTGAAATGACGTACAATGACAGTAGCTCTCAAACGCATGTTCCAATGGAATAATACAAATTACGCCATCTCTTAGCAAACAGCACGAATTAAGTTATAAACCCAATAGTAAACTCAACATTAATGCGAATGGTAATAGGGTCGGTAACTTGAATCTTCTTCTGTAGGTCATAACATATTTGTTACCCAGCAAGCGCTGCTATTGATTTCAATTTCAATCATTGTAGTAGATGTAGGTGCTTCAATCCTTTGGCTCTTCTCTCGAAAATTCTACCGTCACCATTTTCATTTCTTTAGAAGTCCAAACGTAGTTCTAAGCAATCTTACGGGCATGACCTCCAAGTATAACGAAGTAGCGATGTGCACATATGCGTTGTTCTGATGTCTTTGACGTTATTGATTTTATCTGAAGGATTCTTACTATCCCAATTTTTACCGATTGGGATAAAATAAAATACATAAATTTGAAAGTGAACTTAATATATTTATTATCGACTTAAAGAAGAATTTATGGCATTAACTTTTTGAAAATGATATCATGTAAATGTTGTCCACGACTACGTCTGAAGTTTCCCATTCGGAAGGTCTTATTTTGGGCAACTCGTTCTAGCATAGCACCTGATATTTCGCGGATAACACGAGTAATGTTGGCTTCCAAAGCGTCAATCGTAGCTGGCTTATTCCTGAAGACCTGAGCCTTTACCATACATATCCCGAGACAAAAAAATTCTCCAAAGGTGTTACATCGCACGATCTAGGCGGCCAATGAAATTAAGTGCTCACCAAAATGATTTTTCAACAAGTCCATTGTTTCACGCGCTGTATGGCTTGTAGCACCGTCTTGTTAAAACCAGAGCTCACCGCTCACTTGCTTGAATTTCAGGAAGCACATTTTTGAAGAAATATGGATCAATGATTCCACCAGCCCATAAACCACACCATTCCGTTGTTTTTAATGGATGTAATGTTAGCTCTTGGTACTCTCCGGATTGCTCATCAGTCCAAATGTGGCAATTTTGTTTATTAACGTACCCATTGAGCCAGAAATGGGCTTCATCACTAAACAAAATTTCACGATAAAACACTGGATTTTCATTGAGTTTTTCCAGAGCCCATTCACTAAAAATATGACGCAAATTCAAGTCGCCTGGCTTCAATTCATGCACAAGTTGAATTTTATACGCTTTTTGGCCGAGATCCTCACGTAAAGTACGCCAAGTTGTCGAATACGCCAAGCCAAGCTGCTGAGAACGATGACGAATAGATTCGTCACGGTCTTCGCGTACACTCTCAGCTACAGCTGCTATAGTCTCTTAATTGGATGTGGTCTAACTGGTCGAGTATCATCCCCTTATGTAAACTGGGACTCAAATTTGCGAATGGTATTGGTAATAGTGGTTTCAGTAAGTCGATTATGCGCACCTCGAATAGCACGAAAAAGATTTTCTCACAGAACGCTGATTTTCGTAAAACAGCTGAACAATTTTGAGACGCTGTTGTGGTGTGAGTCTTTCCATAATAACTTGCCAAACGATACTGAACAAAACTGATAAAACAGTTTGATAGGAATCACGCGTAATCTGTCACAAAACGCCTATTCAAAATCAAACATCACGATAAAACACCCTTTACTTCATAAGACCTTAAACATAAGTTTCATGGTGAAAAACTTGAACTTAATCGAGAGTATCTACACTTGGTAGGGTGATGTTTTGGTGGTGGCTGACGAAGAAGATTAGACCATACCATACTTGTATATGGGCTGTTAGAAACATCAATTTAATCGGAAAAGTGTAAATACGATGACTTCGATATCTGAGACATGGAGACCTTATGGATAAGTACGCCTCGAATTAAATAATTTTTGAATCGTACCTTAAAGAAAGGAATTATCGCATTTTAAATAGACAAATAGAAATGGATTCTAGCCAACTTCGAAACTGGAAACATCTAGAGTCGATATAAAAGCTTATTGGTCGTTGTTCAGGTCCACTTCGCACTTAAACTCTAAGCATTCAATTTACTTAAAAATTAGTATTGGGCAAAGGCAAGATGCCTAACTTCTATTTCAAGATGAGCTAGGCTAGTCCCTTACGACAAATGAGCCATTTTTATTTAGATATTCATGTTCGTACTTTGAATGTAACTAAAGGAGCTAATTACTTTTACCTTATCCTACAATAAAGGAAATATCACCGCAAAACGTTTATCATAAATAGTTTATCAAAGGTGAATATCGTATGAACATATTTAAATTAAATTTTTATCTACAGCTATTTCGTGAGTTTTATGGAACGACTCCCTATTTTACAATGTATACCTAAAATAAAGTTAGTTTTTGGAAAACTTAGGAGTATTTTAGGCAATTGGTTTGGCTAACTTTTATCAAAAATTGGGGAATTAACGTTCAACATACTATACTCGTTAACTTCGTACTATGGATTTCTGTCACAGGCCTTGGCTTAGACCTTCTACAATAGCAATAGTAACAAATCCGTGTCAGCACATTAACTAACCGTGTTTGTTAAAAACTTTCCGTGGGCGTAATTCGTTGATTTCGGCAGCTACCCGCTATTAGATATTTAGAAAACACGCGATATTTAGTGCGCCCCACCAGAAAAATTGTCGTATTTCACCATTTGGCAGGCAACTATAGTAGGTAGATTACACACATAAAATTTACTTTTACATAAAACTTTACCGCAGTGCCCTTCTAATCATACTAGGATACCTATTTCTCTTTTCCAGAAAAATAAAAAAACCAAAAACTAAAATTGTTTTTGAAGCATTTCCGAGGAAATGACTAATGAATGCAATACCCATGATAAGAATGAAATGTTTGGTGAAGAATTTTTATTTTCTTTTTCTCAGATCTCAGCACGAGCCTAGTCGATTAACATACACAATTACAATTAAAGTTGTGATTAGGAGGGGTTGTTGTATATATTTTCAGAATATTTCGAATTCATAATTACGGATATAAGAATTTAGAAGATAATGTATTGTATTATACATATTTTTGTCGTTGTTTAGATTTTCTGCAAATCCATTTGGTTTAATGTTTATTGTATTAATAGGGGATGTATAGTTTTGTCCCTTTTTTGTTAGTAAGAAAAACGTGTTTAAAGCATAATAAATTCAGTAGCGGTCGTTTTGCTAAACAATTTCAGATTTTACATCTACCTTGGTTAATAGGTTAGCACCGCATCTGAATCTTTGGCAGTATGAGAAAATTTACAATAAAATTTCTTTAAATATATTTCAGTGCTATCCAGGTTTAATTTGTGGATTCATGAATGTGCCTAAACTCAATATGAGGAATTTACTTCCAGTTTTGTTAAAAAACCAGTTCTGAAATTCTTCAACGCCCACTATTCTCGGGAACCAATGTCCAAACTTAAAAAAAAAATATATTGAGAATGCCATAAAAATGTTGGATTTCTGTGTGGATGATTACACATGATTCAGCAGATTTGTATATAATATATTAAGTGTGTGTCAACTTAGACTGACTGATGTAAAATGCATATAATTTTTGTAATTCTAATCTTTTATTACATCTTTTTACTATAATATGAAAGTTGATAATTTTTTTGAGCTATGCTTAGAACATAACACATTTTTCCTAACAAATAATTGATATTTCTAAAGTACTTTGCACTACAGCGAGCAATGTTTATGGTTCTAAATTATTTGTTTCTGTACTAATATTTTGCCTAAGCTACTGAATTGCTTTGGGTTTGTTCATGTAAGTCCTTCCTTATAAGTAGGCCCACAACATCCTGCTGAAACAATATAGTAGGTGCTTTCTGAACTGTTGGAAGTAATTAAATTCTCAATCATGGTTAAATGTTTTTTGGATGTTCATCATCATATTCTAAAAAAATATTGGCTGATGATTATTTGGTTATAATTCTACACCAATATACTAATTTTCCCAGCACATTTAACTAAGCACCTTACTGTGTAAATTTCTAATCATTTTGTATTTCTATTTACAAGGCATTATTGGAACTCTTGTCCTTATAACAATTTTCACTCAGGGGAAATAAAATTTTACCGATTTTGTTAGAGCTATCTACCATATGTATATAAATTTGGTACTTAAGATATATAAAATGTTGCCCATAGGCCATTCTCATGTTGTTTTTACCATATTCTAAACAACTCACTGCCGGGGAACTCAGACTTGTTCAAAAGATGTATAAATCCACAGACGCTGCCATGAATACAAGATCGATATCCGCAATGGAAAAGGGGCATTCAATCAATTGACATGACCTTATCGCTGCTTCAATAAATTGATAAAAGCGAGCATATCACATCAAAAAATTGCTAGAGGCTTTGAAATCACATGACGCCTGCATAGCGGCTAGTTCCGATAGAGTGTTTATTTGTGAAACTGCTGGAATACAGATGTATTACTGACTTAGGGGCGCTTCCCACTATCTGAAATACATCAGTGGACCGGTATGTTATATTTTAAATATAATTGTTTTCTGTTTATGGTTCATACTCGTATAGCAGCAACATCGAAGCTAAAATAGCAAAGATTTAAGGACTTCTTAAATTATTGCTTAAGCAAGCCAATAGAGTTACGAATAATGGGTGTTCTTTAAAGACGATTTTTTTTTTTGAGTTGGCAACACTTTGACAGTGACAACTAACTTGATATCTGACTTGTGCTTAATCAGTTTTGTCAATTTGACATGAATAGTCTTAAGCCAGACCAACGTTTGGAAATTGTGCAAATTTATTTCGCTATTGCGGTTCGTCCATTTTACTGTCGACATAATAGAGCATTTGAACAAGTATAGTAGTTAGAGTAACTATGGATCGTTTTCATACCACGCATGTCCATTCCTTCTATAGACTTAGTTAATGAGCTTACAAGATCTAGCTTGTGCAAGAAATGAAACCCCTTGACCATCGTTTGTGGCGTGTGTTCAGTGAAGGGGCCGGCAAAGAGATTGCTCTTGATCCTCTTTAATACGACAAACATTTTTTCAGCAAAGAGTCTCATTATAGGTTGACTGGCTACTTTAACAAGCAAAATTGAAAAATTTTAAGAATATTACATCCACAAAAAGTCATTCTTTGGTGGACTTAATGAGCTGGTCGTTGGTTCATATTTCTTCAAAAATAATGCCGGCCGGAACATTTTAGTTAATGGAAATCGTAAAGTTATTGAGTTTTTTGGTCCCTAATTGAATGCTATTTGAGTACAAATCACCCGTTAAGTCGTTTGACTTAACACCATTGAACGATTTTCTGTGGGGATATGTGAAGTCACTAGTTTACGCCGATAAATCCGAGACAATGGATGATTTGGAAGCCAACTTTCGGTGAGATATTGCCGATATACGACCTCAGCTACTTGACAAATTAGTCAAACATTGTCCTCCAAGATTGAGCTTTATTTGAGCTAGCCGATATGCCTAAAATAAAGCCAAAACCTTGATCATTACCAGTATTTTTAAGTCTTTAAAAAAAAAAACAGCCGTTATGTATACACTCCGGTTCACTTGAATAAAGGCAAGTATTTTGTTTCATAAAACAGAGCATTTTGTTCTGTAAATTCGATAGAAAATTATCAGCAGCGAGTGAAAATAACAGTTTCAGAATTGTTCAAGAGAATACATTAACAAAGTTCACTTTACTGTACAAAGAAACGGGACGTTTATAAAAGTTCGGAAACAGTGTCGGAAATGCAAGCAATAAAATTGGTTCAGTTGAATAAAGGCAGTTGCGAAGTTAATAACATTAAAGAAAGTTTGTTAACAAAAATCCGTGTTAGATTATTGTAGAGTGAAGTTTAAATTAAAGTAGACAAGTTTTGTGCAGTTTTTATCAAAAATGGGCAAAGGAAACACTTTAACTACATCTGAGAAAGCCAAAATAGATGTGTACCACTCAGAAGGTTATTCCAACCGCTACATCGCGAAAAAAATTGATCGAATCCCAACTTTTGTTGACAATTATTTAAAGAATCCAGATTCTTATGGAAAAAACTATAAAGGAAGAATTTCTACAGTGATTTCAGCAAGCTGACAGGCACAAAATCATTCGTTGCGCTTCTAATTTCAGTGATTCAATATCAAAAATTAAATTAAAGGCCGGCGTTTATAACACTGTTAGACGTGTTATTGTTAGTGCTAAGAACCTGAAGCGGTTAAAGTTGGTTAAAAAACCTCCTGGACTTTAGGACAGAGTCAAATTAAGAATGACTGGCGAATAGTTGTTTTCACGGATGAAAAGAAGTTTAATCTAGTTGGACCGGATGGGTATAACTTCTACTTTCATGATTTACGGAAAGAACAACGGTTTTTAACTCGTCATCACAGCCGAGAGGTGGAGTAATGGTCTGGGGTGCGATCAGTTATTATGGAGCAAAAATGACGGGAATTACCTACAAAGGAATATTGGAATCAGCTGTTTCTAAGTTTAGTGAGTTATTTGGACCGTTACCTTGGATTCTGCAACAGGAAAACGCACCAATCCATACTGCTCGTGTAGTTAAGAATTGGCCACCATATTCATCAGACTTGAATATTATAGAAAATGTTTGGGCCTGGCTTACCCGTAAAGTTTACGAAGGAGGAAAACAGTACAGCGATAAGGAATCACTTCCCAGGGGTATTAAATTAGCTTGGGCTGAAATTTTCCTAAATTACATAAATCACTGTACGACTCACTTCCAGAACGCGTTTATGAGCTAAACTCACAAAAAGGTGGCCATACACACTACTAACTGCTTTATTTAATAATTAGTTTATAATAATTACCAAAAAATTCAATAAATAAAAACAAAAAGTGTACATTTTCATTATTTACTGTCTGCCTTTATTCATGTGAACCGACTTTATTGCTTATGTTTTAGACTTTTTTTTTAAGAAAACCGGGTTAAAGTCCCATTACCTTTTACTGTCAAGAGATTTTGTGATTGTTCGGTCTTGTAAAATTCCATATCTATATTCTTCAATTGTTTTTCCACTTAAATCTCTTGTTTTTTGAAAAAAAATATAAGAAAATTGTCTTATTAAAGGGTTGCCTTTATTCAAGTGAACCGGAGTGTATGTCATAAGGTTCATACCTGTACTGAGTTGAGTCGTGAATGTATTTTCAATTTCTACTCTGATATACTCTGCTCCTTTAAATTTCATTTACGAGTATAAGATTATTACATTTCCATCCCAAAGTTTAGTTTAATGAAATTATGAGTTTAAAGTAAGATGATCTTAAATTTTTAGTGCCATTTCGTCAAGTTGACAAATCAAGAATTTGTCGACTGATTGTGCTGAAATAGAATTTAAGCAAATAATAGCTTAGCAATGATTTCCGAAGTAGCACCAACAAAAAAAGAGACGCACGCTCGTCAGTGTTTAGTGAGACTACCACATATTTCAAACGGAGGGATATAGGGCTTTTTTACTTTAACGCTTAGCAAATTGCTTTTATATAAGCATAAGCCCGAAATTATATCATACTCAATGAGCCAATTATTAGTAAAACGAGCAAATTCGGCGGTTTTAACAGACGTGGATATGGTACAATAGTCGACAAATAGTAGAAGCTCGCTCTACACCCGCATAAAATTGAGCTGGTACTTGAACTAAAGCTATAACTAACGACGGGATTTCACAGATCGGGCCTTAGGCATCTTCAAGTTTACTTTTATTTTCGTCGAAAAATTGCGTTTGCTGAGCAGGTTCACTTTTGTTTCAATGGTTTTGTAAATAAGTCACACTTTCTTTTCTGGAGGAAAGTATCCAGTATCTAGAAGATACTCTTTGATGTGGTCTTTACGCTGGCAGCATCATCGGTCCTCACTTTTCCAAATATAAGGTCAGAGCTCGCATTTCACTCAATGGCCAACGTTACCAGATAATGATCAGTATTTGATTTGAAAATTTAAACAACATTGAAACAGGTGATATGTGGTTTTACTAGGATGGCGCTTCGTGCTAAACTTACTATTAAACCATGGACAAGCAGAATGCGCCTCATCAAAAATATTCTTCATACTAAATAAAATTTTCTGACTGAGAAAATAGCCTTTATATATGTAAAATAAAATTTATATGAAGAAGCTCTTTAAAAACCACACACCATGGAAGGACCTCATAAAATAAGGCTTAGATATCAGACTAGGAAAAAAAAAGATACACCCTCAGGTGATCAGAAAGATAACCCAAAACGTATTATGCATCCAGTTGAGGGCTAGATGCACAAATTTATTTAATTTGATCAAAATTGGAAATGTTTCATTGGCCAGATTACACAATTAACTATGTGGAACGAACATTTATATGTAATTGAAGATTTGTTTGTTCAAAACGAACGCCTCGATAATGTATCATATCATTTTACGGCTCAAGTTGATTCTTTTGAGAAAGTGTTTATTTTATTACTGACGGAAATTAATCACCTGTATTTTTATTTATAAATTGAAATGTTATTTGCCAACTCAGGCGATCTCATAGACATCGATCTTTAAATAACGAAACGAATGAATCGTTGTCGTACCGAACGTTTCAAATTTCAAATATTAAGTGGCCGTTCAATTTTTAAGTATACTTAATTGCATCTACATAACAAATTTATTTAAATGAATCAATTTAAATACTAAACAAATCGATTAAGAGATGTTCGTCACAGTTTAAATTGAAGACAACTCTTTGCTGTTAACCACGAAATGGAGAACTGGTAAATTATACTTTATCTTCAAATGAATTCAGATATGAGTATGTTTACTAGAGATGTTACAGACATTTTTAGATACGTAACCACTTTTAACAAGTATCTTATCTAATGAACGATTTTGTTTAGATTTTCTTGTAAGAGTAGTGGTTAGGAGTCTTAAATCGATCAATTTCAATCCATTATATTCATTAGTATGATAGTTCATAAGCAGGCTATTTACAATAAACTTCATAACACCTTTGATGATGAATTGCAGAATTGATAACTTTATATTTGGTACGGAACTAAATTGTTTCTGTTCTTTTTGATAAAAATGCATCTTTATTGTGAAAAAATTGTTACAAAAGAATCATTCCAAGTATTGCCCATAGCTATTGTAGCTAAAACTTTTTCTGATATTTCTGGCAGAGGTCGAATACCGTTACGGTATTTTGAGGATATCCACGAATCAAGCAATTTTTTGATGTCTTTATATGAGCGGAACTGCTGATGAGCCAGAACATCAACCATCGAACGGAACAAGTTATAAGGACTTTCCATTTGAGCGTTTCAAGGTAGGTTTTAACGGGCTTGGCAACGTGAATCATTTTTGGTACCTCTGCTAGTATTGTGACTGTTTTTCGCGCAGTGCTCGGCTCAATCGCAATCAATCAAATAAAGTCGATACCGTTCCCCAGTGGTGGTTTCGTTGGGTTTTAACAGTTCATAATAAATAATGTCGAACTGGTCTCACCAAATGCACAGCCTAACCTTTGCAGCTTAAGTATTCGGTTGAGCCAACGAAGTAGAAGCAGTCTCCTTGAAATTATTCTTTATGAGTTGCTGTTATAAATCCATTTTTCATAACCCGTCACGATGCGATGGAAAAAAACCCTTCCTTTTTTGTCGCTGGAGCAGTTGTTTACAGCGGAAAAAACGACTCTCAACGTCCCTTGGCTTCAAATCGTAGGGAACACAAGTTCCACGGACGGTCGTCAACATCGAAATCAACGTCTTTGAAGCGACAGAACTAATCACGGCACGTTGATTCAAAACGGTTTGTTTACCATATCTCTAAGCTTGGATCATGACGATATGTCACTGCCATCTATTCTATGAGAACTTAGTTGCACACACATTTATGGCATTTGTTTGTAAAATTCTTAACTTCGTTATCTTTTCTAAGATCCTGCACTTGTATGACAATATATTTTTTTTTTTTTACACAGCATGTAGGTGCAAAACCTTACGAATTAATAGGTTAATTACAAATTAAATATTAAAGAATCACTCAAAGATATTCAGAGTTTCAATAGAGTTGCAATAGAATAGGCACCGATCAATGAACCTCTCTATTTTTCCCGGTCTTCAGGCAATTGGAAGCAGTTCCGCGGCCCAAGTTGGTTGAGATCTACTTCCATCTGTCTCAGGTGGACCTATAGCGAGACTTTCCTCTTATAAGTTGTAACTCCGGGTTGCAATCGAAGAATCCTGAGCCGACCCTTATTAGTTATTGGTTCAATTTATGAGATGTGCAATTATTTTAACTAAGTCTATGTCAATTTTCTCCTCCAAAGCCCGTTACAATGTAAACGGGAACAAAAGTCGCTTCAATAATCTTCCATTCAAAACAACAAAGCATAGAATATCTTCACCTGGCTTCGTTAAAATCCACACTTTTTCCTTATACTAGATGGGGTGAAAAGTAACCTCCTCGGGAATGAAAAAATTTTTTTTTAAATGTTTTTTTATTTTATTCAATATGGTTTCCTCGCGTGAGCTGAATTTTTTATTGATGAGCCATCTTTTGAGGTTTGGGAAGAGATAATAGTTCGAGGGATCCAAATCGGGCGAATACGGTGGATGCGACAGCAATTGGGGCCGTAAGTCATTGACTTTAGCCGTGGTTGCGATGCTCTTGTGCGCCGGTGTATGGTCTCGCAAAAACTCGTGAGGCCGTTTTGCAGCAATTTCGGCTTCAATCGCTCCAAAAATGCACAGTAATACTCGCTGTTGATGGTTTTTCCTTTTTCAAAGTAGTCCACGAAGAGTATGCCATGACAATCCCAGAAAACCGACGGCAAAACCTTTCCGATCCATCGAGCCTCCCTCGTCTGCTTCGGAGCACTCGTGCCGACTTCAGTCCATTGCCGTGCACTCATTCTGTTCTCTGGTATTCAACAGTTCCCAATCGAAGCCAAAAGTCCGCCCGATATTGCCCAAAATATGGTGTGTGCGTTCAGTACTAATCTTTGTGGTATCCGCTAGCTCGCGCACCTTCACTTTCCGGTTATCCAACACCATTTCATGTATTTTTTTGACATCGTCCTCTGTAACCGCATCGGATGGCCTGCCGCTGCGGACTTGATCGGTAGTGGAGTTGCGGCCACCACGAAACTCTCGAAACCAATATTTGACGGTGTAATCTGACGGAGCATTAGCCCCATAATATTTATCCAACTTTTCTTTTGTTTCCTTCGCCGTTTTGCCTCTCAAAAAATAATGTTTTATGAGAGAACGAAAATCGTTTTTGCCCATACTCAACATGATGCCAAACACGTAAACAAGAATCAACTGTCAAAACAAAACAAAAGACAGTATCGCACTGAAATTTGGCATGTCTGTCAAAAATATGAACGGACTTCAAGGCACCATAAGATTTTTTTGCAGTAGCAGCGAATTCTGGCGGTCAAAGGTGTTACTTTTTACTCCACCTAGTACATAAGGACTGGTACGATTAGAGTCTTGTGTAGAATCTCCACTCAACTCAACCAAAATTATTCCGATGAAACAGCTCTGATGAGGATTCACTTAAAGGGTTGATTGCTAAGAGGAATCGGTAAAAGTTTTACAATAAAAAATACTAAACTGCACATCGTAACATTCTGGCCGATTTGTTGATATTGTAACAGAAAATATTTAGTTCGGGTCTTATTTATAGCTAAATATATTCTTGCGGCTTCTTTTTCAGTATTTGCAGACACAGTGACACAGAGACAGAGTAACAGCTGTCTTTGATGTTAAAAGCTCACATGGCAGCACGTCACTGAATCCTTTTTTGACATCAAAGACTTCATTACCATTCTTCACAATCCGACAAGTTTGGCAGAGCCATGCTATGTATAAATCGATTGTAGTATGTATCGATATAAACATTTTTAGTTTTCCATCGGAGCATTAGTGTCCATTCGGTCTACATGACCCAGCTATATCAGTCGTTGGGTCTTCACTCTTCTTTCTAAGTCAAGGTCGCTGTACAGTCCGTAGAGTTCGTTGTTGTATTTCTTCCTCCACTCACTGCGTATTCAGACGGAACCAAAAATCACCCGGAGAATTTTCCTCTCAAAAGAGCCAAGAGCATTCTCATCCATTTTTGATAAAGTCCATGCCTCTCCACCATAGAGCAGGACTGGGATAATTAAGGTTTTATATTGGGTCACTTTTGTTGTTCGAGAGAGAGCGCTTTGGTAGTAAGTTGCCTACTTAGCCCAAAGAAGGGCTAAGAATTGCAAGAGTTTTTCTTCGTTTGATCTCAGCGCTGGTGTCGTTGTTTGAATTAATATTGGAGCTTAGGTAGACAAAGTCCTTAACTACCTCGACGTTATGCCGGTGTTGGGTGTCCTTTCTGGTTGACAGGATGTATTTGGTCTAGCCCTCATTGACCATTAAGTCCATCAGCGTTATTTTCTTCTCAATACTCGCTAAAGCGCCATTGATATCACGCTTTTTTCTTCCAATTATGGTAATATCATTGGCGTATGGGCAATCTGGTCGACGGTTCTTCAAGTCCCCTTAAAAATATCGAAATGCATGAACCGCATCCTAGTTACGACATCTTTCCTCCTTATGGGGGCGGGTGTGCATATAAGCCTAATATTGAAAATTTTAGCGGCTTCACGTATTTTTATGAGATATTCGTTCACATCACGGAAACTCAGAACTTGTCTGTCTCTAACAACAAATCCGCATCCAAATAGGCCCTGCATTTGGTGTCAATACCAACTACCGTAGTAGATGTTGCAGTTTTTCATCCTCCTATTTTTCGGCTCATTTCATCGCATTTCTTGTATGGTGGTAACATTTGTTTTGTAGCAGTCCAGGGCTCTAGATAGTTGTTCGGCTACATGTGGCCTATTAAAATTCTTTGTCCTTGTTTCGTTCGCAGGGGTTGACAACAATAGATCCGTTTGCGTCCTGGACCTGGAGGGCCATTACAGATACCCCTAGAACTAGGGATCGCCTTGACCGAAGTCAGAAACCCGTTTGGGGGTGTAAGCACTGCTGTTAGTCCATTAGGGGATCATTCGCCACCATCTCTTTTTAAAACTTGGGATCTCGAGTCTGAATGGATATCGACCAGTACCCGATGGTTACCACTTAGAAGTAAAATAAGCACAATTGATGTGTAAAAACAGTTACAACACTGGGTATTGCCAGGTTAACACCTCTTAGTGCTAAGAGCACACAACTGCCTTTCTTTTTGAATTTTTGTACAACTTGCGAGTATTGGTCCTGAAGTACAATAGTACCATTCCATTTTCTTCATCACGTGCTTCTTTGCTGTTTCATTTTCTTCCGTTCATCATTTCCTGCGTAGGTGAGATATTGTGCTACCTGTGCCCCCTTTCTATAAGGAACTTTAAGCCTAAGTAATACAGTTATCCCAAGTATCGCAGTTAAGTTGTTTGCAAAGACCCTTGAGGCAAATACGCCTGCTGGACATAATGGTTTTTTTTTTATTTGTTTTTAACCGGTCTCCAGCTTTTAACATGGATTTCTTGAGCTTTGTAATTGCTAGCTTTTTGCAAACCAATCCGAGTGGCGGAATTTCGGAAATACACTCTCAGTACAAGTCATTATTGCCCGTCCTAAGCCTGAAAGTTGGTGTATGACAATCATTGGCTACTACTCTACGAAATCTCCTGCAACTCTAGCGAAATTCAGATAGTTACAGATCATAGTATTGGGTGATTCATCGTGAGGTTCGATTTTCAATAGACTTTTTTTGACAGATCACGCGTGACTTCTATTAAATTGCTTTGTCATTTTTGTTTAGTATCGTTTGGCAAGTCATCATGGAAAGACTTACATCACAAAAGCGTCTCCAAATTGTTCAGCTGTATTACGAAAATGAGCGTTCTGTGAGAAAATGTTTTTCGTGCAATTCGAGGAACTAACGGTGCGCATAATCGACCCACTGAAACCATTATCGCCAATACCATTCGCAAATTTGAGTCCCAGCTTACATTAGTGGAGTAGAGATTCATCTCACGTAGTGAAGAGATTATAGTAGCTGTAGCTGTGCAGGAATTGAAGCCAGGCGATTTGAATTTGCTCTATATTTTTAGTGAATGGGCTCTGGAAAAACTCAATGAAAATCCGGTGTTTTATCGTGAAATTTTGTTCAGTGATGAAGCCCATTTCTGACTCAATGGATACGTTAATAAACAAAATTGCCGTACTTGAGCTGATGAGCAACCCGAAGAGTACCAAGAGCTACCATTACATCCATTGAAAACAACGGCACGGTGTGGTTAATGGGCTGGTTGGATCATTGGTCCATATTTCTTCAAAAATGCGGCAAACCAGAATGTTACTGTCAATGGTAACCGTTATCGCGCCATGTTAACGGACTATGTGCTTCCTGAAATTCAAGCAGATGGTCTCGGTGAGCTGTGGTTTCAACAAGACAGCGCTACGAGCCATACAGCGCGTGAAACGATGGACTTGTTGAGAAATCATTTTGGAGAGCACTAGATCATGCGATATCACACATTTGGACTATTTTTCTGGGTATATGTAAAGTCATATGAAGGTCATCAGGAATATTGATTGATGCTTTGGAAGCCAATATTACTCGTGTTGCCCAAAATTAGACCTTCCGAATGGACCACCTCAGACGCAGTCATGGCCAACATTTACAAGATATCATTTTCAAAAAATAAATGCCATGAATTGGTTTTTTAACCGATAATAAAAATTTTAAGTTCACTTTCAAATTAATGTGTGTTATTTTACATTATAAATCAGATCTCACGATGAATCACCCTATATGGTAAATGATCGAAATTGTATTTGTAAGTAATTGTCTCTAGAAAATTCCTAAATTTTCCGCAAGAACGATTTTTAGCATCTGATATTGGATGGCACTTCATCTGAGTGTTAGTTTGTGCGGAATTTTTGCTGTCTTGTTAGCCTTATGTTTCCGTTCTTCTTGTAGTGTGTTTTGAAATTTACAACCAAATTGCTCTCTTCTTCAAATTGTAGCATTTAAGATTATCGTCAATTTCACAAAATGCACATATGGTATATCGTCCATTATTTTTCTAATGTTCACCTTTTTGGGTAAATTATAAGAATTGTTTTTTTAGTCTTACTTATCATCATAAAAAAAAAAATAATAAAATTGAGACTTATGGTCTGTATAGCATATCATTGGCCTTAATGAACATAAATTTCAAATCTGGTCAATTGACTCCCAGGGATGTTATTCACTTGTACGAAATAACTTTCAATTTCATAAAAAAAAGAATCGTTACTCCACGGCAACGAACCACAAAGAATTCCTCACAACTGTCCGTATGTAGATACATTTGATGAATACTAATTTTACATTCAATGTTTTCAAGAAGAATACCAAATGTTCTATTATCTGTCTGTCTATCTGCCGTACAGACAATAATTTCTTATTGTGTAAATGCTTGTTTTATGAATAAAACATTAATCATCATACACAGTTCCTTTAATGAATCCTCTTTTACATTCTTTAAATTATTGTAGACGAAGAACACAGATAAGGTACTGTTGTTCTCAATGAGTATGTGTACAGTCAATATGCTCATATTTCAAACACAAATAATTTACTTCATAAGAGCTTTACACTTATTTCCTACGATTAGCAACACTACGTTTTCATAACCAGTAAACCTATAAAACTACGAGAAGCATTTGAAAAATGAAACATTATAATTTCTTTTTGGAATAATAAAATAAAAAAAAAAAAAGAAAATGTTTTCTCTTCTTTTATAAAAAAAATTTCATCATTAACGTCTGAAGTAAGTCTTTTGTTCGCAATTCTTTCGTTGACCATTAAAACAATGAAAAAAAGAGCCACCGCCATTAACGAGTATTTAATATGGGACGACACAGTCGTAATTTTAAAATGTTAAGGAACAATCTTGCTGCGTTATAAATTTTCTGGCAACATAAACATTGTAATTACTGGAAAATAATTTGATTGTACAAAACAGAAGTACAGTAGTCGGATGTAGAAATCTAAATTAAAATTGGTTTCTATAGTTAGACAATGGAATTGGAATGAAAACAAAGAACCCAGGTGTGAGTGTAAAAAAATTTTTTTTTTTATTAAATTTGTCGGATCGGGTAACGAACTCTTGTTCATAGATCCGATACCCCAAATGTAATTTAGGATTGCTTCAGTGATTAGCAGATGAGAGTATTTAGACCATAAAATGATATCTGATCATGTCTTTCAGTGATGCAAAGCGCGGCTAGATATAAGTCACTTTGTTTTGTAATCTCTACTTTTTTTTCTAATCAAAGAAAGTTCACTTTTATAGTGTACGTACTGGTAAAGACATGGCCTTCATACGCTTTTCTCGCCAATAAAATAAAATCCAAAAAAATATATTATGCCTCTAGAACTATTAGAATCGAAAAGGGGTTTACCTTTCAAAATTGTTGCGATCCTGCATCGGTATGAGAAATTTAGGGTTTTCTAATAACGACTTGATAATTTATTTTTTTTTTAAATAAAAGGCAAACCATTTGAGATATTTCAAAAACTTTATTATTGGCTTCGTTCATATGGCCACCGCGGGCATGTTTGCAGCGGTCGTTTCGTTGGACCCAATTTTCAACGACTCGGCCACACATTTCGGCCGAAACGGCCGCTATTTCGCGTTCAATGTAGGAACTGAGTTCTTCCAACGTCGTCGGCGTGTTGGCATAAACCAATGACTTAACGTAGCCCCACAGAAAATAGTCAAGTGGCGTTAAATCGCACGAACGAGGCCAATCGACTGGCCCATGTCTTGAGATAACACGCTCATCATACTTACTCTTCAATAAATCGATTGTAGCGTGTGCTGTGTGGCTTGTGGCACCATCCTCTTAAAACCACATGTTCAATTCAATATCTTCCAATTCGGGACAAAAATAATCGGTGATCATGGCGCGATAATGCTGACCATTCACAGTAACGTGACGATCGTTATCGTCGACGAAAAAATATGGCCCAATAACGCCGCCGGCATGCAAACCGCCCCAAATAGTTATTTTTTGTGGATGAAGTGGTGATTCTTGAAGCACATGTGGGTTTTCACCCTACAAGATGATTTTGCGACTCCGAATATCTGTAGAAAATGTTTATAATTTGCAGACGTTGCTCGTTAGTGTACTTTACCATAAAGAAAATTGAGTTGAGTTTACTGAATAAATTGACAGTGACAATTTGATGATTAGTGAAAGAGTGCTTTCACAAATTAAATTAAAAGTTGTCAAGTCCCTATTGGAAAACCCTATATTAAATCAAAATGGCAAAGTAGCCCTCCTAAGTAGATAGATCGGCGTATGCTTTGTAATTGAAGTTATTGCTCACAATAGACCCTGCGTCCATATGATCGTGACTGATAGTCTTACTTAAATTTCCGAAATCTCTTGTTAATAAAGATTCGACGGAATCGCCTGCAACTAGTCTAATTTGTTATTAGCATTAGTGAATGGCTTAATCTTTTACTTAAAATTGAAGGAAATTCCCCCGATACATGTATGTTATACTCGTAGTCATAAGGTCACTGTAAACAGTCATTTGTTATTACCAAAATCTCGCTCATCACATAAAAATAGATGAGATTTGTGAAAGCTTTACCGTGTGGAGCTCCTCTGTACACCTCCTTTTTACAGATTGAATTTGTCAAAGTCTAATTGGTTCCCTTCGATCTGAGCACAGCGCCAACCTAGTTACGTAGATCGGTATCCAGTTAAGCTCTTTCCCGTTGCGTAGAATCTCCTGTCTGTACTTATGTTCGCTCTTTCGATGTTGAAGAAAGCCACAATGGTGAATTCCTCCAGGCAAAGGGATCTTGTTTTTGGTGATACTGCTCTTTGGAATGTGTAATCTGTAGCCAATCACACCTATACCACACGCACCTACAATCAGTATAGATCTTTCGAAAAAGAGACTGATGGAATTGTTGTCCATTTTAGAACCACTAAAAGGTTTTCAATGCTTATGCTACCAGTAACTCCTTGTTTATTAATTATTTTATCTAACCCATACATACATATCCATGTATGTATATATAGTTAGGCTATCCTTCAAGTGTTCATATGGATGTAAAGATTTATATTGTCTCTCTATGTAAATCATTTCAAGAGCCATCGGCTTTTCTGATAGTGGATGCCAGCGATGTTGTCTTAGTGAGAACTTTCCTTAGGCAAGGCGCTTCATAAGTTGATTCGATGACCCGGAGAATTCTATCCAGGACGTCCTTTTGGACAATCTTATCTCTATGATCAGCATTTGTAAGCGGATCACTATTTGGCTCTTTTTTTTGCAGGGCTTAACGTTGGTCCGAAAGATCTTTTGGATTTTTGCATACGACCAAGGTGGACGATCTCTGCCTTTTGATTTTGCTAGAGAGCGTGTACGCTGATTAAGTTATTTTTTAGATAAGAATTGCCTGTGGTTTTGAGACAAGGTTTTCATTATTATCACGGAAAGGGTACATGCCAGTAGTTTATACAAGGTAGGATCTTGTTCCCATTGCGTGAGCTAGGACGTAGCATTGGCTTTTTTCCTTATTGCAGGATTCTCTTTTATTTTTTTCTTCGGACTCAGTAACTTTTCTTGATGTTCTACTTTTTCATTTAATTCGTTGTTTGATTCGTTTGCTCAGATTCTTTGTCGTGAACTATTTTTTATTATTATTTTTTTTTTTTTGAGGGGTTGTTGAGATGTTGCGATGGACTGTGCGACGTTTGTGAGGGACGAACAGTTTTATACTCTGACGTCTAGTATTCGGTTGTAGCTATTCCAGACGTGCAAATGCATCCATCGTTAAACTATTTATGTTAAGTAGTTTGCAAGTAGCCAACTTGTGCTATTTTACATAAGGTTTCGTGCAGTCGGGACGTCTGTTAGTCATAAGTCTTTATTTGTATTGTTCTATTAAAATAGTACTTACTAGTCTGCCGAAAATCACTGCCTTGTCTCTTTTAAAATCAAGGTCACAGAGTACGAGGCCAAACGGAATCGGTTGGGTCCACAAGGTCGCAAAGTAGTAATTTGCATACTTTTGTGGCAAATTCTCTCAAAGCCCTCAAATCATATTTACAATTTGTTTATTTTTTCGTTTACAGAGTTCCAATTACTAGATTAACATCCGGTACACCCTCGAATTTAGGTATACTATGTGGTCAGGATTTACTTACTTAACGTACTTTACTTGAATGATATTTAAAGAAATATCTATACAAACAGGAATCACGAGAGCCGTTTGTTTTTTATGTGTTATGTTTTCTTTCCTACTAAACAAATTTTTATATCAATTTCCAAAATGTTGAATCAATCTACTAAAGGCAGTTTAATATGGGTTCTTGGGGAACGCCTATAGCAATCGTAGTTTCTTTTTTGAAAAATGTTCCCATATCTCTTTCTTAATGGATTAGAGAACATAGTATTCGTAATTCATCCATTTGTACTAAACCACAGAATACCATCAACTGTATAGGAACAAACAAATTTGCTTACAAAGATACACAGATACTCCACATTCACTCTAATCATTTCAATTTGAAATGAAAAACACGATCCCCTTTGTGTGTGGGCATCAGTTATTCGTAGTCCGTATCGTGGTACGAGCATTTTCTGTGGATAACCCTCAATTTCATGTTCTTGACTAACGCTTCAAGAGTCATTAACCAAGTGGCAACAATTTTTCTACACTCTACCCCATTCTTTCCTCTCCACTTGGCAACAGTGAAAATTCATTTCAAAATAGGTCCAAGCAATGGTCTTTTGGTCTTACACTTAGTCTTGGAATTGGCCTATGCCTTGGTTTTCTTGGTGTCGTTGCGCTAGTGGCAGATGCTTTTATGTTTTTCACTCACTGAAACACTGAGGATTCAATTGCACAGTATGATTATCTGTATTTGTATCATCTGCAGAGGCTCTCAGCCCGAGCACAGCCCTCATTAAGTTGTATTTATAGATTATCTCAGTAGTATCTATGGAACCATGTAGCTAGAACAAAAATTGCAAATAATTTCATGAAACTGAATTAACTCATGGGTGTTGATTTTCATTTTATTTTTCTTTTCCATTTACAGAGGGAATGCATCTCAGTACATATTGGCCAAGCTGGTGTTCAAATTGGTAATGCTTGTTGGGAACTCTATTGCCTGGAACATGGCATCCAACCCGATGGACAGGTTAGTATATGAACAAAAACATAAATTATAAAATTATCTGTGGAGTTGTAAATCTAAATCTAATTTTACGCCGCGAATATGTAAAATTGAAATAAAATTGCAAATTAAACAAGAAAATGAAGAGAAAATGCATTCTCTGTTGGGAGCAAGTAATGTAATTCTTATCTGATATTCGTGACATACCAGCGAGATTTACGAGAAGAGAAGAATATCTTAAAATAACAATGTTTTTCTGGTAGCTCTGCTGGTGCTACTTTTGGCAGCACATTATGAATTATATTCTCCTAGTGGGACTTAAAAATTGAAATTGGCGGCGAAAATTTTGTGCATGCCTTACCTGGAAAAGGAATACAACGAGACAATGACCATTCCTAAGATTGAGAGAAACAAAGCTCTTTTGATGCAGTTGCCGCGAGTTTACGTTGAATCTATAAGAAACTGAGAAGGCAGATTTTTCGTAGTTATATGCATCACGAAAAAAAGTACTTTGCATTCCCACCTCAAGAGAAAGTATGAGTGCACTATGAAGCTGTGGATGGTGATCACTGCTACCAATATATTTTGAGTTGATGGTCATCATCAATCATACGGTGACATGATCTCTGATCTTTGGAAGTGTTTCGCTCAATGCTGATTAATGAATTTTTCTTTAGAGAAAGCTGGCTTGCAGCGATTTTTTTACGTTAACAGATGACTATCCAAGAGCATTTATAATGCAATATCTATGATATGAATATCGTCGAATTTTTTTTGACCCTAGGATGATCCATATTGCCAGATTTTCATTTCACTAGGATAAATTTGTAAAATAAGTCAAGTTTATCATATTTAGATGGACATACAGATGACAGAAGAACTGGGTCTCAACTAAGGAATCTCTGCAGTAAGCGCGGTCTTTGATCAATTGCACTTTTTGACGTCTTTTTGCACTTGTGCGTGCTACCAAAAATGATGTAAGGACGATGTCGCTGTATAAATTACAGAGATTTCTGTAATATCATCTCCTAAAAAGGCGGCCAAAGCATACGGGAATCCACCCGAAGAACTTGAGTTCAAAAAGACCAAGGATGTCTTCATCCACTTTCACTAACACATATGCTTTCGATCGATTATTGGGGCTTATATGGAGTTTTGCTAGTTATTTTTGATAAGGCTGTATTACTCAATCGTCTTTTCAGGTCAAAGAAAGAGCAATTCACAAGTGTCAACCTTCGTTTGGTTTTTGATGAGGAATTATCATGCACTATTGTCTTAATTATGATATTAAACGAAGTCATGTGATAGCACATCAATTTGTTGTCTAAATCCTTTTTCGATAGCAAAGGTCTCAATAATATTGCTGACGATTGATACGGAGTAGTAAGTATATATATTCTTTACAATCTGACGAGTTTGGGGGGCATAATAGACGCGGGCATGAATAGCTCATCTCTACAGCTGCTGTCATATGCCGTCTTAATATTTATAAAGAGTTAGAGAGCCCTGATCTAAACTTCTTGGAATATCTTTTGGATTGGCTTTAGTGCGAACATTTCTTCAATTGGTGAATTTCCCAATCTGCACAGATGGTTTTTTCTGTATCGGGGCAACATAATCGGATATGAAGAGATAAAATTTGGGAAATGAGTTAGTGTAATCTCTCTGGGCCATACGATTTTTCAGCCTTGTTATATTTGAATTTAGACATAGCTATCTTTGGTTTATTTTGATAGGGTTGATTGAAAATTTGACTTCCTTTACTCATATTAAATAGTTAAGTTTGTCTTACAGTGGAATTTAGGTCTTTCCCTCAGCACCAACTGTGGTTCTACTACTAAACGCCTTGACTTGGTAAGCTTTTTTGGATTATGGTAAAACTTCCGACCGATGTTTCCGGACATTTTCTCGATATCTTCCAATAAGAATCAAATGTTCTTCGTTCTTCCTTTACCGTGCAGGAGATGCTCTAGTCCTTCTATCCACCGCCATTTCGTAGGCGAGTTCTGCTGTACATGTGCTTGTATAAAACCAGGGGGTTTAGGAAGATGGCCCGGTAAAACCGAACATATTAAAATACTTTTTAAAGTGTTGGAAACTTTCGTTATCTGACGTTGCGTAATTCCTATATAAATAATTTTTACTTCATGTGTTTTCTGACTCCAAAATCTGATCCTTCTTAGGTTCCTCTCTCTGTACTTCTTTTCCTGTTGTTTTCCAACCTTTTTGGTCAAAAGTCTGTCCGAGGTGTATACACAATATCTAGCCATATTAATCGGTATGGGCTTTTGCATCTTCTAGCTTAAAAAGGAATAAAAAGGCATGAAATGTTTAAAAATGTTTTCATACAATACATTGTCCCTTTACTCCGGTCTGAGAGGCGAAGTTAAGATGTCTACTACTCCTGCCTACATTACTCTCAACTTCTTTCTTCATTCCGCTGCACTTGGATCTTTAAGGAGCATACTTTCTTCGGTTATCAAGAATCGATCTGAGGAGAGCAAATGTTTTAACTTTTAACTACAATTTTGTCTTTTTTTTAAAAATCATCTTGACAACATTTTAATCTGTATAGATGTTTATTTGGTTACAAATAGATTGCACTGGATGTATATTGGATGTATATCTGTCGAACAGTGTGACAGCAGTGACAGAAGAAAACTCAATAAAATACTAACACTTCGGGATTTGTTGATTTGATTTCCCAAAATACGTTGAAGAGATATCTTGGAAACATACCTGTATGTTGTCGATGCTTATTCTGACATAAGAGCTCGATATACTCGTATTCCACTTATTACAAAAGTCATCTTTCACATTCACGTGGCCTGTGGGTAAGGTGCATTATAATGATACGAGTATTTCTCACTGCGCTTGGAAATTAGTTTATATCGTAAAGCATTAGATGCTCTCTGTTGATTTTAAAGTAATAATGATCATGTCTCAGGGTAGAGGAATGTACATTGTATCTAGAGTTTTTAAGATCCTGTTTCCCTTTCCGTGTTCTTGACGTTTGCTAGACCGCAGACAAATTGGCGCATATCATGTTTTAGAGAAAGAGGATCGCTAAATACCGTCTTCAAATATCGCAGTTGCAAGTGAGTATCGCGAAGAGAAGTTGAAGTTGAACTGCAGAAACATTTTCTTGGTCTTTTAGCGTACCTAAATTTGCCAAAAATATCTGCTACGATTCGTATGGCGACGATACTGGACGTTTTCCATTTGTGTATCATTAGCCTCATTTGACTTGAATTCTTTAAACTACGGTCGAAGATATTGAAAGTTTCGAAATAATTTCATATATAGCAAAGTCTCGGATGAAGGCAGACCATATCCTAAATTATCGTACTCGATTGGGTAGATACATCTTTGGTAACTGTTGCAGGGTCAATTATTTAAGCAATTCGATTATGCATTTTAAATAGGTTACATAGTCCGTACCCATTGGGATGTCACCTTTTAATTTGTTTAATAATTTGGAATCCAGAAACATCAATTGGGGAAACGGTTGTTCATCGATTTCTACAATATGTTAAATGATTCTTGGTGCCTTAGTGGAATGTTAGCCATCACCGCTATTTATCAGTTTCCTTAAGTATTTTTGAAACATTTAGCACCCACTACAATTATTTATTTGTTCGTTTCTGCAGGTTTGCAATCGTGTTTTGTTTCCTTAGCATGTTGTCGTAAATTTTTGATAACATTTCAAACGTTATTCTCAGAATAGCTTTCCTATAGCTTTGCTTGCGAAGGTACTTCCCAGGCCTCTTGTTTTGCTGAGTCCGTAAGTGACATAATTTATCTAACATTTAGGCACATTCGATCAGTAAGGCCTCTGCTGAGATTCTAGTGGTCCAATTTCAAACTTTATTATAGAATTTTCATGTCGGATTATCTGCATTCGTACCCTAGGATGCAACTAGTTAATGAGGCTAGTAAATGTTGGCCATTGACAACGCGTAGTACTTCCTCTATTAAGACAAATTCATTTGCGAAATGATTGAACTTTATTGTTTGGAAGTGGCTCAGATCAAAGGTACTGACGTTTTTACAGTTTCGGATTTTTAACTTATACTTCTCTGGCGCCATAGGTACCGATTTCATTATACGAATTTTTGGCAGAACCATGCAACTTATCGATAGCTTGTATATTCAATATAATATATATTTTTGTAGGCATCAACTTCGTGTGTACATAGCATTCTCTTACAATTTGTTTCACAGTTTCACTGCTTTTATTTCATATCCTCATTGCCATGCGACTGAAGCGTAAACCCTCAACTTTGCAAAATTTAATAGCGCTATTCACTGAGATCGTCAATCTTAGCCTTAAAGGTAATAATACCTATTATGACTTTGGGTTATATTGCGATCAATTAGATTATAACCATTTCTAACATCTTCACATCTGGGGTTATTATTGAAAGCGATACTTCGTCGGTAATAATACGAGTACATTAGGGTACTTACTTAATTAGAGACTTAGGTACTTATATACTTTTTCATACATTCAAGCTCGTGTCAATTTAAACTGTTCGACTTCTAATGTTAGAAGTTTCGTTTCTGATATCTGTCAACTTTTACTAAAATTAACAAGAAAATGACACCTTCCAGATGGAAATTTATAACCCCTTTCCATGTCTTTCCAGAGGGATCAATATGAATAAAATTATCAATTACAGATCACATAACCCCTGAAACTGGTGCAAAAAATGTGAACAACTTTGTACACACGTTCACCATCTAGATACATACATCTGATTTGTTGTGCACATGCACTACTTAAACTTCACTTGTCAATCACTTCGACATTGTAGAGCTTCTTTAGATTCACACTTCAAATAGCCCTGACATTTCGTTGGGCAATCTGTTGAAAGTTGATCTTTTTTTGTCAGTTTGTCAATCAATTGCACTCTTCTTAAGTGCTTGTATCAAAACAAAATATTATATGTATGTAGATACGGATACTTAGGCGTAAACCAAGAATTCACGTTGCGAAGTCGTTCCACATCATAGTCATCCACATGCTTGGATGAATAATAAAATTGATTTCGGAAATTGATTATGATTGTTGAGAAGCACGTCGCGACGATGACGCGACGTCCGTCAATTCCACTTACTTGACTCCATAAATAATAAACAAATTTGAAACAGCGGTCTCGGGTTACCAGCTGATAATGTTGTTCTTCTGTTGAAGAGCCTACTCCCAGACACAGAGCAATGACATCATTTTTAATGATAACTCTTCTATAATTCCACTGAAATACTTCACGGATGAGATTTTTTAAATGTTGACTTTTTTGTTTTTATTTTAAATTTTTTGTATTTTATTCCCTTTATTTGCAATTGAACAGATGCCATCAGATAAAACCGTTGGAGGAGGCGATGATTCATTTAATACATTCTTCAGCGAGACTGGTTCAGGAAAGCACGTACCCAGAGCTGTTTTTGTTGACTTGGAACCGACTGTAGTTGGTAAGTTGTTTTTTACTATTTTATATTTATTATTATTTTAAAATTATGTCTTTAGTTTTAAATTTAGAAGGATTAAATGACATTCCATTAATATGGGAAAATGGCGAATGATTTATAGGAAAAGGAGAGGCTAATGACCGTTAATTATGCGGTTGTTGTCAATGTCTTGACTAGTAGGTGGCTTAAAAATTAGCTAAATATTAGCATTTGAGAGTATGATTACCGAGATAGATGTTTAGAAATTCTAGCCAATAAAATATTAATGAAGCAAAAATTTAAAATAGGTTATAAAAAGGCATATGAATTTTATTTTATGATGCTTACGGTCTTCTTTTACAAAGAGTTCGTTAGCCCTTATTTGAATTAATGATTTTGTTTTTAAATAAATTTATCGACATTATGGAATTAATTTTATCATAGTTTTTTTCATTTAAAAAAATATGAATTCTTCAATCCATCAACCGTCCCTTTAAAGATGAGATAACAATAATTCGAAGAGCTTATGTTCAAAAGTGACACTAATTTCCTTTCCTTAATTCAGCCTTATTCGTACTTAATCTGGCATTCTAGTTTGCAGAATGGTTTAGATTAATTTGTCAGAGCTTTCCAAGGGATGCGAATTCAGTCTCCTTCAGCGATACCTATTCTTTTGATTTGGCTGTTCTTATCGGGGTCTTTCTTCAAGGCTGAGATTGAAGTGGCAATAAAATATAACCATGGAGCAATTGAAATACTTGCTCACTTAAGATATCACTATAAGATATCTCTTAATAATTGAACCGGGCTCACTTCTCGAACCAGAAGTCTGAGTTTGTTTGAATTACATATTGCTACAGCTTACTTCAACTCCTTTATTCCCTTTGCCTTCACGTTTCCGAGCCCCAGCACTCAGAGGAGGAAATTAGAGCCAAACTAAAGTAAAAATCTGGGGTAGTTGTTTGTCTGTCAAACTCACTATTTTAGCGTGTCGTTTGTATTAAAATACAAGTTCGGATTCTCAATAGATTCTAGCTTGCCTATCGGTTTTTTACCACCAGTGCCGCACCGAAATTGCCTGCAGCTTATCCCCTCTTCAAACTTCAAACCGTAACAACCGTCTCGCAATGAATGCTCATCAGTATATCCCACTTTCGGTTGCACTCTGAAATATCGTGATTCTTTCCTAAGCCGTATAACTCGCTTTTGGAATGCCCTACTGATCTCTTTATTCCCTAGTCATTATAAGTTACAAACATTTAAGACCAATTTAAGGGGGTGTGTGTGTGTAAACATTTTAAGTATATTAAAAACACGTTGAGAGCGCTTTTTATAAAAAATTAAATAAAAACAAAATTTCTAGTCTTTAGGCCTATATATATATATATATATATATAAAAAAGTTGATATAAAAAGACTTCTGTAGTTTACGAGCAAACTAGTTACAAAGAAAGCTTTTAAAAGTAAATAGTTTACATCTTGTTGTTAATTTAGTCTATAAGGTAATATTTAATTTGCTTCTTATGGTTAGTTACTAAGTTCACTGACGTAGGCGCGATGGTGGAATTCCGTATAGCTTATGATCGAACGCCCACTGTCTGCCTTAGCAGGTATATTCTAGGTATTCTAAGGCGTCAAACGTTAAGTTTTTTTATTCTTATTCCGCAACGTTTTCTTGCGTGGTCGTTCTGCAAAAAGAAATTCAAATCGATACTTTTGAATCTCTAAGAGGATGTACATCCAGTATGTCAAAGATACCATATGTCTTCGATTGATTAGTACGCGTAATCGATTAGGTCAGCGGTTTAACCATCTAACGTTTGAAAGGTCTTTTTTTAGTTTGTTTTTGTATAACCACTTCGCGGAGGCATTTCCAAATATTTTATCTTCGTCTTCATGAGTACGATTCTAATGTCGTACTTTATACAGGGTTCGTCATATGTGACGTAAAAGCTCTCCTGAAGATGTTTACGTGAGTTTCGTTCGTGGTTATGCAGTGTGCGCCTAATAAAGCTTTTGTTTAAGAATTGTTTTCTTATTCCTACAATAAGGCCACCGCTTTTAGCTTGATTCATTATCTTCCATTTAAGCTTTCATACAGAAATCGTATGATGTTACGTGTCAATATCTCTATATGTGCTGTCTTTTATAGCCGTTGTAGAAAAGATGAAAAAATAGGTATAGCCTCCTGCAAAGTACTCAAGCTTAAAACAAACTCAAAGTATTGGATATATACTTTAATTCGTGCGGTTTTTTTTTTTCAAAATTTGAAACATGTACAATAGTATTATTAAAAGTATTTCCCATCTGAAGCTATGACTTTTTCCCATCTTTCTGGCAATTTGTGCATCCCATCCCAAAAGAACTGCGCCGACCTGGCAGAGAAGAATCAATCAAGCCAATTTTTGATATTCTGCTCTGATGTGGGGGAGTTATGCATCGACCGGAACAAATGGTAGTCAGAAGGGGCAAGGTCTGGGCTATAAGGCGGGTGGGGTAAGACTTCCCATCCACTGTTTTCCAAATAGTTCTTAACCGGAATAGCAACGTGGGGCTGAGCGTTGTCATGATGGAAAATTATTGCCTCGTGTCTGGTCGCATATTCCGGGCGTTTTTCGGCTAGTGCTCTCTTCAAACGGATTAATTGTGTTCGGTAGCGTTGTCCATTGTTGGTTTCACCCGGTTTAAGCAGCTCATAATATAGCACACCTATCTGATCCCACCAAATACAGAGCGTTACCTTCGCGCCATGGATATTCGGCTTTGCCGTTGGGGTTGTCGTAATGGATCCATTTTTCATCACCAGTAACAATGCGATGCAAAAATGACTTCCTTTTGTGGCGTTCCAGCAGCATTTCGGACATGCAAAACCGCCTTTCGACGTCTCTCGGCTTGAGTTCATGTGGAACCTAATTTCCTTGCTTTTGAATATATCCAGCTGCTTTTAAACGTTTTGAAATGGCTGCTTGAGTAACACCCGAAAATTCTGCGAGCTCTTCTTGTGTTTGGCAACAATCTTCATAGAGTAATGTTTTCAGTTCTTCATCTTTTGGCTGCCCAGGACGTTCATCGTCTTCCAAGCCAAAATCATCACTTGTAAATCGTGCAAACCACTTTTGGTACGTTCGCTCAGCTAGAAATGAAGAAGAACTCCCCGCAAAAACACTTTTGCAGGCACAAAGTTCGACATATTTGAGTGAAAAAAATTATTGTTGTTTACGCCTTTAATGAATGAGATATACTGAAATGACGTACAATGACAGTAGCTTTCCAACGCATGTTCCAATGGAATAATAACAATGGAATAATACAAGTTACGCTATCTCTTAGCAAACCGCTAAGAGTTATAGACCCAATACTTTAACCGTGAGTACCAAAGATACTGTAGCCAAATTCTTTGAAAATGAAACGTAAAGTGATGAAGTGAAGCACGTCCTCTCGTTTTAGAAGTTACACAAAATTGGGAGTTCTATGCGGTGCGGTCTATAATTTCAACTTAATAGTTCACCTCTTATTTAAGAGATAGTGCTTATTATATCTGTTGAGTAACCTGTCAGGAAATAAGTTCTATATTGCAAATGATACCTTGTATTGCGACGACTGGACTTAATTCACAAGTTTTTCATAGATTCTGTGAGCTGTTTTATAATTTGCAAAATTTATGTTTCAGAGGGATGAACTGTTCATTTGATATAATATGGAGATTGAAATCGCATTGACATGCTAATGGTTGAGAATTATCTTGGGTATCCTGCCTTGTTTCATTACCATGACTTTTGCCACAAAGTCGAGATGGAGTTTAAGGGCATCCAGAAAAAGAGTTCTACTCCAGTCTCAAGATGAAGCTAGTTCAATTTTGCTAGTTTACTTGCAGGTATTTGCTCTTATTTAAACTAGGCGTGATCAAGACACCAATGTATTTGCTCGTTTATTCTCTCACAATCTCAATATTTTCTCCTTGGAATTTCCACATTTCATTCCATGCCACCACAGTGCCTGAATATTATTATCTTTGACTTTGATAAGTTTACCGAGAAATTCCAAGTTTTAAAAAAATCGTCCCACCTGTTGATCAGAGCTACAGAGTCAAAAAGTCGCACAAAAATCAATGAAGAGGGCATATAACTTTTTATGTTTCCTCTTACAAATCCCTGCTATGTTTACAACTGCGAATATTTGATTTATAGGGGAATAATTTTTCCTAAATCCGACTTGTGTAGGATCCTCCTGTTTTCAACCCAGCAAACAACTTGGTGGATGTATTCAAAATTGATATTCCTCCATAATTCTCTCTTTCTATAAAGGAAAAATTATCGAATATCCGATTGAATTTTTGGGTGATCATTAAAAGGAGTACTGGGCTCTGGGGGCTTTGTTCTTTTTGCAATTTTTAGATGACAATTCTGTCTCTGTTGATAGAACTAAAGTGATTGTATTTCTTTTCTCGTTAACAAGTTTAGCTGGTTTCCAAAATTCTGCTGATGATTGCAATTTATTCGATAATGCAATATTCCGTTGGTCAATGGCTAGTTTTTTTTGCATGTCAAAGGTTCTTAAAGCTTTCATTTGGTTAAATGGGTTGTTATCGTCCATCCTTAATAACTTGAGCATTCAAACCATTTTTGCCTGTTTATTTTACTGTTGGATGTAGGTTGTAGGTTTGATGAAGCGGCTTTCATAACTACCATAGTTAAATGTTCGATTCGAGGTGGTCTATTGGCCTCTCTCAAATTTGCGAGCTCTACACTGAGGTTTATCTTATATTGGTCTTAAAATTCCTCTTTTCATCTTAACTTGGGCAGTATGTTAGTTATATTGTAGTAAGTTTGTGCTTGCTGTATTCAAGTTGCCGTTAAACTTAAACGAAACTTCTAAGGGCGTATGGTCTGAAAACATTTTAATTCCTATTCGAAATTCGTTAAGATAAAAGTAGCAATCTCCCGATATAGAGCATAACATAATCCATGATTAAGTATATTCTACCCCGAAGTCTCCTTCACAGCTTCTATTTAAAACCCTGCAATCCCAGACATCCGCTTGTTCCAAGCCTTTAGCACCTTTTGTGTCACATAATTTACCCTTGGTGTTGCGGTTGGTATATTTATTTCTTAATAACAACTTAATATTTGTAATTCATTGTTGTTTTCATATACAAGTAACCCTCAATTAAGCACTTTATTTAAACTCCCAACAGTTTTACAACGGCTGTTGCCTTGCTGAAAGCTCGTCTTTTTGAACTGTCAGCTATAAATGATAATGACGTTACGCAATTACTGTTTATATTTTGAAATTCTTTCACCGCCTTTATTAAATATGCGGGAATTTTACCTAATAATTGTTTTAATTCATTCATACCATCCTTGTTACCATACTGCAGCCCCTCCGATAATTCCCAGGTAAACGTTTTCGATTTTGATTTGTGCGAAGAAACTTTAATACCGGAAGTAATTTGGCTTTTCCCTGGCGCGTATTTTGTATACAATATGTAGGTACATCGGTATTTCTGTTTTCTTCCTCCTTAATTTTCCTTCGTCCGCGCTGTGTACAAACATTTAAAGGGAACATTTTAGCTGACAGAAACCTTCTTTTTGCACTTTCTAGAGACAAAAAAAATTACATAACTGCTCCCTTGGCATTTTTCTTACTTTTTCAGAAGTAAAATTTTGTTTCAGGTTTCAGCAAAGTTAATTTTCTGTATTTTATGTCAGAATGTATTGTACTAATACATACGTATAAATATAAACGGCAAATGGTATTGTCCGTCAAACCAGATTTTTTTTGCTACCAATCGGCTGTGTTTGGCATCAAAGTCAATAGTTCAAATTGCCAAACTTCCGGGGAGAAGCCAATCGAAAACTCCATTGAGAGTCTTCAGAGCTTCTTGATTTCATGATCGGTGTTTGTATCGTATACTTGGTATGTATCTATAACCTCTTTAATAAAAAATTAAATGGTCCGCATTTGAAAGTAATTTTTATTAGGCTCTTTCTGGTGATCGAGCGGATCCTGGCTATCTTTTGGATATTATATACATACATATATACTATACTGAAAACCAGAAAGTGAAATTCAGATTGATTATGTCGTAGGATATACCGTTTTTATATATTGGGTATGTAATTTAATTCATGCGGTTTTTTTTCCAAAATTTGAACGTTTATTTAAGAAAAACATGTACAATAGTATTATTCAAAGTATTGTCCATCTGAAGCTATGACTTTTTCGCATCTTTCTGGCAATTTGTGGATCCCATCCCAAAAGAACTGCGCCGGCTTGCCAGCCAAGAATGAATCAAGCCAATTTTTGATATTCTGCTATGATGTGAACCGTATTTGCGGGCGTTTTGCATCGACCGGAACAAATGGTAGTCAGAAGGGGCAAGGTCTTGGCTATAAAGCGGGTGAGGTAAGACTTCCCATCCACTGTTTTCCAAATAGTTTTTAACCGGAATAGCAAAGTGACGCCGAGCGTTGTCATGATTGAAAATTATTGCCTAGTGTCTGGTCGCATATTCCTGGCATTTTTCGGCTAATGCTCTCTTCAAACGGATTAATTGTGTTTGATAGCATTGTCCATTGATGGTTTCACCCGGTTTTAGCAGCTCATAATACAGTACACCCATCTGATCCCACCAAATACAGAGTATTACCTTCGCTCCATGGATATACGGCTTTGCCGTTGATTTGGCTGGTTGGCCGGGTTTCACATATGATTTTTTGCGCTTCGGGTTCAAAATAAACTTCCATCAAAAAACAATGACTTTCGGGAGCAGTTTTCGGTAATGAAGAAGAACTCCCCGCAAAAACACTTTTTCAGGCACAAAGTTCGACATATTTGAGTGAAAAAAAAATTATTGTTGTTTACGCTTCAAATGAATGACATATACTGAAATGACGTACAATGACAGGAGCTTTACAACGCATGTTCCAATGGAATAATACAAGTTATGCCATCTCTTAGCAAACCGCACAAAATAAGTTATAGACCCAATATTCTTTGGTACTTTAATCGTAAGTGAAGAAATACGTAGAGTAATGGTTTTCATTATAATTGTGATGTTAGCATTATCTTTTGGTATAAGAACGAGGGGTCATTGAATGGCAGGTTTTAGTTTTTGACTATATGAAAGAAGGTTTGAGTCCAGTAGAAGTGATGGTAGCTCACTAAATACTGACAATAATTACTAATTCCATTTAATGTTGGTTAGTCTACTTGGGGATTTATGTGTTTATCTTTTATGAAAAGAATTTGTTCATTTTTGTTGGGATTTATTTTAAGCACTGATAGGTTTGCACATCACATATGCTTGATTACAGGTTTCACTTCGAGAACAGAAAGGCCATTTATGTTTAATATTCTCTCATCTATCGACCTACACAATACCTGAAATATATTCCGACATATTCGTGCAATGTTAATTTAAGCACTCATTCTGTATTCGCCTTGCTTCCCTCGGAAGTAACTACGTTAATTCATATTTCGCTTATTTTTAAGGAAAGTACTTCCACAAACCGACCTAAAATTTATATTTGCTTTCCATTTCTATCTAAGTATGGAAGTATTAAAAAAGTATTACACAAAATGGAAAATAAAATGGAATGAAGCGAGAATGCAAGCTATCTTTTTTACAAGAAAAAGAAAACATACTTTCTGCCTTCTAATCGGTTACAAATTAATGGAGTAAATATCCCTTGGGAGCTCCGTGTCAGATATCTAGGTATCCAGCTAGATTCAAAGTTGTTATTCAACGAACATATAACTAGAACGGTCAAGAAAGTGGGGGTGGCTATTAAAATGTTATACCCATTTATCAATAGAAAATCAGCGCTCTTAACAGAAAACAAGATCATAATTTTTAAAGTTATTTTTCAGGCTATTCTTTTGTATAGATGCTAAGTTTGGGGGGATTGCGCAAAATGCCACATAAAAGAACTGCAAACATGTCAAAATAAAGTCCTAAAAATTATACTCAGCTTACACTGGCATCATTCAACAGTAGAGCTACACAACAAAGCGAATGTTGAATTGATTTGTGAAAAATTAAGTCAAATTTTGTAATAAGATGTAGCTTCCCTGATAATCCGCTAATTAATGAATTGTTTAATAGCTAAATGCGATTTTAGTTGTTTATATTTCTTTCTTTAATTGGTTACAATTTTTCTTAATTAGTTTATTTATTTCTGTCTACTAATTTATATTTATTTATTTATTTATTTGTTTATTAAATTATTTATTTGTTTATTTGTTTACGTATTTATTTTTTTTTTCTTATGGAAGGTTTTTGTCGATTCTCTCTTGTTAATAAATTTCTGTATTCAAATGTGTCACCAAATACAATATTTCCGTGGCAAGATACTTTGTATTATCAAGGCCCTTTATTATGAAATAATATGTAAAATGTATGTAAAAATTCCTATACGAAATAAAAATTAAATCTAATTCAAGCTGAGTTTCCCAAGTCAAGATTACTTAAAAAAAAACAGATATCATGTTTAAAACAAAATTCAGAATTAATATTCAGTTACTAACCAGGGAGCATATTTCATTCAATATAATCGCTTAAATGGTATATAAAAAAATTAAACAATGTATATGTTTGTAGTTATGTGATGTTTCTTTATACATATAACCTATATACCTACTTCCATAATTCTTATAAAAAAAAATCAAAAACAATTTCTTTCTCTCACAGAATACGTGAAGAGGTTTCTGGCTAAAAGCATACAAACATAAATCATAACTGCTAGTCTTACGTAATCAACAGACAGACAGGCGTTCCTTATGGACCAGCCATCAATATAATTTCCAATTAAATAATTTATTTTGTTGAAAAATGAATTTGTAAAATTAAAAAAAAAATATATATATATATGCAAAGATTTCAAATACAATAAATTTACAAAATCAAACTAAAATCGTTATTCGTTATATCTTGTTCATTTTGTTTTTCAAATATCTATTATCAATTATTCGATATAAAGGCTTTAGATTGTTTGATGATCGTTTCCCCTTTGAATGTAGATATTCAATTTAATTTAAGATTTAATCAACTCATAGGACATTGATGAGTAAGATTTGATTTTATATATGGAATACACCCGTTTGCAGGATTAAAAAAATGTTTAAGAATCTTACCACTGTTTCAATTTGCGATATTTGCTTTTCATTGTCAACTTTCACATGATCTCTGTCATTGATGTGCAACTGAGCCTTTAATATGTCTGTGCTTGAAACATGATAGCTCCCCATTTTGTGTTGATTTGGTTTTCACAGCGCAGGTAAACGATCTTCTATGGTATTTTAGGCTATTTACTTCTATTTAACCATGCTAATGTGGTCCTTGGAATAAAGTTTGTTTTTTGATTGCTCCTGCTGGATTTTTATACTCTGCCCCCTACTGGTTATTCATGCACATACAGATTTGAGAGCTTTCTGGTTAAATTTTCTTCCTTCTTATGTGTGGTCTATGGTTTGTAGAGGAATCGATTCGAAGAATAGAGCTGTAGAGCTTCCTGCTATATTGTCGAACCTCGATCTCTTCGTGTTTTTGTTTATTATCGTTTTTGATGAAACTCTTCAACATTACGTTTCTTACTATTTGGATTATTTAGACGTGCACATTCTAAGACTAAACTTGACACTTTGGCTCAAAATATGTATAGTAGATCCTGATAAATTATGTTCACTTAGATCTGAGTATTTTGTTGAATTTATATGGATACGTGTACAATAGTAAAAAGCCTATGTCCGCTTATTATTTCTCAACAATCACTTGTGCATTTTCTAAATCCCAATCTTGAATTGGTATTTTTGGAATCTCAGCAACACTCTCATACTTTCAAGAACTGCTCCGATGCTTTGTGTTAAACAACTTGTTGATGGACGGCCACAATGTCTAAGCTCACTAATTGATAGTCTGCCGGAATTTTTGATTTAATTTCTTCACACTTGATTAACGTCATCACGATTCCGATCATATATTATACGAAAATTTAGAATTGTAGCTGCCAAACTTTCATTATTTTTAAAATAAAACTCAACAATGACAACTTTATGTTTTTTCGTGTAACGCTCCGTTTTTAATAACGCTGAACTGTAAGTTGTCACGCTGTTTTTTTTTTTTTTTTTTTCGTTAGCAACACTTTACCGCAGCACATAGTTTATTATCACTATCTGACAAATTGGCTAGACGTAGCTTTGGCTCTATAAATAACATGAGCAATAGCTCACGTTGGAAAGCTAACATACTTTGCCAAGTATCGTATATGTGCTTAATAGAAATAACTTGGTCAATGCAATACCGATAAGTTGATGTAGGTAACAAAAGCCTGATCGCTAAAAATTTAAGAAATAAAATTTCATAAAAAATAATATCTTACATCTGTTCTTTCCGGACGACAGCAAAATATCCAATCAACTAAGTTCAACATCTTCTCGAATGCCATCTCTCTATACATAATTCGCCTCAAAAAATGTAGTCAACAACTCGTAGTAATAAAAGTCGTTAGGACTATTTTTGGACGAATGTTAATCTAGGCGTTGGCACTTCATTCATACTGTCCGGTGTTACAAATATTAAATCAGTTTTCAGAAAGCTTGAAGTAGTGTGTGAAGTATGTTCATGCCTATTAATTTTGAGAACTTGAAAAATGAAACTACGGGCCATTTGGAAGAAAGTTCTCATATACAATGATACTGTGGCCAAAATATTCAAAATAACTTCGATATGGATATGAAATCCCTGATTTTGTCGAAGGAATAGCTCCTCTACACCAAAAAAAAAAAACGAACTTCCATGCCTTACACTGCGAAAAGCGCTTTGAACTACGGAACAGCGCGACAAAACAGGTCTCTTTATGTCGAACAGATCGAACTTAGAACGCCCTTCCAGTCCTCAATGGTGCAATTTGTGTGCAGTTCATCTCACCTTTAAGATGCCTATTTTGATCCTTAAGTAATGGCATGTTTGTTGTAATACGTCCAAACAAAATTTCCCAAAGGTTCCTTTAGATTGTTGAAATAGAGATTTAAGTTTTTCTACTCCTTTTGAACTCTCTAAATATTTCTATTTTGTGTTGATTTTGTGAACATTTCTAGTCCAGGAAGACTTCAATATGCCTGGTAGTAATACCATAATACCTTCCTACTCAAGGATCTATTTTTTAAACGTGCCCGTTTTGAAACTTGGTACAAATGGGTGTTCCATTCAAATCGCTTATTTTGAAATTTGAAAAAAAAAAAAAAACGGAAGGTTTATTTGAAAAGTTCGGATGTTTTTGTTCTAATAAGGAGTGTAAGCATGGAGTCTATGTATGGCTAGGCCAGAAAACCCTTAAGATGTTCGTAGGTACCTATTAACGAATGTTTGTAGTTTTGTTTTGGGTTAGAAGAGGTCAGCTTCCAAGTGCTGCATCCATACAACATCATAGATTCAACATGTGTACGGAACAGTCTTAGCTTAGTGTTTGAGTTGATTTTTTTTTATAATACCGCGCGCGCACCAAATGGATATGAATACCCTTTTACTGGCTTTTCTCCAGGGCGCGGACGGGTGGTGTATTAGTTTGAAACTCAGGTGTGTTTGGTTTCGATATTTTTTCCAGAGGTGGTTGTCAAACTAGACGAGACGAGCCAGTACATCCTCAACCAGTGGGTCTTAGTACGTGCTAGTTGTTAGTTTGTTACATTAAGCCCAGCCAGCAACCACTCCAACATCAGTGTTATGCCCTCATGTCAGAGTTGACGCTGACGGGATTTTCATATACAACAAATTCTATGAAAAGACCCTCTGCTTGCGGAGTCTATGCATATACCACTACACCACGGTCACCCCCAATTGGATTGCTTGGCGATATTATGGAAATCATTCTGAATGCAGGCTTTCCTTTATAGATTCCGTGAACAATATCCTGTTCGGTTCCACCTTCGGTAGAGACAATACTCCCAAAATATTGGAAACTCTTACTTTCTCTACCGATTGTCCAGCAATGCAAACTTAAATTGATGATTTTGCTTTTAGAAGTGTTAGTGTTTAAACCCACGACATTTTCCTCCTTCTCCACGCTTGCTGTCCATAATCTTGTGAGAGGGTAATCAAACGACGTTAGCGTACTCCAGATGTTTGAGTTTAGATGTAAGAGTCTAAAGAATTCCTCTGTTTCCAGTAGACCTCATCGGAGCTCACTTTAGATTTCAAATTTCTTTGACAACTTTCCTCTATACAGAATATGACATTTAGACTTATCATAGGTTGCTTTGATAATAGCCATTAGTTTGTTAGGTAGACCTCTCCTGAGCCAGATAAAATGTATTTTGACACTGTCAAGTGCTTTCTCAAAATCAACAAACAGCAGATAAAGTGGTGACTGGTATTCAACGCACTGTTCAATAATGATTCGGAGAGTGTTTGGTATCGAGTGTATCTTTTAGATGTTTCTTTATTCGCTCAAAAACTATTGTACTTTGGCTTTTATTTTTATCGTAGTAGCTCAGGAAGAACGCAAATGCCTTTCCAGTTGTTACACTCCATAAGACTACAATTCTTAAAGAGTTTGACAATCATTCTCTTCTTACACTTGCCGAGGAAATTTTCTGACTCCTAAGCTATTTCAACAAGAGTATGTTAAAGAAATATCATCTAGTTCTACCGCCTTATTATTATTCGTCGCGTTTATCGTTGTAGTGATATCATCTGTGCTGAGAGTGGAATTGCGATTGATGTGCACCCAATCGCTGACGAATACACGGTTAAGGACCGAGTCTAGCTAGTATATCTACAATGCGAGCTTTAACTAGCTTAAGTTCTTCAGTCCGCCTTCAGGTAAATGGAGAACACGAAAGCATCGCACTCCAAATCGTGTATTACATATTTTATCTAATATATAGTATTCTACGTATTGCTTAATAGCCTATTGACTTTGCGTGGTATTTCCTTGCATTATCGCTTGTACTCGTAACTGGGAACGCAGTCATATCAATCTATTAAGAAAACTGATCAGATGAACCGTGAAATTTTTTATTAGCTTTCTTTGAGTCCATGACGTAAAGAGAAACTACATACATACATATATTTATATGGGGATCACAAATTTAAATCCACAATGAACATTTCACTGGACGCAACTAAAAAAATAAATCTTAAAAAATCAAGGCAGGAACGGCTTGATGTCCATGTGTATGACACTCTCTAACCCATCAACATGAACAATTTTATTGCGTTTGCAAATTTGTATCTTTATTGTGATGACATGTTTCTTTCCAATGTATGTGTATCCATTGGGGTTGTCATAAAATCATCAACAAGTCTTTTTACTGGCTTCCTTTACCCCACATTTAGTGTTTGTGTCTACATGGCTAGTATAATGTTTATTGAGTTTGCTTCTCAGCGCTATTCAGCGCTGCAATAACAAACTCCACACGCCATCAATCGATTCTTTGTTAAATAAACAAAGAAGTTAATTTGTTTTTTTTTGTTCTGGCTCTACATCCATTCTAGAATACAATTTTAAAAATATTATAATAATAAAAAAAGAATTGCTGATAAAGCTATGTATCCCCAGAAAGTAGAGTCCTTCACGCGATGTATTTCTTGGTGGGCGTGCTATGTTTTCTGTTGATACTTGTCTGATATCACATCAAAATGAAATCTAGATACATTATCCAGTTCGTTCATCTTTCTTTATTCGCTGTTTGGAAAGAATATCAAAAATTTATTTAGCAAAATATTTCGTGGCACATACTCGTATGTAGGTTTGAAGAAAATTTACGGGTATTGATAGACTGAAACCAATTCTTTTGATTTACTGGAAGCACTAACAATGACAGTAAATTACTCATCCCTGCAAATCATTTGACTAAGATTAACAAAACAAAGTGGGAAATGGAAATATTTAATCTGTAGTATCAACCCTTATTTGGGAGTACTCAAATTGTCTGACTTAGGCCTATTAAGGTGCTGCTCTTAATAGCAAAATGCTATGCACATTACCGACAAATGATGTTATAGGCTTCCGTCAATCCTATTTAAACTTGGATTGTTCTCCAAACTAGAATGCTAAAGAACAATCTAAGGCAATGACACCAAAAGAGCACAAAAATAGAAATAACACTAGTGTGGAACGTAGCCACATTTTTACATATGGCTTCAAGACCAATAGATTGCCAAATGCATATATGGTACTACTTTATGAGAAATGCCAACTTCCAGTTTCCTACTAGCCAGACTCATACAGACTCTAACAAAAAAGTTTTCAAGACTTCAAGTTTACAATAATTATACGAGTATTGCTCACGAACGTAATCACAAGAGATTTGAATTTTCAATAGGCAGATCAAATGAGTAAATTTCGAATTTTTCAGAAGATTAACTGCATTGTTTTAAGCCTTCTAGCAGAAAAGGTTTCGTGCAGCTTTTGGAATCATCATATATATGTTTTTAGGTACTGGGCTTAGGCGTTACATCAGTCTTTCTACAAGAATTGGGAAGCTCAAACACTCAATGAGCTGGTTCATTGCATACGAGTAGATGATGCAATAACTTTTCAGGTTATAACCAGATTATGAGCAGCTCACAACCAGCTGATATTTGTCGTCGGTAATTTTATGAGATAAGAACTTTAAATACGCCTTTGCGTATCCTTTACGATTTCAAGTTTCCTGTTACTGATGGCATATACCCAAATATGCTGCGAAATCTCAGACAATCTTCATTGCTACCTGCATTTTGTTCTAAAAAACTAGTATATGCGGAAGGGTTTCGGCCCTATTGATCTAACTTCCTTCCTGTTGAAAAGCATGAAGATATTGTGTGTAAAACTGTTTTGTGAGTAAAACCTCTCTCTACAACATAACATACACACCAACAGATGCCTTGCACGACTGCGCTTCAAAAACAAATGGCCATAATCGAATACGCGTTGGGGAATTTCATGCACATTTTGGGTGCCTGCAAAAACGCTACATACGATAGCAGGAGTGAGCAGGAGCAGGGTTTGACCGTAATTTCCGGCGCTTTGTCTCTACTACTACGTTCTCAATAATTTCTACACTCTTAGGCAAATGAAGTTCATATACCTATGTAGGTGTACTGCCTTCTGGATCAAAGCGCACCTTTATATGTAATCAACTGGATTTCAGTCAATCCACTAAAAATTTAGATTACTTTGTTCATGAAAATCGGGAACCTGACAGATTAATTAAGTGCTAAACAAACATCACCATCCATTTGTCCATCGAAACTTAATACGAGTATTTGGGTATCATTTTGAATAGTCGGTCTCATAGTATGTGGTATGCAAAAGTAATCTCAAGACTTGCAAAGTTGGTGGTCTGTTGTGGTAAATATAGGGTTTTCTAATAACGACTTGACAACTTTTTTTTTTAAATAAAAGGCAAACCATTTGCGATATTTCAAAAACTTTATTAATGGCTTGAAGTACAATCAAAACATTTATGAATGGAACTCGACGTTTGCAGCGGTCGATTCTTTGGACCCAATTTTCAACCACTTGGCCACACATTTCGGCCGAAACGGCCGCTATTTCGCGTTCAATGTAGGATCTGAGCTTTTCCAACATCGTCGGCGTGTTGGCATAAACCAATGACTTAACGTAGCCACACAGAAAATAGTCAAGCGGCGATAAATCGCACGAACGAGGTGGCCAATCGACTGGCCCATGTCTTGAGATAACACGCTGACCATACTTACTCTTCAATAAATCGATTGTAGCGTATACTGTTTGGCTTGTGGCACCATCCTGTTGAAACCACATGTCGTCCAAGTCCATATCTTCCAATTCGGGCCAAAAATAATCGGTAATCATGGCGACGAAAAAATATGGCAGAATAACGCCGCCGGCATGCAAACCGCACCAAACAGTTATTTTTTGTGGATGAAGTGGTGATTCATGAAGCACATGTGGGTTTTTACCCGACCAATAACAAAAATAACTTCATCACTGAAGATGATTTTGCGATGAATTCATCATCTTGGCGCATCTTCTCCAGAACCCAATCGGAGAACGTAGCTCGTTAGTGTACTTTACCATGACGAAAATGTAAGCTTACTGAATAAATTGACAGTGATAGTTTGATGATTAGTGAAAGAGTGCGTTCACAAATTAAATTCAAAGTTGTCAAGTCCCTATTGGAAAACCCTATATAATATTTCAGGAAGCTCCAAAAACAACTTGTTTAACATCTCCCTGTACGCTCACTAGTTATAGTTACGGTAGTGCCATCAGCCCTCAAAAAAAAAAAGGGGCCATTGCAAATGTTTCACCATGCAATGGCTCTTCGTTCATTTCATGTGGATTCCCCGTGCCGCAGAAATGCAAGTTTTGTTTATTCACACAACCACTTGAGTGGAAATGGATTTCGTCGCTCATTATGCTTTTGGATACGAAAACATCTTCTTTTTGCACCATGTTTAACAGAGCATGAGAGTAAGCCAACTTCACTTGACTGCCAGCTGCCAGCAATTGGTGAAATTGGTCTGCTGATGCCAAATTGTGTTCAATGTTGTCTCGTCGATGTTTGTGGACTCTCTTGGACGTTCTCGGCTACAGTAGTGATATTTTTGGTCGAACGAGCAATATGGGGCTGGCCACTTCTGGCGACATCTCTAGTGGTCCCAGTTTGCACGATACGCTTAGCCAAACGCAAAATTAAAGCACATTCACTTTATGACATTACTTTTACTCTAGACAGAGTGACGTGTTTCCATTCTTTTAATTTTCATATGATGGGCTGCACTCTAAAAGTCATCTTCCGTTTAAAAGAAAGTAGGCTTTAGTATCTAATGGCTTACGCAGTGATACCTGGACTTCTGCTGCTGTAAAGAACTCAAGTGGCTGTGAAGATCTCACCGATAGCTTCAAACTGGTGGCAGAGCATTTACGTCAGTTATTACACACAAGTCGCACTAAAACCGCTCACCATTGTTTTTTGTCGTTCCCGTCACAATAGAATAGCAATAAACTTGCTAGAAAATCCTCAGAGTATAACCTCTCAGAATTCAAATCTGTGTTGGCATTGATTGGGTTCTCGGTTAGGACTTTCATTGACAGATGGGCTTTTTGTGAGCACAACCGTAGCTGAGATAACTCTCCAGGTTACAGGTAGATCAATGGAATGCTTACCCAAGTCTTGATAGGTTAATATGATTTCCACTGACAGTATGAAAGACTGTCTTCATAACATTTTTATTCCACTAGTGACACCATTTGATATGAGAATTGCTCTTAGAGTGATAACACCTGTAAATTTGCTAGCATTTGAATTTACCAGGATGCTAGTATATCAATTGACATCTTACCACTGAAACGATTACTTATCTTTCTACGAGAAATTGAGAAACTTCATTATTCTTGTTGAAGTCATAGTTACATAGCTGTGTCAGACCAGCACGAAAGATACATTGCATCCGAAAACCATGATCTTTGTTAAATTTTGCTGTAACTACTTAGAAAAGTCGGAGGGGGTACAAATTGGATTGAGAGAAAAGAAGTAAAAAGTGTACTGCTCTAAATATTCATAGCGCTTAACTTTTAACAATTTCTAATTTTAAAAATTGAGTTACCAACAGTAAGTGGTTGGAGTTTAGCTCTACAGTTAATATTGCTTTGTTTTTAAAATAGCTTATTCTGGCAACCGCTTTACAGCTACGGATTCTTAGTTTCAATATAAGGAATATCCAGGATCGTTCAATTGATGACAACAGCTCACATTGCAATATGCGTAATTGAATTTTTAGTGTTTGAATCAGTTTACGTAAGAATATTCTTGTCAAAAATCCGAAGGAACCTCAGCGAGTATTTAATATCCGTTCCTCAAACTTATCTCATTTATATGTATCTTTGAAGTAATCCAATTTTAATTCTTTAAATATTGATATTCGTTTTTTTTTCTGAAAAAACCGATTTCAAAAGGCTGAAATAGATCTCTTACTACCGGTAAATGATTTATCGTAATGCATGTAAGATTCGGAGGGCTATTTCTTTAACAAGTTCCTCAACCTAACTGAACATCGTTTCTATCTAGCTACTAAATTAAGTCATAGGTTTCTCAGGTATCTTTGGACTTTGTGTAAAAATCATGGAATGTATCGAGCTTAGTTGCATATTGGCCTCTGAAACATACAAATTACCTCAGATGGAATTGCATTCCTACTACTCGTACTAGAAAAATATTTTCCTCAGCGAAATAAAATTCTTTCTAGGTTATCACAAGAAAGTATTTCATTTTAAACAACATAACTGACCGTTATTTTTTTTCTTTTTAGATGAGGTTCGTACCGGCACTTACCGTCAGCTCTTCCATCCTGAACAATTGATAACTGGCAAAGAAGATGCCGCCAACAATTACGCTCGTGGACACTATACAATTGGCAAGGAAATCGTTGATGTAGTTTTAGATCGTATTCGTAAATTGGCTGACCAATGCACTGGTCTTCAAGGATTCCTGGTATTCCACTCATTTGGTGGTGGTACCGGAAGTGGTTTCACCTCTCTCCTCATGGAACGTCTCTCCGTTGACTATGGCAAGAAATCTAAATTGGAATTCTCCATCTATCCAGCACCACAGGTGAGCTTGTTTGCGAAAACATACAAAACCGTCTCGTGTGCACTAATTAAAGAGAGTTCTTACATTCGCGTGTGGTATGATAGTTGGTCAGAACACTATATAGAGAAGGGTAAATAGTCTGAACACGCAATCTTGTGCTAAATTTATGGGCATTTCGTCCGCCTAAGAGTCTGAGAGTGTGACTCAGAAACAAGAGTTAGATACAAAAAGCGATACTGTATACTTAATCAGTAGACCAAGAAAATTTAAATTTTCAGTTTTTCTGCAGAGGTCATTGGTCCTTAAAAGAAAACGGAGAAACAATGGAAAATCGATACTAGTTACGGGGAACTGAACTTAGGAAATTTTGTAGGTGTGGCTGCTGTTGCGTGCTGTACTTGTACATGCACTGTCATTTCATGTTAAAGTCTGTTAATGAGACTATTATTGATTTTAATTAAAGGTTTAATGTGAATTGAAAATAGTTTTGCCTACATGGCGCAGTATTTGACCAGGTGTAGGGTTCGATTTTGCATGACTTCCCTAGTGGACTATGAGTGACTCTTGTTTTATACAGGTTCACTGCCATTTCTAGTCGACCATAATTACAGTTTTTATTTTATGAATTCATGGTAACGAATAGAGTTCGTACCCGCATAAGTTTCCACAAAGCAATAAGTTCTAGAGGGAGAAATGTCTCACTCATATTCTTATTGTCAAGTTTATGGCATGTTAATTGCAGTATTCTCTTACAGTCCACAATCTACACCACACGTGACACCGTTAAGATCTTTTGCATTCATCTTCTTCAACTATTCTCAACCGTATTTTTATATTTCAGGTATCTACAGCTGTCGTCGAGCCATACAATTCAATTCTCACCACCCACACAACTTTAGAGCATTCCGACTGCGCCTTCATGGTAGATAACGAAGCCATATATGACATTTGTCGTCGAAACTTAGACATCGACCGTCCAACTTATACCAATCTTAATCGTTTGATTGGTCAAATTGTTTCATCGATCACCGCTTCTTTGCGTTTCGATGGTGCCCTCAATGTGGATCTTACTGAATTCCAGACCAATTTGGTTCCATATCCACGTATCCATTTCCCACTGGCAACTTATGCGCCTGTCATTTCTGCCGAGAAGGCCTACCATGAACAATTGACTGTTGCCGAAATTACCAATGCATGCTTCGAACCAGCCAATCAGATGGTAAAATGCGATCCACGACATGGCAAGTATATGGCTTGCTGTATGTTGTACCGTGGTGATGTTGTTCCAAAAGATGTCAATGCAGCCATTGCTACCATCAAGACCAAGAGAAGCATTCAATTTGTGGACTGGTGTCCTACTGGATTTAAAGTAGGCATTAACTACCAGCCACCAACGGTTGTGCCTGGCGGTGATCTTGCTAAGGTTCAACGTGCTGTTTGCATGTTGTCCAACACTACTGCCATTGCTGAGGCATGGGCTCGTTTGGATCATAAATTCGATTTGATGTATGCTAAGCGTGCTTTTGTCCATTGGTATGTCGGCGAGGGTATGGAGGAAGGTGAATTCTCTGAGGCTCGTGAGGATTTGGCCGCACTTGAGAAGGATTACGAGGAAGTTGGAATCGATTCGAATGAAGAAGCTGGCGAAGGTGATGAATACTAGAGAGGAGACTTATATCATTGATCATCCGATAATTTTTTTTATATCTATCCGTATTGCTTGTAAAAGAGAAAAATAAGTGCGTCAAAAGAAACGCAAGTAATACGTAGGCAGGGAATTTTTTTTTGTTTTTTTTTTTTTTTGGTTTTTTGGATTAGCTTCGTTTGACTTGGATGGATTTTTGACTTTATATTTTCTTAGAGATCTAAACTAGAAACTAATGTGACTGCACATACTTACGATTTTTTATAATCTTATAATTATTATTTTTTTTAAAATAATCTCATCATCATACACCTTAGAGACGTAGTAGATTTATTTTTTATTTGCTTACGAAATACATACATACTATCATCAAAAAAAGAAATAAATAAAAAAATGCTTTAACATCACGTGACATTCAAAGGATGTGTTTTATTGTTTTATTTTTGGAAATAACATGCAATTGGGTATCGTGCAGATAATTGTTACCTGTTACCAAATTCGCTGAAATACAATTTTGTATCTAAATGGAACTTTTGCATCGTTTGATCGATGTGAAGTTAACTGAAGTTGCACTTAAACGATGATGTTTAAACTGATATTAATCCTTAGAGCATGGTTTACAAGATTGTGATGAGTAAGTCTAAGTTGAGTAGATGTCTCAGGCCCATAAAAAAAACCGTGCTACCCTCGAGACCTAATACGTACGAGTATTAGGAGTATCCAGTATTGCAGGTATTACATTGAAGAAAGTGAACCGGCATCTGAGTAAGAAATAGAGAAACAGAGATCTGCCATGTTCAAGTGTGATATCAAAGGAGTCATAGGTTTTGTCCAATGAAAATTGCCGAGTGAGCATTCTAGTTTGGACGGGATACGAAAAGTTGTATATTTCGTCTCTACAAATGCTATCATATGCGCCCTTTAAATTAGTAAAAATATAGTATCGATCTGGCCAGTTTGGATTTTCTGGTTGTTGCACTGAATTAAGGAGCTTCAATGGACATTTAGGTTTTGAGAGCTTTCATCTTAGTCTTCCTTATCAAGTTCATCGGCGATTTCATTTCTCTGAATTCAAAGTTGCGTTGTATACTAGAAGTAAAGGATTTAGTATAGACTTAAGCTTAGAGTGTAATCAGGTACTTAAAATGGAGAATAGAGTGCTGATAAAAACTCCCAAACAACGGGCATAAACCATTTTTGGAGTCTGATGTATGCGGCAGTAACGTATTTGAAGAACATTTATTTCAAAAAGCAATTGATGCATAGAATACATTGTCAAAAAGCTGAAAGCAGGGCGTCCAGTTTGACGCCCAATTATTGTACTTCATTGAAGATGTGGATGATAATGGAGTTCAAGGAGTTAGTTTTCTACATCTCGTGAAGAGAACAATCTCAGCTTTCAAAGGATGGACCAGAATTTTCGTATAAGGAGGCGCTAAGATTGAACTTACAAACAGTACATATACAATACATCATTTATATATTACTGAGTGAAGGCGCTAGAACTGTTGAGACCCTTAAGAAGTGCACTCTAGCAATGAAGACTACACAAAGGCGGCAACCTATACTCAAGTACGTCATTAAATACTGACCGCAGTTAGCATCTGCAACCAAAATCATGTTCACCAGCATTTGTTTCATCTACAATAAACGAATTATAACTTCCGTCAAAAATTGTCGAAGTATATAGTCGATTCCGTTCACTAAGTTTCGATGCGTAGCCCACTAGATCTTCACTGTTGGAATGGATGTTGTGTCTTGGATGGAGGATGATTTCCATAACCTGCTTTTAAGCCGATGGGAAATCAGACTGATAAGTCTAAAGGATTTACCAAGTGAATAGTCACCTTTTCCGTATAAAAGCTACTCATTGTTCGCTAAGAGTTGGCTATACAGGAGAGTAAATAAGTGAAGATTCGACTCAGTGTTGGCAGAAGCAAATCTACGAGGTCTGTTCGAAAAGTAAGATGATATTTGAAATTTCGCAGGAAAAGTGCACTTGATTATCGTTTTTTTCTTTTGCTGTGTTGGTACCGATGTCCCGAACACAGTTTCAAGTATACAGCATGCAAAAAAAAATATAGCAAAGAATTTGCATCAAATTTTTTGTAGAAAATGGAATCAAGTACTCTAAGACACTTGAAATGTTGATAGTAGCATACGGTGAGTAAAAAACTGTTTAAATGTGGTACAAATTTTTCCAAGATAGATGGACGCTCTAGCACATCGCATCATTTTTTGGGCATGAGACGTGTGTCAGCGAAGTTTGTTCCGAAACTTTTATAATATTGATCGGAAGATCATCGTCGCTTATGAGAGATTTTTTGGCTAATAACAACACTTCAATCATGCCTTAGCCACCATATTCACTGGGTTTGGCCCCATGCAAGTTATTAATAATGTCACCGGTTTCCGGAAATCGTGAGTGGGAAAAGCTATCAACAGAGATAGTGCCAGAAGCCTCCATCTTGTCCCTTTAATGCCGCTGTTAGAAGAATGTTGTTTTTAACATTTAATCTGTTTAAGCCATGCGTTTCATGCGTATTTATACTGTTTTCTCCTCCTTTCAAAGCCCGTGCAAATTTCCCAAGTCAAGCTACCAGAACCAGCACCCTTATGAACATTACATGACTATTTTGGGAGTTTAACAATAATAAGGACTTTGGCACTTAGATCGACATTTCACCTGTAGGGAAGGAAAGGCAACTTTAGACTAACTGCGATGAATTAATGGTTTCAGGACTTCACATAATACGGCAGATAAGATCTCGTATGCTATGCTTATGGGACTGATGCTTTTGTTCGGAGTTGCTATTATTTGGAGTTGCTATTATTTGGAGTTGCCCGTTCATCGGGCAGATTTTCTTCCAATCACTTGGGAATGATTGGTGTATGCTCTCATAATACTTCATAAGCAAGCCGTTCTGTTTGGGAGCTTAGATATTGTATATCATAGTTTTTCATCCTCCTTATGTTTGTCAGATGTCTGCGTGATAGAAGTCAAGAAACTCTGCTAATTGCTCGGCTGCACGTGGCCTATTAAGAGTCCCAGGGTTAAACGTGCAGATCTTAAACGTCCTTTAAAAATTTTCAAGGGTCGTCAATTGTGAACTCATTTCTTTCCGATGTCCAAAGCCATTAGTTGGATCGCTACATCATTTTAATCTTTTCCGTATAGGATTGTGAGCCCTATGATGTCGTGGGCCAGTATGATGCTACTGGCTGAGCATGTTCTTACCATTATAGCCTGAAAAAGTAATTCATGCAGTTACCGGGGACCACCACTAGAAGGTAAGGCAAGCAGTACGCTACGAACTTGATTGTTGCGCTGCTGACCGAATCCAAGTCACTCGTGTAGTACAGTCAGCAGTTTCTCGATCAATCGCCGCGCAGGTCCGCTAAAAAGGATTAAGCGGTAATAAAATCACTTAGAGTGGTTAACCTTAAGGTATAGGTGCACTACGAACTGCAATGCAATTTAAGTGAGCAAGTAAATAAAGCCAGTCTAATATTTTCATACATATCTATAATTTAAAAAATTTCCAAATAGTCACAACAATTGATTTTACCTTAAAAATCATAAGTTTATGATTATGGAGCCGTAGCTCCATATGGCAACTCGATAATATTCTGTTTATTTTTAAATTATTTATTTGTATGTGTTTATCACTACTTTTGTTCATATTTATTTAAATAAAAAAGGGAGAGAACAATACAATAAAACTTATACGATATGTAGAAACCTTATAACCAACTATTTTCTGCATTTTTAAATCACAAACTTAAATGTACTCATTATGGGTTGCAGTTATGGGGGTCTGGTTTATGGTATTTTGAAAAAATCAGATAAAATTTAGGTACATTGAGATTAAAAAAAACAAAAAAACAAAAACTATAACCTTTATTTACTTTCCCATGAATTTATTATCATTCTGATTAATGGTTTTAAGGAAATCGTCCAACCACTTCTCAATCACTGGTAGATTTTCGTCGCTCCATTTGGCCTCTTCTTTGATATTTCGCAAGTTCTTGTCGATAATGTGTTCGGCACTTCCAAACTCACCACGGCGTTCTTCTTTTAACTTTTTCACCATGTCATAGCCTTCTTGTGTGGTGAAGACACCAGTAGCTGAGCCGATTAGACTATCCCAAAGATTGGTTTTATTTTCAAACCTGATGAAGCGTATATTAAACATGTCTTCATGAGCAAAATAAATGAGATACTCACCTCTGTCTGATGACCACCCAATTTTGGGATAAAAAGTTGAACAAACTCATGTAACCACTTGATCCTCCAGTAAGCATTGAGAAGATTAAGAATATATCGTTTTCAGTAAAGTTTCCATTCGCCTCCAGAATTGTTATGTTTAAAAGCCGTTCGATCTTCTCCGGCTGCACAGGACAACCGGCAAGAGTTTTAAGTAAGTATGTTCGCTCACTTTGAACTCGAGACTTGGGGAAATTAATGACACGTTGCAGGCCGAATTCCCATTCTTCCATGGTACCCCATTTAAACACTGGGCAGATGTACTGATTTGGGACTCTTAAAAAAAAAATAAAATAAAATAAAAATAAAATTAAAAAAAAAAAGAATAATAATAAAAAATCATGATAAATGAGATCTCTTGCATAAATGCTTGCTATACTTACGGATTGCCGTCATCAGGATTTTCCTTCTCCATCCAAAACTTGAAGGCTTCCTGAGCCTCTTCAATGCATGGCCGGTAACCAGCCCGGCAAAGGAAGGTTTTTGCAAGGGATCTCAGGTCTGATTTCCAATTTTCTTCATTTTCTGAAGGCTTACCAAGTTCTTCGTACAATGGGGTCAAGAGGACTCTAACGTAAGTCTATGAAGCATATATTAAATTTTTGTTAGACTTTTAAAAGATTCGTCAAATACTAACCTCAAATTTTTTGTGCACTGCTGACATGTCAATATGCCTACCAATGTGGTCGATGAATGTGAAAACTGGATTCCAAGCAATGTGATCCCGTTCGTATTTCATGAAGAGGGTCATATCAAAAGCCGTTGAAAAACTCAAGTCTCCAGCATAGGCCAGATTCCAGGCATCATGAAGAAGTTTTGCCCTGAAAATAAGAAGACTCAGTTCATAACATGGATATACTTAGAGTTCTTCATTACCTGGTGTAAATTGGGATCTTTGTTCTTCCGTCTTCGGTTTGAAGGAACTTCGAGAGTAAGTCCCAATTCTTTCCATCATAATTTACTGGGAACGGTCCAATCTCTTCGGGGTTCACAATGATGAACTTATCGTTTTCCGGGAGGTCCTTCAAAGTCAACTCCCTAGTCTTCTCCATCCAGGTGTGAGGGGTTGTATTATTGAAATCTAAATTATCTTGTGTTACGATAACTAGAGGTATCCACCAGAGCATTTTGTCTTGCTCTGGCACGTCATGCGGACGTTCTCTAAGATATACTTTTTGGGAAACTTTGGCAGTGTTATCATTGTAGTTTCGTTCAACTTTGACAACTGGAAGACGATCTTTTGTAATCCATGAGCCGGCAATTTCATTAATGGCATATTTCGCATCCAATGTTTTGTCCTCGTGAGCTTGCTTTGTTAAAGCATCCCAGAGGTCATCTCCAAAGAAGGTACTAAAGTGTCGATCTGCTACGAATTTCCGAATCCCAGTCTTGAAGGTTGCACTGCTTAAGGTATAGTTGAGCATCCGCATGACAAGTTCGGTTTTGAAAGATGTGGTCTCTTGCTTCATGCCAGTGATACGAGAGTGAGGATATCTTTTACTGAATTCATAGTAGAGTGAGTATAGTACAGTCATGGGATATTTTCCATTGAATTCAAGACCATTGTCAATCTTTTAAATAAATAATAAATAAATAAATAATAAATTTGTCAGTTATTACAAAGCCTTACACCAACTTACATCAATCACAGTGTAGGAAGCTAGGAAACTAGCCAAAGCCTTATTTACGTGAGCATCACTCCACCAGTATGGTGTGACCCACGATCCAAGCCATTGGTAGATGAGTTCTTGCGAGAATCCGTAGTAGCCCTTCTTTAGTAATTCAGTTTCTCTGCAAGTGCATGGATTAAGCAAACTCAATATATTTTAGGAAATTTTCAAAATTACTTGAACATTAGGACACCCCAGTTGTCAGCGGGTCGAACTGAGGATAATCCAGGAATGGCTAGGACATCGATTTTACTTAATGGAACTGGAACATTAAAGAATGTTTCTAGATGTTCGTAAACTGTGATAAGTTTGGTGTAGATTTCCTAAAAAAAAAATGATTTTTATACTTAATTAAGTAGAATTTGCTATATATTTTAAAAGAGTGTTATATTTTGTAAGTATTAACAAGAAACGGTACTTTGAAATAAAATTAAACTTATTTGCGGCAGAAGTAAGACCGAGAATGCGTGCACTTCGCTCTAGCGGAAGAGCTTAAGAGTCAAAATTTCTAAAATCACAAGTACTTACGATATCGAACTAAAGATTTTTAAATTCGATCTTGACACAGTTAAACAAGCTTCGAGGACAAAAAAATGGATATAGAGGATCCTGCAGCAAGAGGTGTCATTTGTAAACAATCAACCTTCAAATATCGTCGTGATGATTTTTGAAAAGTAAAAATAAGGAGTTTATTGAAAGTGGACCGATACATACTCGCACAACGTGTTGGAATAGTGACAATTCACTACAAAAATGATAAAAATATCGCGAAACAGTTTCATAAAGTTCGTACTATTTTTGGTTATCATCAAGCGCCTTCTCGCATAGCTATAGTGGATATAATCAATAAATTTGAACGCTTCGGACAAGTTAGTAATGTGAAGACTCAAACTCATCTTCACGTGGCAGGGTCATCTGAAAATATCCCCGCTGTACCTGAGGGGGCTACGTGGCGATTGGGTTGAGTCAGCAGCATACCAATCAAGTTCGTAGCGAAATGCTTGCCTTCCCTTCCAGTGCTGGTGTCCAGTAACTGCATGAATAAAGCCTAACTCATGCAGGCTCAAATGGCAAGGGAATGTTCGGCAAGTAGCATTAAATTGGGTTACGCTGTCATAGGGCTCACAACCCTATACGAAAAAGCTAAAAAACCATCTGACGAACCAGCTCATAGCCTCGGATTATAACGGATCAACTATTGACAACCCTATAGGGAAAGGCAATAGCCCTTACTCGGATGAAGGTTTTGAAATTTCGCAGGGAAAAATATTTATTTATTCATCGATATTAATGTTGTACATATAAAACAGTTGTGCCAGGCTTTTGGTAAAGCCTGGAGCTCTTCCAGCGATGCCAGTATATGCTATATGTATACTTCAAACTGTAAACATATGTTCGGGACATGCGTACCAATACAGCAAAAAAAAAAAAAAATCGATAATTGAATGTACGTTATCCACGAAATTTCAAACCTCGTAGGTGAAGGGACCAACATGTAATTATGGGACTATAGAGGGGTTGTCACAGGGCTATCACAGGGTTGTCACTATCGGATAATGGATAGCGACTATTTTCTCTAAAGTGCAAGCAGCAGCAATTGTAATCAAAGATTGACGCAAAAGAAATGGGCTTTTAATTAATTCTGTCAAAACTGACGCAGACAACTACTATCTTAAAAGGACGCAGTGTAACTTTCTCCAACAGGGCTTAGTATCCGGTTGTCAGCTTGGATAGCAAAAGGCTTTAGCAAAACATCGCATGTTAAAAACTTTCAAATAGCAGTCCGTAAAGGAGTAGTGCAGTGTAGTTGAATTTTCTGCAATATGGGGCTTATTACAAATCCTATAATATGGGTCAATTCAATGATTAGTAACTCAAAATAACTGTTTTTCTCGGCTGTCCAGAAGCTTTCCTGGCATACCTGACTTTGATTTGGAAGCACTGATGACTCTTCTTCGCCTTAATTTTCATAGTATGGGTTGCACCGCCTTCTGTCTTAGCATGATCTTGTGTAAATGCCTTCAGATATAATGACATCGCAACTTTGATTGCTGTAAGAATAAGAAGTTAACTATCGATGTGCTCAGAACTGGCTTCGAATACAATCTGAGCCAGGACAGATTGTTGTTTGAGCAATTGGAATTTTACCATAACATAATCTTGTGTCTCCCTCCCAAGTACAGACATACGCATAAACAGGTAAGAAACAATTAGATGGAGCGTAATATCTACATAAATATGTGTACGAATGTGTTCAAAGAGTAAGGTGGTTTTTGAAAGTTCGTGCCGTTTCTAAGAGAGAGCACCACCTTTTTCACCACTTCAGTTAGTACCAACCTTCAAAAGATTCATGTATAAATTTGACAGCTGTCGGACGATTAGTTCTCGAGATATAGCGTTTTGAGTGAAGCAACTTTTTTTATTGTGAAAAAAAAAAAAATGGATTCAAAGCAATTTCGTGTGTTGATTTATCATTGCTTTTTGATGGGAAAAAATGCAGCCGATGCAAAGAAATGGCTTGATAAGTGTTACCCGGACTCTGCACCAGCCCAACGAACCATTCGCAAGTTGATTGAAAAATTTAAAAGTGGTCATACAAGCACTGAAGATGATGCACGCAGTGGACGTCCAAAAGAGGCTGTTTCATATGAAAACATCAAAAAAGTCCACAAAATGATTACGAATGACCATAAAGTGAAGTTGATCGAGATAGCTGAGGCTTTGAAGATATTAAAAGAGGGTGTTGGATATATCATACACGAATATTTGGACATGCGAAAGCGCTGTTCAAAGTTGGTGCCGCGTTTGCTCACAGTCGACCAAAAACTACAACGTGTTGATGATTCAGAGGAGTGTTTAAAGCTGTTCAACCGCAATAAAGCCGAATTTTTGCGTCGGTATGTGACAATAGATGAAACTTGCCTCCATCACTTTACACCAGAGTCAAGTCGGCAGTCAGCTGAGTCAGCGAGCAGGCGACGAACCTCGTCCAAAACGACCAAAAACTCAACAGTCGGCTGGCAAGGTTATGGCATCCGTATTTTGGGATACACATGGAATAATTTTCATCAACTATCTCCTAAAGGGGCAGACTATCAACAGCAACTATTACTTTGCGTTTTTGGAGCGTTCGAAGGACGAAATGGCAAAAAAATGGCCGCATTTGAAGAAAAAGAAAGTGCTGTTTCATTAAGATAATGCACCGTGTCACAAGAATGAATTCGGCTACGAATTGCTTCCCCACCCACCGTATTCTCCAGATTTGGCCCCCAGCCGGAAAGAGATTTAAGACCGATGAAGAAGTAATCGCCGAAACAGAGGTATCGAAAGATTGAAAAATCGTTTCAATCAGTGTATCGCCCTCGAAGGCAACTATATTGATAAATAAAGTTGAATTCTGCAAAAATTTTGTGTTTTACTATAAAACGGCACTGACTTTTCAGCCCATGTGTTATGTTACATTCGATTATCGATTTTTTTTTTTTGTTGTGTTGGTACACATATGTTCACTGTTTCAAGTAACATGTATAGCATACTTAGTTTGTTTTTGACATATAGAAAGGTTAGATATGATTTAATGTGGTCGGCGATTTTTAATTATTGTTAAAAATAGAACAAAGAATTTGCATCTAATTTTGTGTAAAAAATGGAATCAAGTGCTCTAGAACACTTGAAATGTTGACTGTGACATACAATGAGTCTGCTCTAAGTAAAAAAAAAAAATGTTTACAAATGATACAAGCTGTTCCAAGATGGCCGAAAAGATACCAATGACGAACTTCTCTCTGGACGCCCCTGCACATTAACAAAAGATTATAACGTCAAATCTGTCAAGAAAATTGTTTTGGAAAATCGTCGACTTATCATAAAAGAAGTTGCTGAGGATGTTGGCATAACGGTCGGCTCATGTCATGCAATTTTTTCGGATGTTTTGAGCATGATACTTTTGTCAGCGAAGTTCGTTCCGAAACTTCCTAATTTTTATCAGAAGAACCGTCGCATGAGCATCGCTCTGGAGCTCTTGAATGACGTCAATGAAGATCTTGATTTACTAAAGAGGGTCATAAATGGTGACAAATCATGGGTATATGGCTATGACGTCGAAACCAAAGCTCAATCGTCCCAATGGAAGCACCCAGGGGTGCAAAGACCGAAAACAGTACGCCAAGTTCGATCATATATCAAAGTTTTGATCACTGTTTTTTTCCGATTACCGTGGCGTAGTGCATCAGGAGTTTTTACCTCAAGGTCGTTCGGTCAAAAAGGAGCTGGAAGAGCAGAAGTCTATACCAAAAAGTGCTTCCGAGAAATGCTTCGAGAATTGGAAAAAGTGTTGGCACAAGTGTATTATATCTGAGGGGCTTCACTTTAAAGGGGGAAACATTAATATTGATGAATAAAGAAATATTTTTTTATAAAAATATAAAGTCATTTTACTTTTTGAACAGACCTCGTATGTATGGCCACCCTCTGAATCCTCTCACAATCTTCAAGCAATGTAGAGAATGCAATGTTTTTTTAAATGCTGTGGTAATTATAAATTTACTGAGTCCTGCGTGAGTAATATAAGCCGATAAACTTACTAGAAAAGGCTCAAAAAAAATTTGTTCAGGATGGCATTCAGACTACGGACTTTCAGTTATGACTTCTTTGACAGTTGTCCCTCTTCCAGAGAACAAGAGAATGCTTTTCAGCTTGAGTTAAAGACTTAAAATTATCTTGCGGCATATATTACCGCCCAGTAACTCAGGTTCTGTCTTTTAAATGTGACGTAGTTTGATCATAAACCAAGAAAGATTATTTGCTTGTTCAATAAATTTTACGATTTTTGAGTGATTTTTTGATAAGGTGTCTGCCAGTCTTGAGACTTGTGGAAGTTTTACTGATTACTTGACTAGAGGCTATTTTCTGCCACCTTTTGCCGGATTACTCGTGAAGGTATATAGAATATACAATGCCTCACGAAATTTAAATTGGTAGGAGGTTTGGTTAGGACTCAGCCTTCATCTCATGTACATATGAGGGTTTTATCAGGAAAACCTAGAGATGCATAAATGGGGTAATTTTTTCATTTAAGAACCAGGGCTCTTATTTACGCATTTTAATCCCATGAATTATGGCACACCATGAGGTTAAGCTTACTTGACAGGATTACTCGTAGAGCAAGGGACCTAATCTGTCATTTTATACTAAAGCGACGCTATGCTTTTGCTAATCACCAAAGTGCGGTAGAAATAAGCGCTATTATATACTGTGAGTGATAACGATACAACTTAGCATTTCATCTGTGTCCAGAATACGCTCGCATGATGCTGCAAGTACTAGGTGCTGTTATGGTAGGTGCTAGTATCAGACCATGGTGAAATTAACACCTTTCTTCTCTCAACGAAAATTGAGAGCAGCAAAAAAGTACAATGGATTTGTTTTTTGAGGGTTTTGCCCCGAGAGAAAAATATGTTAAGATTAATTGGTATACGTACCATAAAAGTAGACACTCTCGGCAGACTTGAAAGTCCTAGTCCTGGATATTGGTGAGGTTAAATTACATATTACAAACAAACACGTAACGTCAATACTTTTCGAACGGAGATAGTACTGGTATTTGATTAAAGCATTTTAAAGAGACCTTTCATTTCCTGTTCAATAACTAGAGAAAGCAAAACCTTTAAGCGATATTGTATTTACGAACTGCTTTGTGAAGATGTGTTTTCTTTTCACTTTTTTCATAAATAATAATAGAAAATAAAATATAATAGAAACAGATCACAAGGTGTCTCAGAAATCATCAAATGAAACAAATGGTTTTTAAGTAAATACAAATCAATCTCTTTACAAGTATGACCAATTAAATAACAAGCACTCTAACAGGTTTCTTATCTAACTGAGAAGCTTCAATACTTATTTTATTTTATTACAATCTTTAGTGTTCGTATAATTCTTCAAAAATCAAAAATAGTTATGGGTATATTATATCCGAACAGTGCATTCGTAGGCGCAACTGCTGGTGGCTGCTCCCTAATTGGGAAAAATAAACAACATTGGACGTACTCAAGACGTGATCTCTTCAACTCAATCAAGAGTTGAGTGGATTTGTTGAAACAATTGAATTCATTCAGTCAAGAATCACATACGCAAATAGTATTCTTGCAATTTATTGTAACCCATAAAGAAAAGAGAAAAAAAAAAAAAAAAAAAAGTAACAACGCAGGGCTATCCATTACTTGTGAGTTAAGGTTTGCGGTTTTATTCGGATTAACCACATCAGACGCCATATTCCCCAGACGATTACTGAAACACTTTTACTTTTTATGCGCGACTCGTTTGTAATCTGTTTTTTTTTTTTTCTTTTTTCTGCTCGTTCATCAGTGAGAACTGAACAGATCTTAATTTATGTATCGTACATACCTGAAGATCGGAATGAATCTCCGGGCGAGCCCAGATATTGATTGCAGGTCTTTTCTCCTCGGGCAATGGATTGTCGGGTGTAAGTTTTGTCAGTTGGGAAATTACAAAACCAAATGTGAAAGATGACATTGCTGGTGTTGTTTCAAAGTGATCTACAACATAGTTGCTGGCTCTAAAAAAAAAAAAAAAAAAATAAGAAAATTATTTTTACCATGTAGGTATATTGAGTTGTTCACATTCATGTAACTAAAATTGTAATGATTTATTATGGACGATCAGCGCAATCTTGTAAAAGTTCAAAGTTTGCCTGTTATGAGTAAGCAGATAACTGACACGATTCAATGAAATTTTAAATTTGTTCATACAGTATGAGCGCCAGCAGCAGTCAGAGTATTTTTATAAAGCTTATGACGTATAGGTCAATCATTTAATATGATGAAGTACACTCTTTATGTTGTCACCAAGAGAGCTACTTCAAAATCAATCTCCAAAATTTAAAAAAAAAAAAACCAAACCATTAATATTTTTTACAAAATAGTTTTATTAACATCTAAATTTTTTTTAACGTAGTTTCCGTATATATGTAACATTTTTGGTAACGTGGGGCGAGCGTTTGTATACCCTCCTTAAAAAAATGGCACCGCCAGTGCGTTGAGGCATTGATTCACACCGTTCATAATATCCTCATTACTTCTAAAATGTTAAGATGCAGTGGATGATTTTAATTTTGGGAAAAGGTAATAATCACTTGGTGCCAAATCAGGATTGTAGGGAGGGTGATCAAAAATATCCCAATTGAACTCCTCCACTAAAGTTTTTGTGCGTCCAGCAGTGTGTGATCATGCGTTGTCATGCAGAAGCACCACAAATTTGGTAAGCATTCCCCGTCTTTCGTTCTGGATTGCCCTTCTCAACTTACGTAGAGTTTCACAGTAAGCCGCTGCATTTATTGTGTTTCCAGGTTCCATAAACTCGGCCAACAATATGCCTTTACTTTCCCAAAAAACTGTGACCATCATTTTTCGATTGGAAAAAGTTTGTTTGAATTTGTTTGGCTTGTCTGGGTAATGAGTTCGCATCCATTGCTTTGACTGTTCTTTGCTTTCTAAGTTTACATACTGGACCCAAGTCTCATCTCCAGCCACAATATGCTGTAAAAATTCTTCACCTTCCATGAATTTGAGCTGCGCCATTTCCTTCGGCTTATACAGTGTGACGATTCGCTGATTTAGCGGAATTAAATTAATAGCGCTCACAAATAAAAGTTTTTGTTCAGGTTTTTTTTTTTTTTTTTAATTGCAATTGTTCACAGAATAGAATATAACAAATTTTTTTAACATATGACTACAAATTTCAAGACAAAACAATACATAAAAACCAGCTTATTTTATTTTTTTTTAATTATTTGGTATATCTTAAAGTTGCAAAACTTCATGTTCCATGACACTTATCTTTCTTCTCGGAAAGCATCTAAGAGGTCAGTATTTGCATCCACACGTGATATTTTCTAGTAAACAGTTCCCTAAACCTTCTATTTTCCTTGTTTCTTGCCTCTTGTGCTTCTTCTGAAAGTTGTCCGAAGTAAACAAGTAGAAATTATTTGTTTTCCATGAAACAAGACCTTATGCACTTACTGTATTAAAATACCAGAAATATTTGTTTAAAGATATACAATAGTTCCCTTGTTTCCTTTACATACTACTCAAAAGCATCTGCATCTATTAAGAACCCAGACCCAAGAGCTTCTAAGATGATACGAAACTTCTTGATAATTTCTTTATCTATCCCTTTGACTTTTTCTTTACTGCCTTGGTCTCTTACCTGGCACCTAGAGGGGCCTAGTTTTAAGATTAGTTAAATTGTTCATTTCGGAGGGCTTGGCACCCCAAATGATGAAGATGTTGTAGATGATAAAGCAGTACAAATTTTTCCGTCAAACATAGTTAACAAAAAGACCGGTTTAATTATGATATGCAAACTGTCAATGTTAAATTCTATAGAAGGTAGGGTTTCAATTTGATCTTGGATTGATTCTACCTCTGACTTGATCAGTTCTGTGGATTCCTTAGCAAAATTTAATTTTATTGGTCGACAATATCGGGTTGATGATGGGGCAGGGTTTCGCCAAAGTACTTGCTTAATTTCGTCCTTAAAGAAATACATCTGGATTGGAACCATTGAGATACAAAAAATATTTTCATCCGAATTATCACCAGCAGAAAATTTTAGTTTGTATGATTTCTGTTGAGCATCATCACAGCCCCATTTCATTACCAAGGACAATTCAGCAGGATAGGTCAGCAACGGAACTTAAAACGTCTTTTTAAGCTAAACATAAACGCTCAACGCTGTGATTCTGCAGAAGTTTCGCTCACAGTTTCATCATTTGAGTAGCATTTCGTCTTTTTTTTTGTGATCTCGATGGACATCCTAAAAAACTAAAAATTTAGCAGTGCATATGCAAGGCTTTAGAACAAACACGGACTCCAACTTGAACAACAACTGAAACAATTGACTGTTTACTTATTGAGAAAAAACAAAAAAAAAAAAAAGCTATAAAATGTACGCGAACCATTAAAAAACGATATAAACACTTGCTCTTCAAATTGACCTTCTTATAAAAGAAATTATACACAATTTGAAGTTGTGAAGATGTTTTTTTTTGTTGCATTAAGCTACAACAAAAAAAAATTGCACAGTCATTACGTAGGAGGCTTACTCTCTGAGAGAAACCGGTTTTGTTTAATTTTGTTCATGTCATTTTCTTAATTAAATCAAGCTAAATTAGCGATTCGTCACACTGTGAGGCGGCGCGGCGGGAGATAAAATTGTATTCTCCATGTTAAAACGGCAACTATTGGAAACATACTGAACTGAAAACGGTCCAAACTTGACATATTATTAGAGAATAATGTACTGCTTGCGACATGTAGAAACTTGAAAATTTTTTATCCGCGATGGAATTCAAACTCGATAGTGTGACTGCTTTTTATTTGGCTGGAAAACCACAAGTAGCTATAGTTAGAGCCCTGCAGCACCTCAACGTGAATAAATCATTTGTGTCTCGAACCATATCTCGTTACCGTGATACTGGCAGCATTGCAAAACGCCATGGAGGTGGTCATAAAAAAACAGCAACTTCGGCGAAAATGATTGGGAAAGTGAAAGCGCGAATTGAGCGAAATCCGCGCCGAAGTGGAAGAAAAATGGCTCGTGAGCTCAACATATCCTTGGAATAGATGCAACACATACTGAAAAATGAGCTTGAGCTCAAGCCATTGCAGTTCCAAAAAGCACACGATCTTACACCGCAACAGAAAAAAGTTAGAGTCGAAAGAGCGAAGGAGTTGCTTCACTTGCACGAAAGTGGTGAGTTGCCGAATTTGTTTTTTTCCCATGAGTAGCCATTTGTTATCGAGCATGTCAACAAGCAAAATGACCGAGTTTACTTGCCAGAGAGGTCCTTCGAAAATGTACACCTTCGGACGGCCATCAGAAAGCAGGCAGCATGGATGGTGATGGTTTGGGCCGCCATAACCGCCGATGTTCGCTCTCCGCTCATATTTTTGGACCGTGGCGTCAAAATTAATGCGATCGTATACCGTGAAACTGTCTTAGAGGCAGTACTGAAGCCTTGGGCAAACAATCATTTCGGTCGGAGACCGTGGACATTTCAACAAGACTCGGTACCGTCTCACAAAGCGCGCGTCAACTAAGATTGGTTAAAAAACAATGTTCCAAACTTCATTTCTTAGACACAATGGATTGCAAATCTGTTGGATTTATCTGTCTAGGATATTTTGAAGGCAAAGTTTGGCACTAAAAAATACCAAAGTTTGGACCACATCAAACAAGCACTTCTCTGGGAATTGGCCAAAATACCGAGATGCTTTCTTTGGCGGTCTCAAGGCCATTATTCGCGCCAAAGGTGGACATATTGAAAACTACTGATACACTCTGAAAATGGATGTATTTTCCAAGATTTTTTGCTTTGGCACAATAAAATTTATCAAAAAATAAAAAAATTATAGCATTTTAAAAAGTTGCAATTCGAGTCAGTCACCCTGTAGACTATCATACCCTGCAGGGTAGGCTTTAGAACAAGTTGATGAGCAATTCAATCAACGGTGGTGTCAACAGTCAACGTGGAATATATGGTATATGATGGTATATGGCTACTTTATTGTATTTGGAGCTGACGTCAACAATAATTTTTCAACACTTTTCAGATTATTGACGTTAATTCTAAATGTGCCAATGATAACTTTAATATCCCGAAAGGTGGTCATTGGTTCTGGCCATCAAAATTGGGGGCTGTGCGCTGGCTTAACTACTTGACTAGATAAAATACAATAAAATAAAAAGCATCGGATGAGGACTGATTTACATTCGATGAGGTCTTCAAACGAAATAGTAATAATATTGGGTCTATAATTCGTGCTGTTTGCTAAGAGATGGCGTAACTTGTATTATTTCATTGTTATTATTCCATTGGAACATGCGTTGAAAAGCTTCTGTCATTGTACGTCATTTCAGTATATGTCATTCATTTGAAGCATAAACAACAATAATTTATTTTTTCACTCAAATATGTCGAACTTTGTGCCTGAAAAAGCGTTTTTTCTGGGAGTTCTTTTTCATCACTTTAATATGAAGAAAACTGCTGCCAAAAGTCATCGTATTTTGGTGGAATTTTAAGATGAACATGCGCTAGCTGAGCGAATGTGCCAAAAGTGTTTTGCACGATTGGCTTGGAAGACGATGAATGTCCTGGGCAGCCAAAAAAGTTTGAAGATGAAGAACTGGAAACATTACTCTATGAAGATTGTTGCCAAACACAAGAAGAGCTCGCAGAATCTTTGGGTGTCACTCAAGCAGCCATTTCAAAACGTTTAAAAGCAGCTGGATATATTCAAAAGCAAGGAAATTGGGTTCCACATGAACTCAAGCCGAGAGACGTCGAAAGGCGGTTTTGCATGTCCGAAATGCTGCTGGAACGCCACAAAAGTGGTGCAAGTTGGCCAAGTGCAAGGCCAACCAGCCAAATCAACGGCAAAGCCGAATATCCATCAATAACCATCAATGGACAACGCTTCCAAACACAATTAATCCGTTTGAAGAGAGCAGTAGCCGAAAAACGCCCGGAATATGCGACCAGACACGAGGCAATAATTTTCCATCATGACAACGCTCGGCCCTACGTTGCTATTCCGGTTAAGAACTTGCCCCTTGCCCCTTCTGACTACCATTTGTTCCGGTCGATGCAGAACGCCCTCACTGAAATACGGTTCACATCAGTGCAGAATATCAAAAATTGGCTTGATTCATTCTTGGCTGCCAAGCCGGCGCAGTTCTTTTGGGATGGGATCCACAAATTGCCAGAAAGATGGGAAAAAGTCATAGCTTCAGATGGGCAATACTTTCAATAATACTATTGTACATGTTTTTCTTAAATAAACGTTCAAATTTTGAAAAAAAAACCGCACGAAATAAATTACATACCCAATACAATAATAAAAATATAACCACTATCCAAATGATGGAATGGGTCTTGCAAAAAGGAGAATAAAAGATTGGAGAATTTTTTTGATACGAATTTTTTTATAAATTCAGACTGAATAAAAAATTCTTTTATCAAAAAAATTTAGGTATGGCTTAAAAATAGGGTATTTGGGTGATTGTTAAGGAACATAAGGATGGGTCATTTTTTGTGGTTTTATTGAGAAGTACAGCCTGAACGATATCACCTCTAAAGGCATTCAGCTAATAACTTTGCAACTGAGCAAAACATTGACGTAACTTACTCGCGGTTACCTTTTCTTAATATTGACAACAAGGTAATTCTAATTGGGGACATGATCGCTATACAACACTGATCACAATGCAATGAAAGTGGGCTATGATGTTCAAACGTTCAAATTGGGGAACATTGACCTGCACTACGAACCACTACTTTGTTATAGCCAAAATACAGTTGTGGATATCTCGAAGAAAATGAGGAAGTTTTGGGGTTGGGCGACTACAATCACAACAGATCAATTATTGTTTTGCCATTCGAGTGTCTCCTAAACAGACAAGAGGTACATATTATGGTGCCAGCGCGAAGTACTAAGGACCATGTTTGATTGGGCTTGGTCTCTCTTGGTTATTATAACTATTTGTAAATTTAAGTTTAACTTAACTGCTAGAATTTGTGGGCTAACCACTGAGTTGTTTATGATCGTTGTTGCGCTAGATGATCCATACACCAACTCATCTGTAAAATATGGTCGAATGAAAGTATGCCCCGTAAATGGAATCTCAGCACTATTGTCTTGATCCCCAAGAAAGGTGAAGTTATAAACTGCGCCATTTACTAGACTAAGCCTATTCAACTACAAAACCCAATCTACTATTGTGTCAGCATCTAAACGCATTTGTCAACCATCTGATAATGTGGCTTTAGGTCAGTAAATTCCGAAAAATACCAAATTTTCACACCAGCAATGCGATTTTTTTAATACGTTTTTGAACGTATTGGGCAGGGCGAAACCTGCTACAGAATGCAACATGATATTGAAATCAATATCGCGTTCGTAACTATCATTTCCAAAAAGCCGAAGTTGTATCTAACGAGGAAAGAACGGAGTATACTTGTGTGCTATTTACATATACGGAGATTGAAAACAAATCTCACTTCAGACAAATACAGCTTTGAGGTAGTTAGTGACTTTATCTTAGATCCGGATCAGTGCTGAATGCGACACAATGGCTGAGATCAAACGAAGAATAACTATGGTCAAGCGATGTTTCTTACAGCTAAGAAGGTTACTTAATACAAAACTCTCTCGCAAACAACTTAAGAGATTTTTTAGAAGAATATAAGCATGAATTCTGTCCAAAAATTAATGAGGCTGCTCCAAGCTGTTTTGAGAGAAGAATTATATGAATAATCTTTGGTGCCATCAGCAAAGACGGTGAATTGAAAAAGTGTAGGAGCTGAATACCAACAATCTGGTTGGAATAGTCCGGATATTATGATGGATACCCCAGCCAGAAGAGCGGATAAATACCAATGTACCGTCTCACAGAATCTTCTAATCTACTCTGTAGAAGGACCTTGTCTCAGCAGCTACCTTGGGATGGGAAACAGCGTCAAAATAGCACAAGTCTACAGACAGTCGGATCGTTGTCAGCCCGAGTTGAATCAGATGAAGAAGCCGGAATAATTTTAGATGAAAGATGAACAACGATGGCAACTCACAAACAAATCGAGTTTCAAACCTTTTACCCTATGACCAAAAAATCGCTGATGGAGCTCAGTTCTATCTATGATAGACTTATCCTTACCGGTTTGATACCCAGCTGCCCAATATTACCATTTCTTAATATTATGCCCAACAAAAATGACAATGCGGGATAGCGTTCTACGCTCTGCTTAGCACTGGAATCGTCAAAGCCATAAAATGGTGACCAAATTAAAGGTTTTTGACCTTAATTACGCTTACGAAGTCGTTTCGAAGGACCATACATTTACTTGTATTAAACACAAATTGGAACGGCCAAAAACGCGAACAAATATGGCTTAATTAGTAAGTCAATGTATTTTAAAGCAACTAACAACCGAAGTAGGAAAACAACAGCAAATTTTTCAAAATCGTCATCACCCTTTCGACGGGCAATGGCAAACCTCCGAAGGTCAAAATTCTGCCTACGAAAAAGTTTCTCAGGAGAGCCATTTCGAACTGGCCAGGAGGAACTGCTCAGAAGTGTAAAAATTCACAAAGTGCGAGAAGATAGGTCTTGGCCCACACCGGGCTGTCGCGCCAAAGTACTTTTTTATTTTTAACATCCAAAGTTAGAGTGAAAATGGAGCATAAATCGAGGAGGGGAATTTTGTAACGCAATGTAAAAAATGACGGTTCAGACCTGGTTGTAGATCCCTTACATACAAAGTACAGCAGACCTGTCGATCGTTAAGCAATGTTTAAAGTTCAACAGCAATCTGAATTCAGTTCCGGCAGGTGGACTAGCCTTAATAACAAATGCATCAGAGGGAATTGAAAAATCTTTAATTTCACCTTCATGTCGGACCAAAACTTCGTTTTGTGATGAAGAAATAGCCAACGGTATTGCTAGCGGTCTGGCTGAATTTCCTAAACTGGTGGTGATATTGACAGCTAGCCATTAAAGACGCCTCATGTGGTGTGCTGAATGTCCCAATGTAATCGGAAACTTTCAAAACACATCTTATGAACATTTAACTTATAATGATTAAAACTTTATGTTGGCAGGACTGTTAATGATTAAATTCTATTTGGGTGAACATTTCAGTTACCAGCAAGATATATAAGGAAATAATTATTTATCGAAGTTGTATACTACGTATTAGACAATTGTCATAAGAACGTAAGAAAACTGGCACTAGAGATCCATTGCGGATTCGCCATATGCGGTTGACTTATGTAAGATGTCTTGAGCTTCCGACATGTCAGCGATCATCTTATGACTATCCGCATTAAGGCTTAATTCGCTAACATAAGCCTAATATGCGCACATATCCCCACGGAAGACAAGGACGATGCAACCAAAGAAAGTTTCTACGAGCTCCCCGACAAGACATATGAGCAATGTCCGAAGTATGGCGTTGAAATCGTGATGGGTTAGAAATCGTGGGAGGAAAGGAAAGGAGTGAAAGCGGCGCAACAAAGTAGAACTAATATGAGAGGATATAACGTAGAAGAGCTAAAATAGTTCACCAGAACTTCCGCTAAGCGCGTATCCCGAAATATGCCAACAGCTCCTACCAAATGTCGGCAGTATCAAGTACCGAGAACCAGTGGCATCACTGCCAACGTGCCATCAGAGACGTCGCATATAATGTGCTGGGTTTCATCTGAAGACCACAAATAAATCTCTAATTTGATGAAGTATGCCGAAAAACACATGCAGCTAAACAAGAAACGTACAAAGCGGTGCTGCCGCAAAGGATAGGTACCATTATTGAGCTCTACCATCAGAAGAGACGAGAAGAATATCTATTTCTTCAGACGAAGAAAAAAGAGCACGAGAAGCGTGTGATTGAAGATGTTATAAGGTTGTACTCCAGGAATAACGTGCAGAAGCTTTAAGAACAGGCTATAAGAACGTATTAAGGCAAGTAAATTCGAACAGAATATGAAAACACTTTTTTATAGACTGCGTAACGGCGAAGATGTCAAACTTCCTGCCCTTAGACAGAATACGCCATTCATGATCATAGCCAAAATTTCCACCCACCTGACCGAAACGAAGTAAAGATAGCAATATTAAGATAGTATCCGCCAAATTGTGTGAACGTCTGAAGTCCTCTTTCATCAACCTGATGTACCCATATTAGTGTAGTTTCAAACCAGGAAAGTCCAGAATAAATAGACGAGCAATATATGTCAAAGCCAATGTTTAGATTTAGGCAGGGATGCTGCCAAGCTCGTTCGTTTGTGAAGATTGACAATTGAAAACTGTCTCTGCTCCGTTAAGGCAGATAACCGAAATCATTGATTCTCCAAATTTTTTTGAGAAGATGACGCGCTATCTTGTGACATGCCTGGATACCTGTCATACCGAAAAGAGTTATGTGGAACTCACAAGCGAACGCTGGAGGTATAATCTTTCAAAAGTCTGTGCAACTACTAGCATACGCCAATGATATCGACAGGATTAGAAGAACTCAGCGGGCTGTCACCGGTGTGTTCACTAGTATTGAAATGGAAGCTGCCAAAATGGGCTTGCCGGTAAATGAAGACCAAACCAAGCATATGCTTGTAACAAGAAGGCACACAAAACATCGAAAAATTGGGCAGAACGTCACAATCGACAGCTATAGGATTTTTCAATAGGGACTTGACAACTTTGAATTTAATTTGTATGCGCAATCTTTCACTAATCATCAAACTGTCACTCTCAATTTATTCATTAAACTGAACATTTTCATCGTGGTAAAGTACACTAACGAATAACGTCCGCAAATTATAAAATTTTTCTACAGATATTCGAAGTCGGTGACTGCAACTTTAAGAGCGTTAACTTCAACGTCACAATCGACAGCTATAGGATTTTTCAATAGGGACTTGACAACTTTGAATTTAATTTGTATGCGCAATCTTTCACTAATCATCAAACTGTCACTCTCAATTTATTCATTAAACTGAACATTTTCATCGTGGTAAAGTACACTAACGAATAACGTCCGCAAATTATAAAATTTTTCTACAGATATTCGAAGTCGGTGACTGCAACTTTAAGAGCGTTAACTTCAATTTTCGGTCGTAATTCTCGCCCTAGTTGACAGGCAATAACAAGTTTAGTGCAAAAATTTGAGTCTACATATTCGTTGTGTGATGTTGCCGTGTCAGTGAGACAACGGGTTGGTCGAAGTGTCGAAAATATCGCTGCTGTTCAGACGTCGGTAGCAAACGATCCTAATCAGTCAATTCCACGGCGTTGTCGAGAACTGGGCATCGCTCAGACCACATTATGCCGTATTTTGCATAGGGATCTTGTTTCCACCCATACAAGATCAAGCTGACTCAAGAATTGAAGCCAATGGACCATTTGAAGCGACGTACGTTCTCCGATTGGGTTCTGGAGAAGATGCGTCAAGATAATGAATTTCATAGCAAAATCATCTTCAGTGACGAAGCTCATTTTTGGCTCAATTGGTTCGTCAATAAGCAAAATATGCGTTATTGGTCGGGTGAAAATCCACGTGTGCTTCAGGAATCACCACCTCATCCACAAAAAATAACTGTTTGGTGAGGCTTGCATGCCGGCGGCGTTATTGAGCCATATTTTTTCGTCGGTGATAACGATCGTCACGTTACTTTGAATGGTCAGCATTATCGCGCCATGATCAGCGATTATTTTTGTCCCGAATTGGAAAATATGGACTTGGGCGACATGTAGTTTCAACAAGATGGTGCCACAAGCCACACAGCACACGCTAAAATCGATTTATTGAAGAGTAAGTGTGGTGAGCGTGTTATCTCAAGACATGTGCCAGTCGATTGGCCGTCTCGTTCGTGCGATTTAACGCCGCTTGACTATTTTCTGTGGGGCTACATTAAGTCATTGGCCTATGCCAACACGTTGACGACGTTGGAAGAGCTCAGAGCCAATATTGAACGGAAAATAGCGGCCGAAATGTGTGGTTGAGTTGTTGAAAACTGGGTCCAACGAATCGACCGCTGCAAACGTGCCCGCGGTGGCCGTATGATCGAAGGCGAGTTCCATTCATAAATGTTTTGATTGTACTTCAAGCCAATAATAAAGTTTTTGAAAAAAAAAAGTTGTCAAGTCGCTATTAGAAAACCCTATATAATTGTCAACAACATGTCATTGAGTAGTAAAGCTCTATTCTGAAAAATTAAGAAGACCCATATAAGACCTTAATCATCCTAGTCATTTCGAGAGAAAAATGAAATAATGAAACATACGAGCATTATAGTGACATACCTAATCAGAAAAGTGGGCATCAGTCGCTTGAGATGGCTAGGACATGTAGAGTAGGATGGCTCAAAAAATTTTTTTTCGTTTTTTAAAAAAAGGTGCCAAATAGTGTGATTAATTTATTTAAAAAGTTTTGTAAAATAATTTTTAGTTTAATTGCCTCTGGATTGCAAAAGAAGTTTCAAAAAAGGGTGATCATTTTGTAATACTTTTTCCGAATAATTAATTTAAATTTTTTTTTTAGTTACGATTCATCATTCAGTGTTGCTTTTCATAAAGGAGTACAGTCATTTATTTGAGCCATCAAATCAATGGAACGCACTCGAAATAGTTGGAAGTGTCCCTTATTTGGTGCGTTAAATGATTTAAAAGATAACGTATTGCCGACCTATGAAGATGTAATGAAATATTTGCCACAGGTTAAAATATGAGAAAGAAACTAAAAAAGAGCCAGCATATAAAGAAATAGAAGCTATTGTAGTTCCGAAACTAATGAAAATATGGGCGAAATCTTCTATTCCTACAGTAGAACTAAAACGAATGAAGGTTATGTTACAAACATATCATTTAAAGTGCAAAAAACTTCTCAAGTCGCACTCTAAAATACCTGAAAATAAGTTGGAAGATTTTCGTCTTGAAAGTAAAGTGTTGTTTGATATTTCGATTTGCAAGTGTCGGGATTTTGTTAAATGTACTTGTCTCAAAAATAAAAAAATTCCTGCAAGAGAACACTGTTTTATAACAGATCAACGAACAGCTAGAAGAATGATGATGGTTGGCATAGATGTTGTCGCAACAAAACATATTACTAGCAAGCTAAAAAGAAAGCTGTTAAAAGAAAAGTCTGAGAGTAAACGAATGTTTTCAGTCAGATTTTGAATAACCAATTGAATATCAGTCCCGGACTCCAAGGGTTGAATCAGAGAGTAATACTACAACTGCAGTCGATAATGCTCTTCTATCAAAAACATGCAATAAATTTGGAGTATCAGACAGGGCAGGAGCAGCTATTACATCAAAAGTTCTAAGCGCGTCGAGTTCAGAGGTACTCGTAATACAATAGCTAAAAATAAGCTGCGCCGAGAACGAAAGAGAACAAGAGGAAATATAACTTTACAACAAAATATTTCACATATAATCGTATCTGCATTTTACTTCGATGAAAGAAAAGATCAAACTTTGATAAACACTTAAAAAGATGGAAAACGTTACAGGCGACGCGTACTTGAGGAGCATATTTCTTTGATTAAAGAACAGTATCAGGCACTGCAAAGTGTATAGAACAAGAAATATTTAACTTCTTCTGGAATGCGGAAATATCAATGGATTATTTGATTACAATCGGATGTGACGGAACTAATGTTAATGTTGGCAAATGTGGAGGTATTATACGGATGCTAGAAAAAAGATTGCATAGACCCTTACAATGGGTTATCTGTTTATTGCATATGAATTAACTGCCATTTACACATCTATTTCAACACATTGATGGCAGTACGTCTGGACCACATACATTTTCAGAGACAATTGGCAATGAACTTGAAAACTGTGAAGAAAGACCTATAACTTAGTTTTAGCCTATTCCAACCAACTTACCGAAACTTTTTGCTGAAGATATTAGTACAGAAAAGAAATACTTGTACAGAATAGTTCAAGCAGTTTCAACGGGTATATTTCCTAGCGATTTACCATACAAATCACCAGGGAAAATGTCCCATATCCGATGGCTAACTGTGTAAATAGGATTCTCCGTCTGTAGGTTTCAACTGAGACTGCCTCTACAAATCTAATCACTCTTGCAACGTATATTGTCAAGGTTTACGCTTCGGTATGGTTTTCCATAAAAACTCATTCCAGCTGTAAGAATGGATCGCGACACTTTTTTAAACTCATCGAACAAACCAGATATTTACTGACAAATTTGAAAGCCGTTTTCGATCGAGTAATTCACAGAAATATAGAGTTTTCTAATAACGACTTGACATTTTTTTAAAATAAAAGGCAAATCATTTGAGATATTTCAAAAAATTTATTATTGCCTTGAAGCACAATCAAAACATTTATGAATGGAACTCGACTTTGTTCATATAGCCACCGCGGACACGTTTCAGCAGTCGATTCGTTGGAAACAAATCGGCCGTTATTTCGCTCTCAATGTTGGCTCTGAGCTCTTCCAACGTCGTCGGCGTGTTGGCATAAACCAATGGCTTAACGTAGTCCCACAGTCAAGCGGCGTTAAATCGCACGAACGAGGTGGTCAATCGACTGGCCCATGTTTTGAGATAACACGCTCACCTTACTTACTCAGTTGCCCATGTTTTGAAATAACACGCTTACCTTACTTACTCATGATAATCAGTGATCATCATGAACATTCACAGTAACGTGACGATCGTTATCGTCGACGAAAAAATATGGCCCAATAACGCTCCGGCATGCAAGCCGCACCAAACAGTTATTTTTTGTGGATGAAGTGGTGATTCATGAAGCACATGTGGGTTTTCACCCGACCAATAACACATATTTTACTTATTGACGAACCCATTAAGCCAAAAATGAGCTTCGTCACTGAATATGATTTTGCGATGAAATTCATCATCTTGGCGCATCTTCTCCAGAACCCAATCGGAGAACGTACGTCGCTTAATATAATTAATTAATAATAATAATAGTCCATCGGCTTCAATTCTTGAGTCAGCTTGATCTTGTATGGGTGTAAACCAAGATCCTTACGCAAAATACGCCATAATGTGGTCTGAGCGATGCCTAATTCTTGAGAACGCCTTGGAATTGACTGACTAGGATCGTTTGCTACGGACGTCTAAGCGGCAGCGATATTTTCGACACTTTGACCAACGCGTTGTCTCACTGATACGGTAAAATCACACAACAAATATGTCGACTCAAATTTTTGCACTAAACTTGTTATTGTCTGTCTACTAAGGCGAGAATTACGACCGAAAATTGGAGTTAACGTTCTTAAAGTTGCAATCACCGACTCCGAATATCTGTAGAAAATTTTTATAATTTGCAGACGTTGCTCGTTAGTGTACTTTACTATGATGAAAATGTTGAGTATATTGGATAAATTGACAGTGACAGTTTGATGATTATTGAAAGAGTGCGTTCACAAATTAAGTTCAAAGTTGTCAAGTCCCTATTGGAAAACCCTATAGCTATTTTGCACATCTGGAAAACATGCTTGCAATGTTGACAGATTCTCAGTCGCACATGCGTAAATTAGCTATCCGTCGAATTTTGAAAGCTAGATCAGTAACATCTAACATCCAAAGGTAAACTTAAAGGCACCAACATATTAGTGAGCCACCTAACTGAGCCACAGTAACTGAAGAAAATCTTTGAATGTTTGTTCAGCAAAAAGTAGAAGGAGAATTAGAGTTATTACGTCTTCCTTGCCACACGCAAGCCGTAGAAAGATCAATCAACGCTTTGACTGAAGCTTCAACTACTTTAAGCAATAAATCCAACAGAGAAGGATTTATTAAAGCTCAGATAGAATCGGGGAGAGCGATGTCAAAATTTGATAGTAAAAAGGATTTTTCCACAAACTAAACCCTTCCATGCAATAACTTTACTTTATTTTTGTTTTGTAAATTTATTTAATTCATTCAGTTTCTCTTAAATAAACATGAAATACTATTGACTTACGTTTTTTTATTTATAAATAATGTTGATTGGTGTAAATTTGAATATCATGCAGTTAAGCCTATTTTAACCACATTTTTGAGAATTTGCATGTTAAACCGGAGGCAAAAGAGTAATCCTGATTACTACCAAACTTTGTTATCTATTTCTACTTACCATTTGGCACCGTTGTTTTTTTTGTTTTTTTTTTTTTTTTACTGTGCCCGTTAAAAAACTCACAATTTTTTTTTTCTCCATATATGAGTGACCCACCTTAATGTAGGGTGACACATGGGACACCAATTCTCCGGCTTCGAATCTAACTCGGAGTGACAACACAGTGGAGGTAGACATTAAATAAGGTGGCGTATGCAATTAAAGGGGACCTCAATCGACTTGGATTGCGCAATTGGAGGCAGTTAGTTAAAGACCGGACTTAGGCTAATTAGTTGAAGCTCAGGTTAACCCCGAATTGTAGCGCCACTTAAGTAAGTAAGTATGTAAGTCAAAGATCCTTTAACTCTATGATTCCCAACTACCCTATTTACGGACCGAATGGAAGAAGGGTCCATGAACATGATTTTTAGTAATCATTACTCGACTGATTTCACTAGATATATCACTATAGCCAAAGAAATACAAGGCAGCTAAAATCGAAGTCTTAGGACCTAAATCCAGAGTGAGATACCTTCCGGACCGAGCAATCGGAAAAATATCATGCTTCTGACGTAGATTCGTTTGGTTGGGTTGCTGACATCAAATAACTCAAATTTACCACAGAGATAGTTATTAATTATACTATATACTTATGTTTCCCTAAAAAGGGGAAGTAAAGTGTCGGCCATGAACTTTTCTATAACGCACACAGGGACCGTTTTTTGGAGCAATGCTTTAAAGTTTGAAATTCTAAATAAAGACAGTAAAATGTACATATTTCGGTCGAAATGTAGTCAACTCAAATCGAAAAAAGGCAGTCAATTCCTGCCAAGACAAGGTAAAAAAAATCCATAAACAGGGTAATGATTACATTAGACCAATGGGTCTACAAATCAATTATAATAAGTTTATAATACAAGAGCATATGTTAAAGCGGGATCACCGGTTGTGTACTTACATTTCTTCAGATTTTACTGGAAGTGTATTGAAGAGTGTTGTGTAAGCTTTCGGTCTAGAAATAGTCACTGTATATGGTACCTATTAAAATTCAAACAAAACAAGAACATCAATACAATTCAAATTAAAGAAACAATTAATTTTTTGTCATATGACTCACCTTAAAACCTGGTTCATCAAAGCATGGAAACAAACGTCTAGCATTATGCGGCCTCATATAAGTCGCTAGATATTGTTTCTTCTCCCCATTGGCATCGGTATAGCTGCCCTTAAATAGCCCTTCAGTATTCTCCCAAATCTCTCCATTAAATGATATTTCCAATTCACATTCAGCCCCTTGAGCAATTGCCTCCTTCAAATAAATCACATAGACAGTCTTCTTTGGCAGTCTATCAGCTCTCTGAATAGCTACGTTCTCATACTCGATGGCAGCATCCGAACCCCTTCAATGAGATGAAATTTATTTCTGACAAATTTACGAATTCAAATCACCAGTGCCCACAACAATGTTCGAATATTTACTCTGTTCTCCGATTGATCTTGCGCAATTTAATGTCCCGCTCATAGATGTTTAAATCATAGTGCGCATGTAATGAGATTTTCCGACTCTCCTCATTCCAGCTGAGATTCATCCGAATGTCGCCGGTAAAGGTGCTTTCCTCAAAATTCGGTCTTAGATTGAGAACATATGAAGTTGGTATAACATCTTTAGATAGTCGAGCGTCCGGTATAAGAGCATGCGATGCTGATAAATCTATGCTTCGCTTTTGCCGTGTCTATCGAGAAACAAAAGTACTCGATGAAGAATGCTGATTTTATGGTTCTTTGAAGATACTTACATCGACTATGTATCCATTGCAGAGAGATAAGATCGTCGCCAAGACCAGGAACGATATGATTGAGTTCATATCGATGCGAACGATCTGAAATAGATTTCCGTTTTGAGTTAATCAAAATATTTTTAGCTGATCACTTTATGTGGAGGTGGTATGAAAATTAGTTTACTTGTGCTTCTACATATTCAAATGCGTTTATATCTAGAAACGAATAGGTCCGAAAAGTTTCCGACGGCAGGCGAGCCAATAACTTATTACGAACACCTTAATTCAAAAGAACAAAACAACTACTGCAGCTTTCTAAAGGTCAGATATCCACAGAATGCTCGTATATATATGTATGTAGCCATTCATCTCCACTAACATATGTTCTTTAATATTTCGTTCACTGGGCTCAGTGACATCGTCGACTTGCCAAAAATATTAAATACATTGTTAGCGCGTTAGTCCGGAGTGTAGTTCAAGGTCTAGCATCTCCCACCCACAGTAGATCTATGATTTTTTGCAAACTCCGAAAGGTTGTAGAATGACATACTTTTTTATACACGGATAAGTGAAGAAAAAACAAAAAGATATTCAGAGCGTTTATTTGAATCAGACGGTAAAAAAAAAAAAAAATTATTTTGAAGATTTCGAAATGGGGTTTTTGGCTTGAAGGTTTAGCCCTGCTCCGGATGACCTTCTAGTATTGTATTTATGAGGATAATGTACGTTCCTTAGTGGAAGAAAACCCAAGGGTTACTACTGAAGTAAAAAAAATAAAAAATTGGGATACGTTTCCAAACTCGAAACTTGGGTGCCAAATCTTTTAATGGAATACAATAAGCGCAAGCGCATGGTTGTAACAAGTTAGCCTTTTTTGAATTGAATGGTAATAGAAAGTAAGAAGTTTATACTGTTCTATAATAAAGTATTGCTCTGTCTTTGGTAAGATTTCAAAGGAATTACTCACTTTGAGCTTCAGTGGTGAGACCATTACGACTAATAACTACTGTGAACACCTCACTAGCTCTTCGTCTTGATATTCATATCATGAGCTGCACTCTCAAAGTCATCTTCCATTTAAAAAGAAGTGGTCTTTCGTACAACATCTGAAGCAATGACACCAAACCTCCTGTTGCACAAAAATTACGAAATCGATTTTCCTTGTGCCCAAGACTGATTTCCACCATAATCGGACCCAGTAAAGGAATTAAATGTGATCTTTATGTATGGCTGAAAAGCCGATATAGGATATAGGATTTTTTAGACTTCACTTTTCGTTAGTAAAACGTGTGTCTGTCTTATATACGCAATCCTGATTGCAACGAAAGAATATTGTAAAAAATCGGCGGAGTGGCCAAGTATTATTTGTATCTATAGCAACAGCCGAGCTGCGCTTAATGCACTCTCTTACCACTTCCAAGCATCACTGAGCACAGTTGGAAGGCTAAATTCAATGCTGTCTGTGTTCCAAATCACAATAGGATCACGGGGCATTAAATTGCCGATGAACGTGCCAGGCAGGGATCATAGAAAAGTTTTTCAGGACCCAAACTTACGTTAGGTTTGTCAGGCAGGCTTCCATTGGCAGTTGGTTTTTATATCAGTACAAGTGCAGATGGCATGGCTGCCCAGGTTGCAGGCAGACCAGGAAAATGCTTCCCGACGTCTCTAGAAGGTCATCGGCCTCCCTGCTCTCCCTCAGCAAGAAAGGCTCTAGGTTGCAAACATTTTTTAAGGGCTTAAATGTGATGAATGCATGTGATACAACATCCTGCGACACTTGCTGTAAAAGTGATGACACCACGGGGCACTGGTGAGTACTGATACTGTACGCACATTAACAATGAAGCGCTTACTCATCTTTCTTTGAAAGGCTGAAAAGTTTCATTAAAAGGAACTTACAAGGAGCACAATGGAATCGTTTTTTGTCTGAGAGCTCTATTTTGACACATACTGATTGTATGTGGCAATTCGTGAAAAACTTCCCGTTCTGCCTAATCGGATAGACATCATATTCCACCAAAACAATACTAGGCCGCATGTTACTAGACAGACGTTGCGAAAAATAAAGAAGCTAGAGCTGCATCCTGCCTTCAGATTATCATTTGTCCGGTCTTTGCAGAATAGTTTGATTGGGAAAAATCTGAACTCTCTGGTAGTTGCCGACAACCAACTCACGAGCGTTTTTTGAGAAAAAACCAAGCTCTTTTTTCAAAAATGGAATAGAAAATCTTACTGACTTTTGGAAATCAATCGCTAACGGCAACGAAAATTATCTTTTCTATGTTAGCCGAGTTTTGAATTCCGATCCTTTTCTGTAGTAGTCACCAACAATTGGCAATCCAATTGGAATTTGAATTACCAATCTCATACATCTCATGCACTTACGCCTTAGGACATAAAGAAGTCATATCATATTTGTGCGAAAGATCGTCAGTGTTAAGTTTTATTTCGATGTAACATATTTATGTTATTCCATAAAATTCAGTCAAAACAATCTTCCTGGCAACCTAGAACTTTCGAGTTTATTCATTTTTGTTTGAATATTTAATAGTTTCTTCAATAAGATCCCTTTCAATTACTTATGAGGAGTTTCTATGCAAATCTTATTTCTGCCTTTTTTAAGATATCGACTTTAATTCTGTGAAGCTAGTTATAGCTTGTGGCACCATTTTCAGAGATCAAATATCGGCATAATAAACGAATTTCCTGAAAAATTAATTCGATACAGAAGTCAATTGGATCCCAACCAACATCCTTGATTAATTGCTCTAAAGAAAGAATTCTAATAAAATTTCCAATCAAAAGTATTACTTACTGTTTAATACTTAAAAGGAAACAAAGAAATTTAAAATATGTACTCTTGATACTTTGTAAAACATAAAGAAATGAGTTTATTCATTTTAAGGAATTGCAAAACATTTGCAAGTTTTTTTTTTGTTCATCAATATTTGGTCCAAAAACCATTGTTTCTAATAACTTCTGCACACCTTTTCGGCAGAATCTTCCGTTGGAAGCATTAAGGGAGTTTGTTAACTCACTGGGAATTTTTTTCCACTCATCTTTAAAGCTACATAAAGAATCTTTTGTGAAGTAAACCGTTGCCCCTTTGTCCGCTGTTTTAGGATTCCCCATAAGTTTTTGATTGGGGGACTGTGGAGGCCAATCCAAAACATTTACTCCCCGAGCCCCTAAAAATTCTTTAACGACCTTTACAGTGTGCTTCGGGTCGTTGTCTTGTTGAAACCTCCATAAAAACGGCAGCTCTTCCTCAGCATGACTGTGTCTAAGATGTCCTTATACACAAAGCGATCCATTATTCCAGTTATTTGGTGTAAGGGACCACATGCTTGCGCCGAGAATCATCCCCAAACCATAAAGGAACCGCCCCCATGATTCAAAGTAGCGCGGATGTTTTCCCGATTTAACCGTGTACCTGGCTTTCGGCGAACGTAACCAATACCATCTGTAGATAAGATATTAAATTTGCTCTCATCGCTAAATAAAATTGAAATTAAAGTCTAAATAATAAGAAATTAGAAGCATTTTTTTTATCAAACAAAGGGACTACCTTTTTTGACGGTGCTTCAAGGTTAACAGAGGCTTCTTAACAGCTCGGTATGCCCTCAAATTGCTTTCTATTGCACGTCTACGAACTGTGCTTGCATCGATTGACAAGTTGAGGTCCTTAACGATTGCAGTTAAAAACCGGAAAGGGTCTTGGCGGATAATGTTGATAATTTTTTTATCAGTTTGCACGTCTGTTTTCCGGGGACGACCACCAGAATGAAGCGTTGCAATTGATAAATTTTGTTGGAACTTTGTTATTATTCGGGAAACATTCGATTCGTGAATCTTGAATCTTTTAGCTATCTTTCTTTGCTTCGATCCGTTTTTAAAAGCCTCAACTAGCAGCTCATTTGTTCGGGTATCGTACTTATTGCCAGCCATTTTTTCAACGCAAGTTTAGTAAAAACTGAATAAAAAAAAAACCTGCCTATGAACATAATTTATTTGATAAAGAACACTATTTTACTAACCTGATCTGAATATCTTGGAAGTTAAAACAGAAATGAGGGAAAAATAAAAAACTTGCATATGTTTTGCACAGCTGCATAGTTGGCTAGCTAACATTTTTTGCTGGAATAACTAAACTACTGTTATGATGTAGATGACGTAATATTGTATGTACGCTCTGTGCATAATGCCCTTTATGTTGACATGAAAATCCACAAGGCCGATATGCTGTCAGAGATCTTTCGTGATTTGAAAAGTGTCTAAAAAAATAACGTATTGCCCCACGTATTGGCGAAAGCAAATAATTTATTTACTTATGCATCTTACTGCTAATATTTGTAAATGTAAATGTAATTAATTGTAAGAAATAAATTTAGAATTTATTTTTATGCCGGCTACGGTAAAAAGTATTTTAATTTTTTTTTTTTCTAAATTGCCTTTTAAATAAATAAACACATTCGTTCACATTCCGTCAAAATACGTAAACAATGAAAAGAATAAAAAAAAAAAAAAAAATCCACGGAATCTGATTGCAACTTTTTTTTTTTGTTTTCATTTAGACTCGTTCTTTCCTTCTTTTAATTTCACAAAAAAAAAAAAAAAAAACAACACTAATGCCAGGCCACAACATTTCTCAATCGCCACCCCTCAAATTAGCCACCGATTGATTAGCTTTTGATTAATCAAATTTTGCTAAGCACATATGCATGTACCTGTATACGGATTTAGAACAGAATTTGCGACAGAAATCTGAAAATCGCTGGTCCATTTACTACACGCAATCTGCCATTACTCGTGATTAAAAAAAAATAAAAAAAAAAAAACTGGAAAAAATTCTCAATCTGCGGACTGTGGTGGATCTAAACTAATCTAACACCAGCAGGTGATCTTAAGACGATACATTGCTTTCATGTAGTTACCACATATCTTCATTTCCGACATGGCGGCAGTGAATGCCTCAATCTGATTTTTAAGGCTGTTCCACGAGTGACGGATTGGATAAACAAACAGAACAATATCTTACAGGTTAACCGCTTCGCGTATCATTCTTCGATTTTTTGAAAGGTTATATTCACAGTTTTTCTATTACTCTGTTTTTTTTTTTTTTTTTTTTTTTTTTTACACGTAAGTATACTGAAAGGAAAAATCTGTGCCAAGTCTATTTTTATTTTTATTTTCGGCCCAAGTGGAAGATAGGGTGAGAATAAATAAAAAAAAAAATGTCGATCAAAACATATCCCTCTTTAGAGTGACGTTGCTACAGTGTAGCAGTAGCAGTAGTAGCAGTAGCTTGAGAATATTTCTTATGGTTTTTTAGAAAACCGAATATATTGACTAATATTTGATGTAATCTATTTATAGTGGGATGTCCGCTTTTAGGTTTCAATTCTGTAAAAATTTTGGGGAATAACTCAAAGATAAGTACATGTACATACATGCAGAAACTATTCACTATAATCACTATAATCGGCTTTAGCATAAAGTCATGGTATAAAATTTTTTTAAAAACAATTTCAAGAAGGAAGTAATTATTAGAATTACTAATGAAATAAAGGGTTTTTCAATAGAGACCTAAAAAATTGGTATTGTAATTCAATCGCCCCCTTAACTCATGTCAATGTCATGGTGAAGTTCATGAACGAATAACATTTGCAAATTATTAAAAATTATTACAGAAGTTCTGAGTCGTTGGTCGCAACTCTAGTAATGTCTGCTCTAATTTTCGGTCGTACGTGTCCCACCAGACAGGTTGTGCGTGATAAATTCGAGTCAACGTATTCACTATTGAATGTTACTGTATCAGATAGACAACGCATTGGTCGAAGTACCGAAAATATCGCAGCCGTAATTTCCACGCCGTTCACAAAAATTAGGAATTTTTAAGTCTACTTTGTTGCGAATTTTGCGAAAAGATCTTAGTCTTGGTTCTTATAAGATTAAATTGACTCAAAAAATGAAGCCTCTAGATCATTTGAAACACCGAAACTTCTTTGGGCTTTGCAAAAGTCTAAAGAAAGTCCTGAATTTCATCGAAAAATCTTTTTCAGCTATAAAGCCATTTTCGGAATAATGACTATGTCAATAATTATAGGGCTTTCCAATAGGGACTTGACAACTTTGAATTTAATTTGTGAACGCACTCTTTCACTAATCATCAAACTGTCACTGTCAATTTATTCAGTAAACTCAACATTTTCATCATGGTAATGTACACTAACAAGCGACGTCTGCAAATTATAAAAATTTTTCCCAGATATTCGGAGTCGCAAAATCATCTTCAGTGACGAAGCTCATTTTTGGCTCAATGGGTTCGTCAATAAACAAAATATGCGTTATTGGTCGGGTGGAAACCCACATGTGCTTCATGAATCACCACTTCATCCACAAAAAATAACTGTTTGATGCGGTTTGCATGCCGGCGGCGTTATTGGGCCATACTTTTTCGTCGACGATAACGATCGTCAAGTTACTGTGAATAGTCAGCGTTATCGCGCCATGATCACCGATTGTTTTTGACCCGAATTGGAAGATATGGACTTGGACGACATGTGGTTTCAACAGAATGGTGCCGTAAGTCACACAGCACACGCTACAATCGATTTATTGAACAGTAAGTATGGTGAGCGTGTTATCTCAAGACATGAGCCAATCGATTGGCCGCCTCGTTCATGCGATTTAACGCCCCTTGACAATTTTCTGTGGGGCTACGTTAAGTCATTGGTTTATACCAACACGCCGACGACGTTGGAAAAGCTCAGAGCCAACATTGAATGCGATATAGCGGCCGTTTCGGCCGAAATGTGTGACCGAATCGTTGTAAATTGGGTCCAACGAATCGACCGCTGCGAAAGTGCCCGCGGTGGTCATATGAACGAAGTCGAGTTCTATTCATAAATGTTTTGATTGTACCTCAAGCCAATAATTAATTTTTTGAAATATCTCAAATTTTTTGACTTTCATTTAAAAAAAAACTTGTCAAGTCGTTATTAGAAAACGACTGTTTTTTGGACATCAAAAAACCCACACGTACTTCATGAGTCTCCAATGCAACCACAAAAAGTAACCATGTGGAGTAGATTTCATGCCAGAGGTGTGATTGGACCGTATTTTGTTGTCGATGAAAATATTCGCCATGAAACGTTCAATAGAGTTCGCCATTGTGCCACGTTGAAATACGATTTATGGCCAGAATTGGATGGACTTGACATCAGTGACATATGGTTCCAACAAGTTGGTGCTGAACAGATGGTCAGTTGATTTATTTAAAGAGAGCTCGGTAGTCGTGTAATCCTGGAAAATATTCCTTTCGAGCAACCATTTTCAAGCTCAGGTTTGCCAAGGTTTCGGCGATGAAGGTGGAAGATTGCTAGAAAATCGGCTCCATAGAATCGATCGCTGCAAATGTGCTCGCGGTGATCATATGAACGAAATTGAATTCCATACTTCAATTTAACGAGATTATTGCACTTGGAAAAAATTTCAGCGCGATATCTTAATTATTCTGCGTTTTATTTGAATACAAAATTGTTATGTCCTTATTGAAAAACCAGATAGTAGATAAACCTTATCGTAGGTTTATACGGCCCTATGCTCAAAATCGATTCCCATATTAAGCAATGCTAGTATACTCGTCTACTTATTCAAATAAAATCTTTTTTTTTTTAAATAGCTTTACACCGTGTAGCGTGATCCGTGCACATATTATTTTTATTCAAATCTTGATTTCAACTTAAAATTCTGCTTCAAATCAGTTTTCTCCAACGCATAACAGTTCGCTCAAACATCTAAAGCTCAAACCAGCTTATAAGCATGAACGCGACCTTTATACCAACTAGTAGTTTTGGCATACACCGCAGACTATTTAAGGCAGTGCAATATTTCCTTCTTCCTTTTTCTTTTAACCTGCCTTTCACCGCTTGAACATCTGCTGCTAATGGATTTAAGCCATAAGTACCAGTTGAGTTCATAGCTTTTCTGCACATCACACGTGCCCTTGGAGAAAAGAAGATACGTTGACTTTTGGAGAGAATTTTCAAGGTTCCAATGGAGTCCATTTCATTTGTAGATGGATCGTAAAGACTATTCTGCGGAAAACTAACCCACTGGTTTCAAACTAACCTCCGACTATCCATGTGAATGCCCCAAAATATATTGAGCCTCTTGAACACTTGTAGGTATGTGTATGGATGAAAAGGCCAGGAAGTAAACCACCGAATAAAAGTTAAATTATCTCATATAAACAAAAACCCATAAAGCCATTCGAAACTAATTTCACCGCTAGTACATATCGGAGTGTTTCTCAAATTCAGTTATGCACTTAACTGATCGGAATTAACTGGATACATCCTAACCATAATATTTGCAGTCAAATACTTCATCGCGTATAAAAGAATTAATTTGTAATTGTATATTCTTTTCCACCTTTTTTTGCCAATAAGACTACAATAACTTGAATTCTTAATAGTGATAAGATTAACGAATACAAAAAAAAAATTGTATATATAATTGTTAAAATCCAAGGAAAAGTGATAAATTTTTTATTAATCAGTAAAAATTATAAAGAGATATGCAACATCCATATGCTCCTGAAATTTGTGTACAAAATTCATCGACCTGGATATAAACGTGAGTAAACCTTACTGACTCGAACTGCAACCAACTTCAGACTGCTATAATTTCCAAACTGTCCAAAGAGTCAAAAGAGCAAAGGAGTTGCTACGCTTGCACAAAAGTGGTGAGTTGCCGAATTTGGTTTTTTTCGATGAGTCGCTATTTGTTATAGAGCAATATGTCAACAAACAAAATGGTCGAGTTTACTTGCCAGAGAGGTCCTTCGAAAATGTACACCTTCGGACGGCCACCAGAAAGCAGGCAGCACGGACGGTGATGGTTTGGGCCGCCATAACCGCCGATTTTTGGACCGTGGCGTCAAAATTAATGCGATCGTATACCTTGAAACTGTCTTAGAGACAGTATTGAAGCCTTGGGCAAGCAATCATTTCGGTCGGAGACTGTGGACATTTCAACAAGTCTCTGCATCGCCTCACAAAGCTCGCGTCAACAAAGATTGGTTTAAAAACAATGTTCCACAATTCATTTCTTCGACAAAATGGATTGCAAATTATCCGGATGCAAATCCATTGGATTTCTCTGTCTGGGGTATTTTGATGGCGAAGGTTGGCACTAAAAAATACCAAAGCTTGGACCACCTCAAACAAGCACTTCGCCGGGAATGAGCCAAAATACCGCAGAGCCACTTGCGTTCAGCGTCCGATGCTTTCTTCGGCCGTCTTAAGGCCATTATTCGCGTCAAAAGTGGACATATTGAAAATTGATGTATTTTCCAACCTTTTTTGCTTTAGCACAATAAAATTTATCAAAAAATAAAAAAATTATAGCATTTAAAAAGGTGCAGTTCAAGTCAGTCACCCCGTACATAACTATTGATTAACTTTTCACTGGATTATTATATTATTTTTAAACTTATTAATTTCAAATATTATTGTATCTTCTTAAAACTTATATATTTTTGCTCTTACATACTAAGTATGTAAATAGCTTTTCCACCTGGTGCATCAAGAACTGCTTAGAACTCAATGTCACCAAATGTCAATCGATTCCTATATCCCTTGTTCAGAGTATCCACGACCTTGGCATATATGCGACAGGGAGCTTAATTTCCGCTCGCATATCGATGAGATAATCACCAAAGCAAACTCATCGCTGGCTTTGTTAAAAGATGGTCCAATATAAGATCACTATTCATCACTTACGTTCGCCCCCTTCTCGAGTACGCTACCAAAGCGTGGTGTTCCTTTCAACGAGTTCATGTAACCCGAATTGAGAGGATCCAGCGTCGTTTTCTTCAATTTGCTCTTCGAGGTCTACCTTGGAACGATCCTCTTAACTTCCCTCCCTATCGAGACCGTCTCAAACATTCTCTTTATTCACCAACTCCTCTTAGGATCCGTCGATTGCATGTCTCTTTCAAATTCCATTTTTTTAACGCTAACCCTCGAAATCTACGTTGCTTCCGCCTCTTTTATCTACCAACCCATTGCACTACATATGGCTCTTACGAACCAATATACCGTATGCTGCGTAAGATAAACTCCAAACTTTCCGTTTTTGATTTTAATCTCAGCACACTTTCCCTCAAATTCGATATCCTTCACCATCCCTAGCCTTAAAATCCTAATTAAATATTTTGTGATTTAGTTTTTAAGTCCTAGTTTTTTAAGCTTGAATTAAGCTAAATAAATGGGGTCGTTGGCCCCCAAAAAAATTAAATTAAATAAGTACAAACTTAAAATAACAATAACCTAAATATTTCATACATATTTCTTTTCACCTCAAAATGTATATTAATTTTACACGTACTATGTAATGCACACATTTAAATACATAAAACCACATTAAAGCTTTCATATCTAAACCACAGGCAATCGGTTTTGCCTCCTGGCCAATATATCTTTCGTGTTAATATTTCTTCTTTAGTGATGTTCCAAGCGCGATCGTTGAAATAGTAACGTAGAAAGGTATTTGAGAATAAGAGTTAGGGACTGTTCCAAAAGAAATTTAGGGAAGGAATAGTCACGGTGCACGTCGGATGCGACGTCTCTGAGTTTTTACTTTTAATGTCACTAATTTTTTGCAGATTGATTTGTACAATAGGTTTGGGAAACTGACTCAAACAGTGTCTATTGCGACGACTCTTAAGGTGGTGCTACAGTCTGGGGTGGACCTTGGCCTCAACCATCAAGCGTCTCCAACCAGCTCGATTTTTAGTCAGCTGTCATCAGTTTCGCACGTTAAGGTGTTTGAGGTCCCCTTCAACTTACGTGCGCCACCTTAGTCGCGGCCTTCTTCTACTGCGCTGTCCTACACCATCCATTCACCTCAGTTGTTGGACATTAACTTTTCTGGCTAGGTCTCCTTCATTCACCGTTTGTGCAGATAGCACCGAAAATCATCCGAAGAATTTTCCTCTCAAAACACCCAAGAGCACTCTCATCCCTTTTTGATGGAGCCTATGACTCTACGCCATAGAGCAGGATTGGGTTTTTTAAGGTCTTATCACATGGCCTAAAAAGTCAATGCCGTTTTATAGTATTGTAAAACACAAAATTTTTGCAAAATTCAACTTTATTTATCAATATAGTTGCCTTCGAGGGCGATACACTGATTGAAACGATTTTTCAATCTTTCGATACCAGTTTTGTAGTACGATTTCGGTTTAGCCTCAAAATATAGGCCTCTGTTTCGGCGACTACTTCATCGGTCTTAAATATCTTTCTGACGAGCATTCTTTTGAGGTCTGCGAACAGGAAATAGTCGCTGGTGGCCAAATCTGGAGAATACGGTGGGTGGGGAAGCAATTCGTAGCCGAATTCATTCAATTTTGCCATCGTTTTCATCGACTTGTGACACGGTGCGACCGTTTTTCTGTCCTTCAAACGCTCCAACAACGCAATGTAATAGTCGCTGTTGATAGTCTGCCCCTTTTGGAGATAGTCGATGAAAATTATTCCATGTGTATCCCAAAATACGGATGCCATAACCTTGCCAGTCGACTGTTGAGTTTTTGGTCATTTTGGACGAGGTTCGTCACCTACTCGCCACTCAGCTGACTGCCGACTTGACTCTGGTGTGAAGTGACGGAGCTAAGTTTCATCCATTGTCACATACGGACGCAAAAATTCGGCTTTATTGAGGTTGAACAGCTTTAAACACACCTCTGAATCATCAACACGTTGTTTTTGATCGACTGTAAGCAAACGCGGCACCCACTTTGAACAGAGCTTTCGCATGTCCAAATATTCGTGCATGATATATCCAACACGCTCTTTTGATATCTTCAGAGCTTCAGCTATCTCGATCAACTTCACTTTACGGTCATTCGTAATCATTTTGTGGACTTTTTCGATGTTTTCATCTAAAACAGCCTCTTGTTAGGACGTTCTCAGTGGACGTCCACTGCGTGCATCATCATCGGTGCTTGTATGACCACTTTAAAATTTTTCAATCCACTTGCGAATGGTTCATTCGGCTGGTGCAGAGTGCAGGTTATCAAGCCATTTCTTTGCATCGGCTGCATTTTTTCCCATCAAAAATCAATGATAAATCAACACACGAAATTGTTTTGAATGCATTTTTTTCACATTAACAAAAGTTGCTTCACTCACAACGCTATACCTCGACTACTAATCATCCGACAGCTGTCAAATTCATATGACGTATCTTTTGAAGGTTGGTACTAATTGAAAATGGTATGGATTTAATTCAAGTGGTGTCCTCTCTTAGAAACTGCACGGACTAATAATAATTAGTTCCTCAAAACAAATATCGAACTTCTAATATAAATGAAGTGCAGTTCCGTTCAAGTAGAAAAAAAGGGCAGAGTGCACATCATATACTCTCAGATAAGTTTAGGACAATTTGTCTCTATCTGAAATTTCTTTGAGTTTTAACTTCACTCGAGGCAAAAATGATTTCTTCAAAACAAATCTCGACCTTCTAACACCCTAACAACGTTGGAAACCGATTAATGATTTAGGCGTGCCAGTGCACTAGCACTGAATGTATAAGACCTTTGAGACAAAGTCGTATGCTCTATTGAGGAATACGACTGAGCAATGAAAATCAGGAATTATCATTTGAAAAATCAAGGTCAAACTCGTGGTCACCATCTTATGTCCCCTTCAGAACCTTGTGACTTTTTTCTAAAATATTTTTCGCGATATCGCGTATTTTTCGAGTAATTTGGATGCGTCAAGTTAAAAAACTCACCCTGTAGAGTCACTTTTGTTGTTCGAGAGAAGACTTTGCTAGTCAATTGCCTTCTTAAGCCAAAAAAGCAGCGATTGACAAGAGTAAGTCTTCAGCGTTGATGTTGTGGTTTGAATTGATAGCGGAGTCTAGATCCAGATTGACATTCTGTCCGAGACTTCGGTGTTGGATGTCATTTCTTATCTACAGGATATACTTGATTTTGCTTTCATTGACCGGTAAACCCATCTTCGCTGTGTCACTGACATCACGCTACTTTCTTCGATTATGTCAATATCATCGGCGTATGCGAGTAATTGGACGGGCTTTTAAAAGATCAATTTGGAACTAATAGGTTTTTTTTTTCATAGTGTAAATATTTGTTCGATGATGGACTTTCCTGACCTAAAGCCAGACTGATATGGACCAATCAGATTGTTGACGAGTGGTTTCAGGCGATATTAAGAAGACTGATGCCTCAGTAGTTGACGCAGTTCAGACGGTCTTCTTTCTTGAGGATCGAACAAATAATGCTGAGGTTCCATCCGTCCGCCATACTTGCGTAAGGCCATATTTTTCATTCAGTTGGTGTATGCCATTTATCAAGTCACACCTGCTAATTTGAACAGCTTGACAGTTCAGCTGTCCGCTCTAGCAGTTTTGTTGGATGTTAGTTTAGATATGGCTATCTTTACTTCATCCAGGCCGGGTGGACTGAATTGTTAGTCGCCCAGAATTTGAAAGCGGTATTTGGTTCATAATCGTTGTCATATGTACAATCTACAGAAATGCTCTTTTCAAATCCTCAGCATCGGCTGCAACTCTTTCACGATGTCTCCTTGTTCATCTCTACAGGTTTTGATTCGGAGTTTGTGTCTTTAGAAAGTCTAAATCTTCCGAATCTCAGTCATGGAGTAGTATCTGTCAATTTCCTCGACCGCGTGCTTCTCATGCTTCGTCCTTTTTCTCCTGAGAAGCCAGTGTTCGTCTCTCCTATTCTCCTTGTGAGCTCTATGAGCATCTGTAATTCTTCTATGCAGCGCACTCTGTATGTTTCTTGTTCAGCTGTATGCGCATTCAAACACTCGTACCACTACCACCGTTGTGGTAGCCGAGTGGCGGCATCTTTGTTGGATTTTTGGCAGTATTGCCACTGGTTTTTGATACTGGCGGCATATATTTGGCGATCTCTTGCGATCGTATCGCAATATAGAACAAAGTTTTATCCAATAAGTGCTTTTGGTCGATCACTAACTGAAAAGTCTCATTAGAGGTTAGAAAAACTTTCTTAATTGAATTCAGAGAGAAATTAAACATCTGTTTCCATACCAAAACTTAGGGGTAGGAACAAAACGTTGCGGGTATTTTAAAATCCTTAACACCACTTTCACTTTGTCCTGCAAACATCTGTTCAAGGAAGGCATTCTGATGTTCTTATGGACAATTACGAATCAAGAAAAAAAAAAAAAAAAAGTTATGCTAGTCTTAATTTAACATTTTCTGCTTTTCCTGGGTAAGTGATGATATTTAAGGTCTTATTCATTGAAAATCCTTCTTTTCGTAAAAATAATCAATTTCCGAAAAAATGTACCTGTATTTGAGTTAAATTAAGCAACTCCTATGCCTGAGTACTGCAGTTGATAATTTTTTATCACGTTAATTCGTCGTAAAATCCTTCCACCTGATCTAAAGTCAATCGTCTAAATTGAATGCTTTGCTTATGTCCTGATACGAATGTTGGTAAACCGTATTTCAATCATCATTCAAATCACATCGGCTGCCGCAAATGCATAAAATAGTTTATTTGGGTGGCATTTTTGAAATCACACGTCGATCAACAACATCGCTTCTAAATTAGAAAAAACAAAAAAATTTCATTCTACGAAAATATTATCGCGAAAATGCATAATTTATGAGATAGAGAGAATACCGACACATCGACGGATACAGTGTAGACTCTAGCTGACAACTTGGTCTGAAATAAAATCCCCAATCCCTATTAAAGCGTCAAAGACGCTACGTCAAGCAGCTGCCGCAACGACGCCAAATGCAAAACCCACGTGTGCATGTGCAGCAAAACACCATGCATGTCTGCCTTCATGTGCACAACTGTATCATGATGAAGTTATGGCCAGCAAACGCTCAAGTGTTCATTGAACAATGCAATTAGAATTTCTTCTGGGATACAAATACGAGTATATGCGACATGCTAATGCTAATGCTAATATTAAAGTTAATGTCAGTGCCAAGGCATTGCTCTTTTGTTGGAATTCAGGAGGAGAGCTCCCTGGAATGAATACGAACATATTCGTACATGAATGCAATATACCCGTACTCATAATTATTAAACACAACAACTCTGCCGATTGTTTTTAATTGAAGAATTAGCAAACAAATCTTATGGAATACAAAACACACCTCAGCAGTAGTGTAATAAATATTAACTTAAGTATTAACAATGAACAAACAAATACGCGTGTTGTACAATACATATGTACCAGTTTTATTGAGTAGTACGAGTGTTCCTATCACACTTCATTCGTTTTTGTCGTTTATGATACTCTGGCAGGTGTAATGGTGTAACCACTCGCAAATGTTAATTAAAAAAAAAACTCAAACTCAGCAGGTAATAGCCAAGAGCTAATGATATTTACTAATCTTAAAAAACATAAAAATAAAATCAAATAACTTGTTTAATGCTTAGGTTTTCATGTAAAAATAATTTCAACTGCACTAAATATATATAAAAATCTACGAATACGTTTATGTATTCAAAAACCTCTGGTTTTTATTGTGCTTTAAAAAACGAGCACAATAAAAATATGAATTCCAAAAACGGAAACAATAATACTACTTTAAGAAAGCGAATGTTTTGAAATCTACAAGAAGGTATACTAAAATTGTATTTTTAAGAGATTTTTGAAGATCAACAGAAAATTCATTAAGTTTTCATCACATCATGGTAGTACTTCGTACATTAAATGATTGCAAAGATATTAATATTGCCGCTGTTATGTTGTTTAAACAACATGTTTAGGTGCCAATTAATACTGCAATATAAGAAATTAAGTGGCTGACTCACAATTGAAAAAAAAGAAAAAGAAAAACCAGTATACAAGGATTATTCCATAGGAATAAAGACCAACCTAAATTCGCCATAACACGCGCGATGTATTTGAAAGAATATCTGGATGGCTATAAAGTTCTGCAGACAAAAAGATGTCTGCTGGTAGAGGTACAAATCAAACATTTCTTTGACATTTTCCTATTGGTCTATAACTTGTGCGGTTTGCTAAGAGATGGCGTAACTTGTATTATTCCATTGGAACATGCGTTGGAAAGTTACTGTCATTGTACGTCATTTCAGTATATGTCATTCATTTGAAGCATAAACAACAATAATTTTTTTTCACTCAAATATGTCGAACTTTGTGCCTGAAAAAGTGTTTTTGCGGGGAGTTCTTTTTCATTATTTTAATATGAAGAAAACTGCTGCCGAAAGTCATCGTATTTTGGTGGAAGTTTATGGTGAACATGCGCGAACGTCGAAAGGCGGTTTTACATGTCCGAAATGCTGCTGGAACGCCACAAAAGGAAGTCATTTTTGCATCGGATTTTTACTGGTGGTGGAAAATGGATCCATTATGACAACCTCAAGCGCAAAAAATCATATTTGAAACCCGGCCAACCAGCCAAATCAACGGCAATCGCGAATATCCATGGCGCGAAGGTAATGCTCTGTTTTGGTGGGATCAGATGGGTGTGCTGTATTATGAGCTGCTAAAACTGGGTAAAACCATCAATGGACAACGCTACCGAACACAAATTATCCGTTCGAAGAGAGCAATAGCCGAATAACGCCCGGAATATGCGACCAGACACCAGGCAATAATTTTCCATCATGACAACGCTCGGCCCCACGTTGCTATTCCGGTTAAGAACTATTTGGAAAACAGTGGATGGGAAGTCTTACCCCACCCGCCTTATAGCCCAGACCTTGCGCCTTCTGAATACCATTTGTTGCGGTCGATGCAGAACGCCCTCACTAAAATACGGTTCACATCAGAGCAGAACATCAAAAATTGGCTTGATTCATTCTTGGCTGCCAAGCCGGCGTAGTTCTTTGGAATGGGAAAAAGTAATAGCTTCAGATGGGCAATACTTTGAATAATACTATTGTACATGGAATGTGGTTGCTATTTCTACTCAACAGGCAAGCCGACATATTGGCTTTCGGATGTCGCCAAAACGCCCGATCTAATAGACTACTTTACCGGAAAAGGAGTAAACGCTAGTTACGTCAAAGTTAAAGAGGGCTTCGATCTTTCCTCCGATCATTCTCCAGTTATCCTCTCACTGTGCGAATCCTTGATTAAGAAAAAACGACCACCCAGATTAACTAACAGCAAAACTCACTGGGAAGATTTTCGAATAGACTTTGTAGACAATACTGAGTTGAAAGTAGCACTTAGAACGCGGTATCAACTTGAAAAAGAAGTTGAACGTTTTGCTGAAGTTATACAGCAAGCGGCCTGGAAGAACACTCCCCGCGAATCGAACAAAGTTCCCAAAGTCGGCATAAGATATCCACCGGAAATCAGAGAAATGATAAGGAAGAAACGAAGAGCGCGGAAAAAGTGGCATGAAATTCGGGCACCACAAGATAAAACGTCCTTCAATAGGCTCTGCAACTTGTTGAAAAAATCAATCAAGGACTTCAATAATCAAGGTATTAATAACTACCTTGAAAGACTCACAGCGACAAAGGATACCAACTACTCCATATGGAGAGCCGTTAAAAGTGTTCGAAAGCCCCAAATACATGTGGCGCCAATAAGAAGAAACCAGGATGACTGGGCGAAAGAAGATAAGGAAAAAGCTAATGTTTTCGCCGACCATCTTGCAGAAACGTTTAAACCATTCGACGGAGAAGTGCTTCCAGAGAATGTCAATACGCTAGACGTGACGACAAACTTTCCAGTAGAAAAGGCTACACTTAGGGAACTTAGACATGTTATAGACACGCTTAAGCCCAATAAAGCCCCAGGATATGACTTAATAACGGGAGAGATACTTAAAGCGTTGCCAAAAAAAGGTTTGCTAAAGCTGCTCTATCTTATAAATGCCAGCATTAGATTAGAGCACGTACCGCACCAGTGGAAAGTAGCCGAAGTTATTTTGGTTCCGAAACCCGGTAAACCGCTGACTGAAGTCAAGTCATATAGACCAATATCACTTCTCCCGATTACATCGAAGGTCTTCGAGCGAATCCTTCTTAAACGTCTTAAACCAATTACCGACACAAATTCCCTCTTGCCTAATCATCAATTTTGCTTTAGAAGCCTACACTCTACAGTTGACCAAGTGCATCGAATAACCGATGTAATTGAACGAGCAATCGAGTGTAAGTTAGTCTGTTCAAGCGCATTCCTTGACGTTTCGCAAGCCTTTGATAAGGTATGGCATGAAGGCCTAAAATATAAACTCCGACAAGCCCTACCCCAGCAATTGTCTTGTATTTTAGGTTCATACCTGAAAGACCGACTCTTCCGTGTGAGACACGGAAACGAATATTCCACTTTTTAGACAATAAAGGCGGGGGTGCCACAAGGAAGTGTACTTGGCCCTCTGCTATATTTGCTTTTTACCCGCGATATACCGCAAACGGACGACACTGTCCTAACCACATTTGCTGATGACACTGCCATTTTGGCAACGGCTAAAACAGTCGAAGAAGCAACTGCCAAGTTGCAACGTGCCCTTACACGGATTAACAATTGGATAAAGACTTGGCGAATCGCGCTTAATGAAAACAAGTCTGTCCACGTGAACTTCAACCTGAAGAAAATTGAGAAACTACCGGTGTTTATCAACCCAGTACGAATTTTTATCAACCACAGGAATTTTCAATGGAAAATCGCCTGCAGGATATCTTATAAAAACAAAATAAAATGCGATAGAAGAACTGCTTGCTGAGTGTGAACTCAGTAGTGGTTTGCCATAAGGGAGGTGTTTTTTAGTGAGTAAGAATCTCACACTACTATAGGCTCACTATAAACCTATAGTATCTATGAAGATTTCTCACCTTCCCACGGAGAAAAAAAAAAATGTTTTTCTTAAATAAACGTTCAAATTTTGAAAAAAAAAACCGCACAACATAAAATGTATACCCAATAAAAAAAAAAAAAATAAAATAAAAAAATGTTTCATATACACTTAATGTTAGCTTTGTCATAATTTTAATTGTTTTAGTAACTTTACTTCTTATATCTTTGAAAATACAGCAACCTGCTAATGTCAAAGTAAAAAACAGAATTTTAAAGTAAAGGACGGATAAGTTATGTATAAGTCAATATAGAAAATATTTTAAAAGATATTGGAACCAGTAGATATTAAGATACAGAAATGTTCCCAGACTTTTTCCGCTGATCACATGCCTTTGCATATCTATAAGAGTGCAGAAAAAGCTGAGTAAACATTAGATAGAGTATAAGTAGACGTAATAGAGCATTTTAAAGGTTGTTCGTTGTTACCCTTCCTAATGAAAAGTGTAAAAAAAAAATCTTAAGTGAAATAAAGTTTTTTTTTATCGATTTAAATGCTGCTCAAAATACTAACCTGTAATAATAACGGACTTTTACAAAAACTTGACGAATTAAAAATATTCATACGAGAGAAAAATATTGGCGTTTGCCTGATATCTGAAACCTGTATGAAAAGGGGATCGTGTGCAAAAATAAGAGGCTTTATTACGAGGACTATCATGTTTATTATCCATCTGAAAAGGATGTACCCTCCTTGCAAATTCAAGCGTCTATCGAATGTACTGAAGAAGTTAAAATAGAGTTCGAATCTGTACACGCAATCACGGTACGTGTAAGAATAAGACATAATTTCCTTACCATTTTAGCCATTTACTGCCCACAGGGATTCGCGCTCGAAAAGAGCGTCCTCAAAAATATATTATATATTTCACAGCTTTTGGGGCCCAAGACGCATTTATGAAGCTGGTATGGAGCACAATTGTGAAATTCATTCGACGGGTAAATCGACACACTGGCCAACTGATACTATAAAAATACCCGATCTTATCGATTTCTTCATTTCAAAAGCTTTGACCTTTCATTCATTTGACAATGAGTGAAACTCTAATTCAAACTGAACGTACGCCTTAAGACACTTTATGAATTATGGTAGATATCGACGTTGATTACTTTATTGGAATCGTTTAATATGCCGAAACTAACAAACTACCGTCTTAATTATCCGCCGGATATAGGGAAAAAAGAAATGCTCCTAAGAAATGTCAACAAAGTCGTGCTCCGCAGAGTAAAACACGTTTGAGTAACCTATGTAACCTGCTGAGAAAACCTATTAAAAACTTCAAAAACCGTGCAGTAGACACGTATCTTGAAATATTGACACCAAAAAGGGAATTTAATCATTCATTTTGGATGTCATTAAAAGGTACTAACATATCTAAAGCTACTACTTAAGAGATCTACAATTAACAACGAATGAGAGAAGGGAGATAAGGAGAAAGCGAAATCTTCGCTTCCCATTTGGAAAGGAGCTTTATGATCTTCGAAGGTCAAGCATTCATCCAACAGTGAATCGGAAAGTGCGTCAGACAATTATACGATGGCGACGCTAACGGAACTTAGCACTAGAATAAATAAATTAAAACCAAAGAAACGACTTTATAACCGAAGAAGGGCTTAAAATGGTTCCTAGAAAAGTATTAACTAAACTCCTTTATACTTTTAACGCCGGACCGACGTTGGAATACTTTCCGAGTCAGTGTAAAGTTTTTGAATCCATAGTGGTACTAAAACCAGAAAAATATCAGAATGACAAGAAATATTGTAGACCGATTTAAATTCTCCCAATTTTATCGAAAATCCTTGATAGGATAATTCTAAGATGTATACTGCCAATTATTGTTGGAAAAATCTTATTCCTAATCACCAGTTTGGGTTCAGGAATAGGCATTCACCTATTGATCAGATGGATAGAATCACCGAAATAATTGAGAAAAAAAAAAGATTTGCTCAAAAGTATTCCTTGATGTCCCGTAAGCCTTTGATAAGGTAGATATGAAGGCTTAAAGATCAAATTACGGCAGGTCTTGTCACTGAGCTTTTGTAATATACAGAAAAAATATCTCGAGTATAGAATATTCCATGTCAGACTCGTAAACGAAGTATCGCAATTCAAATAAATTTAAGCCGCTGTTTCGCAGGGAAGTGTTATCGGTCCACTTTTGTATCTCCTACAAATTCTACGAAGAGGAGACCGTTCTGGCTACATTTGCCGATGACACTGATATAGCAGTAGGTATAACGACTGAAGAAACAGCGGGAAAACTGCAAAGCGCTCTCGATAAAATATGGGTATGGACAAAGGCTTAGCGGATAGCCCTCAACGAGGCCAAATCTGTTCATTTAAATTTTACACACAGAAAAACGAGCCGGTTGTATTCCATTTGCAAACGAGGCTAAACACCTTGAAACGACACTTGACGCAAAGTTAAAATGAAAGTCGCACGTAAAAAAAAAGCAAAGAACTCGAAAACAAATAGCGAGAAATGCATTGCTCACTTGGTAAAAGTATACAACTTTGGGGTTGTACCAAGAAACCAAATGCTAATATGTTATAAACTTTTGAAAAAAAACCTCCAAAAAAAAAAATTTGTCCATGCTCGGTGGTACATAGGACTTACACCGAGACTTCGGAATTCCCACTGTCGAACATATTAACGATAAAGTCCTACAAATTTTAGACTACGGAAATCTATTGTCCCGTCTCCAAAGCATCAAACCTTTGGACCTAGCGCGATCAAATGAAACCGCGTTAAAAACCGGAACATGCAGCAACTTTCATTGCAAAGTCATCTGCGTGATAAAAAAAAAAACGGCTTGATAAATCGAAATTTATTCACGATAACACAAACATTAGTACCGTAGAGATGTGTTTTTGGTGAGTAAGAATCTCACACTACTCTGAACAAGCGCTTGCGATCCTCATAGTGTCTAATGGAAGGTTTTCAACTGCCCTTCCTGGAAAAAAAAACTTTATTTTATAGCATTTCGTGCCATTTTTTTAAGAGATTATAGATAAAATTAAAAACATGTTTAAATAAATAAATAACGAAAGTCTCGTTAGTGATTTGAAGAACCGATGTCGTGCTTGTCGCGAATGCACAACGAAAAGTTTTGGTTTTGTTGTAAGATTTTTGGCCGAAGAGCCAGGTTTAGGGATTTCAGGCATATTACCAACAGCACCGTGTATAAAAAGTTTGTAGATCAATCGTCTGTAGCGTCGTAATTTTGAAAATTGGCTGTTGCAAATTCATGAAATTAGTCAAGAATTTAAGTAAAAAATCATTTTCATCTGGAAGGCTTTATAAGAAAGCAAAACATTTTCATGTGCGACTTAGAAAATTTAAAAATGATTATCAAGAAGCCTGTCTATCTACAACGTGCTACTGTTGGTGCATTTTTTGGATAGGGGCATCATTGGACGAGATGACTTTTCGAGAAAGAGACGTTATCGCCTCAACGGTACTACGTTCCATACAGGTGTTGAAACCAATGCTCTTTTACGACAATAGCTTCCGAGTCATTTCTCGAAATGTTGACCAAGATCCAATTGAAATCCAATTCATAGATTAGGATCAGATCATCTTCCTGTCAGTTTACTAAATAGTTAGCATTTTGATAAGATCTTACGTTAAAATGAGACATAGTTACACTTCTGCCAATTGGAATAGGTACAAAGCATATATAAACAGTAGAATTGATAACAACGACGTGGTAGTTGAAGATATAAAAGAGCTAAAGACTTAGGTATACCTAAGAGACCGATTTTATATTTTAGAGCCTTATTCGCCGAAGGAACTGTGAAAGAAGGAAATGGCTTCGCTATGACTTAATTGCTTCTCCGAAAATACAAACATATTGAACGCCATTATCAAAGAAGAAATCTTATCTTTCAAAAACAGGCGGTGGAATTCATTGCTCTTCTCTTTCGAGAGCTCAAGCCCTCCTCTCTGGAAAATCACGAAAGTCATCAAAAATAGAAGCAGTTTCTTGCCTCCATTAATAATTGACAACACTATGATTTTAACGCAAAAGAAAGGCAGAAGATCTGGGCCAAACTTTTAGCAAAAACAATTTAATTGCCGCTCACCTTGGTGACAATTATACCGAATCTGAAGTGGCTTCTACAGTTTCTCTTATCTCAAGCATTCCATTCGCCATTGACAAAACTTACTTCACTAACGCTAATGGGATGCAAAGCTTTATCAATCAATAACACGCTTCTGAAAGCCCTACCAAAAAAAGGAATAGAGATGTTGACTTTAATTTTTAATTCATGTCTTAAGCTTTGTTCTTTTCCTAATACGTGAAAAGCTGCTAAAGCCGTTTCTATTGCAAAGCCCGGTAAACCAAAAGATAAGCTCTCCAGTTACAGGCCCCTAAGTCTACTCAGCAGCTTAAGTAAGTTGTTAAAAAAAAAATAAATTATCAAAGTGAGGATGGAGAACTACATGGAGGTATATGTAGTTTTTCCTGATTCTCAGTTTGGTTTTAGTAAACATCATTCAACCTGCCATCAAATTGCCAGAATCAAAAACCACATTAAAAATAACTTTACGTTAAAAAAATCTACTGGCCTGTCAAAAATATAAGATTCGGTGTCCTCCAAGAATCAATCCTTGGTCCAATCTATTCAACATATATATATCAGATCTGAAAGTAAGTAATGAAAGCACTCAGCTAGCGAAATATGCTGACGATACCGCCATTTTTGCGTCTGGCATTCTATTTTCTGACGTTTTCCATTTTTTGCAGAACCCTTTAAAAGACATCGAACAATATTGTAAAAAGTGAAGAATTAAGGTAAATGTTTACAAGACGCAGAAAAGAATGTTTCCTTCCTAACAGTAGAAAACTTAAATTGTATTTAAATAACATAGGTTGGGCAGACTCTTGCAAATATCACGGAGTGGTGTTAGATAAAAGACTTACTTTTAGCACGCACATAGCTGGCCGTATACAATAGATAAAATTAATGTTACTACCAGAATTCTATATCCCTTAATTAATAAAAATTCGGATCTCAAAACCCGTAATAAGATTATTTATTTAAAATAACCTTTCAAGCCATCCTCTTCTATGGCGCCCCTATATGATTTAACTGTGTTAAAACACATCAGCTGAAATTGCTATATCATTCTAAAAATGATACTAACATTTGATTTTCCAACCCTTAGTCTCCATGATTTGGCAAAGGTCAAACTTATTATAACAATTGTTAACGATATGAGGATTAAATTTTACGAAAGATGTTCATATTCAAAAAACGCACTCATTACTCAATTAAGTAAAGAGAGGTAATTTGCAATATTAGATTTTAAGATTCAAATAAGGGTTTTTGATTGTAGCTTTCCCTTAAATAACAAATTTAATGTCATTTTATGTCATTTTCCAATAGGGACTTGACAACTTTGAATTTAATTTGTGAACGCACTCTTTCACTAATCATTAAACTGTCACTGTCAATTTATTCAGTAAACTCAACTCAATTTTCTTCATGGTAAAGTACACTAACGAGCAACGTCTACAAATTATAAACATTTTCCACAGATATTCGGAGTCGCAAAATCATCTTCAGTGGCGAAGCTCATTTTTGGCATAATCGGTTCGTCAATAAGCAAAATATGCGTTATTGGTCGGGTGGAAACCCACTTGTGCTTCATGAATCACTACTTCATCCACAAAAAATAACTGTTTGGTGGGGTTTATTTTTTCGTCGACGATAACTATCGTCACGTTACTGTGAATAGTCAGCGTTATCGCGCCATGATCACCGATTATTTTTGGCCCTAATTGGACAATATGGACTTGGACGACATGTGGTTTAAACAGGATGGTGCCAAAAGCCACACAGCACACGCTACAATCGATTTATTGAAGAGTAAGTATGGTAAGCGTGTTATCTCAAGACATGGGCCAGTCGATAGGCCACCTCGTTCGTGCGATTTAACGTCGCTTGACTATTTTCTGTGGGGCTACGTTAATTCATTGATTTATGCCAACACGCCGACGATGTTGGAAGAGCTCAGAGCCAACATTGAACGCGAAATAGCAGCCGTTTCGGCCGAAATGTGTGGCCGAATCGTTGAAAAATGGGTCCAACGAATCGACCGCTGCAAACTTGCCTTTGGTGGCCATATGAACAAAGTCGAGTTCCATTCATAAATGTTTTGATTGTACTTCAAGCCAATAATAAAGTTTTTGAAATATCTCAAATGGTTTGCCTTTTATTTAAAAAAAAATTTGTCAAGTCCTTATTAGAAAACCCTATATATATCAAAATATTGAAGTTGTAAAGAAACTTTTTCCTAAATTTCTTGAATAACAAATAATTGTAACTTTCTTGTATTCAGAGCTACTAAATAAAATTCTTACTACGTCATAAAAATCAAAATGAAAGCCCTTATTAGAAAACCTTTTTTCGCTTATGGGAGCGTTTATAACTGACAATGGTGAGCACTTGGTACTGGCGAAGCCAAGACCGAAAAGTTTTCAAACCCACCCTCGAGAAAAAAAACCGTCCAAGGAAGACTTCGTCGTAACCCGATCAAATGGAAAGAGTCCTTTAATAAATAATGTGTTTATCCAAAGGTGATAAGCTCGAGATTGTGCCAAGTAAAGTGAGCTGTTGGTTGACATACAGGTTTAACTTGGACAATAACGCCACCCAAAGAAGTATGAAGGTTACAAAAAAAGGGTTCCCCAAGTAACTTAGCCGGAAAAATTGAGTCAATTATCAACCGGTCGAGCAAGCCTTAAGAACCTTTTGATTAGAACTTAGTTCCTTCGAAATAGTTAATTTTGGCACTTTTCAAATAAAGCTTAAGTGATTCAGTATCATTAAATACTAGTACTCTACTCATACCAACCAAATTGGAAAGCTAACCTTACAAATCAAATCTGCTACAGAACAGCTGTGGAAGATGGATAATTACCGGATATAACCTGGAAGCAACTACCACATAAAATCTGTGTAGATGACGCATTGACGTTTTTGGAATTTTTTTGCTTTAAAGTGAGTTAACGTACCTAGAGTAAACCTAGGTTTATTTGTTTGCATGCGATACAAAGCTAATGCAATCTGTTGCAACAACTACACAAATTTAAATCAGACAAGTCATTCAAATCAGATATGTACATCGATATACTCGTATGATATTGCATCGATTGGCTTAACTAATTTCATTAGATAAATCGTCAGGTCTTTAAAATAAAATTAATTACTGTAAGATACATGCCACTAAACAATATACACAATGCTATAAAACTTTGATGCAGTAGTTTTATCTCATTAACCGGATTTAAGCGATATCTTTCGGATTGCGGATTTTGCATAAGCTAGTCGTAGATTGACAAAGTATACATACATATACTCCGAATCTGTTGTAAGTCCTCTTCGGTTTAAATCTGTAACTTGATGTAATTTATAAATGAATTCCAGACCCCTTCAATCAAGCACATATTATTTTTGTATTGTATTATTGGCACCCTGAAGTTCTTCTGTAGATATGTAAGTTCGAATATGTTTAGGTATCTGTCGGTCTGAAGGTACTTAAAGCAAAAACAAAAAAACAAAAAAAAGGAAGAAAAAACACAAAGTAAACAATAGCATCACTTAAACGAACTCACATCTACAGTAGAGGCCATGCCTCATCACTTGAATTTAAATGTAACATTCTTCAATCCCTATCTCTAAGCTTTTGCTAGTACGCCAATGTACTTTGAAAACAAAAAAATTCAAAAAAAAAAAAAAAAAAAAAAAAAAAAATTAATCCCCTAGATTACGGATAGATGCCAGTCCATCTCTCGGCCCATCTGCTCATCTTTTCGTCTTTCCATATCATGTTAATCGCGCTGTTGTGTAGGGTTTTTTTGGTCTCAGTTTTTCGCATTCAATTTGCGAATATATAAACAATGATAAGAAGAAAACTTTTTAAAAAAATCTGTAAGTAGGTAGGTACTTTTTCTTGTATTTGTATAAAGCAAACACAAAGTATCCAAAGAGAGCTATGCGCTTCTACTTACATGTGAGGCATACTCTATTAGATCGGTGTTTTGTTTTGTATGCTCATAGGTTGTTTATCCGCACTGTTTAGTATCTAACATTCGAGGTAATATCGAATTGGATTATCATCACCATCATCATCAGCATCATCAGCATCAGCAACGGCTTTGTGTTGCTTCATAAATTTCGTCATTTGTATCATACAAGTGTGCTAGCTAGTATTGTAATTACAATTTCCTCTCATCTCAGTTAACAAACATAGATCGCCCAGAGAAGGAGCAAAAGAGAGGGAGAAGCGATCTGAGATTCTATCCACCGAATAAACTGAAAATTGAGAGATGATCGTGCCGATCTAGCCGTGTAGTTAGGTCGAACACAATTTTAATTATTCAACCCCAAACACTTAGTTCCGTGGTTTGATATCATTAAGGTGTGCTCGCACATTGCTGAAGGTGCATACGCGGACGAGTATCTGTAAAGAAATTTTCGGTTTTTGTCATCTTTGCCGGAAGATCAGCGAAAATCTCTTCATAGAGTGAACAATTTCTCAGATAGTCGTATTTATCCCTTTTTTTTTGTTTTTTTTTTTTTTTTGTTTTTTTTTTTTTTTTTATCATAATTCCAATTCGTATTTTCTTTAAAGATTAGTCTTGTTTTGTTTTTGTATCTTTAGGTGCGATCTTATCATGGAATGCTGCTTTGGTTTGTTTGGACTGATGACGTTAATGATGCCGCTATTGATAGAAGGTGGTGGAAGGGATCCAAGTGTAAGTGTTTCCATTTTTTAAAACATTCAATACTAATGGGTCTCTCGTCTATCGTATTTGCATTCACAGCTTCCTTATAATGAGTGTACGAAGGAGATAACACTTTTAGGTGATCAAATGTTTACATGGCGACATTCAAAGAGTAGTGAAACGGATTTTGTGGTATCCGAGCCAGCATGTTTAGATGAAAATGGCATAATCATTGTGCGAAAGTGTTCAACAGTCGATGGAGATTGGATCCCAAAGGATTCATCAGTTTGCGAATATTCACCGATCACATTCTCCAGAAATCGTGTATGTCCTGAGAATCTTCTTGAAATTCCAACCGATGATGATTCGCGACCTTTATGTGTGAAAATATCCGATCAACCCAAGGAGTGGAATGAGAAATCATGCTATGGCTCGGATGCGACAATTTTCGATCTGGATAGTCATGAACAATCGAAATTGTATGCTTATCTACGATCTCTAGGGAATATCGCAACGTTTTGGATACCCGTCCAAAGAGCCGATAACAACAAGTATAATCCATTGATATGGAAGTTGCCGGGCAAAAAGTGGGGAGACTTATTCACTATGGTGGAATATAATGAGTTAACTGATATGAGCTGTTTGATTGCAACCGTTAATCCGATGCCTGTTTTTAAGATGAGTCACTGTAACGAACGCCATCACGCGGTGTGCATTTATAGAAGTAACTATCTTGCTATGAAATCTGTTTGTCCAAAGAATTATGGTGCAGTGAGTTATAGTCCGGACATCTGTTATGGAATTGAATGGGATGTGGAGCCTCACAAAGGTGCCAGACAGTTGACCACTGGGGAATACTTTAAAAATCGAAATGTCATACATCACATTCTCAAAATGATCGATTACGATGACGATGAATATTTTCTACTTAATCCAACACAAATAAGTGGCATCAGATACAATGTACTAATGAATATCAAGGAGAAGTTCAAGATTGGCTTGGGCTATCGATCGGTGCGATATTTGGGACAAAAAGTGCTCCAGAGCGATAGGCAGGTGGAGATGTTTTTAAAAACTGATTCCGAGTTAGATGGTATTTTACTGACGGTTTACAATCGATATTTGATATGGCGAATAGGCGACGATGATGAGGATGAGTATGGGATTAAGTGTTTCACTAATGCTGACTATGAGGAGATACGTCCAGTGAAGATCAAAGATAAAATCTGGGAAAACCCAGATCAATCGAAGTCACTCTTTGAATTGGAGCTTTATGAAAATGGTCCGGGTTATTATTGGTGTGAGGCGCATACTGTGTTTAACTTTTCCTTAATCAGATCGGCGAAAATTGTTGCGACGACAAAACAAAGTGGACATACGTTTGCTTTGTTTTTCGATATCCCATGTGATGTGGAGAAATGTCAGCGAGTTCATGGAAATATGAAGCAGTTTGGTAAATATGCTGAACGAACTCTTAAATTTCTGATGAATTTTCAAGGACAAAAGAATAAATTTAGGATGCTTCAGATAAACAATGTGAGAGTGATGAATGTGGAATCTGTAAGTGATGATCTACGGGCAATATCGGTGTTATGTCATGTATCAGCGTCATTGAAAAATTCCGCTGTAGATAATAGTAATGAAAATAGTAGTGAAGAGGATGATGAAGAGGAAGATGATCACGGGATCAGACATGACACCTCAGTTCGAATGGAATTAAGAAATCTTCTAAGTGATCTTGTAAGAATGAACAATTTTAATAGTTCCACTGTAAATAGTACTGAATTTTGCTTTCCTGAGTTACTTCCTGATAATAATAAAAAACAATGGTCAACCGCAAGATTGGGACAGACATCGACAACAAAAGAACTTTGTTTGCAAGCCAACGGTCTACCGATCACTAGGAAATGCATTGGCAATTTTCTCTACGGAGCAATTTGGGAGGAAGTAGACATAAATAAAATCGCCTGTATTCGACAAATCCCATCAAAATTGATCACCCAAAACCTTTACGATATTGATCAGTCAAAACGATCAAAAACTGAGCCAGAGAAGGCTATCAAAGACATCAAGATAATGATCAAGAAGAATGTCAATCACCTAATCCCAGCTGACTTATTTTATTTAAGTAAAATTTTACATAGTATATCAATAGAGATCATATCTTCGAAACGGACTACCTCTAGCACGGCCAATCAAACGGACACAAGGCCTTCCTCAACTCCAAATCTACTGAATAATACCAAAACTGCGACCAGTGATATTGTGAGCATCTACAATTATCTAATGAAAGTTAATGTGGACATAATCAAGCCATCAATTAGATTAAATTCAACAAACATCCTGCTTGAGGCATTCGAGAGACTAATTGATGAGATTTCAACGATACCCCAAGTAGCGGTGACAGGCACCACCACTACTGACACGAGTACTACTGATCATGTCAACAATAATACTAACAATCATAACGAAGAGGATCCAGATTCAGATTCAAATTCAGATTCAATTTCAGATTTTGAAATCACAGTAAAAAGCAATGAAGACGAGCTAATTGAGAATATCAATTACCGTAACGGTGTTGTGGTTAAGATCACTCCTAAGCTGATCGTGTTCGTCATAGACCCTAATGTAGCCAATGTCACTGGTGTGGCCCTGTGTAAAAAGAAAGATGATGAAGCTATACACAGAGGGGTGTTTCAGGAAAATTTTTATAGATTTTTGTATTCAAATCAATCAGTAGATGATCTACTGGAGGAGGATAGTCTTCAATTGGCAACATTTGTTCCAGAAACACTCCTAAATCGTTTAGATGAGATCTTTCTTCGTTCAAAGAATGTTTCAGCGATGCAACTGCCCGATCCACGGATTATTATCAAGATTTACACAAACGATCGACTTTTCCAAGAAGATCGTGATATTACAGATAACAAGGTGTACAGCAAGATAATTTCTATATCCATACCAGGCCATGATCGTGATCTTCCCGAGTTGCTGCCATTGATACTTAGAACTCCAGTTTCGTCGAATGAAGAGAATGACACCATGACTAGCTGTCGTTATTGGAATTACAAAACTTGGGCTAGCGATGGGTTGACCTATCTAGGACGATCAAGAAATGACGAGAATTTGGTATTATGCGGTTGTTCACATTTAACACCATTTGCCTATTTAATTGGTGGGACTTATAATCTTTCAGTATTTTCTGATGTTGTCGTAATCACTGACATACATCGGGAAGCATTGGATATCATAACTCTATTAGGATGTTCCCTATCATTGATTGGCATCATAGGGATCTTCACAACTGCGATCACTTTTCAATCGTGGCGCGAGAAGGCTTCTTCAAAGGTGCTCCTGCAACTGTCAGCTGCTATCGCATTACAAATGATTCTCTTTTGTTTTGTCAACACCGAGGACTATTCTCTTCATCTCATAGAAATGGAAATTTTCTCCAGCTGTGTTGCGTTGGGTGCTTGCCTTCAGTATTCAGTGTTAGTCCAATTTTGTTGGATGATGATTATAGCATACCTTCAATTTAAGCGGTATGTCAAAGTATTTGGCAATACTCGACCAAAGAGATTCTTCATAAAATCTTTCATTCTTGGCTGGGGGCTTCCATTGATTCCAGTGCTGCTCGTGGTATTCCTCGATCGTCAGTCATACATTCCTCATGAAAGTTCCGGATCGGCAATTTGTTATCCCACCGGAAGATCACTCTACCTAGGTATAGTACTTCCCGTCGCTCTAGTGATACTTGGGAATCTCCTGATTTTCATCGCAGTGATCTACAATATAGTCCGTGGTCCGAACGGAGCTATCAGGCATATCGAAAAGAAAATGGCAATATCACAGATAAGACTGTCAGTTTTGTTGTTCTTCCTGCTAGGATTTACTTGGATTTTTGGCTTATTGACGGCCATGAAAGCTGGCATTCTATTTTCCTACCTATTCTGCCTTACTGCCACGATACAAGGATTTGTTTTGTTTGTGTATTTTATCGTATTGGACCCAGTTACAAGGCATATGTGGATGGGTTATTTAGGAAGGATGTGCGGCGTTAAAGAAGAGAAGACTATGAAAGATTCCACTACAACACTGTAGAGAATTTACGTTACAGGGATTGATCTTAAGACCGTTCATTAATTTTTAAAACTATATAGTATTGGACAACTGTATTTGTATACCTGTACTTAACAACTTTTTAATTTTAATTTCTTTTTTATGAATTTATGTATTTATTTTTATCCAATGTAAAATGAATTTCGAACTGAGTATTTGTTTGCTTTGTTTTTTGTTTTTTTTTTTTTTTTTTTTTGTTTAATTTTCACAAAATATTCCACTCTACACAGGCGCTATTTTTATTATTTTTTTTTTTTGTGAGTCTAAGCGAGACTTCAGACCGAACCGACTACTCTGGAAAGACTGAATCTTTTAGATTAACAATTCTGAGTCTTTGCACTCTGGCGAATATTCTTTTCTCTTTTTTAAGGGGTACGGTTTGATTCAATCAACTAAAAGATTGATGTAGACTGATTATTTAATTTAAAATAATATACAGTGCGCAATTGAACTACTACTATGTATCTGGTAGGTGGTTTCGAACTAGCGGGGCTAATGGTAAATTGCTGTTGTAAACGATGAACTTTGAGAGTGCGATGTAGTTACTTGCGATTTTATTTCAAACGAGCTTAACAGGATGCTGCATAATATACGGTTTTACATTGAAATTATTATAAGACGTAGACCTATCATATTGATGTTAAGAGTGTTGTTAGTTTTTTTTATTTTGTATCACGCTTGAGGTGTTGTCATAAAGAGGTTGTTCAATGAAACTATGTGACTGGATTTGCTTATGTTTTTTTTCTATTTCGGCTTAGGTAACACTTGCATCTTTCATAGAGGAGGCTCACGTCTGTAAGAGAATACTTCTATTATGCCATAAAATTTCAATATTCTTGTGCCCAGCGTGCTGACCTAAAAGTCATGGGGAGCAAGTCACTTGGAGCAAGTTACTATAGGATTCTGGCTTGATGTAGAGAACACTGTATTTTTCGTGGTTGGATGATTGTTGAGATTTATACCACCATATCACCATAAATCTGGGAAAAAACGAGAGCTTGTACAATATTATTGCACCAGATACTCTCACCATCCAAGTTTGCTATCCAGATTTGACTGCAGCATTCATGAGCTACAAAACGAACAGATAATGGTACAATGTCAATGAATCAGAATAAAAAAAAAATAAATAAATATATACTTTGGCGCGACAGTCCGGTGTGGGCCAAGGTCTAACCATTCGCACTCATTTGTGTTTCTCACTTTGTGGAATTTAACACTCCTGAGTAGGGCCTACTGTTTATTGCTGGTTCCGAACAGCTTTCTTGAGAAGTTTTTTCAAGGGTAGAATTTGACCTTCGCAGGCCATTTCCCTGAGGGATGACGATTGGAAAAATTTTGCTGTTGAGGTCCTACCAGGATTCGATCCCAAGTAGGTATTAGCGTCACAGCCAGTGAGCCAGCCATCAACCATATGAACCAGCATATTTACTTTAAAATTCAACTATACCAAATGACTTTAAGTCGCTTGGCACCAATGGCACATATCCAGTTATTAATTCGAGAATGAAAGACTTTGCTGAGAGCAGTCGAACGGCTGTATTCACCACAGTCCGAAACCTAGGTCACAATATGATCGCGGGGCACGATTTCTGGCAAGGTTCAGAGACTTAAATCACTTCGACTTTCTTTGAGAGTGACATCTTTAAACACCACGAAGAGCCTTCTGTGTGATCGTCCGGGTTACGTTGGCATAA